>CP106722.1:108025629-109275629 GCA_025506655.1 Gossypium rotundifolium
CTAGGATCCACCCTTATTCCTTCTGCTGACACCACGTGCCCTAAGAATGCAACCTCCTTAAGCCAAAATTCACACTTGCTGAATTTGGCATAGAGCTTCTTCTCCCTTAACACTTGCAGCACAATTTGGAGATGCTCATCATGCTCCTCTTCAGTCTTAGAGTATACGAGGATGTCGTCGATGAACACAACGATGAACCAATCCAAGTAAGGTTGAAAAGCCCGGTTCATCATATCCATGAACGCGACTGGGGCGTTTGTCAACCCGAACGGCATTACCACAAACTCATAGTGGCCGTACCTTGTCCTAAAGGCTGTCTTATGGATATCTGCCTCCTTCACCTTCAACTGATGATATCCTGACCTTAAGTCGATCTTTGAGAGTACTGCCGCCCCCTTAAGCTGATCGAACAAGTCATCAATCCTTGGCAAAGGATACTTGTTCTTGATGGTCAGCTTATTCAACTGACGATAGTCTATGCACATATGCAAGTTTCGTCCTTCTTCTTCACAAACAGGACCGGTGCTCCCCATGGAGACACACTGGGTCGGATAAACCCACGATCTAGCAATTCTTAGATTTGAACCTTGAGCTCAACCAACTCCTTTGGTGCCATTCTATAAGGGGCAATTGACACAGGAGCTGTTCCTGACAGCAAATCAATTTCAAACTCCACCTCCTTGTCTAGGGGTATTCCTGGTAATTCCTCCGGAAACACATCTTTGAAATCCCTTACCGTTCTAACTCCACTAACACCTTCTTCCTTTCCATCTATCGCACTCACGAAGGCCAAAAATGCCTTGCACCCTTTACGAACCATCTTTTCAGCCTCTAGTGCCGAAACTACATTAGACAAGTAATTTATTCTTTCTCCTATCATAATGACCACCTCATCCTCCGGGTCCTTAACTCCATTCGCTTAGTCAAGACAAATCCAACACACCGATGGTCCACTAGCCGCCATTCCAAGTATGAGATCGAACTCTCAAAGGAAGTTCCATCAAATCGGCAGAAAATACTACGCCTTAAATTTCTAAAGGTACACTCCAAAAGATCTTATTTACCACTACAGTTTGACCTAGTGGGCTTACTACAGTCATCTCCCTATCCGAGAGTTTAGAGGTTATGCCTAGAGTTTTAACTACTCTACATGCAATATAAGAATGGGTCGAGCCCACATCAATCAAAGCATAATAAGGCTTTCCAAATACAAGGAACGTACCGATTATAACGTTCGGCGCGTCTCTCTCTTCCCTACGGTGAACCACATAAACCAAACCCGGCTGCCTTGCCTCAGTGTTAGCAGCACCTCAACCCGGTGTCCCACGTTCTCTACCAGTATTTTTACCTCTACCATTCGAACCACGACCTCTCTGAGGCTGCTGTCCACCTCTACCAGCCTGATTAACATTCTGAGCTACTGGTTGATTCCCATCTGGTCTCATCGAACAGTCCTTGATCATATGGTCCTTTGACCCACATCTGAAACACCCACCTGTCTTCTTCCAGCATTCGCCTAAGTGTTTCTTTCCACACTGCTCACAAGTACGATATTGCCCTCTAGTACCTGTTTGCTGACCTCTCGACCCATCAACTCTAGGCCTTTTCTGAGCATTCCCAGATGTTCCAGACGGCTCAAATCCTCTCTTCTGTTTATCCCGGTCCGTGTTCTGCCTCACAGAGTCCTTAATTCCTTCTGCTATCTTAGCTTTCTCTACTAAAGCAGAAAACTCTCGCTCTTGATGTGGAGCGACTAACAACCTCAGGTCATCCCTTAGTCCGTCCTCAAATCGGACACACCGCTCATGTTTCGTAGCTACTACTCCTCGAGCATACCGGCTTAACCTCAAAAATTCAGCTTCATACTCTGCTACTGACTTATTCCCCTGAACCAGTCCCAGAAATGCCTTCCTCTGTTCATCAGTATAACATGTGCCGACATACTTCTTTTGATATGCCGCCTTAACATACTCCCAGGTTAGATCCTCAGCAATGGCGCCATCCCTAACTGTTAACCACCATTGATACGCTTCATCACGTAGTAGTGCCACTATTCCTTTCAACTTCTCCTCAGGGGTCGGATCGAGCTCATCCATAATGCGCTTGGTTGCTTCCAACCAAGATTCACCAGACTGGTGCCACACCGATACTCCACTAACACTTCACTCATTGGCTCGAGTCGCTCGGCAGACTTAGAGCTCCGTATTCCTCCAAAGACCACCACCATTTCAAGAACTCGCAAGACCTGACCTACGATCTGAAGATCTTCTCCTGTTCGATCTTGCTTTGCTCAACACTAACGGTGGTGGTAGTCTTTGGCGATACCTCATTCTCAGATCCTTGTCCCGATCTAACGGGTTCCGACACGGTCATTCTACCTCGACCGCATCCTCGTACATTGCGACCACGTCCCCTAGAGCTCATTTCTACGATCGCGCTTTAGTCTGGTTTAAGAAATTTTATGAATTAACCCTTATTCCACTGATTATCCACAAGAAGTTCTATGGCAGAAAGTTTAATAGGGGTTCTTTCGATCATTCAAAGTTTCAAGTCTTCTATCCTAATTCACAGAAAAGCACATCCATTCCATAGTATCTCACATACACATTCACTCTTCGGACATTCTGTCCATTCCTATCCCAAGGGTATTCTCGTAATTTATCCTACATGAGTAGTTTCGTAATTTGTCAAAATAAGGTTCCTTGGTGTTGTTGTCAATAAGGGTATTCTGGAAATTTTGCATTCCCAGGGGTATTTTAGAAATTTTGAAATCCGAGGGTATTTTGGTAATTAACCCGTGTAAATTTGTAAATCTTGATAAATCAAGGGTACTTTGGAATTTACAAAACTTGAGGGTTGTTTTGAGAATTTGTTTTCCAAATCGGTGTTGTTGCGTAAAATTTTTGAAGATCGGGGTCGCTCGTAATTTTGTAACTCGGGGTATTTTAATTTACTGAGTTAGGGGTAATTTCGTAAATTTTTTTTCTTTCCATAATTAAGGTATTTTGATATTCTGTAAATTTAGGGTTCCTTTAAGCAAAGTAGTGAAATTTTGATAAGAACTGTAGGTATTTTGAAAATTTTCATAAACCAAGGGCATTTTTGTAATTTTACCACTAGGGGTATTTTTGTAATTTTTATAAATCGGATATATTTTGAAAATTTTCCAAAATAAGTTTTTGCTACTATTTAAGGGGTAATTTGGTGATTATAAAACTAGGGTTTTCAAAAAAACAAATACGGCTGGTCCTTTTCGGGTTTTAGTTAGGGGTTTAGCCCGTGTATAAGTCCTCTTGGTTAGGGTGAACCAAGGCTAAGCACCAGGTAGGATTCGAGTAGAGAGGAGGTGAGTCACGCGGACTACTTAAATACCAAGCTCCCACCGAAACCAATCCTAGACATGCGCACCATGGTTGCCACACTCTAACTCGGCGACCTAACCACAGGTTTGTTTAATTAGGCATTTAAGTCTTACGCAATTGTTGGGGTAACTAGCCCTAGGGTTCAAGTACTAAATCTCTATTCTACGTTCCATTTCTACCCTTCTACAAATCATAATATAAATCACACAAGAGATCAGAGTATTTACCTGGTGGACTTCGGGTCGGAGACTTAGTAGGCCATGCCAGAAAAACCTGCTTAATTCACAAAAATTCCTTTTTGGGCTTAACTTTGAAAATGTTTTGGGCCTTAAACCCAAGGCCGAGAGTTTGGGCTCTGATACCAAATTGAAACACCCCAAACTCGGCCCACGAGCCTTTATCGGATCTGGTATGTTTCTCGATGTAAACCGGTTCAAAATTCTTTTGTGGCATTGGAAACAGTACGATGTGATTTGAAAGAAAGATTAGTTTTTGGGTTGGGCTCGGGTTGGAAAACAAGTTAATTGTTATATTTGAAATCTTTTGACTTTAGGTGACAAAACATTTAGGGTTTAGTTCATGATAAATTCACTTAGTCTTTTTTTTTAAAAAGAATATTTTGTAGCAGGATAAGTAGAAGTAAAATAAAATAATTCAACTATGGCCTTATTACATCAAATAATTCCCAAAAATAAATTCAAAGTACTTAAAATAAAAAGAGTCCAAAACAAAGTAAAATCTGAACTTCACATGGCCTCCACTAAGCTCCCCGCCGACCCTACCCATCACCGATCGTCACCGAAAAGTAATCCCACAAGGGGTGAGTCAAATAGACTCAATGTGTAACCAACACTAAAATTTAACAATTTAGGCATATGTTCACATATTACATGCATATTCATATAACAGATAGGAAATAATGATGCAACCCGAACCCAAACCTATATGCCATCCGCTACACATCACCCGTACCATCCTGCACACCGTGGGGACTACTAAGTCAACCCTCCATCCGCTACACACCATCGAAGGCAGTCGCTGTAGTCGACGTGCACATTGCCCTTATAAAGTTCGTGGCATAGCCATCAGATACATACTTTGTGTCATGAGACACCATATTCAGATATCGTGGTCTTAGGTCACCACATTCAAATATTGTGGTCTTAGGTCACCACATTCATTTCCCCTTTTTCATAATATCCCATATGCCCATGTCATACAAAACATGCCAAATTCTTAAATCACATACTTATAGTTTCATATGTGTGCCTTAACAGATATTTTTCATAGTCCTAGTAGGAGTAGGAAACGTACCTGAGTACTTTGTACCATAGCATGGTGCTTTAGCCATATTCACATTCTTATAAACATGCTCATATTAAATTTTAGCCATAATTCTTATTAAAAGATAGTGTAGGTACACACCGATTCGCTTAAGGTTTCCAATCCAAATCCCGAAAAGCTTGATCTAATGCCTTAGATCTTAAATCTCTACATTTAATCAATCATTTAATACTTAGTAAAGAGCCATTCGCCATAAATCCAAATCCTAGTAGGATTAGTACACTAAAACTTACCTTGGTGCCAAATCCCGAAATCTTCACTATACTCTTCTTGTATTCGGCCAAGCTTTAAATCACTTTAACAAATTAGTTTCGGCCTTTTTAAACGAAAAATAGATCTTAATCAACAATTAAGGCCTTGGTCGAATGTACATATGGACTTACCTTGAAATTCTCAAATCCAAATGTTGTAGACTCCTTCCTTGTAATCTACCGGTATTAAATCCCTTCATAGATTAGTTTTCGCTTTTAAATCATGTAAGAAAATAGATCTAGTGCTAAAATAAGCCTTGGCCGATTGCATATATGTATACTTTACCTTGGGATTTGAAATCCAAATTTCTATTTACCCCTTGGTATCTGTCGAATCACTTTGACACATGTTAGATTAATTTCTAACATGTAAACATGGTAAAAGTGACCTATGGTGAATATCTTCCTTACCTTAGATCCTATAAGTCCCAAATATCCTTCTCCTTTGTAGTCGATAATGGCGCACAAATCCCGAAAGATCCTATGTAGTTTGACAAAGAACAATAGTAGAGATTAGATCTTAGTTTTCGACAAGCCTAAGAGAAAAGAATGAAAACCGATTTTGAACTTACCCTTACTTGAAGAAATCGACAAGACCTTTGCTTGCAATCTCTCAAGGATTCGGCTATGAAGACTTGAAGACTAGTCGACTATGGCCTAGATGTGTATCAACACTTTCGGCTCTTGAGGCTTAATGAGATATCGGCTAGGGTCTACTTGTGTTGTCAGTTTTGTCAAAATAAAAGAGAAGGGAAAGAGTCCCTTGAGAATTCGGCAATGGTGAACTAAGAAGAAGGGGAATTCGGCTAGAACAATTAGAAAAGAAAGAAGAGACAAGTGCTAACTTGGAGGAAAAAGAGTTAACAAAAGGGAGGCAAATTGGCTAAATGAAATTCGGCTGTCCCTCCTATACACACCTAGCCGAATTTGTCACCTAAGACCCCCTTGGCTGGCCAATTCTTCTCCTCCTTATCAAATCCCAAATTTTTCTCCTCTTATCACCTTATCAAAAAGTAATAAAAATAATTCATTGTTTATCACCTAGCTTTGCCGAATTTTAAAGAGGCTTAAACTCCTTACTTAAGTTCCTTAGTTCCGTCCATCTCTCCCTCTTTTTGCCGAAAATAATAAAAAAACCAAAATGTTGCTTCCCTTGCTGCTCGAACTCCAGACCTACCCCTAGCTTGTGGCGTCATTTACAAAGGCTTTAAATGGCGCCTCCAAGCCACTTTTCCAAGCCCAATTATATGTCATATTTCACATACATTTTCTCTTAAGGCCCTATTCACTTAGCTCCCTTAATAAGACTTGAAATCTAAAAATTTTTTAAGGTGTTTCCCTACATTTCAAAGTTCACAATATTCATAGATCACATTCAGAACATTTATAAACATGATATTTCATATAATTAAGCATGAATGCACAAGCCCATTTCCAGGATATTACATGAAATATGTGGTTTTATTGGGCCAAAATGAAATATGTTGCTTTATGGGCCAAAAGTGATATTAATATATGAGCTAAAATGTGATATGAGATGAAATGGGCCAAATTGCTATTTTGACTAATGGGCCAAATTGATAAATTGTAATATGGGTTTTTATAAAATTTACCTTATAAATATTTTGTTATGCATATACATGATTGCATGGGTTGGGATAATTGATGAAGAGAAGAAAGGCCTGATGCCAAAAATCTAGATCGGTGACTCACATCACGATGGCTGCTGCCCAAAAATCTAGATCGGTGGTTCTACCAAAACTATTTAAATGGCTGTTGCCACAAATATTATAAATGGCCCATTGCCACAATTATTATAATTGGCTTAAAGCCTACTCTTGGTGTGTTGGCGGGGTGGGTTGACTTGATCCCCACAGGTGTGATGGTTGGTACGGGTGGTGTGTAGCGGATGGAAACTAGGTTTGGTTGGGAATTGCATCGCACATGCATTATTATTTTCATATACTTGATCTATAAATATTTACATTTGCAAAATGGGCTCAGGTCCAATTATATGTTTATATGGTTTTGGCCTAGTGAATCCGGTAAGTGGGTTACACATTGAGTTATAAGTAACTCACCCTATTTTTTTACCCCTCTTAGGTAATAATAATTGATGGAGACTTGGGTCGGGGATGACTTCGTGTGGAGGCTATACTACAAATGGTGGTTTATAAAACTTTAAAACTTCTTTAATAATTTTTATCAAGTACTATTTTAATGGCGATGTAATAAGGCCTCTTTAATTATGGATTTTATTATGTGGAGGGATTTTATTATGTTTTAGTTTTCCTAAGTTGGATTGATTTAGTTTTCATAAAGGTTTTTCTTAAATATCACTTAAACTTAGGAAATTATTTTAAAACTCTTGATGGAATATTTCGACTAAATAAATCCAAAGTGTTAATCAATTACTACTATATAGATCAAAAGAATAAACTCTTGTGTTTTTAATCATGGATTTCAAATAAGTTTTGATTTTCAATAAAGTTATTCTCTTAATCGTTTTGAAGATTTGATTTCTTACATTGTTGATGATTTGAATGCACGTTTAATTTGTGTGGCATGCCAAAATTCGGGCTTAATGCATAGGCCGGGTTTGGGGTGTTACATTTTATGGTATTAGAGCCCAGTTTCAAAACTCGACTGTGGTTTGGGTTCAACAATGATTTTTGTTTAAAAACTACTTAAATTTCTAGACTTTATGTTTTAAAGGTAGTATGGCAACACGAGCATCCGGCACCAAGTCAAGTAAGTATTTGTTTATTAAATGTTTATTATTGTGATGAGACCTTAGGAACACTCTAGAACTTCTAGTTTTAGGTGTTGAAAATGATAGAGATCGAGACTATAGGATGTGATTGCGAAAACAACCCTATCTCTTATATCTCATAAAATATCGTTAATAAATATTGAAATAATATTCTGATTCATAAAACTTGTAATCAGATTAAAATCGAATTAGTCATTATGAGTACAAGAGGACGTGGTCGTGGACACGGTAGACGTGGCCGTGGTAGAGGACGAGGTGCTGCGTCTGAAGCGCCGGGTCATATACCAGAAATGGATGCACCTGCGTCATTTGAGAGTGAGATTGGATCTCATGAATATGCGAATGAGGATAATGCTTTGACTCAAGCAATGTTGCGAGTCTTAGAAAGAGTAGCTGGGGCTAGAACTAGGCCAGTAGCTCGCGGATCAATATCGGAATGACTCAAGTCTAGTGGTGCAGAAGTTTTTAGAGGTGTTTCCGGTGTAGCTCCGAATGTGGCAGAATATTGGCTTGAGGCTATAGAACGAATTATGGATGATCTAGAGAGCACCGTCGAGCAGAAACTGAGAGGAGCTGTGTCTTTCCTAAGAGACGAGGCGTATCAATGGTGGCTTACTGTTCGAGAAGGCACCGAGGCTACATTGGTTACTTGGGATTTCTTTAAAGCTGCTTTCCAAGGGAAGTACGTCGGGACAAGTTATGTAGATGCCCGGAGGAAGGAATTCTTGAATTTGGTTCAAGGAAGTAAGACGGTGGCAGCTTACGAGGCAGAATTTCTTCGCTTGAGCCGTTTTGCTCGAACAATAGTGCCGACTGATCATGAGCACTATGTACGCTTTGAGGATGGGCTGAATGATGAGTTGCGGGTATTGATAGCCCCACAACAAGTACGGACTTTTACCTCGCTTGTAGAGAAAGCTAAGATAGCCGAAGAGGCTAAGGATTCAGAACTCCAGAACCGGGAAAAAGTTAGAGGAAAGAAGGATTTTAAGTACTCTGGTTCTTCTAAAAGGTTTCAAAAGAGGCCACAGAATGATGAGCCAGTTCAACCAGGGCACATATGACTACCAATCAGAGTCGAGAATGTGCCGATTGTGGAAGACGACATCTCGGAGAATGTTGAAGGAAAACTGGTGCCTGCTTTAAATGTGGTTCCAAGGATCATCAGTATAAGAATTGCCCTCGACGGACTGATAGGACTCAGGAAGCTCGTAACTCTGATGCTCAACCAGCTAGAGGTACTCAGCAGCCACCAAGAGGTCATGGACCAGGTCGTGGTGGTAATGGTAACGGACGTGGACAGGGTGCACCGGGTCGAGGTAATGGTGTTAGAAGTAACACGGAGGCAAGATAGCCAGGATTGGTCTATGCAGTTAGACGTCGTGAAGACGGCGATGCACCTGATGTGATAACAGGTACATTCTTCATATCTGATGTGCCTGTTACTGCTTTGATAGATATCGGGTCTACCCACTCGTATGTTGCTAGTGCCATATCTAGAAACCTGAATATTAGATCTGAGATTACCGATAGAGAGATGACGGTAATTAGTCCTTTAGGACAGTTGGTAATAGTGAATAAATTATTTAGAGATGTGCCCTTGGAGATTCAAAGAGAGGTATTTTTAGCAGACTTGATGGAATTACCTT
Source organism: Gossypium rotundifolium (assembly GCA_025506655.1). Classification (NCBI taxonomy): domain Eukaryota; kingdom Viridiplantae; phylum Streptophyta; class Magnoliopsida; order Malvales; family Malvaceae; genus Gossypium; species Gossypium rotundifolium. The sequence goes on from CP106722.1 coordinate 108,035,009, forward strand.
TCGGCAAGTTTGATCTTATTTTGGGCATGGATTGGTTGGTGAAGCATCGGGCGCAATTGGATTGTGCCGAAAAGCGAATGACAATTAGGACTGTGGATGATGAGGAGGTAATAATGACAGGCGAGCGAAGAAACTTTTTGGCAAATGTGGTATCTACTTTGAAGGTAGAAAAGTTGGTACGAAAAGGGTATAGAGCATTCCTAGCCATCATCAGTGCTTTGGATGCCAAGGATTTATCGGTAGAAGGTGTAAGAACGGTGAAAGAATTTTCAGATGTCTTTCCTGAAGAACTTTCGGGTCTACCTTTAGATCGGGAAGTAGAGTTTGGCATTGAGCTTTTGCCCGGAGAGGCTCCGGTGTCCATTCCTCCTTATAGAATGGCGCCGAAGGAGTTAGCAGAGCTTGAAGCTCAAATTCAAGAACTGCTAGATCAGGGATTTATTTGACCAAGTGTGTCTTCGTGGGGAGCACCGATTTTGTTCGTCAAGAAGAAGGATGGGTCGATGCGTATGTGCATTGATTATAGGCAGTTGAATAAGTTGACGATCAAGAATAGGTATCCATTACTGAGAATTGTCGATCTGTTTGATCAATTAAGAGGAGCTTCAGTCTTCTCCAAGATTGATTTGAGATCGGGTTATCATCAACTCAAGGTGAAAGAGGCAGATATTCATAAGACGGCATTTCGAACTCGTTATGGACATTATGAGTTTTTAGTAATGCCGTTAGGTTTTACCAATGCACCAGCTACATTTATGGACATGATGAACCGAGTCTTTCAACCCTATTTAAACTGGTTCTTAGTAGTGTTCATAGATGACATCTTGGTATATTCGAGGAATGAAGAAGAGCATGACTCTCATTTGCGCACTGTGTTGCAAATTTTACGAGATAAGCAACTATATGCCAAATTCAGTAAGTGTGAATTTTGGTTAAAGGAAGTGACTTTCTTGGGTCATGTAGTGTCAGCTGAAGGGATAAGAGTTGATCCTCGAAAGGTAGAGGCTGTGTTGGATTGGAAACCACCGAAGTTAGTAGCTGAAATTCAGAGTTTCTTAGGTTTGGCTGGTTATTATAGACGCTTTGTTGAGGGGTTTTCGTTGATTGCTGCACCCCTAACTAAGCTGTTGCGAAAGGAAGTACCGTATGTGTGGACCGATAAACAACAAGAAAGTTTCGAGAAACTGAAAAAGATTCTAACAGAAGCGCCAGTACTGATTCAACCTGAGGCTGAAAAAGAGGTTATCATTTATTGTGATGCGTCACACACGAGTTTAGGATGTGTACTGATGCAAAGTGGAAAAGTGGTAGCTTATGCTTCTCGACAGTTGAGGCCTCATGAAGTCAACTATCCTACTCATGATTTGGAGTTGGCTGCGGTGGTGTTTGCATTAAAGATTTGGAGGCATTATCTCTACGGTGAGAAGTCAATCATTTATACAGACCATAAGAGTCTTAAGTATCTCCTTACCCAAAAGGAGTTGAATTTAAGACAACGAAGATGGGTAGAGCTGTTAAAGGATTATGATTTCTCAATCGAGTACCATCCTGGAAAGGCTAACGTGTGGCAGACGCGTTGAGTCGAAAGGTTGTATCGGAGTTAAGAGCAATGTTTGCCCATCTCAGTTTGTTTGAGGATGGCAGTCTATTAACGAAACTTCAGGTGAAGCCTCTGTGGTTAGAGCAAATCAAGGAAAAGTAATTATCAGATAAAAAGTTGGGTCCTTTAATACTACAAGCTGAAAGTGGTATAATAGGGGATTTTGGTTTGAACAAGGATGGTGTACTGTGTTTTCGTGGAAGGGTTTGTATGCCTAAGGATTCGGATTTGAGACAAATGATTCTTCTAGAGGTGCATAGTAGCCCTTATGCTATGCACCCCGGAGGAAATAAGATGTATCAGGATCTTCGTGAACAGTATTGGTGGCCAAAGTTAAAGCGAGAAGTTACTGATTTAGTGGGAAAGTGTTTGACTTATCAACAAGTGAAGGCAGAACATCAATTACCATCAGGTTTATTGCAACCGGTAAAGATTCCTCTATGGAAATAAGAGCAGATAACGATGGATTTTGTTAGTGGGTTACCCTTAACAACTACTAAGAAAGATTTTGTCTGGGTGGTAGTAGATCGATTAACAAAGACTGCTCATTTTCTACTAGTTTGTACGGATTACTCGTTGCAGAAGTTGGCTAAACTTTATGCATCTGAAATCGGGAGGTTGCATGGGGTACCAGTGTCTATCATATCGGACAGGGATCCTAGATTTACATCACGATTTTGGAAAGCTTTATATGAGGCTTTGGGAACAAAGTTGAACTTCAGTACAGCTTTTCATCCTCAGTCAGATGGACAGTCAGAAAGAGTGATTCAGATTTTGGAAGACATGTTACGAGGATATGTGATCGACTTCAGAGGTAGTTAGGAGGAAAAAGGAAAAAGGAAAAAGGAAAAAGGAAAATAAAAGTTTAAGGAAAAAAATCTCATGATTTAAGGTGATAGCGGGACAAAAGGCATGAATCAAGGTCTTTGTTTTGGTAACTTTGGATGGCCAATTGTCCATGAACATGGACGGCATAGGGGGCTAAGGGGGATGGCCGGATTTTGGTGATTGGTTTGGTAGGATTAGGTGCTTGATGAGCACACTTTTCCATTTACCAATTGGTGTTTTAGCAAATTTTCTCTCCAATTTTTCCCTCTCCCTAGCCGAATGTACCATGAGCATTGAGAAAACAATTGTTGCTTTTTCCATTTCTTCTTTTTGACCATTTCGATCTTAATTTGGTCACTCTCTCTAAAACTTTTCTCTTTTCTTTGTGATCGAAACCATCTAGCCATCAAAGACCATTTCTTTTCTCTTTGTTTCTCTTCATTTCCGAATGCACAATTGTCCCTAAACTCTCTCTTTTCTCTTCTCCCTATTCTCTTTTCCTCTCCATTTTACTTATCATCCAAACACATATTTTTCTTTCATCTATTTTCTATGTCAGAATGTTTGTGATCATCATAACCGAATCTTCTATTCTTCATAACATCTATTATCAATCATTTTCTTCTATTCAAACTTTGGATCATCGGTAAGTATCATTTCTTTGTCTTTTCTTTTGTTATTTGGTCACTATGGCCGAATCTTAGAATGTCTTTGGAAGAGACTTTTTAACCGATTAACCAATCATTTATTCAAACGTTTTCTTTCGTTATTCTTAGTGAAATAGTGGAAAGGTCGAATCATCATCGATCTTGAAGTTCATTTAAGATTTGATAATAACGTACAAAAGATTCTCTTGAGATCATTCGAAATAATAAGGTAAGCCGAATTCACTCTTTTAAGTCATTAGTCTTAAGATTTTCGATATATTGTTAGGACTAATGATTCTTTGACTTTGAAGACAATCAAGATAGGGACGAAAAGGGTTGTTAGTAGTGTTTAGAAGAGGGGTGGTTCCATTATTCCCCCTAAATTCAAGAGAAGGACTGTTTCAGGAATTCGAGACTTTCCACCGGGTTGTGGACCCTCATCTGGCGAAAATTAATTATTCGAAGTCGTACGTACCCCCGAACCATTTTTTACTCGTGGTTCTGAACCTTTGATAGGAGAGAAAAAATAATTGTTGTTCGAGATTCTGAGGGTAAGGATCTAGATCGTTAATCATTAGAATAGTTTCATTTTAAATATTAGTGTTCTAATCCATCGTGATGTGTGTTTAGATATTGACGAGCGGGAAAGTGTAGTTCTCACCATAATCAGGTGTGTAACTTCACACTTATCTCTTGGGTTATACTATATCGTAAGCGTTATAATAAAAATCATAAATCCAGTGAAATTGAAAAATACATTATACTAATTCTTTTATGTGAATGCATGAAACCGAAATCGAGGTTGTGGAAAATTACGGATTTACCCTTAATGGGTTATTTTGTGAAAGAAAGTGATATTTTTGGGCCATGTGAATAATTTGATTAATTGGCCAAGTGTGGAAATTGTGAAAAGGCCTCATATATTAAATGGGCCGAATTACGAAATGTCCCGATGGACCGAATTACGAAAATACCCTTTATTGGGCCAAATTGAAATATGACGTTTTATTGGGCCAAATTGAAATATGTGGTTTTATGGGCCAAATTGAAATATGTGGTTTTATTGGGCCAAAATGAAATATGTTGCTTTATGGGCCAAAAGTGATATTAATATGTGAGCTAAAATGTGATATGAGATGAAATGGGCCAAATTGCTATTTTGACTAATGGGCCAAATTGATAAATTGTAATATGGGTTTTTATAAAATTTACCTTACAAATATTTTGTTATGCATATACATGAGTGCATGGGTTGGGATAATTGATGAAGAGAAGAAAGGTCTGATGCCAAAAATCTAGATAGGTGACTCTGTCATGATGGCCTGTTGCCCAAAAATCTAGATCAGTGGTTCTACCACAACTATTTAAATGGCCTGTTGCCACAAATATTATAAATGGCCTGTTGCCACAATTATTATAATTGGCTTAAAGCCTACTACTGGTGTGTTGGCGGGGTGGGTTGACTTGATCCCCACAGGTGTGATGGTTGGTACGGGTGGTGTGTAGCGGATGGAAACTAGATTTGGTTGGGAATTGCATAGCACATGCATTATTATTTTCATATACTTGATCTATAAATATTTACATTTGCAAAATGGGCTCAGGTCCAATTATATGTTTATATGGTTTTGGCCCAGTGAATCCGGTAAGTGGGTTACACATTGAGTTCTAAGTAACTCACCCTATTTTTTTACCCCTCTCAGGTAATAATAATTGATGGAGACTTGGGTCGGAGATGACTTCGTGTGGAGGCTATACTACAAATGGTGGTTTATAAAACTTTAAAACTTCTTTAATAATTTTTATTAAGTACTATTTTAATGGCGATGTAATAAGGCCTCTTTAATTATGGATTTTATTATGTGGAGGGATTTTATTATGTTTTAGTTTTCCTAAGTTGGATTGATTTAGTTTTCATAAAGGTTTTTCTTAAATATCTCTGAAACTTAGGAAATTATTTTAAAACTCTTCGATGGAATATTTCGACTAAATAAATCCAAAGTGTTAATCACTTAGTACTATAGATCAAAAGAATAAACTCTTGTGTTTTTTATCATGGATTTCAAATAAACTTCGATTTTCGATAAAGTCATTCTCTTAATCGTTTTGAAGATTTGATTTCTTACATTGTTGATGATTTGAATACACGTTTAATTTGTGTGGCATGCCAAAATCCAGGCTTAATGCATAGGCCGATTTTGGGGTGTTACAAGCCTAAGCACCATACACAATTTAGTACACTCATACATAATTCATTTGATCTAATCATAAGGTAATTCATTTCCATGAGAATATACATCATTTGATTCATTCATCTTTTCATGAACATATGCATAATGCCATTTGGGAACTTACCTTTTCAATCATTTTCATTGCTCTTTGAACCATTAGTGTAACATCCTGAAAAGGGCCTATGCATTTTCGGTTTAATTGTACATAATGACATGTCTTATGCGTTATGAATAAATTTTGAATAATTTTTGGAAACCTGAGAATATATGGGAATGTTACGTTAAAAAGAGGAAAGTTGATATTTTAGAAACCTAAGTAAAATAGGAAAGTAAACATTTTGGAAACCTAAGTGAAATAGGAAAGTGAACATTTTGGAAACCTAAGCAAATAGGAAAGTGAACATTTAAAACTTGGAAATGTAAGGAAATGTCATGTTTAAAGAGTGAACGAAAATTTTTGGAAACTTAGAAATGACTTAGAAATGTCGATTTTAAAGTTAAAAGAGGAAATTAAGGCAAGGTGGCCTTAAAAGAAAAAGTTTGTGAAATTTGACACACAAACAAAGCTTGGAAAAGTGGCTCAAGATGTCACTTAGGGCCTATGGAAATGGCGCCATATGCAAGAGGAATGGGCCTAGGTTTGAGTCACATGGGAACCAAATAAAGGAGGTTTTATTTTGCTCCCGTAAGACCGAGGTGGACTGACACATGCTTCTAGAAAGGAGGTGTTTTATTTTCATAAATATTCCATTAAAAGGGTGATAAATAAAGGATTTTAAATTGGAGAGATAAATGTTGGATTAAATGTTTTTAATAAAGTGATAATTAAAGGATAATATTATCACAAAGGAAGAGTGGTGGCCAAGTAAGGGACTCTAGCCTGGTAAATTCGGCTAAGGGAGGAGAAGTGAGGCCATTCTTCCATCTTTTCTAAGTGATTGCGAAAATTCCCTAGCCCACTCTTTCTCTGTCGAAATTTTCCTTAAGCAAAATCCATCTTTTCTTATTCTTTTCTCTTCTCTTGTCAAAACCGAAACCTCTTTGATCCTGTCTAAGTCTCCATAGCCAATCTTTGTGGCTTCAAACAAGGTGCCGTCATTGTGGTGTTAAGGTAAGAACAATGGATTCTTGTTGTTCAATCTCTTTTAATCAAGATTTAGGAACCGACCCTTTTGGTTGTCTCTTGGCGAATATTAAAGGAGGAATTCAGGATTTCGGATCTAAGGAATTTGACTAATCGAGAAGAGAATTTCGGATTCAAGGATTTAAGGTAAGAAACTATAAGATCCAAAGGCTTTGTTTTAAGTGTTAGAAGTGGATCTAACAGATATCATGTAGGTTTCAACATCTCCATAGCCAAGGGTACTTTTGGGATCACAAGGTATGTGTTTAAGACATTCGCCAAAGGCCTATTTTAAATGTTTGGATTTATTATCGAAGCGAAAACTAACCCGTGGAGTAATATAGTGTTTAGCCGATTTCACAATGGAGGAATATAAAGTTCCATTTGATTCTTAAATTCAATTCGGCAACAAGGTAAGTAATACTAATCCTATTAGAATTTGGATTAGTGGTCAATGGTCTTTTAAATAGAAAGTGATGAATTTATGTAGGATTTGAGATCTAAATCAGTAATCGGTTTTCTTGAGTTTCGAGGACTTCGTTAAGCGAATCAAGTGTGTACCCCACACTACTTTATAATATGTTTCATGGCCTGTTTAATTGAGATATGTGATATTAAGAATATGAAAGTGGCTAAGGTACGTTTCCTACTTCTACTAGGAATATGAAAAATGTTATCTGTAACATGAGAATATGATAAGAATGTGAACTTTGGCATATTATGCATATTATTATTATGGGCATATGGGTTTATTTTGAAAGGGAAGTAAATGTGGTGACCTAAGACCACGAACACGGTGACCTAAGACCGTGATATCTGAAAAGTGGTGACCTAAGACCACGATGTCTGAAAGTGGTGACCTAAGACCACGAATGCGGTGATCTAAGACCGCGATTTGGTGTGTAGCGGAAGGAGGGTCGACTTAGTAGTCCCACAGTGTGTTTGGCGAGTGCACGGGGTGTGTAGCGGATGGATAATTAGGTCTGGGTTTGGGAATGCATCATAACTTGTATTTTATGTTTTGAATGTGTAACTATTGTATGCCTGATTCTATTATGATTTAGTGTCGTGTACACATTGAGTCTGTTTGACTCACCCCGTTGTGGGAATATTTTTTTTAGGTGATGAACAGTGATGGACCGGGATGGCAGAACTTGTGGTGGCCATGCACAACATGAAGTTTATATTTTCATGGACTCTTAATTTATTTTAGTATTTTGAATTATTTGGAAATTATGATTTGATGTAATAAGGCCACAAGGCCATGATGAACGATTTTATTTCTGCTTGTTGTTTAATTGTGTTTTAAAAATTTTGATTGAGTTAAAGACTAAGTATTTTATTTTAAAATATACTCTATATGTTTTATCACATAAAATTAAAAGGGTTTTCTAATATAAAATTCAAATTGGTTTTCAACACAAGCCCAACCCAAACAATTTTCTTTAAAATCGCACAAGTTTTTCACAAAGTAACAAAAGAATTTGAACAGGTTTACTTGAGGAACATACGAGATCCGGTCCGGGCTCGTGGTAGGGTGTGGGGTGTTTCAATTTGGTATCAGAGCGTAGTTTTAAAACTCTCGGCCTGTGGGCTAAGGCCCAAAACATTTTCAAAGCGAGCCCAAATGAGTTCTTGAAAATATTTTATGAAATAAGCAGGTTTTCTGGCATGGCACCTAAGTCTCCACCCATGATCCACCGGTAAGTACCCTAACTATTTGGGTGATTATGTGAATTATGTTATGAATATTAGAAGGGTAGAAAAGGCATGGAACGTAGAATAGCATGATAGGAACTTGAACCCTAGGACTAGCCTACTCAAACACAAATACATAAGACTTAATGCACTCAACAAACCTATGGCTAAGTCACTGAGTTAGGGTGTGGTAACCCCTGTGCGCATGTCTAGGATTAGATCCGAAAGAGCCTGGTATTTAAGCAGTCCTAGTGACTCACCTCCTCTTCGCAGGAATCCTACCTGGTGCGTAGCTTCGGTTCACCCTAACCCAGAGGGCTCAGTTGGTGTGGCAACCTCTGTGCGCATGTCTAGGAATGGTTTCGGTGGGAGTTTGGTATTTAAGTAGTCCGTGTGACTCACCTCCTCTCCACTCGAATCCTGCCTGGTGCGTAGCTTTGGTTCACCCTGACCAAGAGGGCTCGGTCATAGGCTAAACACAATGACTAAAACCCGAAAAGGAACTAGCCATGTTTTATAAAAACAACAAAACCCTAGTTTTAAAACTCTTAAAACTTTCTTTTAAATTCGTGAAAACCATCTTTACAAAATTTTCCAGAAAAAAATTTTTGCTTTACGAAATTACAAAAATGCCCTTAGTGGTAAAATTACCAAAATGCCATTGGTTTATAAAATGACCAACTACTCAATAGTTCTATCAAAATTTCATTATTTTATAAACATTCAACAACTCTAATTTGCAAAATATCAAAAAAATACCTTGATTTTGGAAAATTACAAAATTACCCCTAACTTACAAAATTACCAAAATGACCCTGATTTCTAAAATTTTTGCAACATCACTGTTTTGGAAAATGCAATTCTCAAAAAGAACCCTCAAAGTTTTACAACTTTTGCAATATCCCTGATTTATTAAATTTTACAAATTTACCCTGATTTGTGAAAAATTATCGAAATACCCCTGAGGTCCAAAATTTTTCCAAAATACCTCAGGAATTTAAAAATATCAAAATACTTTGTGACAAAATCACCAAGGAACTTTTTCTTTTGAAAATTACAAAAATACCTCAGAGGACAAAATTATGAAAATACCCACAGGTAGTGGAAAACAACAACAATGAAAAACTACAACATTTCTCGAATGAGCGAAAGTTCATAAGCATTTGGTGGATGGATGAATGAATGAAAAGGTCGTATGCGGTATGAATACAAAAGAACCACTCCTAAATTCTTTTTCATAAAACTCCTTCATGTAAACAAGTGAAACAAAAGTACTAATTCATAAAACTTCTTAATCAGATCACGACGCTAGAAATGAGCTCTAGAGGACGTGGTCATCGTGGACGAGGTAGAGGAAGGATGACTGTGTCAGAACCCGTTAGATCGGGTCAAGGGTCTGACAATGAGATACCACCGCCACCACCACCCCCAACTGTGGGTGTTGAGCAGCAAGCTCAGACGGGAGAAGATGCTATGTCGCAGGCTGTGCTGCGAGTATTGGAATTGGTGGCTGGTGCAGGAGGAAATTTGGGAAATCAAAAGTCTGTGCCTGAACGGCTCCGAGCTAATGGAGCTGAAATATTTCGTGGAGTGTTCGAGTAGCACCAGATCTGAAGATCTTGGTTGGAAGCAATCGAAGCGCATCATGGATGAGCTTGATCGACCCCGAGGAAAAGTTAAAAGGAATGGTGGCACCGCTACGCGATGAAGCGTGTCGATGGTGGTTAACTGTTCGGGATGGTGCCACAGTTGAGGATCTGACCTGGGAGTACGTTAAGGAAGCTTATCAGAAGAAGTATGTGGGAACCAAGTATCTTGATGAGCAAAGGAAAGCTTTTAAGGGCTGGTTCAAGGAACAAGTCCGTGGCAGAGTATGAGGCGTAATTTTTAAGGTTGAGCCGTTATGCTCGAGGTGTAGTGGCAACTGAGCATGAGCGCTGTGTCCATTTTGAGGACGGGATAAAGGATGATCTGAGACTGTTGATAGCACCGCATCAGGAGCGGGAGTTCTCTACTTTGGTAGAAAAGGCCAAGGTGGCCGAGGGAATCAAGGATTCTACAAAGCAGGCTATGGATAGGAATAGGCCCAAAAGAGGTTTTGGGTCATCTGGAAAGGTTCATAAGAGGCCTAGAGTTGATGGGCTGCGAGGTCAGCAAGCTGGATCAGAAGGGTGGTATCGACCTTGTGATGTGTGTGGAAAGAAGCACCTAGGAGAGTATTGGAGAAAAATCGGAGGATGTTTTAGGTGTGGGTCCAAGGACCATGGGGTCAAGGATTGCCCCAAGAACACAGAGGAAAGCTGACCAGCAGCTCAGAATGTTAGCCAGGCTGGTAGAGGAGGACCGCAGCCTCAACGAGGTCGTGGTTCGAATAACCGAGGAAATGGTACTGGCAGAGGTCAGTAGAACACAGGCGTAGGTCTTGCTATCTTGAGGCAAGGCAATCGGGTTTGGTTTATGCGGTTCACCGGAGGAAGGATGGAGACCCGCCGGATGTTATAACCGGTACGTTCTTTATTTTTGACAAGCCCTATTTTGCTCTAATTGATGTGGGCTCGACCCATTCCTATGTTGCATGTAGTATAGTGGACACACTAGGCCTAGACTCTGAACTTTCTGATAGGCAGATGACTGTAGTAAGCCCATTAGGCCAAACTGTAGTGGTTGATAAGATCTTTCGGAATGTACCCTTAGAGATTCAGGGAGTAAACTTCCGGGCCGACTTAATGGAACTACCCTTTGGAGAGTTTGAACTCATACTTGGTATGGATTGGCTAGTAGAGCACCGAGCCGTGTTAGATTGTGTGGCTAAACGAATGGAACTAAGGACCCCAGAGGATGAAGTAGTAGTAATGATCGGAGAAAGGAGGAACTACCTGTCTAACGTAGTTTCAGCGCTGAAGGCTGAGAAAATGGTTAGGAAAGGGTGCAAGGCATTCTTAGCCTTCGTAAGTGCACTAGGTGGAAAGGAAGAAGGTGTTAGTGGAGTGAGAACGGTAAAGGACTTTGAAGATGTATTTTCGGAGGAATTACCAGGAATACCCCCAGATAGGGAGGTGGAATTTGAAATAGATTTGTTACCGGGAACGACTCCTGTGTCAATCGCTCCATACCGAATGGCGCCAAAGGAGTTAGTGGAGCTCAAAGCTCAAATCCATGAGTTGTTGGATCGTGGGTTCATTCGACCCAGTGTGTCTCCATGGGGAGCACCGGTCCTGTTTGTAAAGAAGGACGAAACTATGTGGATGTGCATAGACTACCGTCAGTTGAATAAGCTGACCATTAAGAACAAGTATCCTTTGCCAAGGATCGATGACTTGTTCGATCAGCTGAAGGGGGCCGCAGTATTTTCAAAGATCGACTTAAGGTCGGGATATCATCAGTTGAAGGTGAAGGAGGCTGATATCCATAAGACTGCTTTTAGGACAAGATACGGCCATTTTGAGTTTGTGGTGATGCCGTTTGGATTGACGAACACTCTAGCCGCGTTCATGGATTTGATGAATCGGGTTTTCCAACCCTACTTGGATAGGTTCATCGTTGTGTTCATCGACGATATTTTGGTATACTCGAAGTCAGAGGAGAAGCATGATGAGCATCTCCGAGTTGTGCTACAAATGTTAAGGGAGAAGAAGCTCTATGCCAAATTCAGCAAGTGTGAATTTTGGCTTAAGGAGGTGGCATTCCTAGGACATGTGGTATCCGCAGAAGGAATAAGAGTGGATCCTAGGAAAATCGAAGTAGTGTTGGATTGGAAACCACCTAGGTCCGTGGCTAAGATCCAAGTTTCTTAGGTTTGGCGGTGCTATTACGAAAGGTTCGTGGAAGGGTTCTCGTCAATAGCCGCCTTTGACAAAGTTGCTAAGGAAGGAAGTACCCTTTGAATGGACGGATAAGCAACAGGAGAGCTTTGAAAAGCTTAAAAAGGTGTTGACGGAAGCTCCAGTGTTAATTCAGCCAGAGGCAGGAAAAGATTTTGTGGTGTACAGTGACGCTTCGACACTGAGGTTAGGCTGTGTGCTAATGCAAGATGGAAAAGTGGTCGCTTATGCGTCTCGGCAGTTAAGGCCTCATGAGGTTAACTACCCAACTCATGACTTGGAACTGGCAGCAGTGGTTTTCGCCCTTAAGGTTTGGAGGCACTACCTTTATGGAGAAAAGTCGATTATCTACAGACCACAAAAGTCTTAAGTACTTGTTGACTCAGAAGGAGTTGAACTTGAGGCAACAAAGGTGGGTGGAATTGTTGAAGGACTACGATTGTTCGATAGAATATCATCCGGGCAAGGCGAATGTGGTAGCTGATGCCCTAAGTAGGAAGGTTGTGTCGGATCTAAGGGCTTTGTTTGCTCACTTAAGTCTCAGATGATGATGGAAGCTTGTTGGCGAGTTGCAAGTCAAGCCCACATGGTCAAGGAAGTGAAAGAGGGACAATTGATGATAAGGACCTAAGTGCTAAGTTACAGCAAGTACAGGATGGAGAGTTAAAAGATTATGGCATTAATGATGAAGGAGTATTGTGCTACAAAGGTAAAGTCTGTATGCCGAGCAACAAGGAGTTAAGACAAAGGATTCTTCGGGAGGCGCATAGTAGCCCTTATGCTATGCATCCCAGAGGCAGTAAGCTGTATAGAGATCTAAGGGAACAATTTTGGTGGTCTGATCTTAAGCGGGAAGTGACTGAATTAGTGGGGAAATGCCTGACGTGTCAGCAAGTTAAGGCTGAACACCAAGTCTCATCGGGATTGCTTCAACCAATCGAAATTTCGCAATGGAAGTGGGAGAGAATTACCATGGACTTTGTTAGTGGGCTTCCCCTTACGCCTACTAAGAAGGACTCCGTATGGGTGATAGTGGATCGTTTGACCAAGTCCGCCACTTCATCCCGGTAAGAGTGGACTACTCTCTTCAAAAGTTAGCCAAGTTATATATGGCAGAAATCGTGAGGTTACATGGAGTACCGGTATCGATCCTCTCCGATAGAGACCCAAGGTTCACGTCTCGATTTTGGAAGGCACTTCATCAAGCTTTAAGCACTAAGTTGGTCTTCACTAAGGCTTTTCATCCACAATCGGACGGGCAGTCTGAACAGGTTATACAAGTGTTGGAGGATATGTTGAGAGGCTGTGTGATGGATTTCCGAGGAAGTTGGGAAGACTATTTGCCTTTAGTTGAGTTCGCCTACAACAACAGCTATCAGGCTAGCATTCGGATAGCACCATATGAAGCGTTGTATGGTCAGAAGTGTCGAACTCCTACTTGTTGGACTGAGTTAGGAGAACGTCGAGTTTTGGGTCCGGAGTTAGTGGCAGAAACTGAGGAAAAGGTTGAGATAATCCGAGCACGATTAAAGGAAGCCTCTGATAGGCAGAAGTCATATGCAGACCTTGACGGAAGGAGATAGATTTTGAAGTGGGAGATCAAGTGTTTTTAAAGGTCTCACCTTGGAAGAAGGTTATGAGGTTCGGTCGCAAAGGGAAGCTAAGCCCAAGGTTTATAGGGCCCTATCGAGTACTGAAGCGAGTTGGACCAGTGGCATACCAATTGGAGTTGCCACCAGAGTTGCGGCAGATGCACGACGCATTCCATGTATCCATGCTACGTCGTTACCGATCGGATCCGTCTCATGTGGTACCTGTTGAAGAAGTGGAGCTAATGCCAAACTTATCCTACGAGGAAGAGCCGATTCAGATATTGGAGCGTGATGTGAAAGTGCTACGGAGGAAGTCCGTTCCTCTAGTCAAAGTGTTATGGCGCAATCATGGATCGGAAGAAGCTTCGTGGGAGTCAGAAGAGACAATGCGACAGCAATACGCTCAACTATTTTAGTTAGGAAATTTCGAGGACGAAATTATTTTAAGGGGGTAGAATTGTAACATCCTGAAAAGGGCCTATGCATTTTCGGTTTAATTGTACTTAATGACATGTCTTATGCGTTATGAATAAATTTTGAATAATTTTTGGAAACCTGAGAATGTATGGGAATGTTACGTTAAAAAGAGGAAAGTTGATATTTTGGAAACCTAAGTAAAATAGGAAAGTAAACATTTTGGAAACCTAAGTGAAATAGGAAAGTGAACATTTTGGAAACCTAAGCAAATAGGAAAGTGAACATTTAAAAACTTGGAAATGTAAGGAAATGTCATGTTTAAAGAGTAGAACGAAAATTTTGGAAACTTAGAAATGACTTAGAAATGTCGAGTTTTAAAGTTAAAGAGGAAATTAAGGCATGGTGGCCTTAAAAGAAAAAGTTTGTGAAATTTGACACACAAACAAAGCTTGGAAAAGTGGCCTGAAGATGTCACTTAGGGCCTATGGAAATGGCGCCATATGCAAAAGGAATGGGCCTGGGTTCGAGTCACTTGGGAACCAAACAAAGGAGGTTTTATTTTTGCTCCCAGAAGATTGAGGTGGACGGCACATGCTTCTAGAAAGGAGGTGTTTTATTTTCATAAATATTCGATTAAAAAGGGTGATAAATAAAGGATTTTTAAATTGGAGAGATACATGTTGGATTAAATGTTTTTAATAAAGTGATAATTAAAGGATAATATTATCACAAAAGAAGAGTGGTGGCCAAGTAGGGGACTCAAGCCTGGTAAATTCGGCTAAGGGAGGAGAAGTGAGGCCATTCTTCCATCTTTTCTAAGTGATTGCCGAAAATTCCCTAGCCCACTCTTTCTCTGTCGAAATTTTCCTTAAGAAAAATCCATCTTTTCTTCTTCTTTTCTCTTCTCTTGTCAAAATCGAAACCTCTTTGATCCTGTCTAAGTCTCCATAGCGAATCTTTGTGGCTTCAAACAAGGGTGCCGTCATTGTGGTGTTAAGGTAAGAACAATGGATTCTTGTTGTTCAATCTCTTTTAATCAAGATTTAGGAACCGACCCTTTTGGTTGTCTCTTGGCGAATATTAAAGGAGGAATTTGGGATTTCGGATCTAAGGAATTTGACTAATCGGAAGAGAATTTTGGGATTCAAGGATTTAAGGTAAGAAACTATAAGATCCAAAGGCTTTGTTTTAAGTGTTAGAAGTGGGTCTAACAGATATCATGTAGGTTTCAACATCTCCATAGCCAAGGGTACTTTTGGGATCACAAGGTATGTGTTTAAGACATTCGCCAAAGGCCTATTTTAAATGTTTAGATTTATTATCGGTTGGCCCGACCCGTGGAGTAATATAGTGTTTAGCCGATTTCACAAGGGAGGAATATAAAGTTACGGCATTTGATTCTTAAATTTAATTCGGCAACAAGATAAGTAATACTAATCCTATTAGGATTTGGATTAGTGGCCGAATGGTCTTTTTAAATAGAAAGTGTGAATTTATGTAGGATTTGAGATCTAAATCTATAAATCGATTTTCTTCGGGATTTCGAGGACTTCGTTAAACGAATCAGGTGTGTACCCCACACTACTTTATAATATGTTTCATGGCCTGTTTAATTGAGAATGTGATATTAAGAATATGAAAGTGGCTAAAGTACCATGATATGGTACTAAGTACTCAGGTATGTTTCCTACTTCTACTAGGAATATGAAAAATGTTATCTGTAACATGAGAATATGATAAGAATGTGAACTTTGGCATATTATGCATATTATTATTATGGGCATATGGGTTTATTTTGAAAGGGGAAGTAAATGTGGTGACCTAAGACCACAAACACGGTGACCTAAGACCGTGATATCTGAAAAGTGGTGACCTAAGACCACAGTAATCTGAAAGTGGTGACCTAAGACCACGAATGCGGTGATCTAAGACCGCGATTTGGTGTGTAGCGGAAGGAGGTCGACTTAGTAGTCCCACGGTGTATTTGGCGAATGCGGGGTGTGTCTGGGATGGATAATTAGGTGCAGGTTTGGGAATGCATCATAACTTGTATTTTATGTTTTGAATGTGTAACTATTGTATGCCCGATTCTATTATGATTTAGTGTCGTGTACACATTGAGTCTGCTTGACTCACCCGTTGTGGGAATATTTTTTTCGATGATGAGCAGTGATGGACCGGACTGCGAGAACTTGTGGTGGCCATGCACAACATGAAGTTTATATTTTCATGGACTCTTAATTTATTTTAGTATTTTGAATTATTTGGAAATTATGATTTGATGTAATAAGGCCACAAGGCCATGATGAACGATTTTATTTCTGCTTGTTGTTTAATTGTGTTTTAAAGATTTTGATTGAGTTAAAGACTAAGTATTTTATTTTAAAATATACTCTATATGTTTTATCACATAATATTAAAAAGGGTTTTCTAATATAAAAGTTCAAATTGGTTTTCAACACAAGCCCAACCCAAACAATTTTCTTTAAAATCGCACAAGTTTTTCACAAAGTAACAAAAGAATTTGAACCGGTTTACTTGAGGAACATACCAGATCCGGTCCAGGCTCGTGGGCCGGGTGTGGTGTGTTTCATTTAGAATATCATCGGATACTCGGGAAATCTCACACAAAGTATGCTTAAACATATAACCGTAACCTTTCCTTTACATCGTTGCTCACAAGGGCTGTGAAATGGGCCTACTCACACGAGCTATGGGTCGGAATGTAAGCTACATTATGCTACTCACACGAGCTGTGGAGTAATTGTGTAACACTCCTAACCCCTATCCGTCGCCGGAGTAGGGTTACAAGGCATTATCGATCAATATACATCATATAGCATACATAACCCATACCTTTGTGCATTCATATTCAAATACCATTCAACACAATCACATTGTCCCTTATGAGGGCCTACAAGGCCTTAAACATGCTTTAGGAGTGGTTCGGGACTAAACCAATAACATATGAAAATTTCGAAAAAGTTAGAAATTTTTCAATCATATAAGGGTTACACGCCCGTTTGAACAGGCCGTGTGCCTCACACGGCTAGTAGACACACCCATGTCTTAGGCCGTGTGGAGACAGGGCATATATATTAACTTGCATCACACGGTCGAGGACACGCCCGTGTGCCAGGCCGTGTGAAAATTGGAGAATATACTGACTTAGGTAACACGGCCAACCACACGCCCGTGTGTCTAGCCCGTGTGCCCTTCGGAATGGCCACACACGCCCGTGTGCTAGGCCGTGTGCCATTCAGGGGGTATACTGACTTATACCACACGGCCAATCACATGCCCGTATGTGAGACCGTGTGGAGCATACTGACTTCACTTCAATTTTAACACTAGGGGACACACGACCGTGTAGCATAATCGTGTGCCGCACACGGCTGAGACACACGCTCGTGTCTCTGCCCGTGTGGACAAAAAATTAGGCCATTTACAAAGCCAATTTTCCACCCTTTTTGGACATACATACACAAGCTCATATGGTATCATTTTAAGTCACAAATACACAGCCAAAGTTCATCAACCAATACATAATCATACCATATTCATTTCAACCATTTCAATACTCAATTTCATATCATTTACCTATTCAAATACCAAACAATTTAACTTTCTTTTCTAAGCATAATTTACATGTATAATTCATTTAGCATAACTAATCCAAACATTCATAACTACTTCAATCCCATTCATTCATTATGGTCTATTACCAAACATTAAAAGTAGAACCATATATACATTCATAAACATCATCAAGTTCATCATCTTATGCCAACTCAAATGGCCAAATACATATCTATCAAACATACCAAAATGAAACAAGCCTATACATGCCATATACCATATATACATAACTCCAAAAGTACCAAATTAGATGATCGATAGTGCGATGAAGTCTCTGACAATTTTCAAATCTGAGCTAGCTTCGTAGAACTATAAAACATAGAAACTGTCGAAACCATTTTTTGAAAACGGGGATCGACCAGGATTTTGGAAACGAAAATAAAACAGGAGTCGCCACCGATCCTTTTTTAGGTGTGATCGAATCACCTTTGTTTTAATAAAACGTTTAGGTTTACTAAAATGGTGTTTTTGGTCTACGAAATTCGAGAAAATGGGTTCGGGAGTCTGTTAAATGCGAGGAAGGATTAGCACCCTCGTCACGCCCAAAATTGGTACCGAATTGATTAATTAGTGTCTTAATGTTGAAAATTGAAAACCGGGAATGAATTTAAAATACGATCCTTTTTATTAGTTTTAAAAATAATGCTTGAATTAAATCAAAACGATTGCTAAAGATTTCCTCGTCTTGAAATATCGGAGTATCGCATCCCGTAAGTTAGGATGCGATACCTAGAACACTCGAGCATAAGTTTGTCTTTTATTTTAGTTAAAAATTTTATGAATTTTGAAATTTAAAAGGATATTTGGCAATTTAGGTTTAATGAGAAAACCGAAACCCCGTAAGTTAGGGCACGGTTCATCAAATTTCCTAAAATGCGAAATATTGCCTTATTTAGAAAAATTCCTTTTCAAAATATAGCGAATACGATATTTAACAACGTGCATTTATTTTGTTTAGAGTAAAATCAAGCAATTTAAGTTGGATAAATGCATTAAGTTAATTCACGAGGCGATAACATGAAATAAAAATACACTAAAGAGCATAGAACAATAATACAAGAACGTCATATTATACAAGTGAATGACAATGTTTAAAAATACGAACAAGAGAGATATAATACATACGATGACAATAATCAAAACGTGTATCCTTTAAACATTAATCAAAGACAAAAGAATTAAATAATATACCTAACAATTTAAAAAGAAATAGTGTAAGGGCAAATTAAAATTAACAAAATGTAAAACAATTTACAATGATAGTAAATGAACTAAAAAGATGTGAAAAGAATTTTTAAGTCAATAATGTACGAAACAATTTTTTACAAAAGATGATATATACATATATATATATATATATATATATATATATATATATATATATATATATATTTAAGACAAATAATGTATATACACAAAAGGGTAAAATGAATAATATGGAAAAAACTTACTAAATAATAATGAAACATTTTAAAATAAATAAAATGGAGTTTAAAATAAGGTATATAAAATAATTGAAAATAATAAAATAATTTCAAATAAATAATACATGAAAACAAATTCAAAATAAAATATATGTAAAACCATTCAAAATATATAATATATACTAAATAGCTTAAAATAAATAATACATAAAAATTTACAAATAAGTAATGTATATAAAAAGGAGTTTTAAAAAATAAGCAGTTTAACAAATTTTGGGATGACATATAAAATAGTTTAGATTAAATAACATTTAGAAAAAAAAAAAAGGAATAAATATATAAACAATGTATAAAAAGAAATCTAAAATAAAGAATATAAAATAGTCATATATAAAACAGTTTTAGCTAAGTAATGTATACACAAAATTTAAAGAATATCATAAATGAAATAATGTATTAATATATAATAAAGCGGTTTAAGAATAAATAATATATATATATATATATATATATACAAAAAATAATGTATGTAAGACAAATTTTAAAATTAACAAAGATATGCAATGATTTATGATAATCAAACAATTTTTAAAAATATACATATATGAAAAGGTTTAAGCTGAATAATACAAAACGATAAAATAATAAGCAATACAACAGTTTCTAAAAAAATAAGCAAATAAATGAAGTAAATGAATTAAGGACGGGGATGAAAACAAGCTAAAATTTCGGGGTGCACAATATAAACACTGGAAAGTTAATCATGGAACCGAATGAAGCGCACTGAAACTAGCGGGGACTAGATGGGAAAATATTCCCTTGGTTCCGTGCGCATGTTCAGCATGATAACCCAAGGGACCGAATTGAAAAACCACACGAAATTTGAGGGCCAAATCAAAAATAAAAAAGGAATAAAGCCTGATCAAATGGCGCTACAAAAGGGAGGGACCAGAAGTGAAAATCTCCCTTTTAAGGTGGGAACGCGCAGATTCATACCCCACCAAACAGCTGTTTCATTCAATGTTTTAAAACCCATTTTTATTTTTTTATTATGCAACCCTTTATTTTTTAAAAAACAAAACAAGAAAAGGTTTTAAAACCTCTCATATCTCACCAACGCTCTCCCCTTTCGGTCACTCCGGTGATTGGTTTTTTTGAACCCATTTGCTGCGCCGTCGTCGATGTACACCACATACGGTGGTTGAAGTCTCTGAAAAACCCCTCTATTCGTTACCTCTACGCTCCATATCCTAATATTTAAGGACGGAAATGGAAGAGAAGGCAAAAGGAGAGACCAACACGCTAGAAAACCCTTAGACTCCTCAATCTCTGTTATGGCCATTGGCCGAACCCCCAGGGGTTCGACGACCTTCAGATCGGGCGAGAGAGATGCTGGCGATGCACCCAAACAACGAATCAAAGGTTTTTTTTATATATTATTATCCGAATGCAACACAAAGAGAATTAAAAAGATAGAAAGAAATCAAAACAAACAAAAACTTAAACGAAAATAAATGTAAAAAAAATCACCTTCTGCACAAATTTGTTTTTTTGCTTTCTTAATATTCCGTTCGTAAACCTTTACAAAGAAAATACTTCGGTTTTTATAGCCAAATACAAATCGTTTCATTCCTGTTCTTTTTGTCTATTTCTGTTTGTTTCTTTTGCATTGATTTCTCTCTACAGGTGCCAGAGGCATGGTGATGGCGCGCGTGGAGGAGCTGGCGACGCGCGTGGTGTCCAAGGAGGGAGGCCAAAGGTCGGCGATTGAAGGGAGTTAGGGAGGCTGCTGGAAAATTTTTGTATTAGGCTTATAGATTAGGGTAGGTTAAGGGTAATTGGGTTGTAGTTTGGGTTGTAATTAATTTGGGTTGGTTTGGGCAAAAGGGTTGGTTTATTCTAACGGGTCCTTGGCTAAAATTGGGCTCTACAGTTCGAAGCTACAAATCCCTTCTCCCTGAAATTACATTAAGGATCAATTTTCATCTCCGTGAAGTTCCAATAGGAGTAGGTCGAAGCTACAAATCCCTTCCCCCTGAGATTACATTGGAGTCTGAATTCTTATTTCCTTGAAGTTCCATTGGAGTTGATCAAAACTACAAATCTCTTCTCCTTGAAACTACATTGGAGTGGCTTGAAGCCACATTTCTCATTTCCTCGAAGTTTCAACGGAATAGATCGAAGCTACAAATCTCTTCTCCCTGAAATTACGTTCGAGCGAATTGAAGCACCAATTCCTATATTTCTGAAGTTGTAGTGGGTCAAAGTGAGGCTACTTGAAGAAGAAGAGAAGCGCCGAGACTCAGCAAGACCGGGCAAAATTGGTCCTCTTTAAAGTCTTTGCTCCATTCTCGTTACACGACAATGAGCAAAGAGGGGCAGCTGTAGAGCCCAATTTTAGCCCGAGACCCGTTAGAATAAACCAACCCTTTTGCCCAAACCAACCCAAATTAATTACAACCCAATTACCCTTAACCTAGCCCAGTCTATCAGCCCAATACTAAAATTTTCTAGCAGCCTCCCTAACTCCCTTCAACCGTCGACCTTTGGCCTCCCTCCTTGGACACCACGCGCATCGCCAGCTCCTCCACGAGCGTCGCTAGCTCCTCCACGCGTGCCATCACCACGCCTCTAACACCTGTAGACAGAAATCAATGCAAAAGAAACAAACAGAAATAGACAAAAAGAATAGGAATGAAACAGTTTGTATTTGGCTATAAAAGCCAAAGTATTTTCTTTGTAAAGGTTTACGAACGTAATATTAGGAAAGAAAAAAAACAAAATTGTGCAGAAGGTGATTTTTTTACATTTATTTTCATTTAAGTTTCTGTTTGTTTTGATTTCTTTCTATCTTTTTAATTCTCTTTGTGTTGCATTCGGATAATATATATAAAAAAAACCTTTGATTCCTTGTTTGGGTGCGTCGCCGAAATCTCTTTCGCCCGATCTGAAGGTCGCCGAACCCCTAGGGGTTCGACCAATGGCCATAACAAAGATTGAGGAGTCAAAGGGTTCTCTCGCGTGTTGGTCTCTCCTTTTTCCTTCTCTTCCATTTCCGTCCTTAAATATTAGGATATAGAGCGTAGAGGTAACGAATAGAGGGGTTTTTCAGAGACTTCGGCCACCGTATGTGGTGGCATATTGGAAACGACGCGACAAGTGGGTTCAAAAAAACCAATCACCGGAGTGACAGAAAGGGGAGAGCGTGTGGTGAGAGATGAGAGGTTTTAAAACCTTTTCTTGTTTTTTTTTTAAAATAAAGGGTTGCATGATAAAAAAAATAAAAATGGGTTTTAAAACATTGAACTAAATAAATTGCTTGGTGGGTGTGAATCTGCTGCTCCCACCTTAAAAGGTAGATTTTCGCTCGTCCCTCCCTTTGTAGCGCCATTTGATCGAGCTTTATTTCTTTTTTTATTTTGATTTGGCCTCAAATTTCGTGTGGTTTTCAATTCGTCCCTTGGGTTGTCATGTTTGAACATGCGTGGGAACCAAGGAATATTTTCCCATCTAGTCCCCACTAGTTTCAAAGTCGCTTCATTCGGATCCTTGATTAACTTTCCAAAGTTTATATTGTGCACCCAAAATTTTAGCTTGTTTTCATCCCCATCCTTAATTCATTTACTTCATTTATTTGCTTATTTTTTTAGAAACTGTTGTATTGCTTATTATTTTATTGTTTTGTATTCTTTTTTAAGTTTTTGTATTATTCAAATTTAAACCTTTTCATATATGTATATTTTTAAAAATTGTTTGATTATCATAAATCATTGCATATACTGCTTATTTTAAAATTTATCTTACATACATTATTTTTGTATATATATATTTTATTTATTCTTAAACCGCTTTATTATATATTAATACATTATTTCATTTATGATATTCTTTAAATTTTGTGTATACATTACTTAGCTAAAACTCTTTTATATATAATCTGTTTTATATTCTTTATTTTAGATTTCTTTTTATACATTGTTTATTTTAAACTTGTTGTATTATTCTCAAGTTATTATATATATTTATTCCTTTTTTAAATGTTATTTAATCTAAAATATTTTATATGTCCTCCTAAAATTTGTTAAAATGTTTATTTTTTAAAAAACTCCTTTTTATATACATTACTTTTTTTTTTGAATGTAACATCTTGATTGGGCTTATATTAATAAAATAAATAACAAAACAAGTCATAGAGCAAACCCAAAACAGGAAACCAAACCCAAATCAGAGGCCTAGACTAAGAAGAAAAAACAAAACGGAAAAGAAGGCCCTCAAAGCCACGGCCCTGATGATAAACAACGAAACAGAAAGAAGAATCTAGATAGTTTAAGACTGAATAGACACATTTTGGAAAAAAGAAAAGCTACCGACACATTTTGAAAACTGAAAAGCCACCGACTTTTTACCCAATCAAAAAGCTTGACGGACTGCCATTACTCTCCATCATCATAAATGCTCCCCTTAATGACCGTTCCTCTCTTCTGAAAAGCCATTTTCTCTCAAAAGTTTTTCATTTCTTTAGCTTTTCTTTTCAAACTTCTTCCAGAGAATCCCCTTCAATCTGGTTCACGAACCGATTCCCGCAACCTATGGAATTCAGCAAAATCCGAATCAGTCCCTTCCAGGTAAATCTCCTTCTTGTTTCTTAAAGACTCTGTTGCGATCTTATGGGCCAGGGTATTCGCAGATCTTGGTATGTGCTTGAATACGAAATGATTAACTCTGGGTACCATCTGTTTTATATCCAGTATGAAAGCTCCGATCTTAGATCTATCTTGGTTTCTGCTATTACATTTCTTTATAACTGTGAGAGAATCCCCTTCAATAATCACATCTGACCAATTTTTCTCCATTGCTGATTTAACTGCTGTTCGACATGCCAACGCTTCGGCTGCAAAGGCCGAGGGAACCCATATGTGTATTTCGGAGCGAGATAAAAGAACGACCCCTGCATTATTCCTCGCGACAACTCCGAAAGCTGAGACCTCATTAAGCCCATCAAAAGCTCCGTCAAAATTGACCTTCACAGTTTCTCGAGGTGGGTGTTGCCAGTACTGCACTTCATCTAAGTTCGACTGTTTTTTAATTTCCAGACCATCGAGTTCTGCAATATAGCTTTTGATGAAATTTCCTAACTCTTTCCCAGTACTAACTTTCTTTTCATGAATTCTTAAATTCCGGTCCCCCCATGTTGCCCAGAGAGCGCAGCAGAAAATACGCCTTATATGCGAAGGAAAACGTTCAAATACCCAGATAAGCCACTGTTCAAAATCACCATTTTCATATAAAAGTACATTCTGTAAGTCCAATGCTGACCACATTTCAATTGTAACAGGGCATTCTCGAAATAAATGGTGAGTCGTCTCTGCTCGTTCCCCACACCTCGGACAACTCGACTCATAGACTAGCTGCTTATGCTGCAAGTTCACTTTTGTAGGCAAGAAATTCCACGTGATCTTCCAAAATGTAATCTTTATTTTGGTTGGTAGTTTCAGTAGCCATAGGCTTTTGTAGAGGTTTCTGTAGCTGGTTTGTAAAGCGTAAGCTCTAGGATATTCATCATTAATCTGTAATAGTTTGTAAGCACTACGAACCGAGAACTCACCCGACGCTTCACCACCCCATGCAAAAAAATCATCGTGAGGGACGACTGCCAGCGGAATACGAAGGATTCAAGCGGCTTCTTCCTCTAGAAAGGTATACCTAATCAACTTCTCTTTCCATTTGCGCTCATTATTATCAATCAATACATGAACATAAGAGTCACGCAGCGAATCAACTACTGATGCTAACCTGAAATTTAATGTATCCGAAATCCATGCATCATTATTAATCGATATATTTTTGCCTGTGCCAACTCGCCATATTGAGCCTTTCCTTAAGACTTCCTTAGTAGCCCAGATACTCTTCCAAGTGTAAGAACATGAATTTCCCAATCTAGAATTTAAAAACTGATCATTTGGAAAATACTTGGCTTTAAGAACTTTTGTAACTAATGAATCTGCATTATTCATAATACGCCATCCTTGTTTTGCTAAAAGTGCAAGATTAAACTGAGACATATCCCTGAAACCCATACCTCCCTCTTCTTTAGGCCTGCACATAAGCTTTCATTTGCACCAGTGTATACCCCTCCTTTTCCTTCCATGCTGCCACCAATATTTTGCCAAAATACTTTCCAACTCCCTACATAGAGCTTTTGGTAAAAGAAAACAAGTCATAGCATAAGTAGGTATTGCTTGAAGTACGGACTGAATGAAAACCTCCTTCCCTCCTTGTGAAAGACAGTTTGAACTCCAATGACAAATTCTTTGATTTATCTTGTCCTTCAAATTTTGGAAAGACGCTTTCCTCCTTCTACCCACCACGTTTGGAAGTCCAAGATATTTCTCGATATTAGTTGAACATCGAACACCTAGAACTTCAGAAATTTCATTTTTTTACCCCTTCTGTTGTGTTCGAACTGAAAAAATCGTTGATTTATTGAAATTCACACATTGGCCTGAGCAATGTTCATACTGCCTTAACATATCTTTTAAAAATTTCGCATGTTTCGTTGTGGCTTCCCCAAACAATAGGCAATCATCTGCAAACAAAAGATGAGATATCGCTGGTCCCTTTCTGCTTGCTTTAACTCCCCTAAGGAACCCTTCCCCAACTGCCTGTCGAATTAGAGCTGAAAGACCCTCGCTACAAATCAGAAAAAGAAAGGGGCTCAGTGGATCTCCTTGATGCAGTCCTCTGGAAGGGTGAAAAATTCTCCCTCTATTTCCATTAATATTCACTGAATATGAGACTTTTGAGACACACTTCATGACCAAAGACACCCATTTCTCAGCAAAACCCATTTGAAGCATAACTTTCTTTAAAAAACCCCACTCTACTCTATCATATGCTTTACTCATATCGAGTTTAACAGCCATAAACCCTTTTTCCCATACCTCTTTTGACACAAAGTATGAAGGATCTTGTAGGCAACCAGCACATTATCAAAAATTAATCGTCCTGGGACAAATGCACTTTGAGCACTATCAATACAACTACCAATATACTCCTGTAATCTGTTTGCTATTACTTTTTGCACTATTTTGTACAAAATTGTGCAAAGGCTAATAGGTCTAAAACTAGCAAGATTTGTAGGGTTTGGGGATTTTGGAATTAACACTATGTTTGTTCTATCTGTACCTTCAAAGTCCTTTTCCTCATTTAATACTTTAAGACAAAAATTCTCCACGTCTCTGCCCACAATATGCCAGTATTTTTGGAAGAAAAGGGCTGGAAAATCGTCACTTCCTGGTGCTTTAGTAGGGCCCATCGCTTTTAACGTGTTACGAACTTCTTCTATTGTAAAAGTTGAAAGTAGCGCTGTATTAGTTTCAGATGAGATATTAGTGCCAATACCTTGAAGAAAGGGAAGATGACTCTCCCACCCCTTTGGAGGAGAACAATTCTTGAAAAAAAATTTGAAGCTGTTTCGCTTATTTCAAATTCATCAGTAACTTCTTGCCCTCCTGCTTTTTCCAGCCTCCTGATTGTGTTAGTCCGTCTTTGAGCTGTAGCATATTTATGGAAGAAGGCTGAATTCTTATCCCCTAATTGCAGCCAATTTGCTCTAGCTCTCTGTTCCCAATACATTTTATCCTTATCAATCTCCATATTTAAGTGAATTTTAGTGTCGATAATTTTGGCCATTGTATCATCATTTCTGTCACCATGCAAGAGGGTTTCCAATTCCTTTGTGAGCTCCTTTTTCACCCTATCTCTGCCCATCTTCACGAGACTTGCCCATCTTGTCAGACTTTTTTGTAGCCTTTCCAATTTCTCAGAAATTAAGCCATTTGATGACTCCCATGAATTCCTGACCTCTTGTTCAAAAGATTCCTCAAGTGTCCACCAAGCCTCAAATTTAAAACATGGAGTTCTGCAAAAAAACTTTGTCATTGTCTGTATGAATAAGAAGGGGACAGTGATCTGAAATTGAATGAGTTAGATGGCGAACATTTCCATAAGGAAAAAGATGCATCCACTTTTCGTTTATCACCCCCATCAAGTCTTTCTTTTATATTTGTTTCCGGAAGGTTCCTTCTCTCTCAAGTGAACCATGTACCTTGAAAACTTATGTCCACTAATTGACAGTCATCTAGAGCCTCTCGGAAAGCTGCCATCTTTCTTTCATCCCTCGGTTGACCTCTACTCTTCTCAGTTGAGTAAAGGATTTCGTTAAAATCACCACTAACCAACCAAGGAAAACTTTTCTCTTGCCCCAACTCCTTTAACAATCTCCATGAAGTATGTTAATTTCCAGTATAAGGTGACCCAAAAAACCCTGTATATCTCCACTTTCCTCCTATACTATTTTCCTCGATCAAAGCATCAATATAATTATTTGAAAAAGTTCTAAGGCTTACTTTAATTTCTTCTTTCCAAGCTAAGCAAAGACCACCTTTCGATCCTTCCTCACCCACATCAATCCCGTTCACAAAACCACACCTCCTCCTTATCCTTTCCATACGCTTATCATTAATTTTGGTCTCATAAAGAAGACCAGATCGGGTTATGTTCTTTGCAACAAGTGTCAAGATTCAGATCGCCTGTGGGTTCCCCAGCCCACGGACATTCCAACTAATAATTTTCATTGCGCCCAGTCGGCTAGCCCTCTGGCCGCCTCCGATCTACATTGGTTCGGAGAGACATCATTCCCTAGATTTTCTATTAATAGCTCCAGGTCCTCCTTGTTTTCTGAAGCTTGGGCTTGAGATTTCATTCGTTTGACATCATCTTCTACAATTGGTTCCTGTTCGTACCCCCATCTTCCAATTCCTCCAATTTTCTCTTTCGCACTATCCTTTCAACATTGGCTTGGCCTATTTCCCTCACTGGGTTAGCTTTTTTCCAGCTGAATTTCCTACTTGTTCTTATGCTCCCAACTTGAATGTCGTTTTGGGGGAGATCATCATCCGTAACTACCAGCCCTTCCGATTGAAAAGTCAATACTTTCACCCCTTCGGGTGACTGCAATTCAACTAGTTGACTCTTATGAGGGTCATCTCGGTCGGTCAATTTCGCCTCTCGTCTTTCTTCCAACTGGCCTGTAAACGAGCTTTGGTGATTACTCTTTTTTGAACTAGCATTCAGTTTTGCACTTTCTCTTCCAAAAAAGTTATTTTCTGCCTTTAAAGCTAATGAGAAAGGGGGTTCTCCCTGAATTTGTCTCTTTCCGCTTGTGTAATAATCAAACAGCTTGAAAAAGCGTGCCCCATTCTGCCACAACCAAAGCAAAATGTCGGGAGCTTCTCATATTTAAAAGGGATCTAACATTTATCTTGATCACCTGTGGAAACAAATATGCCCCTACAAAGAGGTTTCTGCACATCTATCTTAATTCTGATTCGACAAAAAACCCCCTGAATTTCTGATCTAATAATCCCTCTAAACGTGGTCCCAACAGCATGCATAAGATCTTTCTTATCAAATTCAGGCAGACATGGTCCAACTTTAATCCAAAATAAGGACTTGACAAGTTTAATTTTATTTCGTTCCACCCTTCCACTCAATCGATCAAAAATAATCAATTGTTTTCTAAAGAGCCATGGCTGACCTTCTAGAATCAATTCTAAATCACCATCAGATTCAAAAATAATCATAAAATGATTCTGACCTGCTAACTGTATTTCAAATTTTCCTTTTGTTTTCCAGATACTCTTCATCTGTGCTCTAAAGCTATCAGGGTTGTAAGGCTCACCTGTCCAAACAGTGCATATCAGCGTCGGCTTCCCATTAGATTCCACTACCGAGCTTTTCACCGATAGCTGAAGGAGTTCTTCTGCCAATAATGAGACTTCTTCCTCTTCTTTCAACCCTTCGTTGCCACCACTTTCCTCCATCTCAGGCCGCAGCAGAGGCTGTTTTCGCTAAGACACTAAGCATAGGCTATTATTTGTAAATTTTTATGTATTATTTATTTTAAGCTATTTCGTATATATTATATATTTTGAATGGTTTTACATATATTTTATTTTGAATTTATTTTCATGTATTATTTATTTGAAATTGTTTTATTATTTTCAATTATTTTATATACCTTATTTTAAACTCCATTTTATTTATTTTAAAATGTTTCATTATTATTTATTAAGTTTTTTCCATATTATTCATTTTACCCTTTTGTGTATATACATTATTTGTCTTAAATTTATATATATATATATCATCTTTTGTAAAAAAATTGTTTCAGTACATTATTGACTTAAAAATTCTTTTTCACATCTTTTTATTTCATTTACTATCATTGTAAATTGTTTTACATTTTGTTAATTTTAATTTGCCCTTACACTATTTCTTTTTAAATTGTTAGGTATATTATTTAATTCTTTTGTCTTTGATTAATGTTTAAAGGATGTATGTTTTGATTATTGTCATTGTATGTATCATATCTCTCTTGTTCATTTTTTTAAACATTGTCATTCACTTGTACAATATTGCGTTCTTGTATTATTGTTCTATGCTCTTTAGTGTATTCTTATTTCATGTTATCGCCTCGTGAATTAACCCAACGCATTTATCCAACTTAAATTGCTTGATTTTACTCTAAACAAAATAAATGTACATTGTTAAATATCGTATTCACTATATTTCAAAAAGGAATTTTTCTAAATAAGGCAATATTTCGCATTTTAGGAAATTCGATGAACCGTGCCCTAACTTATGGGGTTTCAGTTTTCTCATTAAACCTAAATTGCCAAATATCCTTTTAAATTTCAAAATTCATAAAATTTTAACTAAAATAAAAGACAAACTTACGCTTGAGTGTTCTAGGTATCGCGTCCTAACGTATGGGATGCGATACTCCGATATTTCGAGACGAGGAAATCTTCAGCAATCGTTTTGATTTAATTCAAGCATTTTTTTAAAACTAATAAAAAGGTTTGTATTTTAAATTCATTCTCGGCTTTCAATTTTCAACATTAAGACACTAATTAATCAATTCGGTACCTAAACTTTTTATTAAAACGAAGGTGATTCGATCACATCTAAAAAAGGATCGGTGGCGACTCCCGTTTTATTTTCGTTTTCAAAATCCTGGTCGATCTCTGTTTTCAAAAAATGGTTTTGACAGCTTGGTGACTCCACTGGGGAATTAGAGAGTCAAGCCACGAGTTGATTACTTTTTGTCTTTTTGTCTAAAATCGAAAACTCGACTTAAATTTACGATCTTGTCGTAGCATTCCATCCGTTTTATTACGATCTTTATCATTTTGGTTTATAATTGCTTTATTGGTTTGAATTTTTGATATGTCTCTGCACATTGCATTACATGACTGCTCGATTATACCCCTTTTAAGTGGGAGTGAGAAGCTATGCCTTCGTGAGGCTTTCACCTCTGCATGGGCTAGTGGACTGCTTCCGGTATACATCCGTACCTATGTCTTCGTGAGATTTTCATCTCTACATTGCCATAGGGAAATGTATCCCCCTGAACTGAACTCGGTCTATATGAACTTATAATGGGTGAAGATCGAGGAATCTGCCAGTTTGGGTACCCTTACTTTAGAACTAAACTACTTATAGCGAACCTTAGGAGCCCACTTTAAGTAGAGCCATGCTAACGCTAGTGCTCACCTATTTAGGTAATCTATTTTGTTGTTTATTTTTCTTGTGCTAACATGTTTTGTTTATGATTGCATTACATTGCATTGCATTACATCGCATCGCATCATCTTAGAAAGGAGGTGTTTATTCATATTTGATTGCTAAATAGAAAAGCTTGTCATAGGAAAACAAATTTCTTGATATAGGGGAATATAGTACGGCCGTCTGAATAGGGTCCTAGTAAACAACAAGAGAAGGCTGATAGTCTGTGGAGGGATACGCGACTTTGCTTCATTGCCTGAGGATCCAAGCTAACAAGGATTATTCGAGATCCGTTAAGTCTCAAATCTTTTAAAAGGAGTTAATAAGCATTGCGGGGATAAGTGAGCAATGGGTCGCGACACGAATCAAGCAAAAAAAAAAAAGAGACAATAGAGACATTTTTGGGAAAATTAGCAAGATTCGACCATAGCGTCAGGATATGAAGGAGAAGATCGATGTCTTCACCGGGAGTACGAGGGCAAAGCCACATATGTAATTCATTTTATGTAAAGGAATTTGTTTTCTAGAAAAGTTTTCTAATGGAATTGAATTCAGAATCAACACTTTTCTTTCTTTTGTATTCATTCCATGCATCTACATTGCATTACATCATTTGCATTAGATTTTCAAAAAAGGACCCTAATTAGGTAAAATTATTTCAGTTAACCTGGAAAACATGGAATGAAGGTTGGAGAGATTAGAGCAAAGAAAAATACATATGCAGGAGCAATTGGCCAAATCCAACAAGGTATGCGAGATCAAATGGATGTGATGAGCCAATTAACCTAGTTACTAGCCAGAAGGCTTGAAGAAAGGAAAAGCCCTCTGGTCAACAATGGGAACGATAATGAGAACCTTATCTATTCATCAGATTTTACTCCAATAAGTGTCCCAGCCTAACCAGACTCGCATTCGCAAGGGGTACCCGTCATTATCAAACCCCGATATCAGACTGATACCTCGGCATTGTTGAAGTTCTCAATGGGTTTAGGTTTTAATTTGGGGGATGATCGAGTCAATCCTGTGGTACATGGCTTATCCAAAACAAAGAAAAAGGGAGAATGGACCTTAAAGGCCCTGAAGAAGAAAGAAAAAGAAGTGAATAATATGAGTAAGTATAATAAGGGTTATTGGAAGCTGATTACGGTAAGCCAACCAAAGACAGCGGCTACCAGCTATCAGGTCTCCCCAAGATAAGAGCCCAATCCAAAATCAAACTCGGAAAAACTCCTGTTCGCACCCATTCCAATCTCGTATAGGGAGTTGTACCAAATTTTATTTGAAGCACATGTTGTATCCCCTTTTTACTTGGAACCAATACAACCTTCATACCCTAAATGGTACGATGTGAATGCCCAATACAAATACCATGCAGAAATCACATGGCTTTGATCGAGAACTGCGCCGCTTTCAAAAATATAATCAAAAGACTCATCAAAATAGATATTGTAAAATTCGATAATCCGTCTGGTGTAGAAAATCCGTTACCTAACCTTTCTGTTAAAGGGGTAAATATTGTGAGGGCCACGGTGGATAGCGGCATGAGATCCAAGAGTATGTCGAGTTCAGGGCTCTATTTCAAGACCAGATATTGGGGAATTTGAACATTAACGACGTATCCGAAGGGGGAACCGGGGAATAAAAGTTTCTAAGCCCTTGCATACTTAGGGGCGTTCTGAACAATGGGACTGTGGAAGAGATCCCTATATTTCTTAAAGCCAAATTCGGAGTAATTTATAAAACACGCTTATTGCTCTAAGACTAGGAGTAATAAGAATTTTTTTGTGAAATAGGCTTATGTTCAACATCTATATTTTTAATGAAAATGCATTTTTGTGTCTCACTTTGAGCAAATATTCTTTTATTCCTTTATTTCATTCATGTTAATACCACATAAATAATTATTCTTGGATTCATTAGTCCTTTGAATATTTTTTTGTACCTACAACAGGTCCCTAGATATCAACGACATGAGCCACGTTGCTACTCACTCAAAGTTTACTTTTGAGCAAGATATGTGTCTAGAGGGATCTCAGGACTTTGAAGATTACCGAGACTGTAGATCATTTCCTTATTTGTTAAGGAGGGTAAAATAAGATGAAAAACAGATCCCACCTTACAAAGAATAAATAGAATTTATAACCTTATCTATGTGGGGCATGTAGTTTATTGGGACGATCTCGTCAGAAGCTTCTAGCAGGCATTAATTATTTCACTAAGACGGTGGAAGTAGTTTCGTAGGCCAATATTACAAAGTCGAAAGTCATCAGAACAAAAAATAGAAAAGGAAAGAAAGAATACCGACAAAAAAGAAAAGGTCAAAAAAGTCACTTTTAACCACACAATGTCAGAAGTTTGCAGTCTGTTCAAAGATCAGGTGCCACTTCACGCTACAGCAAAGGCAGTCAAAGGGGAAAACAAAAGTAAAAAGAAAAAAGCAAAAACAAAAAAAGTAACAAAACAAGGATCATTAGGAAGATGACCTAGACTTGTACAGATCGACATAAAGAAGTTACATTTACCCTCTATGCTTATCGAACATTAGCCAAGACCTTCACTGGGGCAATGCCTTAGTTTGTGGAATAAAAGCGTTTTGTCTATTGAAGTCGACATTCTTTTTTTCGAGTCTTATCAGAACTGAAGTTGGAAGAGGTAGAACGGATTTAATCCCGATATGATCAGTTGAATTTGAAGAGAAAATGTTAAAAGCTATCTATCACGGTCAGATGATGCGAGCTTACAACAAAAAAGGTTTGCCCTAGAAAAGTTCATGATAAGGCTTTGAAGAAGATTTTTCCCATGCAAAAGGGACTTTAGAAGAAAGTGGATGCCAAACTGGGAAGGATCTTATGCAGCAAAGAAGGCTTGTTCTAGGGAAGCATGGATATTGATCGAGATGGATGGCAAGGACCTGCCCAATCTGGTGAATTCAGATTCAATAAAAAGTTTTCCAAAAAAAAACACAAAAAAGGAGAAGAAAGGAAAAAAAAAGAAAAAGGAGAGGCCAAGGCAAAAACCACAAAGGGCGCTTTGAGACCAAATGAGATTTGAGTTGAAAACCCAAAAAGGGCAGCTCAAATTTTGATCAAAAGTGGGGCATACAGTAGTCTTTTTATTCCTAAATTAACAATGAAGAAGTATGCTATGTCTTGGGGCATCGGCAAAGTACTCCAGATCCCCTAAACATATATTAAGCTCAAAATGGTCCCAAAGAAGTTTGTACAGAGAAGCTCAGGTTGCGATATCTGGGGCACCTAGTTTTCCATCTTACCCATTTTGAATTTGCTATCTTTGATTACCTTATTCTTTTCAAGATACGCCTCTAAGAAATTTCCTGCTTAATTGCATTTGCTATCCTTAATTAACTTATTTGTTTCGAGCTATGCTCTCAATTAATTTCCTTCTTGCCCATTGTTTTTCAAGTATTTTGAATTGAAATAACGATTAGTGGACTAATAATACTTTCATAAAAGGAGTTTCGCATATTACTCTGGAAGCTTCTAAATAATACAAGAACTTGAAACAGGACTATTGTTTAAAACTCACCAAGTTTAAGGGATGAAAATATTGGTGGAGGAAGAGTTTAAACTGAGACTATCTGGAGGAAGAGTTTAAACTGAGACTATCTCTCCAGATTTTTGTCAAAAAAAAAAGATGATTAAACAAAATGACAAGATATTGCATCAGTGATACAATTTTGACGAAAAAGGGGCAATGTTAACCCAGTTGTAAAAGGGGAATCATTCTCGGAAAAATGATATTCTGCATCCATACAAATATCATGCATATACATTTGGTTAGGTCACCCGGGGAGTGATCAGTTGATCGAACAAGTTACAGATCCTATACCCTTGAGTTGCAGTGGGATGGGTTGAAGTTGATACAGATCCTATAGCCATAAGTCGTAGTAGGATGGTTTAAAGATGGTACATGTAACATCCTGAAAATGGGCCTATGCATTTTTGATTTAATTATACGAAATGGCATGTTTTATGTATTATGAATGTATGGTGAACATTTTTGGAAACTTGGAAATGTTAAGTTTAAAAGAGGAAAGTGAACATTTTTGGAAACTTGGAAATGTAAGGAAATGTTTTAGAAATGTTAAGTTTAAAAGAGGAAAGTGAACATTTTTGGAAACTTAGAAATGTAAGGAAATGTTTTAGAAATGTTAAGTTTAAAAGGGGAAACTAAAACAAGGTGGCCTTAAGAAAATTAATAGAAGAAATTTGACACAAGTACGGGCTTGGAATAGTGGCTAGGAGACACCACTTAAAGCCCAGTAAGTGACGCCACCATTAAAGGTGAAGGAGCCTAGGTTCGAGTCACGTGGAAAGCAAATAAAAGAGTTTTATTTTGCTGCAAGGAGCAAGGGAGTTGGACGGCACCAAGGCACTTGGGGAAGAGTTTAATTCTCTTTAAAATTCAGCTAAATAGGTGGATAAATGATAGATAATGATTGTTTAAGAAATAAGAGATAATTACTATTAATTATCAATAAAGATAAGAGAAGTGATGGCCAAGTAAGGGAGTCTTGGCCTACTAATTTCGGCATTAGGAGGAAAGTAAGGCTATTGAAGTCTCTGCCAAAAATTTCCTAGCAAACTCTCTCCTTTCTCTCTTATTTTTGCCATAGCCAAAATCTTTTTCTCCCTAAGTCCACCATTGCCGAATTCCCTAGTGACCGTTTTCCCTCTCTTTTCTTTTGATAAACCGACCTCACAGATAACCTTTAGCCGATTTCGTGTTAAATTCCAAAAGCCGAAATCAAGATCCTTCTAGCCTACATAGCCGAATATTGCTAAAGGTTCAAGCAAAGATAGCCGATCTCTAAAGTAAGGGTAATATCTCATTCAGTTTCATTCTTTTTCTTCTAAGATTAAAACCGAAACCAGGAAATCTAACCCCATTATTGTGTTAGTCGAAACTTGGAAAGGAGGCTTCGGGATTTAGGAGTTATCAATTACGAAGAGGAGATCTTTCGGGACTTTCAAGGATCCAAGGTAAGTCCATGTGAATAATCGGCCAAGGCCTATTTTTGGTGTTTTAGATCTAGTTCATAATTATTCAAAATAGCCGAAACTAACAAGTTAATCGATTTAAGGATCAGTCGACTACAAAGAGGGAGAAATTCTTTTCTCGAAGGTACACCGTAGGCCGCGCGTTCCCTAGTTATTCGGTGAGTTTCGAGATTCCAAAATCGCAAGGTATGTGCCTAAATACAATCGGCCATAGGCCTATTTTGATAACTAGATCTATTTCATAATTGTTAAAAAGCCGAAACTAACCTGTGGTATGATTTAATGATTGGCCGAATGCAAGAAGGAATACAATAAAGTTTCGGGACTTGATTCTTAAGTCAATCGGCAACAAGGTAGGTTTTAAGTGTACAAATCCTACTAGGATTTGGTTTTATAGCCGAATAGGCTTTATGCTAACATATTACGGTTGGTCGAATGTAGGGACTTGAGATCTAAGGCTTTAGATCGGATTTTCGGGATTCAAGTGAAATTGTTAAGCGAATCAGGTGTATACCCCACACTATTTCTTAATAAGTTTTATGGCAATGTTTAATATAAGTATGTGTATAAGAATGTGAATATGGCTAAGGTACCATGTTATGGTACAAAGTACTCAGGTACGTTTCCTACTCCTACTAGGATTATGTTAAATATCTGTTATGACACACATATGACATTATAAGAATGTGAAATAAGAATTTGGCATGTTAATGCATGATATGTATGATATGGGGCATATGGGTTATATGAAAAGGGAAGTGAATGTGGTGACCTAAGACCACGATATCTGAATGTGGTGACCTAAGACCACGAATTCTGAATGTGGTGACCTAAGACCACGATATCTGAATATGGTGACCTAAGACCACGATATCTGAATGTGGTGACCTAAGACCACGAATTTTATAAGGGCGATGAGCACGTCGACTGCAGCGACTACCTTCGATGGTGTGTAGCGGATGGAGGGTTGACTTAGTAGTCCCCACGGTGTACAGGATGGTATGGGTGATGTGTAGCGGATGGTATATAGGTTTGGGTTTGGGTTGCATCATATTGTTTAAATGCTTTATGTACATGTATGATTTGAAATGCCTGAAATTGTTAAGACTTAGTGTTGGTTACACATTGAGTCTGTTTGACTCACCCCTTGTGGGATTATTTTTCAGGTAACGATCAGTAATGGACCGGGTCGGCAAGAGCTTAAAGGTGGCCATGCACAGCAAGGAATTTATTTAATTTGGAAATTTTCATTTCATTAAGTACTTTGAATTTATTTTTTTTGGGGAATTATTTGATGTAATAAGGCCATAGTAGAACTACTTTACTTTGCTTTTATTTATTAAGCTTACAAACTTTTATCTATTAAAAGATTAAGTAAATTTATTTTAAAACAAAGCCTAAACATTTTGTCACCTAAAGTAAAGGATTTTAATAATGAGATAAACTTGTTTTCAACTCAAGCCCAACCCAAAACAATCTTTCTTTTAAAAACACACAAGATTTTCTTAAGTAACAAAAGAATTTGAAACGGTTTACACCGGGGAACATACCAGATCTGGTCAAGGCTCGTGGGCCGGGTTTAAGGTGTTTCAGTTTGGTATCAGAGCCCAATTTTAAACACTCGGCCTGTGGTTTAAGGCCCAAAACATTTTCAAAATCTAGCCCAAAAGGAATTTTCTAAAAAAAATTTCAGGTTTTCTGGCATGGCACCTAAGTCTCCGACCCGCAATCCACCAGGTAAGTACTCCGATCTTTTGTGTGATTTATATTATGATTTGTAGAAGGGTAGAAATGGAACATAGAATAGAGATTAAATACTTGAACCTTAGGACTAGTATACCCCAACAAAAACATAAGACTTAAATGCCAAATCGAACAAACCTGTGGTTAAGTCGCCGAGTTAGGGTGTGGCAACCATGGTACGCATGTCTAGGATTGGTTTCGGTGGGAGCTTGGTATTTAAGCAGTCCGCGTGACTCACCTCATCTCCACTCGAATCCTACCTGGTGCGTAGCCTCGGTTCACCCTAACCAAGAGGACTTATACACGGGCTAAACCCCTAACTAAAACCCAAAAGGGACTAGCCATATTTTTTTTATGAAAACCCTAGTTTTATAATCACCAAATTACCCCTTGAATAGTAGTAAAAACTAATTTTGGAAAATTTTTAAAATATTTTCGATTTATAAAAATTACAAAAATACCCCTAGTGGTAAAATTACAAAAATGCCCTTGGTTTATGAAATTTCCAAATACCCACAGTTCTTATCGAAATTTCACTACTTTGCTTAAAGGAACCCTAAATTTACAAAATATCAAAATACCTTGATTATGGAGAAAAATTATTTACGAAATTACCCCTACCCTACAAATTACCGAAATACCCCCGAGTTACAAAATTACCAGAATGACCCCCGATCTTCAAAAATTTCTGCAACAACACTGATTTGGAAAACAAATTCTCAGAAACAACCTTCAAGTTTTGTAAATTCCAAAATATCCTTGATTTAGTCAGACTTATAAATTTACCCTAGTTTATTACTAAAATACCCCTGTAATTTCAAAATTTCTGAAATACCCCTGAGATTTCAAAAAAATTACTAAAATACCCTTATCACCAAGGAACCTTATTTTGACAAATTACGAAAATAGCCCTATAGGGTAAATTACGAAAATACCCCTTGGTAGTGGAAAAACAACAACAATGAAAACTACAACATTTCTCTGAATGAACGAAAGTTCATAATTGATTGATGGATGTATGAATGTAAAGACTGTGTGCATGTATGAATACGAAAGAACCACTCCTAAAACTCTTTTCATAAAACTTCTTCGTGGATAATCAGTGGAATAAGGGCTGATTCATAAAACTTTCTTAAATCAGATTAAAGCGCATCGTTAGATATGAGTTCTAGAGGACGCGGTCGTCATGGACGCGGTAGAGGAAGAATGACTGTGTCAGAACTCGTTAGATCGGGTCAAGGGTCTGACAATGAGTTACCACCGCCACCACCACCCCCAACTGTTGGTGTCGAGTAGCAAGCTCAGACGGGGGATGATGCTGTATCGCAGGCTGTGCTGCGAGTTTTAGAAATGGTGGCTGGAGTAGGCGAAAATATGGGAGCTCGAAAATCTGTACCCGAGCGGCTCCGAGCCAACGGAGTTGAGGTGTTCTGTGGAGTATCTGGTGTGGCACCCAGTATAGCTGAATACTAGTTGGAGGCGACCGAGCGAATTATGGATGAGCTCGATCTGACCCCTGAGGGGAAGTTGAAAGGGATGGTGGCACTGCTACGTGATGAAGCGTATCAATGGTGGTTAACAGTTCGTGATGGTGCCACAGCTGAGGATCTGACCTGGGAATATGTTAAGGCGGCATATCAGAAGAAGTATGTCGGCACACGTTATATCGATGAGCAGAGGAAGGCTTTTCTAGGACTGGTTCAAAGGAACAAGACTGTGGTAGAGTATGAAGCTGAATTTTTGAGGTTGAGCCAGTATGCTCGAGGAGTAGTAGCTACAGAACATGAGTAGTATGTCTGATTTGAGGACGGACTAAGGGATGACCTGAGGTTGTTAGTCGCTCCACATCAAGAGCGGGAGTTTTCTACTTTAGTAGAGAAAGCTAAGATAGCGGAAGGAATTAAGGAGTCCGTAAGGGAGAACTCCGATCGAAATAGGCAAGAGAGAGAATTTGGATCGTCAAGGCCATCCAGGAATGAGCAAAAGAGGCCTAGAGTTGAAGGGCAGCTAGGTCAGCAAGCTGCTACTGGAGGGCAGTACCCACTTGTGAACAATGTGGGAAGAAGCACTTAGGTGAATGTTGGAAAAAGATGGGAGGATGTTTTAAGCGTGGGTCAAAGGACCATATGATTAAGGACTGTCCGATGAGATCAGATGGGAATCAACCA
This sequence comes from Gossypium rotundifolium, assembly GCA_025506655.1. Lineage (NCBI taxonomy): Eukaryota > Viridiplantae > Streptophyta > Magnoliopsida > Malvales > Malvaceae > Gossypium > Gossypium rotundifolium. Next base: position 108,074,592 of record CP106722.1, read on the forward strand.
GTAGCTTAGAATGTTAATCAGGCTGGTAGAGGTGGACAGCAGCCTCAGTGGGGTCGTAGTCTAAACCATGGAGGAAATGGTTTCGGCTGCGGTCGTGGAGCACCAAGTGGAGGTGCTGAAGGTTCAGATGTAAGGCAGCCAAGGTTGGTTTATGCAATACCGTCATGAGGAGAGTGATGTGCGGATGTGACAACGGTAAGTTTCTTATTTCCTAATGCCTTTATTGCCTTGTTTATTATAGAGCTAGTTCGTTCTTGTATTGCTAGTGAATGGTATGAAACCTTGGATGTGAAATTTGGAATTGTGCATAAGAAATGTGTTAGTTTTATTAAGATCAGAGTGCGCAGCAATAGCATAGTGTGGTGAGTTAGATTGTACGATTGTTCGTTAGTAAGTTAAGTAATTTTGAGGACGAAATTATTTTTAAGGGGGTAGAACTGTAACATCCTGAAAATGAGCCTATGCATTTTTGATTTAATTATACGAAATGGCATGTTTTATGTATTATGAATGTATGGTGAACATTTTTGGAAACTTGGAAATGTTAAGTTTAAAAGAGGAAAGTGAACATTTTTGGAAACTTGGAAATGTAAGGAAATGTTTTAGAAATGTTAAGTTTAAAAGAGGAAAGTGAACATTTTTGGAAACTTGGAAATGTAAGGAAATGTTTTAGAAATGTTAAGTTTAAAAGGGGAAACTAAAACAAGGTGGCCTTAAGAAAATTAATAGAAGAAATTTGACATAAGTACGGGATTGGAATAGTGGCTAGGAGACACCACTTAAAGCCCAGTAAGTGACGCCACCATTAAAGGTGAAGGAGCCTAGGTTCGAGTCACGTGGAAAGCAAATAAAAGAGTTTTATTTTGCTGCAAGGAGCAAGGGAGTTGGACAGCACCAAGGCACTTGGGGAAGAGTTTAATTCTCTTTAAAATTCGGCTAAATAGGTGGATAAATGATGGATAATGATTGTTTAAGAAATAAGAGATAATTACTATTAATTATCAATAAAGACAAGAGAAGTGATGGCCAAGTAAGGGAGTCTTGGCCTAGTAATTTTGGCATTAGGAGGAAAGTAAGGCTATTGAAGTCTCTGCCGAAAATTTCCTAGCAAACTCTCTCCTTTCTCTCTTATTTTTGCCATAGCTGAAATCTTCTTCTCCCTAAGTCCACCATTGCCAAATTCCCTAGTGACCCTTTTCCCTCTCTTTTCTTTTGATAAACTGACCTCACAGATAACCTTTAGCCGATTTCGTGTTAAATTCCAAAAGCCGAAATCAAGATCCTTCTAGCCTACATAGCCGAATATTGCTAAAGGTTCAAGCAAAGATTGTCGATCTCTAAAGTAAGGGTAAGATCTCATTCAGTTTCATTCTTTTTCTTCTAAGATTAAAACTGAAACCAGGAAATCTAACCCCATTATTGTGTTAGTCAAAACTTAGAAAGAAGGCTTCGATTTAGGAGTTATCAATTACCAAGAGGAGATCTTTTGGGACTTTCAAGGATCCAAGGTAAGCCCATGTGAATGATCGGCCAAGGCCTATTTTTGGTGTTTTAGATCTAGTTCATAATTATTCAAAATAGCTGAAACTAACAAGTTAATCGATCTAAGGATCAGTCGACTATAAGGAGGGAGAAATTCTTTTTCCGAAGGTACACCATAGGCCACGTGTTCTCTAGTTATTCGGTGAGTTTCGGGATTCAAAAATCGCAAGGTATGTGCCTAAATACAATCGGCCATAGGCCTGTTTTGATAACTAGATCTATTTCATAATTGTTAAAAAGTCGAAACTAACCTATGGTATGATTTAATGATTGGCCAAATGCAAGAAGGAATACAACAAAGTTTCGGGACTTGATTCTTAAGTCAATCGGCAACAAGGTAGGTTTTAAGTGTACAAATCCTACTAGGATTTGGTTTTATAGCTGAATAGGCTTTATGCTAACATATTAAGGTTGGCCGAATGTAGGGACTTGAGATCTAAGGCTTTAGATCGGATTTTTGGGATTCAAGTGAAATTGTTAAGCGAATCAGGTGTGTACCCCACACTATTTCTTAATAAGTTTTATGGCAATGTTTAATATAAGTATGTGTATAAGAATGTGAATATGGCTAAAGTACCATGTTATGGTACAAAGTACTCAGGTACGTTTCCTACTCCTACTAGGATTATGTTAAATATCTGTTACGACACACATATGACATTATAAGAATGTGAAATAAGAATTTGGCATGTTAATGCATTATATGTATGATATGGGGCATATGGGTTATATGAAAAGGGGAAGTGAATGTGGTGACCTAAGACCACGATATCCGAATGTGGTGACCTAAGACCACGATATCTGAATGTGGTGACCTAAGACCACTAGTTTTATAAGGCGATGAGCACGCCGATTGCAATGATCGCCTTCGATGGTGTGTATCGGATGGAGGGTTGACTTAGTAGTCCCCGGTGCAAAGTGTGATGGTACGGTGATGTGTAGCGGATGGCATATAGGTTTGGGTTTGGGTTGCATCATATTGTTTAAATGCTTTATGTACATGTATGATTTGAAATGCCCAAATTGTTAAGACTTAGTGTTGGTTACACATTGAGTCTGCTTGACTCACCCTTGTGGGATTATTTTTCGTAACGATCAAGAATGGACCGGCCTCAGGAGCTTAAAGGTGGCCATGCACAAGAAGGAATTTATTTAATTTGGAAATTTTATTTCATTAAGTACTTTGAATTTATTTTTTTTGGGGAATTATTTGATGTAATAAGGCCATAGTAGAACTACTTTACTTTGCTTTTATTTATTAAGCTTACAAACTTTTATCTATTAAAAGATTAAGTAAATTTATTTTAAAATAAAGCCTAAACGTTTTGTCACCTAAAGTAAAGGATTTTAATAATGAAATAAACTTGTTTTCAACACAAGCCCAACCCAAAACAATCTTTCTTTTAAAAACACACAAGATTTTCCTAAGCAACAAAAGAATTTGAAACAGTTTACACCAGGGAACATACCAGATCTGATCAAGGCTCGTGGGCCGGGTTTGGGGTGTTTCAGTACAAATCTTATGTCCCCAACGTACAGTGGAAGGGACATTGGAGTTACATTGGAGCAAACTGGTTGAGCAAAATACGATTGTTTCTTCGGGTTTTTGGTTAGAATACCACCCAAGCAAGAAGACAGGATATTACATCAAGTGATACAACTTGGAAGAACAACGAGCAATGATAACCCTAAGCATTTAAAAAGGGATCATTCTCCGCATTTATGCAAATGTCGTCCATAATATCATTTAGTTAGGAGCATTTGATTCATTTCGATCATTGCATCCTAATGATTGTACAAAAAAAAAAGGACCGTTCTCATGACATTCTGCATTCATGCAAATGTCATCCATAATATCATTTAGTTAGGAGCATTTGATTCATTCCAATCATTGCATCCTAATCATTATATATGGGATCATTCTCATGACATTCTGCATTCATGCAAATGTCGTCCATAATATCATTTAGTTAGGAGCATTTGATTCATTTCGATCATTGCATCCTAATGATTGTACAAAAAAAAAAAGAGGGATCATCCTCATGACATTCTGCATTCATGCAAATGTCGTTCATAATACATTTAGTTAGGAGCATTAGATTCATTCCGATCATAGCATCCTAATTATTTGGCATAAACATAAACATATGAAATCGAGTCTACACAATATCGGTGAAATTATAGATCTTATCTCCCTAAGCAGTAGTGGAACAGATCGAAGACAGTGAATCTTATCTCCATGAAGCAGCGGAGTAGATTTAAGCCATTAGCCTTATCTCCCTGAAGTGGCGGTGGAGTAGACTGAAGATTACAGATCTTGTTTCCCTAAGCAGTAGTGGAGCAGATCGAAGAAGGCAAATCTTATCTCCATGAAGCAGTGGAATAGATTTAAGCCATCAGCCTTATCTCCCTGAAGCGGCAGTGAAGTAGACTGAAGATTACAGATCTTGTCTCTCTAAGAAGTAGTGGAGCAGATCGAAGACGGCAAATCTTATCTCCATGAAGCAGCGGAGTAGATTTAAGCCATCAGCCTTATCTCCCTGAAGCGACAGTGGAGTAGACTGAAAATTACAGATCTTGTCTCCCTAATCAGTAGTGGAGTAGATCGAGAACGACGAATCTTATCTCTATGAAGCAACAAAGTAGATTTAAGCCACCAACCTCGTCTCCTTGAAGATACAGCGGAGCAGGTTGAAATTACCAGTTTTCATTTCCTTAAAGTTTCAGTATAGAAGATCGAAGCTACAAATCTTTTCTCTCTGAATTCTTATCCCTTTAAGGTCCCAACGGAGTAGGTCGAAACTACAAATCCCTTCTCCTTGAAATCCTCATTTCCTTGAAGTTTCAGTAGAGAAGACCGAAACTACAAATCTCTTCTCTCTGAATTCTTATTTCCTTGAAGTTCCAATAGAGAAGATCGAAGATACAAATCTCTTCTCCCTGAATTCTTGTCTCGTTGAAACTTCAGTGGAGTAGGTCAAAACTACAAATCCCTTCTCCCTGAAATTACATTGAGGATCAATTCTCATCTTCGTGAAGTTCCAGCAGGAGTAGGTCGAAGCTACAAATCCCTTCCCCCTTAGATTACATTGGAGCCTGAATTCTTATTTCCTTAAAGTTCCATTAGAGTTGATCGAAACTACAAATCTCTTCTCCTTGAAACTACATTGGAGCGGCTCGAAGCCACATTTCTCATTTCCTCGAAGTTCTAGCGGAGTAGATCGAAGCTACAAATCTCTTCTCCTTGAAATTACGTTGGAGCTAATTAAAGCACCAGTTCCTATATTTCTGAAGTTGCAGTGGCAAAGCGAGGCTACTTGAAGAAGAAGATAAGCGACGAGACTCAGCAAAATCGGGCAAAATTGGTCGTTTTAAAATCTTTGCTCCATTCTCGTTACACGACAATGAGCAAAGAGGGGCAGCTGTAGAGCCCAATTTTAGCCCGAGACCCGTTAGAATAAACCAACCTTTTTGCCCAAACTAACCCAAATTAATTACAACCCAACTACAACTCAATTACCCTTAACCTAGCCCAATACAAAAATTTTCCAACAGCCTCCTTAACTCCCTTCAACCGTCGACCTTTGGCCTCCCTCCTTGGACACCACGCGCGTCGCCAGTTTCTCCACGCGTGCCATCACCACGCCTCTGACACCTGCAAAGAGAAATCAATGCAAAAGAAACAAACAAAAATAGACAAAAAGAACAGGAATGAAACCATTTGTATTTGGCTATAAAAGCCGAAGTATTTTCTTTGTAAAGGTTTACAAACGGAATATTAAGAAAGCAAAAAAAAAAAAATTTGTGCAGAAGGTGATTTTTTTTTACATTTATTTTCATTTAAGTTTCTGTTTGTTTTAATTTCTTTCTATCTTTTTAATTCTCTTTATGTTGCATTCGGATAATAATATATAAAAAAAGCCTTTGATTCGTTGTTTGGGTGCGTCACCAGCATCTCTCTCGCCCGATCTGAAGGTCGTCGAACCCCTGGGGGTTCTGCCAATGGCCATAACAGAGATTGAGGAGTCGAAGGGTTCTCTTACGTGTTGGTCTCTCCTTTTTCCTTCTCTTCCATTTCCGTCCTTAAATATTAGGATATGGAGTGTAGAGGTAACAAATAGAGGGGTTTTTCAGAGACTTCGGCCACCGTATGTGGTGGCACATCGGCGATGACGCGACAAGTGGGTTCAAAAAAACCAATCACCGGAGTGACCGAAAGGGGAGAACGTGGGTGAGAGATGAGAGGTTTTAAAACCTTTTCTTGTGTTTTTTTAAAAAATAAAGGGTTACATAATAAAAAAATAAAAATGGGTTTTAAAACATTGAACGAAACAACTGTTTAGTGGGGTGTGAATCCGTGCGTTCCCACCTCAAAAGGGAGATTTTCGCTTCTGGTCCGTCCCTTTTGTAGCGCCATTTGATCAGGCATTATTTCTTTTTTTTTTTTTTGATTTGGCCCTTAAATTTCGTGTGGTTTTTCATTTCGATACCTTGGGTTGTCATGCTGAACATGCGCGGGAAATCAAGGGAATATTTTCCCATCTAGTCCCCGCTAGTTTCAGTGCGCTTCATTCGGATCCTTGATTAACTTTCCATTGTTTATATTGTGCACCCCGAAATTTTAGCTTGTTTTCATCCCCGTCCTTAATTCATTTACTTCATTTATTTGCTTTTTTTTTTAGAAATTGTTGTATTGCTTATTATTTTATCGTTTTGTATTATTTATTTTAAGTTTTTTGTATTATTCAGCTTAAACCTTTTCATATATGTATATTTTTAAAATTATTTGACTATCATAAATCATTGCATATACTGCTTATTTTAAAATTTGTCTTACATACATTATTTTTGTATATATATATATATATATTATTTATTCTTAAACCGCTTTATTATACATTAATACATTATTTCATTTATGATATTCTTTAAATTTTGTGTATACATTACTTAGCTAAAACTGCTTTTATATATAACTGCTTTTATATTCTTTATTTTAGATTTCTTTTTATACATTGTTTATTTTAAATTTGTTATATTATTCTCAAGTTATTATATATATTTATTCCTTTTTTTTTCTAAATGTTATTTAATCTAAACTATTTTATATGTCATCCTAAAATTTGTTAAACTGCTTATTTTTAAAAACTCTTTTTTATATACATTACTTATTTGTAAATTTTTATGTATTATTTATTTTAAGCTATTTCGTATATATTATATATTTTGAATGGTTTTACATATATTTTATTTTGAATTTGTTTTCATGTATTATTTATTTGAAATTGTTTTATTATTTTCAATTATTTTATATATATTATTTTAAACTCCATTTTATTTATTTTAAAATGTTTCATTATTATTTATTATGTTTTTTTCCATATTATTCATTTTACCCTTTGTGTATATATATTATTTGTCTTAAATTTATATATATATATATATATATATATCATCTTTTGTAAAAAATTGTTTCGTACATTATTGACTTAAAAATTCTTTTTCACATCTTTTTAGTTCATTTACTATCATTGTAAATTGTTTTACATTTTGTTAATTTTAATTTGCCCTTACACAATTTCTTTTTAAATTGTTAGGTATATTATTTAATTCTTTTGTCTTTGATTAATGTTTAAAGGATGTATGTTTTGATTATTGTCATCGTGTGTATCATATCTCTCTTGTTCGTTTTTTTAAACATTGTCATTCACTTGTATAATATTGCGTTCTTGTATTATTGTTCTATGCTCTTTAGTGTATTTTTATTTCATGTTATCGTAACCCAACGCATTTATCCAACTTAAAGTATCATATCGAATCTTCTCCGAAAACTATTCTCTGCTGAAGGAGTTAGTAGCTACGCCAAGACGGGATGATATTACGGAAGAAAACTGGATGATGATTCTGCAAAATCTGCAAGAAAAAGATGTAGAATGGAGAGCCCCTTGGATGGTTCCTAACGAGATCTTATATCGGTGTGGAGATTTTGATTAGGTTCCCCTGCTTGGAATATTGGGAGTTGTCAGGTACGCTCCTCTCCTCGTGTTAAGACAATACAGATCGAGACAGTTTACGCCAGCAACACAAGGTTTAACTCAATGCGAGTTTGAATATAAAGGAGATAATTACAAAATGAAAGTTCATGAAATATCGAACGCCTGGAACCGAATCATATAATGATAAGGTTTGCTGCTAACCCGATAATAACCCCTGAGTATGACCGGTGGTGGAGTTAGAGAATCAACGATAACATCCTTACGTCAAGCCAAGAAAACACCCGATCAATAGTAGAACACTTGCAGGTGATCCCGTCTGAGCTAGAGATCATCAAGCAGGACTTTGAGAAAAAGAGTTTGGAATTAGGAAAAAAGATAGAACAATTAAAGGAAGAGAAAATGCAACTGGGACTGGATGTTGACGTCCAGAAGCTGAGAAAGGGGAAGAATAAAGTTGAAGAGGATTTGGACAGTTTGAAAACAGACTACAAAAAGCTGCGAAGGTCAATGAGAACCGTTGGGCTAGGAAAAACGTCAGAGCAATGGCGACAAGAAATTAAAGAGGAAAAGAAATAGAGCCAGTCAATGGGAAAGGAAACTCTGAGATGCTCAAGCTCGAGAGGATACTCTGAAAAGGATTTTGGTAGAAAGTCAAAATGAGAAGGAGGAATTAAAGACTCAGGTGTCAGAGTTAGAAAGATCCTTGTATCAGTATCATAGTCCTAACTCTGTAATCGAGTTGAAAGCTAGTCTGAGCTAAATTGAAGAATTAAAAGGGAAGATAGAAGAATTGAAATCACACTGCAAAACTGTGAACTTCAAGTTGAACTCCTTGAGGCGAATAACGAGCGATGGAAGGGGCAGCTTCATCAATCACAAGGTCATGTAAGAGATAGGATTACGTAATGAGTGCAGCCCTAGCTCAAGTTCGTGAGGTGGTAGATCACTTACAAACCTTAGCAGTCCAGGCTGATGTACTAAGTTTAAAGTACGAAGAAGAGTCAGATCAAGGCCGAGAGTTAGCTTGGCTTCTTAAGAAAGTCAAGGCCTTAAGTATTAGGGCGAGGCCTTATATGTAATCCATTTTATGTAAATGAATTTGTTTTCTAGAAAAGTTATTCTAATGAAATTGAATCAGAATCAAGGCCTTTTTGTTGCATACATTTCATGCATCAGCATTACATTGCATCATGTGCATTAAATCTCATAAAGAGACCCTAAAATTATGGCAGTTATCATGGAACATTGCTACGGTACATGAGAAAAAACTAAAGCCATGGACCAAAGGTTGGAAAGATTAGAGCAAATGCAAAAAAAGATGCAAGATCAACTACAATTGCAAATGCAAGAGCAAATGGCTAAAATCCAGCAAGACATGACGGACCGAATGTTGGAATCCCAAAAAAATATGATGACTCAGCTGACCCAACTGCTGACCGGAGGAACAGATAAAGGAAAGGGTCCCATGGTTAATGCTGGAGAGGATAATGAGGAACCTCTCTATCCTCAAGGTTTTACTCCAAAAAATACACAGACACAACCTGAGGTGTACCCTCGAAGAACATTCGTCACGATTAAGCCTCAACAATTTCAGGATGGTGCTTCGGTACCAATTAACTTTCAAGCAGGATCAGGTTCTAACCAAGGGGATAACCCAACTAATCTTGTTATCCCTGACCTGGATGAAATGGCAGAAAAGGAAAGGGCAAGGAAAAAATTGCCAAAGCAGTTAGAGGACCGATGTAAATGGCTGGAGGAAAAATTTAGGGCCATGGAAGACGCTGATAGTCAGCATAGAATTGATGCTAAGGATTTGAGTTTGGTCCCAGATTTACTGCTTCCCTACAAGTTCAAAATGCAAGAATTCAAAAAGTACAATGGGAACAGTTGCCCCGAAGCTCACATCACCATGTTTTGCAGACGGATGACCAGATATGTTAATAACGATCAACTACTAATACATTGCTTCCAAGACAGTTTGGTGGGAGCAACATCCAAATGGTACAACCAATTGAGCTGTACTAGGATTGGTTATTGGAGGGACTTAGCACAAGCATTCATGAAGCAGTATATTCATGTAACTGATATGACTCCTGATAGAATTATTTTACAAAACATGGAGAAGAAACCGAGTGAGAGTTTCAGGTAATATGCACAGAGATGGAGGGAAATTGCCATACAAGTTCAGCCGCCGCTCCTAGAAAAAGAAAATACAATGCTTTTTATCAACACCTAAAAGCCCCGTTCATCACTAACATGATAGGAAGTGCTACAAAAAGTTTTTCAAACATAGTGATGACTGGTGAAATGATCGAGAATGTGATAAGAAGTGGAAAGATAGATGCAGAAGAGAGTAACAAAAGGTCAACCTCGAGGAAAAAGGAAAACGAAGTGAAAATACAAGTACATATAATAAGGGTTACTCAAAATCGATTACTGTAAATCAGCCAAGAACAGTGGCTACGGGTCAACAAGGTTTATTAAGGCAGGAGTCCAGTACAAAACAAAACACAGAGAAGTTTCAATTTACACCAATCTCAATGACATATAGGGAGTTGTATCAGAGCTTATTTGACGCACACGTGGTATCCCCTTTTTACCTAAAACCATTACAGCCTCTATATCCCAAATGGTATGATGCGAACGCTCAATGTGACTACCATGCAAGAATTTTGGAGCATTCAATAGAAAACTGCGCCGCCTTTAAGAAAGTAGTCGAAAGACACATTAAAATTGGCATCGTGAAATTTGATGATGCATCTAATGCCGAAAATCCTCTACCCAATCACACTGATAATGGGGTAAATGCGATAATCGAGAGTGTAGGGAAAAGAATTAAGACAGATGTGGCAGAAGTGAAAACCCCACTAAGAGAGGTTTGGAAGAAAATGGTAGAAAGTGAATTAATCACACGAGACTCAAGGGAGAAACCTAGAGAAGCAAGGAACTACTGTGAGTTCCATGATGAAGAGGGCCACGTGATTCAAAAGTGCAATGAATTCAGAGCCTTGGTGCAGGGTCTGATGCATAATAAGGAATTGGAATTCTATGAATATACTGAAGGCCCGGATGGAATGTTCAGAAATGGGAGCATCAATGCTATATCCGAAAAAGGAATTAGAGGAGAAAACTTATCAGGCATCCGCCCTTATGAGCTTGGAAGTGTTTTGAACAATGGGACTGTGGAAGAGATCCTTGTATTTTTAGAGCTAATTTAGAGTAATATTTAAAACACGCTTGTTGCTTTAAGCCTAAAAGTAATAAGAATCCTTTTTTTGAAATAGGCTCATGTCCAATATCTTTATTTCAATAAAAAATGTATTTTTTGTCTCACTTTGAGCAAATATTCTTTTATTCCTTTATTTCATTCATGTTCATACCACATAAATAATTATTCTTAGATTCATTTGTTCTTTGAATATCCCTTCATTCCTACAACAGCTCCCTAGATATCAACGACATGAGCGACACTGCTACCGACTCAGAATCTACTTTTGAGTAAGATATGTGTCTAGAAGGATCCCAGGACTTTGAATACGACAAAGATTGTAACCTATCTCCTGATTTGTTAAGGATGGTAGAACAAGATGAACAAAATATCTTACCTAACAAAAAGTCATTGTGAACCTAGGAGAAGAGAAAGAGGTGAAGTTCAGAGCCTGTATCACCATAGAGACAACACGAGACGTCATTGAATTTATTCAAAAAAATTTCAAATATGTTTTCGCATGATCGTATCGAGATATGCCTAGGATATTAAGACGTGTGGATGCTGTTAAGGCTAAGGAAATCTTAGAAGGGGAACACATGCTAATGGTTTTACAATGGCCAGGCAAATCATGAGGTTCGATTACTGCTGGTCCACCATGGAAGGGGATTGTATCAGTTATACCAAGAAATGCCGTAGATGCCAAATTTATGGAGACAAGATTCATGTGCCTCCTTTATCTTTTTATGTATGAAATCTCCATGGACTTTTTCTATGTGGGGCATGGATGTTAGTAGGTCGATCTCGCAAAAAAAAAAAAAACTTCTGGCGGGCATTGATTCGTGGTCATCAATTAATTCACTAAGTAGGTGAAAGTTACTTCATATGCCAATGTCACAAAGTCGACAGTCAATAAATTCTTTAAAAAAGAGATCATATGCCGGTACGGAATGCCAGAAAGGATCATATCAAACAATGCATTGAATTTGAACAACAGCACGATAGCAGAGGTCCGCAGTCAATTCAAAATTAAACACCACAACTCGTCACCATGTCGCCCAAAAATGAATGGTGCAGTTGAGGCGGCTAATAAGAATATCAAGATAATTGTAGGAAAAATGATTGAAACTTATAAATACTGGCATAAAAAGTTACCATTCGCCCTCTATACCTATCGGACGTCTGTCAGGACCTCTACCGGGGCAACGCCTTTCTCATTAGTTTATGGATGAATGTGGTTTTAGCTATTGAAGTCAAGATTCCTTCTCTCCAATTTTTATCAGAGTTGAAGTCAGATGAAGTAGAATAGATCCAATCCCAATATGATTAGCTGGACTTAATAGAAGAAGAAAGTCTAAGGGCTATACTCATGGTCAATTGTACCGAAAGTGGATGATACGAGCCTATAACAAGAAGGTTCGCCCTAGATAATTCCATGAAGGAGACCTAGTTTTGAAAATGATCCTTCCCATAAAAAAGGACTTCTGAGGAAAGTGGATGCCAAACTAGGAAGGGCCTTATGTGGTAAAGAAGGCATTCTATGGAGGAGCGTCAATATTTACTGAAATGGATGGCAAGAACCTGCCTAATCCCATAAATTTGGATTTAATCAAGAAATACTTCACTTAAAAAAAAAAGAAAGAAAAGAAAATAAAGGAAAAAAAAAGGAGAGGCCAAGGCGAAAACCCACAAAGTGTGCTTTGAGACCAAAGGGATTTTAAATTGAAAACCCGTAAAGGGCAATTCAATTTTTAATAAAAGTTGGGCATGTGGTAGTCTCACTTTCTCTGAATTAACAAGAAGGAGAGATGTTACATCTTGGGGCACCAACAGAGTACTCTAGATCCCCTAAACACATATTGAGCTCAAAACGGCCCTCAAGAAGTTCGTGCAGTAAAACCCATACTGTGATATCTGGGCCACCTATTTTCTTATCACTTATTTTGTATTTCAGCAATGTTTACTTTCTGTGATTAATCCATTCTTTTCAGATTTTATTCTTGATAAATTTCAGTTTTGTCCATCATTATGATCTTTTTCAAGCATTTTGCATTGAAATAACGATTAATGAACTAATATACTTTCACAAAATAAATTCTGCATATTACTCTAGAAGCTTCTAAATAGTACAAGAACCTGAAGTAGGACTATTATTTAGAATTCACCAAACCTAAGGGTTGGAAATATTTGAGAAAGAAGAGCCTAAATTGTGAAAGATATCAGCTGAACAAAAAGACAGGATATTCCGCCAGTAATAGAATCTTGATGAACAATGAGCAATGATAACCCAAACATTAAAAAGGGATCATTCTCATGACATTCTGCATTCATGAAAATATCATGCATTCACATCTAGTTAGGAGCATTTGATTCATTTTGATCTTGACATCCTAATTATTTGGCATAAACATAGGCCCATGAAATCGATTCAACAGGTCATGTTCCCTAGAGGACGGTGTAACAAGATCGGTGAATCCATAAATGCCATACCCTTGAAGTTGCAGTGGGATGGATTGAAGTCATTATAGCAAACCTTAGCTCCCTGAAGTTGTAGTGGAGCAGGTTGAAGTTACAAGTCTTATCTCCCTGAAGTTGCAGTGGAGCAAATTGAAGATAGAGAATCTTATTTCCCTAAAGTTGCAATAGAACAGATTGAAGCTATAAATCACAGATCTTATCTCTCTGAAGTTGCAGTAGAGCAGATCAAAATAAACCTTATTTCCTTGAAGTTGCAGTGGAGCAGGTTAAAATCACAAGTCTTATCTCCTTGAAGTTGCAGCGGAGCAAAATGAAGACAGTTAATCTTATCTCTCTGAAGTTGCAGTAGAGCGGATTAAAATGATGAATCCTATACCTCTAAAGTTACAGTAGGTCGGATTGAATTTACCATAGCAAGCCTTATCTCCCTGAAGTTGCAGCGGGGCAGACTGAAGATAGCGAATCTTATTTCCCTGGCATTACAGTGGAACAGATTAAAGCTACCAATTATGGCGAATTTTATCTTCCTGAAGTGCAGTGGAGTAGATTGAAGCCACCAGCCTTATCTCCCTGAAGTTATAGCGGAGCAGACTGAAGACATCGAATCTTATTTCCCTGGCATTGCAGTGGAACAGATTAAAGCTAATAATTATGGAGAATCTTATCTTCCTGAAGTTGCAGTAGAGCAGGTTGAAGCCACCAGCCTTATCTCCCTAAAGTTACAGTGGAGCAGACTGAAGATAGTGAATCTTATTTCCCTAGCGTTGCAGTGGAACAGGTTAAAGCTACCAATTATGGCGAATCTTATCTTTTTGAAGTTGCAGTGGAGCAGATTGAAGCCACTAGCCCTATCTCCCTGAAGTTGTAGTGGAACAGACTGAAGATAGCCAATCTTATTTCCCTTAACATTGCAGTGGAATAGATTAAAGCTACAAGTTACAGGTCTATCTCTCTAAAGTTGCAGTAGAGCAGATCAAAACAAACCTTATCTACCTGAAGTTATAGTGTAGTAGATTGGAACTACAAAATCCTATCTCTCTGAAATGGCGGTGGAGTGGATCAAAGCAACAAGATGCAGTGGACAGAAACAAGGCTACCTGAAAAAGAGAAAAACCAAAAGAAGTCAAGACTTAGCAGGACTAAGCAAAATTGGCCCTTTTTAAAGTCTTTGCTCCGTTCCCGTTACACGTCAATGAGCAAAGAGGGGCAGCTGTAAGGCCCAATTTTGGCCCGAGCTAAATGGTCCAATACATAACCATTATTAACAGTCCATTTTACAAAAACCAAACCTAAACAGACCCAACACTAAAGCCCAAACAACCCAAAACCCAACCAATTAAACCCAATTCAGCCCAAATCAATCCTAACCCTAGCCCAAACCACAAAAAATAAAATAGCAAGGAAAAAAAAACCCTAGGTGCGCTGCAACTAGGTCTGCCTTCTGACCAGTAGCCTGTCACGTCCACCGCCTCTGCCACCGCCACTGTTATGGCACCGCCCATTTGCACCTGCAAAGAAACAGAGAAATCATTACACACAAACAAGTTGTAAATGGCTAAGCCATATAAACCCAATGTAACTGTTTTTCAGACGGATTATCAATACAAAAAAAAAGCAATAGATTTTCAAATAAATAAATAAAAAAACAGAGATTAAACACCAAAAAAAAGAGAGAACCGAAAACACAAAGAAACCAAAATCAGAAAGCGAAGAGGTGATTTTTTTCGAATCTTTCTTCTTCTTTTTACATATAAATATATAATATAAAAAAATGGGAAAATAAGGCTTACCCTTGTCAATCGCCAAAAAATCAGTACCTTTTGGAGTTCAAGCCACCATGCGTGGTGGCTAGCGGTAGAGGCGCGACGGTGGCTTGGCCGGAATCCCACCGACTCCCATGCCCTGTAGAGAAAACACAAAAGGGTTAGGTTTTTTTTCAAAATCACCCCAAAAGTGATTTTTTTTTGGATTTTTGTAAACTTTTATAGGCCATACAAAACGATGTCGTTTTGGCTGGCGTCCCTAAGCCCCAAAACGACGTCGTTTTGCCCATCTGACCCGAGATCTGACCCGCTCCATGCCTAAGATTCACGTGTTTTCAGTGTATGGGATATTTGCTCATTTAGCCCTTTTGCTTTTTATGGTTTTACAATTAAGTTTATTTTATTTTTAATTTTGCCCAATAATTTAATTCGATTTTCAAGTCGGTCCCCCCTGATGCTGTGCGTTTTGGAGGAGAAGGAAAAATTTCCCTTTTAGTCCCCTCTTGTTATTCGCGCGTTCAATGGGGTCATTTTTCTTTTTATTTATTTCATATTTGCCCCAAACTTCTGTTTTAAGTTCAATTTAGTCCGTTTTGGTTATTTTTGCTATTTTATTGTTAAAATTAATTAATTTAATATTCATATTATTATTATTATTATTATTGTTATTATTGTATTTACTATCATATTTATTATTACTATTATTTATTTATTATTATTATTACTATTTATTATTATTATTATTTTATTACTATTATTATATTATTATTATCATTATCATTATTTTATTTTTATTACTATTATTTATTTGTTTTTACTACTATTATTCGTTATTACTATTATTAGTATTATTATTTTTATTTATTACTATTGCCATTATTTTTGTTATTATTTTTATTTTTTATTACTATTATTACTATTATTATTAATGTATTATTATTATTCTTTATATTATTATTATTGTATTATTATTGTTATTATTATCATTATTATATCATTAAACTAGTTAACTTAGTATTATTATTATTACTTACATCATTTTTATTTTATTTATTTATTTAGTTTTGCCTATTATTTTCCTTTTTATAACTTGTTTATTTTATTTCTTCATTTTATTTTCGCCTTTGTTATTACCGTTCACATTAATGCATTAATAATCATTCTATTATGCATCCTAGCTTCGTAATTCATCTTTTTCATTTTACTATCAAATCGTATTACATTAACCTTCACTCAATACATAAAATTTCTTTTTTTTAAATCAACAATTTTTCGTATTTCGAGATTCGAAAAGTCGCACCCTAACTTGCGGGGTTCCTATTTTCTCGATAAATCGAATAAAGAATGTTTTCAAAACATTGTTAATAACCTCGGGAATTACGAAAAGATCGTGTTCTAACTTACGGAATATGATTTCTTTTTAAAAACCGAGATAAATAAATACCTTTCAAAATAAATAAGTTTTTTTGGCGTTTATTCTCGTATCGAGAATTTAAGACATTATGTCCTAACTTACGGGACATGATTCTTTTTCTCGGTTAACGTGAAACATGCCATGTTCTCAATTTTTTTATAACAAAGGATCGTATTTCTTAAAATTTCCTCAAATTTCTAATTTTCGACACTAAGACACTAATTAAGCAACCAGGTACCAATTTTTGGGCGTTACGATGGTGCTAATCCTTCCTCGTACGTAACCGACTCCCGAACTCGTCTTTCTAAATTTCGTAGACCAACAAGCGTTGTTTTAAATAAATCGAACCGTTTATTAAAAACAGCTATTTTTCGAGGTGACCCGATCACACCTCACAAAAAGGGGATTGGTGGCGACTCCCGTTTTTTATTTTCATTTTTAAAATCAAAGTCGACCCCCTTTTTTCAAAAAAATAGTTTCGACAATGAACAAATGTTTTAATTAGGTCTTCTATTCAATGTTGCTCCCAAGTGTGGACATGTTGGCTTACTATGCCCCAGGATTCTACAATAACTGCATAACCTGGATTGGTCTATCCTCTCCCGAATATCCATTTTGCCACGTATTTGAGTAGAATTCGATCGACAACCAAATACTTTCACTTAAGATAGTACCAACTTGAATGAAGTGCTCTAGATAGACAACCACATACTTTCACTTAAAACAGGTGGGAATTCAGATTTTCATACTTTGTATATGTATTTCATTTTGTAAACTTTGTCAACATAGCTCATGCAATCCAAACATGTCAAGCACTACACCAAAACAGACTTTTAGAGGCGTTTTTAGTGGCGTTTTAATGAAAACGCCGCAAATATTATACATTTGCGGCGTTTGAAAGAAAACGCAGCAAAAAAGTTGAGCAATAGCAACGTTTTAGAAATAACCGCCGCTAAAAATGGGAAATAGCGGCGTTTTGCGGCGCTTCTGAAAAAACGCCGCTAAAAACCTGAGCATTAGTGGCGCTTTTTAAAAAGTGCCGCTAATAAACTGAGCATTCGCGGCACTTTTGAAAAAACGCCGCTAAAAACCTAAGCATTAGCTGCGCTTTTTAAAAAGCGCCGCTAAAAACCTGAGCATTAGCGGCATTTGTGCTAAAAGCGCCGCTAAAAGTTTTTCATTTCTTTTCCTTATTCTTGCTTTGAATTATATATTTTATTTTGATACATTCACTTAAAAGCAATGAGAAAGTTTCATTTTAGTTACTTAATTATGAAAAGTTACAAATTGCTAACTAAACAATTTAGAAGTTTTCATTTAAGTTACAAATTAAGCTATTAAAATTGATTTAGGGTTTAATGTTTAGTATGTTAATTTCATGGTTTAGGGTTAATTTGTTATTTTGTTGTATGGGTTTAGTATTTTAAAGTTTGTTGTTTGGGTTTATTGTATAGTGTCTAATATCTTAGTGTTTACTGGCCGTATTAAGGTTTAAGTGTTAATTAGTGGTTAGGGGTTTAAGGGGAAATGGTTAATTGGTTAGGATTTTGGGTTTAGGGTTTATAGCTTATGGTTCATGGGTTTAGGGTTAGGGGTTTGGGGGGAAATGGTTAATATGTTAGGTTTTTGAGTTTAGTGTTTTATGGTTTAAGTTTAAGATTTTAGGGTTTAGGGTTTAGGGTTTAAGGTTTAGTGTTTAAGGTTTTAGGGTTATGAATTAGGGTTTGGGTTAAATCTAAATAAGATAAATATATATAAATTATTAGTTTTAAAATATTTATATATATCAAAATTAATGGGTTAAATCCCAAAGGCATACATGAACAATAGTTTAGTGTGCAATTGTATATACTTTAATTTAATTTGATCCAGATATTGTAAAATATTAACACATGCAATTATTATATTGATATAAGTAATTAACACCATTTTATTATATTTAGATATGCATGCATAAATATTTATATTAATTCAATATAAAAATATATCGATGTGTTCATTTTTAAAATGTGTCTGATAAAATTAAAATTAAAGTTTCAACTGTATTTAGGGTTGAGAGTGTAATTTTAAGTGTAATTTTAGTGGCGTTTTAGCTTATAAACGCCGCAAATAAGCTTCGGGTGTAAAAACGATGTCGTTTTCATCCTGTTTTTAGTGGCGCTTTAGAAAAAACGCCGCAAAATATGTTTTTAGTGGCGTTTTAGAAAAAAACGCCGCAAATTTGCAAACTAACATCGTAAACGTTGCCGTTTTACCCTAAAAAACTTTGAAAAATATATATATATTTGAATGTTTAATTTCTATAAAATTATATACAAAACTAAAAAAATATTTATAAGTAAATGAATATCTATTTTTCAATTTTTCTAACATGAAATTTATTTTTTAAAGAATAAATCTAATAAATAAAAATAATATTAATAAGTTAGCATTAGTGTCGTTTTTCATAAAAACGCCGGTAATATCTGAACGACGTCGTTTTTTGCTGAATGTTTAGTGGCGTTTTTTGCAAAACGCCGCAGAAGATGTGTTTTGCCGGCGTTTTAGCCTGAAAACGCCGGTAATATATATCAAGTGTTTACAAAACGGCGCCATTTTGGTGATTTGTTATTAATGGCATTTTAGTAAAAATGCCGCAAATATGTATTACGTTAATGAAACGGCACCGTTTTCCATTCTTATTAGTGGTGCCTTTAATAAAACGCCAGAAATATGTTCGTTTTACTGATGTTATTAGTGGCGTTTTTTGCCCAAAACGCCACAACATTGAGAAAAAACGACAGCGTTTTTGATAATGTATTTTGTGGCGTTAAAGCACCGCAATAGGGATAAATTTTATAGAACGACGTCGTTCTTTTTACAGCCATTTTAATTACTCAGATACCTTAAGTCATTTTGTCTGTTGCCCAATTTTTCTAACTCCCGAAATCCCTAATTTCTTCTTCCCCCTTTAGAATTCCCCTCCGAATCCCTAATTTCTTATTCGATTCTGGTACGAATTTCTTCCCCAAATTGATTACTGCCCCCGTCAGGTATTTACTTCCCCGCCGTTTCAGTGTTTAATTCAATATTTATGGTTTTTTACAAGTGTTTTTTGGTTTTTGGTTTTTTTTACATCAAACAGCTTCTTTCTTGATGAGAGACGCTTCTTTCTCCTATAATTTGTGTCTATTGTTTCCTTTTTATTCTGATTTTTACCTTTAACTATTATTATTTTTCTACTTTCTCGTCCTCCCTTTCAGTCTGTGTTCCTTTCCATTTTCTTCCTGACATTTCTTTTTTAACTTTGCTGTAAGCGCATGCCAAAATAACATACTATTCATCGTGTTCTTGAAATCCCATTCTTCGTCGGATTGTGATTTCGTGTATGAGTTTCACCTCTTATTTTTCGGTTTGGTTTCGACGAGTGAAGAAAATCGATGTAAATTTGTTTCGAGGATAAAATATCTTTGTTTTTGTAAATAATTACTTGATCCACCGTGAGTTGGTAAATTTTGTTCATCCTGCATTTTCCTAAGCCAAACAGAGAGTTAAATGTTATTTATTTTGAAAATTTTGTACTCTGAAATATTGAAAAAATTTAGTTGATCCCTTGATAGAAGCTTCGAATTGCCTTCTCTGTCTGTTAATTTCCCCAAAACAATTTTATTGATTTAAAGAATGTTTTAATCACCATAAATGTTACCGTTGACATCAATCTAACTTTATATATATTAATTCGTTATTCTAACCTGCTTTTATGTTATTTGAAAACTATGCTTTGGATTTTTTCGTATTTGCCTTCAACCTAAGTTTTCACTTATATTTTGTGTCTGTTTGCGTTTGAGATATGCTTTCTCTATTTGTTCTTTAGATACTATTGGTGTTGAAGAAATTGACATGGGTTACAAAATTTTAACTCGAATCACTTTGGGATCTGTAATTTTGGACTGTTATTGAATGTTGGGGGATTTAATGGCATATGTTTTATTTGTGGTATGTTGAGTCAATGTCCAAAACTCTTAATGTTTCAGTACTATCTCCTTTGATATCTCTAGCTACTAGATTAAGGAACTGTGCTTTATTGTTTTTGACTTTGTTTTATTGTAGTAAAGTGTGCCCCCCCATTTGTAGAAGCTTTAACTCGTTCGAATCAATTTGGAAGCTATCTGCCTGTGCTTAAGCCTAGTTATGTTACATACTTATATTTCTTGTCTGTTTATCCATGTAGTGAGTGGAGTAATATTAAGGATAAGTTTATATTAGATTGTCTTAACTACACTGAGATTTTTACTTGTGAGCAGCACTAGCAAAAGCCCAACAACAAGTGCTTGATCGACAAGAAAGGGATTATATTATTAGCCAAGTTATCTGCAAAAGGTAATGCATAAATTTTAATAACTTTCAAGAAGGCTTATATATTTGCATAGCATTGTTACTTGAAATTTTATTAAAAAATCAGAAAACTTTTGTTGAAGAATAGAAATTTGTTTTGTTTTCACTATATTTATGATATAAATTCTGATCTTTGCATTCAACTTTTGATATGGATGATATTAGTGATCTTGTAGTGCAAAGGTAGGATGAAAGTTACTAGTGTAGTACTACTAATAGTAGCAGCAGTAGGAATTATATGGACATTGATTGTGTTAATAATTACATTAAAGAGTTAAAATGATTGATGCAATTGGATTTCTACAATTGCATAGATCAACTGAATGTGCCTTTGTGATCATAAAACCTTGAAATAGGATCAATGGTGTAGAAATCAGAGAATTTCGATATTGAGAACACTTGTGTATTGAGATGAAAGAGTACATAAATATACGCATGAGGAAATTGGCAAGCAGTACATAATAAAAAAAAATCATTTATAATCAATAATTCCAAAGATGATGTTGTTTGGTATAGCATATGCCTTAAGAATCTCACCCTTACGAAGTTTCATGAGTGCTAAATAAAAGCTGTAAATGCACCTTCAACTAGGAAAGATAGTAATAACTTTTTCATGTATTTGAATTCTATTATTTTATATTTAAATTGTAATAATTGAATCTTATTTGCTTAGTTGTATTTGTGGTTTATGCTTTCTTGTTTCTCTTAACTATGTTAACTTGCGACAAAGGATCAATTCATTTTGGTGTCATATCGCCTCGCTTTTAAACTGTTGAAGCCCTATTCGTGCATCAGAATTTGAATTGTTTATTTATGGAAATTGAGATGTTTTATTGCTGAATCGAGGTCTAAATATGTTGCTAATTTTGACCGCACTGCTTTCTTGGTGTGAGTAGAGTAGACCACTTATTGAAATTATTAAGGTACGCTTTTACTTCAAAATTTCGATCAAGAAGAGTTATATCATGATGAATTTGTTCAAATTGCTGTCCAATAAAATAAAAGATTCAATGTATATCGGCTGGAAACCTAACGGGTTGCCTTATATCTCTTTGTAAGATATAACGGATCCTCCCTAGGTGTAACAATGCCACGTATGATGAATCTTAAAGATTTTTCGTCCAAATTGCTGTTTATTATCCTACTTGGTTGGTATATATGCTGTTTATTATATTGCTGTCCAATAAAATAAAAGATTCAAAGTATATCGGCTAGAAACCTAACGGGTTGCCTTATATCTTATTGTAATATATAACGGATCCTCCCCAGGTGTAACAATGCCACGTATGATGAATCTTAAAGATTTTCTGTCCAAATTGCTATTTATTATCCTGCTTGGTTGGTATATATGATGTTTATTATATTACTGTCCAATAAAATAAAATGTTAAGCAATATATTATAAAATGTGATGTTAAGCATTTTAGATAGTTTTCTTACGGTTTCTTTTTAATATAAAAATCAATTAAGATAACAAACAAATTATGATCCATGAATATATTGATAGTGATTAAGCTTCGATATTTTATTTTATTCACAAACAAATTATACTTATAAATTCAATCGATTATTGATTAAAATTTTTTTAAAAAGATCATCAATATTTTATTTTATTCACAAACAAATTATACTTGTAAATTCAATCGATTATTGATTAAAGTTGTATTTAGACAATATACGGTTTCTTTTTAATATATTGATTTCAAGAGAGGAGTGATTTGATTAAATTTTGATATATTCAATATGCTAAAATTAAATTTCTTTTTAGAAATCGGTTTTATTTAGTTAAACCCCAACATCAAATTCTTTTTAATAGAAAATCCAATTCTTTATTAATATAAAATCAATTCTTTCTTTTTTTAAAAAAGTAATTTAAAACTTCTTAAAATGGGTTTTCATTATTTAAATATATTGTAATATAAAAATCAAATTACTAATTTTATATTAATAATGTTTGATTTCAAAATTTAATATTTTTAAATGTTTTTAAAATTATAAATTTTTATCAATATAATTTAATATTTCATTATTTAAATATTTTTAATATAAAATCAATTCTTTTTTAAAAAAAGTAATTTAAAAACTTCTTAAAATGAAAATTTAAAACTTACATAATTATTATTTAAATAAATAATTATTATTTAAAACTTACATAAGTAATTTAAAACTCATAAATTTTTTTATCAATATAATACTAATAATGATGATTATTTAAATAACTTACATAATTGACATAGCTCACACAACATACATAATCGACATAACTCACATAACTTACATAATACATGTAGTTTAATGTAATAATTAAAATATAAGCATTTGGTTTAAAGATCAAATTTCAAAACTTTCATCAAATTTCATAACTTATATAATACATAACTTACATAATTTTAAGATCAAATTTCATAACTTACATAAGTTTAAGATCAAACTTCATAACTTACATAATACATAACTTACAATGCTATGTATGATGAATCTTAAAAAATTTTGTTTTAAAATCAAAATCTTTTTTTAAAAAAGATTCAAAGTATATAGGTTTGAAACCTGACGGGTTGCCTTATATCTCACTGTTAGATATAACGGATCCTCCCCAGGTGTAACAATTCCACGTATGATGAATCTTAAAGAATACATAACTTACATAATACTTGTATAGAAAAAAAAAAAGATTCAAAGTATATAGGCTGAAAACCTAACGGGTTGCCTTATATCTCACTGTAAGATATAACGGATCCTCCCCAGGTGTAACAATGCCACGTATGATGAATCTTAAAGAATACATAACTTACATAATACATGAACCCGCAAAGAAAAAGATTCAAAGTATATAGGCTGGAAACCTGACGGGTTGCCTTATATCTCACTGTAAGATATAACGGATCCTCCCCAGGTGTAACAATGCCACGTATGATGAATCTTAAAGAATACATAACTTACATAATACCTGAACCCGCAAAGAAAAAGATTCAAAGTATATAGGCTGGAAAAAGATTCAAATTATTAAGGTATATGCAACAATTGTATGTACACGTGGAAAACAAAGTGCTTGAAGTCTCCCATAGTAACAGGTCCTTCGTCCTAGGTAGACATGGTACGATCCCTCGATAATACCTTTGTGGTATTTATGGAACTCCGTAACCCAAAATATTTGATTTGGACGTGAGTGACACACTCCTGACATAAAGTTCGCTCTTTCTGCATTTTCTCTAATATAATCCATTACCTCCTCGCACCAAATGTAACCGCCTTTTATTTGTCCAACATATTTTTTCGCTCCCTTTGGAAACAAACCGAATAAGCAGAAATATGTTTCTTTGACTACGAGGTTATCAACAAATGACACTCCCCCTTCAATATGGAATTTATGCATTTTGCTAGGTTCGTTGTCATGTGCTCGTATCGTAGACCTCCATTATATGATTGAGTTCATTGTTCCTTAGGTATCCCATCGAGGTATTCCACACCTTCTTTGTTTATAGCCCGCAAGTTCTCCAACATTTCATGAAAATGATGTTGGACGAGCTCGTACCCAATCGAAGAAAATAAGGAGTATATCCAGGAATGCAAACAATGTATATGTTAAAGAATAATATAGAAAATAATGAATACTACGTACCCATGTTTATAACATGTTGTCGCTTAGCATCCTTGTGATATCGACCCATGTAATTAGACCCTATATGACATATACAATACTTATGGCATGCAGAGTCTGTAACACCCCAAACCCGGTCTATGCATTAAGACTGGATTTGGTTTATTACATGAATCGAGCTATCTTAAAAATTTCAGTGAGTCGAAATCTACAATATTATTTTTAAGTACAAGGTTTAGTAAAAATCAAAAGAGTATTTTAAATTTGATGTATATTAGAAAACATTAGTTGAAAACATCATTAATATTGTATTATTAAAATCCTTAGGTAAATTATATAAGAGTTAAAAATACTAAAAATATTTATAAAGGAATTTCATATATTTGAAAACCCAATTTATTTTGAGAAAACATCATATAATCATCACCCATAATAAAATGTCCAAAATAGAGTTTTAACCAACCACACATATAAATCCATGAAATATTAATAGAGGCCCTTATTACATCAACCCAAAATAGTAAAAATACTTATTAAAAAGTTTGAAGTTTAATAAACCCATGTTTTGCAGTATGGCCTCCACGAAGTCATCTTCGGCCCAAGTCCACGTCAATTTCCATTACCTGAGACGAAAATTTTGAGGGAGTGAGTTACTTAGAACTCAGTGTATAACTCACTTACTTTGTCCACTGGGCCAGATTTTTTTCAAGTTATGGATTTGGGCTTAAGACCATTAGCAGAATTAACAACATAAATAATAATATGCATGCAAAATGTATTTTTCCCTCCCAAACCTAATTTCCATCCGCTACACACCCCCGTACCAACCAACACACCTGTGGGGATCAAGTCAACCCACCCCGCCATCACACCAATCGTAGGCATTAAGCCTGTTTATATTTGTGGCAGAGCCACCGAACTAGATTGTGACAAAGTCACCGAACTAGAGGCATTGAGCCAATTATTATTTGTGGCAGAGCCACCGAACTAGAGGCAAATAGCCATTTATTAATTTTTGTGGCAGAGCCACCGAACTAGAGGCAAATAGCCATAATTTTGTGGCAAAGCCACCGAACTAGATTTTGGCAACAGGTCTTTCTTCTCTTCATCATTTTCCCAACCCATTGCAACATGTATGCAAAGTAGTCTATGATCATACCATGATTTTATTAAAAAGGCCCATTAACAAGAGTCAATATTTCAGATATTTATTAAGGCCCAATCATTTGGCCCATTTAGCAATTTAACATCTTATGCCCAAATTTACGATCTAGTAGGAATTTGGCCCATTTATCGATCTAGCGGATTTCACTCGCTTAACAATTTAATGTAGATTACGGCCCATTTACGATCTAGCGAGATTTCGCCCAATTATCGATCTAGCGAGATTTCGCCCAATTATCGATCTAATGTAGATTTCGCCCAATTATCGATCTAACGTAGATTTCGCCCAATTATTAATCTAATGAGATTTCGCCCAATTATTAATCTAATGTAGATTTCGCCCAATTATTAATCTAATAGAGATTTCGGCCCAATTATTAACTAGCATAATTTTTCGGCCCATTTATTAATTATCAAACTTATCGGTCCATTTTACGAAGACATGAAAATTTATATTTTACCATCTAACTCATCGAGGGCTTTTTCGTAATTTTCACCATATTAACCGTTTTCATGTAATTTCACCAAGTACCAGTTATTATGTTTTATATCGATCTAGTCGTTTTTACGATTTAACTCCATACCACGAATAACATCCAAACCCGAGAAAAGTGTGAAGTTACACACCTCGATATCGTGAGTACTAATCCTTCCCGCTCTTCAACACCCTCTTGTTTTTGAATCACTTCAATTTTCGATTTCTCCTCGTTTATCGATTCGTTATTCGCTGAGAATCCACTAACGTACAAAGGCTTGGAAGTACGAACTACTTCAAATAGTTGATTTCCTTCGGTAGATGGTCCGCAACCCGATGGAAAATCTCGGATTACTGAAACCGCCCTTCGTTTATACTTAGGAGAAATAGTGGATCCGCCCCTCTTACGAAAACTAAACACCGCCCTTTTCTTCCCTATTTTGAAAGTCTTCAATATCAAAAGATCGTTAATCCTAATAATAATATATCGAAAAAAATACTAAAGATCTTAAAGGTGAGATTTCCTTACCACAAAGATTCTTGCTTCTTTAAAAGAGAGTCGACCAAAAACGTTCCAAGATGCACACGAACACTCGAGTTTCAATCTTCCGTTATCGCACTAAAGTATAATAAAGAGAAACGTTAATAGAATGAACGTGTATTTCGATTCAAGAAATCCTTCTTACCACCATCCATATTCGGCCAAAACCACCATTAACTAACATGAACTAAAAGAACTCTTACCTATTCTCCACGGTTGAAAAGAGATGATTGAGAAAGATGCTTAAGAATAGAGAGATTCACTATGAAAACCAAAGAGAAAAGAAAATGATTCGCAAGGCACACTAACATTCGCCATGAGAGATGTTTATGGAGATATGATGATTGAAAAGAAAAATTAAAAGATGAGTGAAAGGGATGATGAGGATTCGGTTATCAAAAGAAGAAAAGAAAATAAGAGATGTGTTTAGAGCAAGGTACATTCGGCAATGGAGGAAGGAAGAAAAGAATGACCTTTGGTGTTGTATTTTCGGCACAATGAAAAGGCATACAAAGAATACTAATGTGATAGCAAAATGACCAAATGGTCAAAAGAATTTTGGTAAACCAAAAGCAAAAAGTCGGCCAAAGAGAAGGTTGAGAGAAAAAAAGAAAAACAAAGTTGCACAAGATGCTAAAATGACCAAAACAAAATTCCTACCCTAGTTAAGCTACTAGCAAAATCGCCAACCTCCCTAGCCATATT
The DNA here is from genome assembly GCA_025506655.1 of Gossypium rotundifolium. NCBI lineage: Eukaryota > Viridiplantae > Streptophyta > Magnoliopsida > Malvales > Malvaceae > Gossypium > Gossypium rotundifolium. Next base: position 108,101,849 of record CP106722.1, read on the forward strand.
GTTGTCCAAATTCTTTGGTCAAATGACCATGAATTTGTTTCCAAAACATCTTCCTTGATACTAGCCTCATGTCCCCATATCTTTCCAAAGTTCCTTGATTCCATACCATAAGTTAAAATTACCTTTTCCTTTAGTCTTACTTACCAAAAATAAAACAATACAACTCATCCATCCTTATCCCTTGCCGACACATGCATGGATTAAAGCCAAAAATAAAATTTCTAGATGCTAACCAAGGGATTCGAACCACTCCCTCTTGCCATAACTCATGCGCCATCACCACCTTACCATTTACTCATCTTATGCTTCACTTTGACACTTATTTTTACTTAAGTATTAATATCACTTAATCCACTTCATTATACTCTCAAAATAAAAATTATTCTACTCCCGAAAAGTTCTATACTCTTCTTCAAGACTATAATAACTATGAAAAGAAGTAAGAAAAATTTTTCCTTCATAAATTAAGCACCAAAACATGCATTAAATTAGATACTCGAATTTTAGGGTATTACAACTCTACCCTCCTTAAAGAAAATTTCGTCCTCAAAATTTACCTGATTAAAAGAGGTGAGGATATTGTTGCCGAATAGTTTCCTCAGGCTCCCACGTAGCTTCCTCCGCTCCATGATTACGCCATAAAACTTTGACCTACAGCACGGTTTTCTTTCTTAGCACTTTAACATCTCGGTCTAAGATTTCCACTGGTTCTTCTTCAAAAGACAAGTCTGAATTCAACTCCAATTCTTCTACCGGTACAATGTGCGAAGGATCTGATCTATAACGCCTCAGCATGGAAACTTGAAAAACATTATGAATTTGACCCAACTCCGGAGGTAACTCAATCTGATAGGCCACTGGACCAACACGCTTCAGCACACGATATGGTCCAATGAACGTAGGACTTAACTTGCCCTTCTTTCCAAACCTGAAAATCTTTTTCCAAGGTGAGACCTTCAAGAAAACCTGATCCCCCACATCATACTCGATATCCTTACGCTTCAGTCCGCATCGACTTACATCTATCCGAGGCTTCTTTCAACCGTGCTCGAATAACTTTTACCTTTTCCTCTGTTTGAGATATCATCTCAGACCTAACATCCGCTCGTTCGCCCAACTCACCCAACAAATAGGAGAACGACACCTCGACCATACATTGCCTCGTAAGGTGCCATCTGAATGCTCGACTAATAGTCATTGTTATACGCAAATTACGCGGTGGTAGAAAATCCTCCCAACTACCCTCAAATCGATTACACATCCCTTAACATATCTTCCAATATCTGAATTACTCTCTCGATGACCATCGACCGAGGATGAAAAGCCGTCTCGAAATTCAACTTTGTCCCCAAGGCTTCATGCGAGCTTTCCAAAATCGTGATGTAAATATGGGATCCCCGTCGATATAATAGATACGGTACCCCATGTAACCTCACAATTTCAGATACGATAGCCGCCAACTTCGCAATGAAAAATTAAATTTAACCGGTAGGAAATGAGCGGTCTTAGTCAAACGATCAACAATTACCCAAATGTAATTTTTCTTAGTAGGTGTTAAAGGTAACCCACTAACAAAATCCATAGTTATCCGTTCTCATTTCCAAAGAGGAATCTTTACCGGTTGTAACAATCCAGACGGTAATTGATGTTCTCGCTTTCACTTCATCGACAAGTCAAACATTTTCCCACAAACTCTGAAATCTCCCTCTTCAACCCTGACCACCAATACTGTTCACGGAGATCTCGATACATCTTATTTCCTCCGGGGTGTATAGCATAAGGGCTACTATGCGCCTCCCGTAGAATCATTTGCCTTAGATCTGAGTCCTTAGGCATACAAATTCTTCCTCGAAAGCACAACACACCTTCCGTGTTTATTCCAAAATCCTCGATTTCTCCATTTTCAACTTGCTGAAGTAAAGGTCCTAACTTTTCATCTGATGTCTGTTTTTCCTTGATTTGTTCCAGCCACAGAGGCTTCACCTGAAGTTCTACTAACAAACTCCCATCCTCATACAAACTCAAATGAGCAAACAATGCTCTCAATTCAGATACTGCCTTACGACTTAACGCGTCATCTACCACGTTAGCCTTTCCAGGATGATATTCGATTGAAAAATCATAATCCTTTAATAATTCTACCCATCTTCTTTGTCTCAAATTCAACTCCTTTTGGGTAAGGAGGTATTTAAGACTCTTGTGATCCGTGTAGATAATAGATTTCTCAACGTAGAGATAGTGCCTCTAAATCTTTAAAGCAAAGACCACTGCAGCTAACTCCAAATCATGAGTAGGGTAGTTTACTTCGTGCGGTCTCAAATGACGAGAAACATAGGCCACCACATTTCCATTTTGCATCAACACACAACCCAGACCCGTGTGAGATGCATCACAATAAACAGTGAATTCTTTTCGACCTCCGATCGAATCAAAGCTGAGCTTCCGTTAGGATCTTCTTCAATTTCTCAAACTCTCTTGCTGCTTTTCAGTCCAATTATACGGAACTCCCTTCCGAACAGTTTAGTTAGGGGTGCAGCAATCAACAAAAACCCCTCTACAAAACGTCTATAGTAACCAGCCAAACCCAAGAAACTCCGTATTTTAGCTACCGACGTTGGTGGTTTCCAATCCAGAATAGCCTCAATTTTTCGAGGATCCACCCTTATTCCTTCAGCTGATACCACATGACCTAGGAAAGTCACTTCCTTTAGCCAAAATTCGCATTTACTGAATTTGGCATACGATTCTTATCACGAAGTAATCAGAATACTATACGCAAATGCGTGTCATGCTCCTCATCATTTCTTGAATAAACCAATATGTCATCTATGAACACTACCACAATCGGTCTAAATATGGTTGAAAGACTCGGTTCATCATGTCCATAAATGCGGCTGGTGCATTGGTTAATCCAAACGGCATCACTACAAACTCATAATGTCCGTAACGAGTCCGAAATGCCGTCTTATAAATATCTGCTTCTTTCACCTTAAGCTGGTGATAACCCGATCTCAAATCAATTTTGGAGAAAACTGAAGCTCCTTTTAATTGATCAAACAGATCATCAATTCTCGGTAGAGGATACCGATTTTTGATCGTCAATTTATTCAATTGTCTGTAATCGATGCACATACGCATCGATCCATCTTTCTTCTTGACGAACAAAACTGGTGCTCCCCACGGAGACACACTTGGTCGATTAAATCCCCGATCCAGTAATTCTTGAATTTGAGCTTTAAGCTCTGCCAACTCCTTTGGTGCCATCCTATAAGGAGCAATGGACACCGGAGTCGCCTCGTGCAAAAGCTCAATGCCAAATTCTACTTCCGATCCGGAGGTATACCGAAGTTCTTCGGGAAATACATCGGGAAATTTCTTCACTGTTCTCACATCATTCACAGAAAACTCTTTGGCATCCAAAGCACAGATAAAGGCTAGGAATGCTCCATATCCTTTCCGAACCAACTTCTCTGCCTTCAATGCAGATACCACATTTGCCAAGTAGTTCCTTCGTTCACCAATCATTATGACTTCTATATCATCCGAGGTTCTTATCGACATTCGTTTTCAAAGACAATCCAATTGCGCTCGATGTTTAACCAACCAATCCATGCCTGAATGAGATCGAACTCGTCGAAAGGCAATTCCATCAAATTCGCCAAGAATACCTCCTCTTAAATTTCCAAGGCACGCCTCTAAACATTTTATTAACAATTCCGATCGTCCTAAAGGACTAATTCATCGTCATTTCACTATCGGTAATTTCAGATTCTAAATTCAGATTTCCAGATATGGCGCTAGCAACATATGAGTGGGTAGAACCAATATCTATTAATGCAATAACAGGTACATCAAAGATGAAGAACGTACCAGTTATCACATCTGGTGCATTGCCGTCCTCGCGGCGTCTAACTGCATAGACCAGTCTAGGCTATCTTGCATCCGCGTTCCCTCTAGGACCATTGCCTCGACCCGGTGCACCTTGACTACGACCAGCCCTATTACCACCACGACCTGGTCCACGACCTCTCGGTGGCTACTGAATACCTCTGGCCGGCTGTGTATCATTATTACGAACTTCTTGAGTTGTATCCATACGTCGAGGACAATTTCTATACTGATGATCCATTGAACCGCATTTGTAACAAGCGCCCGTTTTCCTCCAACACTCTCCAAAATGTCTTTTTCCACACTCAGCACAATCTCGACTTTGATTATTTGTTATCGGTGTTCTACCTTGAACTGGTTCATCATTCCGAGGTCTCTTCTGAAATCTCTTTGAAGAACCAAACTGCTGTGTCTCTCTCTTGTTTTTAAATCTTTCTCGATTCTAACGTTCTGAGTTCTTAGCCTCCTCGGCTATCTTGGCCTTCTCCACAAGCGTGGAAAAAGTTCTAACTTGCTGTGGAGCAATCAGAACCCTCAGCTCATCATTAAGCCCATCCTTGAAATGCACACAACGTTCATGATCTGTTGATACTATTGTCCGAGCATAGCGGCTCAAACGTAAAAACTCAGCTTCATATGCTGCTACTGTTTTACTCCCTCGTACAAGATTCAGAAATTCCTTCCTTCGGGTGTCTACATAACTCGTTCCAACATATTTTCCTTGGAAGGCAGCTTTAAAGAATTCCCAAGTAATCAGTGCAGCTTCGGTGCCTTCTCGAACAGTGAGCCACCACCGACACGCCTCGCCTTTTAACAAGGACACGCTCCTTTCGCTTTTTGCTCAACGAAGGCATTCCATATCATCCATAATCCGTTCCACGACTTGAGCCAATATTCAGCCACATTTGGAGCTACACCAAAACTCCTCCAAAAACTTCTGCATTATTGGACTTGAGTCGTTCTGAAATTGACCCACGAGTTGTTGGCCCAATTCTAGTTCTGGCAACCCTTTCTAGGACTCGCAGCATGGCTTGTGTCAAAGCATTATCTTCTTCCATATGATCGCGTGATCCCGTCTCACTCTCAAATGATGCAGGTGCATCCATTTCGCATATTATTTGGTGCTTGATCAACAGTAGCACCTTGGCCTCTACCACGCCACGCTCTACGTGTCCACGACCACGTCCTCTAGTGCTCATGATGGCTTATTCGTTTTTATCTGATTACAAGTTTTATGAATCAGAAAATTGTTTCAGTGTTTATTAACGATGTTTTATGAGATTTGAGAGATAAATTTGTTTTTCGCAACATATCCTATAGTCTCAATCTCTACGATTTTTCACATCTAAAACTAGAAGTTCTAGAGTGTTCCTATGATCATCATAGTAATCATTAAGTAATAAATACTTACTTGACTTGTTACCGGATGCTTGTGTTGCCATACTGATCTTTAAAACATAATTGAATGAATTCATACAGAAATTATTTATGAACCCAAACCACAGTCGAGTTTTTGAAACTGGCTCTGATACCATTAAATGTAACACCCCAAACTCGGTCTATGCATTAAGACTGGATTTGGTTTATTACATGAATCGAGCTATCTTAAAAATTTCAGTGAGTCGAAATCTACAATATTATTTTTAAGTACAAGGTTTAGTAAAAATCAAAAGAGTATTTTAAATTTGATGTATATTAGAAAACATTAGTTGAAAACATCATTAATATTGTATTATTAAAAATCCTTAGGTAAATTATATAAGAGTTAAAATTCTAAAAATATTTATAAAGGAATTCCATATATTTGAAAACCCAATTTATTTTGAGAAAAACATCATATAATCATCACCCATAATAAAATGTCCAAAATAGAGTTTTAACCAACCACACATATAAATCCATGAAATATTAATAGGGCCCTTTTACATCAACCCAAAATAGTAAAAATACTTATTAAAAAGTTCAAAGTTTTATAAACCCATGTTTTGCAGTATGGCCTCCACGAAGTCATCCTTGGCCCAAGTCCACGTCAATTTCCATTACCTGAGACGAAAATTTTGAGGAGTGAGTTACTTAGAACTCAATGTATAACTCACTTACTTTGTCCATCGGGCCGATTTTTTCAGTTATGGATTTGGGCTTAAGCCCATTAGCGAAATTAACAACATAAATAATAATATGCATGCAAAATGTATTTTTCCCTCCCAAACCTAATTTCCATCCTCTACACACCCCCGTACCAACCAACACACCTGTGGGGATCAAGTCAACCCACCCCGCCATCACACCAATCGTAGGCATTAAGCCTGTTTATATTTGTGGCAGAGCCACCGAACTAGATTGTGACAAAGTACCGAACTAGAGGCATTGAGCCAATTATTATTTGTGGTACAGCCACCGAACTAGAGGCAAATAGCCATTTATTAATTTTGTGGTAGAGCCACCGAACTAGAGGCAAATAGCCATAATTTTGTGGCAAAGCCACCGAACTAGATTTTGGCAACAAGCCTTTCTTCTCTTCATCATTTCCCAACCCATGCAACATGTATGCAAAGTAGTCTATGATCATACCATGATTTTATTAAAAAGGCCCATTAACAAGAGTCAATATTTCAGATATTTATTAAGGCCCAATCATTTGGCCCATTTAGCAATTTAACATCTTATGCCCAAATTTATGATCTAGTAGGAATTTGGCCCATTTATCGATCTAGCAGGGATTTCAGGCCGTTTAACAATTTAACAGAGATTACGGCCCATTTATGATCTAGCAGAGATTTCGGCCCAATTATCGATCTAGCGTAGATTTCAAGCAATTATCGATCTAATGAGATTTCGCCCAATTATCGATCTAATAGAGATTTCGGCCCAATTATTAATCTAACAGAGATTTCGGCCCAATTATTAATCTAATAGAGATTTCGGCCCAATTATTAATCTAATAGAGATTTCGGCCCAATTATTAACTAGCATAATTTTTTGGCCCATTTATTAATTATCAAACTTATCGGTCCATTTTACGAAGACATGAAAATTTATATTTTACCATCTAACTCATCGAGGGCTTTTTCGTAATTTTCACCATATTAACCGTTTTCATGTAATTTCACCAAGTACCAGTTATTACGTTTTATACCGATCTAGTCGTTTTTATGATTTAACTCCATACCACGAATAACATCCAAACCCGAGAAAAGTGTGAATTACACACCTCGATATCGTGAGTACTAATCCTTCCCGCTCTTCAACACCCTCTTGTTTTTGAATCACTTCAATTTTCGATTTCTCCTCGTTTATCGATTCGTTATTCGCTAAGAATCCACTAACGTACAAAGGCTCGGAAGTACGAACTACTTCAAATAGTTGATTTCCTTTGGTAGATGGTCCGCAACCCGGTGGAAAATCCCGGATTACCGAAATTGCCCTTCGTTTATACTTAGGAGAAATAGTGGATCCGCTCCTCTTACGAAAACTAAACACCGCCCTTTTCTTCCCTATTTTGAAAGTCTTCAATATCAAAAGATCGTTAATCCTAATAATAATATATCGAAAAAATACTAAAGATCTTAAAGGTGAGATTTCCTTACCACAAAGATTCTTGCTTCTCTAAAAGAGAGTCGACCAAAAACGTTCCAAGATGCACACGAACACTCGAGTTCCAATCTTCCGTTATCGCACTAAAGTATAATAAAGAGAAACGTTAATAGAATGAACGGGTATTTCGATTCAAGAAATCCTTCTTACCACCATCCATATTCGGCCAAAACCACCATTAACTAACATGAACTAAAAGAACTCTTACCTATTCTCCGCGGTTGAAAAGAGATGATTGAGAAAGATGCTTAAGAATAGAGAGAGATTCGCTATGAAAACCAAAGAGAAAAGAAAATGATTCGCAAGGCACACTAACATTCGCCATGAGAGATGTTTATGGAGATATGATGATTGAAAAGAAAAATTAAAAGATGAGTGAAAGGGATGATGAGGATTCGGTTATCAAAAGAAGAAAAAGAAAATAAGAGATGTGTTTAGAGCAAGGTACATTCGACAATGGAGGAAAGAAGAAAAAGAATGACCTTTGGTGTTGTATTTTCGGCACAATGAAAAGGCATACAAAGAATACTAATGTGATAGCAAAATGACCAAATGGTCAAAAGAATTTTGGTAAACCAAAAGCACAAAGTCGGCCAAAGATAGGTTGAGAGAAAAAAAAGAAAAACAAAGTTGCACAAGATGCTAGAAATGACCAAAACAAAATTCCTACCCTAGCTAAGCTACTAGCAAAAATCGGCCAACCTCCCTAGCCATATTATCACAAATTCATTGGTCAAATGACCATGAATTTGTTTCAAAACATCTTCCTTGATACTAGCCTCATGTCCCCATATCTTTCCAAAGTTCCTTGATTCCATACCATAAGTTAAAATTACTTTTTCCTTTAGTCTTACTTACCAAAAATAAAACAATACAACTCATCCATCCTTATCCCTTGCCGACACATGCATGGATTAAAGCCAAAAATAAAATTTCTAGATGCTAACCAAGGGATTCGAACCACTCCCTCATGCCATAACTCATTCGCCATCACCACCTTACCATTTACTCATCTTATGCTTCACTTTGACACTTATTTTTACTTAAGTATTAATATCACTTAATCCACTTCATTATACTCTCAAAAATAAAAATTATTCTACTCCCGAAAAATTCTATACTCTTCTTCAAGACTATAATAACTACGAAAAGAAGTAAGAAAAATTTTTCCTTCATAAATTAAGCACCAAAAACATGCATTAAATTAGATACTCGAATTTTAGGGTATTACAGAGTCCTAGAGGCTTCCACGTCAATCAATTGCAGCCTATATTCTGGGTCCCTTATTAGAAATGATGCATATATCAAGTTGTGGCACAACATCCTTTCCTAAGTTAGTCAAGAAGAAATCCCAAGCATCAGGGGATTCTTTTTCTCTTATTGCAAAAGGCTATTGGCAGGCTTTTTTTATTATAATCCCATGCAGCAACAAAGAGGAACCGATGCTCATATCTCTTGTACATAAATGTGCAGTCAATTTGGACTAATGGCTTACAGTACTAGAATGCTACGATGCATTGCTTGAATGTCCAAAAAATACAATGGAAAACTCTTTTCTCTAGGACCATTTGATTGTCATAATATCAGGTTCTATTTGTAGATCAATAACAGTACCTAGGATATACTAATTCAGTACCTAACATGTAACATCCCGAAATTGGGCATGGTAGGATTGGGCCTAATGGGCCTTGGGCGTAGGAATGTTTAAACTTTTGAGAACAAGAGAATGGAATTATTGCAAATTGGACTTGTTAGTTAAGTGAATTTGGAGTTTACGGGGTTTCTATAAAGTCTCGGGTTTAATTGGGACTTAGGAAAAATTTGGTATTTTAGCACTTTAAGGAGAGATGGTAAGTAGCTTAAAGGCTTATTGAAATAAATGAATAAATGGTTAGCATAAGTGAGCATATGGTAAAGAGGATATGGCACCATATGAAGTACCTTGAGGGAAGAGGTTCAAATCCCATAGTGTGCAAATTTTGACTATTATTTTTGCACTCTTTCCCTAAGTGTCAGCCAAGCATGTAATTATGGCAAGGTGGACTTTTATTTTTATGGCAAGATGGCTAAATAGAATAGGAAAGAATGAAGGTGAGGAAAGAAATCATGAAAAAGGAGAAAGTAAGGGGAACAAGTGGCATTTTTCAAGAAAGATGTTATGGAAAGTATGGGTAGCAAAATGTTGACCCTTTTTGGCTATGTATGTGGACGGTTTTGGGTGTAAGAGGGGTAGCCCAATTTTTATTAGTGTTTTGGTAGAAACTTTGGTGCTTGGTTGGTCAAATTCATTCTTGCATTTTTATGCCTTTTCTCTCAAAAATTCTTCTCATCTTTGCCGAAACTTCAAGCCATTAGTGAGCATTTCTTTTCTTCAATTCTTTCTTGTTGCCGTATGTACCAAACCATTGTGACCAAACTATTTTCATTCATCTTCTCTTGAAAACCGAAATTTGATAAGCACCCCTTTTCAACCTTTCTTTTCTTTTCACGAAATTCTCCAACTCTACTATCTTTTTCCTCTAATCCATACCCTCATAACCGAAATTATTCTTGTTCATTTTCTTCCATAGCCGAAACTCACAATCCACAATCACTCCTTCATAAATTCTTTCTCGTTTGAGATGACATTCCTTCTTTGATTAAATCGGTAAGTGAATTATTTTCTACGATCATATTCTTTTCTCTTTAGCCGAATAAGTAATTATCACTATTCGGTTGTAAATCGTGATCGTAACTGAAAATGGTGTTATCCTCCACTTCTTCATGTTTTAATCACTCTCTTTTCCTAGTTCTTTAAGTGGGAGACCGTGTATTATTCTAGCCGAAGTCAAACGGTGGTAATTGGATCCAATCTCGATAAGGTAAAGGGGTTCGTTTTTTGATTTTTCGTTATATCTCTATTCGGCTATGTTGCAAATCGGATTGAAGTTTCGACTAATCGACTATATGTTTTAGGGACAAATCACTCGATATATTTCTACATTTGGATATAGTGGTAAGTGATTCAAGTGTAAGTGATATGAAATCTTTTGGAAATCCGAGGCTAACTTTTTGTTGGTATTGTTCTAGGTCAATGACGAGTGGTTCGTTAGGAAATCGAAATCAAGGTGTGTAATTCCGTACCTTCTGAAAACATGTTTGAAATGGTGTGTAATCTCACATCTCTCTGAAATTTTTTATGATATGTTCTGTGATTTGGTCGAAATGCCAAAGAAAACTGGAAATCGGCATCCGGGATCACTCGGGGATGCATAGGTTCATAGTGGTAACCATTTTTTGTAATAAAACAGTTTTGATCAGTGGCAGTGATGTGATTTCGAAAAATTATGAAAAATAAGAGAAAGGGAATTAATAAGTGAATAAGATATCAAATAAAATCTTACTGTGTCTATTTTGATAAGGAAGAAACAGAGAAGGAAACGGAATTTTATATTCTGAGATATGTTAATTTTAGTGAGACTGGTTCTGAATGATTTCGTGGTTCCCTGATATGTCTTGGAAAAATCGTATAAAATTGTACAAAGTGAATTAAGAGATATATTTTATATTTAAAGATTCCTTAGTGAGTCTATTTTCAATAGAAACAAGTGAGAACAACATATGAAAACTGTACAGTGAGATATTTGAATTTTGGGTAAGAGAGGTCAGAATTGTTGGACAGTGAAACAAGGGAAACTTTAAGGAATAAACTGTACTAAATGGTTAAGCCAAAAATTCTAGAAAAATTGTAGTAAGGAGAAATATGAGTCTAGTTTCAAGGAAATTTTATGGATTTAGATTTCGAGATTCCTCACTCGAGTTATGGTCAATTTAGTCAGTATGACGCAGATGGATAGTTTCAAACTTTTATGCCCCAAATTAGTAGTTAAGCCTTGGTTACGAAATTACCATAATACCCTTAGAGGGTAAATTACCGAAATACCCTTAGTGGGTAAGATTACCGAATTACATTACGAAAATGCCCTTATGGGCCGATTTGTAAAGTGTTAATGGGCCAAAATACGAAATTGCTTAATGGGCTGAATTGACATATTGCCTTATGGGCTGAATGGACATATTGATTAATGGGCCAATCTGATATATTTTTTTATGTGGGCCAATTTGATATATGATTATATGGGCCGATCTGAAAATATGCAAAATGGGCCAAGATGATATTTGCTTAATGGGCCAACTTTGATAAATTGTTATAATGGGCCATAAAATTTGTAAAGAATATTTGAATACATCATTGTGAATTGTTATGCATTATATACATGATTTGCATGGGTTGGGATAATGATGAAGATAAGTTTTGGTAGCTTTGCTACAAAATTCTGGTGGCTTGTCCACAAATTGATATATGGCTTAATGCCCTGTTTGATATATGGCTTAATGCCCAGTTTGGTGTGTTGGTGGGGTGGGTGACTAAAGCTCCCCACAGGTGTGTTGGTTGGTACGGGTGGTGTGTAGCGGATGGAAATCTAGGTTTGGTTTGGGAATTGTATATCACATGCATATTATATACATGTTATTATGTTATAATGGTAAATGGGCTTTGGCCCAATAAATGCTTAATTGGATTTTTGGCCCAGTGGACAATGGTAAGTGGGTTACACACTGAGTTCTTGTAACTCACCCCCCTTTCTTTCTTAACCCTTGTAGGTAATGCTCAGTGACGAGGATTTGGGGCCATGGATGACTCGGTGTAGGCCATACTTCAGAAATGGTTTTATTTGGACTTTAGTTTCTTACTTCGTTTACTTTATTACTTTACTATTTTGGGTTATGTGTTGTAATAAGGCCTCTGGATTATTCTATTTTGCTTTATGTTTGACGTGTTTATATTTTACTCAAATTATTTTAAATGGGATTTTCTAAAATCATAATAAAGGTTTTCCAAAATTGATTAACAAATGAATTTCAAAATAAACTTTTACAAATATTTTTAATACGGAAATTTCTCTCGAACTATCAACGATATTTCCAAAAGTCACAGTTTTATAAAATTATTACTTCAAATTTAATCGATCAATCTTCGAGGTTAGTAGTATTTTATTAAATATCTCAAGTCAAACTTGATTTTCTTGATTTTAACAAATCAACATCTATTTTTGTACGAATAAAAAGGATCTAACATGTTTTTTTATCTCATTTGACATGTTTTCTTTATACGTTATCGAAAAACTTTGTAGTGTGACACACCGAATTCGGGCCTAACTTCTAGTGTAACATCCCAAAAATGGGGTTATTTGGAGTTTAATCATTTTCTTATGTAAGAACTGCTGAGATGTTATTTACGGAATAATAATGATCAATTTAAGGTTTTGTGTTGGCTCGATTTGGTAGGAAATTTTAATTTTTAACTTTTAAGGTAGGGAGCCTAAGCAAGAGGGTGTTATAAGAATAAATGGGGATAATTTGGACATAAAATAAGCCTAGATTAAGTGGCAAAGCAAGCCCACTTAAGAGCTACATGTGACGCCACCAAGGAGCAAGGGAGAGCTTGTGTTCGAGTCGCGGAAATCCCTCTTTTTGTTCTTTATTTTGACGGCATAGGAGGAGAGTTTTCTTCTCTTTAAACTCTTTAATTATTATTAATAGATAATATAAGAGTTTATTTTAAGGATAATCAAGTAGATCATGGAGATTTAAAAGAATTATCATTGGATTATTATTAGAAAATTCAAATGGTTTTAAATTAAGTGGTCTAGAGTGAATTAAGGAAGTTAGAGGAATCTTGGACTCCTTATTGAGGAGGAGTGACTGCAAGGACTTATGAAAAGGGGGGTTGTCAATGCTTATAAAAGCACCTAAGTGATCACCTTATTTTCTTTTTTCCTAAGTTTGCTAGTCAATCTCTAAACCCTCTCATTTTATATTTTCTTTTCTTTTACATTCTCTCCAAAACCATAGCCGAAACCCTCATTACTTACCCTTGCCGAAACCTAATTCTCAAATCCCCTCTTCCTTTATTTTCTACTAGCCGAATCCTCTATTCCCTATTTACCTTTCTACTTCCTTTTTCTCATCAAAAGTCCAGCCTTGTTTTAAACCACCCTAGTCAATCTAACTTCTATCAAAGTGTCAAACCTCACATTCCTCCTTGGTTGCACTTTGGCGAATGGTGCAAATGGCATTGATACTCGGGACTTCTTGTAATTCAATTGATTATCAAGGTAAGGGATGGCGAACCCTCCTTCGTATTTTCTTTTCTTGTCGACTTATGGGATTGAATGGAAGCGAAATTTCGCAACTAGTAGCAAGAGTTCTAACCAGTGTTGAAATCGATGATAGGCACTTCGGGATCTCAAAACAGAGAAATCGGATCTGGCATTCTCTGACATTCGGTTTTGGGTAGGTGGTGGTAAGTGTTTACTTATAAAAGATTACTCCTCTAATGATTAAGAAAAGCCGAAAGCCATGGTTGCTAATATTGACCAACTGTAGTTTATGAACCAGATTTGCGATTGGTCTTGAAGCTAGGATTCAAGCGATTAGGTAAGGATGCGGTACAAAATATGACCCTTTAAATAATTTGGTTTGGCCGAATGGCCATATTACTAACCTTGATAGTTGGTCAATATAGGGCAAGGACTTAGAGTGTGGCCGATTGATTATCTTGAGGATTTAAGACTATCGTGGTAACAGTGTGTACATACACACTATATAATATATTAACTATGCTTAACTTTGTGAATGCTCACTTTTATTAATGTAGCATTGGAATTAATACCAAATCGGTAGAAGTGGTGATTCAGGTAAGTACCTGTTAATGTGATTTATTATTATTAATGCTTTTGGTAAGCATGATGTATTGACACATGAAATTCAAGAATGTGATGGCATGAAACATATGTATGTTTATCTGTTGTGGGATTGATGAGTGGAGGGGGCAGTAATATTGTGCCGACGGGCACCAGTGTTTTGGTAACACACCGTGACTATATGTCACCAGAGGTTTGGTACCTCCAGAGGTTTGGTACCTCAATAGCGACTTGTCCCTGTGGTTGACACCACCGTGGGTTAGCCCCACTTGAGATATGGGATCGTCTGCCAGTGATTTGGTATCACACGATGGGTTGGCCCCATCACCCGATTTGTGTCTACGGACACCAGTGTTTTGGTAACACATTGTGACTATATGTCACCAGTGGTTTGGCACCACCAGTGGTTTGGTACCACAACGGGGTAGACAGTGGCGTATGGTTGGCTAGGTTGGGTACACATTATTTTGCATATTAAATGTTATATGTTGTGTATGAAAAATATTTTTAAAACGGGGAAGGGTTACATACTGAGTCTTGGTGACTCACCTTCTCCATTAATTTTTCAGGTGATGCTTAGATCGCGGACATGGAGCCGGAGGGACTTGAGGAGGCCATGCGGTGGATTTAAATTTAAATAGACTTTGATTTTTTTTTGTTATTTTAAATTTGGTTATTGGGTTGTTTTATTTTTGGATGTAATAAGGCCTCACCATACTTTACTTTAGTTATTTTCTTATATGTTGGATAATTTATTTTAATTAAAACTTGAATTACACGTTTTTCTAAATTAACCCGAAAAATGTTTTATCGTGCCATCGGGCACATCTGAAATTTGTATAATGACTTGACTTAATTAAATTTTGAATTTGGACTAAGTATAATTTCAAAGAAGACAACTTAAAATGAGCGATTTTCAACCAAACTCAAATTGATTTGAAAATGGGTTTCAAAACTTCTTCTTCAGAATGACCCATATTCGGTCCTAACGTTTGGGCGGGTTTGGGCTGTTACAAATTGGTATCGAGCAGGTTCAAAACTTCATTTGTGGGGCCCAAGGCCCAAAAATGTTTTAGTAGGCTTTATTAATTGTTTTGGGTTTTAAGCGGCATGGCCCGAGTCTCCCAAGACCGATCCGCCTGTAAGTACCTCTAAACTTCTTTGTGAATTATATTACGTAGAAGGGTAGGAAGCATGGAACGAGATAGACTTATAGGAACTTGAACCCTAGGATTAGATTACTCAAACACACAAACCGAACATAAGACTTAAAGAACTAAACCAATCTATGACTTAGTCATTGAGCTAGGGTGTGGTAACCCCATGACGCATGTCTAGGATTGGAGGAAGAGCACAGGTATTTAAGCGGTCAGAGTGACTCGCCACCTCTTCGCAGTATCCTACAGTGCGTAGCTTGGGTTCACCCTAACTCGAGGGCTCGATGGTGTGGTAACCTCTGTGCGCATGTCTAGAAAGGTTCGGTGGGAGCTTGGTATTTAAGCGATCAGCGTGACTCACCTCCTCTCCACCAAACCCACTGGTGCGTAGCTTGGTTCACCCCGACCAAGAGGGCTCGGTCATAGGCTAAACATAATGACTAAAACCCGAAAAGGGAATTAGCCTTGATTTTCGAAAAAGAAATGAAACAACAAAACTTGGTTTCAAAACTTTTCAAATCACCCCTTCAAAAGTAAGAACAACTCTTTTTACAATGTTTCCCTCGAAAAGTTCGATTTGTGGAAAATTACGAAAATGCCCTTAGGGGTAAAGTTACTAAAATACCCTTGGTTCATAAAACATCAAATCAATGATTTTGTCCAAAAATTTTAACTACTTCTCAAATATTCAACTCAGCTTTGGAAATCATCAATGAGACACTTTGGTTTTGGAAAAACTACGAAAACGCCCTCAACTTATAAAATTACCAAAACGCCCCTGAGTACAAAATTTTTGCAACATCACCGTCCTAAGAAAGGAAAATTCTCAAAAGGGACCCTCAGAGTTTTATAATGGTTAAAACACCCTTGATTTACAAAAATTACCAAATTACCCCTGGGAGGACAAAATTACCAAAATACCCCTGGTTTCCGGAACAATGCTATAACTTCAAACCTTATCAATCTTTTTTATGATACCCTCCAGTGATTGGGAATTGCAAAACAACCTACTTTACTAAAGTTTTAAAATCTCTTTATTTCAAAATACCCACAGTAGGAAAATGACGAAAATGCCCCGGGTTAGAAATGGGCGAAATGTCCAAGAAGCGAATAGGTATGGAAAGTATTAGGAATGGATGCAAGAACTTCTTTGTGTGAACTAGGATAGAAGATGAAACCTTGTTTGCCCGAAAGAATCTCTAATTAAAATTTCTTCATAAAATTTCTTCATGGTAATAAAGTGGAACAAATGCTAACGATAAAAATTTTCTTAATCGATTAAAAGCGCATAGATAGAATGAGTTCTAGAGGACGTGGGCGCCGTGGGCCTTGGTAGGGGTAGGATGACGATGTCTGAACCCGTCAGTCGGGACAAGGCTCAAAACGATGTACCACCGCCACCACCACCTCCAAATTTTGGAGCAGAGGAGCGAGATCGAGGCGGGAGGAGGCGATGCTCATAGCGGTGTTGCGAGTCCTCGAATTGGTGGCTGGGGCTGGTGGAAATTTAGGAGCTCGAAAATCTGTTCCCGAGCGAATTCGGTCCAACGGAGCTGAGGTATTTCGGGGCGTGTCAGGAGTGGCGCCCAGTGCAGCAGAGTATTGGCTGGAATCTACAGAAAGGATAATGGATGATCTTGACCTGACCGAGGAGGAAAAGCTGAAAGGGGCGGTGTCGCTTCTAAAGGATGAAGCGTACCAGTGGTGGCTGACAGTTCGGGATGGAGCCACAGCTGATGATCTTACGTGGGACTACTTTAAAACCGCTTTTCAGAAGAAGTATGTGGGCACCAGCTACACTGACGCGCAGAGGAAGGCTTTTCTGGGTCTAGTACAAGGAACTAAGTCCGTGGCCGAGTATGAGGCGGAGTTTTAAAATTTGAGTAGGTATGCGGAGGAATCGTAGCCATCGAACATGAGCTGCGTCCGCTTTGAGGACGGCCTCAAGATGATTTGAGGTTCTTGATTGCCCATGACAAGTTCGTGAATTTTCATCTCTTGTAGAAAAGGCTAAGGTAGCCGGGGATAAAGGAGGCCGTGAGGCGAATTATAGTAGAAATAATCGAAGAGAGGATTTGGGTCACCGGATCCATGGTAATGATCGAGAAGAAGGCTAGGCGAGTGGGCCGTCAGCAACAAGGCCGTAGCTAATAATCGAGGCCGGCTCGGCAATCGTTGTGGGAAGTCCTATTGGGAGGTTGCTCGACCGTGATAGAGGATGTTTTGAGTGTGGGTCTTTTGAACATCGGTCGAGATTGTCCCGAAGCGAGCTCGAAATCGGCCGGGGCGAAACCGCACCCAAGATAGAAATGTGGGACCACGGAGGGTCGTGGTAATGGCAGAGGAAGCAATGGTCCTAACCGAGGTCGAGGAACTCAGGCGGAGGTTCAGGCGACCTGAGAGGCTAAGCGACTGGCTTAGTCTATCTGGCAAGGCGTCATGAGGAGGGTGACGACCGGATGTCATAACAAGACGCGTTTCTAATTTTGGTCTCCTTATTATGCATTAATTGATGTGGGGTCTACACATTCATACGTAGCCGATGAGTGTGGTAGAGACTTTGAACCTAGACTCTGAGACTGCTGCTAGGGAGATGACTGTAGTGAGTCCTTTAGGTCATTCTGTAGTGGTAGACAAACTTTTTAGGGACGTACCCCTAGAACTCCAAGGGGTCGTATTCGGGGCTGATCTGATGGAACTACCATTCGGGGAGTTCGATTTGATTCTTGGAATGGATTGGCTGGCTAAGTATCAGGCGAATTTGGATTATTGCTGCTAAGCGCATGGTTCTTAAGACGGCTGAGGGTGGTGAAGTGGTTATGATAGGTGATAGAAGGAATTACCTATCCAATGTGGTGTCTGCCTTGAAGGCGGAAAAGATGGTTAAGAAGGGTTGTAAGGCGTATTTGGTTCGAATCTGTGCTTTGGAAGCTAAGGAGTCAATAGTGGGAAAGGTCCGAACGGTTGGGGAATTTGCTGATGTGTTCCCAGAAGAACTTCCGGGTCTACCTCCAGATCGGGAAGTCGAATTTGGTATAGACTTGATACCCGGAACGGCACCTGTGTCTATAGCACCTTACCGAATGGCACCAAAGGAATTGGTGGAGCTGAAGGCTCAGATTCAGGAGCTCTTGGATAAGGGGTTTATTCGACCTAGTATATCTCCGTGGGGAGCGCCTGTGTTGTTTGTCAAGAAGAAGGACGGTTCTATGCGGATGTGCATCGACTACCGTCAGTTAAACAAGTTAACGATCAAAAACAAGTACCCATTGCCTCGGATCGATGACTTGTTTGACCAAATGAAGAAGCGTCGGTGTTTTCGAAGATAGACCTTAGGTCGGGTTACCATCAACTTAAGGTGAAGGGGGTCGATGTTCATAAGACGGCGTTTCGAACTCGGTATGGGCATTACGAGTTTCTAGTGATGCCATTCGGGTTGACCAATGCACCAGCGGCATTCATGGATCTAATGAACAGAGTTTTTCAACAGTATCTAGACCAATTTGTCGTGGTGTTCATAGACGACATTTTGGTCTACTCTAAGACGGAGGAGGAGCACGACAAGCATTTACGGATAGTTCTACAAGTGTTAAGGGAAAAGCAATTATATGCCAAATTCAGTAAGTGCGAATTTTGGCTAAGGGAGGTGGCTTTCTTAGGTCACGTAGTGTCGGTGGAAGGATTAGAGTGGATCCCATAAGATTGAAGCGGTATTGGAGTGGAAACCGCCTAAGTCGGTGGCAGAGATACGGAGTTTTCTGGGGCTAGCAGGGTATTACCGGAGATTTGTGGAAGGGTTTTCTCTGATCGCAGCGCCGTTGACTAAGTTGCTAAGGAAAGGTGTTCCATTTGTATGGTCGGAGAAGCGAAGAAAGTTTTGATAGGTGAGGAAGATTACGACTAAGCTCCGGTTTTAGTACAACCCGAGGCGGAAATTATTCACAGTCTATTGTGATGCATCTCACTTTGGTTTGGGGTGTGTGTTGATCTGAGATGGAAAGGTAGTAGCCTATCGTCCCGGCAGTGAGACCGCATGAGGTTAACTATCCAACTCACGACCTCGAGTTAGCCGATCGTCTTCACCCCGAAAGTATGGAGACATTATCCGTATGGGGAGAAGTCGGTAATTTACGGACCACAAAAGTTTGAGGTATCTTGACACGAAGGATCTCAATCGAGACAGTACCGATGGATTGAGCTGTTAAAGGACTACGACTGTTCCATCGAATATCATCCGGGTAAGGCTAACGTGGTGGCTGACGCGTTGAGCCGGAAGGTCGTGGCGGATTTAAGAGCAATGTTTGCTCAGTTGAGCCTCTATGACGATGGAAGCCTTTTGGCAGAACTTCAAGTTAAGCCAACGTGGATCGAGGAGATTAAGGATAAACAGTTAGTGGATGAAGGGTTAAATGCGAAGAGAATACAAGTTCAGAATGGTGGTGTAGAGGGGTATAGTGTGACTGGTGATGGTGTGCTATGTTTTCAGGGACGGCCTTGTATGCCAAAAGATATGGAGTTGAGGCGGAAAATTCTCCAGGATGCTCATAGCAGTCCCTACGCTATGCATCCGGGAGGAAGCAAGATGTATGGAGATCTCGAAAACAGCTTACAGTGGCGGGTTGAAGCGTGAGATAACGAATTCGTAGGGAAGTGTTTGACATGTCGCAGAGTTAAGGTTGAACACCGATTGCCATCGGGCTACTTCAACCGGTAAAGATTCCTCAATGGAAATGGGAGAGGATCACTATGGATTTCGTCGTGGTCTACCCCTTACGCCCAAAGAAGAAAGATGCGGTTTGGGTAATCGTGGGCCGTCGACAAAATCACTCACTTTATACTGGGTGAGAATGGACTACTCACTCGAAGCTAGCAAAGTTGTATGTGGCGAGATAGTCGATTGCATGGTGTACCGTGTCGCTTATCTCGAGATAGGGACCCAAGGTTCACTTCGAGGTTTTGGAAGCGTTACATCAAGCGTTGGATACGCGGTTGGATTTCAACCTGACTTTCCATCCTCGAGACGGACGGGCGATCGAAAAAGAGTCATCTGATCTTAGAAGATATCTTTGAGGGTTGTGTCTTGGAATTCGAGGTAGTTGGGAGGAATTCTTACCTCTAGCCGAGTTCGCCTACAACAATAGCTACCAAGCGAGTATTCAGATGGCACCATACGAAGCACTGTATGGACAGAAATGCCGAACTCCGACGTGTTGGACGGAGTTGGGTGAACGACAAGTGTTGGGCCCAGAAATGGTAGCAGAGACTGAAGACAAAGTCAAAGTGATTCGGTCTCGTCTCAAGGAGGCATCAGATAGGCAGAAGTCTTACGCCGATCTCAAACGCAAGGAAATGGAGTATGCTGTGGGAGATAAGGTCTTCCTGAAGGTGTCGCCTTGGAAAAAGGTACTAAGATTTGGGCGAAAAGGGAAGCTGAGCCCAAGATTCATTGGCCCATATCTGATCTTGAAGCGAGTAGGACCGGTAGCTTATCGCCTTGAACTGCCGGAGAGTTAAGTCGGATACATGACGTCTTTCACGTGTCAATCTTTGAGGCAGTGTCGGTCGGATCCATCACATGTGGTGCCCGTGATGTAAATCGGGTTAACGCGGACTTATCTTTTGAGGAAGAACACATTCGGATCTTGGATAGAGATATAAAGGTTCTACGTAGAAGTCGATGCCTTTAGTGAAAGTGCTATGGCGGAATCATGGTCTTGAGGAAGCTACGTGGGAACACGAGGATGTGATCTGGCGACAATACCCTCATCTGTTTTAGTTATGTAATTTGGACGAAATTTATTTTAAGGGGGGTAGAACTGTAACATCCCAAAAATGGGGTTATTTGGAGTTTAATCATTTTCTTATGTAAGAACTGCTGAGATGTTATTTATGGAATAATAATGATCAATTTAAGGTTTTGTGTTGGCTCGATTTGGTAGGAAATTTTAATTTTTAACTTTTAAGGTAGGGAGCCTAAGCAAGAGGGTGTTATAAGAATAAATGGGGATAATTTGGACATAAAATAAGCCTAGATTAAGTGGCAAAGCAAGCCCACTTAAGAGCTACATGTGACGCCACCAAGGAGCAAGGGAGAGCTTGTGTTCGAGTCGCGGAAATCCCTCTTTTTGTTCTTTATTTTGACGGCATAGGGAGGAGAGTTTTCTTCTCTTTAAACTCTTTAATTATTATTAATAGATAATATAAGAGTTTATTTTAAGGATAATCAAGTAGATCATGGAGATTTAAAAGAATTATCATTGGATTATTATTAGAAAATTCAAATGGTTTTAAATTAAGTGGTCTAGAGTGAATTAAGGAAGTTAGAGGAATCTTGGACTCCTTATTGAGGAGGAGTGGACGGCAAGGACTTATGAAAAAGGGGGGGTTGCCGAATGCTTATAAAAGCACCTAAGTGATCACCTTATTTTCTTTTTTCCTAAGTTTGCTAGCCGAATCTCTAAACCCTCTCATTTTATATTTTCTTTTTCTTTTTACATTCTCTCCAAAACCATAGCCGAAACCCTCATTACTTACCCTTGCCGAAACCTAATTCTCAAATCCCCTCTTCCTTTATTTTCTACTAGTCGAATCCTCTATTCCCTATTTACCTTTCTACTTCCTTTTTCTCATCAAAAAGTCCAGCCTTGTTTTAAACCACCCCTAGCCGAATCTAACTTCTATCAAAGTGCCGAAACCTCACATTCCTCCTTGGTTGCACTTTGGCCGAATGGTGCAGTGGCATTGATACTCCGGGACTTCTTGTAATTCAATCGATTATCAAGGTAAGGGATGGCCGAACCCTCCTTCTGTATTTTCTTTTTCTTGTCGACTTATGGGATTGAATGGAAGCCGAAATTTCGGCAACTAGTAGCAAGAGTTCTAACCAGTGTTGAAATCGATGATAGGCACTTCGGGATCTCAAAAGCAGAAAATCGGATCGGCATTCTCTGACATTCGGTTTTGGGTAGGTGGTGGTAAGTGTTTACTTATAAAAGATTACTCCTCTAATGATTAAGAAAAGCCGAAAGCCATGGTTGCTAATATTGACCAACTGTAGTTTATGAACCAGATTTGCGATTCGGGTGCCGAAGCTAGGATTCAAGCGATTAGGTAAGGATGCGGGTACAAAATATGACCCCTTTAAATAATTTGGTTTGGCGAATGGCCATATTACTAACCTTGATAGTTGGTAGAATATAGGGTAAGGACTTAGAGTGTGGTAGATTGATTATCTTGAGATTTAAGACTATCGTGGTAACGGTGTGTACATACACACTATATAATATATTAACTATGCTTAACTTTGTGAATGCTCACTTTTATTAATGTAGCATTGGAATTAATACCAAATCGGTAGAAGTGGTGATTCAGGTAAGTACCTGTTAATGTGATTTATTATTATTAATGCTTTTGGTAAGCATGATGTATTGACACATGAAATTCAAGAATGTGATGGCATGAAACATATGTATGTTTATCTGTTGTGGGATTGATGAGTGGAGGGGGCAGTAATATTGTGCCGACGGGCACCAGTGTTTTGGTAACACACCGTGACTATATGTCACGAGGTTTGGTACCTCCAGAGGTTTGGTACCTCAATAGCGACTTGTCCCCGTGGTTGACACCACCGTGGTTAGCCCCACTTGAGATATGGGATCGTCGCCGTGATTTGGTATCACACGATGGGTTGGCCCCATCACCCGATTTGTGTCTACGGACACCAGTGTTTTAGTAACACATTGTGACTATATGTCACGGTGGTTTAGCACCACCAAGGTTTGGTACCACAGCAGGGTGAGCAGTGGCGTATGGTTGGCTAGGTTGGGTACACATTATTTTGCATATTAAATGTTATATGTTGTGTATGAAAATATTTTAAAAGCGGGAAGGGTTACATCTTGAGTCTTGGTGACTCACCTTCTCCATTAATTTTTCAAGTGATGCTTAGATCGCGGACATGGGTAGGAGGGACTTGAGGAGGCCATGCGGTGGATTTAAATTTAAATAGACTTTGATTTTTTTTTGTTATTTTAAATTTGGTTATTGGGTTGTTTTATTTTTGGATGTAATAAGGCCTCACCATACTTTACTTTAGTTATTTTCTTATATGTTGGATAATTTATTTTAATTAAAACTTGAATTACACGTTTTTCTAAATTAACCCGAAAAATGTTTTATCGTGCCATCGGGCACATCTGAAATTTGTATAATGACTTGACTTAATTAAATTTTTGAATTTGGACTAAGTATAATTTCAGCAAGACAACTTAAAATGAGCAGTTTTCAACCAAACTCAAATTGATTTCGAAAATGGGTTTCAAAAACTTCTTCTTCGTAACGACCCATATTCGGTCCTAACGTTTGGGCCGGGTTTGGGCTGTTACATCTAGGCCAGGTTTGGGGTGTTACATAACACCATTACCACAAATCATTATATGATTTATCCCACCCATTATGCATCTTTTCTATAGCCTTCTATTTTGTAACCCATAATAGTACGACACAGTGTAATCGTATTGACTACAAATATTAGTAATCAAAATTGGTACTAGAATCCTAGGACTCGCTTTCACCATAGGTAAGATAATGTCAAAGATCATGTTAGAATCCAATTCGGGATAATTCTATGACATACTTGCAACAACATGAGTATTTCAAAATAAGTAAAAAAAATGTAAAAGATTAGGTCAGAATTCAATTTTGGATGATCTTGTGACATTTCTGCAACAACACAAGTATGTGGAGCGTTATATTTTTTATTGTCCAGAACTTCGTCTTTTTTCTCACAGATTCCATTGCCATAGACATATGCTATCATGCATTGCGCATTTGGAGCATACGAATCTAACCAAGTAGACGCGTTATCGCATAAGGAAAAAGGGAACAACAAAAGATGAATAACGTCATCGGTGACTCCCGTTAAATTTAAAAGTATCGCATAATTGAAGGAAGCATTTTAAGTGTTGGTTCATGTCCTCATTCATGGAGCCTCAAAACTGCAGATTACTCTGTATCACCTGAATTAACTGTCAACTTTATCTTGAAATTGTTAGCTTTTATAGTCGGTTTGTCAGTGTTTCCTCACATAGCATCCAAAGTAGGAATTAAATAGTCGCACAATGTCTTCTCTTGATTTGCCAAAAGGTTTGGGATTTGTGCTATTGGTACTGTTGGAGCTGAATTTTTTTGAGTGGTCCTCAAATAAAGGATTCTCTCATGGAAAATCTATTTCTGGTGGGTTATGTTGCAACAGTTTGTAAGAACACTGGTACACCCTATGGCGCAGCAAAAAAATTAAATCCGGTGATCACATCCTGAGATCCATGTACAAGGAAAGAATCGGGGTGAGAAGGGTATGAAAGATTACTTTTAATCATATGGAAAACTAAAGATAACAGTTGTGAAACTAATTACGCAATTGTATGTCGATTTCAAGCCATTACGAAAAGTTTCGGCCTCTACGTAATCCACCCAGTGTGACAACGAATGGTAAGAACTCTCTTAAACTTTTCAAAAAGGATTCACTATATAATGACTACTAGACCTCACTCTCTTTATTTCAGGTATATTAGGTTTTTCTTAAAAACTCTATATAATTAACCGAATATAATAATTATAATTACCATAATTATAACAAGTTTGACCGAAAAATTACAATTACAATAATTATAATAATATCCTATCGTAAATTATAATTACAATAATTATAACAAGGATTTCGGTAAATTATGTTTAGTTAAATTTTATATGAATCAAATTCATATATATTAATTTAACCATGTTCTCATTATGTGTACAACATACTTGTGCATATAATTCGTTCGATATTTAACTACCCAATTAAATTTATTCTATAATCAATTTAATCCATGTGATCGCTAAAAACAATACCAACTATGTTTGGATTTTGTTCGTTTCAACCATAGAGTGTGACCTTGTATGTTTTGGTAACGTTAGCAGTAATACTAGAATAATTGTAATATTACAAACAATGAGTGGCATCTAGCAATGCATCATTGCTACCTAAGTTACAAGAAGTCATGATTCGACATAACCTCTTTGTGATTAACCCTTCATGTATTAAATCCTTTTGTCCTTTATATCTAGAATTGACACAAGTCATTAAATAATCACACTTGCATAGTCCATCTAATGTTTCTTGATATCGTGAGTAGACTATGATAAACACATACGTATGATATCTCATATCAACTTATTCGAGCATGGCCATACATTTCTAGCCTCACTAAATCAAGTGGCCTAAGATATTGCTCCCTTTACAAATCCTATATTGATCAACCATATCCTACTACATAGATTGTGGTATATCCAACATCAGCCTTTATAGAACAACCAATTACGATGGACGTTTGACTGTATCAAAATATACGACTCACGATGTTGGGATAATGATGATCTCAAGTTTGAGGAACGTGTACATAGTAATCACTATGAGTAATGTTATGACTATTACATAATAATCCAATAAACATACTCATAGTGGGTTAGTCCAATATGTTGTTGTCTAACACACATACTCATGTATTGATTTTGACATCCCATGTCAATGACAACACTTTGTCATCAATAAACTACATGTTAGTCCTAATGCATTATTGTTGTTCGAGCCTACAATAATACTCAACTAAGGACCTTTTAAGAATAATCATATTATTCTCAGGACATTATTATAAAACAATTTATTTATATACACAGAAAAGAAACTGAAATAATAATGGCAATACCTTATATTAGTAAACGAGGTAAAACATGTTATTACAATCATCTCATGATTGGTCTTCGGGCATACTCTAACACAATTGCCTCCTGAATAGTCTCAAGGATCTTTTCAGTTTAGGGTTTGGCTCGGTCAGGTCACTGCTGCTTCGAGTCATACACTGAAATCAAAGAAAGAAAAATAAACTAAGTTAGTAACCAAAATAAATTGTAATAAAAAAATAAAAAAAATTATTAACAGTCGTATCTATAACTTTCAAATTTCCTATTTAGCCTATTAGCATGAGAAAATTAACAATCTAATCTAATGCTGAAACGTTCGCAACAACAGCGTCAACAACTTGACCGTGCCTCGACGTGTGTGTGTCGGGGCTTGTAAATATGCAATTAAATGTATATATTAAGCACGATATCTACAAATATATAGGTCAAATTGTAATATAGTTAAAATTGTTACAACGAAACACTAAGAAGTATTCCGAGGATCGTACCTAAGGGAGGCTTGCCTAAACTAAATTGCAAATAATCACACTACTAGGTTTAAATACTACTTACGTACTAATTATATTACGAAAAAATAATTAATAAGAAGACATAAAAAATATAAACATAAATGCTAAAATAAATAACCGAATTTCAATCAAATCAAGCAGATAGAATATTAATTTGCATTTATGTTCATGATCAAGTTCAAATTCAGGTTTTTAACAAATTAGCTAACAATTAACCTTGTTAATAGCTTTTTACCTATAACTAAATTAATCGATCAATTTAATCTACTTATCTTTCGACCTGATAGCTTAAATCGGGATAGGTTAAATGGTGCTAAGTAGACTATCCTTTCGGCCTCCTCTACCTAAGTGACTTCTTAGGGTTGTGAATCCTAGGGTTTAATTTTGCTTACCTATGCCAAAAAATTTGTAGTAAACCCTAAACCTTTAGTTAATCACTCCCACTTCCGCTAGACAATCTTCCTAGGGTTCTTAGTTTATGGTCATACTAGATGCAAGTTTCCTTAATCAAAATTTAAACATTCAAAATAAATGTAAAACAAGAGAAGGGAGAAGAGAAATTTAGACCTGAAGATAATTGTTGAAGCTTTGATTTTCGAAACCCTTTGAATGGATGTTGATTGCAATTTTGTTGAAGAAGAATCGTATTTAATAAAGTAAATTGCTGAAAGAACAAAACTTAAACTTGAATTGAAGCGAATAAATGTTTAAACAGAAAAATTGAATTAAAAACCTTAAATCTAAGAAGAAGAAAATTTCAATAATCAATAAAAGCTCCTCAATTGAATTCTGAGCACTAGTATTTATAGTGTTGTTGTTAAATGACCAAATTAGGTGCTACAAGCTGCTAAACATGTTAATTTTATTGTATGGACGAAAAACACCCTTGGCTGCTAAATGGGCCTGTCGGACCAGTGTCGCGACATCCTATGGCTGTTGTCGCGACATTGGACATCGAATATAATCCCTCTTGGTTTGAAGTTCGTTGTAACGACACTAGGTAGTTCCTGTCACGAAATCGAAGGCTAGTTGCTCCCCTTTTAGGTTCGAAGTTCATTGTCACGACATTAAGTAGTTGTTGTTGCGACATCAATGGCTGGATAGTCCCTTGTAAGGTTTGAAATTTGGTGTCGCGACATTCCCTCTGAATGTTGCAGCATTCAGGGTAGTCAACTGACTCATTGGCCTAATATGTCATCTTGCACACTCAACCAACATATTAGTATTCGAAAAACGTGTTTGGAAAACAAAACAGAAAATAAATTTAGAGAAAAACCAGAGTTTTAAAAATTTATCCAAAACAAGATCTTGGTTGTGATATTTAAAAAAATAAACACTTAATCAAAATTATACATTTTCAATTCATCTAGGATGAGCACTTTGACCGATTTGTCTTCTCTGCTATCCTCAAACTCATGTTTACCGAGTGTGGGCTCGCTTCGAATCAGAAAATATTTCACAAATATTACCAGTGAGGTAATTTTGCAATTTCTCTAAACTTTTAGGTCAAGTTTTAAATCAGAAAAATATTTTAGAAATTCTCTGGAATAATCTCTTCAGAGATTTTCTCTCTACCACTTTCTCTTGAATTCAAGTGTGTGTAAATAATGATCCATTACTCTCTTTATATAGGGAGAGTTGAGAGAGTTCAATTATGATTAAATTTAATCACTTTAATATTAAATTAATAAAACACTATTAAGATAAGTATTAAATTAAATTTATAAACTATTAAAATAATATTATTTTTGGAATAATTAATCTAAAATCAAATTCTCTGGTAGAATTCCACTAGGAATGTAACTCTTCCACTGCTCTACCATTGATGACCAATTCTCGCCGAGATGCGCCACCGCAACCACCGGCTCTGCTGTGTCCGATGATGCCGGTGCGACACCCTACGGCACCTCGAGTCGATTCGAATGCTGTCGGTTCGATCCGGGTCAATGACGACCCGACTAATCCGGTCTAGCCATCGGTTGGATCGTCAGCTCGGTTTCACAAACTAGGCCTGGTTCGACCAATTTATGGGTCTTGGTCTCGATTTTGGGCTTCCAGACCCAATTTACAATCTCAGATGTAACACTCCAAACCCGGTCAAAAAGCTACGACCGAATCTGGTATGCTACAGGAAAGGAAATTTGGAAAACTAACTAAATATCATGAGTTGGTAAAACTTTGTGTTTTGTTACTGTACCTTTAGAGAAAATTTAAAGTAATTGTTTAACTTAGACCGCATTACAAAATTGGGTTCATTTGTCGAAAGTTGAATTTAAGAAAATTCCATTAAATTTTCCAGTTGAAAATGATATTGCGGTTTTTAAGTGAAAACTCCAAATCAATTTATTACTCGCTATCCATCTTTCATTAGTAATTTGAAAATCAATTAATTAAAGTTCTTAATCTTAGAAAAACTCCAACTTTTATAGTTTATTAAATATGCTATATGAACTTCATAATAAAACCCAAATTAAAGTTAAAGTGGCCTTATTACAACACCCAAAATCCAAACTTAATAGTGAAATTTAAAATAAAGAAAACGAGATTACTAGAAAATACTGCATGGCCACCTCGAGTCCGCCACAGCTCCAACTCCGCGGTCTAGTGTTTTCCTGCAAGATTAAGCAGAGAGGTGAGTCACCGAAACTCAGTGTATAAATCCCCATATAACGAAATTTTGGCTTTACGCCCACAGAGGCCCATTGGGCCTTAGCCCACACAATTTAACATATTAAGCATGTATGCAATGCAGCCCAACCCCACCTACTTTTCCATCCTCTACATCACCCGAACCAGCCAAACGCCCGTGGCACCAAGCCACTGTGGTACCAAACCACTGGTGACAGAGTCACTTAATATAATATGTGGGGCCAACCCACTGTGGTACCAAACCACTAGGACGAGTCACAGAAATAAACTATGTGGTGCCAAAACACTGTGGTACCAAACCACTGAGACATAGTCACTGGATAAATTATGTGGGGCCAACCCACTATGGTACCAAACCACTGGTGACAGTCTTAGAATCACGCTTCCCCTTTTCACATCATATCCCAAGCCCATGCACATATTGACATAATTATATGAATGCAAACATGCTCCCAAAGCACAATGGTGAATTATATCATACATTCATATAATCAAAAGTAGAACTATATAGGTACTTACCCGGTGTCGCGAATTTTACCCACGAGGGTATCTTGACTATCTAAACAGTCATTCGGCTTTCAGCCAACATAGTTAATAACAAAAATCACTAAGGTAAAGTGTGAACGTACACACCTGATAACGCGTAACACTAAACTTTCTATGTTGACGCTTTCACTAGTAGGGACAACAGCTATTTGCCTATCCCAGGCAGACGTCGACTCCCTACCACAACTTGGCAGATAGTCTCAAACTGCCGACACCGCACGCCTTTTAAACTTAGAAGTGGAGACTATGGGTCCATTTCCTTCCTTAGATTGACTGGCATTCGTATTCATGGAGAATCTTTGATCAGTACACAAGGAGAAGCGTAGATTGACTAATAACAAAATTTTGGTTAAGGCCTAACACAATTGAAAGGAATAAATATGTAACACCCTAAATTAGGGGTTATTTGTAGTTTAAATATTTTCCCATGTGTGCTTAAAGAAATAAATAATATGACTTTATTTGGCATGATTTAGAGTCTAGAAATAACCCCGAATTAGGTCGGAGTTGAAATTAAAAATCTCTTTTTAAAGTACTTAAAAGAAGGAAGCTAGGTAAGATAAGGGTTAAGAAAATTTTTAAAAGGAACTTGACACAAGAATCTAGTTGGCTAAGTGGTTCCATGCGTGTTGGAGGTGAAAGGGGGAGCGCAGGTCACAAGTTCGAGTGGCAGGAGGAGCATTCTGCGTTTTGTTTTTTTTTTTAGGAAGTGATGGGCTTAAGTAGGAAGGCCTTAAAATTAATTGATGAAGGTTGATGGCATGAAAGTCCAGGTAGTAGGAGTGGCTTGGGGCGCCACTTAAGAAGTTTAGAAGAGGCAGGTCTCGGGTTCGAGGGACGCAGGGAGCATTTTTATTTTGGGCTTTTTGCGTTAGAAGAAAAAGGGCCAAGAAGAAGGACTTATAAATAAATGAAAGGGCTAAGTGACATGAAAGTTTAAAGGGAGAATTGTCATGAGGCGTGAAGGGGCGTTGGAGAGGGCTGGAGGTTCTAGGTTCAAACCATACAATCGGCAGTGGGTTTTTATTTTTGCTGCTAGCATGTATGGGAGAATTGGCTGCAGTTTGGACTCTCAAATTCGGCTGGAAGAGGGAATTTTAGTGTTTTATTTTTATTTAATTTGCTAAAGAGGGGATTAAGGGATAGGAAGCAAGATAAAACATGTTTTATCTTGGATAAATCAAGGCTGGAATTATCACCCAAAAAGGAGGGTGTTTGCCGATTTTGGGACTCCTTGGGGAGGGGCTGACCATAATCGGTTTTAGGCAGCAAAGAAGTGCCAAAGTTCTTCAAATTTTCTTTTCTTTTTGCTCTCTCTTTACTCTTGAATCTCCTCAATTTCCCAGCTTTTTTTCTTCTTCTTTTACAAGCCGAAATCCTCATTGATCCCCCTACATCTTTTCTTTTTCTTTTCTTCCTCCATTAGCCGAACCCCTACCACCTTACTGCCGAAATTCCCTTATACCATTGCCCAAAATTATTCAAAAATTCCAGCATCTCTTTTGTTTTCCTTAGCCGAATCTACTCCCTCCCTATTTGCAGTAGTTTTGGCCGAACATCAAAGAAAAGGGTGCTCTCTTCTTCTTCAATCGGTTTGAGAGGAAGGGCCTTCGAGGATTTGGAAACGATCTAGTGAGCCGTCATCTTTTAATTGGTTGGTAAGTGGTGGTAAGGATTTATTAATAGTTATTTAGTTAAGTGATTGAAAAGTCAAGGCTATTAACATGTGATTGCCGATTATAAGGAAGCGAAACACTTGGTGTGGTGGCTTGTATTCAAGGGGCGTGTAGGTAAGGTCTCGGGTTTCAAATGATAACCCTTGAGATTATTTTGGTTTGGCGAATGGCCTTGGTACTAACTTTAGGTAATGGCCAAATATAGGGCAAGGGAATCTTGTGTGGTGATTGGTTTCTTGGGATTAAGAGCTATCGTTGGCATCGGTGTGTACATACACACTTTATAACTAATTAATGTGCTAAGTATTTTGTGTATGCTAAATCGGTTTGTGTAGCCGGATATAATACCATAAAGGTATAAGCAAGGCTTCGTAAGTCCTTGTCGTTATGAGTTCTTTATGATGCTTTTAGGAAGCATGACATATTTGGTATATGTGACTTAAATATATGGTTAATGATAAATCCGATGTATGTTGCTAAATAAGCATGTTGGCATGATTTACATTAAATATCATGGATTGATGTGGGATATATGAGTGGGGGAAGTGATATTCGTGTAATTTTACGGACACGGTGGTTTGGTACCACATTTCGTGACTACGGTCACGGAGGTTTGGCACCTCTGAGGTTTGGCACCTCATGGCGTCTCGTCCAGTGGCTTAGCACCACAGTGGGTTGGCCCCACGGATTATATTATGGGATTGACGCTAGTGATTTGGTATCACACGTGGGTTGGCCCCACCAGTGGTTTGGCACCACAATTATTGATGAATCTCGTGACTTTAAGTCACCAGTGGTTTGGCACCACTAGTGGTTTGGTACCACACGGGGTAGAGAAAGGTGTTTGGATGGCTAGGTTGGGTGCATAATTTAGTGCATGTTAATTTGTTATAAATTGTGTATGTTGTTGCACTAAACCGGGAAAAGGGTTACACATTGAGTCTTGGTGACTCACCTTTTCCTTTAACATTTTTCAGGTGACTCGTAGATCGCGGATGAGGAGCCGGATAGACTCGAGGTGGCCATGCAGTGAAATTATGGACTAGATGAACTTTGAATTATTTTTATTTTATTTTAGTTTTATTTATTTAAGTTGTAATAAGGCCTCCTAAGATTATTTTTATTATGTTACATGTTATGGATGAATTTTTTAAACTGTTTAATGACTTTAAAATGATAACACAAGTTTTATTAAATTTAAACGTAAAAATGTTTTCTGTGCCATCGGGTACATCTAAAATCGGTAACAATCTGACTTAACAATTTTTTAAAAACGAACTAAGTATTGATTTCTTTATACACCTCAACTATTTTTAAAACAAGACAATATCTTTTACCCTAAATTAAATCGGCTAAACAAGGGTTTTTAAAATGTTTTCATCTGTAACATACCGAATCTGGTCATAGTGTTTGGGTCGGGTTTGGGGTGTTACATTTTTTATATCAGAGCCCGGTTCAAAACTTGGCTGTGGGGGGCCCAAGGCCCAAAATGTTTGGTTTTTGGATAGTAGGCCTTATTATAATGTTTTGAGAAATTGTTTTGGCTTGAACAGCATGGCACCGAGTCTCCGGCACCTCTCCGCCGAGGTAAGTACTTCTATCAATTTTTTGTGAATTGTTTTGATGAAGGATAGAAGGGTAAATTGGGAACGTAGACTACTAGAGTAGAACTGTTGAACCCTAGGGCTAGTATACCCCAACTATGCATAAGATTTAATAATTACCTAAACAAACCCTGTGAGTTGTCACTAAGCAAAAGGGTGTGGCAATCATTATACGCATGTCTAGGATTGGATTCGGTGGGGGCACGGTATTTAGCGATCCTTGTGACTCACCTCCTACTCACTCGAATCCTACCTGGTGCGTAGTAACGGTTCATCCTAGCTGAGACGACACACTCACAGGCTAAACTTGATAACTAAAACCCGAAAGGGATTAGCCGTTTTGTTTTTGAAATAAATTAAAACTTTCGTTTCTTTTAAAAAAATGACCAAAATACCCCTGGTTTGTAAATTACCAAAATACCCTCTGTATGAAAATTTTTCAAATAGGAATTTTCAAAATATCCCTATTTTGTAAAATCATTTAGAACCCAATTTTTGGAAATCATTTTGTGAAAATGCCCTGATTTTGTGAAATTACTAAAAATACCCCTAGGGGGTAAAATTACGAAAATGCCCTCGATTTATGATATTCTCAAAATACCCATGGTTTTAGTCAAAAATTTCATCACATAGAAAGTGCTTAAAAACCTTAAATTGAAAAAATGTCATAATTTTAGAAAATTACAAAATTACCCCTAACCTACGGAATTACCAGAATACCCCTGACCTTCGAAATTTGGCAACATCACTATTTTGGAAAATACAATTATCAAAAAGAACCCCCAAAGTTTTACAACTTTTGAAATATCTTTGATTTATTAAATCTTACAAAATTACCCTGATTTGTGAAAAATTACCAAAATGCCCCTGAGTTTCAAAATTTCTGAAAGACCCCCGGACTTCAAAATTTTTCAAAATACTCGAGAACTTAAGAGTGCCAAAATACTTTTTGACCAAATCATCCGAGAACCTGTATTTTTGAAAAATTACAAAAATACCCCTATAGGACAAATTACGAAATTACCCCCGGGTAATGGAAAAACGATCACCATGAAAACTACAACGTCTCTTTGGATGAATGAATGGAAAACTATGTGCATGTATGATACGAAAGAACCACTCCTAAAACTTCTATCATAAAATTTTTTTCGGATAACCAAGTGAAATACTAATACATAAAACTTCTTAATCAGATTAAATCGCGACGTTAGAAATAAGTTCTAAAGGATGTGAACTTAGAGATTGTGCCTAGGAAGTAAGATAATTTTATTAAGATCAGAGTGCGCAGCATAAGCGTAGTACGGTGAGCTAAGATGTACGACTATTCGTTAGTAAGTAATTTCGAGGACGAAATTATTTCTAAGGGGGTAGAACTGTAACACCCTAAATTAGGGGTTATTTGTAATTTAAATATTTTCTCATGTGTGCTTAAAGAAATAAATAATATGACTTTATTTGGCATGATTTAGAGTCTAGAAATAACCCCGAATTAGGTCGGAGTTGAAATTAAAAATCTCTTTTTAAAGTACTTAAAAGAAGGAAGCTAGGTAAGATAAGGGTTAAGAAAATTTTTAAAAGGAACTTGACATAAGAATCTAGTTGGCTAAGTGGTTCCATGTGTGTTGGAGGTGAAGGGGGGAGCGCAGGTCACAAGTTCGAGTGGCAGGAGGAGCATTCTGCGTTTTGTTTTTTTTAGGAAGTGATGGGCTTAAGTAGGAAGGCCTTAAAATTAATTGGTGAAGGTTGATAGCATGAAAGTCCAGGTAGTAGGAGTGGCTTGGGGCGCCACTTAAGAAGTTTAGAAGAGGTAGGTCTCGGGTTCGAGGGACGCAGGGAGCATTTTTATTTTGGGCTTTTTGCGTTAGAAGAAAAAGGGCCAAGAAGAAGGACTTATAAATAAATGAAAGGGTTAAGTGACATGAAAGTTTAAAGGAGAATTGGCATGAGGCGTGAAGGGCGTTGGAGAGGGTCAAGGTTCGAGTTCGAACCATACAATCAAGATGGGTTTTATTTTTCTTTCAAGGCGTATGGGAGAATTGGCTGCAGTTTGGACTCTCAAATTTGGCTGGAAGAGGGAATTTTAGTGTTTTATTTTATTTAATTTGCTAAAGAGGGATTATGGGATAGGAAGCAAGATAAAACATGTTTTATCTTGGATAAATCAAGGCTGGAATTATCACCCAAAAAGGAGGGTGTTTGCCGATTTTGGGACTCCTTGGGGAGGGGCTGACCATAATCGGTTTTAGGCAGCAAAGAAGTGCCAAAGTTCTTCAAATTTATACACCTCAACTATTTTTAAAAAAAGACAATATCTTTTACCCTAAATTAAATCGGCTAAACAAGGGTTTTCAAAATGTTTTCATCTGTAAAATCTGGTCATAGTGTTTGGGCTGGGTTTGGGGTGTTACAAAATGACCAAGAAATCACAAGATGGCTCCTTACCTTAAGAACCTGAATGAGGTGATCCGATTCGGCAAACAACAAACCCTCCGGCTTCGGACTACAAACACTCGGCTAAAGGAGTTTCCTGAAGTAACTGCCCCAAATGAGAAAAGAAGAAAAGTAAGAGGGGTTAACCAAAATACAAACGCCAAGCCAACTAGCCATTCGGCTTTGGCTACCCAAACCGAAAGAAAGAAAAGAAATGGGCAGCAGAGTCTCTCCTTACCTTAAACAACAGAACCGATTAAAAGGACTTCCTGGCCAAAAATTCTTAGCACCTTGTGTTGCGATGTTCGGCTAACAGGCACGGAACGAAAGAAACGGGTTCAGTTGTTAACAAGAATAGATTCGGCCTTACCTTGAAAAGAAAGAATGGAGAGATTGATAATAAGAAAATGAAAGAGAGCCTTACCTTGAGCAGAGATACCGATTGCCACACAAGAAGATTCGGCTATGGTGAAAGATGTAGGAACGTAACACAAAGAGAGGAGGGTAAGGAATAGGCTTCGGTCAGAGAAGAAAAAAAGTAAAGTGCGAGAAGAAAAGATGAAGAAAGAGGTTTCGGCTTTGGAGAAAAGTGCAGCAAAAAGAAGAAGAAAGTTGGATGAATAGGGAGGGTGATGAGGAGAGATTCGGCCAAAGTGACTTTGGTAACCATGAAGAAAAGCAATGCACAAATGGAAAGGTTGGCAACAAAATGAAAAGGGATGAAAAAAGGTTGAGAAGAAACAAAAAGAATTCCACAAGAAAAGACCTTAGATGCACTAGGGAAATTCGGCACACAATGAAACTAGGCAACCCGAAATGGCAAACCAAAAGCTCTCCCTCCAAATTCGGTACACCTCAAGTAGCTAAACCAAAATGCTTCCTACTGCCTCCAAGCCGAATTTCTCCTTCCCACAAACCCCACATTTGGCCAAACACTTCCACCAACCTTAAATCCCACGATTACCTCATACATTCACTCCCCTTCACCCATTCAAATTAGAAGACCAAGTCTTCCTCCACAAACTCTTCCACACCTTCCATTCAAACACTTTGACTCATTCAACGAACAACCATGGAGAGTCTTTGCCAAAACCACTACTTCTCCATCCTTGCTCAAAAATAATTCCACCAAAATGCACTCTATGAGGTTCGAACCTGCTCCCTTCTCTTCCAAGCTCCCTTGTGACGCCACTTCTTTGCACCGTAAGTGGCGTCACGTTGCCACCACACCACACTTCTTTTTGTGTCACCAAACATAAGAAATTACCCTTAAGGCCTACCTCAACCAGCTCTCCCCTAAAGTGCCTAAAAATAAAATTTACACCAAAAGTCAAACTTGACCCCGGGCCTTCCCAGGACCCCCAAACATACCAAATTAACAAACAGAGCATGCCAAACACACAGCAACACATAAAATGCAGAACCCCTAATTCCAGGATGTTACAGTTCTACCCCTTTAAAGAAATTTCAGCCTCAAAATTTACCTGATCAAAAGAGGTGAGGGTATTGCTGTCGCATCACATCCTCTGACTCCCACGTGGCTTTATCTGAACCGTGATTCTGCCACAAAACTTTAAACAATGAAACTGTCTTGCTCCGCAATATCTTGACATCTCGGTCTAAAATCTGAACTGGTTCCTCTTCAAAAGATAAATCAGGTCTCACTTTAATTTCTTCCACCGGCACTACGTGAGATGGATCCGAACGGTAGTGCCTTAACATCGAGACATGGAGTACATCAAGTATCTGCCTCAATTTCAGAAGTAACTCGAGTTGATACGCCACTGGTCCCACACGTTTCAACACTCGACAAGGCCCGATGAACTTGGGGCTCAACTTGTCCTTCCGTCCAAACCTTAAAACCTTCTTCTAAGGCAAAACTTTGACAAAAACCTGATCACCCACTGCAAACTCTATATCCTTACGCTTTAGGTCAGCATAAGAATTCTGCCTATCAGAAGCTTCCTTCAACTGAGCCCGAAGCAACTTAACCCTTTCCTCTGTCTCTGAAACCAATTTCGGACCCAACAACTGTCGCTCACCCAACTCTGTCAAGTAGGAGTGCGACACTTCTGATCATATAACGCTTCATAGGGTGCCATCTGAATACTGGATTGATAGCTGTTGTTGTATGCGAATTCTACCAATGGTAAGAACTCCTCCCAACTACCCCTGAAATCGAAAACACAACCTCTCAACATGTCTTCCAATATCTGAATTACCCTCTCAGACTGACCATCAGTCTGTGGATGAAACACTGTACTGAAGACCAGTCTCGTACCCAACGTTTGATGCAACGCCTTTTAAAATTGCGATGTAAACCTAGGGTCTCTGTCTGATATGATTGACACAGGTACCCCATGCAACCTCACAATCTCCGGTACATACAGCTTGGCTAACTTCTGTAGGGAGTAGTCAACACGAACCGGTATGAAGTGAGCAGACTTCGTCAACCGATCGACAATTTCTCACACAGAATCTTTCTTAGTAGGCGTGAGAGGTAGTCCATTAACAAAGTCTATCGTTATCCTCTCCCACTTCCATAGTGGAATCTTTACTAGCTGTAGCAACCCTAAAGGCAACTGGTGTTCCGCCTTCACCTGCTGACACGTCAATCACTTACCCACAAACTTGGTCACCTCTCGCTTCAGACCCGGGCACCAGAACTGTTCTCGCAGATCCTGATACATTTTACTCCCACCAAGATACATAACGTATGGGCTACTATGCGCTTCTTGAAGAATCTTCTTCCTTAAATCGGAATCCTTTGGCATACAGGCCTTTCCACAAAAGTACAAAACCCCATTATTGTTCAGACTGAAATCTTCTGTCTCACCTCCTGCCACTAACTGAAATTTAGAACTTAGCGATTCATCTGACGACTGCTTCTCTTTAATCTGACTGACCCAAGAAGGCTTCACTTGAATTTCAACTAGCAAACTACCATCGTCGTACAAGCTGAGATGAGCAAACATTACTCTCAATTCTGATATCACCTTACGGCTCAACGCGTCTGCCACTACGTTAGCTTTACCCGGGTGGTACTCGATCGAGCAGTCATAATTCTCAACAACTCGATCCACCGCGTTTCCTTAAATTCAACTCCTTCTGGGTAAGAAGATATTTCAAGCTCTTATGATTTATGTAGATGATCGACTTTTCCCCACACAGGTAGTGTCTCTAAATCTTCAAAGTGAACACCACCACAGCCAACTTCAGATCATGCGTGGGATAGTTCACCTCATGTGGTCTTAATTGTCGAGACGCATATGCTACCACTTTCCCCTCTTGCATTAACACACACCCTAACCCTGTGTGCGACGCATCACAGTAGACGGCAAACTCCTTCCCTGTCTCAGGCTAAATCAACACCGGTGCCTCTGTCAAAATCCTTTTCAACTTCTCAAAACTTTCCTTTTGCTTATCTGACCAGACAAACGGTACTCCTATCCGTAATAACTTGGTTAACGGTGCAGCTATTAATGAGAACCCCTCAACAAACCTTCTATAATACCCAGCCAAACTAAGAAAACTTCGAATTTCTGCCACGGACTTAGGCGATTTCCAGTCTACAAGGCTTTAATTTTTCGGGTATCAACCCTAATCCCCTCAGCAGACACAACATGACCCAAAAAGGTAACTTCTTTCAACCAAAATTCATACATACTGAATTTGGTGTACAGATGCTTTTCCCTCAGAATCTGCAGAACTACTCGAAGATGCGAATCATGCTCCTCTTCCATCCCTGAATAAACCAAGATATCGTCTATGAACACTACAACAAACCGATCCATATAGGGTTGGAATACCCAATTTATCATGTCCATAAACACCGCTGGTGCATTCGTTAACCCGAACGACATCACCAAGAACTCGTAGTGACCATAACGAGTTTGAAAAATTATCTTATGAATATATGCCTCCTTGACCTTAAGCTGATGATAGCCTGACCTCAAGTCTATCTTTGAGAAGACTGAAGCGCCTCACAACTAATCGAACAGATCGTCTATCCTAGGCAACGGGTACTTGTTCTTGATCGTCAACTTGTTCAATTGCCTGTAGTCAATGCACATCCGCATCGATCCATCCTTCTTCTTAACAAATAACGCCGGCGCTCCCCAAGGTGACACACTTGTCGAATAAAACCCCAGTCCAACAGTTCCTAAATCTGAGCTTTAAGTTCTACAAGCTCCTTCGGCGCCATTCTATACGGAGCAATGGACACTGGAGATATTCCCGGAAGAAGATCAATACCGAACTCCACCTCGCGATCCGGAGGTAGCCCTAGAAGTTCTTCTGGAAAAACATCAGAGAATTCCTTCACCGTTCTAACATCTTTTACAGACAATTCCTTGGCTTCCAACGCACTGACAAAAGCTAAGAAAGCCTCGCATATCTTTCTCACCATCCTTTCAGCCGTAAGAGCAGACACTACATTGGACAAGTAGTTCCTCCTTTCACTTATCACTAACACATCATTATCCTCGGGTGTCTATAACACCATGCGCTTAGTAGCACAATCTAATTTCGCTCGATACTTCACCAACCATTCCATGCCTAAGATCAAATCAAACTCGCCGAACGGCAGTTCCATCAAATAGGCCGAAAAAACTACCCCTTGAACTTCTAAAGGCACATTCTTAAAGAGTTTGTTCACCACTACAGATTGTCCTAAACGGCTAAGCACAGTCATCTCTGTAGAAGAAATCTCAGATTCTATATTCAGAGTTCTAGACATAGTACTAGCTACATAAGAATGCGTAGACCCAATATCAATCAATGCAGTAAAAGGCAACCCAAAAATAAAGAACGTACCAGTTATGACGTCCGGTGTATCGCCTTCCTCTCGGTGTCTAGCTGCATAGACCAACCTAGGTTGTCTTGCATCTGTATTCCTAGCACCTCTGCTCAGTGCTCCATGCCCTCGGCCAAAACCATTTCCACCCCTAGTCGGACCACCACCTCTCTGTGGTTCTGACCACCTCTTCCAGGCTGAACATAATTTTGACCCACTAGCCGCGCTCTGTTTGGCTCTTGCGGACAATCCCTCATCCGATGTTCCATAGATCCACACCTGAAACATCCTCTATTACCTGTCCAACACTCTCTCGAATGAGATTTCCCACATCGAGCAGACTGCAGAAGCCAACTAACAGCAACAGGCTTGACAACACAACTCGGCCCATCTAACCTAGACCTCTTCTGGAAACCCCCAGTAGATCCCGAAGACCCAAAATTCTTTTTATTCCTACCTCTGTCCCTATCCTGATTCTGTTTTTCGAATTGCTTCACCTCTTCATCTATCTTAGCCTTCTCTACTAAAACAACAAATTCTCTTTCCCGTTGCGGAGCTATTAGTACTCGTAACTCGTCCCTCAGACCATCTTCAAATCAGACACAATGCTCGTGATCTGTTGTAACAATACCCCGGGCATAACAGCTCAGACGTAGAAATTTCACCTCATACTCGGCCACTGACTTATTCCCCTGGACCAAGTTTAGGAATGCCTTTCGCTGGGCGTCCACATAGCTCGACCCAATATATTTCCCCTGGAACGCTGACTTAAAGAAGTCCCAGGTAATGTGGTTAGCTGCTGTACCATCTCTGACCGTGAGCTACCACTGGTACGCCTCATCTCGGAGGAGAGACACTACTCCTTTCAACTTCTCTTCCGCGGTGCATTCAAGATCATCCATGATGCACTCAACCGCTTCTAGCCAGTACTCAGCTACATTAGGAGCCACACCGGAAACACCCCTAAACATTTTAGCCCCATTGGCTCGGAGTCATTCGAACACAGATTTTCGAGCCCCTGATCCCGTGCTCATTCCAGTAACTCTCTCTAAAACTCGCAGCATAGCCTGAGACACAGCATCATCTCCACCAGTTTGATCCTAAAATTCTGCTTTCGCAACTGGCGATGTTGGCACTTCACCTTCCGGCACATGCCCCGATTCCGAAGGTTCAGCCCCAACACCCCGGCCTCTACCACAGCCGCCCATGCCGCGTCCACATCCTCTAGCACTCATGACTACAAGTTTGACTCAATCTGATTAAAAATTTTATGAATTAATAATTTCTTCCACTGTTTATTACCGAAATGTCTTATGAAATAATAGCATTAAAAGTAGATTCTCGCAAATAAAGATATACCTAAAGGTTTCAGTCTCTAAAGTTGAATTTTTTAGTACTAGCAATCATAATATAATTACTTCATGCAAAACAACCATCAGTCAGAAGACTTACCGTGCGGATTTGGGCCAGAGACTCGGATGTCATGCTTCTAGAAAATATGTATTTTTCTAAACCATTTTCTAAACCAACTTTTGGAAATATTTTTGACCCTCATACCCACAGCTGAGTTTTTGAAACTAGCTCTGATACCACAATTGTAACACCCCAAACTTGGTCAAAACGCTACGATCGAATCTGGTATGCTACAGGAAAGGAAATTTGGAAAACTAACTAAATATCATGAGTTGGTAAAACTTTGTGTTTTGTTATTGTACCTTTACAGAAAATTTAAAGTAACTATTTAACTTAGACAGCATTACAAAATCGGGTTCATTTGTCAAAAGTTGAATTTAAGAAAATTCCATTAAATTTTCCAGCTGAAAATTATGTTGCGGTTTTTAAGTGAAAACTCCGAATCAATTTATTACTCGTTATCCATCTTTCATTAGTCATTTGAAAATCAATTAATTAAAGTTCTTAATCTTAGAAAAACTCCAACTTTTATAGTTTATTAAATATGCTATATGAACTTCATAATAAAACCCAAATTAAAGTTAAAGTGGGCTTATTACAACACCCAAAATCCAAACTTAATAGTGAAATTTAAAATAAAGAAAATGAGATTACTAGAAAATACTACATGGCCACCTCGAGTCCGCCACGGCTCCAACTCCGCGGTCTAGTGTTTACCTGCAAGATTAAGCAGAGGGGTGAGTCACCGAGACTTAGTGTATAAATCCCCATTTAACAAAATCTGGACTTTATACCCACGGAGGCCCATTGGGCCTTAGCCCACACAATTCAACATATTAAGCATGTATGCAATGCAGCCCAACCCCGCCTATTTTTCCATCCTCTACATCACCCGAACCAGCCAAACGCCCGTGGCACCAAGCCACTGTGGTACCAAACCATCGGTGGCTCAAACTATTGGTGACAGAGTCACTAAATATAATATGTGGGGCCAACCCACTATGGTACCAAACCACTGGGACGAGTCACAGAAATAAACTATGTGGTGCCAAACCACTGTGGTACCAAACCACTGAGCATAGTCACTGGATAAATTATGTAGGGCCAACCCACTGTGGTACCAAACTACTGGTGACAGTCTTAGAATCACGCTTCCCCTTTTCACATCATATCTCAAGCCCATACACATATTGACATAATGATATGAATGCGAACATGTTCCCAAAGAACAATGGTGAATTATATCATACATTCATATAATTAAAAGTAGAACTGTATAGGTACTTACCCGGTGTCGTAAATTTTACCCATGAGGGTATCTCGACTATCTAAACAGTCATTTCGGCTTTCAGCCAACATAGTTAATAACAAAAATCACTAAGGTAAAGTGTGAACATACACACCTGATAACATGTAACACTAAACTTTCTATGTCAGCGCTTTCACTAGCAAGGACAACAGCTATTTGCCTATCCTAGGTAGACGTCGGCTCCCCACCACAACCTGGCGGATAGTCTCGAACTGCCGACACTGCACGCCTTTTAAACTTAGGAGCGGAGACTATGGGTCCACTTCCTTCCTTATATTGACTAGCATTCGCATCCATGGAGAATCTTTGATCAGTAAACAAGGAGAAGTGTAGATTGACTAATAACAGAATTTTGGTTAAGGCCTAACACAATTGAAAAGAATAAATAACCAAGAAATCACAAGATGGCTCCTTCCCTTAAAAACTCGAATGGGGTGATTCGATTCGACAAACAACAAACCCTCCGGCTTCGGACTATAAACACTCGGCTAAAGGAGTTTTTCGAAGTAACTGCCCCAAACGGGAAAAGAAGAAAAGTAAGAAGGGGTTAACCAAAATAAAAACGTCAAGCCAACTAGCCATTCGGCTTTGGCTACCCAAACTGAAAGAAAGAAAAAAATGGGAAGTAGAGTCTTTCCTTACCATAAATAACAGGATAGATTGAAAGGACTTCCTAGCCAAAGATTCTTAACAGCTTACTTCGCGATGTTCGGCTAACAGACACAGAACGAAAGAAACGGGTTCAGTTGTTAACAAGAATAGATTCGGCCTTACCTTGAAAAGAAAGAATGGAGAGATTGATCATAAGAAAATGAAAGAGAACCTTACCTTGAGCAGAGATACTGATTGCCACACAAGAAGATTCGGCTATGGTGAAAGATGTAGGAACGTAACACAAAGAGAGGAGGATAAGGAATAGGCTTCGGTCAGAGAAGAAAAGAAAGTAAAGTGCAAGAAGAAAAGATGAAGAAAGAGGTTTCAGCTTTGGAGAAAAGTACAGCAAAAAGAAGAAGAAAGTTGGATGAATAAGGAGGGTGATGAGGAGAGATTCGGCCAAAGTGACTTTGGCAACCTTGAAAAAAAACAATGCACAAATGGAAAAGTTGACAACAAAATGAAAATGGATGAAAAGAGGTTGAGAAGAAACAAAAAGAATTCCACAAGAAAATACCTTAGATGCACTAGGGAAATTCAGCACACAATGAAACTAGGCAACCCAAAATGGCAAACCAAAAGCTCTCCCTCCAAATTCGACACACCTCAAGTAGCTAAACCGAAATGCTTCCTAGTGTCCCCTAGCCAAATTTCTCCTTCCCACAAACCCCACATTCGGCCAACCACTTCCACCAACCTCAAATCCCACGATTCCCTTCTACTTTCACTCCCCTTCACCCATTCGAATTAGAAGACCAAGTCTTCCTCCACAAACTCTTCCACACCTTCC
This sequence comes from Gossypium rotundifolium, assembly GCA_025506655.1. Lineage (NCBI taxonomy): Eukaryota > Viridiplantae > Streptophyta > Magnoliopsida > Malvales > Malvaceae > Gossypium > Gossypium rotundifolium. The sequence goes on from CP106722.1 coordinate 108,146,349, forward strand.
ATTCAAACACTTTCACTCATTCAACCAACAACCATGGAGAGTCCTTACCGAAACCACTACTTTTCCATCCTTGCTCAAAAATAATTCCACCAAAATGCACTCTATGAGGTTCGAACCTGCTCCCTTCTCTTCCAATCTCCCTTGTGACGCCACTTCCTTGCACCCTAAGTGGCGTCACCTTGCCAGCACACCACACTTCTTTTTGTGTCACCAAACACAAGAAATTACCCTTAAGGCCTACCTTAACCAGCTGTCCCCTAAAGTGCCTAAAAATAAAATTTACACCAAAACTCAAGCTTGACCCCGGGCCTTCCCAGGACCCCCAAACATACCAAATTAACAAACAGAGCATGCCAAACACACAGCAACACATAAAATGCAGAACCCCTAATTCCAGGATGTTATATCAGGTCTAATTTTGAAGTTCAATTACCTATGGGCCAATTGTCTGACTTGAAAATTAATTTCCAAAAATATCATGTTAATTTTAATTAATTTAATTAATTTAATTTTACTTGATCAAAATTATTTTTTCCAAAAATCACTTAGATTTTCCAAATTAATTTTCAAGAAAATTATTTAATCAATTTCTCTAGTTGAACAATTCTTTCGACCACCTAATTTAATTTCACATCGAATAAATCGACTCAATTAAATTATTCCCAAAGTCGTAGAATTTTCTTCTGATTCAAATGTAGTCTGATCGAGCTTTTGTTGAGCTAGTGAAGGGACCAACCAGACATATACAATTAGGCTCTAGTGATTGCAGTTATGTCTAGAAGTATCGTTCCAATAATTCGCAATTACTTAATCATGGAGTCAGTCCACAAGAAGTACCATGATTGAAAACTCCTTATTGTATACTCTTTACAAAAGCAATTCACCCAACTACTTTGTCCAATGACCTCGTCATGTTTTGTGTTACCCTCATATGAAATCTTTGATTCCTTTGAGTTAAATCCGTTCACTCAATACAATCCTATTTTATCTCACCATTTTGACTTCTTAATGATTAATATTGTAACGACCCAAAATTTACGGGTATCGAAAAAGTGCATTTTTGGGTCACTGTTTTTGTAAAACGGATTCGTAAATATTTATAAAAAATATTTACGAAAGTTAGTTGTATGGTTAATTAGGTTTTGGTTAGGTGAATTAGCTTGAAATAAGGTTAATTAGGTATAAAGATTAAATTGAATAAAGGGTGAAAGTTTAATTATAGATTAAAGAAAAATGAAGGGATTAAATGAGAAAATAAACCATATGTAACACTTATATAATAAAAAGTAAATACAAGTGTATGGTAATTGTAAAATACATGTGTAGTATTTATGTACATATACTTGTAATAATTATATACATTTACTTATTATTTAAGAAATTATTATTATGTTAATATAATATTATATTATTACAATATAACTAAAAATAAAAGAAATAAAAGAAATAAAGAATAGAAAAAAAGAATTTGAAACAGAGAATTGAAACGAAAACAGGGGAGAAAAAAAAGAAAGGAAAGAAAAAATTAGGGTTTTAAGTTCAAAGCTTAAGTGGTAAGTCAATTTAATCCCTTTTCTTATAATTTTTGAGTTTTTAGAATCCTAAAACAAAATATTACTTGATTTATGTTGAAATTTTAGAAGTTAGTAGATTTTTAGATGTTGTTCATGTTGAACAAGTTAAAGTGTTAGGGGTTAAATTGATAGAATTTCAAGTTAGAAATGAAAAAGGGATTGAATTGTAAAATAAATCATAAGTTTTGAGTAAGAGGGACTAAATTGAGAGAATTTTAAAATTAGGGTTTATGGTGAATTTTGAAAGTTGAAATTAGTCCTAAGTGGGAATTGAATGAAAATATGAAATTAGTTTTAAAGAAAATAAAGTTAGCCTTGATTTGGGACTAAATTAGAATTTATGCAAAAGTTGAATATAAATTAAAATATTCAATGTGAAATTGTGTGTATTGATGATTTTAAATTGTTTTAATTTTCGTAGCTAACGTTGTGTCGGAGACCTCGGTTTAGAAAGGAAATGAGAAAGTTGACGAGGAGTGACTCGGAAATTACGGTTTGTATTTTTACAATCCGAATTTAGTAATTTTTATTTTTTGTATTTTAAACTAATGTGTATGGTAAGTAATTAAGGTGAGTGTTGTTTGTTATTATCTTGATATTGAATTGAAATTATATGAATTTGTGATTGATGAAAATATTGATTGTTGTTGAAATGTGAAAATATTGAATTGAGATTTATGTGAATTTTGTGATAATTGATTATTGAATAGTGATTGTTGTTGAAAAGTGAATTGAAAACCCTATTAACTGTATTGGGATGAGTCGGATATAGTTGACATGCCATAGGATTGGAAGTGTTCAGGGATTACTTCGACTACAAGTCGATGAGACACTGGGTTTAAAATTAATACTTCAAATAAATTCGATGAGGTACTGTGTACCAATTTACTTCGGCAAGGCCGATGTGGCACTGGGTGTCAATCTATTACTTCGAATTATCCGATGAGGCACTGGGTGCCAAACTGGTGTGTTTTGGTTGGATTCGTGTATCTGTCCGAGTCTGAGTCGTGTTAATAAGGGTAATTAAATGAAATGGCACTATGATTGGAATTGGAAAGTGTTGTATGTGAATTGAAAATGGGATAGTAAATTGAAATATGCAAAGAAATCAATGAATAATGTGTTCATGAAATGAATATGAAATGGATAATATTATTGTTAAATAAATTGTGAAAAGCTATTATATAGCAAATGATGAGAATTGAGTATGGTATGAAATGATGTATCCATGAATTGAGTATTACATGACTAATGCCATTGTACGAGTAATATGGTTTGATATGTGAATAACCATTTATATAACAATTTGTGTGAATTAGGATTTGTTTAAATAATAATAAAAATGATAGTCATGATACTAGACATTAATATGTCCTTATAATTTAATTGTACCTATTATATTATTTTGTTTTTGAATATTCGAATTATAGAAATACCACTGAGTTTTTTCTCAGCATACGGTTTTGTTTTCATTGCGCAGATTAGGTACAATGATTTTGAAGAGTTGTGATTGAGGTTGTGAGCATCCATCTCATCACATCTCCAAGTGCCAAGAGGGTATGTTTCAAAATTTTGAATAGAATGGCATGTACTTAGGAAGATCAAGTGTGTTCCAAGCAGTAGGGACAAATATATAAGTTGTAATTTTTCTTTTAATGTTCAAATATATTTGTGATTAGCCAAAATCTCTTTAGGATCAAATGTAATATTCCTATATCAGGTTCCTTGGGTCGAACTAGGTATAGGGGTGTTACAAGTATAGGTGTAACACCCTAAACCCGGCCCATGAGTCCTGACCGGATCTGGTATGTCACTGGGTAAAATAATTTGGGTCAATTTGAAAGTTTGGTGAAAATTCGATAAAATTTGGCTAAGGTATTAAAACGAGGTTTGAAAACTCAGTTGGGCCTTTTTATAAATACTGTTGGGCTTTATAAACCCTTTTGAAAACATTTGATCTTGTACATTTTAAAATCATCAAGTTGTAGTTGACTAAGTTTATTTTTGGTTACCTGATGGTAACGTCTTTGAAAACTCGTAAAAGTTATTAAGTTGGAAAAGGTTACTTTTACCCGGTTTACTTTAACATTTGTAAATTTCATTTGTAACACCTTATACGTAAAATAAAAGTAAAATAAACATCCAAAATAATAATAGCGGCCTTATTACATCCCAAATTAAAAATACTTAGGAAATAAAATACTCAAACTTAACGAAAATAAATTTAACTTCAACAATAAGCATGGCCGCCTCGAGTCCTCTCCGGCTCCATCTCCGCGATCTACTCATCTGCAAAATGTTAAGGGAAAGGGGTGAGTCACCAAGACTCAGTGTGTAAATCCCCCTCCCGGTAAATACAACTCATACACAATTCATTAATAAACATGCACATGCAACCCAACTAGCCATCCATACTCCTTTTCTACCCCGTGTGGTCAAAACCACTGATGACTTAAAGTCACAACTTAAATGATGGGGCCAACCCATCGTGTGGTCAAAACCACTGATGACCATAGGTCACAAAATATCAAAGTGTGGTCAAAACCATTGGTGGTACCAAACCACTGGGACTTAGTCGCAAATATTCAATCGTTGTGGTCAAAACCATCGATGACCATAGGTCACAAATAATCGATGGGGCCAACCCATCTTGTGGTCAAAACCAGCGACAGATCCATAATTCATCCCCCTCCTCTCATCAATCCCACCATCACATGCTTTTATATCAATTTTTCATATATCATGGCATAGCATTTAATATCATGTGATGGCATGCAAATTATTTAACAAAAGTCACAAGTTAGGGGACTTACCCGAAATCTAAGATTATGCCACAAGCTAATCACAACCAAAAGATTAAGGCAAACATCAAAGTCATGTGAATTAATAAAGTGTGTAGAGAGATCTTACACACCTGTTACTATCGTAATTCCTAGATCTCGAAACTCCGATCTACAATGCTAGATCTTGACCCTACATTCGGCCAATCATCTTTGTTAGTATCAAAAGCCTATTCGGCCAAACCAAGATTGTACCAAAGGGTTTCACACGAACCCGAAACCTTACCTACACGTCCTTTGAATACTAACCACCTTACGATATATAAATCCGTTTCACTTCCCTACAACTGCTTTAATCGTATTAGTAAGAATCATAGGCCATAACTTTAATTCCAAAAGAGATGATTACCCCTTACCACAATTATTGAAAATTGGCAGCACCTTGTTGGAGATGAGAGATTCGGCCTAAGCACAAGATGGAGGGCTGGAATTTTGAGAAGAAGAGAAGGGGCATTCGGCTAAGAGTAAACAACAATGCTGGAAATTTCTGAGCAAATTTTGGCTAAGATTTTAAGGAAGAATTCGGCAGCACAATGAAGAAAGAAAGAAGAAAAGAATTTGCTGGAAATTTTCTCTTAAAGAGGGGGTATATTCGGCTAAAAGGAAGCAAGAAAAGCTGGAAATTTTTGAACAATTGTGGCTATGGTTTAAGGGAGATTTCGGCAGCACAAAGAAGAGAAAAAAAAAAGAAAAGAGTTGCTGGAGTTTTTCTCTTCTTTCTTTGTAAAAAAATCAAAATATGAACGACCAAGGAGTCCCAATTTTCTAAGAACTACCTCCTACTTTGTGATAATTTCCAGCCTCTAATTATCACAAAAAACAAGTTTTATCTTATTCTCTATCCCTTAATCTCCTCTAAACAACTTAATAGCAAATAAACTACCTATAATCACCCCTTCCAAATTAAATTGAGAGTCCAAAATTGAACCAAACTCTCCTTTATACGCCAGCGGCATGAAAAAAAATAAGAAAAACATGTGCAGTTGCCTTGGTTCGAAACCAAGACCTCACGCCCCAGCCCCCTCTAAGCGCCCCTAGCCATTTCTCCCCTTTAGACTTTCATGTCAAATAATCCCACCATTTATTCATAAAGCCTTATTCCTGAGCCCTTTTCTCTTTTAGCGCCAAAGCCCAAAAATAAAATCCCCTTTGCGTTCGTCACGACTCGAACCCGAGTCCCTTTTACCAAAGCCCCTTAGGCGCACCAAGCCACCACGCCAAATACATTCTTGTGTCAAGTTTCTCTTAAATTTTATTTAAGCCCAATCTTCACCTAGCTCCCTCCTTTTTAAGCCCTTAAAAAGAGATTTTTAATTCCAAATCCGACCTAATTCGGGGTTATTTCTAGACCCTAAATCACGCCAAATAAAATCATATTTATTTATTTCTTTAAGCACACATGGGAAATTAATTGAATTACGAACAACCCCTAATTCAGGGTGTTACAATAGGTGTTCATGGGCCGGGCTGGGCCAGGTTTGAGCCAGGCTTAACTAAAAATTTAGGCCCATTCATTGGGCTCGGGTCTAGCCGGGCCTAAAAAATGGGCCTAAATTTTTTCCCAAGCCCAGCCCATAAAAAATGCTAAAACTCGGGCCCGACCCGACCCGCCCGTATTAAATTTTTATATTATTTTATATAATTTTTAAATATATATAATACATCAAAAATACTGCTCTTTTAGATCCCGATACATCTTACTGCCTCCAGGATGCATAGCGTAGGGGCTGCTATGTGCGTCCTGAAGAATCTTCTGCCTTAACTCGATATCCCTCGGCATACAAGCTCTCCCTTGGAAACACAGCACTCCATCACTAGACAAACTGAAACCCTCCAAACCACCATTCTGCAGTTGTGACCTCTGCGCATTCAGAACCTCATCCTCTAACTGCTTTTCCTTAATCTGCTCAACCCACGTGAAGCAACTCGCAATTACGCGAAATACTTCCGTCGTCATACAAACTCAAATGGGCAAACATCGCTCTTAAGTCCGCTACAACCTTACGGCTCAACGCGTCTGCCACCACGTTCGCCTTGCCCGGATGGTACTCAATCGAATAGTCGTAATCCTTTAGCAACTCAATCCATCTGCGCTGCCTCAAATTCAAATCCTTCTGAGTCAAAAGATACTTCAGACTCTTGTGATCTGTGTAGACTATCGATCTCTCTCTGTACAAGTAGTGCCTCCAAATTTTCAAGGCGAAGACTACTGCCGCTAACTCCAGGTCATGCGTCGAATAATTGACTTCATGTGGCCTCACCGCCGAGATCGCAAGCCACAACCTTCCTTCTGCATCGATCAGACACAACCCAAACCCGTATGTGATGCATCGCAATATACTGTGAATTCCTTTCCTGCCTCAGGCTGAATTAGAACCGGAGCTTCAGTCAAAATCTTCTTTAACTTGTCGAAACTCTCCTGCTGCTTTTCAGTCCAAACGAATGGAACTCCTTTTCTTAACAATTTGGTCATCGGTGCTGTGATCAACGAAAATCCCTCTACAAATCTTCGGTAGTATCTTGCCAAGCCCAGAAAACTCCGAATCTCAGCTACTGACTTAGGAGGCTTCCAATCCAAAACTGCCTCAATCTTACGAGGATCCACTCTAATCCCCTCAGCCGACACTACATGACCCAAGAAAGTCACCTCTCTAAGCCAGAACTCGCATTTACTAAACTTTGCATAAAGCTGTTTCTCCCTCAGAATCTGCAACACAACTCGCAAATGCGCATCATGGTCCTCCTCAGTCCTTGAATACACCAAGATGTCGTCAATAAAAACCACGATGAACTGATCCAAATACTGCTGGAACACCCTATTCATCATATCCATGAATGCTGCCGGCGCGTTAGTCAACCCAAACGACATTACCAGAAATTCATAGTGCCCATACCGAGTACGAAATACCGTCTTGTAGATATCCGCCTCCTTCACCTTTAACTGGTGATACCCAGACCTTAAATCGATCTTCGAGAAAACCGATGCACCCTTCAGCTGATCAAACAAGTCATCTATCCGTGGCAACGGATACTTGTTTTTGATCGTCAGCTTATTCAACTGGCGGTAGTCTATACACATCCGCATAGTTCCATCTTTCATCTTAACAAAAAGTACCGGCGCTCCCCAAGGTGAAACACTTGGCCTGATAAAGCCTCGGTCCAACAACTCCTGGATCTGAGCCTTAAGCTCTACTAACTCTTTTGGCGCCATCCTATACGGAGCAATAGACACTGGCGCAGTTTCCGGGTAACAGATCTATCCCGAACTCCACCTCTCGATCCGGTGGCAAACCCGGAAGCTCCTCTGGAAACACATCAGCAAATTCCTTAACTGTTCGGACCTCCCCTACGGCAGACTCCTCAGCCTCCAAGGCATACACATGAACCACATATGCTTCACAGCCCTTCCTGACCATCTTCTCAGCTTTCAAAGTAGACACCACGTTGGACAAGTAATCCCTTCTATTACCGATCAGGACCACCTCATCACCCTTAGCCGTCCTTAGAACCATGCGCTTAGCCGCGCAATCCAACCTCGCCTGGTACTTAACCAACCAGTCCATCCCAAGGATCAGATCGAACTCTCCAAACAGCAGTTCCATCAGATCAGCCTTAAACACTACCCCTTAGAGTTCTAGGGGTACATCTCTATATAGCTTATCTACAACTACAGAGTGACCTAGAGGGCTAATTACAGTCATCTGCCTAGAAGATATCTCAGAGTCTAAATCCATGGTCTTCACTATGCTACTTGCAACGTATGAATGCGTTGAACCCACATCAATCAAAGCGATAAATGGAGAACCAAAGATCAAGAACGTATCGGTTATGGCCTTGGTCGTCGCCTTCTTCTCTCGGCGCCTCATTGCATACACTAACCCCGGCCGTCTTGCCTCAAAATTCCGCACCTCTCCTTGGGTGCTCATGGCCCGACGTAACCATTACCCCTCTCGCTATTACCACGACCCTCCGTGGTGGCGGTCCATTATTCAAAAGCGAGCACGGCCACGACCCTCGGTGAATCCTAGCCAACTTACACGACAGTCCCTCACACGGTGGTCCAAATGAACCACACTCAAAACATCCTCTTCCACCACCCAACATCCTCCCCAATGAGCTTTCCCTACAACAGTTACCTTTGTGGCGGTCCCCGATTAGCGACAATAAACCTACGGATGATTCGCCCACCTGTCTAGCCCTTTTCTAAGGATTACCTGACGACCTAGAAGATCCAAAACTCCGCTTTTGCCTGTTCCTATCCACATTCTGCCTCACAGACTCTTTAACCCCTTCGGCTACCTTAGCCTTTTCTACCAGACAGCAAACTCATGCTCTGTTGTGGAGCAATCAAGAACCTTAATTCATCTCTCAGACCATCTTGAAACGAACACACCTCTCGTGTTCAGTAGCCACCATGCCCCTAGCATACCGACTCAGCCTCAAAAACTCTGCCTCGTACTCCGACATAGACTTACTCCCCTGCATCACCTCGTAAATGCCTTCCGTTGATCATTAATGTAGCTAGCTCGATGTACTTTTTCGATATGCGACCTTAAAATAATCCCAAGTAAGATCTTACCTTTCTGATCGTTCCGAACCGTGAGCCACCACTGGTATGACTCATGTCGAAGAAGTGATACTATCCCCTTTAGTTTCTCTTTAGCAGTCAGGTCTAAATCATCCATGATCCGCTCCGTCGCCTCCAGCCAATACTCGGTAGTCTTTGAGCCACACCAGACACACCTCAGAATACCTCAGCCCCGTTTGCTTGGAGTCGTTCAGGCACAGATTTTCGAGCTTTTGCGCCACCACCTACTCCACTACCCTTTCCGAACTTCATGACATCGCGCTTGTGACACTGCGTCGTCCCGATCATTCTGAAACTCACCACCTCCAGCTGGTGGCGATCTGGATCTCATTCTCTGACCCCTGACCAGATCCTATGGGTTCAAAAACTGTCATCCTACCCCGACCACGTCCACGACCACGTCCACCTCGAGCGCTCATGACTAAAATCTCGTTTTGTCTTATTAGAAGTTTATGCATTAGTAAATATTCCACTGTTTAAAAGCGAGAGTCTTATGAATATCTCTTATTAAAAAAGTTTTGTTTTCGCGAGTCCACAGAGTCCTATTGATTTCAGTTTCTAAAGTAGTTTACTACCGCTAGTCATTCAGTCACATCACATCAAAATCTCAAGCAATAGTAAGGGGTACTTACCTGGGCGGATTGGTGCCGGAGTCTCGGTGCCATGCCTTTCAAACCATATACTTTAAAAACATCACTTAAACTAGTATTTAAAACACTTTGGGCCTCGGGCCCACAGCCGAGCCTTTGAACTTGGCTCTGATACCACAATTGTAACACTCTAAACTCGGTCAATACACCACGACCGAATCTGATATGTTACGGGGAAAACTTATTTGAAAGGTTAGATTTCCGGATAAAGGTTTGATGAAAACTCTTTGCTGTATTTTGTACTTGGTAAAAATCTTGGGCATGATTGTTTAGAAACCGATAGTGCACTTTGCTAACCCTAAGTTTTGAAAACTTAGTGGAATCAATTGCAAAACTAATTTATATCATTTGGAAATTTGAGTTATTCCTTTTAGTTGCTTCAAAAAACATTTTGATTCAAATTGAATTTGAAAAAACATTTGAGTTGCATTCATTTTAAATTACTGAGTGATACAGATGGTAAAGTTTAAAACATATCAATTTGTAGTTTTGAAAACCTTATCGTTCCAAGTTTTATCGAATATTACCCAATAATTTGTTAAGGCATTTCTAAAATCAAATTTAAGCATGAAAAATAACCAAAGTAAAATTTTAAAAGGCCTTTTACAATCCCAATAAAATCAAAACAAATTAAATAAGGTAAAGTACCAAGTTTGAAAATCGATTGCAAGTCCGACTTTATTTTTAGCATGGTCACCTCGAGTCCACCCTACTCGTGTCTGCGATCTAAGTGTCACTGAAATGATAAGGGAGAAGGTGAGTCGCAAGACTCGATGCATAAATCCCCTCGATGAATGCAACATACTAACACACAACATAACAAAGCAATACAATTAATGCACCCGATCCTAACCATCCATAACACCTTTTCTACCCCGTGTGGTACCAAACCACTGGTGGTGCCAAACCACTGGTGACCCAAAGTCACGATATCCATCAATGTGGTGCCAAACCACTATTGACCTAAAGTCACAAATAATCCATATGTGGGGCCAACCCACGTGTGATACCAAATCACTGGTGACGATCTCGTATCTCAATAGTGGGGCCAACCCACGGTGGTACTAAGCCACAGGGACGAGTCGCTATGAGGTGCCAAACCTCTGGTGTCCCAAAGACACAATTGTGATACCAAATCACTGGTGACCGAAGTCACGATTAGTCAAGTCGTGAGGCCAACCCACGTATGATACCAAATCACTAGCGACGATCCCGTAATATCAACTGTGGGGCCAACCCACTGTGGAACTAAGCCATTGGGACAAGTCACTATGAGGTGCCAAACCTCTGGTGACCCAAAGTCACAATAATCGATCTGTGGTACCAAACCACTGGAGGTGCCAAACCTCTGGTGTCCCAAAGACACGGATATCATATTCCCCCTCCTCTCATATCACCCACAAACATACCATACTGATGCAAATCGTGCAAATCATGCAAATCATGCTAATATGTTTAGTGTAGCATCTCATAACACATACATCATAGATCATGATATCATATCAATAACAGAACTCGTAATGAAACGGACTTACCCGAATCCGTGCACATACCCCATAAGATATCATATCAATCAACCATACTATTTCGGCTTTATTAAGAAATCAGGTTATTAAGCATATTACTAAGTAAAGAGTGTGTTAGTTTACACACTGTTATCATAAGCCCTAATCCAAAAGAACCGATCTAAGACCCTCGATTAGCTTGCTCCTATAATCGGCCAAATAAGAACATTAGGACCAAGGCCATTCGGCTACCCCAAATAAACTAAAGGGTTAACACTCAAACCCTTACCTTACGAATGATTTGGTTTCCTACCAAATCCCGAACCAACTGATGGTTTCTTTGACAATCGGCTACACTTTGTTAAGAAGAACAATTAATCCTTGAAGACTTTGGCTTAACGAGACTAAGAGAATAAACCAATGAAACCAACCCTTACCACTACTTACCAACCGATCACTCTCAAGCGGAGGCTTCGCTTGACTGCTTCGAAATCCCGGAGTTCCTATAACAAAATGGTTCCAAACAAATCGATTAACACATTTCCAAACAAATGCCGAATCAACCCTTACCTTGCAAAAATCGACAGAGAATAGGGAGGGAAAGAAATAGGCATTCGGCCTAGCACTAACCTTCCTCTAAAAACCCGATTGGAGAGAAAAAAGAAGAGACCACCCCCTTGCTTGTGATTCGGCCAAGACTTAAACAAAAAGAGAAGGAGATTCGGCTGAGTTTGCTTAAGACTATCAAACAAGGTTCGGCTATAGGTGTTTAACACCACCTATGGTACGGCGTGGGTGGTAAGAGAGAAAGAGAAGGAGTGAAATGGAGATAAGGTTTCGACAAAGGGTTTTGAGAAAAGAGAAAGAAAGTTTGAGGGGACAAGGTGAGATGGTTTCGGCTCAAGTGAAATGGAGAGAAACAAATGGAGAATTCGACTACAGTTTGGAAGTAGAAGCAAAGAAATGCTTAAAGGAGAAGGGAGAAACGGCAGAGTAGATTAGGAAAAGAAAGAGAGCAAATTCGGCTAAGAAGGCAATATGTATTTCGGCACAAGTGAAATGAAAGTATGAAAAGAGAGAATGCTGGTTTGGCTTATCACCAAAAAGAACAAAAGAAAAGGAAGGAGCATTCGGCCACACACACAATTTAGGAGGCAAATTTCGGCAATGGTAAGGGTTACTTGGGGTTTTCGGTTTTCAATGGAAAACAAATGAGAGACTTCTTTGAAAAATTTGGCTAGGCACTAGACTAAAGCTGGCCGAAAGTCACACAAGTTGCCAAAAAGAATTCGGCACTCCCACTTACACACCTACCAAACCGGCCACTCTCCCCCATGAAGACTCCAACATTCGGCCACCTCCTAAGCTCACTCATGGCCACTAATTCAAACCAATTTGAATTAGTCAATCCTTAATTCACTCCTTAATTCACTCCACCCACCATTTGAATTATTTGACTTGGTCTATGGCGAGTTTGAGCTGCACACAACTTCTCCCCTCCATGCCAGTCAAAATGGAAGCAAAATGTGTGGCTTCTGCACTCGAACTCATGTCCTCCTCCCTTGCAGGCGTCACCCACACAAGCTCTAAGTGGCGCCTCTTGCCACTCCACCATGGCTCCTCTTGTGTTAAAATCCACCAAAAAATACCTATAACCCCTAGCTCCTCTGACTCCATTCACTTAAAGCTTAGAAACTAAAATTTTCTCTACCACTCAAGCTTACACTAGGCTTTCAACTAAGCCCCAAAATATCAAAAACAACCATCTTGTAGATCAAACACATGCAAACAATGCAATAAGAAAATAGCCCCTATTCCGGGATATTACATCTGAGTTTTTCTCTTCTTTCTTTGTAGCAAAATCAAAATATGAACGACCCAAGGAGTCCCAATTTTAAGCAACTACCTCCTACTTTGTGATAATTTCCGACTTCTAATTATCACAAAAAAAAAGTTTTATCTTATTTTCTATCCCTTAATCTCCTCTAAACAATTTAATAGCAAATAAACTACCTATAATCACCCCTTCCAAATTAAATTGAGAGTCCAAAATTGAACCAAACTCTCCTTTATATGCCAAAGACATGAAAAAAATAAGAAAAACATGTGCGATTGCCTTGGTTCAAACTAAGACCTTACGCCCTAGCCCCCTCTAAGCGCCCCTAGCCACTTCTCCCCTTTAGACTTTCATGTCAAATAATCCCACCATTTATTCATAAAGCCTTATTCCTGAGCCCTTTTCTCTTTTAGCGCCAAAGCCAAAAATAAAATCCCCTTTCCGTTCGTCACGACTCGAACCCGAGTCCCTTTTGCCAAAGCCCCTTAGGCGCACCAAGCCACCACGCCAAATACATTCTTGTGTCAAGTTTCTCTTAAATTTTATTTAAGCCCAATCTTCACCTAGCTCCCTCCTTTTAAGCCCTTAAAAGAGATTTTAATTCAAATCGACCTAATTAGGTTATTTCTAAACCTAAATCATGCCAAATAAAATCATATTTATTTATTTCTTTAAGCATACATGGAAATTAATTGAATTACAAACAACCCCTAATTCGAGGTGTTACTGCTTTTACCCTTAAAAGAATTTCTACCTCGAAATTACAGATCGAAGAATTTGGGGGTATTGTTTGCGCATCACATCCTCGGGTTCCCATGTGGCCTCCTCCGTACCATGATTACGCCATAACACCTTCACCAAAGGCACGGACTTCCTGCGAAGAACCTTGACATCCCGATCCAAAATTTGTACGGGCTCTTCCTCGAAAGACAAGTGCAGGCTCACCTCAATTTTCGCTACTCTGGCACTACGTGTGAGGGATCTGATCGATAACGCCTCAGCATTGAAACATGAAAGACATCATGGATCTAGCTCAATTCCGCCGGCAATTTGAGCTGGTAAGCTACCGGTCCTACACATTTCAACACTGTGTATGGTCCGATGAATCTAGGGCTTAGCTTGCCCTTCCGGCCAAACCTTAGCACCTTCTTCTAAGGTGATACCTTCAAGAAGACCTTGTCACCCACTACGTACTCAACCTCTCTGCGCTTAACGTCAGCGTAGGATTTTTGCCTGTCCGATGCCTCTTTAAGACGAGCCCAAATCACTTTAACTTTATCCTTCGTCTCTGCCACTAACTCTGGACCCAACATTCGACGTTCTCCTAGTTCTGTCCAACATGTGGGAGTACGGCATTTCTAACCATACAGTGCCTCATACGGTGCCATCTGAATGCTCGCTTGATAACTATTGTTATAAGCAAACTCTGCCAAGGGTAGGTACTCCTCTCAACTACCACGAAAATCCAAAACACAGCCCCTCAACATGTCTTCCAACACTTGGATTACCCTCTCAGATTGTCCATCAGATTGCGGGTGAAAAGCCGTGCTGAAATTCAACCTAGTGCCTAACTCCTGATGTAAGGCCTTCCAAAATCTCGACGTGAACTAAGGATCCCGATCCGAGATAATGGACACTAGTACTCCATGTAACCGCACTATCTCAGCGATATATAGCTTAGCTAGCTTCTGAAGCGAGTAGTCAACCCTTACCGGTATAAAATGAGCCGACCTAGTCAACCGGTCTACTACCACCCAAACAGCATCCTTCTTACTGGGCGTAAGGGGAAGCCCACTCACAAAATCCATAGTAACATCCTCCCACTTCCACTGTGGGATCTTTGCCTACCGTATGCGACTCGATGGCAATTGATGCTCAGCCTTAACCTGCTGGCATGTCAAACACTTGCCCACTAGCTCGGTCACTTCACGCTTAAGATCCGGCCACCAAAACTGCTCCTTCAAATCCTGATACATCTTACTGCTTCCGGGTGCATAGCGTACGCACTGCTATGAGCTTCCTTAAGAATTCGCTGTCTCAACTCATCATCCTTAGGCATGCACATTCTCCCCTGAAAGTACAATACTCCATCACCGCCCAAACTGAAACCTTCGGCCTCACCATTCTTTACTTTCAACCTTCGGGTATTCAAAGCTTCGTCGGTCAACTGCCTCTCTTTGACCTCAATAATCCAAGACGGCTTCACTTGTAATTCCACCAAAAGGTTTCCATCCTCATAAAGACTTAGATGAGCAAACATTTCTCGTAAATCAGCTACCACCTTTCGGCTCAATGCATCAGCTACTACATTAGCCTTCCCCGGATGGTATTCGATTGAGCAATCATAGTCCTTTAATAACTCAATCCACCTCCGTTGCCTCAGATTCAATTCCTTCTGGGTCAAGAGGTATTTCAAGCTCTTGTGATCTGTGTACACTACTGACTTCTCCCCGTACAGGTAGTGCCTCCAGATTTTCAAGGCAAAGACTATAGCCGCTAATTCCAAATCATGTGTCGGATAGTTGACTTCGTGAGGCCTCAATTGCCGTGACGCATAAACGACCACCTTCCCTTCTTGCATCAACACACACCCTAAATCAGTATGTGATGCATCACAGTATACAGTAAACTCCTTCCTAGCCTCAGGCTGAATTAAAACCGGTGCTTCTGTCAGAATCCTCTTTAGCTTATCAAAACTCTCCTGCTGCTTCTCAGACCACACAAACGGAACTCCTTTTCTCAACAGCTTACTCAACGGTGCTGCGATTAAGGAGAAATTCTCCACAAATCTCCTATAATATCCGGCCAATCCTAGAAAACTCTGAATTTCTGTAACAGACTTGGGTGGCTTCCATTCCAACACCGCCTCAATCTTACAGAGATCCACCCTAATTCCCTCACTGAAACAACATGTCCTAGAAAAGTCACCTCCTTGAGCCAGAACTCACATTTGCTGAACTTGGCGTACAGCTGCTTCTCCCTTAGAACTTGTAGAACCACTCGAAGATGTGCGTCATACTCCTCTTCCGACTTTGAGTACACCAAGATGTCGTCTATGAAGACCACGATGAATCGATCCAGATAGGGTTGGAAAACCCGATTCATCATGTCCATAAACGCGGCCGGTGCATTCGTCAAACCAAAGGGCATTACCAGAAACTCGTAGTGACCATACCGAGTACGGAATGCCGTCTTGTGAACATCAGCCTCCTTCACCTTGAGCTGATGGTACCCTGACCTAAGGTCAATCTTAGAAAACACCGATGCCCCTTTAAGTTGATCGAACAGATCGTCAATCCTGGGCAAAGGGTACCTATTCTTTATCGTCAACTTGTTCAACTGTCGATAGTCGATACATATCCTTATGGTCCCATCTTTCTTCTTGACAAACAGCACTGGAGCTCCCCACGGTGATACACTTAGTTGGATAAATCCTCTATCCAACAACTCTTGGATCTGTGCCTTCAACTCCACCAATTCCTTCGGCGCCATCCGATACGGAACTATGGATATTGGCGCGGTTCTGGGTAACAGGTCTATTCCAAATTCAACCTCGCGGTCTGGAGGTAGACCCGGAAGTTCCTTTGGAAACACATCCACAAAGTCACTTACCATCCGAACATCTCCCACAGCGACATCCTTAGCTTCCAAGGTACAGACATGAACCACATAAGCTTCACAACCCTTCTTCACCATCCTTTCCGCCTTTAATGCCGAAACCAAGTTAGATAGGTAATCTCTCCTTTTACCTATCATCATCACCTCTTCTCCCTCCTCGGTCTTTAACACCATGCGCTTAGCCATGCAATCCAAACTAGCCTGGTACTTCACTAACCAATCCATCTCGAGAATTAGGTCGAACTTCCGGAACGGTAGTTCCATCAAGTCAGCCAAGAACACGACCCCTTGGAGTTCTAGGGGTACGTCCCTATAAAGTTTATTTACTTCTACGGAGTGACCTAGAGGGCTTACTACAGTCATCTTCCTAGAAGAAAGTTCAGAGTCTAGATGCAAAGTTTCCACTACGCTACTAGCAATGTACGAGTGGGTTGAGCCAATGTCAATCAATGTATTATAAGGCATACCAAAGATCAGGAACATACCGGTTATGACGTCCGGTGCGTCGCCCTCCTCTTGACGCCTAGCGGCATAGACCAAACCAGGTTGTCTAGCCTCAGTACCACCGGTATTTCCCCTCGGTGCCCCACGACCTCTGCCAGCACCATTACCTCCTCTACCTGCACCACGACCCCTTACTGGTTGTTGATTATCCCTTCGGTTCGGTGCACAATCCTGACCCTCAAATCTCAGCCTAGCTACCTTTTTCGGACAGTCTCTGACCCGATGCTCCATAGACCCACATTCGAAGCATCCACGATTACCGTTCCAACACTCCCCCTTATGAGACTTGCCACACCTATCACACCGTGGCGGCCATTAAGAATTAGCAGCAAGCCTAGCAGCTTGATCAGATCCACCAAACCTTGTCTTCTTTTGCTGATTACCGGAATACTTTGAAGGTCCGGAGCTCCTCTTGTTCCAATTTCTATCTTGGTTCCGTCTAACTGATTGTCTTATTCCCTCAGCAACATTTGATTTCTCCACTAAGACAGCGAACTCTCGTTCCTGTTGTGGAGCTATCATCATCCTCAGCTCATCTCTCAGCCCGTCTTCGAACCTAACACAGCGTTCATGCTCGGTCCCCACAATACCACGAGCATAGCTTTTCGCTGTGCATCTACGTAACTAGTTCCAATATATTTCTTCTGATAAGCTTCCCTGAAGAACTCCCAAGTGAGATTTTCTACCACCGTTCCATCCCTTACGGTGAGCCACCACTGATATGATTCATCCTGTAGCAGAGAGATGATACCCTTTAACTTCTCCTCAGCGGTGAAATCTAAATCACCCATAATTCTTTCAGTGGATTCTAGCCAATACTCCGTCGCACTGGGCGCCACTCCGGATACTCCTCTGAATACTTCTGCTCCGTTAGCCCGGAGTCGTTCAATACGATTCTGGGTTTACGCACCGCGCCACCTCGACTACTTGTTCTAACACTCGTAGCACCGCTTGGGATACTACGTCGTTACCACCCGTCTGATCCTGAAACTCAGTTTTCGGCGTCGACAGATCCGGTATCTCATTCCCAGACCCATGACCCGACCTTGCTGGCTCAGACAAGGTCATCCTACCTCTACCACGGCCATGCGGCGGACGTCCACGACCTCTTGAACTCATTCTGACGACTGCGTTTATCTGTTTAAGAATTTTTATGTATCAGTACCTTAGTTTCACTTGGTTATCCGCGAAGAAATTTTATGATAGGAGTTAGAAGTGGTTCTTTCATAATCAAACAAACACACAGTCTTTCATTCATTCATTCAAAGAGACGTTGTTGATTTCATGGTCATTGTTTTTCCACTACCCAGGGGTATTTTCGTAATTTGTCCTACAGGGGTATTTTCGTAATTTTTTAAAAATACAGGTTCTCGGATGACTTTGTCAAAAATTATTTTTAAAACTCTTAATTTCCCGGGTATTTTAAAAAATTTTAAAATTCGGGGGTCTTTCGGTGACTTTGAAACTCAGGGGCATTTTGGTAATTTTCCACAAATCAGGGTAAATTTGTAAAATTTGATAAATCAGGGATGTTTCAAAAGTTGTAAAACTTTGAGGGCTCTTTTTGATAATTGCACTTTCCAAAATAGTGATGTTGCAAAATTTTGAAAGTCAGGGGTATTATGGTAATTTTGTAGGTTAGGGGCAATTTTGTAATTTTACAAAATCATGATGTTTTTGATATTTTGCAAGGTAAAGTTTTTGGGCATGAAATTTTTGATTAAAACCGTGGGTATTTTGGAAATTTCATGATTCAAGGGTGTTTTCGTAATTTTACCCCTAAGGGTATTTTAGTAATTTTACATAATCAGGGTATTTTCACAAAATAATTTCCAAAATTTGGGTTCTAAGTGAATTCACAAAGAAGGATGTTTTGAAAATTTCCATTTGAAAATTTTCCATACTGGAGGTATTTTGGTCATTTTTCAATCGAGGGGTATTTTGGTCATTTTTTTATTTTTTTTACTACTAAAGTTTTAATTATTTCAAAAACAAAACGGCTAGTCCCTTTCGGGTTTTAGTTATCGAGTTTAGCCTGTGAGTGTGTCATCTCAGCTAGGATGAACCGTTACTACGCACTAGGTAGGATCCAAGTGAGTAGGAGGTGAGTCACGAGGACTGCTTAAATACCAGGCTCCCACCGAATCCAATCCTAGACATGCGTATAACGATTGCCACATCCTTTGCTTAGTGACATCTCACAGGGTTTGTTTAAGTAATTATTAAATCTTATGCATAGTTGGGGTATGCTAGCCCTAGAGTTCAACAGTTTCTATTCTAATAGTCTACGTTCCCAATTTACCCTTCTACCCCACATCAAAAGAATTCACAAAAATTGATAGAGGTACTTACCTGGGCGGATAGGTGCTGGAGACTCGGTGCCATGCTATTCAAAAAATATTTCAATAAGGCCTACTAACAAAAACCAAATATTTTGGGCCTTGGGCCCCACAAATAGAAGTTTTGAGCCAAGACTCGATACAAAATGTAACACCCAAACCCGGCCCATGAGTCTGACCGGATCGGTATGTCCTTTGGGTAAAATAATTTGGGTCAATTTGAAAGTTTGGTGAAAATTCGATAAAATTTGGCTAAGGTATTAAAATGGGGTTTGAAAACTCAGTTGGGCCTTTTTATAAATACTGTTGGGCTTTATAAACCCATTTTGAAAACATTTGATCATGTACATTTTAAAATCATCAAGTTGTAGTTGACTAAGTTTATTTTTGGTTACCTGATGGTAACGTCTTTGAAAACTCGTAAAAGTTATTAAGTTGGAAAAGGTTACTTTTACCCGGTTTACTTTAACATTTGTAAATTTCATTTGTAACACCTTATAAGTAAAATAAAAGTAAAATAAACATCCAAAATAATAATAGCGGCCTTATTACATCCCAAATTAAAAATACTTAGGAAATAAAATACTCAAACATAACGAAAATAAATTTAACTTCAACAATAAGCATGGCCGCCTCGAGTCCTCTCTGGCTCCATCTCCGCGATCTACTCATCTGCAAAATGTTAAGGGAAAGCCAAGACTCAGTGTGTAAATCCCCCTCCCGGTAAATACAACTCATACACAATTCATTAATAAACATGCACATGCAACCCAACTAGCCATCCATACTCCTTTTCTACCCCGTGTGGTCAAAACCACTGATGACTTAAAGTCACAACTTAAATGATGGGGCCAACCCATCGTGTGGTCAAAACCACTGATGACCATAGGTCACAAAATATCAAAGTATGGTCAAAACCACTGGTGGTACCAAACCACTGGGACTTAGTCGCAAATATTCAATCGTTGTGGTCAAAACCACTGATGACCATAGGTCACAAATAATCTGATGGGGCCAACCCATCTTGTGGTCAAAACCACTGACGATAGTCCATAATTCATCCCCCTCCTCTCATCAATCCCACCATCACATGCTTTTATATCAATTTTTCATATATCATGGCATAGCATTTAATATCATGTGATGGCATGCAAATTATTTAACAAAAGTCACAAGTTAGGGGACTTACCCGAAATCCAAGATTATGCCACAAGCTAATCACAACCAAAAGATTAAGGCAAACATCAAAGTCATGTGAATTAATAAAGTGTGTAGAGAGATCTTACACACCTGTTACTATCGTAATTCTTAGATCTCGAAACTCCGATCTACAATGCTAGATCTTGACCCTACATTCGGCCAATCATCTTTGTTAGTATCAAAAGCCTATTCACCAAACCAAGATTGTACCAAAGGGTTTCACACGAACCCAAACCTTACCTACGTCCTTTGAGTACTAACCACCTTACGATATATAAATCCGTTTCACTTCCCTACAATTGCTTTAATCGTATTAGTAAGAATCATAGGCCATAACTTTAATTCCAAAAGAGATGATTACCCTTACCACAATTATTGAAAATTGGCGACACCTTGTTGGAGATGAGAGATTCGGCCTAAGCACAAGATAGAGGGCTGGAATTTTGAGAAGAAGAGAAGGGGTATTCGGCTAAGAGTAAACAACAATGCTGGAAATTTCTGAGCAAATTTTGGCTAAGATTTTAAGGAAGAATTAAAAGACAATGAAGAAAGAAAGAAGAAAAGAATTTGCTGGAAATTTTCTCTTAAAGAGGGGTATATTCGGCTAAAAGGAAGCAAGAAAAGCTGGAAATTTTGAACAATTGTGGCTATGGTTTAAGGAGATTTGAAACAAAGAAGAAAAAAAAAAAAAAAGAGTTGCTTGGAGTTTTTCTCTTCCTTCTTGTAGCAAAAATCAAAATATGAACATTTCAAGGAGTCCCAATTTTCGGCAACTACCTCCTACTTTGTGATAATTTCCAGCCTCTAATTATCACAAAAAAAATAAGTTTTATCTCATTTTCTATCCCTTAATCTCCTCTAAACAATTTAATAGCAAATAAACTACCTATAATCACCCCCTTCCAGCCAAAATTGAGAGTCCAAAATTGAACCAAACTCTCCTTTATACGCCAGCAGCATGAAAAAAATAAGAAAAACATGTGCAGTTGCCTTGGTTCGAAACCAAGACCTCACGCCCCAGCCCCCTCTAAGCGCCCCTAGCCACTTCTCCCCTTTAGACTTTCATGTCAAATAATCCCACCATTTATTCATAAAGCCTTATTCCTGAGCCCTTTTCTCTTTTAGCGTAAAGCCCAAAAATAAAATCCCTTTATGTTAAATCACGACTCGAACCCGAGTCCCTTTTGCCAAAGCCCCTTAGGCGCACCAAGCCACCACGCCAAATACATTCTTGTGTCAAGTTTCTCTTAAATTTTATTTAAGCCCAATCTTCACCTAGCTCCCTCCTTTTTACGCCCTTAAAAAGAGATTTTAATTCCAAATCCGACCTAATTCGGGGTTATTTCTAGACCCTAAATCATGCCAAATAAAATCATATTTACTTATTTCTTTAAGCACACATGGGAAATTAATTGAATTACAAACAACACCTAATTGAGGTGTTACAATAGGTGTTCATGGTAGGGCCAAGCAGGTTGAAACAGAGCTTAACTAAAAATTTAGGCCCATTCATTGGGCTCGGTTCTAGCAAGCCCAAAAATGAGCCTAAATTTTTCTCAAGCCCAACCATAAAAATACTAAAACTCGGCCCAACCCGACCACTTTGTATTAAATTTTTATATTATTTTATATAATTTTAAATATATATAATACATCAAAATACTAAAAATCAAAATAAATATTTCCCAACAAATTAAAAATAAATTTTAAAAAATATGTAGACTTAAATAACACTAAGATAGATGTAACGAACAAGCAAATACCTCTAAAATAATAATAAAATTAACAATGCCTTTAAAATAATAACAAAATTAACAATAAAATAAGTTTTATACAATATTCAATCAATAACAACAAAATAGTAGCAACATAATAGTAATATGGTAGCAAAATAGGGAGAAAACAACAAGAAAATAACATTCAAAAATACCTTACCTGAGGCCCGGCCCATATTTTAAACGGGCCTTATTTTTTGTCCAATCACATTTTTCGGGCTTATATTTTTGTCCAAACCCTCGCAAATTTCAGTCGGGCCTTCGGGTCGGGCCGCCTGGCCCATGAACACCTCTAGTTACAAGTTCAAATCCCAAATTAGAGTATCTTTTTCATCAAATCAATATAATATTGTGACTTTTTATGGTTAAATAAAGAGTGTTGTTAATTCAAATCAAGGTTTAAATGGGTATATTTGGGTTTGATGTTTTTAATGTATGTTTGGATTCAATAATGGTAGATTTTGAAATCTTAAGTAAACTTGTGCTTGAAAAAATATTTTTGATTCATTTTAACTTAATTAGAAGGTATTTCACTTCAATTTTATAGTTCATAACCGAATTTTTAAGAATCAAGAGTTTTCCCATTTTTCATATTCTTGAAAGCTTCAATTTTTTGGAAATTTTTAGACCATAAATTTAGGTGGAATTAATGGTTTAGTTATGAAATTAAATGTTATTTAAGATGTTTGAACTCGAAATGGAGGATTAGAATCTAGGTTAGGGTGTCGAAACTTCAATTACAGCAAAACTAGCTAGTTTACGGTAGTGAAAAATGAAAGGCTTGAATTGTACATTTCTTATTTTTTGTTTGTGTTGAAGGTCGTTTTTGGTGAGTTTGGAATGTGTTTGTTATACGTGTCAAGTGTCGGATCAATCGGGAGCCACTACGAGCAAGTCTAAAGGTAAGGAAAATTTGTTTGAGCTTTCGACTTGTAAACGAAAGTGTAATTGGTGAGTCTCCAGAGTCCCTGCTGGTATGTGTGATTCATAGCATTAATTAGGAGCTTAGGAATAGCCTAAAACCCTGTCCTAAGTTCTGAGTGTAAGCCTTTCTTATACTTTTTGTCTTGTTATGAAAATATGCATAATGTATGTCAAATTGTGGAATATGATGCTGATGTGACAGGTAAAGTAAGTAATACTGGTATGTGGTATGTGGTATGTGGTGCATTCACATGTGAAAGGGTATGTGATGGCTCAATGAGCATAGTTGTGGCACTAAAAGTGCAAATAAATGTGAATCCGGTAGGCATGCATTGTGTACAAATTTGTGATATGAATTGATGATTATGAACAGAGATTATATGCATTAAAACATTAATTAAATGTGTGTATTTGCAGGTATTTTGGCCTTGTGATCTCTTGACACCGTTGGATATAGTTGGTATGCCATCGAATTGTGAGTACTCACCTTTGTGTTATGATTTGGGCATTGAGGCTGCGGGACATATTGGAAAGATAAAAGAATGTTGAGCTATGCTCCATTCACCAAGATATGTTAGACTCTTTGAGTCATTGGTGTGATGGAGATCCGTTTATCCAATGTGTGGTGATAGAGCCCATTTTTATGTTTCATTATCTCAAGGTGTCAAATCATCATTAAATGACTTATATATGAGATATATTTTGTGTAATTGTATCTGAGAGTATATGCTATTTTTATGAATTAATGAAGCATGTGTTAGAATTAAGTGACCCGAATCCTTATTTAAATAAAATATAATGGTAAAATAAAATAAAAGAAAAATCCATATAGAACTACACTTCTTTTATTTTATTTTAAATAAGGTTTTTTAACCCTTATTAAACTCCATCTATTTGATATTTATTAGAATAAGGAGTTTCAATCTTACTACACTCCTATTAGAATATGGCTTTACAAGCCTATAAAAAGACATAGTCTATTCCTCTTGTAATTGATTCGAATTCGACATAGTGAATTTTCTTCTCCTGTGCCCGTGGTTTTTTTTCCCGAAAAGGTTTCCACGTAAAATCTGTGTGTTCTTTATTTTATTTCTCTTTGCAATATATATTGTCATTACTGACTTGATATTTTTCACAAATTGGTATCCGAGCTTCCGAGTTTTTCATCTCGGTCACGGTAATGGGGTCTTTGAAGTATGAAATTTCGCTGTTGGATCGCAACACCAGATTCGCGTTGTGGCAGATAAAGATGCAGGCAGTTCTTGCATAGATGGATTTAGAGGAAGCCCTGCTAGGGGTAGGTAAGATGCCTTCAACATTGACAGAGGAAGATAAGAAGCTCAAGGATCGAAAGGTGTTAACACAGTTACATCTGTATTTGTCTAACGAAATTTTGCAGGATGTGATGAAGGAGAAAATTGTTGCAGCATTATGGAAGAGGCTAGAACAAATATGTATGTCGAAAACTCTAACTAGCAAGTTGCATACGAAACAACGTCTTTAAGCTCATCGTTTAGAGGAAGGTGCGTCTGTGCACGAACACTTAACAGTGTTTAAAGAAATTCTCTCAAACTTGGAAGCCATGGAGGTTCAGTATGATAAGGAAGATCTAGGGTTGATTCTACTTTGTTCGTTGCCCCCGTCTTATTCAACCTTTAGAGACATGATTTTATATAGCCACGAGTCTCTCACAGTTGATGAGGTTTATGATTCTTTGACCTCGTATGATAAGATGAAGCATCTTGTGGTTAAACCCGACTCTCAGGGAGAGGGTCTCATTATTCGTGGGAGACAAGATCGGAATGCTGATGATGATCGTGAAGGACAAAGGATCGGAATCCTCGCGATAAATCTAAGGGTAGATCAAAGTCTTCAAACAGAGGTAAAACTTATAACTTCTACAAGAAGAAAGGACACATTAAATATAAGTGCTATAAGCTACAGAACAAGATTAAAAGGTAGGCTGCGAATCAAAAGGGAAAATAACCAGAAAATTCCGGTGAAGCTGATTTTGTAGAAGACTACAGTGATGGTGAACTTCTAGTCGCTTCTGTCAACAATTCTAAAGAGAGCGAGGAGTAGATACTTGATTCAGGCTGCACCTTTCATATGAGTCCCAATCGGGATTGGTTTACAAAATTACGAAACGGTGTCTGAAGGTGTTGTTTTGATGGGAAATAATGCTTCGTGTAAAATCACAGGTGTTGGAACAATTAAAGTTAAGATGTTTGATGGGGTTGTCAGAACACTTAGTGACGTACGGCATGTTCCAGAATTGAAGAGAAATTTAATTTCGTTGAGTACTCTTGATTCAAGAGGGTACAAATACACAGCTGAAAGTGGGATTTTGAAGATTTCCAAAGGTTCCCTTATTTTAATGAAAGGGCAGAGAAAGATTGCCAAGTTATATGTTTTGCAAGTTCTACTGTTTCTGGTGATGCAGTTGTCGCTTCCTCTTTCTTGTCAGATGATGATATTACTAAACTTTGGCATATGCGCCTAGGGCATATGAGTGAGAATGGCATGGTAGAATTGAGCAAAAGAAGACTTCTTGATGGGCAAGGAATTTGCAAACTGCAGTTCTGTGAGCACTGCATTTTTGGGAAGCAAAAGAGAGTTCGATTCACCAGAGGAATCCATAACACGAAGGGAACATTGGAGTATATTCATTCTGATCTGTGGGGGTCATCAAAGTGCCTTCGAGAGGTGGAGCTAATTATATGCTAACTTTTATTGATAATTTTTCCAGAAAAGTTTGGGCATTCTTTCTGAAGCAGAAAAGTGATGTGTTTTCCGCATTTAAGTCTTAGAAAACTATGATTGAAAAATAGACGAGAAAACAAATAAAATACCTTTGCACAGACAATGGCTTAGAGTTTTGTTCTGATGAGTTCAATAAACTATGCAAGTCAGAAGGGATCGTGAGACACTTGACAGTTCGTCATACTCCACAGCAAAATGGCATTGCAGAACGAATCAACAGAATGATCATGGAGAAGGTTCGATGTATGTTGTCAAATGCCAACTTACCAAAGTCGTTTTGGGCCGAAGCAGCCTCTGCTACATGTTTTTTGATCAACCGATCTCCATCTATTGCCATTGAGAAAAAGAATCCACAAAAGGTATGGTCAATAATCCTGCTAATTATTCTGATTTAAAGATCTTTGGGTGTCCAGCGTATGCTCATGTTGATAATGGAAAATTAGAACCGAGATCCATTAAACGTGTTTTTCTTGGTTATAAAGCTGGTGTAAAAGGGTATAAGTTATGGTGTCCTGAAAATAGAAAAGTTGTGATTAGCAGAGATGTTGTTTTTGATGAAACTGCTATGCTACCTAACTTATCTCTTAAAAACTCTTCCAATAAAGAAAATCAAAAGCGGTGGAGCATCGAGTTAATCTGAGTCAACTCCTCAAGCAAGTACAAAAATTGAGAATAGAGTTGCTTCTTCACCGCAATACTCTATCGCTAAAAATAGAACTAGAAGAGAAATTAAACCTCCAAAGAAGTATGCTGAGGTTGATCTAGTTGCTTATGCTTTAAATGTGGCCGAAGATATAGATGCAAACCAAGAGCCGTCTAATTATTACGAGGCGCTTAATGTGAAGACTCAGAAAAGTGGATGTTTACTATGCAAGAGGAGATGGAATCACTTCATAAAAATAGAACATGGGATCTTGTGAAACTTCCTAAAGGTAAAAAGGTTGTTCGCTATAAATGGGTGTTTAAAAAGAAGGGACTCCAAGAGTTGAAGAACCCAGATATAAAGTAAGGCTTGTTGCAAAGGGTTACAGTCAAATTCCAAGAGTGGACTTCACATATGTGTTCTCCCCAGTTGTGAAGCATAGTTCGATTCGAGCTTTGCTTGGTATTGTGGCCATGCATGATTTGGAGCTTGAGCAGTTAGATGTAAAACGCATTTTGCATGGAGAACTTGAGGAAGATTTTTACATGCAACAACGGAGGGTTTCTGATCTACGAAAAGGAGGACTATGTTTGCTTGCTGAAAAAGTCCCTTTACTGGTTGGAAACAGATCACCAAGACAAGGGTACAAGAGGTTTGATTCTTTTATGACTTCTCATGATTTTAAAAGAAGTAGTTTTGACAGCTGTGTTTACTTTAAGAAAAACAGTGATGGTTCTTTTGTATATCTACTTCTTTATGTTGATGACATGTTGATAGCAGCAAAAGATAAAGGAGAAATAAGAAAGGTCAAAGCCCAACTAAGTAAAGAATTTGAGATGAAGGATTTGGGACCAGCAAAGAAGATACTTGGTATGGAGATTCTCAGAGATAGAAAAGCAAGTAAATTGTACCTAAGTCAGAAGGGGTACATTGAGAAAGCTCTTTGCAGGTTTAATATACAGAGTGCTAAGCCTATTAGTACTCCTTTAGCAGCCCATTTCAGACTTTCATCGGCTTTGTCCCCACAATCAAATGATAAGATTGAGTACATGTCACATGTTCCATACTCTAGTGTAGTGGGATCTCTCATGTATGCTATGGTTTGTTCACGTCCAGATTTATCATATGCAGTCAGTGCAGTTAGCAGATACATGGCGAATCCCGGTAAAGAACATTGGAAAGTAGTTCAGTGGATTTTAAGATACTTACGAGGTACTACTGATGTTTGCTTATAGTTTGGAAGAACTAGAGATGGAGTTATTGGGTATGTTGATGCTGATTTTGCTGGTGACCTTGATAGAAGAAGATCCCTCACTGGTTATGTCTTTACAATAGGAGGTTGTGCAATCAGTTGGAAAGCTACTTTGCAAACTACAGTCACTTTGTCTACCACTGAAGCTGAGTATATGGCGATTACTGAGGCTTGTAAAGAAGCTATTTGGTTGAAGGGACTCTTTAGTGAGCTCAATGAAGACCTTCAAATCAAGACAAGATTTTGTGACGGTCAGTGCCATCTTCCTTAAAAAGATCAAATGTTTCATGAGAGAACAAAACACATTGATGTTCGGTATCATTTTGTTTGTGATAGTATTGCTCGTGGTGATATTGTTGTGAGCAAAATTAGTACTCATGAAAATCCTGTAGATATGATGACTAAGTCACTTCCGATAACCAAGTTTGAGCATTGCTTAGACTTGGTTGGTGTTCATTGTTGAAGTTAAACCCTTAAGGGGTTTTTTGGAAGAGGTGGAGAACTTGTTCGTTGAGAGTTCGCGGTGAAGAACTTGTTTATTGAGAATTCGTGTCAAGGTGGAGATTGTTAGAATTAAGTGACCCGAATCCTTATTTAAATAAAATACAATGGTAAAATAAAATAAAAGAAAAATCCCTATAGAACTACACTTCTTTTATTTTATTTTAAATAAGGTTTTTTAAATCTTATTAAACTCCATCTATTTGATATTTATTAGAATAAGGAGTTTCAATCTTACTACACTCCTATTAGAATATGGCTTTACAAGCCTATAAATAGACATAGTCTATTCCTCTTGTAATTGATTCGAATTCAACATAGTGAATTTTCTTCTCCTCTACCCGTGGTTTTTTTCCCGAAAGGGTTTCCACGTAAAATCTGTGTGTTCTTTATTTTATTTCTCTTTTCTTTGCTATATATATTGTCATTACTGACTTGATATTTTTCACAGCATGAACACGTAATTTTGACTCGATTAGAATATTGTTGTGAATGTGTTTAGTATGCTCTTTTTTAACCTTTGATGTTGTGTATGGTTTGTGGTTATTACGACATTCACTAAGCTTGTTTAAGCTCACACACTCCACATTAACATATTTGCAGATAAGTAGTTTCTTTTCGGTGTGAGTGGAGTGGCAAAGGAAGTGATTTAAGTAAGGCAATATTTTTAAATAGGTGGTTTTTGCGATTCTTTTGAACTCACTAAATAAAGGCAATGTGGTATAGAGTTTTAGTTTTGCTTATTAACATCATTATATTAATTCTATCTTGGTATTAGATTGACAGAATATGAATGTTGTTTTGGACTTCGTTTGCGACTAAATTGACGTTTGAGATTAAGGCTGATTATACATGTTTGATATTCTTATTTAAATGTATAGATGTGGCATGATAAATGTTTAAAGGATGTTAATAAGTTCAGTTAAATTAGACTATAATTGTGCTTTGAGCATGGATAATATTTTAACTCGTTAATTTTTGGTATTCTGGGTAAATGTATTGATACTCGGGATACGAGTATCGATACCTCGAAGTTGGGACATTTTCAAAATTTGACAGAATCCAACTTTGGTATCGATACCCGTATATGAGTATCGATCCTCGTGATAAAAATATAGATACCTGCTCATTCGATATCAATACCTACATGGTTTTTTTGAGATTTATTAAAAAAAAACCTTAATTACGGTTAAAACTATTTCTATTGTCGTTTAAATGTTTAAATTAGCCATGAACTTTTCTTTAAATGTTAATTTTAGTAGCTGCTGCTCTTATTTGAAACCGTATATGCATGCTATTAAGTTCCGTTGGTTGATATAGCATCTTGTAACTCGGGTCTAGAGATTGGACCGGGTGAGGGGTATTACAGTTATAGGATGAATCGAAGCATATGCACTCCTCAAAAGCAAAAATTGGTTTAGAAATAAACCAAAGCCAGAAAATAGATGAAAACAATTACAAAAATTAAAAAATGAAATAGGCAAAATAACCTCGAAAAATAAAAACTAGAGAATATATAGACCTACCTCCCAATGTAACAGCCCAATTTCAATGAGATCGGAACAGTGGTTTCGGGGCCACAAATTCGAGCCAAAAATAAAATTTATTTTAATATTATTTTATGATTTACATTATTATAGGAAGGTCATCTGAAAATTTTGATACGAAAATTTCACCAATTGCATGTTTAATTAGGGAAAGGACTAAATTGCATAAAATGCAAAAGTTTCCCTCTAGTAGTTCTAAGTATCAAATAGCTATAGAATTCAAAACTTAAGGTCCTTATATGGTAATTAGACCATTGAAGAAAAGTTAGTAGGTAATTTAGTGACTCATCCATGGAAAATTTAGAAATGGGCAAGGACTAAATTAGAAATCACTAAAATTAAAAGATGACAAATAATTAAAAAGGAAATTATCATCTTTTTATTCATCTTCTTCCTCAAAATTTCTATGGAAACCCTAGGAGAGAGGATGAAAACTTTTCAAGCTCAATAAGGTATGAAATCAAGTCCTGTTTTTAATTATTTTTATATTTTTGGAATCGGGATAGTCTAATCTTTCTATTTAGGGGATTTATTTGAAAAATTATCAAGGTATGAAATTTGGACCATGGATGAATATACTAAAAATTAGAAATTTACGGTAGAAAATGAAAAGTTATTCATAGATAAACAACTTTTACAAAGCATTTTTTGATGAAAACTTGATTTAGGGGCTAAAATGAAAAAGTGGTAAAACCCATGAAAAATTCTAAAATTTGTGAAATGTATGTGCTGTAAATGTAATATATAAATTTTGGCTAGGCTTGGAAAGAGGGTTAAATTCCATGAATTTCATTTTTCGGGCCTAGGGACGAAATTATAATTATGAAAAGTATAAGGGTAAAATGGTATTTTTTCCTAGGATGTAGTTGAATGCAAATGTATATGAAATGTGATAAATTTATAGTTAAATTTGTTTATATAGACCCGAAAAGACCAACCACCGAACTAGATCGAAGGAAACAAAAGGTTATGGATTAGTTGAAATTCAAATACGAACGATTGTCAAGGTATGTTCGTGTAACATAAATATGTATGTTAATGTGTTTGAATTGATTTGTATGCTTGTGTTGATATGTATGTGAAGATAAACATTATGAAATAACCAAAAATTGGAAAATGATGATAAAATGCTATGTCCTGGTTGAATGTTGAAATTCAATGGAATAAGGTTATTTCACGAAAAGAGTATAATACTGCATATGTTGCAGATAGGATTTAGCCCAGATGGGTAATCCTGAAATAGACCCTCTCAAACATATGTTATAGATTGGATTTAGCCCGGACGGGTAATCCAAATTAAGCTACTATAGAAAGGATTTAGCCTGGACAGGTAATCTTGTTATAAAATATGTGGCTTGAGAGTGTATTATATGATCATGTGCTAAGTAGGTACTTTTGAACGTGAATTGACGGATAGTTAATATGTATTCTTTGTGTATACTAGCCTAATGTCCATCGACATTTCAATAGTTCAGCAAAAAGGATTCATGAAATACGGAAAGGTGAGACTACATAGAAGTTTATAATGCGATGAGCTCATCTATGTTTACTTGATATTCATATGATGTTATGTGGCTAACTTGTTTGATTAAATGTGTATGTTTAGGTAAATTTACCCAAAAATTTTGGATGGCATGGTTATGTATGCTTGTATGAATAAATATAACCGGTAAGTTTAATTCTCGTTATATGAACTTATTAAGCATGAAAATGCTTACCCCGTTTAATTTTCTTTGTTTTATAGTGCTCAAAAGCTCGCGAAGGTTGGAGGTCGTTTGGAGCATCAATCATAATATCCACTATCTCATTTTGGTATAAATAGAGATCTCATTTTGGTATAATGGCATGTATAAGCTTATTTAGCCAATGATGGCTTGTAATTTTTGTTTGGTAATCTAGCCACTAGAGTGGCTAGTGATGGTCTAAGTTTGGCCATTTTGAAGTAATATTTTGGTAATCACATAAGTGCTTATTATGTGTTAGTTTGTTGGAATTATGTTAGCATATAAGTTTATGATAAGAGTAAGTTTATATCCTTTGATGCATGAGATAATACCACATGATTGATGGCTAATTTTACATGAATACAATGTTAGATTGGCGGACATATGCTTGTGAGTTTTGGTGCAGGAAAATGGTAAGTTTTGGGTGACAAATGAGGCTAAAAATTGCTTTATTTTGTCCACAAGGGTAGACACACGGGCGTGTGGCCTGGCCGTTTATCCCGTGCACCTAAAAATTTAGAAACAAAATGCTCAGAATTGGGCACACAGCAGAGACACGGGCATGTGTCTTAGCCATGTGGTTGACACGGCCTTGGACACGGATGTGTTACACAGCCGTGTGAAAACTGCACCTTAATTTTAAACATTAAATTCGCCATATGGCCTAGCACATGGACGTGTGAAATGGCCGTATGACTTCAGTTTCTTCATGCTTTGCAAGTTAGAGAGTTACACGGGTTAGGGACAAGGACGTGTGTGATCACACGGCCTGACCACACGGACGTGTCCCTAGACCACACAGGAGTGTGAGCCCTGCAACTTGGAAATTTTTTGAAATGTCGCAAAATTTTTTTATAAGTTTTCGATTAAGTCCCGACTTGATTATAATGCTCGTATTGGACCTCGAGGGTCCAATTAAGCAACGTTTTGAATGATCTCAGTAAAATAATAGTAATCTATGTAAATTATTTGTAAAATGTTCTGAATGTTTGGGTAATACTCTGACACCCTGTTTCGACGACGAATACGGGTTAGGGGTGTTACACCCAAAATGCATCGTTTCGAAAAATAAGCGACACATAATGATGAGTCACTACCTATTTAAAAAGGTTATTGTTCATCATTATCACGATTCCCCAAAAATACAGTCCTCAAATATGACAGAATCTCAAAAGTTTTTGTCATAACCTGTCATTGTCAAACAAGTTCTAACAACCCGTATTTAGTCAAATCAGAATAGTGGTTTTGGGACCACAAATTTGAGGTCAAAATATTTATTTTATTATTATAAGGTTTACAGCATGATTGAATGATTGTGTGAAAGTTTCGTTCAATAATTTTATCGTTTGGTTGGTTAATTCGGTAAAAAGGACTAAATTGCGTAAAGCGTAAAACTTAAGTTCTAAAGCTAAAAGGTGTTTAATAGCTATAGAACCTTAAAGTTTAGGTCCTTAAGTGTTAAATATACCATTATTATGTTAGTGGATGTTAATGGCTTGGCATAAATGAAATTTTGAATTAATTTTAAGGTTAAAATGGTAAAATAGTTAATAAATGATAGATAATTAAAACAAAGCCAATTATAATTCTTATCCTTTCATCTTTCAACCAAAATTGAAGAAGAAGAAAAATAATTCTAGGGTTCTTCATTCGGCTAAGGCAAATTGATGCAATTAGGTATGTGTTCTGTCCCATTTTTAATGATTTCTACGTTTTTGAGATCGTTGCAACTAGTACTAGCAGCCCAGGGACTATTTTACAAAATTGTTAAAGATTTTAAATGTTTCCATTGATGAATAAGCTTGTATTTTGAAGTTTCTTGATAGATTGTGAATGTTAATTGTGAGTTATACAAGTTTTGTTAAGTGATTTTGAGTAAAAATACAAAAATAGTGATTAAATTGACAAATGTGTAAAGTTAGTGGTTAAAATGTGAAATAAATGAAAATTATGGGCTGCTAAGGGCATTTTGGTAATTCATTTAGCATGGGTTTATTGTTAATTTCATTAATTTGTGATTTTATGAAATAAGGACTAAATTGTAAAAAAGGGAAAAGTTTAGGGGCAAATGTGTAAATGTGCCTTAAAGAGTATTTTGGACTAAATTGAATGAATAGATGATTGAATAAGTTAATTTTGAATATATTTAGATCAAGAAAAGTGAAATTCGGACCTAGATTGGGGGAAAACTAATGTTATAAATTAATCGACTAGATTCGTCATTCACATCCTGGGTAAGTTCGTATCCAATAAACATTGTTAAAATTATGCTTTTTAATGCTTTGGTAGTGCATAAATTGTATATAAGGGATTACATTTTTGTTCAACGAAAAATCAGCTATTTGTGGCACTCAGTGTGTGATTCGATATAGCTTCAGCTAAATATGGCACTTAGTGTGCGATTTGAGATAGCTTCGACTATGTACGTCACTTAGTGTATGAGACATTGAGTATAACACTTAGTGTGCGAGACATTGAGTATAGCACTTAGTGTGTGAGACATGAAGTATAGCACTTACTCTGCGAGATATCGAGTATTCAACGACATTCTGTGTAAGTATGAACTTGTTATGGATTAGTAAAGGTATGTATATGTATATTATGAGATTAAAATCAAAGAAGTTACAAAATTTGAATTTAAGCTTATGAATAAGCATGTGAAAAGTTTGTTAGTAATCTCAAATTTCATGATAATATGTTTAGAATGATAAATGTGTATGTGTGATTAGTTAAGTTTATATCATATGAGCTTACTAAGCTATAAAGCTTACTTTGTTTATTTTTCCATGTCTTATAGTGATTTCAAAGCTAGCTCAAATTCGGGGATCGTCAGAGATTATGTAACATCCCAAAAATTAGGGGTTTTTGTTTTTGCTATATAATTGCATGTTGTATTTGTTTTGCGGGTTGTTCGAGGGGATTTAGGGGCTCTAGGGAGGCCTGGGGTTGAGGCCAGGCCCTGGAAAAATTTTGATTTTTGAGGCCTCCAGTTGAGAGGGCTATTGGAAGCAGGGTTTAAGTAAATTAAAGTGTGGTTTTTAACACAAGTGAAGTGTGTGGTGTGGTGGGTGTAGCGTCAATGGGTGAGCAAGGCAAAGGGGGTTCGAATCCCACAAGCAGCATATGGAAGTTTTTATTTTATGCTTTGGGAGGAGAAGAAGTGGAGTTGGTTTAGAACTCTACAAGGTGGATGGAGACTTGGTCAAGCAACTTTGAATGGAAGTTGGAGAGTGAATTGTGGAGCAAAAAGAGGAGAGAATCAAGGGATTGGAGTGAGAGGTGGTAGTGGCCGAATTTTGGTGTTTGTGTTAGAGGGAAATTCGGCTAGAGGGGGCTTGGATTACACATTCGGTTTTGAGTAGGAAGACGGTACCAAAATTCTTTAGCTTTTTCCTTGCATTTTTGCATTTTGGATATTTTTTCCCTGAAGCATTTTGAGTCAATTTCTTTGTAATTTCCTACTTGCCAATTTTTTTTTCTCCCTCTCTTCTTCTCCATTTCTTTTCTACTATTTTCTCCATCAATCGAATCTCCTCTCTTCTCCATTTTGAATGGGTTCCTTATTTCTTTTGGTAATAGCCGAACACCTAGTAGCCTGAAGCTTGGTGTTCTTTTGTCTGCCGAATCCACCTTATCTATTTGGTTCTTCTGCGATCACAAAGTAATATTTCTTTTCCCTTTATTTCTTTTTTTTCTCCTTCTCTCTCTTCTCTTTACTAAGCCAAAACTCTCATCTCTTTGCCTGGGCCGAACCTTTTTCTTTGGGTTTCTTGTACGTTTATAACCTTTTCTTTTCTCCTTAGTGAATCGTCATCTCTGAGGGCAATGGGTGCTTAAACTCCTCTTGTTCAAGGGACCTATCTTTGCCGAATCTAAGGGTAAGTAGTACTATTAATTGCTGGATTTTTCCATATTGCAGAATATTGGAGGATGCTAACCCTCCTTGTGCATCAATCAGTTTAGGAGTTTGGTTGCTCTAGCCAAGAAAGAAGCAAAGCCGAATATTATCACTTTGTTGAAAGAGGTCATCTTGTGGTAAGTGGTGTTAGTGACTATTCGGATTCAAACTTTGATCTGTGTTATCAGAGTGGATACTAACTGATTGGAATGTGATGGTTTCATAGGTGCAAAATTTCTGGAGTTCAATCTACGCTCGTAATAGGTGTGTAATCTCACACTAAATATCGATGAAACATGTGTTGATTTGTATTTCGGCCAAAAGTCGAAAAGCTAAAAAATCGACAACCATGACCACTCGAGCCTACGAATGTTCATGGTGTTAAATCGAGCCACTAGTGATGGTAGTAGGTCTTCGAGAGTGTCACGAGCACTCTCGCGAAACTAAGGCTGTAACGGGCCTGAACGAGTCGAAACGGGCCAACTGGGCCAAATGGGCTTACGGGCCCACTTGGGCAAAATTGATAGAAAATATCCGAATAACGGACGCGACTGCGAAGTTTGTAAAATTGTGACCGAAAACATGCTAAATGGGCCACACGAGCGTGTGGCCCCGTTTGGGCCTAAAATGGATTTTAGGACCAATTGCACTGTAGAGACCCAAAAGGGGTCTCAAGTCGCTCGAAGCGACAATAGACCTCCGGAAAGGCCATTAAAGGACAAAATTACTGAAATACCCCTAAAAGGTAAAATTACCAAAATACCCTTAGAGGGTAAAATTACTGAGATACCCTTGGTGGGTAAATTACTGAGATCCCTTGGTGGGTAAATTACTGAAATACCCTTGGTGGGTAAAATTACTGTTATACCCTTAGTGGTTGATTAGTATGATTGTGTGTATTCTGTTTAACTGTTATGATGGTACATTATTGCATACATTGAATTACTATGTCATGACATTTTGCATTAGGTTGGGATGATTAAATATATATAATTATATATATATATATATTCCAGGAAGTACTGTTCTAGTGGCTATGCCACATTATACTGATTCAGTGCCTCTGCCACGATATACTGGTTTTAGTGGCTCATCCACAAATCTTGATCTTGGCGACATTCTTTGCAATATCTTGGCACTTCATTTGCATTCTTGGTGTGTAGGGTTTGGGTGGGTTGACAAGGTCCCACGAGTGTAGAAATGCACGGAGGTGTGTTGGTTGGACTGGGTTGGGCTACATTTTCACTTTTTGCATTACCATTTTTTTGGGGCCTTAGGCCCGTACTGATACTGCATGGGCTTGGGCCTAGACTGTGATTGTAACTAGGATTACACATTGAGTTCTTGTAACTCACTCATTTACTTTAACTATACAGGTAATCCCCAGCCGTAGAGGATTTGGAGCTACGAGTGACTCGGAGGTGGCCACTTATACTACACGTTTTAAGGGTGAACTAAGTATTTTAAATTAGGATTTCTTTAATTTAATTATTGGGTTTGTTAATTATTGTAATAAGGCCATTGGAATAATTTTAATTTGGATTTTCTTTAGAAATTGCTAATTTAATCAACGCGAAGTTTTCAAAACAATAGACAACTATTTTTTTCAAATCACTCATTTTCGTAAATGATAAGACCGAATTCTTTGTAATCAACTCAGATTTATTAAACAAGGCAAAACACTTATTTGAAAGAATAATAAAATGAGTAAATCCCTCTTTAGGCATAAGTGGGGAGAAATGAAGTTTCGAACTTATAAACGTGTTTTCAAACAATATGTTTTCCAAATAACCATGTGGTTCAAAACATCACCTGGTGTAGTACACTAGATCCGGTCGTAACGATTAGGCCGCGTTTGGGGTGTTATAGATTACGTCACACTATCCAACCATCACTTTGGTACTTTTGAGCTCTTGGTTTGGTCATATGGCCTGTATAGGATAATCGTCATGTTGGTTATGTTCTGGTAGTGAGTTTTTCCATTTGGGATGGCTTGTGAATGGTTGTGTTTTGGTTTGTATTTATATAGTCATGAGATTTGGGTTATTTTGGCTAGTTTGATTATGTATATATAAGTGTGCTTATAGCTTATATTATGAGATTTGTAGAATTGGTATTATGCTTGTGAACTGGAACAAAATGATGTATGTTTGGTAAATGCGTTTAGATGAGCTAATGTCATTTTGTGAAGGGTTAAAGTTACTAGGAAATGGTTGATAAATTGATGATGATTGTGATTCAAGTTTAGGCTAAGAAATGCTAGATGAAATTGTAAGAATTATGGTTGATTTGGTTGTTATTGATTGCCTATTTTGCTTTGTTTTTGTGCCATATGTGTAGGTGAAGGTGTGTACCAAATGGGGTGGCAAAATGGCTTGGTAAATAGCCTATTTTTGTCCACACAGGCATGTGTCTCAGCTGTGTGTGACACACGATTAAGTTACAAGGTCATGTGTCCCCTAGTGTTGAAATTAAATTGAAGTCAACATGGTCCACACGGGCGTGTAAATAGCCGTATGGTATAAGTCAATATACCCCATAATTGGCACACAGCCTAGCACACGGGCGTGTGACTTGGCCGTGTTGCATAAATCAATATACCCTATAATTTTGGCACGGCCTAGCACACGACCTGGCACACGGACGTGTGTGGCCTCTTCGAAGGGTACACTAGCTAGAGACACGGGCGTGGGGTCGGCCGTGTGACTAAAGTCAGTATGTATGCGCTATTTTCACACGGCCTGAGACACGGGCGTGTCTACTAGCCGTGTGAGGCACACGGCCTATTCACACGGTCATGTAACCCTTGTTTACATGAAAAATTTCTAAGTTTCCAAAATTTTCGTATGATATCGGTTTAGTCTCGAACCACTTTTAAAGCATGTTTAAGGCTTCGTAGGCTCTTATAAGGAACAATGCGATTGTGTTGAATGATTAATGAGAATAAATGCTTATTGTTGCATAAATGTATGCTATATGTGTTGTGAATTGATCGGTAATACCTCGTAACCCTATTTCGACTTTGAATACGGGTGAGGGGTGTTAAATTTATTGGTATCAGAGCTATAGTTTGTCGATTTTAGGACTAATATAGCAAGTGTGAGAGTCTAGCTCTACATGCCATTTATAAACTGTGATAGTGTGATGACTCTTGACGTTTTAAACTGTGTTTTCATATAGTAATGGATCCCAATTGAGCTATAGCTGGGGAGGTTGAGAGTAATGCGCCTGCTCCCGCGCAAGGGACAGTGCCATTTGATTTTAGACCTGTGACGGGTAGTAAGGGAGGAGAGGCTAAAGAAGCCTTCTTCCAAATGATGAACGAGTCGTTCAGTCAATATATTCGTACGAACCCGGCTGCTCAACAACCTCCACCCCCTCCTAATCTCCAACCTGTATCCCTAGCTCCTCAAGGAATCGAGTTTTTAAGATTGAATAAGCCTCCAGTTACACGATCCATAAACACGGGGCTGAAGAGTTTAGGGCTAATGTTGATGATGATCCTAAGTGAGCGGAGTTTTGACTTGAAAATACGATTAGAGTGTTTGACAAGCTTTCTTGCATGCCAGCTGAATGTTTAAAGTGTGCTATATCCCTTTTGAGAGATACCGCGTATCAATGGTGGAATACATTAGTATCGGTGGTGCCGAGGAAGAGAGTTACCTGAGAATTCTTTCAGACTAAATTTTGAAAGAAATACATCAGTCAAGGTTTCTGGATCAAAAGCATAAAGAGTTTTTAGAATGGAAACAAGGCAGCATGACTGTAACCGAGTATGAAAGAGAATTCGTACGGTTAAGCAAGTACGCTTGAGAGTATGTGTCTACTGAAGAAATAATGTGCAAGCGGTTTGTTGATGGGCTGAACGAAGATATTAAACTTCTGGTTGGGATTTTAGATTTAAAAGAATTTATTGTGTTAGTTGAACAAGCTTGCAAAGCCGAAGACTTTAGCCGAGAAAAGAGAAAGGCTGATTTAGAGGCAAAAGACTCAAGGATGAGATCGATAAGTAAACCTTATCAGTCCTCGTCGAAGAAATCTAGATATTATTTTAATCGATTGATAGCTTCAGTGGGATATTCTAATAGGGATCATGGAAAGCAATACACCAGTCCTAACGCTCAAGCCACATCGGTATCAAGCTTTGGCAATGTGAAAGATGTTAAACCTGAATGTCAACAGTGTGGAAGAAGGCATTTTGGAGAGTGCTGGATGAAAAATAATAATAGAGCTTGTTACAATTGTGGTTCACGAGATCATTTTATCATAGATTGTCCCGAACTAAATGAAAAAGATAAATCTCAGAATGTAAGATTGAGCAATACAGCTACTCGAGGGAGGCCGCCAAGAAATATGGGAAATACAAGTGGTAATCGAGGTATAATGAGAGATTCTATAGTGAGATCTGAGGCTAGAGTACCTGCTAGAGCTTATGCTATTCTTGCTCGCGAAGATGCATCATCACCTGATGTCATTATCGGTACATTTTCTCTTTACGACACTAATGTTATTGCACTGATTGATCCTGGATCTACTCATTCGTATATATGTATGAATTTAGTGTCTAATAAGAGTTTTCATGTCGAGTCTACTGAATTCATGATTAAAGTATCGAATCCCTTAGGCAAGTATGTTTTAGTTGACAAAGTATGTAAGAACTGTCCTTTAATGACTCGAGGTTACTGTTTTCCAGCTGACTTGATGCTTTTACCATTTGATGAGTTTGATGTAATTCTGGGAATGGATTGGTTGACTCTTCATGATGCTATTGTGAACTGTCGACAAAAGATTATAGAATTGAAGTGTCAGAATAATAAAATTATTCAAATTGAATCAAATGAATCGAATGAATTTCCTGTTGTGATTTCATCTATGTTAGCTCAAAGATGTGTGAGAAAGGGTTGTAAAGCTTATTTTGCTTATGTTTTGGATACAAAAGTGCTGAATCAAAGATTGAATCAGTGCCAATTGTGTGTGAATATCCGAATGTGTTTCCTGAAGAATTGTCGAGGTTGCCACCTATCAGAGAGGTTGAATTCTCTATTGAATTAGTATCGGGAATTTCACCGATATCTATAGCTCCGTATAGAATGACTCCGATAGAGTTGAAAGAGTTGAAAGTTCAGTTGCAAAAGTTAACAGATAGAGGTTTTGCACGACCAAGTTTTTCGCCCTGGGGTACACTAGTATTGTTTGTTAAGAAGAAAGACAGATCAATGAAAATGTGTATGGACTATCGCCAGCTTAACAAGGTTACGATAAAGAATAAGTATTCGTTGCCGAGAATAGACAATTTGTTTGATCAGTTGAAAGGTGCAACAGTGTTTTCAAAGATTGATTTGAGATTGGGGTATTAACAGTTGTGAGTTAAAGACTCAGATGTGCCGAAACCTGTGTTCAGAATGAGGTACGGACATTATGAATTCCTTGTTATGCCTTTTGGACTAACTAATGCTCCTGCCATTTTTATGGATTTGATAAATCGAATCTTTAAACCATATTTAGACAGATTTGTTGTTGTGTTCATTGATGACATTCTGACCTATTCACGAGATGAGTATGAGCATACCGAGCATTTGAGGATTGTGTTGCAGACTTTGAGAGATAAGCAACTGTATGCTAAATTCAGCAAATGTGAGTTTTAGCTCCGGGAAATCAGATTTTTGGGGCACATTATTTCTGCGGAAGGTATAAGAGTTGATCCGAGCAAGAGATCTGCAGTTATTGATTGGAAACCACCTAGAAATGTATCCGAGATTAGAAGTTTTCTGGGATTGGCTGGTTACTACAGACGCTTCTTTAAGGGTTCTCGATAATTGCTACACCGATGACCAAACTACTACAGAAAGATGTGAAGTTTGAATGGTCCAAGAAAGGTCAACAAAGTTTCGATTAATTAAAAGCATTGTTGACAGAGGCACCAGTGTTAGTCGGGTAAAGAATTCGTAGTTTTCAGTGATGCATTGTTAAATGGCCTGGGTTGTGTTTGATGCAGAAAGGCAAAGTAGTAGCTTATGCCTTAAGACAGTTGAAGCCGCACGAAAAGAATTATCCAACCCCCGATCTAGAGCTAGCCGCGATAGTGTTCGCATTGAAAATTTGGCGTCATTATTTGTTTGATGAGAAATGCCATGTTTATACCGACCATAAAAGTTTGAAATATCTGATGACTCAGAAAGATTTGAATTTGCGACAGCGAAGATGGTTAGAATTGCTAAAGGACTATGAATTAGTGATTGATTATTATCCGGGGAAAGCTAATGTAGTTGCTAATGCTTTAAGCCGAAAGTTCTTATTTGCTTTACGTATTTTGAACACACAATTAGCTTTGTCTAACGATGGTTTGATAGTAGCCGAGTTGAAAGCGAGACCATTATTTCTACAGCAGATTTTTGAGGCTCAAAAATTTGATAATGATTTGCAAGCAAAACGAGCTCAGTGTGAGTCGACTTCTGATTTAGAGTTTCAAATAGGGCCTGATGACTGTTTGATGTTTTGTGATAGAATATATGTACCAAGAAATTTTGAGCTAATTCGAAAGATTCTAAATGAAGCACATATTAGTTGTTTATTAGTACATCTGGGAAACACGAAAATGTATAACGATTTGAAACAGTTTTGTTAGTGGCACGGCATGAAACGTGATATCTCAGAATTTGTTTTGAAATGTTTGATTTGTCAGCAAGTCAAAGCTGAGCATCAAGTGTCGTCAGGTTTATTACAGCCTATTATGATTCCTAAGTGGAAGTGGGATAGAGTAACAATGGATTTCGTATCGGGTTTGCCCTTATCTCCGAAAAAGAAAGATGCGATCTGGGTTGTTGTTGACAGATTGACGAAATCAGCTCATTTTATTCCGATACATATAGATTTCTCGATTGATAAATTAGCTAAGCTGTATATTTCCAAAATTGTGAGATTACATGGTGTTCCCCTATCTATTATTTCGAATAGAGATCCAAGATTTACTTCACGATTTTGGAAGAAATTGCAAGAAGCTTTGGGTTTAAAGTTGCATTTTAGCACTGCGTTTCGCCCGCAAACGGATGGTCAATCCGAGCGAGTTATTCAAATGCTTGAGGATATGTTGCGTTATTGCATCCTTGAGTTTGAAGCTAGTTGGGAGACATATCTACCGCTGATTGAATTTGCTTACAATAATAGTTTCCAATTGAGTATTAAGATGGCACCGTACGAAGCTCTATATGGTCGTAAATGTCGAACACCATTGTACTGGACTGAGCTTAACGAGAACAAGATTCACGAGGTTGATCTGATCAAAGAGACTGAAGAAAAAGTGAAAGTAATTCGTGATAATTTGAAAGCAGCTTCGGATCGACAGAAATCGTACGTAGACTTGAAACAGAAAGATATTGAGCTCCAGATCAGGGATAAAATGTTTTTGAAAGTGTCGCCACGGAAAAAGATATTACGGTTTGGTCGAAAAGGGAAATTGAGTCCACAATTCATCAGACCGTATGAGATTACTGAGTGAATTGGGCCAGTGGCATATCGACTATCTTTACCGTCTGAGTTAGAGAAAATACATAATGGGTTTCATGTGTCGATGCTTCGAAAACACCGATTCGACCTTTCACATGTCATTTCCCCGACTGAGGTTGAAATTCAGTCTGATATGTCATATGCTGAAGAACCGATTCAAATTTTAGCTCGTGAGATCAAAGAGCTGAGAAATAAGGAAATCGCATTAGTAAAAGTATTATGGCATCAACATGAGGTTGAAGAAGCTTAGTGGGAACATGAGGAAACTATACGAAAATAGTACCCAAACCTATTCACTGGTAAGATTTTCGGGGACGAAAATCCTAAGGAGTGAGAGTTATAACAGCCCCTTTTTAGTCAAATCAGAACAGTGGTTTCGAGACCACAAATTCGAGGTCAAAATATTTATTTTATTATTATAAGGTTTACAGCATGATTGAATGATTGTGTGAAAGTTTCTTTCAGTAATTTTATCGTTTGGTTGGTTAATTCAGTAAAAAAGACTAAATCGCGTAAAGCGTAAAACTTGAGTTCTAATAGCTAAAGGTGTCTAATAGATATAGAACCTTAAAGTTTAGGTCCTTAAGTGGTAGTATGTTAGTGGATGTTAATGGATTGGCATAAATGAAATTTTGAACTAATTTTAAGGTTAAAATGGTAAAATGGTTAATAAATGATAGATAATTAAAACAAAGCCAATTATAATTCTCATCCTTTCATCTTTTAACTGAAATTGAAGAAGAAGAAAAAGAATACTAGGGTTCTTCATTCGGCTAAGGCAAATTGATGCAATAAGGTATGTGTTTTGTCCCGTTTTTAATTATTTCTACGTTTTTTAAGATCGTTGCAACTAGTACTAGCTAGCCCAGGGACTATTTTGAAAAAATGTTAAAGATTTTAAATGTTTCCATTGATGAATAAGCTTTTATTTTGAAGTTTCTTGATAGCTTATGAATGTTGATTGTGAGTTATACAAGTTTTGTTAAGTGATTTTGAGTAAAATACAAAATAGGAATTAAATTGAGAAATATGTAAAGTTGTGGTTAAAATGTGAAATAAATGAAAATTATGGGCTGC
Organism: Gossypium rotundifolium; assembly: GCA_025506655.1. Taxonomy (NCBI): domain Eukaryota; kingdom Viridiplantae; phylum Streptophyta; class Magnoliopsida; order Malvales; family Malvaceae; genus Gossypium; species Gossypium rotundifolium. The sequence goes on from CP106722.1 coordinate 108,190,611, forward strand.
TAAGGGCATTGTGGTAATTCAGCTAGCATGGGTTTATTGTGAATTTAATTAATTTGTGATTTTATGAAATAAGGACTAAATTGTGAAAAAGGTAAAAGTTTAGGGGCAAATGTGTAAATGTGCCTTAAAGAATATTTTGGACTAAACTGAATGAATAGATGATTGACTAATTTAATTTTGAATATATTTAGATCAAGAAAAGCGGAATTCGGACCTAGATCAGGGGAAAACTAATGTTATTAATTAATCGACTAGATTCGCCGTTTCACATCCGAGGTAAGTTCGTATGCAATAAGCATTGTTATAATTATGCTTTTTAATGCTTTGACATTGCATAAATTGTATATACGGGACTATATTTATGTTCGACGACAAATCAGCTATTTGTGGCACTTAGTTTGCGATTCGATATAGCTTCGGCTAAATATGGCACTTAGTGTGCGATTTGAGATAGTTTCAGCTATGCACGGCACTTAGTGTGCGAGACATAGTGTGCGAGACATTGAGTATAGCACTTTGGTAAACTGTAATAGTAACATATTTTAATCCCACATTTAACATACTTTTGGATGATTTTTTTCCTTTAGTTATGGAAATAGGTGCTCCTAATCCTTTATTTCATGTTTTATACTCAGTAGAGCACCGGAGAAAGAAAAAAAAGAATAATAGGCCGAAAACGAAGAAAATGGGCCAAAGTAAGAAATCCACACGACCTGGGCCCAAGACCACATGGCCGTGCCCCATAAGAAGAGTCAACCACGACCTGGACCTCGAAAAACACGGTCGTACCCTGTAAGAAGAGTCGACACGGCCTTGACCCCGAAAAACACAGTCGTGCCTCATCAATAGGTTTGACCACGGCCTGGCCACGATTTACACGGGCGTGTGCCATGGGCGTGTCCCTACCGCAAAAAAATAGAATTCTATTCGGATTAGGGTACTTAGAGGCAAAAAAACATATTCCAAAAGCCTATATAAAGACCTTAGAGGCCAACCTTTAAGGGGGCGTTCAGCTAGGCCAAAGAGCCGAGCCAGAGCAATTAAATCCAGGGATTTACTCGAAGAAAGCTAGTTGATTCATCTCAAGAAGTCGAAATCATACTCAAGACTGAGGAACTCTCCTTCAATTCTTTCAGGGGGTTTTAGGGATTTCTTATGTTTTGTTTTATCTTTTCTTTTGAGATGTTTTCTTTTACAATTATGAACTAAACCCTCAAATACTTGAGGGGGATGAAACCTAAGACGGATCTTGTTATTGTTATCTGAGTTGTATGATAAATACTTAATTTGTTCTTAACTATGTGTTCTTAATTCTTGTTTTGGTATTTACGGGATATTGATTCAAGTGTGATGTGCTTAGGCAGAGGAAGAAGAGACCCTGTCTAAGAGTGGATCTAGCATAGTTAAGCGAAGTTGCTCTCGCGCCTAGAGATAGGGTGACGAAAATTTGCTGGATTAGGGTCAAACCTAATATGGGAGTCCATAGATCGAGTTAATGCAATTCTAGGGGTTTTAATTAGAAAGAGATCTCAATTAATCAACCTAGGGTTAAACGTTAGTAGCCTTGAAGAGAGGTATTAATATAAATTAGGGAATCCTACGGATCAAGTCAAGTGAATAAATCGTCTGGTTCAGAGTTAGATAACAAGTGAAGTCTAGGTGGATTCTTCTTCAGGTATTGTCTAAATCAATCGGTTTTCCTTTCAAGTCCTTCCCCAATTTCTTCTTTGTCTTAGAATCTTTAGTTTAATTGATTAGTTAACTTTAGATTAGATAAAAATTCCCTTAATTCGTAGGCTACATAATAGAAAGAGAGTTAATATTAGTACTTTTAGTTCCTTTGGGTTCTATAATCCGGCCTTGCCGCTAGTTATATTACTGTTCGATAGGTGCGCTTGCCTCCATCATTGTCTTAGTTAGTTTCCAGGTTCGATCATTTTTTTTATAAATTTTTAAGACTCGACAGACACGATCAAGTTTTTGACGCCGTTGTCAGGGAACTGAAAGATTAAGAATACTTAATTTTTATTACTTTAGCCATTTTATTATTATTGTAATTTATTTTCATTATTATTTTTATTTTTACTCTGCTAATTTTCCCTTATTTGCTTTTGGCATACAATTTTAGTTTATAGAGGAAGATGGCATTGAATAATTATCAGTGGCAATTCGTGAGGACAAAGCATACTGATGCAGCCAGTGTCTTCAACCTTGACGCGGTCACCATGCTATCAAATCAGGTAGAGATGATGAATAAAAAGATTGATGGCTTATGTAATTCTTTGCAGGTACATCCGGTAATACAGTACGATACGAATGGAAGGGGGGTGAACAGCACAGAATATCTATCCTACAACCCTAGCACAGAGAACGAACAAGTCCACTATATGGGTAACTATTCTAGACCTCAAAATAATTTTTATAGTGACACTTATAATGCAGGTTGGAGGTACCATTCCAATTTCTCGTGGGATGATCAAAGTAGTCAAAGACCGGAACTTCCTCCAGATTTTCAACAACCACCTCACCAACAGAAACAGGAGTCAAACCTTAAGGAGATGCTTTCAAAATTTATAGCGGTGTCAGAAACTCGTTTCCAAAACACCAAAATAGCACATAAAAATCAAGAAGCATCGTTTCAAGAGATCGAAAACCAATTAGGGCAACATTCTAAGCTAATCTCAGAAAGACCACAAGGTATCTTGCCTAACAACACCGAAACTAACCCTGGAGAGCAACCTCAACCAATAACTACTCACAATACTAAAGGGTTAGATGTACCAACATTGACGGAAGAGAATATGGTAGTGGAAGGTAAGGTTGAGGTAAGCCATGATAAACCAAACCCGGTAATTACAGAGTACCAACCACGTGTGTCGTCCCCCAATGCGATAAAGAAAGACCACACAGAGGAACAATTTGATAAATTTCTTAAACCTCCAAAGAAATTACATATTAACTTTCCGTTTCTTGAAGCTCTTTCACTGATGCCAGATCTTAGATCTTGTGTTGATAAAGAAGAAATTCATGAGAAACGAAGACTTTTGATCGATAAACTAGACGAGTGGAACACACACTTCAAAGAAAAAATAAAAATACACAACGCAAAAATGAGGCAACTCTACGACAAACTTAACGATGAGACAATATAGCTTAAGATAGAAGATCAGGTATTCAAAATCTTCCCAGATGGAACAGTCGAGGTAACTAATCCTAAATTCAGCACTTTTAAGGTAAACACTACTTGACTCAAACTATATATCAATAACCGAATTGATCGCATGAGAAAAGATTTCCACCTCCTTAAACCACCATAATTGTGTGAATGAGAGGTAAGTCTAGCTTAAGACATTAAACGAGCGCTTCTCGGGAGGCAACCCAAGCACTAACTCTACTAATCAGTTTAGTTTATTTCTTTTCATGTTTAGGCACAAATTTTTCATACCCACACGGTTTTACACACGGTCATGGCCATGGCCGTGTGGGTACCACAAGTAGGAACATAGGCGTGAGCTGCATCTCTATTTAAACCCCCTTCTCCCTTTTTCTTTTCCAGTTGTCTTTCTTCTTTCATTTTCCATTATTTACTTTTATTTTTACTTCCATTTTTATTTTTATTCTCTTTATTATTTTCTTCTTATTCTTCATGTCATTTAGATTTAGCTTAGGATATAATAAAATCAAGCCGGGTACTTCAAGGATTTAATTTCAAACACTTCAAGGCGCTTCCCCACGTTCACCTTCGCCCAATCCTATCCTGTTTCTTATTCATTAACTCCATCCAAAATTCAAGAAGTTTCACTTCTCTCCCTATCTTTTGATTTTATCACTATATTATCAGTTTATCTATCTTTGTACATTGAGGGCAATATACATCTTAAGTGTGGGGGGTGAAAGTTTATTAGAAAAAGTACCTAACTTTTTGCATTATTCTCAAATCCCTGAATGATATTCTATCTTAAAGTAATTTTCTAATATCACTAATTAGAATGAAATTCATGTTGATTCATGATTTTTATTAATATGTTTTAGATTAAGTCATTGATAATTGTACAATGATGATTTAAACTTGAAGATACTAGAGAATCAAGCATGATGAGTCTATTTTCAAAAAAAATTAAAATTCTATTAGGTTGTCTACTTGAATCTAAATTGTTACCTTGAAGTTTAAAATTTACGAGATTGACAGCAAAATACCCATAATTTTTGTGAGATTTTAAGCCTTTAGAGCATACATCCTTTTCGTGCTCACTTTTTTTTTTTATTATGAGTGTGTCAACATTGATTTGTTGTTCTAGAACTTGCATCGATCATACATGTTGAGACCACACTATTGAGTTGATATATAGAGATGATTAAGGCACCTAGGAACTAACCCACTTACTCCACTAAAAGCCTACCCTCATAAGTGACCCCTAGTGAACCCCTTTGATCCTAACAACCCTTTTTATTGACTCAACCCACTAATATTAACCCGAAACCCATCTCATATTTGTTGTCACCATTCTTTTTTATTACCCTTCTATCGAGATTTGTTTTGATTAGTTGCCTAATTAGATTATTTTAGTTGTTAAAGTTTTATTTTATCTCGATTTGTTCTTAAAAAAAAATCGAAGTAAATTCATTATTATCAAAGTATATTCATTATTAGTTCTGTGATTAAGCGAGCCTATACGTTTAATTTAAACATCTTGAAGAAGAAGCTCGTATTATTAGTATTACAAGTTTTCAATTGATGTAATTATTTTGGTTATTAATCATTTTCCCAATTAGGTAATTTGTCAATCCAATCTCGATTCTAACCCTTCTAATTCAGCCATTATCCACACCTTTAACCGAGCTCCGTTACAACCCTTTTTAAAGACCTTTTGATTTGTGTATCATCTCATTTTACAGTGGTGGAGATTTGATTTTCAAGCAAGTCTATGGTAATAACTTTTCATGTTCGACTTTTGAGAGCTTTATTTTGGAACCTTAAACACCTTGAGTGATTTGAGTGAATCTTAAGTGAGGATGTCAACTTTTGTTGATTTTGAATTAAGGGTGATTATTTAAGTAAGGGGAAACACCTATCTTTTTCATGTTACAAACTCATGACTTTGATTGTTTGAATCTTTAGGACTCTTTGAGTTGAATTATCCATGTATAAATTATCTATGAATTATGATGAGACATTATTGATGAATATTATGAATTGAGGAAGTTTGTTTTAATTGTGAGTTGAGAACTTTGCTTGAGGACAAGCAAGAGCTTAATTGTGGGGGTATTTGATAAACCGTAATAGTAACATATTTTAATCCCACATTTAACATACTTTTGGATGATTTTTTCCCTTTAATTATGGAGTAGGTGCTCCTAATCCTTTGTTTTCATGTTTCATACTCAGTAGAGCACCGGAAGATGAAAAGAACGAATAACGGGCTGAAAACGAAGAAAATGGGCCGAAGTAAGAAATCCACAATAAGAAATCCACAAGGCTTGGGCCCAAGACCACACGACCGTGCCCCGTAAGAAGAGTCGACCACGGCCTGGACCCTGAAAAACACGGTCGTGCCTCATTAACAGGTTTGACCACGGCCTGGCCACGATTTACATGGGCGTGTGCCATGGGCGTGTCCCTGCCGCAAGAAAATAGAATTCTATTCGAATTAGGGTACTTAGAGAAAAAGAAGCATATTCCAAAAGCCTATATAAAGACCTTAGAGGCTAACCTTTAAGGGGGCGTTCAGCTAGGCCAAAGAGCTGAGCTAGAGCAGTTAAATTCAGGGATTTACTCGAAGAAATCTAGTTGATTCATCTCAAGAAGTCGAAATCATACTCAAGACTAAGGAACTCTCCTTCAATTCTTTCAAGGGGTTTTAGGGATTTCTTATGTTTTGTTTTATCTTTTCGTCTGAGATGTTTTCTTTTACAATTATGAACTAAACCCTCAGATACTTGAGGGGGATGAAACCTAAGACGGATCTTGTTATTATTATCTGAGTTGTATGATAAATACTTGATTTGTTCTTAACTATGTGTTCTTAATTCTTGTTTTGGTATTTTCGGGATATTGATTCAAGTGTGATGTGCTTAGGCAGAGGAAGAAGAGACCCTGTCTAAGAGTAGATCTAACATAGTTAAGTGGAGTTGCTCGTGCGCCTAGAGATAGGGTGACAAAATTTTGCCGGATTAGGGTCAAACCTAATATGGGAGTCCATAGATCGAGTTAATGCAATTCTAGGGGTTTTAATTAGAAAGATATTTCAATTAATCAACCTAGGGTTAGACGTTAGTAGCCTTGAAGAAAGGTATTAATATAAATTAGGGAATCTTACGAATCAAGTCAAGCGAATAAATCGTCTGGTTTAGAGTTAGATAACAAGTGAAGTCTAGGTGGATTTTTCCTCAGGTATTATCTAAATCAATCGGTTTTCCCTTCAAGTCCTTCCCCAATTTCTTCTTTTTCTTAGCATCTTTAGTTTAGTTGATTAGTTAATTTTAGATTAGATAAAAATTCCCTTAATTCGTAGGCTAAATAATAGAAAGAGAGTAAATATTAGTACTTTTGGTTCCTTTAGGCTCGACAATTCGATTTTGCCGCTAGCTATACTACTGTTCGATAGGTGCGCTTCCTCCATCATTGTCTTAGTTAGTTTCCAGGTTCGATCATTCTTTTTATAAATTTTTAAAACTCGACAGACACGATCACACTTAGTGTGCGAGACATTGATTATAGCACTTAGTATGCAAGATATCGAGTATTCAACGGCATTCTGTGTAAGTATGAACTTGTTATGGATTATTACAAGTATGTATATGTATATTATGAGATTAAAATCGAAGAAGTTACAAAGTTTGATTATAAGCTTATGAATAAGCATGTGAAAGGTTTGTTAGTAATCTTAAATTTCATGATAATATGTTTAGAATGATAAATGTGTATGTGTGATTAGTTAAGTTTATATCATACGAGCTTACAAAGCTATAAAGCTTACCTTGTTTATTTTTCCATGTCTTATAGTGATTTCAAAGCTAGCTCGGATTCGGGGATCGTCGGAGATTATGTCACACTATCCAACCATCATTTTGGTACTTTTGAGCTCTTGGTTTGGTCATATGGCATGTATAGGATTATGGTCATGTTGATTATGTTTTGGTAGTGAGTTTTTCCATTTGGGATGGCTTGTGAATGGTTGTGCTTTGTTTTGTATTTATATAGTCATGAGATTTGGCTTAATTTGGCTAGTTTGATTATGTATATATAAATGTGCTTATAGATTATATTTTGAGATTTGTGGAATTGGTATTATGCTTGTGAACTGGAACAAAATGATGTATGTTTGGTAAATGTTTTTAGATGAGCTAATGTCATTTTGTGAAGTGTTTAATGTTACTTGGAAATGGTTGATAAATTGATGATGATTGTGATTGAAGTTTAAGCTAAGAAATGCTAGTTGAAATTATGGTTGATTTGGTTGTTATGGATTTCCTATTTTGCTTTGTTTTTGTGCCATATGTATAGGTGAAGGTGTGTACCAAATGGGGTGAATGGCTTCGAAAACAGCCTATTTTTGTCCATACAGGCGTGTGTCTCAGCCGTGTGTGACACACGGTTAAGTTACGCGGCCGTGTGTCCCCTGGTGTTGAAATTAAATTGAAATCAGTATGCTTCACAAGGTCTCACACATGGGCGTGTGACTAGCCGTGTGGTACAAGTCAGTATACCCCTAATTGGCACACGGGCCTAGCACATGGGCATGTGACTTGGCCGTGTTGCATAAGTCAGTATACCCTACAGTTTTGGCACAGGTTAGCACACGGCCTGGCATACGGGCGTGTGTGGCCACTTCGAAGGGTACATGGGCTAGACACACGGGCTTGTGGTCAGCCGCGTACCCAAGTCAGTGCGTATGCCTTATTTTCACACGGCCTGAAAAACGGACATGTCTACTAGCTGTATGAGGCACACGGCCTGTTCACATGGTCGTGAGACCCTTGTTTACATGAAAAATTTCTAAGTTTCCAGAATTTTTGTATGATATCAGTTTAGTCCCGAGCCACTTTTAAAGCATGTTTAAGGCCTCGTAGGCCCTTATGAAGGACAATTTGATTGCGTTGAATGATTTATGAGAATGAATGCTTATTGTTGCATAAATGTATGCTATATGTGTTGTGAATTGATCGGTAATACCTCGTAACCCTATTCCGGCGTTGAATACGGGTGAGGGGTGTTACGAGACCACCATCCGTAGAAAAGCTGTTAAATGAAAAGGAACAACAGAACAAGCTATCTTGAGGAATGCCACTTTAGAACCCCCGTCTCGACTTGAATGGGGGGAATATGATTGTGTCCCTATCCGTATGGAGACATGTGGCGAGCTTGGAGGCAATCCAAGTAGTAAACCAATCAAAAAAAACCAAAATAACCCACCTTTTAGCATAACCACCTAGACAAGCAGACTCCATTTGATCATAGGCCCTCGCTTTCATAAGAAATATGATGTCGTTGGTCACCAAATACCATGTGGGTTCAACTGCTCTATATCATCAAGTTAGAATGAATGACAAGATCTATCCAATCACAGACATCATCATCTTATCGAAGACATCTGCCCCATGTGTTCCGTAATGATGGCTAGATGGAAAGTTCAACACGTTAACACCACCTTACACGGGACCCCAACCTATAAATACCTCTAGAAACTATGAATAAAGGATCGACTCTCCAAAGATAACTAGCCTACATTCTGCCAACTTACCTTCAGCACTTAGCTTTGACATTTTCCTTTACTCTTTGCAACCTCCGACTCTCTGCCTTAACTGGGTGAACCGACCTCCGTAACAATTTCCACTCTCTTTCATATCTCCTCCTTTTTATTGTATCACTGTATGAACAACCGGAAGTTTTAATGTTGTATTTTGCTTGAAAGGAATGGTGATTAGGTAGGATTCCAAGGAAGTTGGATGGTGCACTAATACTATGAAAGTTTTAAAGAATAAAAAAAGTCAAAGGATGCACTCCTTGGAATGATAAATATATAATGGAACTGATTCTGCAGATGAATTTGTTGCAACAGATTCACTATTTCTATGTATTTATCTCTTCTAAGCGCTCATATTCTTATTCACCAGGGAAAATAAATATAATCTACAAGTTTTGGGGGGTTACATTATTTGGCAATATCACTCTCCACTGATCATTAAATACCGGTAAGGCACCTTATTAATATATTTGCTGATGTTGAATACTCTCGGCTCATAGGATGGTTTCATGGTTCTCATCCATTTGCATAAATGCATCTTTCCACTCTCCACTTCTTATAAGCTTTCACCAAATCAAAATAGATTATGAATTTGGTCATGGTGGCTAATCTCAATTTCAACAATCTCTTCTATGATGAAACAATAGGAGAAGAATATTTTAAACTTTGACTGATTAGGCAATGGGTAGCAAAATCGGGGAAAAGAGACGAGGAAAGAGACCATGAAATTTTTTTAAGTAATCAGTAGGAAGGAAATGTTTTAATGGTTTTTTATTTAATCTTAACTTTTAATTTATTTTCATCTAACATTTTAAAAATTATGTAAGTTTATGTTGGTATGAGTAGATCTTTTTCCTTTAATATATATAATTTTAATTTAATTTATATATTTAACGTGCTTTAATTTAATATAATTATACACATTAATTATAATTTAATATATATGCAAAATAAATATAAAATTATATCAAGTTGATAGTATGATTTATTGGTTAATATGTGGGTGAAAAAAGGATAATTATTTGGCACATGCAATAGAAAATTCTAATTCCACAATAAAAGTTAAGGTTTTACCGCATGTCCTATTTATTAATTTTTGTAAAGGGAAAATATCTGATTCACTACTAGTAAGGTTGACTTCACAAGCCGGGTCAGGGTTGACAAGTGTCCTATATGAAAATAGTAAAATATTAATAATAAAAAAATATTAGGAGTGAGCAAAACTCGATTCGATTCAAAAAAATAGAAAAAATTTTGAATTTCGAGTTACTCGAATTGAGTTATTCAACTTATTCGAATTATTTGGGTCAACTTGAATAAGTAATTCGAGTTTTGAGTTCGAATCAAGTTGAATTTTACAATTCAAATAACTCGAATAATAGATTGGTGTAAATATCCTTTTTAGTCCTTGTTAAGTTTGAAATTGAACAAATTGATCTCTCTCAACAAAAATTTAAAAAATTTAAAATTTAAAATATTTATAAAATTCCAAAATTTATATTTTTAAAAATTATAAAAAATTCTAAAAAATATATAAAGAAAGTTAAAAATTAAAAATTTCTATAATAATAATTTAAGGGACCTAAATAAGTTTATCTTACTAAAGTATTTTTTTATTTTGCTTTGAAAAAGTTTTCAAATATATATATGGTTTCAAATTTATGAACTCTAATATAGAATTAATTATATTATAATAAGATTTTAATTTGACATATTTAATTTTTAATTTAACTCGACCAATTTCACTTGATTTGATTCGATTCGGTTCGACTTAAATTTTATTTCACTCCACTCGATTCAAAAAAATTCAAATTAAGTTAGTATGATAAAAGTGAAAAATTTTGAGTTATTCAACTCGATTAACTCAAAAATTTTCACTTTTAAGACTTATTTGTTGAATAAAAAATATTATCAATTTACCAAATGCTCACCCTTTTAAAATACAATTTAAGAGCACATGATAAAATCTTAACTTTGCTTGTGGAATTGAAGTTTTTCACTATCAATATATCAAATAATTATTAAAAAATAGTTATAAAAATTTATTAAAAATATGTAAAATAAACGATATTTTGGTTTAAACGTCAAAATTGTGGCATTCAGGATTTTTGTGCAACATTTGTGAGTTTATTTTGGATTTAAAATATTTTTAAAATTTCTATATAAAATAAAATAAAATAAATAAAACACCGTTATAATAAATATAGAAAAACTTTAATAATTTTAATTAAATTAATTGATTATTTCGTAACACTAATTTAATTAAACCCTTTAAATTATATATACATGCCATTACAATGAAACTAAAATCCACAGATTGATTTTGTGATCAATAATATATGGATATTATAATTTTTATCAAATCTATCTATTATTATTTTACATCAAATATGGATAAAATAGAATTCATTTTAAAATAAATTATAAATCATTATTATTTTAGTTACACTATGGATTGGACCAGTTAATTGGAGGGGAAAATTTCAAACTTAGTGTGCCAAATTGCTAAGATTGAAATTTAAATGAATAGTAAAGAAAATGAAAAGAATAATAATATTTATATATCAGCCACTATACCTAATAATAATGAAAAACTTATATAAAATGTAAGTTCATAAAATCAATGAAAAAATAGCTTCACACGCGTGGAATACATGTAAAAGTGACCTTGGGCAATACGCTAAGAGTACGTTTGGTTTACTGTAATGGAATAGGGTTGTAATTGAATAGAGCTGTAATGGAATAGAGCTGTAATAAGTAATTCAACTGTTTGGTTGAATGGAATAGAATAGAGCTATAATAAAATTCTTGTATTTAGTTGAATGGAATGATGTTGTAATAGCATAAGGAAAAGAACTAAAATGACCATAATACCCTTAGCGTAATTTTTTAGGTAGATGATTATTGTTATTGTTATTAAATTTTAATAAGATTATTATTGAAAATAATTTAATAAAATAATAAATAATTTAATCATATTTTAACATAATTATTATTAAATATAATTTAATAAAAAATAATTTAATAACATTCTTAATATAATTATTATATGAATTAAAAATCAAAATATATAATACTATAAAAATATATATAATCTACTTTATTATTTTTAAAGCGCAATACATATTTAATGTGCTAAAATATCATTATTGAAACAAATAATTTAATTATTCTACAACAAAAATAATTAAATATTAGAAGTAATAAATAACTTGAGAATTATATTTCACATCCAAGCATAATATTCATATATTAACAAAAAGTTACATTATCTTCTGCTCCTGCTCCTCTCTTGCTTGTCTTAACTGCCTAACACATTCCTTGAGAGCTCCATCAAGATGAGTCACCCGGTCTTCCAATCTTTGAGTTTTGTTGAACTACGGTCTCTAGTTTTGCTTTAATACCACTACTTCATTTTCACTTTTTCCCAACCCAAGTTCAATAAAAAAATATAACTAGATTATAGTAAGTAGACTATAATCAAGAAAACAAAGATGAACGGAAAAGAAAAAGAACCATTTAGGACAAGTTCCCAAACTTGTAAAGTAATACCTACAATAGCTTCTTTGGCAACTTTGGCATGTTGCTTCACCAAATCCTCTTTGGCACTAACATTTACTAGAGCAGCTGATAATTTCTTTGTCGACTCTAATGCTATCATTAACTTCTTTAGGAACAATTTGAAGCTTTTGACGACACTTCGGTGATTTTGTGCAATCATTAGGTGATGATGCCTTGAAAGCCTCTGATTCAACAAATTAGAGATGAAAATCAATCTGAATTGGAGAAAACCTACTGGATCTGGTTCAAATTAGAAAATTAGCAAAGCAGCTCAGACCATCTCAAAATGGAAACGTGGAAACTTTAGCCGGAGATGAGACCATAACTACATCGTCTCTACCTGTCTTGTTATCATGCTTCACAAGATGCTTTCAACTGACAGGCAACATGTAGCTTTAGAAAATGCCTACTGAATAATCTTGCAGGTTGCTTTATATCAACTTTCACCTTGTTCAACTAAAACTAGTAACTTTTCATTGTGGACAATATGCTTTAGGTATCAGATTAAAAGATGCATTGCCCAAAAAGATCATTTAATCTGTACCCTCTAATCCTAATGGCAGCATCACTCATTGCACCAAAAGCGCCTTAAAACGCAGCTTTAACCTCCCAATATGCTTTCCTCTACTTGATATTACTTATTTCGCCTAAGTAACGACACAAGAACTTCAAGCAATTGATAGGTAACTAACATGATTATCAGATGAACTAACCCCATTACCCCCATTAATGTCTTACTATAGATCTATCAACTTGACAAGAGAAATAGAAATTAACTATGTTGAAAAATATGAACTGTAATTCAGTGCTATAAGGAAAAGGAGCATAAGTTAAAACTGTCATCAAGGAATTTCTAGCAGTTGAAAAAGAGAGATGGATTCATATGAATGATATAAACAAAGTTAACCATGAATGATACAAACAGAAACTCTCCAGAATTCACATTAATGGGAGCATAGCTAAAGAATCTAGTAACTAAACCATGAGAAGAAGAAAGAAAAGTATATAAGCTAAAATTGATTATGATTAAGGATGAGATTATCCAACTACCTGATCATCTGAGAATCTCTCGAACTGGGATGATATCGATCCGGAACTTTTAGTTTCACCAGGACTTCTCTCAGAAGACTTCCTCTTCCACAACCAACTCTTTTTTTCCATATCAAACTCCAATAGTCCAACAAGAATCAGCTCATCAAGGACTATTCATCTGCAAACAAAGACACAAAAAATGAAAATAAGCAAATCATTGTTCAAATATCACCACATAGTTACCAGAAAATCAATCTTCTCAAATAAAGATAAGAAGGAACAGCCTAGGAAAAAGTCATTGTTCAAATCATTGTTCAAATGTCACCACATAGATTAATTATGTTCCTTATAATACTATTGATCTATGCAATCACTCTTAACATTCAACAGGTTTCTATGCGAATAAATTTCTACGTGGATATCTGCTTGTTTTGAATTGGAACAAACGAAGGCAGTTCTCATATACGCATCCACACATACTACCAGGTAGAATTCGTGATTAAATCCTAAATATAGACTCTCACCCAACTAATCAATCTTCTCTAAAGAAAAACATCAAATTAATTCAATACAAAAACCAAAACATATACTCCATGTTAACATCCTCTTAATATTAAAACCCACAATTTTATCATTAAAAAAATTCAAAAAATGCAAATAAAGAGAACTCAACTAGTCTAAATCACAAGCCATTCAGAAAAAAATCAAAGAACAAGAAGACAACCACCTTGAAAAACTTTTCATCTGTTCAATCGAACATGCAATAGAATCAGTCAAAGAAAAGCCCAATGGAAATCATATGTCTTGAACTAAAAATGAAATACTTTAAAAAAGAATCAAAATTAGGAGAACAAAAGATTCAAATCAAGACAAGGTAAGTGGACCATGTTTATTTTGGTGAATAATATAACAAATATTCCAGATTAGAGGTGAAGCAAAACTAACCTGTAAAATAAATAAGGAAAGAGTGCGACCTGCTAAAGAGACGGGTAATGACCTGTCAGGCTGCTGTGGAGTTAAGAGTAGAAAGAAAAGAAAAAATGATCTTCCCTTCCCTAACCCAAGAAATGGGTTTTAAGCAAAGAGTTAAAAAATATTTTTCATTCCTGATAAAATGAAGAAAAGAAACGTAGGAGAAGATGAAGCTGAGGGCAGAAAAGCCTTTGCTTCAGTTTCTAAGTACCCAAATGTAAGAAGGAAAAATCATAAAGAAGAAAAAAATTACCTCTGCAATCAATGGAAAAAAAAAGGGAAATGTAGGAGAAGATGAAGCTGAGGATAGAAAATGGAAAATAGGAAAAACAATATTGGAAACTGCGGATAGAATCCCTAATCAGCGCTGAAGGCAACGAATGGCTATTACAGCTGATGGGTGTAATAGGGACTGAATGGATTCGGGCTGTAATGCCATTACAGCCAACCAAACTAATGTTTGGTGGTGGGCCCACCGAATTGGGGGGGAATGCATTCCTATTCCCCCCAACCAAACATGCTGTAAATTTCAAAGGCCTCAACAAGCTCCAACGATGGCCTCTTTTCCCACCGGCATCACAACCGTCACCAGCTTCCACCACCGCCATATCACTAGGGGCCACTGGAGGAAACATGAGTAATGGGTGGTTTCTTTTACTTTTCCCTTTTTTTTCATATCATTTAGCTCCATCTTTGGTTCCATCTTTGATATCCCTATTAAAGCCTTGTATTTTCTAAAAGAACTACTTTGAGATCTAAAACTTTTGGTAGAATTTGGCTTAGGATTCACTAAATAAAGAGAACCCAAATCTTTTTTGTTGTTGTTGAATCTCTTGGTCGAAGACAAATGGAAAAGATACCTACTTTGATCACCATTATCACCATGAAAAAACCCTTGCTCTTGGAGGAGTAGTTTACCACAAAAAACAATGTCATTTGCTTTGTTGTTGTTTAAGGGAGTACTTGGAATGATAGGAAACTCAAAAAATTGATGACCATAAGAAGGAGAGTGATGAGAAGTATCATCAAGGTCTTGGTAATTTTCAAGTGAAAGATCACACAAGGAAAGAGTTTCATCAAGCTCTTCTTGGTTGATCTTATAACTATCCTTTATATCCATATTTTTGTAGGGTTTTGAGGTTAAAAAAATGGGTTTTTTTATAGAATGAAATAGAGGGGAAAAAAGAATAGAAATTTGAATGAATGATGGTATGGTTTTAAAAAGGTTTGGCAAGACAAAATTCGTTTATATACATGTATGGTTTAGGCTTCTAGAGAGTGGTTAAAAAAGGGGATATATAGAATTAAGGAAATATAATTGCTTTGTTAGGAAGGCTTCTAGATGGAGTGAGGAAGACGGTGGGAAAGAGCAAGTCAGAGATGAAGTACTGGGAGAAGACTTACTAGAATAGGGGAAGAATTGACTAAGTTACTAGGAAAGAAGGGTAAAATACTCAAAAATACCAAAAAATTTGTTTAATAACGAAAAAGGGCCAGTTTCAAAAATATTTACGGGAAATGGCTGTTTCCCCCCAAAACGCGTCCACGTCGGTAGCGTTTTGGGGATATCTTGACAAAGCGCCCACAGGGCGCTTTTTGCCTATCGCACAAAGCGCCGACGAGGATGCGTTTTGTCGATGTGGTAAAAACACGTCCCCAATGACGCGTTTTAGCCCGTGTTTTTTTAAAAAAAAGCTATTCTCGAATTTTTTAAAAATTTAGGAGAATAAATCTTTATAAAGGCTCAAAATGACAACACTATTTTTTTTAAAGTATCATCAATTAATAAGGAAATATAACTTACAAAGGAAATCTTTATATAGACCCAAAGTCTTATTTCTCTTGTTTTCTTGAGCAAAGTGGGATATGAGATATGTGTATATATAGACTCATGAATAGTTTTGCAGCTTGTTCCTAAACAATATGGGATTCCTTCCTCTTTTAACTAACAATATGAGATGACATGCTACACTATATTTGATTTTTTTTTACAAAACAATTTCTCTTTTTTTATATTTTGTTAACATTTTCTTATATTATAAAAAACAAGAAACAAAACAACTCAAATATATTTTTTACAAATCTAATCATCACTAACATATATTAATAATCCATCAAAAATTTACAAGAAAAACCCACTTACTGTCCCAATTATGTTCATGGCAATGGAAGAACAATAAGCTAAGTTAGTCATATAATTAAAATTTGTTATACATTCATGATTTTATCAACTAATAATAACATTATACATTCATTTAACTAACTAAAATTTATGTATATGCCAAAACGCCCAAAATATATATACAAGATAAAATAAGAGTGACTTGAATATCCACCTGTGCCGATGTATGTGACTCTGACTTGCTCAAATACAGTAATATTATCTTCACTGCTCCTATCTACTACCTACACATGGAAAAAAAAATCGAATACGTTAAGTGTTTTTATGCTTAGTGGTGCTCAAATGATTTTAACTTAATTTATTAAACTATTTTACAACATCCAAATATAAAGGAAATATATATAAGAGAATAATTCATAAATCACATTATAAAACTTTCAAATTAATATAACAAAATTTAAGAAAATAAAATACTAGATAAACCCAAACCCATAATTCTCTTGAAATATTTCTTAATCGTGAAAATATATAACAATAACCGATTCAGCTCAAACTTATATAACATGTTTCTCATTCAAAAATATATAACCCATGAACTTAATTGGGACGGTAAGTGGGTTTTTCTTGTAAATTTTTTATGGATTATTAATATATGTTAGTGATGATTAGATTTGTAAAAAATATATTTGAGTTGTTTTGTTTCTTATTTTTTATAATATAAGAAAATGTGAACAAAATATAAAAAAAGAGAAATTGTTTTGTAAAAAAAAAATCAAATATAGTGTAGCATGTCATCTCATGTTGTTAGTTAAAAGAGGAAGGAATCCCACATTGTTTAGGAACAAGCTGCAAAACTATTCATGAGTCTAGATATAAACATATCTCATATCCCACTTTGCTCAAGAAAACAAGGGAAATGAGACTTTGGGTCTATATAAAAATTTCCTTTGTAAGTTACATTTTCTTATTAATTGATGACACCTTAAAAAAACATAGTGTTGTCACTTTGAGCTTTTATAAAGGTTTATTCTCGTAAATTTTTAAAAAATTTGAGAATAATTTTTTTTAAAAAAAACACGGGCTAAAACGCGTCCCCAAGGACGCGTTTTTGCCACATCAGCAAAGCGCATTCTAGTCAGCGCGCTTTGTGCTGATGTGGCAAAAGTGCGTCCCCAGTGGCGCGCTTTGCTAGCATATTCCCCCAAAATGCGCTGACGTTGATGCGTTTTGGGGGGAAACGGCCATTTCCCATAAATATTTTTGAAACTGACCATTTTCCATTATTAAATAATTTTTTTAGTATTATTGGGTATTTTACCCAGAAAAGAATAATACAAACATAATTCAAAAAGTATAAAATAAAGTTTATCTAGAAAGAAAGATAAATTAGAGCTTCTAGTCATATATTTTTAAGCTTTTATATAACTTATTTTTATTTAAAAATATCTACCATCTAAAAATTTATTTCCTACTAATTCATAAAAAATATCAATTTCATAAAAAACAGGAATTTCCTTCAATATGTTTAAGGCTTTATTTAAATCATATTAGAATTTTTTTAAAAAATGTTATCTTTAGGTACAAGAAAAAATATACCATTTCTAATATATTTTTAAATATCAAATTAGCACCCATTAAATGAAAATTTTTAAAATCTATAAATATTAAATTTATATAAAATTACAAAGAATTTACTAAAAGATTATTAAAAATTATAAAAATACAAAATTTTCTTTAGATTTAAAAATATTTCCGTAGATTCGGGTCCTGGAAGACTGCTGCCAATCAATTGCTCGGGCCAAGGGGATCCACCTCGGCTGACTTAATTTGAAACTTGGACGAACAGCTTAGATTTAGTGGAAATGTTAAAAGAAGATTTTAAAATGGGATGATTTTGAGATTCTTTTGTTTATAAATCTGGCCCAAAAATTATAAATAAACTATTATAATATTTCCTATCAATTTTAATAATTTTATAATTAAATATATTTAAATTTATATATTTTTCTTTACAAAAATTTATGCAAGGCTTAAACCTATTAAACGCAATTTTAAAATGTCATACTATGTTTCGTTTGGTTTAAAGAAATAAGATCATAATGAAAATATTGAAAAATTATTATTTAAAAATTAAAATATGTGAAAATTGGAATCAATAATGAATTGTTTGCATTGTTTTCACTAAACATATTTTCTAAAACTAAAAAAAAAATTAAAAACAATGATTTTTAATTTTATTCTCAAAAAATAAAAAACTTTAGATGAATTGACTAGTTTAAATACATATAAATAAAAAATTTTGTTTTTAACTTATTTGAATCCATATAAATATATCAAACTTATTACCCTTCGAATACTCAAATTTTAATATAAAATGAAAAATTAGTATATAATAAATATTTAAATAATAAATATACCTAAATTATTTATAGGTTTAATCTATAATTTGGCGCTTTAATCATATTCATTTTTCGACTTTGGTAATTATTTTTTCCATTTTGGTACTTAAAGTATCATGAATATGTGTCACATGACGTCCTTTTATCAAATATATAAATTTTAAAAATATATAAAATAGAAAGAAATATACAAAATGTAAGAAATATATATAAAATATCTATATATAAATTTAAAGAAGAAGAAATGTTGAACATTTTTAAATATTTATAGTTTTTAATAACTATAAATGAATGGGTATAATTAATTAAAAGATTATATCTTTTAATTTTTGAAAAGAATTATAACTATTTAAATAATATTATTTGAATAGTTATAATTAAATGAATAATAATGTTTTATTTTAAAAACATTATTATTCTATAAAATACCTATTGATTAAAGATGTCTCTATGAAGAGACATGAAAATTCTTATAAATAGGAATCGATTTCATTTGGAGAGATACCAACAAAAATTCTAATATTCTTTCTCTCTTCCTTCATTATCTAATATTGTTAGATTGTTCTATAAAGTATTACTGCTGTAAATCCTTTATAGAAATTGGTTTTCTTGTCATACATTGCTCGTGTGTAGTGGGCTATTCTCGTCAAGAAAATGCAAATAGCCATTGGCTTCATTGTATCCTCGAGGTTAATTTGCTCGAACTCGCTTGCACAATCAAGATAGGTGGGGCGAATATAACCTTAAAGATAGTGATTTGATACACGCCTTGGAGCCTTGTCCTATTTCTTCTTCATTCGAAGTTTTCGTTCGTGTGCTCGAGATTTTCCTCACCGGAGTTTTGTACTAACAATTTTAAGGTTATATCCACAATGACTACCGCAACTCACGAAAGTGGAACACTAAGGGAGTTGGCTTCCAATTTTGTCAAACTTGATCGGTTTGATGGTGGTAATTTTCGACGATGGCAGAAAAAGATGCACTTCTTATTATCATATTTGAAGATTGCATATGTTTTGGATACCCCAAGACCTGAGGAGACTGAAAATCTAATCTATTGTGAGCCCGAGAAAGACAAAAATGGGACAATGTCGATTACATGTGCATGGGCCACATATTGAATGGTTTGTCCGATGGTTTGTTCGACACCTACCAAAATGAGGTCACCGCTAAAGAATTATGGGACAAATTGGAGACAAGATACATGACCAAGATGTTACAAGTAAGAAATTTCTTGTCGGTCGTTTCAATAATTATCAAATGATTGATGGTCGCTCACATTATGGAACAATTTCGTGATATTGAAAAGATGTTGAATCAATTCAAACAATATGATATGAAAATGGATGAAATGATTGTTGTATCCTTCATAATAGACAAACTTCCTCCATCTTGGAAAGACTTTAAAAGAAGTCTAAAACATAAGAAAGAGGAAATATCTCTTGAGGCTTTGGCAAATCATCTTCGTATTGAAGAAGAATATCGAAAGCAAGATCAGAATCTAAATTCTGAAAATGCCAAAGTGCATGTTACGGAGGAAGTACAGACTACTAAACCATTCAAGAGAAAGTTCAAACAGACTGATAGAGCACCTAAGTTTAAAAAGAAACAAAAGGGCTCATGCTATCATTGTGGTAAGCCGGGACATTTCAAGAATGAATGTCGATTCTTAAAGAAGAAATCATCTTTTAAGGCTGATAATAACGAAAAGTTTGTTGCAATGATATTTGAAATTAATATGGCACAAGATGATAATACATGGTGGATTGATACTGGAGCAACCAAACACGTGTGCAAAGACAAAAGCATGTTCACAAAGTTTACACAATGTGAAAATGACAATGTCTTGTACATGGGAAATTCTTCCACCGCAGCAATCAAAGGCAAAGGGTCTGTTGAACTGCAATTCACTTCTGGAAAGGTTTTAACCTTAAATGATGTATATTATGTACTAGAAGTTAGAAAGAATTTAGTGTCTGGAAGTCTGTTAAATAAGTTTGGTTTCAAACTTGTTTTTGAGGTAGATAAATTTATTTTGTCTAAGGGAGGAATTTTTGTAGGGAAAGGGTATATGTATGAGAGTATGTTCAAACTAAATATTATCAATAAAAATGAAAATACTATTTCTGCTTATATGGTTGAATCTTTTTGTTTATGGCATTATAGATTAGGTCATTTGAATTATAGAAAATTGAATGACATGTATAAGTTAGATTTAATTCCTATTTTTAATAATAATATTGAAAAATGCAATACATGTATGTTGACTAAAATTACAAGAAACCCTTTCCTAAGGTTAAAAGAAAAACAAAATTGCTTGATTTGATACATAGTGATTTATGTGACATGCATAATACTCCTACATTAGGTGGAAAGAAATATTTTGTTACTTTTATTGATGATTGTTCTAAATATTGTTATATATATTTATTGCATTCGAAAGATGAAGCGCTTGATAAATTTAAAGTTTATAAATCAGAAGTTGAACTTCAATGTGAATCATTTATCAAGTGCTTAAGATCGGATAGAGGTGGAGAATACTATAATCCAAGTTATTTTGAATCCATGGGATTGTCCATCAAGTTTCAGCCCTTATACACCACAACAAAACGGTGTAGTGAAAGGAAAAATAGAGTATTAACTGAAATGGTAAATTCAATGTTATCATATTCAGGTCTTGGACAAGGTTTTTGGGGAGAAGCTGTTCTAACAGCTTGTCATATATTGAATAGAGTTCCTAATAAGGAAACTAAAATAACCCCTTATGAACAATGGAAGAAAAGGAAACCAAACCTTAATTATTTGAAGGTTTGGGGTTGTAGAGTTGTTGTCAAAGTTCCAACACCTAAACGTAAAAAGTTAGGTGAAAGAGGAATTGAATGCATATTTATAGGATATGCACATAATAGCAAGGCATATAGGTTCATGGTAATTGAACCAAATGATTCAATTTCAATTAATACTGTTATTGAATCAAGAGATGCTATTTTTGATGAAAATAGATTTAATTCTATATCAAGACAATTACAGCCACAACAATTGATTCATTCTTCAAATGAGAATGAGATTCCATTGGAACAAATTGATAATAATGATGAATCTTGTCAAGAATTAAGAAGAAGTAAGAGGATTAAAAAGGTCAAAGATTTTGGACCAGATTTCATGATGTTTCTTGTAGAAGGAAAAGGTGAAAGTATATATAACAAGATACCTTATTGTTATAATACGTAATCGATCCTATTACATTTGAAGAGGCAATGAAATCTCAAGACTCGCTTTTGGAAAGAAGCAATAAATGATGAGATGGATTCAATAATGGGATATCAAACTTGGATCTTAGTTGATCTTCCACCGGTTCCAAACATATAGGTTGTAAATGGATCTTCAAAAGAAAATGAAGGTCGATGGAACCATTGATAAGTTTAAAGCAAGGTTGGTAGCCAAAGGTTTTACACAAAAACAAGGTATTGATTACTTTGATACCTATGCTCTAGTAGCAAGAATTGCTACAATTAGACTCTTAATATCACTTACATCCATATATAATTTGGTTGTTCACCAAATGGATGTTAAAACGCATTTTAAATGGTGAATTGGAAGAGGAAGTGTACATGGAACAACCTAAGGATTTGTTGTTCCGGGACAAGAGCATAAGGTATGTAAGCTTGTTAAATCTTTATATGGACTTAAACAAGGACCAAAACAATGGCACCAAAAGTTTGACAATGTTGTTTTAGCTAATGGTTATAAAATAAATGAATCCGATAAGTGCATATATAGCAAATTTGAAAATGGAAAAGGTGTCATAATTTGCTTATATGTAGATGACATGCTCATTTTGGCACGGTTTTGGAACAAATAGAAAACACAAAGAAATTCTTGTCAAACAACTTTGCTATGAAAGATATGGGTGTAGCAGATGTTATTCTTGGGATTAAAATAACTTGAGATGAAAGCATCAGTAGCTTTATCACAATCACATTACATTGAAAATGTGCTTAAAAAGTTTGATCTTTTCAACTGTATACCAACATCCACACCCATGGATCCTCAAATAAAATTAGTATCTAATGCTGGTAGGAAAATTGATCAATTGAAATATGCAAGTCTAATTGGTTGTCTTATGTACATAATGACTTGTACAAGACCAAATATTGCATATGCTGTTGGGAAATTGAGTAGGTACACAAGTAATCCAAGTAGTTTGCATTGGCAAGCATTGAATAGAGTACTTAGGTATTTAAAGAAAACTATTAACTATGGATTGTGTTATAATGGATATCCTCCTGTTTTAGAAGGGTATTCGGATGCTAGTTGGATTACAAGTTTGGAAGATCATGCATCTACTAGTGGATGGATCTTTATTCTTGGTGGAGGAGCCATTTCTTGGGGTTCCAAGAAACAAACTTGTATTACTGATTCCACCATGGCAGCAGAATTTATTGCATTAGCCGCTGCATCTAAAAAAGCAGAATGGTTAAGAAATTTTCTTTATGATGTACCTTTATGGCCTAAGCCAATTTCACCTATTTCTATCCGTTGTGATAGTGAGGCTACTCTAGCAAAGGCATATAGCCAAGTATATAATGGAAAGTCTAGACACATTGGATTAAGACATAGTTACGTCAGACAATTAATCTGTAATATCCTGGAATAGGGGTAAAATTTTTTTTAAATTATTTTGCATAAGTGTGGTCATCATGGTGTTAATTGAGGTATTTTAGGTGCTAGTGATAAGCTAAGGGAAGGCCCGAGCTTTAGGAGAAATTTTATTTTTAAGGGCAAAAAGGGGAAACTAGGCAAGAAGGTCTTAAAAATATTTTGTGGAGTTTAGGACACAAGAAATGAATTGGCAAAGTGGCTTGGGCGCTAAGATGCAAAGGGAGTGCCAAGGGGAAGGAGTTCGAGTAACATGGGGAGCAGATGGGCTTTTATTTTTTTAGCGTTAAAAAGGGGATTGGGCTAAGAAGGCTTTAAAAGAATTTTTGTAGGCATTTTTAGCATAAGATAGGCTTTGGTAAAGTGGCTTCCATGCGCCACTTGAGGGTCTTGGCAAGGGACTCAAGTTCGAGCCATGAGGGAAGCGCAAGGTGTGTTTTTATTTTTGTTTTGGCGTTAAGGCAAGGGTGAATTAAGGAAGGAGGCCTTAAAAGAAGTTGGGGTGAGTCTATGACACAAAGAGAATAGCAGCAGAGTGGCGTGGGGGTGCTACCTGCAGCAAGGGTTCTAGCAGGTCTCAGGTTCGAGGCTTAATGGCAACATAAGGTGGTGTTTTATTTTTTTTTCATTTTTCGGCAGATTGGAAGGGTGGTGGACAGCATGTGGGCTTCTTTGGATGAAGATAAATGATTGTTTAATTCTTTTAGAATTCGGCTGGAAGGAAAGGGATAAGGGTTAGTTTATTTTATTTATTTTAGATAAAGGTAGGTTTATTTTATTTAGTTCAAATGGGATTTTATTTTATTTATTTTAAAAGTGGGATAATGGGAATATAAGGCTTGATTTTTGTTTTAGATTCGGCTGGAAGAGTGGATTGTTATTATTTTATTTTGTATTTTATTTGAAGAGGTGATATTGGATAAAAGGTGGTTTTTATTTTATTTAGTTTGAATGTATGATAAGAGATAAATTAGAGAAAAAGTGGGATTTGATAAGGAGCATAGTGGTGGTAGAATGAAGGACACCTTGGGGCTTGTAGTTTCGGTCATGAAGGTTGGGGAGTAGCGGATATTATAAAAGGGTGGTGAGCTTTCTTTTCAATTTTAGCCCTTTTCTTCTACACCTTCACTTTTCTTCTCAACACTACTCACATCAAAAACGCATTTCTTCCTCTACTTGTTCTTTTGGTCGAATCCATCTCTCCTTTTCAATTTCTTTGCTTTTCTTTTCTTTTCCTAACAATAGCCGAAACTCTAGTAAGCCTCATCAAGCATCTTTTCTTTACCATCGTTGTTTTCAAGAGCCGAATATCTCATTACCTTTAAAGCCATTGCCGAATCTCCTAGGATGGTGTTGCCAATCTCTTACTCTTAATTTCGTCTCAAGTGTAGTGGTAAGTAATCGTCACTCTAAACAATTGGTTTTGAGTTCTTATATTGGTATGTCAAAAACCAAGTGATTGGTCTTGGTTGTTATAACATGGCCGAATGTCATAAGTGCCAATAAGTATGTGCTTTTGTGTGTGTAGCTGAAAGAAGGAAGCATTGAGGAAGTCTCTTGGATTCGATCATCTAAGGTAAGTGTTAGGTACTATTTGGCCAAGGGCCATGATTATGGAATTATGCTTAAAACCGATACTAACAAGTGATTAGTAGGGATTTCGACTATTAAAGATACAAGAGTGTGATTTCAGGATTTGGAAGAGATAGGTAAGTGGGTTTGTACTATTCGGCCTTAGGTCATCTTTGGTATTTAAGTGGCTAACCGATTCTGTTCATGATGGATTAGGGGCCTATCGACAGGCATAAGGACAAGTATCGGGATTCTAGATTGTGTTAGATTCAATAGATCGGATCTCTCTAAATAATCAGGTGCGTAGTTATCGCACTGTTTTTTTATTGTTTTAAATATATTAAAATGTATATGTGCTATGTTGTGAATGATAGCCGAGATAAGGGCTAAAATGGTGGATACCCCTGATGGGTAACTGATTAACAAGGTCAGTGTTTTATGTTATTAAATGATTACTGATGACTGTGTGAAATGGAGATGAGCATGTTGTATATCTTTTATTAAATGATATTTTATGATGATATGTATATATATGTGCATGAGGGCTTGGGATATGAATGATGGAGGACAGGGTGTACATAGTTATGTACGTGGTCTAATGTTAGCCTCGTGCTACATTAGCGCTTGATGTTAGCTAGGTGCTACGTCAAGGGAGGTGTTGGCTAGGTGCCCATCTCGGTGGTTGATAGCTGTGTGCATTACCGTGGATTGATTGATATGTGGGATCCCTACGGGATCGGTGGCTCAGCCACGGCCTTGAGCAGCAAGTCTGCCAAGGTAAGATATGTGGATCACTTATGTGATCGGTGGTGGATTAGCCACGGCCTTGGGCAGGGAGTCTGCTAAGGTAGGTGTAATGGATGGACTTAGGTTGGGTTGGGTTTCGTAATTGCATATTTATTTGGATGATCTGTGTGGATATGGGCCAAGCCTATATGTGGAGGCATGTGTGATGGTTATGCACTGAGTCTGTGGGCTCACCCAATTTTTCTTAACCATTTCAGGTAATTCATGAGCTTGGACCGGGTTGGAGTGGATACGAGGTGGCCATGCAGAAGAAGAGATTTTGATTATTTTATGCATTTTTGATATTAAGTATTTTGTTTAAATAACGGTTGTAATAAGGGCCTTATTATTATTTTTGGTATTATTTTAATTGTGGTTAGATTAAAATTAAATTACTATATAAAGATGATTTTATTTTATTTTTAGCAATCTATTTATTCAAGATATATATATTTATATACTAAAGTTTTAATATGGACATTTTATAATAACAAAGTTTTACTTATAATTTTAAAAGGACATGGTTTTCAAAAGTTAACCAAATTTTCATGTTTTATTAGATTTTTAACCGTCTTTCCGCAGTGACATAACCAGATCCGGTCAGGGCTCGTGGGCTGGGTTTGGGGGTGTTACATAATCTCTGATGGAGTGATCACTATTAATTATGTGAGGTCAAGTGAAAATTTGGCAGATCCTTTGACAAAAAGTCTTGCTAGAGATGCAGTAAAAAGGACCTCAAAAGGGATGGGACTCAAGCCCATTAATTAGAGTCATCCATGATGGAAACTCGACTCAACGCTTGGTATAACGCCAAGTCTTGAGTTCAATGAGACAAAGTACATCATTAGTATGTGATTTGTTAGCACTATAAATAAATTCATCCTAAGATTAAAGTGCTAGGTACCCGTAATGATAAGGGAAGGATGAGTAATGTACTCTTAATGGACCCATAACATAAATATGTTAGAGTGTTATAATTACGGAACACTTTTGATGGGATCTACCTATGTGAGTGGAAGTGTGGCCGCTTCTAGGAGCTCAAGGGCTTGGCTCGACAAAGACTCATGAAAAGAGGACACAGACACATGGCCATAATAATGTCCCTAGATACTATGGATTGACCGATGTTGAAATCATTGTGTGAGATGTGTTCGGTTAATCAAATGAAATAGTTGGTTCAAAGCTTAGTCTACCATGTAATTTCGATTAACTTTAACATGTTTTCACTAAGTGAAGGTTCAATCGTAAGATACCTTCATTTATGCAAATTGATTTCCAAGAATATCAAAATCTAAATATTTTGAAAATGGGGCGAGATTGTTGGAACATTTTCAAATATTTATTAAAAGATTATATCTTTTAATTTTTGAAAAGAATTATAACTATTTAAATAATATTATTTGAATAGTTATAATTAAATGAATAATAATGTTTTATTTTAAAAAACATTATTATTCGGTAAGGTACCTATTGATTAAAGATGTCTCTATGAAGAGACATGAAAATTCCTATAAATAGGAATCAGATTTCATTTGGAGAGATACCAACAAAAAATTCTAATATTCTTTCTCTCTTCCTTCATTATCTAATATTGTTAGATTGTTCTATAAAGTATTACTGCAGAAATCCTTTATAGAAATTGGTTTTCTTGTCATACATTGCTCAGTGTGTAGTGGGCTATTCTCAAATCGATTAAAACGCAAATAGCCATTGGCTTCATTGTATCCTCGAGGTTAATTTGCCTAGAACTCGTTTGCACACCGAAGATAGGTGGGGGCGAATATAACCTTAAAGATAGTGATTTGATACACGCCTTGGAGCCTTGTCCTATTTCTTCTTCCTTCTCGAAGTTTAGTTCGTGTGTTCGAGATTTTCCTCACCGGAGTTTTGTACTAACAAGAAATTCACGGGGTTGTTGGTCAAAATTGGCAGACACTCGAATGACTAAAAGGGCAAAGCAAAGCTGTAATGACTCGACTTTTGCTATTGTAAAAAAAATGCACTCTCAAAGCTTATTTTTGTAAATCTAGTCCGTACAGATAAAATAAAAATAATGATGGAGTTAGTATGAGAATATATTAAAGAAAAATTAAGTAATTTAATTGAGAAAATCGTTAATTTCAACTTAGAGACTAAATTATAAAAATTTAATAGCTATTAAATTTTAATTTAGAAAATACTTGAGTACCTAATTGATATTGATAGTGAGAAATGATGACAATAGCCATTAATTGATATAAGTGTAATTAAGGAATAAATATATGTTAAATTGATGAATTAAACATGATTAATTAAACTTAAACTATCATTAACCTAAGTATAAATAGCAAATTAGTGGAATGAAAGACAAAGTTGTCATCTTCTCTCACCATCCATGCCATTGAAAAAGAAAGAAACCTTCAAGCTTTTAAGCAAACATTCGACAATTGAAATTCCTAAGCTAAACAAGTCATTTCCTTAACTTTTTTTTTATAGATTTTGAATCATGTGAGCTTGGTTTAAGTAGCCTATGTATCAATATCTTCAATTGTTAGGTATTTAACAAGTTGTCATTAGAGTGAAATTGATGAATTAGGCTTGAATATGAAAAGATTGGTAGTTAG
Source organism: Gossypium rotundifolium (assembly GCA_025506655.1). Taxonomy (NCBI): domain Eukaryota; kingdom Viridiplantae; phylum Streptophyta; class Magnoliopsida; order Malvales; family Malvaceae; genus Gossypium; species Gossypium rotundifolium. The sequence continues at coordinate 108,219,061 of CP106722.1, forward strand.
AAAGCTTGAATTATATTAAGGACTAAGTTAGAAATAAAGTTAAGCTTGTTAGAAGAATTTTGTGACTTTGGGGACTAAATTGGATAAGTTGAAAACTTTCATAAATTTGTCTTATAGATAGAAAGTATAAGGTCCTTAATGAGAGGATGTAAAATCATAATTTAATCCAATGTTAGATATGGAAAAATATGAGTATCCCATATATAGGGACTAAAATGAATAAAATGCAAAATATGTTGACATTTTATTTTAATGTGATTTAGATGTGAACTAACATTGTTTTTATAAATGAACCAAATCTAGCTAAAGAAAACTTTGGGTCGTCTCGAAAGAAAAGAAAGACGAGAGTCATATACGAGTGACGAAAATTCGATTTGTACTTTTATGATTCGAGTTCAACATATATATTCATGAATGTTGCAAACTAACTATTAAAGTAAGGTTATCACTTGTCTCATGAATTTATTCGTGTTTGATGATATAATATGTTGAAAATTGAATTGAGATATGAATAACATAATTGAGCATGATATGAAACTATATATGTGATAATGAACATGAATATAGTATGTAATTGGAACATCAGTTACTTTATTAACTATTTCGGGTAGAGTCGAATATAGTTAGCATGCCATAGGATTAGTGTACGGGAAATACTTTAGTTTATAATGATGACGCACAGGGAGAATATTATACTTTGGATGTCAGATGAGGTGCAAAGCACACTTTACTTTGGGTATATCGATGAGCCATGGAGCATAATTTATACTTCGGACATTCCGATGAGACTCTAGGTGCCAAATTAGTGTGATGGTTGGATTATCCATGTATTTGTCTTGAGTCCATGTCTGGTTAATAGGGGTTATAAAACATGAGCTTGCTAAATGATATGTGATATGAAATGATGATATAAAAATGGTATAACTTGTGTCGATATGAAATGAGACAAATGATAGCACGTGAAAGATCATGCGAACTAGTTAAAAATGAGCTTTGAGTGTCGATATGGATACGAACGAATCAATATATTCAAGAAAGAAATGGAATAATGACATGAGTAAATGGTACGAAATGAAATGAAAATTAATGTATCTTGTTGTTAGAAAGCATGGTATGATATGTTCATATTAAATTGTCAATTGAGATAGCGTATGAATTTGGCATGTAACACTTGTTGGATCTGGTGCCCTAAGTGTAGTATTTTTGTTTATGTACACTTGTAATTTTTTCGATCAGACTAGTTAATAAAATTATTCATAAATTATACTAATGTCCTTTGTATATTGTGTGACACCCCAAGTCCAACTCGATTGTCGAATTTGAGTATGGAGCGACACATGTTAACCCAATTAAAGAACATACTTTCCACCCTTCTATAAAGAAAAGACCATTATCTATTTTGGTGGATACCCCCTTTACTAGGGTGGTATTCCCTTGGATTAATACCACTTTTATTTGAAAGTGCGAATTTAAAATAACAACCCGCCACATTTAAAGATTAAAAAATGCATAGATTAATATTTGGCAATTGCTTAAATTTACATCAATGAGTCATAAATAACGTTATGCCGTCAAGGCTTCCATTCAACATTTGAAGTGTTCAAAATAACATTCAATACAGATTAAAATTTCAAAATGACAGTTTCTAATAGTTGACCTAACACCCTCAGCAAATATATGTTAACCCCGAAAATAATAAGGCTCACAAATGGAAACAAATATGGCTTTATCCCTTCGATTACCACACTTAACCTAAGAACTTAAAAGGAAGAAGAAACTCGGTAAGTTCGTAAGAACTTAGTGAGTTCCTGGGAAGAATAATCCCACCATAATTACTAGTAGACATTAAGAAAAAGGGATCCAACTAGTTCACCATAGTTGGCAGATACATTATTAGGTCTATAGATCAACTGTCAGATGATACCACAATCAAACTCAGCCTATTGGCGAACAACACGGGTTTCTAAACTCATATATGACAGTCACGGGCACATCTGCTCTGCGAATATGCCACTTGTGCGGACTACCATTTATGACTAACAGACTTACTATTTAGGTTTCCATGCAACATGCGTTACCACACGTACCCTTTTCAATGTACTCCATTCCTTGTGCTAGCTTCTGATCCTTGGTTTTCAAAAAAACAATTTTTTCTTGTATCTTCATATCCGCTCATCTGAGCTATATAACAACATCACCTTTGTATCCTCCTAACTCTCCTCTTTGTATGAGCACATAGGTGTTCCCCCGTAAGGTCGGGTTTTCACCAATCATGGTTTGCAACAAAGTGCCATATCGGAGGCAAATCATATTATCTTGTACCTTCTTTATCATTATTATAATATCCCTCCATTACCTTCTTATACCTATCTGGATACAGAGCTTGTGTACCATGGAAGGAGTACTTATATTGTGTGTATACCAATTTTTTCGAGTCTATTTAACTGCATTTAACCATACATGCACTGACGCTTGAATAGGTTTTCTTAGACATGAACATCAGAGACAAGTGGAAAAGCCACTTACTTGGCTGTACAGTACTTAAGAGTAAATGGATTAACACAAATACCAGACATAAGGTATAGAGGAACTCACCAGAATACTTTACTTAGAGCTTTGTCTACTATACTGGTTCTTTCCCTTTGTTATTGGGACCTTCTCCCATTTCTCTAGCTAAAACAATTAAACAACTTCTTTAATCATTTTAATGACTAAAACTTCAAGAATCTATAGACATGCAAACAGTTTTTGGTAAAAGTTTCTGTCCTACCCAGTATTCCAAGAAATTCTTACCAATCATTTCTTAAATTAGTTATATTTATCTGGTAAAGCTTAAAGGAATGTTTAAGAATTTACCAGTAGATAACTAGCACAAAAGTTTTCCTAAGCTTTTACAGTTAACACTCTTGTTAGCAAATAAGAACTCTCCTAGTTTCTTCGATGATAACAAAGTTTAGTGGAGAAGATGAATCAGAAATCTTCTCTCTACTATTACGTAATCCTATTTATAGATAACCCACGTCCAAATCCCAATCAGGATTATCTCTAATCATTACTCGTTCTTGCACGCTTCCATTAATTAATCACATCTTATGAGGATTTACAAGTGTCATAATTACTGACACGTTGCCTCCACTGGGATGCCAGGTGACTTAAACGTATCCTACAAGCCATTGTACTTACTTAAGTAATGACACTAAAACACGGGTGGTGATCTTATTAGTGAGAAAGTCTACCTGATAAGGTCCTTGCCCTAATTATAATCTAGTTATCACTCTGACTGATACTCCGTAGTTTTGGCGAAGTTCTTCGTAGCACTCCACCATGATGTTACCAACCCTATTTGGTTTAAGTCTCGCAACTTAGGCGGTCTTCACCGACATAGTCTCCCGAATTTATCCTAATGACTTGTATAAACTATTTATTTAACATGCAAATGAAGTTGTAATTGCTCCAGTAACGAATGTAACATCTTGTATCTAGGACCTAACGACCAATTCGAGTATGGGATGCTACAAAAGCAACATCCATAGGTTTTAGACAACAGGTTTAATGATCTCTGACCATCATAGTGCAAGAGGCGCAAATAGTGGAGTAGTAACCTAAAGCAGTGCATCACACAAATGAATAGAGTTGTGCAAGGCAATCCTGGGTTGTGTTGGAGCAACACGTGAACGATGTTTTTGAGGTAGTATTAGGTAGGTGGGACAATTGGCATGTGTAGACCTGTTGAAAGGTTGGGTTACTCACTCAAGCTGAAAGGCCCTTTTGAAATTTGGGAGGGTTTGGACACAAATATTAGGTTTGAAAACTGAACTTGGGCAACCGCCCAACCCAATTTCAAGTTTATAGTAATTTTTTTCATTTTTTATATATTATGTAATTTATATCATAAGAAAAATTGAATATACTATATGATAATATAAATATTAAAAATATATAAAATTATTTATGTTTAAAATTTTAATAACAAGAAATATATATATAATAAATACTAAATAAAAATAATTATATTCTAAAAATATAAAAAATAATATAAACAAATTTAAATGGGTTTGAGTTGACCATTTACAAATACGAGTATACTTGGTCAAAATTCGAAACTCTTATTTTAGGCTTTATCGAGTTTGGACAACTACATATGATATTAATATTATGTATAGGTGCGGCTCAGGCGTCACCCATAAACACCTCTAAACGCATGGTAATGCTAGGCAAGTAGGACAATTGGCATATGATAGTGTTAGGTAAATGGCGTATGGTAATGAAATGAGCTATTAACTTAAAATTTTTAATATGTATATATATTTTGACTTGTTAGAATTTTTTAAATTTTTAAATGAGGTGGGAGACAGTGAAACAGAATTTGAACCAAAGTAATTAAGAAAACAAATTTTAATATGTATATTGAAAAATAATAATTGTTAGCATTTTTAAATCTTTAAATGGGATGAAAGAAATTGAGTGGACTAAAGAGGAGTTTTTACACAATAGGGTAAAAGCTCTCTTCGGACCTTCTCAATTTTGATATTGAGGTAATTAATTTTGTTAAAAATTAAAGTAATTTAATTTTATCAATCTCAAAAGTGAGCATGAAAAGAAAATTAATTACAATATTAATATTTTTCGTCAATTTTATATATTTTGACTTGTATAATAATAAATTTAATCCTTAAAGTTCACGCATTCTGTCTAATTGTTTATATATATTTGAAGTTAAAGTTTTTATTTATTTATTCTTTTGATTTTTTAGATTTTTTAGAATCAAGATCAAATTGACAAAATATGTAAACATTAAAGGCTTAGTTTGTTCTTATATCCATCAAAATTATGTACAATTGACAGAGAACATTAATTATTGTGATTAACTAGTGTTAGTTGCTCACTTTTAAAATTGACAATGATTAAATTGCTCGATTTTTTAAGTGGATCAATTTATTTAATATCAAAATTGAGAGAAATTAAAGAGATTTTTTATATAATAATAAAGAAAATTAATCTAATAATTGTTGATGTAAGGCACGTAACAATAATAACATGTTCTTTCTTTTAAATAAAATTAACATGATTTCTTTTATGTATTTAGATTATGTATTATGAATTTTGGGCAATATACCCAAAAAATACTAAAAAAAATATATTTACGAAAAAAGGTCAAAAATTTTAAAATTTATGGAAAATGACCATTTCCCCACAAAACGCGTCCACGTTAGTGCGTTTTGTAGAGATGCAGCAGGAAAACACGCTCTTAGAGGAGCGCTTTTATCACATCAACCAAAAACGCGTCATTGAGGGCGCGCTTTGCTGACGTGATAAAAACGCTCTCCTAGGAATTCGTTTTAGCCCATGTTTTTTTTCTAAAAAAAACTATTCTCAAATTTTTTAAAAATTTACAAGAATAAACCTTTATAAAGGCTAAAAGTGACAACACTATTTTTTTTAAGGTGTTATCAATTAATAAGGAAATATAACTTATAAAGGAAACATTTATATAGACCCAAAGTCTCATTTACCTTGTTTTCTTGAGCAAAGTGGGATATGAGATATGTGTATATATAGACTCATAAATAGTTTTGCAGCTTGTTCCTAAACAATGTGGGATTACTTTCTCTTTTAACTAATAACATGAGATGAAATGCTACACTATATTTGATATTTTTACTTAGAGTTTACATTTTTTATAAAAAGTTAACATTTGTTACATTATAAATAAAACTTTTAAACTCCATAAGTAAAAAATATAAAATATAAAATGAGTATGGCAAAATATTAAAAATAAATATTTAAAAATTACTAATAGTTGATAGATCATTTTGTAAGTTTTATAATTCGGTAGTTAAAAAATATAGTTAAGTGACTACTAATGTAATTTAATCTAGATATAAAAATGAAAAATAATTATTATATTTTATGTATATTATATATTTCTATAAAAAACTTATTTAACATAATTATATACTATGTTTAAATAGATTATCTATCTAGTCAAAATATTCGACATTCATTAGGTGATGAAAATTAAATTAAATTAGAATTACAAAAATTAATTAGTATAGTAAAATATTAAAATAAATAAATATTTAAAAGATATATCAATTTTTAAAATTACGAAAAATACTATTTGAGTACCAAATACTCACCATTTATTTATTAATCAAAATTCATAATAAAAATAAAATAAATAATAATAAAAATTAAAAGATAACTTCTAAATTTAAATAATGGAAAATTATTTTAAAAATTAGAATTGCATTGATATTAACTTCAAATATTTAAAATTGAATAGAAGATTATTGCATGTACAAGCTTCATATGTGCAATTTGTTCTCTTTTTTAATAGTTCTTTTGTATATGTTAACAATTCTAAAATGCAACAAGATTAAAGATCTCAAAAGATAATTTTATAATATAAGAAAATGTTAACAAAATATAAAAAAAAAATTATTTTGTAAAAAAAATCAAATATAGTGTAGCCTTTAATCTCATGTTGTTAGTTAAAAGAGGAAAGAATCCCACATTGTTTAAGAACAAGCTGCAAAACTATTCATGAGTTTATGTATACACATATCTCATATTCCACTTTGCTCAAGAAAACAAGGGAAATGAGACTTTGGGTCTATATAAAGTTTTCCTTTGTAAGTTATATTTTCTTATTAATTGATGACACATTAAAAAAATAGTGTTGTCACTTTTAGCCTTTATAAAAGTTTATTCTCGTAAATTTTTAAAAAATTTGAGAATAATTTTTTTTAAAGCATGGGCTAAAACGCATCCTTGGGGGAGCGTTTTTGCAACTTCAGCAAAGCGTGCCCTCAAGGACACATTTTTGGCTGATGTGGCAAAAGAGTTACCCCAAGGGCGTGCTTTCCCCACAAAACGTGCTGACGTGGACGCGTTTTGTGGGGAAATGACCCTTTTCTGTAAATTTTAAAATTTTCGACCCTTTTCCGTAAATATATATATTTTTAGTATTTTTGAATATATTACCCATGAATTTTTATATATTTTTATTTTAAAATTTTTAATATTATATATATTTGATAAAAACATAATGTGATATGTTTTTTTGGGCAAAACTATCACTTATTCTTTTTAATGGCATTAAGAATTGGGAAATGATTGAATGAAACAGTGACGCTACGTCATCTGTATCCCTTTCCAATAGATTTATGCCACATCACCATTTTTATCATGAGTTTCAGCATTTTTATCCTGAAAAAAATCAAATCTAAATTAAAATCCTGAAATTCAAAATAAAATGTTAAAATTCATGATAAAAATATTGATGTGACATAAATCTATTGGAAAGGAATACAGATGATGTGGCGTCACTGTTTCATTCAATCTTTTCTCTTAAGAATTAGACCAAAATCTATATGGACGCAAAAGTTAAAAAAAAAAAAAAGAGTAAACAAATATTAGGTACAATGTGAATTATATTTCATTAACAAATGGTGAATTAAAGAGTTAATTTACGATTTTCATTCCAAATTAATCTCTATTGAAAATATTTTAATTATATCTTTAAACTATTGAGATTATATTAATAAGATCCTTTCATTATTAAAACTATTAGTTTATCTCATTAACTAGTACGTCTAATATTATATAACATAATTTAAAATAAAAATTTTAAAATAAATAGTAAAAATAGATGTAAAAATCTTGATTTTGAGATTTTTAAAACTATTACAAAAATTTTATTGTTCATTCTCTATTTTAGTTTTACTTTATTTTAATTTTAAAAGTTATTTGACAATATTTCATTTAAAAAATTATTTTAAATTATACCACGTAAAATTTGACATGTAAATTAATAATTTTAATAATAAAAGAATCTAATTGATATATCTTCAATAGTTAAGATATAATTAAAATATTTTAAAATTTAGGATGAATTTAAAATATGAGTAATAGTTTGAGGTGTTTGATACAATTAAGTCTGAATCAAGCATTATTTAAATAAAGGCTTTTGAGTTGTAATAAAATTATTAATGCTCTCTCCAAATAAAATTATATATCTCAAAAAGGATTTATAAAAATTTCTTCAAAAATTCCCGAGCCGCTCTCATCTCTCTTCACGCATTCCCTCCGCCACCGCCTCCGTGTCCTCCTCCAGTTTAGGACGCAAGCCTTCTATTCCAGCTTCCGACGGACCAGGAAATTAAGGTAGTTCTTGAAACCCTAAATTTAATTTGAAGATTTGATTTCCACTTAAGTTATAAGGTTTTGTTTACTTTGTTGAGAAGGCCAAATTATTTTAAAGTAATCGGTTGCTGAAGCATCGGACCGTTTTCGCCTCTATTTTCCGTTGCACTGCTATTTGCGGCTGCGATTCCGCAGTGCTATTGGTGTGAAATTTGATCACACCGTAGCCCACACCGCTGCCTCCGCTATTTGAAACCCTCAGGCTGCAGAAATTTGACCTTTTTTTTTTCTTTTTTCGTTGGTGACAGTTAATTGAAGTTTGTTAAGGAAATAATGATCTATACGGCGATTGACAACTTCTATTTAACGGATGAGCAGCTAAAGAACTCACCTTCAAGTAAAGATGGCATAGATGAAGCAACTGAAACTACACTAAGGATCTATGGCTGTGATCTCATCCAAGAAAGCGGAATATTACTTAAATTGTAACTATTTCTTTACTTTTTTGTGGTCAATTTTAGTTCTATAAATCATATGTTATAAGGAATTTTCTGATTGCTTTATGTTTCTTTAATTTTGTACATACAGGCCTCAAGCTGTCATGGCTACTGGCCAGGTTCTTTTCCATCGTTTTTATTGCAAGAAGTCATTTGCCCGCTTTGATGTCAAGGTTAATCTCTTTTCTTCTTTTCTTAGGCTGTTGATAACTTATTAAATTGGGAGGAAGAGAAGTATTAGTGTTAATTACCTATGATTTTGTTTTTGTGTAGGATCGATTAGTTGTGGTACATTTGAGTTGTAGTGGGTGTTTCCTACTGATTTCCCTGCCAAATTTCTTCAAGATTGCAAAAATCTATCCTTGTTTGACATTTTAATTTCTTTGTAGATAGTTGCAGCTAGCTCTTTGTGGCTTGCATCAAAATTAGAGGAAAGTCCTCGGAGAGCAAGGCAAGTAATCATAGTTTTCCACAGAATGGAATGTAGAAGAGAGAACTTACCGATAGAGCATTTGGATCTATATTCAAAGGTGAGATCAATTAGTTCATATATTTTAACAAATTCAGCACTTCCTTTTTAAAGCAGGTCGTCTAGGCTTTATTCCTAGTGGCTGTTTCTAACTTCCTGTTCGTTATTTGCAGAAATTTTCTGACTTGAAAGCAGAATTGAGCAGAACCGAAAGGCACATACTGAAAGAGATGGGTTTTGTTTGTCATGTTGAACATCCCCATAAGTTCATATCTAACTATCTTGCTACCCTTGAAACACCTCCTGAGTTGAGGCAGGAAGCATGGAATCTAGCAAATGATAGGTACTTTTGCAACAGAAGCACCCTTTATTCACAATGTTCATCTTGTTAGTGCATGTTTTATTTGCTCATTTAGTTATTCTAGGTACTTAATAGTAATTACTGTTCTTAGTATTAATTCTGTACACTTAGGTTCATAAGCAAACCAAAAAGGTTCTGCTATTATGACCACTTTATAGTTGAAGTTAGATTGCAAGTTCAATTCCCAATTGATAACTCAGTGGATATAGATATTGGAATCTGTTCTTACTATTCTATTGGAGTCCTTTCAACGAACCTAACAATTTCATGCAATAACAGTGGGGCATTGATATGACAAACCTAACATTGAGCATAACGTTTCTGAAGTAGAAATCTTGATATGTAATTGGAGATAGGAAAATGATATTTCTGGAAGGGAGAATTTCTAATATCTGCTGGATTGTGCGTCAACTCTTTAGAAGAGATTCAAAATTTTAGAAACCATAAAACAAATAGAGGGTAGATTACAAATTAAATGTAGGTTGTAAGGTTTCATTAAGATAAATTTGAATTCCAAGTGGTTCTATGAATCCATATTGGAAAATATTATAGTTTGCAGTTTTGGTTTATTTATTGTGGCTTCAAAACATTCTTTGACAGAGCCTAGCAATGGAATTTCTTTACTTTTGGTGATATTAGCTTCTATTCTGGCTTTTCTTCTCAAGAAAACTATGAGGGTCATTATGCTTATACCCTTTTAAAACTGATTAATAGTGCTACATGTGGTTAAGAAGAACTAGAGAGAGGGTGAGTGGAAGGAAGATAGTGTAACAATGGTGGGAATGATAATATGCATTTGGAGTAGTCGTGAGACACAAGAACAGTTATTACATGAGAGTGCAACACTATTTGTAACTTGTTGGTAAGAATGACATGATTCTGGTCAAAGGAGTTAGAGCCTTTGCTTCAAGGCTAAGGCTTTGCTTAGTAGAGTGAAGAAAATTGGAAGGATGGAAAATTGAAGGGTAGAAAACTAGATGGATGGAAAACATAATTTTTCTTTCCATAGATGTGCTTGGTATGAAAGATGGAAAAATGGAAAGAAAAAGTAATTTTCTTTTCATCCATCGCTTGGTAGAGTTGAAAAATGGAAGGAAAGAAAATAAAACATTTGAAAAATGCATAATTTTGAACTAACATAAACCTCTCTCTCATTTTCTCCACTCTTATCATTTAAATCTGGAATGATTGATTTTTGTGCATTAGGATGGAGGAAATTGATCATTTCTCCTATTTTCTTTCCACTTACTTTTCCTTCCGACCAAGCACACTTCAAATTTTTTTTATTTTTCCACTCCCTCCTCCCATCCCTCCACTTTTTCACCCAACCAAGCACACCCCAAGTGTTTAACGTTTGTTTTTTGGATCACTGGAGGTTCATGCCAACTATTGACATAGAAATAGACATGGATGGTGTAGCTAAATTATGATTGCTTTGAAATTATGGTTGCAGATAAATCTTTTCTTATGCTTTTTTTAATCTCCCTTGAGCTGTAATGTTCTGAAGTTTCTGCAGATAAATGTTCTTGTATGAGTTGATATTTCTAGTTCCATATTTGGATGACATTTTGTATGAACTGCCTTAGAAAAGCCACTGCTAGTGTTTATATTTGGATTCTATGCATTTACATGGAAGATCTACCGCATCTAAATTTTAGTTTGTGTTGTCAATGTCCTGTTCATTGAACCACTGGCATATGTTATTCTTTCTCTTGGTGGAACTTGTACTATTTTCTGTGCTGATGTTCATCAACTCTCTTTGGAGTAGCTTACGTACAACCTTGTGTGTTCGATTCAAGAGTGAAGTTGTGGCATGTGGAGTTGTATATGCTGCTGCTCGCAGGTTCCAAGTGCCCCTTCCTGAGAACCCACCATGGTGGAAGGCTTTTGATGCAGATAAATCTGGGATCGATGAGGTTTGTAGGGTTCTGGCTCGTTTGTACAGCCTTCCCAAGGCTCAATACATTCCTGTATGCAAGGATGGAAAACCATTCACATTTTCCACCAGATCTGCTGATTCACAATCTCAGCCACCTCCAAAGGTGAATCCGACTTTTAGTTTCTCACCTTCCATTCTTTTTGAAGTTTCACTGGCCAGATGTGCTGCTAAAATATTTATATTAAATCTCCAAGCACATAATCTCTTCTCTTAACTGCACCTATGGCATGAAAGAGCAAGGGGGATAGAATTGAGGAATTCCTGAACTTTCCTTTTTTATATAGCTAAGCTAAATTCAACATATATGAGCTCTTTAGATTAATCCAATCAGAGGTGTTTTTGAAATTTTCTCACCATTTTGCAGGAAGTTCCGCATAGCCCGCCAGCTAATAATAATGCCAATGTTTCCAACACTACTGTAGCAGTAGCTGATGTAGAATCCGAGGGAGCCAAAGAAGCTAAGATTAAGATGGCTCTTGACAAGCTGAAAGAATCCAAGCAGAGTGATGATGAATCGAAGAGCATGCCTACCACAGACAGTGATGCAAGAGAAGAACCGAGGCATAAATCCAAGTCTGAGCACAAGACAGAATCAAGCGGAGAAAAGAGCAAGGACAGGGACAGAGAAAGGGAGAGGGACAGAGAAAGAGACAGGGAGAGAGCAAAGGCCCGGGATCGTGACAGGGGCAGAGATTCCGACCGGGAAAGAGAGCGAGATGAGACCGAAAGGGACAGAGATAAAGTCAAGGATCGAGGTCATCGATCAAAGGATAGAACAAAGGATTCAGGTTGTTCCATTTATTCTCGTTACGGGAATGGATTAAATATTTCTGATTTTGATTACCATGTCTCGTATACCTATTTACTAACCACTATTATTTTGTAGCAGGGGGGCATTCTGAAAAATCAAGGCACCACTCATCACGCGGTATGGTTTTAGCATTCCACGAAGTTTTCAATCACTGTAATTTCTTTTATAGATTAGTTCGTGATCTGAACCTGTTTCTCTTTTCCCAGATCGTGATTATCGTGGCTCATCGTATTCTTCAAGGGAGAAAGATCGTCATAGACATCACTCCTATGCTTAGAACAGTCTTGAAGGAGCATTGCATGTTTGGAACCTTGTAGCCATGACAGTTGCTTGCCATGCTAACTGAAAAATATGTCTGATATGCAGAAATGTAACAGTAGTTTATGTATTGTATTTGGAGTTAAAATGTATTTGGTCCAAAATTATTATTTAAACATTTAACTTTCAAATTTGCTTAATGCAACAGCTGACGGTTTCTTGCTACCAACTATTAGTTTGCCAGACCTTGAAACAGTCTTCGCAAAACACATTCGATATCTATATATAGGCTAGGTTTAATGGTACAAAAAATTTTAAAAACACATAATACGATAAATTAATTTAATATTTTCTATAGAATATAATTAAATTGTTTTTCTTGTATTGCATTAATTTAAAATTTAAATTGTAAATAAATATACTAAGAGAACTTTAATTTTAATATCAATAGAAAAATATATATGATCTTTATTTTTATCTAAATTTGCACGTAAATTGTTTAAATATGATGAATATTATAATGCCTTTATAATAAAATCTTATTAATCAATTTTATGTATTTGCTCAAAATATAAGACAGGATGAAAACTCCAATCAACTCTTGAAGATGTCAAACAATTCCTTCACGGTCGTTTATCACGTTATGGTCAATGGCTCTTTCTATAAAAGCTTTAACTTGATGAGAGGTTTGCGTGAAAACATCTTTCACTCTATCTCTTTGTTTTATGCATGAGCATTCTCTTTCTTATGTTTCAAAAAATTGAAACAAATGGATTCATACGAGGAATCAAAATTTTTAGGAATGCCCCTATTAATCATTTTCTTTTTGTCGATGATTGCTATATTTTTTATATTTCCTCCGTACAAACTTGCAAATCTCTCAAGACTTTGCTCAAAAAGTTCTGCTTCTTATCAGGACTTCAAATTAATTTTTATAAATCGGATCTCTTTCTCAGTCCTTTTACTAGACCACAAGCCAAAAAATACCAACCCAGGAAATATCTAGATTTGGAATTAGGGAAACGACATAGGAAAAAAGAATTTTCAAGGTGAACAACGAACTTACTTCGTGGAAGTTTAAGTGTCTCTCGTCAGGCGAGAAACTCATTCTCATAAAATCTACCTTGATTTCGCTCCCCTTTACCCCCTACATGTTTTCAAGGCCCCAAACTACGTCTGTGATAACACTGAAAAAACCATGCTTGCCTTTTGATGGGGCCACGACACTGATTGGAAATTTCACCCCTATGGCTGGGACTAAATCTGTGCTCTTTTTTTCGAAAGGGGACTGGGAATTCGAAAAACTAGTCTTTTCAATGAAACCCTCCTTTCAAAAAAATGCTTGGTGCATCATGACAAATCAAAACTGTCTTCTCACAAGAGCCTTATTATCCAAATATTGCAATCATCACCCCTTCGAATCCATAAAGCCCAAGCTTATAGATTCCTAAGCTTAGAAAGGTATTCTCAATGGGAGGATATCTACATACAAGGAACAGATGTTCAAATTTGGGACAGCAAAAGCTGCTGGATTAGCACAAACATGGATTCCCCCTCGTGTACACTATCAAACCATCTACGTCGGGTATTAAAGTCAAATCATGCCTCTACCCTCATGTCAACAACTAGGACCAAAAGAAATCTTTAAATTTAATCAACCCTAGTCTAGAAATTCGATTACAATGGACTTTTTTCTATAAAGAATGTGTATGCCTTTCATCATCCGTCAGACCCAAATTTTTGTACTCAATTGGTTCCACATAAGGCTTGGACCAACTTTTGGCGACTCAGACTTTCTTACAAAATTATTATTTTCTTATGGATAATTTGCAATAATTGTCTTTCAGCTAAAGATATTCTCTTGAGAAGACTATCTTTCGATGGCAATCTATGTTCTTTTTACAACACCAATAGAGACACTGTTGATCACCTCTTCCTTATTGGAATTTTGCCAAGTCTGTTTGGTTTGGTTCTTCTCTCATTCTTCGCTTTGGTTCCCCCCATGTTTCTTCCTTATCTAATTGGCTTTTCCACTTGCTCCAATCAAATAACATCAGTACTCTCTGGATCATCTGGAAATCAGTTAATGAAATCAAGGAGATTTTACACCACTGTGGCATGCACTCTCTAGATCATTTGGAAATTAATGAATGAACTCATCTTTGAAAAGTTGATCCTATGCCATCTGTTGCAGTTAGAAGGATTCATTATCTCCACCTGTCTGTTCTAAGTGCCTACCCCTTTGACACTTTTCAGGCCTCTCATCCAAGAACTCAAGCATATGTTTTTGCTCGAGGACCTTTCTCATTGGACTTATAACATCCCATACCCAACTCGATCGCCGAGTATGAGCTATGGCATGCCACATTTGTTGTCTGGGCAACTACAACTTTCTTTTATATCAAATAAATAGCTTATGCAATTCATTAGGGCTAATACTTATTTATAAAATGATATTTAGTCAAATTATGGATTTAAACAAGCTTACGAAATCTCATCCAATAGCTCGAGGTCTTTTGCAGACTAAAATGTAGCATTTTCTAAACTATTGGATTGACATCGCGATGTTGAAGGTATCATGTCGTGGCTTTGACAAAACAGTGAGTGATGTCGTGACATCAGAGGCTTGTGGTTGCCATGCCACTCTATTAATTTCACATCGCGATGTTGTAGGTCTGTTGTTGCGACGACACCTACTATTTGCACAAAATCCATTGAGTACCAATTCACAACACCTAAAACAAATAACCAATTACATCATTTCAACCGTTTTAGCCTTCTATCATTCACATACACACTTTAACAAACCATATGCACACTACACCAAAACAAACTTTTAGAGGCGTTTTTAGCGGCGTTTTAAATAAAAACGCCGCAAATATTATACATTAGCGGCATTTGAAGGAAAACGCCGCAAAAAAATGAGCAATAGCTGCGTTTATTTCCAAAATGCCGCTAAAAAGGATATATAGCGGCGTTTTTTGCTAAAGGTCTGAGCAATAGCGGCGCTTTTGTAAAAACGCCGCTAAAGGTCTGAGCATTAGCGGCGCTTTTGGAAAAACGCCGCTAAAGGTCTTTTGATTAAAAAACCGCAAATATGTTAATCAATACGACGGCGTTTTGTGGTTGAGAAACAAAATTATTTAGTAAATTGAAAATGTTATTTAAATTTCCTGAAATATTGAAAGAATATATATTATTCAAAATTTATCTAAATAATTAAGGGTTTAGCGATTTGTATGGGCTGACTAGGGTTTCGAGTTCAGCATTTCAAGATTTAGTGTACTTTATCAGTTTATGGTTTACAGTTAGTCTTAGAATTAGGGTTATGGCTAGAGTTTATGAGTTTATGGGTTTGTGGGTGTATGGTTTAAGGTTCACGAGTTTAGGGTTTAGGGTTTATCGAATGAAGACAAAATATCAAATTTGATTTAATCATTAAAAAATTATAAAAATATATGATATAAAATGGTGAGATTGTAATTTTTACTTACAAATTAATTTTAGCCCCTAACAAAATCTGAATGTGCACTTGTTTATCCTTAAACCCTAAATCTTAAATCTTAAACAGTATAAACCCTAAACTATAAACCATAGATCTAGATTCTAAACCCTAAATCATCGCTATAAACACTAGACCATAAACCCCTAAACTATAAACACTAAACCATTAACCATTAAACACTAACCTTAATCGCCGCTAAATGTTGAGCAACAATTCTATTTTCATTTAGGGTAATAGACACTCATTTCGATTTTATTAGATTTAGTTTTCATTTTTTCTTATTTTTGTTTTAAATTTAATTTTATTTTGCTATTTGAAATTAATCGACTTAATTATGAAAAGTACGTTACAAATTTTTAACTAAACCCTTAAGAAGTTTTGCTTTATCGAAACCCTTAAACACTAACTAGTAATGTTAATTAAAATACAATTTATTTTTAATTGAATATATAAAATACAAATATTTTATCTTAATTAAAATATAAATTATCTTGATTAAAATATAAATTATTTTAATCAAAAATAATGACACTTAAAAAAATTTGAAAGTAAAAACATAGAAAAATATTTGTTAAAAATGAAAAAATTATTAAATAATTTCTTATATAATCGTAAAAGAGATATATAGTTTTACTTTTAAAATATTGAATTAATTCTCATAATAATTTAGGGTTTATGTGGTTTAATTTAGGGTATATAGTTTATGGATTAATCTTTATAGTTTAGGGTTTGGGATTTATGTTTTAGATTTAGGGTTTAAGATTTAAGACTAAGGGTTAGGTTAGAGGTTAGGCCGAGTTTATAGTTTAGTTTTTATTATTTTAGAGTTATGGGGTTTTGGGTTTAGTGCTTAAACCATATCGAATAATAAAGTTAGAGTCTTAGTGTTTAGGAATTTAGGTATTAGGGATTTTGATAAAATATATAAAAATCATATTATATATTGAGAGGGTTTATGTAAGCAATTAGATTATTTCTTTAATTACTTACGCAATGTAATATATATATATATATATATATATATATATATATATATGAGTTAAGGTGTATAATTTAGGGTTTTAGTATTTAGGTATGAGAAATTAAATTATGAAACTGTACAAATTAAACATATTGTTAGAAACAAAACAAAATTAATTTAAAGGAATCTAATTAATAATTAAACTAAAAAATTTATTAATATTGAAGGTATTAGCGGCGTTTTTGAGCAAAAACGCCGCAAAAACATTACTAAACAAAACGACGACGTTTACTTGGGGCTTTAGTGGCGCTAGACATAAAAACGCCACAAATGAGTAGTTTTAGTGGCGTTTGTTTTGGAAAACGCCACAAAAAACCATTGAAACGATGTCTTTTTTTTGGTGATTTTAGTGGCGCTTTTTTAAAAACGACACAAAGGGCAATTTTTTTTAATAAAACGTCACCATTTTTTCTTTCGCTATTTTGTTTCTGTCGTTTTAACAAAACTAGCCACGGTGCAAAATCCTTAATTTCTCTAATTTCTCCCCCCCCCAAAACAGTAGAAAGAATACCCCCAAAACCCGATTAAGAAGAAACCCATCTCTCCATCTCTCTCTCTTTCTGTGTCTTCAAATCGTTTTTGGTTTTAGGGTTTTCGATCCCAAAAAACATTCTCATTTCACCCTTTTACTTGTGGAATCCGTTCTGAAGTGCTTTCATTTCTCTTCATCTTCCTCAAGGTACTCCTCTCCTTCATGCTCGCTCTTCTTCTCCCACATTTTCAAGGCAAGCTCTGTAGTTTTCTATTTTCCTTTTCTTTCTTTTTTTTTTCAAATTTGGGTTTCATTCACATTCACCATTTTATTGTGCTACTAAACTTTTTTCAGGTCTGTTTCTCGATTGGGTTGTCTTCAATCTCTGCTGCCACTTCAATCAGTAGTGTCTTCAGCTAGGCTCACGTCGTGCCTAGGAACTGATTCAATGAGCTCCAGGTCGTAAAAAACTATCAATTATATTCAACGTCGTGCCTAGGAAATTTCTATTGAACGTCATGCCTCTAAAACACCCCAAACCCGGCCCACGAGCCTTGACCGGATCTGGTATGTTCCTTGAGAAAAACCATTCAAAACTTATTTGAACTTTGCCAAAATTTTTGTGTGTTTTTGAAAAACAATTGATTTGTGTTGGGTTCAAATTTTAAACGGTGTTGATTAGGTGTCAAAACATTTAACATTTATTTTTAATAAAAGTTACTTAAACTTTAAAGTGATAAAAATCGTATCCTACTAGAATAATTTAAATGCATGCGTAGATAGTTTCATACTAGTGGCCTTATTACATCAAAGAAAACCTGAAATAAATCCAAAACTTGAATATTAAAAACTAATAAAAATAAAACAATCTCTGAGTTGAGCATGGCCACCACTGAGCTCCTGCCGACCCGGTCCATTACTGAGTGTCACCTGAAAAATATCCCACAACGGGGTGAGTCAAATAGACTCAGTGTGTAACAACCAACACAAGTCTCAATCAATTTAGGCATGTCCAATCATACATAATAAACATATATAATCAATGATGCAACCCGAACCCGAACCTAGATAACCATCCGCTACACGTCACCCGTACCAACCATCACACCGTGGGGACTACTAAGTCAACCCTCCATCCGCTACATATCATCGAAGGCAGTCGCTGCAGACGACATGCTCATCACCCTTATAATTTCGTGGCATAGCCACCAGATAATTATTTTGTGACATAAGTCACCACATTCAGATTTCGTGACATAAGTCACCACATTCAGATATTGTGGTATAAAAGCACCAGATCACTTCCCCTTAACATATCACCCATATGCCCCATGTCATACAAATCATGCAATAACATGCCTTATTCTTTATTTCACATTCTCATTAATATTCACGGATGGGCCTTAACAGATATTCATGCTATCATAACTACAGTAGTAGTAAGTTACGTACCTGAGTACTTCGTACCATTGCATGGTACTCATAGCAATATCTTACGTATTCTTATTAACACATTTATCAAAACATACCCATAAATCTTTTAAGGCTTAGTGTGGGGTACACACCTGGTATTAATGCTTTACTGAAATCCCGAAAACCCGATCTAATGCTTTAGACCCTTAAGTTCCTACATTCGGCCAACACCAACCTATTTTAGCTTAAGGCCATTCGGCCAAATGATCAAATCTCGAAGGATTATCGCAACCAAAATCTTACCTTGCTGCTGATGGTATTAACAATCAAATCCCGAGATTCTGTAGTCTTTCTCCCTTGGAATCGGCTAACACTAGATCACTTGATTTGGTTAGTTTTCGGCTTTTGAATAAATAAGAAATAGATATAAGTCACTAAATAGGGCCTTGGCCAAATGTGCATAGTCACTTACCTTATGAATCTTAAATCCCGAAAAGTGTCCCTTGGTTGTGGTATCTGTCGAAATACCCATAAACTCATGTTAGATCCAATTCTAACATTAAATCACAACAAGTAGCCCTTGGCCGAATATCACATAACTTACCTTTAATATTGAAATCCCGAAAGAATCCTTCATAGTTTCAGCCAAAGACATTAAGGGGATTAGAATCTTGATTTCGGCTTTAAGAAAAAGATTGAAGATCGAAAAACAATTGATCTTACCCTTGATATTGAGTTCGACAGCACATTTTCCTGACACCACAGAGATTCGGCTATAGGCTTGACGTTGATCACCAATTCGACTTTTGATCTAGTGAAGGAATCGGCTAGAAGTCACTTTGTATATTCGACTTTTGATTGGATGGTAAAGAGTTATGGGTTCGGCTTCAACATGAGACACAAAAGGAGGGGTATGAAGCTTTAGGGGTACGGCAATGGTGAACTAGGGAGAAGGAGGTTTCAGCTTGAACAAATAAAAAAAAAAGAAGACTTTGAGAAAAGTGGAAATTCGGCTAGAGAAAGAGATGGGAAAGAATGCAAAAGAAAAGATGAATACTTTACTACTCACTACTCAAACACTAGCTTCTCCTTATTTTTCTCCTCTTTTTCCTCTTATCTACTCATTTAAAATAATTTGATTAAAACAATAATTATCACCTCCCTTTAGCTGAATTTTAAAAAAAGAATTTAATCACATCTATAGCTCCTCCCTCAGTCTCCCAATGCCGTCCATTACTACTCTTTTTGCCAAAAAATAAAAGTCCCAAAATGTTTCTTGTGCCGCTCGAACTCAAGACCTCCTTGTACTGCATGTGGCGCCATTTATCAAGGCTTTAAGTGGCATCTTCCTGCCACTTTACTAAATTGATTTTTATGTCCTATTTCTTCTACAAATTCTCTTAAGGCCTATCAGGCTTAGCTTCCCTTTTTTGAATTTGAAATCTAATAATTTCTAGGGCATTTGTCTTTATTCTAAGGTTCTCAAGAATTCATACAACACATTCAAACACACATAGGCATACCACTTCACATAATTAAGCAAAAATGCATAGGCCATAAATCCCGGATATTACAGTTCTACCCCTTTAAAATAATTTCGTCCTCGAAATTACCTGGCTAATAAGTGAGGGTATTGTTGTCGCATTGCCTCTTCCGGCTCCCACGAAGCTTCTTTCGATCCATGATTACGCCATAACACTTTGACTAGAGGAACTGATTTCCTCCGTAACACCTTCACATCTCGTTCCAGAATCTGAATCGGCTCTTCCTCATAAGACAGATCTGGTCTTAGCTCCACCTCTTCAACCGGAACTACGTGAGATGGATTCGATTGGTATCGACGTAGCATGGAAACATGAAATACGTCGTGCATCTGCTTCAATTCCGAAGGCAACTCCAACTGGTATGCCACCGGTCCAATTCGCTTCAACACCCGATAAGATCCTATAAACCTTGGGCTTAACTTCCCTTTTCGACCAAATCTCATCACCTTCTTCCAAGGTGAAACTTTAAGAAACACTTGATCTCCCACACCGAATTCTATTTCCTTCCGTTTGAGATCGGCATACGACTTCTGCCTGTTAGATGCCTCCTTCAATCATGCCCGGATTATCTCAACCTTCTCATCGGATTCTGCCACAATTTCTGGACCCAAAATCTGACGTTCTCCCAATTCCGTCCAACATGTAGGAGTGCGACACTTTCGACCATACAGTGCTTCATACGGCGCCATCCGAATCGGCACGATAGTCATTGTTGTAAGCAAATTCCGCTAGAGGCAAATATTCTTCCCAACTTCCTCTGAAGTCTATCACACAACCTCTTAACATATCCTCTAACACTTGGATCACTCGTTCAGACTGGCCGTCCGACTGTGGATGAAAAGCCGTACTGAAATCCAATCTAGTGCCTAAAGCCTGATGTAGAGTTTTCCAAAACTGAGACGTGAACCTCGGATCCCTATCTGAGATAATCGACACGGCACTCCATACAACCTTACGATCTCAGCTACATACAACTTTGCTAACTTTTGCAGAGAATAGTCAACCCGCACTAGAATAAAATGCGCGGACTTTGTCAGTCGATCCACTATCACCCATACCGAGTCCTTATTAGTAGGCGTAAGGGGAAGCCCACTAACGAAGTCTATAGTGATTCTCTCCCACTTCCACTGCGGAATCTGTATTGGCTGAAGCAACCCTGACGGAACTTGGTGTTCAGCCTTAACTTGCTGACACGTTAAACACTTCCCTACAAATTCGGTAACTTTCCGCTTAAGACCAGGCCACCAAAACTGTTCCCTTAGATCTCTATACATCTTACTGCCTCCAGGATGCATAGCATAAGGACTACTATGCGATTCCTGAAGAGTTTTCTGCCTTAGCTCCTCGTTCTTCGGCATACAAACCTTTCCCTTGAAACACAATACTCCATCGTCATTAATACCATAGTCCTCTAACTCTCCGCTTTGTACTTGCCGAAACTTAGCACTTAGATCATCATCCACCAACTGACCCTCTTTCACCTCATTCAGCCATGTCGGCTTAACTTGCAATTCTGCCAATAAGCTTCCGTCGTCATAGAGGCTTAAATGTGCTAACATTGCCCTTAACTCCATTACTACTTTTTACTTAGGGCATCTGCCACCACATTCGCCTTGCCCGGGTGATACTCTATAGAGCAATTGTAGTCCTTCAATAATTCTACCCTCCTTCGCTGTCTCAGGTTCAACTCCTTCTGAGTCAGCAGATATTTGAGGCTTTTGTGGTCTGTGTAGATTACGGACTTCTCTCCATATAAGTAGTGCCTCCATATTTTAAGAGCAAAGACCACTGCTGCCAATTCCAAGTCATGTGTCGGGTAGTTAACCTTGTGTGGCCTTAGTTTTCGAGACGCATAAGCAACTACCTTCCCATCTTGCATAAGGACGCCTCCCAATCCTGTATGGGAAGCATCACAGTATACTACAAAATCCTTCCCTGCCTCAGGCTGAATCAAAACTGGAGCTTCAGTCAAGACTCTCTTAAGCCTCTCAAAGCTCTCCTGTTGCTTTTCAGTCCACACGAAAGGTACCTCCTTCCTTAGTAACTTCGTCAAAGGTGCGGCTATTGACGAGAACCCTTCTACAAACCTTCTATAATAGCCGGCCAATCCCAAGAAGCTACGAACCTCCGCCACAGACTTGGGTGGTTTCCAGTCCAATACTGCCTCAATCTTCCGAGGATCCACCCTTATCCCTTCAGCAGATACCACATGTCCTAAGAATGTAACTTCCTTCAGCCAAAATTCACACTTGCTGAACTTGGCATATAGCTGTTTCTCCCTTAACATTTGCAACATGACTCAGAGGTGATCATCATGTTCTTCCTCAGACTTCGAATACACCAAAATATCGTCTATGAACACAACAACGAATCGGTCTAGATAGGGTTGAAAAACCCGATTCATCATGTCTATGAACGCGGCTGAGGCATTTGTCAATCCGAACGGCATTACTAAGAACTCATAATGCCCGTACCTTGTTCGAAAAGCTGTCTTATGGATATCAGCCTCCTTCACCTTAAGCTGATGATATCCTGACCTTAGATCTATCTTTGAGAATACTGCCGCCCCCTTAAGCTGATCGAACAAGTCGTCTATTCTTGGCAAAGGGTACTTGTTCTTGATGGTCAGCTTATTCAACTGATGATAATCTATGCACATGCGCATAGTTCTGTCCTTCTTCTTCACAAACAAGACCGGTGTTCCCCATGAAGACACAATGGGTCAGATAAACCCATGGTCAAGTAATTCTTGGATCTGAGCCTTGAGCTCAACCAACTCCTTTAGTGCCATTCATGCAGGCGGTTGACACGGGAGTCTGCATGCCGTGACAAATCAATTTTGAATTCCACTTCCCTACTCGGGGGTATTCCAGGTAATTCCTCCAGAAAGACATCTACAAACTCCTTTACGGTTCTAACCCCACTAACTCCCCCTCCTTTCGCATCCAAAGCACTAACGAAAGCCAGAAATGCCTTGCACCCCTTCTGAACCATCTTAGCAGCTTTTAAGGCTAAAACTAC
Source organism: Gossypium rotundifolium (assembly GCA_025506655.1). NCBI lineage: Eukaryota > Viridiplantae > Streptophyta > Magnoliopsida > Malvales > Malvaceae > Gossypium > Gossypium rotundifolium. The sequence continues at coordinate 108,242,520 of CP106722.1, forward strand.
GTTAGACAAGTAGTTTCTTCTTTCTCCTATCATAACTATCACCTCATCCTCTAGGGTCCTTAACTCCATTCGTTTAGCTGCATAATCCAATACAGCCCGATGCTCCACTAGCCACCCATGCCAAGAATAAGATCAATTCTCAGAGGGTAGTTCCATTAAGTCGTGAAAATACCACTCCACAATCTCTAGAGGTACTTTACAAAATATCTTGTTCACCACTACAGTTTGACCTAATGGGCTTACTACAGTCATCTCCCTATTAGATAGTTCAGAGGCTATTCCTAGAGTTTCAACTACTCTACATGCAACATAAGAGTGGGTAGAGCCAACATCAATCAAAGTAAAGTAAGGCTTGCCAAATATAAGGAACGTATCGGTTATGACGTCTGGTGCGTCTCCGTCCTCCCTTCGACGAACTGCATATCCTTCAACGAACTGCATACACTAAACCCAGTTGTCTCGCCTCTGTATTACTAACACCTCTGCCCGGTGTTCCTCGTCCCCTTCCAAAGACCGTTATCTACGCCATTCAACCACGGCCCCATTGAGGTCATTGTCCACCTCTTCCAGCCTGATTAGAACCCTGACCTGTTGGTCGATTTCCATCTATCTTTATCGGACAGTCCTTAATCATATGATCTTTAGACCCGCACTTAAAGCATCCTCCCATTTTCTTCCAACACTCTCCTAGGTGTATTTTTCCACATTGACCACAAGTACGATACTGTCCTCCCGTAGCAGCTTATTGACCTCATGGCCCATCACTTCTAGGCCTCTTTTGCACATTCCCTGAAGACCCTGATGATCCAAAGCCTCTCTTCTGCCTATTTTGATCCGTGTTCTGCATCATAGAGTCCTTAATTCCTTCGGCCACCTTAGCCTTCCCTACCAATACGGTAAACTTCAGCTCCTGTTGCGGAGCTATCAACAACCTCAAATCATCTCTTAGTCTGTCCTCAAATCAGACACATCGCTCATGCTCCGTAGCCACAATTCCCCTAGCATACCGGCTCAACCTTAAGAATTCAGCCTCGTATTCCGCTACGGACTTATTTCCTTAAATCAGCCTCAAAAACGCCTTCTTCTACGCATCCACATAACTGGTTCCAATGTACTTCTTCTGATATACCGCCTTGAAATATTCCCAAGTAAGATCATCAGCGGCAGCACCATCCCGAACTGTGAGCCACCACTGATATGACTTATCACGGAGTAGCGACACTACCCCTTTCAATTTCTCCTCAGTGGTCAAGTCCAAGTCGTCCATAATCCGTTCCGTTGCCTCTAACCAATACTCAGCCGTATTGGGTGCCACACCAGATACTCCTCGAAAAAACTCAGCTCTATTAGCTCGAAGTCGCTCAGGTACAGACTTTCGAGCTCCCACACCTCCACCTGCTCCAGCCACCCTTTCCAAAACTTGCAGCATCGCCTGTGATACTGCATCATCCCCCGTCTGATCCTGATATTCCACATCAGCGGCTGGTGGTGGTGGCATCTCATTTTTGGACCCTTGTCCTGACCTAACGGGTTCCGACACGGTCATTCGGCCTCTACCACGGCCACGCACGTTACGACCACGTCCCCTAGAGTTTATACTTCTGAATCGCGTTTATCTGATTAAAGAATTTTATGAATTAGTTTTGTTCCACTGATTTATCTCGAACAGTCTTATGGTCAATAGTTCTAGGGAGTAGTTCTTTCGATTTCATACACATACAGTCTCAATCCCTTCATTCAATCACATTCATGAACTTGCGTTCATTACAGAAAAATGTTGTAGTTGTCATTGTTTGATGTTTTCCACTACCCAAGGGTATTCCCGTAATTTTATCCTATAGGGGTATTTCGGTAATTTTCCAAATTAGGGTATTTGAAAATTTCACAAAGTAAATTTTTTTTTGGTATATAGTTTTTTTTTCAAAATTGAAATACTTGGTAAGTAAATTTCAAGGGTAAAATGGTAATTTATACACCGAGGGTATTTTTGTAATTTTTCAAACCAGGGGCATTTCAGTAATTTTTTGCAAAATATGGTTCCTGGTGACTTTTTAAAACAATGGTATTTTAGAAATTTTAATTTTGAGGGTACTTTGGTAACTTTCCACACTGAGGGTATTTTGGTCATTTGTACGGACTAGGGGTAATTTGGTCAAGTTGCACATCAGGGGTAATTTCGTAAATTTTCCAAATCAGGGTATCCTAATATTTTGCAAAATAGGGTTTTTGGACATTTATAAGGTAAGAAAATCTTGATAAAACTGTGGGTAGTATGGAAATTTTATGAACCAATGGCATTTTAGAAATTTTTTTTTTCAACCAAGGTTATTTGGGTAATTTTGTAAATCGAGAATATTTTGGAAAATTTCAAAATAGTTTTCCTACACATCAAAGGAGTAATTTGGTGATTTTAAAACTAGGGTTTTTATAAAAATATGGCTAGTCCCTTTCGGGTTTTAATTATTGGGTTTAGCACATGTGGTGAGTCCTCTTGGTTAGGGTGAGCAGTCACTCGCACTGTAGGATTCGGCGGTGAGGAGGTGAGTCATTAGGACTGCTTAAATACCAAGCTCCCACCGAATCCAATCCTAGACATGCGCATGCACAACCCAAGTACACCTTTAACTCAATGACTTAGACACGTGTTTGTTTGGTTAGACTTTAAGTTTTATGTAACTTGGTGTTGAAGTAGACTAATCCTAGGGTTTAATATCTCCTAATCTACTAATCCACGTCCCTATGATTTCCCCCATACAAGTCACAGAGGAGTTAGGGGTACTTACAGTGGACTTGGTAGGAGACTCAAAGCCATGCCGGAAAAACCACCTTTCGTTTCTTAGTAAAACCCATTTTCAAAAGAAGAAAACATTTTGGGCCCTAAAAGCCCTTAAGGCCGAGTTTTGAACCGGGCTCTGATACCAAACTAAAACACCCCAAACCCGGCCCACGAGCCTTGACCGGATCTGGTATGCTCCTTGAGAAAAACCATTCAAAACATATTTGAACTTTGCCAAAATTTTTGTGTGTTTTTGAAAAACAATTGATTTGTGTTGGGTTCAAATTTTAAACGGTGTTGATTAGGTGTCAAAACATTTAACATTTATTTTTAATAAAAGTTACTTAAACTTTAAAGTGATAAAAATCGTATCCTACTATAATAATTTAAATGCATGCGTAGATAGTTTCATACTAGTGGCCTTATTACATCAAAGAAAACCCGAAATAAATCCAAAACTTGAATATTAAAAACTAATAAAAATAAAACAATCTCTGAGTTGAGCATGGCCACCACTGAGCTCCTGCCGACCCGGTCCATTACTGAGTGTCACCTGAAAAATATCCCACAACGGGGTGAGTCAAATAGACTCAGTGTGTAACAACCAACACAAGTCTCAATCAATTTAGGCATGTCCAATCATACATAATAAACATATATAATCAATGATGCAACCGAACCCGAACCTAGATAACCATCCGCTACACATCACCCGTACCAACCATCACACCGTGGGGACTACTAAGTCAACCCTCCATCCGCTACATATCATCGAAGGCAGTTGCTGTAGACAACATGCTCATCACCCTTATAATTTCGTGGCATAGCCATCAGATAATTATTTTGTGACATAAGTCACCACATTCAGATTTCGTGACATAAGTCACCACATTCAGATATTGTGGTATAAAAGCACCAGATCACTTCCCCTTAACATATCACCCATATGCCCCATGTCATACAAATCATGCAATAACATGCCTTATTCTTTATTTCACATTCTCATTAATATTCACGGATGGGCCTTAACAGATATTCATGCTATCATAACTACAGTAGTAGTAAGTTACGTACCTGAGTACTTCGTACCATTGCATGGTACTCATAGCCATATCTTACGTATTCTTATTAACACATTTATCAAAACATACCCATAAATCTTTTAAGGCTTAGTGTGGGGTACACACCTGGTATTAACGCTTTATTGAAATCCCGAAAACCCGATCTAATGCTTTAGACCCTTAAGTTCCTACATTCGGCCAACACCAACCTATTTTAGCTTAAGGCCATTCAGCCAAATGATCAAATCCCGAAGGATTATCGCAACCAAAATCTTACCTTGCTGCCGATGGTATTAGCAATCAAATCCCAAGATTCCGTAGTCTTTCTCCCTTGGAATCGGCTAACACTAGATCACTTGATTTGGTTAGTTTTCGGCTTTTGAATAAATAAGAAATAGATCTAAGTCACTAAATAGGGCCTTGGCCGAATGTGCATAGTCACTTACCTTATGAATCTTAAATCCCGAAAAGTGTCCCTTGGTTGTGGTATCTGTCGAAATACCCATAAACTCATGTTAGATCCAATTTTAACATTAAATCACAACAAGTAGCCCTTGGCAGAATATCACATAACTTACCTTTAATATTGAAATCCGAAAGAATCCTTCATAGTTTCAAATTAAAGACATTAAGGGATTAGAATCTTGATTTCGGCTTTAAGAAAAAGATTGAAGATCGAAAAACAATTGATCTTACCCTTAATATTGAGTTCAACAGCACATTTGCCTGACACCACAGAGATTCGACTATTGGCTTGACGTTGATCACCAATTCGGCTTTTGATCTAGTGAAGGAATCGGCTAGAAGTCACTTTGTATATTCGGCTTTTGATTGGATGGTAAAGAGTTATGGGTTCAGCTTCAACATGAGACACAAAAGGAGGGGTATGAAGCTTTAGGGGTACAGCAATGGTGAACTAGGGAGAAGGAGGTTTCGGCTTGAACAAATAAAAAAAAAAAGAAGACTTTGAGAAAAGTGGAAATTCGGCTAGAGAAAGAGATGGGAAATAATGCAAAAGAAAAGATGAATACTTTACTACTCAATTTCAGCTACCTACTCAAACACTAGCTTCTCCTTGTTTTTCTCCTCTTTTTCCTCTTATCTACTCATTTAAAATAATTTGATTAAAACAATAATTATCACCTCCCTTTAGCCGAATTTTAAAAAAAGAATTTAATCACATCTATAGCTCCTCCCTCAGTCTCCCAATGCCGTCCATTACTACTCTTTTTGCCGAAAAATAAAAGTCCCAAAATGTTGCTTGTGCCGCTCGAACTCAAGACCTCCTTGCACTGCATGTGACGCCATTTATCAAGGCTTTAAGTGGCATCTTCTGCCACTTTACTAAATTGATTTTTATGTCCTATTTCTTCTACAAATTCTCTTAAGGCCTATCAAGCTTAGCTTCCCTTTTTTGAATTTGAAATCTAATAATTTCTAGGGCATTTGTCTTTATTCTAAGGTTCTCAAGAATTCATACAACACATTCAAACACACATAGGCATACTACTTCACATAATTAAGCAAAAATGCATAGGCCATAAATCCCGGATATTACAGCCTCGCTGCTGCCTCCGCTCTAAATCCCCAATGTTAGGTCTGCGTCAAATCATCCTTAATCTTTATACGGTTGGTTTTCTTGTTTCATTATTCTTTGATTTTATGGGTTATATGAAATATTTTGTGTATTTATCTGATAAAAACATATCTACTCAGAGTGGAGGTACCCTTGAAACAAGAAAGGGCCTATTGGAAGTACGTAAAGCCTTCCGTGAAGTAGGTGCGGATTTTGTAAAATGTGTTTTATCTCGGGTTCTTGTTTACGCTTTTATTTGTTTTCCCTACTTGAGTGTCATTTCAAAAATTATATAATTTAAATATTTATTTTCATATAAACCCTAAGTAAAAAGCTCATCCAAAACAAATACAACGAAAACTTGAATGGTTTGATATATATATATATATTTAAATGAATCTCTTCCAAACAAGAACTAAAGTTTAAAGGAACTTTCTACTTTGAGGAATGGTAGTAAACGTTGAACTAAACATGTTTCGTTGTTGTGGGAGAAAAGATAAATTTGTTGATTACTCACCAAACACCCTAGCTTTAGACTCTAAAATAAGAGTAGAATTAAAGATCTTTATATAATGTTAATCATGAGGGGATGTAGCTCAAAGGCGTAGAGAGCTCGTTTTGCATGTGAGATCTAGGCATTGGCTTCAATCCCCTGCATTTTCATTGTATTTTATTTTTCTATTAACAAATATTGGATGTGAATAATTGTTTGATATATTATTTTTGGGTGCATTAATAATGAATTGCTTTATTAAAAAATTTATTCGAGTACAATCTTTGAACGTAATATTATTAAAAGAAATAACTACCAACTTTGAAAATTATTGATAATTTTTTGAAGAGAATTTGGACATAAGCGATATAGTGTGCTAGGTGTTCGCTTTTGCTGTGAAAGAATGAAACATTTATGCCCACTTTTTAATTCAAAAATGGTGATTTGATATATATATATATATATTTATGCACCTAATTTATTTGTTTAATGTGTAATTAGATGGCATGGGGAGTTCAAACCGAGATTGATGACTTTTTCCTGTTGTTTTGAATAATCATTTGTTAATTTGCGGTGGGGTATCTCGAAAGGTAGCCACTTGCGGCTTTGGTTGAATGGTATAATTTAATTTAAATACTTCTCAAATATATACTATTTAATTTAAATCCTCTTAGATTATACAATTAAAACAAGCCATTAGTTATCATTTAAGTACTTCTCAAATATATACTATAATATTGTATTTGTAGCTTATATTTTTCTTGAAAAAAGTATCCATTAATTATCATAAATTGATATGATGATGCTGGTGTCGGGAGCAAACTAAAGCAAGCCAATAAGCTTTCTGCAAACTATATTATTTGTTAATATAGGCCTCTATATTGAAAGAAGGTTCAAAGGATCTTCTTTACTTGACATGTGGATCACTATTCTTTTTTTATATATTTTTGTTAAACTTTGTATGTTTTTTGTATGATGCAAATGTAACGTGCACTGTCTTAATTGTGATAAGATATTCACATTCAGGAAGAAACAATGATGTGGATCAGACTTCTCATATGTTGACAATTGCCACACGTGATTTATTTGGTGAACTTGATAAAAGTGTCAAGCCAGTTGCACCTATGCAATTTTGGACGGTTTGTTCCCTTTTTCCTTGTCACTTGTATTTTGAATCCATGTGTTCTCTTTGATCTTTGAAGCTATAGGATATCACTAGATGGAAGAAACGCATCTACTAGAATTTAGGTGAAATATTTTTATATTGCATGCAACATATTTGTAGGTGTACCCAATTTTATTTTGGTAATTTTATTCACATAAGGTAAAGTCCATGAAAACAGTGTATTATTGTGCCTTGTTTAACCATTTTTGCTGATTCTGTTGAATTCTCTTTCCTTAGTGATCTAATCTTTTAACCATTTATTGCTAGAGCTTCATGCGAATATTTTTCTATGCTGATGTCAATAGAATTGTTACGCTGTACTTCAAAGTTCATTAAAGGAATTTCTCTTTTTTCTGTTTTTGTTGCTATATGGCACTTAGTTTGATGGAAGGTATGGAGAACTTATTGTTTATGTGTATCTTGGTTTCAGTTGTTGCGTAAAAAGTATCCTTAATTGACCGATTGCATAATGGTGTCTTCATGCAAAAAGTTTTGTTCTTTTCTACTTTTTTTAGTCAACTGTACCCAATACTCTTTTGTCTTAGATTTGTTTATATCTTGATATGTAATTTGGGGTCTTTTACGGGATCTTTGAAGAGTGTTGGACAAAACTTTTATACACCTCTCTTAGTCTCTTGATCAACGGTTCTAGGTAGGTTTCTTGTTCTTTCTCATTTAGATATACCGAGTTATACTTCTTCGCAAAATTTGAGCAAGTCCATGGTGCCCTTAACAAGCAAAACAGTTTGAAGCTATTGCTTTTGGTCTATCAAACTTTTTCTTCAAAATTAGGGATCTTTTGCAGCAGTGTTACCTTGCATAGTTCTTTTTCTACTGCAATGCTTTTCTAGCATATATCTTTCTAATTTAGTAGCAAACATCTCTTTTAGAAAAATAATTTTAATCTCTCAATATCATTTTTTTTTCTTTCTACTGTGAAAATATAGATACTGTAAAGGACCTTTTTGGTATTGACCTTGCAAGCGGTAGATATCTGATTTGATTGTCATTTTTTCTTTTTAATTTAATGATGACATTACCTAGTTAGATAATTTATATATCTTGATGCCATGTTCTATAACCTGTTGAAGAATTGTTCTTGCTATTCAAATTTTCAAATACCATGGTGCCGTTCATGTAAGAAATACAAGTAAAAGTATATCATCTTTATATTGAGGGAAAAGATAAAGAATTTCAAATTTCAACTAGTCTAAACAAGCAAAACTAGAACATCCTTCTCGTATGCCTATATCGATATAGTTTATGCGCTTTTAAGTTCAAATCAGATTCCTTATTTGGTTAATGCTACTATTGAGAAAGTTATTTACTCGATATTTGGTTGATTTATCCATATGCCCCAAGTTCATGTCTTACTCATCCGTGCATTGTATTATTTACTGCCTTTCCTATTTTTCTGCTTCTCTTTTATCTGAAAAAGTTCTTGATAACTTTCCCTTCTTGTATCATCTAACCTATGTTTGATTGCTAGGATTCATTTCCAAGAGAGTGGTGAAGAAACCTCTGAGACAGAATCGGTTTATTCACTTAAATGCCACATTTCGCAAGAAGTGAACCATTTACATGAAGGTTTAAAGCATGTAAGCTATATCAGCTACCTTCTTTTCTATTCTATATATCTATATCTTGTGTACGATGCTTTTTCTTGATATGGTTTTGTCAACTTTGTGGCCTAGCGGAATAGCTTAGAGTTTGGAGTAGTTGCTTTGATCAGTGACATTGGTGCTGTGATTGAACTTGTAATAGGCTTTAATTAAGCCTTTCTTCTCTTTTCCTTTTTAAATATTGAATAACAAATGTAAGTCGTTGAAAATTTTTTACCTTCCTCCCCCAATGAGGGTTTTGTCCTAGCCAATGCTCCATGCGATCTCATTACAAATTAATGATTCATCCTTCAGTAGCTTCATTGGCTTCCAAATGAAGAATACTATTCCTAATCGTTAACACATTTATTGTTAACATGAGTTAATAATATTTCGTATGTAGGCTTTGAAATCGAATCGAAAAGGCTTCTCCCGCCTCGAGCCCAGTGCAATTTACTTGAAAGAGTCCCGAATTAATGGTTTACCAAGGTAACTAATTGTTATCGCCTCTCTCTCTCTATATATATATTGTACTTGTAGTCTACTAAAATGAAAGGTGGCATTTCTTCCTCATGTCACTTCTCGATGTAGATTCCATCTGCACTTATGATTCTTCATTCCTTCCATGTTTTCATCCATATTTTTGAAACAAAGAACTTTTTGGTGACTTGTTTTTACGGTGAATTATGAAGGTATTTGACTATTCAATTCGTTCGTTTTTTTCGGAAGAGGAGTCAAATCAAAGGCCAAGATATTGCGGGTATGCAAATTTTATTTTCCGCTTAGTCCACATGATTTTCATAAACAAATATCTATTTTGATTTAACCATTGGAGATGACTTGGTGAAGGCACAAGAAATGCCAAAACTTGTTTGTTTGCTTATCAAACTATGTTTGTAATTGCATTGTATGATATATGTTTCCCTTTTTCAGAAAGTTGATTATCCACTGGAGTTGGATGTTTATGATCTATGTTCAGATAAACTTCGTAAACAATTGGAAGGTCCTCGTCAGGTAGCCATTTTAACCTTGTTTTGATGATTAACTAAATTTTAGTTTGCTGTGCATTGACCAACAACTTCTTGATATGCAAAGGTGAAAAAATTTAATCGGTTTGTTGGAAATTTTCTCCCCCTATATGTACCTCTTATCTCCTAATGTAATCTAGTGGAAACTAACTGATACGTCACAGAAGTATGAATGCCATTTTATATAGCATTCATCCCGATTTAAAATGACAACCCCAGCCAACAGTACTTTTACCTAAAATTACTGATTTATGTGTTGTAGTCGAATATATAACAAAAAGTTACTTCGATAGGCAAACCGGAATATTTTGACATTGTTAGATTGATTTATTGATATGTAAATAGAGGGTCTAGTTTAATGTTTTGATTGTACACATTAACGGTGTAGGCAACAACAATCACTTATTCTCTTTGGGCATGCCAAATGCACTCTTGTTACATAGTATTGGAGGCCATGTTCTAAACAAATCAATTGTGCAGAGTTTGCATTAAGCCTTATAGAAAAGGTACAAACTTTTTCTTGCTTCATGTTCTTTGATTATTCTAGGAACTCCACAATTATCTTGCTTATAAACTCATACCAAAACAATGCGTGCATCTTGACTTTAACTACTTTCTTGATGGTGTTATTTCAAGTTCTTTTCTTGTAAATGTATACAATAAAGCCTTAATTGATAGTTTATTTGTTCTAATTGTATTTGTTAAATTGCATACGACTAGATCGTTGTTTCTTAACTTTCAGTTTTTATCCCTTGAGGATCCTCTTCTATACAAGTCCATAACATATGGTTTTTATGTCTCTACTTTCTTAGATTTTTGGGGCTTTATTACTATAAATTGGGATTGACCTTCTAATTTGCTGTTTCATTTTTTAATACTAGAATTTGGTTGTTTTTCTTTAAAAAAATAAAAAAAAATCTAGAATATAGTTATTTGGCTTTTTTTTTTAAATCTAAAAGTGGATAGCTTTTGTAGAATTTTTAATATAAAAAGCAGCACACGTAAATTTTTCTCTACGATGATAAGGAAGATGGTGCCCAAGGTTTATCACATTGTTTATTATTTTTCGGAGTTTTTAATTGATTTATTTTCTTTTTTTAACATGGTTTTGGGTTCAGTCTTTATTTTCGTTTCTCTACTATTGCTGTTATTGTTTTCTTGCAGTGTTTTTTCTGGCTATTATTTTTCTGCCTGTGATAGGGATCTTGTTGTTAATCAAGAGTTTTTTTAGTTTTTTATATGTTCACTGACCTAATGGATTAAAGTCACTTTTAATATTGACTTTTTTTAAAATTTTAATTCCATTTTTAAATAATTTTGTTGTTGTTTTTCTGAAGGTCTTTTGAAAGGATAATAGAACTATGCTATTTAGGAAGGACTTGTTTAAAGATACTTTGCGAAAATCCTTTTGATAAGGTAGTGAATTTCTCTGCTTTAAATCCTCTGTTAATAAACTTTTGCATGTGTGAACATTGATGCCTAATTTGAGTCTTGTGAAGGTTAATAAAGTTTTATTTAGCTTTTATTTTTGTGTTCTGATTGGTCTTATAAAACAGCTTAAATATAATTTTGGTTTATGCTGAACATTTTCTTAATTCTCCCATTATTTCTTTTAAGCACAAAATATTTCAATCACTGATTTTTTTTGCTAAAACTAACATTAAATTGCAATTGGTCTATCTTTATGGTAGATTATCTACTCTGGTTACAGTTGTAGTCAGGGTTGGTTTCTCACAAGATCCAAGTTTAAGGTTAGATATTCTGATAATTTTTTTAGCTTGCCTCTCATCCTAGAATGGGCATATTCTTTTCTTTTCTTTTTGGTATAATAATGATGTATATATTGTTGTGCATGTTTGTATGTATTTATAACAAGCATTTTGTTAAGGTTTGTTTGTTCCTTAGACAATGTAGCCAGGGCATAGGCCATGGTAATTGGTAGTGAACATATTTAAAATAATGTTTGTAAATGCAAGGGACTCAAGAACATATTTAGAACGTATTGTTCATGAATTTTCATTTTAATATGTCTTCAAATTAAAGTTTACATTTCTAAATTGAATTTTTGGTGTTTTTATAATATTATAATTTTTTTAATTTTTCATGACTTTTAGCGGCGCTTTTGGAAAAAGCGCAGCTAAAAGTATGATATTTTAATTTTTTTTATTTTTCATTACTTTTAGCGGCGTTTGTGGGGAAAGCGCCGCTAAAGGTCATGACCTTTAGCGGCGTTTGTGGGTACCTTTAGCGTCGTTTTTTCGCATAAACACCGCTAAAGTTTGCGGCGTTTGTTTTTGTAACACCCTGAATTTGGGGTTATTTGTAATTTAATTAATTTTCCATGTGTACTTGAAGAAATTAATAATATGATTTTATTTGGCATGTTGAGGGTTCAAAAAAAATAAACCCGAGCTAGGCCTGACTTAGGGCTGAAAATTTATTTTTAAGAGTTTAAAGGAGGAAGCTAGGTGACATAGAGGTTAAGAAAATTTCTAAAAAGAACTTGACACAAAGAAATCCTTGGCTAAGTGGTTCCATGCGCCACTTGAGTGTTGGGGTGAAGCCTTGTCCTGTGTTCGAGTGGTGAGGAAGCATTCTGCGTTTTGTTTTTTTTTAGAAGTGTTGGGCTTAAGCAGGAAGGCCTTAAGATTTATTGGTGAAGGTTCATAGCATGAAAGGCAGGTAGTAGGAGTGGCTTGGGGCACCACTTGAGGGAGAGAGGCCTCGGGTTCGAAACGCAAGGGACGCAAGGTAGAGGTTTTGTTTTTGGACTGGTGGCGTTAAAAGAAAGGGGATCGGATAGGAAGGCTTATATTTAAATCGTGAGGATATTTGACATGAAAGTCAAATTGGGAGTAGTGGCCTGGGGCGCGTTAGAGAGGGCTGCTGCTGCTTGGGGTCACTGGTTCGAGTCCAAGAAGCGACAAATCGTTTCCTTTTATTTTTCTTTAACGTGGGTGAAGGAATTTGGCTGCACTTTGGACTCCCAAAGTCAATACCGGAAGAGGTAAGTTTGGTGTTTTATTTTATTTCAATTTGTTTAAGAAAGGATAGAAGATAAAGTGCTATTATCTTAAGTGATAATTAATAGTTTAATTATCAGCATAGAGGAAGAATTGGGCGACATTAGGACTCTTTGGGGGCTGTTCAAAACTAATTTTTGTCTGACAAGTAGAGCAAAAAATTTCAGCAACTGTTTACTCTTCTTTTTCTCTCACATCGCCAAAATTCCCTAGGGAATTCTTCAAAATTTTCAACTTTCTTCTCTTTTATTTTGGCCAAAACCACCTTTGATTTCTCCTACTTATTCACCTTTTCTTTCTTCCACCATTGGCCGAATATCCATCACCTTCTTTGAAATTTCTTAAACAAACTGCCCAAAATTTTGCAAAATTCCAGCATCTCTTTAGTCGAATTCACTCCCTTGGTGTGCCGAAAATTCCCTCTCCTATTCTATAGCACCTTGGCCGAATATTAAGTGGGATAGATCTCTTTGAATCTTCTTTGGCAAACGATTTTAGAAGGTAAGTGTTTTGGCGAATGCCTATTGTTCTTCTCTCTTATGTTACATCGATTTAGGATGAACAAAAGAGCGAATTATATTGATGACTAATCGGTGTTGGCCGATTTTATCTAGGTACTCGGCTCAAGTATTCATCAAGCCTCAGGTCATTAGTAATCAATATTGGTAAGTGGTGGTAAGGATGTAGTAAACCATTTATTTGGTATTTGAAAGACTATTTTGTGATACTAATGACACCGATTATAGGAAGCGAAGCAAAGTCGCAAATCGTGTGCTATAGTTATACTTGAAGGCGTTTAGGTAAGGTTTGGGTTCAAATATAAACCCTTCGGATATATGTTGGTTTGGCGAATGGTCAATAGTACTAACTACATGTTTGGCCGAAAATAGGACCAGGAAATCTTGTGTGGCCTATTGTTTCTTCAAGGATTTAGAAAGATCGTTGGTGACAGGTGTGTACATACACACCTTATAAATTTTTAATATGCTAAGTGTTATATGTATGCTTAACCGGTTTGTGTAGATTCGGATGTAATACCATCATGGTATAATCAAGGATTCGGGTAAGTCCTTGTTGTTATGAGCTTTATTTTGATGCTTTTGGGAAGCATGGTATATTTGGTATATATGGCTTATAATATGTGGCTCATGATAAATCTATTGGCATGATAATTGTTAATTCTATATTATTGATTGATGTGGGATTAAATGAGTGGAGGAAATGATATTCGTGTTTATTGACACCAGTGGTTTGGTACCACATTGTGACCACGGTCACCAGAGGTTTGGCACGTCCAGAGGTTTGGCACCTCATAGCGTCTCGTCCCTGTGGCTTAACACCACCGTGGGTTGGCCCTACTTTGAGATATGGGATTGACGCCAGTGATTTGGTATCACAAGATGGGTTGGCCCCATCACTTGATTTGTGACTATCGTCACGGTGGTTTGGCACCACAATGTTGATGAATATCGTGACTATACGTCACCAGTGGTTTGGCACCACCAGTGGTTTGGTACCACACGGGGTAGAAAAGGTGTTTGGTTGGTTAGGTTGGGTGCATGTTAAACTACTTTGTGATTTGTGTGTATGATTATGCATTAAAGCGGGAAAAGGGTTACACACTGAGTCTTGGTGACTCACCTTTTCCTTTAATATTTTTCAGGTGACTCGTAGATCGCGGATGTGGAGCCGGATGGACTCGAGGTGGCCATGCAGTGAAATTTTGGACTAGATGAACTTGAATTATTTTTATTTTATTTTGGTTTTATTTATTTAAGTTTTAATAAGGCCTCTTAAGATTATTTTATTATTTTACATGTTTGGATGAATTATTTAAACTGTTTAATGACTTAAAAAAAAATATTACACAAATTTTCTTAAAATCAAACGAAAATGTTTTCTTTCGTACCATCGGGTACAACGACAAAATTGGTAACAACTTGACTTAATATATTTTTAAATGAACTAAGTATTGCTTTCTTTATACACCTCAACTGTTTTAAACTAAGACAACATCTTTCACCTTAAATTAAATCGGCTAAACAAAAGTTTCCAAAATGTTTTCTTTGTAACATACCAAATTCGGTCGTACCGTTTGGGCCGGGTTTGGGGTGTTACAAAATTGGTATCAGAGCCTAGTTCAAAACTCGGCTGCGGGGGGCCCAAGGCCCAAAATGTTTGGTTTTTGGATAGTAGGCCTTATTATGATGTTTTGAGAAACTGTTTTGGCTTGAACAGCATGGCACCGAGTCTCCGGCACCTATCTGCCCAAGTAAGTACTTCTATCCACTTTTGTGAATTCTTTTGATGAGGGGTAGAAGGGTAAAATGGGAACGTAGACTATTAGAATAGGAACTATTGAACCCTAGGGCTAGTATACCCCAACTATGCATAAGATTTAATAATTACCTAAACAAACCCTGTGAGTTGTCACTAAGCAAAAGATGTGGCAATCGTTATATGCATGTCTAGGATTGGATTCGGTGGGGGCTTGGTATTTAATCAGTCCTCGTGACTCACCTCCTACTCACTTGAATCCTACCTGGTGCGTAGTAACGGTTCATCCTAGCTGAGACGACACACTCACAGGCTAAACTTGTTAGCTAAAACCCGAAAGGGACTAGCCGTTTTGATTTTGGTAATAAATAAAATTTTAGCTTTTTTTTAAAAAAAAAACCCTCAGTTTGAAAAATGACCAAAATACCCCTGGTTTGTAAATTACCAAAATACCCTCTGTATGAAAAAAAAATTCAAATAGAAATTTTCGAAATATCCTTCTTTTATGAAAATACTTAGAACCCAATTTTTGGAAATTGTTTTGAGAAAATGCCCTGAATGTGAAAAAAATTACTAAAATACCCTTAGGGGTAAAATTACAAAATTGCCCCTAACCAACAAAAATTATCAAAATGACCTTGGTTTTCAAAATTTTTGCAACACCATCAAAATGGAAGATAAAATCTTAAAAATAACTCCCAAAGTTTTATAACTTTTTGAAACATCTCTGATTTATCAATTTTACAAATTTACCCTGATTTGTGAAAATTACCAAAACGCCCCCGATCTTTAAAATCAACAAAACACCCCCGAATTTCAAAATTTTTCAAAATACCCTGGAAATTAAGAGTTTTAAAATAATTTTTGACAAAATCATTCAAGAACCTGTGTTTTTGAAAAATTACAAAAATACTGCTGTAGGACAAATTACGAAAATGCCCCTGGGTAGTGGAAAAACGATCACAACGAAACTACAACGTCTCTTTGAATGAATGAAAGACTGTGTGCTTGTTTGATTACGAAAGAACCACTCCTAAAGCTCTTATCATAAAATTTTTTCGTGGATAATTAGTGAAACAAGTACTAATCCATAAAATTTCGTAATCAGATTAAAGCGCAATAGTTAGAATGAGCTCTAGAGGACGAGGCCGTCGTGAACGCGGTAGGGGCAGGATAACCGTGTCAGAACCCGTGAGGTCGGGTCGAAATCGGAGAATGGGGTACCACCGCCACCACCACCCCCAATTTTAGAGTGAGGAGCGGGATCGGGCGGGAGGTGAGGCGATGCGTGTAAGTCGTGTTGCGAGTCCTTGAGATGGTGGTGGGCGAGTGGAGGTATGGGAGCTCGAAGTCATGCCGGCGACTTGATCCAACAGGCGAGGTATTCCGGTGTATCGGGAGTGGCACCCAGTCTTGCGCGAATCTTGGTTAGAATCGACTGAAAGGATCATGGATGATCTTGATCTGATGGATGAGGAGAAGCTGAAAAGAGTGGTGTCGCTTCTAAAGGATGAGTCATATCAGTGGTGGCTCACGGTTCGAGATGGTGCTACGACAGATGATCTTACTTGGGAATACTTCAAAGCTGCTTATCAGAAGAAGTATGTGGGCACCAGCTACATTGATGCTCAGAGGAAAGCCTTTCTGGGGTTGGTAAAAAGAAATAAGACAGTGTCGGAGTATGAGGCAAAATTCTTGAGGCTGAGCCGCTATGCTCGGGGAATTGTGTCGACAGAGCATGAGCGGTGTGTCTACTTTGAAGACGGATTAGGGATGATTTGAGGCTGCTGATTGCTCCACAGCAGGAGTGTGAGTTTGCTGTTCTGGTAGAAAAGGCTAAAGTAGCCGAAGGAGTCAAGGAGTTCGTGAGGCAGAATTATGATAGGAACAAGCAGAAAAGAGGCTTTGGATCGACCGGATCAGGTAGCAATGCACAGAAAAGGCTTAGGCAGAATGGGCCGAATCAGGGAGGAAGGCCCATGTCTACTAATCAGAGACTGGCTCAGTGTAATCGTTGTGGAAAATCACATTGGGGAGGTTGTTGGACCGGTGAAAGGGGATGCTTTGAATGTGGATCTTTGGATCACCGTAAGGGATTGTCCTCGGTTGGCTAAGAATCGGCGGAGGTCGAACCGTGCTCGGGCTAGAAATGTAGGACCACCACAGAGGGGTCGTGGTAATAGTAGATGAGGCAATGGCTCTAATCGAGGTCGCGGAAATCCAGGAAGAGGGGCAGGTAACACAGAAGCGAGGCAACCTGGTTTAGTCTACGTAGTGAGGCGTCGGGAAGAGGGTGACGCACCGGACGTCATAACCGATACATTCCTAATTTTTGGACTTCCATATGTTGCATTAATAGATGTGGGTTCAACGCATTCATATGTTACTAGTAGTTTGGTAGAGACTATGAATATAGACTTTGAGACTACTGCTAGGGAGATGACAGTAATTAGCCCTCTAGGTAACTCTGTAGTTGTAAACAAACTATATAGAGATGTACCCCTAGAACTCCAAGGGGTAGTGTTTGTGGCTGACCTGATGGAACTGCCGTTTTGGGAGTTCGACTTAATTCTTGGCATGGACTGGTTGGTTAAGCATCAGGCGAAGTTGGATTGCGCTGTTAAGCGCATGGTTCTAAAGATGGCTGAGGGTGATAAAGTGGTCATGATAGGTAATAGAAGGGATTACCTATCCAACGTGGTGTCCGCGTTGAAGGCGGAGAAAATGGTCAGAAAAGGGTGTGAGGCATTTTTGGTTCGAATATGTGCCTTGGAGGCTAAGGAGTCAGTAGTTGAGAAGGTTCAAACGGTAGGGGAATTTGCTGATATGTTTCCAGAAGAACTTCCGGGTCTACCTCCAGATCAGGAAGTTGAGTTTGGCATAGACTTATTGCCCGGAACGGCACCTGTGTCTATAGCACCCTACCGAATGGCACCAAAAGAATTGGTGGAGCTGAAGGCTCAAATTCAAGAACTTTTGGACCGAGGGTTTATCCGACCAAGCATATCTCCGTGGGAGCACTGTCTTTGTTCGTCAAGAAGAAAGACGGGTCAATGCGAATGTGTATCGACTACTGTCAGTTGAACAAGTTAACAATCAAAAATAAATATCCGTTGCCCCGGATTGATGACTTGTTTGACCAACTGAAGGGTGCATCAATTTTCTCAAAGATAGACCTTAGGTCGAGTTATCATCAACTTAAGGTAAAGGAGGTTGATGTTCACAAGATGGCATTTCAAACTCGATATGGGCATTACGAGTTCCTAGTGATGCCATTTGGGTTGACCAACGCACCGGCAGCATTCATGGACTTAATGAATAGGGTGTTCCAGCAGTACTTGGATCAATTTGTCGTGGTGTTTATAGACAACATATTGGTTTATTCAAAGTCGGAGGAGCATGACATGCATTTGCGTATAGTTCTACAAGTACTGAGGGAGAAGCAGTTATATGCCAAATTCAGTAAGTGCGAATTTTGGCTTAGGGAGGTGGCTTTCTTAGGTCACGTGGTGTCAGCGGAAGGGATTAGAGTGGACCCTCGCAAGGTTGAAGCGGTGTTGGAGTGGAAGCCGCCTAAGTCGGTGGCAGAAATTCAAAGTTTTACGGTCCGCGGATACTATCAAGATTTGTAGAAGGGTTCTCTTTAATCGCATTGTTGACTAAGTTATTAAGAAAGGGGTTCCGTTTGTATGGTCGGAGAGGCGAGAAGAAAGTTTTGACAAGCTAAGGAAGATTCGACAGAGGCTCCGATCTTGATACAACTGAGGCGGGGAAGTTGTTCTGATTTCTTGTGATCGTCCCATCTGGGGTTGGGATGTGTATTGATGCAGAAGGAAGGTAGTAGCCTATCGTCCGTCGCCTAAGACCGCATGAGGTTAACTACCCAACTCACGACTTGGAGTTAGCAGCAGTAGTCTTCGCCTTGAAAATATGGAGGCATTACTTGTATGGGGAGAAGTCGATAGTCTACACGGATCACAAAAGCTTAAGGTATCTCTTGACTCAGAAGGACTTGAACTTGAGGCAACGACAGTGGATTGAACTGTTAAAGGACTATGACTGTTCAATTGAGTACCATCCGGGCAAAGCTAATGTGGTGGCTGACGCGTTAAGTCAGAAGGTCGTGGCGGACTTAAGGGCGATGTTTGCTCATTTGAGTCTATACAACGATGGAAGTCTTTTAGCAGAACTACAAGTTAAGCCGACTTGGATCGAGGAGATTAAGGAGAAACAGTTAGTAGATGAAAGTTTGAGTGCTCGGAGGTTGCAAGTTCAAGAAGGTGGTTTGGAAGGGTACAGCTTGTCTGGTGAGGGAGTGCTATATTTCCAAGGGCGAGCTTGTATACCGAAAGATGTGGAATTGAGGCAGAAAATTCTTCAGGATGCCCATAGCAGCCCATACGCTATGCATCCGGGAGGAAGCAAGATGTATAGAGATTTGCGGAGACAATTCTGGTGGCCAAGGTTGAAGCTCGAGGTAACTGATTTTGTGGGGAAGTGTCTGACGTGTCAGCAGGTTAAGGCTGAACATTAGTTGCCGTCGGGTTTGCTTCAACCAATAAAGATTCCTCAGTGGAAATGGAGAGGATCACGATGGATTTTGTCAGTGGGCTACCCCTTACGCCCAACAAGAAGGACGCAGTTTGGGTAATTGTTGACCGTCTGACTAAATCAGCTCACTTCATACCGGTAAGGGTGGATTACTCACTTCAGAAGCTAGCTAAGCTGTATGTGTCAAAAATAGTAAGGTTGCATGGTGTACCGGTATCAATCATCTCAGATAGGGATCCCAGATTTACGTTAAGGTTCTGGAAAGCGTTGCATCAAGCTTTGGGTACACGATTGGATTTCAGTACAGCATTCCATCCACAGTCTGACAGGCAGTCGAAAAGGGTCATACAGATTTTAGAGGGCATGCTAAGAGGGTGTGTTCTGGATTTCAGTGGTAGTTGGGAAGAGCATCTACCGTTAGCAGAATTTGCTTATAACAATAGTTATCAAGCGAGTATTCGAATGGCTCCATATGAAGCACTGTATGGACGGAAGTGCCGTACCCCTACGTGTTGGACGGAGCTGGGTGAACGACAAGTCTTGGGTCCAAAATTGGTGACAGAAATCGAAGATAAAGTTAAGGTGATTCGGGCTCGTCTTAAGGAAGCGTCAGATAGGCAGAAGTCTTACGCTGACCTTAAGCGCAAGGAGATGGAATATGCAGTGGGAGATAAAGTTTTTCTGAAGGTGTCACCTTGGAAAAAGGTATTGAGATTTGGGCATAAAGGGAAGATAAGCCCAAGGTTCATCGGGCCATATACAGTGTTGAAGCGAGTGGGACCGGTAGCTTACCAGCTTGAGTTGCCAGCAGAGTTGTGTAACACCCCTTACTCGTGTTCGACGCCGGGACAGAGTATGAGGCATTACCGAAGAGTACGAAACACTTACAGATTATTTAAACTATTTATCACTCAAATATCAAAATTGATTATAAAAGTTCCTTTAACGAACCCTTAAAGTCCAAATCATGCATTGGGATTGGGTCGGGACTAAATTAGAATTGTGTAAATTTTTTTTTTTAAAATCCTTAAATTTATCTCATTTACAAGGGTCCCACGCCCGTGTGGCTCACATAGCCGTGCCTATAGGGCGTATAACTCTCTAACTTGCATCTGTGGAGAAACTTGAGTCACACGGCCTTAGTACACGCCCGTGTTGCTTGGTCGTGTGGTAAAGTTAATTTTCATAAATTATGCTATTTTTCAAGCCATATTTCTCACTCATTTGATCCTTATTCTTCACCCACATTTAATACATACAAAAACCAATTTAAGATATTCAACTGAGCCTTATACTTAATACGATTTGTTAGTCATACACTTCATATAAATAACAAGAAACGTATATAGGCTCAATTCTCATTAAATTTCTCTTGTACTTGTACTTTTTCATCCTATGTATTCATACAAGATATAACAATCACACCTCTGCTTTTCATATACATTTTATAACAATTTGTCTTGGTTTCAAACTACTTCATATTTGAGTTTTATTTATCCAATCATTTGAAACATCATCTTTATACATATAGTGCACTTGAGATGCAAAAATTCTATAATTATGAATGAACACATTTATCAAACACATTCCATGTTTTTACATATTACAGTCTCATATTTCCATGTATCATTTACCATCATTTTCTCGTATTTTTGACAAATACATATAACAACTCATAATCATGCAATTCACTAACTCTTCCTGCCAATTACAATTTAAATTGGCAACTCACTTATTGAGCCCAATTTCAATATTCACTACAATCTATCATATAAATTTGGATGTACGTATCCACCAATAAATTCCATGTACAGGTATCATCATCTCATACTTCTACATACATTACTTTACATATTATGAACTCAAATAACATATACAAGACATACCAATGTATTTCAAATACGTTTTCATAATATTTCATTTAGAATTAAGATTATTTTATATTAGAACTCTTCTCATTAACTCATTTGTCAACCAAGTTCTACGTTCATGTCTCATCAACTCGTATTTCCTTATATCACATAATATATATATCATGATTTCCATTCCCTTAATATTTTCCCATATTTATCCCGTTGAATTTCTTGGAATTTTCGATGGATTTTCAGAGGTACACTTTAGTGTACAAATCGAATCCGTCAATTCGTGTTCATGTGGGCACATTTCCATTTCGAGAGCACACTCCATGAACCTCATCCTTACAATGGGATTACGGTCGAGCTAAATCCCAGAAGAGAGCACACTCCCGCGAACCTCATCCTTACAGCGGGATTACCAGTCCAGGCTAAATCCCCTGTAATATAAACTCATAGAGTATTGTCGGGATTACCAGTCCAGGCTAAATCCCCTGCAACGACAATTACTCTAATGAGCTTGGATCTGAATTACCAGTCCAGGCTAAATTCAGACCCTAATTCGGATTACCCGTCCGGGCTAAATCCATTTTCCACATATTCTTCGGGAGGGCTATATCAGGATCACCCGTCCGGGCTAGATCCTTTTCACACATATTCTTCGGGAGGGCTATATCGGGATAGGATCACCCGTCCGGCTAGATCCTTTTACCGTCAATTCCTTTTCGAAATCCATCAATTTCCCTTTTATTCAACCGGATTTCTTCCACTTTTTATCAAATATATCAATGTTTCGTCAACTTTCATACAATGAACATTCAAAGTATATTCATATCAATAACATACATTCCAAGCATTTAAGAATATAATTCAAGTTACATGAACTTACAATTCGATTTTGATACCATAACGATAATCTTAGTTTCATAATAAATATTCCAAATAAAACATTATATCAATTATAATCGAACATGTAATCAATTTATACACAAGTCATTCATATATTATTTTCCTCCTCCTCCTCTCCATCCACATCCTTAGTATAAACAACACACTTGTAAGTAACATTTTCTATAATTTTCACTATTTACTCATGTGAATGTTCAAGCTGTCCATCTGTGTTATATTCACTAAAATATTTTTATCTCGAGCTACAGAGCTCTAAATTTCAAACCGTTAATTTTCTTTGAAACTAGACTCACATATCTTCTTACCATAATTTTTCCAGAATTTTGGTGTGGCCAATTAGTACAGTTTATTAGTTAAGTTCTCCCCTGTTACACAGTCCTACTGCTCTGACCTCTCTTCACTAAAATCAATTATCTCATAGTACGGTTTTCATATAGTGTTTCTGATTATTTCTAATGAAAATAGACTCACTAAGGAATACAAACATATAAATTATAACTCATAATTATTTTTGTACAATTTTAGTGAATTTCTAAAGTGAGAACAGGGGATCACGA
The DNA here is from genome assembly GCA_025506655.1 of Gossypium rotundifolium. Lineage (NCBI taxonomy): Eukaryota > Viridiplantae > Streptophyta > Magnoliopsida > Malvales > Malvaceae > Gossypium > Gossypium rotundifolium. The sequence continues at coordinate 108,265,390 of CP106722.1, forward strand.
AGTTGTTCTAAACCAGTCTTACAAAATTTAAATATCTCAATATGTAGACTTCCTTTACCTTCTTTGTTTCTTTTATATGAAAATAGACTCAACAAGCTTTAATTCTATATCTTACTCAGCTTCTAATTCGATTTATACAATTTTTGGTGATTTTTCAAAGTTAGACAACTGCTGCTGTCCAAAACTGCTTTAGTATAACATGTTGATTTCTATTTTGTCCCAAATTCCACATTTCATACAATTCAATCCTTGCTCAATTAACCCCTCAATTTAGCTAATTTTCTCATTTAATACTTTTCTATATCATTTTAACCCACTTCATAACCTTTGAAAATCAGAATTTTAACTCTAGGCCTTAATTTCAACTCTTTCACAATTAGGTCCTAAAATCAATTTCCATCAATTTTACTTCATAAAATCATCATATAACAAAATTAAAGCTTCAATTCAATATTTATTCATCATATTCTTCCAGCACTAATCCACATAAACTTTAAAATTAGCTATAGAATCAAAACTAATGACATAATAAGTTGGATCCAATTGTAAAAGTCCAAAAACATAGAAATTTCAAGGAGAAAGTAAGAATTAAACTTACATGAAGCTTGAGTATGAAAACCAACTTGAAACTTTCTCCCATGGCTGTTTTTCAGCTGAAGAAAATGAAGAGAAATGAAGAGAAATCTAGATAATTCCAATTTGGTCCCATACTTATTTAACTAATTTTGGCAATTTTCCAAATTTACCCTTATTTCATCCATTTCCTGATTTTTCTCAGCTATTGCCGCCCAAAATATCTCCTTTGGGCTTATTTTCACTTTTGGTCCTTCCTCATTTGACAATCAGACTATTTAATCCTTTTAGGAACTTTTATACACTTTTCATTTTAGTCCTTTTATTTAATTAACCACCCAAGCGTCAAAATTTTCTAACGAAATTTTAATACTACCTTATTGACATTCCTTAAATATTCATAAAAATATTTATGACTCGGTTTATAACACCGAGATCTCGATACTTCTTTTTCTCGATTTCTTGACCAAATAAATCTTTATAAAACACAATTTACTATTTTAAAAACATTTTAAAAGCTACATTTGACTCCTAAATATTAAATAAATATAATCTACAAGTCCATTTCTCAGATTTGGTGGTCTCGAACCATTATTTTTTAATATAACTAAAATTTGGGCTATTACAAGTTGAGCCAGATCCATGACGTCTTCCACGTGTCGATGCTTAGACGATATCGGTCGGATCCATCACATGTTGTGTCAGTTGAGGAAATTGAAGTGAATCCGGACTTGTCTTTTGAGAAGGAGCCGGTACAAATCTTGGACCGTGATGTCAAAGTTCTACGTAGGAAGTTAGTGCCTTTGGTAAAGGTGTTATGGCGGAATCATGGTACGGAGGAGGCCACATGGGAATCTGAAGGTGTGATGCGGCAGCAATACCCCCAACTCTTCTGATCCAGGCAATTTCGGGGCCAAAATTTTTTTTAAGGGGGTAGAACTATAACACCCTGAATTTGGGGTTATTTGTAATTTAATTAATTTTCCATGTGTACTTGAAGAAATTAATAATATGATTTTATTTGGCATGTTGAGGGTTCAAAAAAATAAACCCGAGCTAGGCCTGACTTAGGGCTGAAAATTTATTTTTAAGAGTTTAAAGGAGGAAGCTAGGTGACATAGAGGTTAAGAAAATTTCTAAAAAGAACTTGACACAAAGAAATCCTTAGCTAAGTGGTTCCATGCGCCACTTGAGTGTTGGGGGTGAAGCCTTGAGTCCTGTTTCGAGTGGTGAGGAAGCATTCTGCGTTTTGTTTTTTTAGAAGTGTTGGGCTTAAGCAGGAAGGCCTTAAGATTTATTGGTGAAGGTTCATAGCATGAAAGGCAGGTAGTAGGAGTGGCTTGGGGCGCCATTTGAGGGAGAGAGGCCTCGGGTTCGAAACGCAAGGGACGCAAGGTAGGGGTTTTGTTTTTGGACTGGTGGCGTTAAAAGAAAGGGGATCGGATAGGAAGGATTTATATTTAAATCGTGAGGATATTTGACATGAAAGTCAAATTGGGAGTAGTGGCCTGGGGCGTGTTAGAGAGGGCTGCTGCTGCTTGGGGTCACTGGTTCGAGTCCAAGAAGCAGCAAATGCGTTTTTCCTTTTATTTTTGCTGCTAACATGGGTGAAGGAATTTGGCTGCACTTTGGACTCCCAAAGTCGGCTGGAAGAGGTAAGTTTGGTGTTTTATTTTATTTCAATTTGTTTAAGAAAGGATAGAAGATAAAGTGCTATTATCTTAAGTGATAATTAATAGTTTAATTATCAGCATAGAGGGGAAGAATTAAGCGACATTAGGACTCTTTGGGGGTTTGTTCAAAACTAATTTTGTACTGACAAGTAGAGCAAAAAATTCCAGCAACTGTTTACTCTTCTTTTTCCTCTGCTGCTGCCGAAATTCCCCTAGGGAATTCTTCAAAATTTTCTAGCTTTCTTCTCTTTTATTTTGGCCAAAAACCACCTTTGATTTCTCCTACTTATTCACCTTTTTCTTTCTTCCACCATTGGTAGAATATCCATCACCTTGCTTTGCAGAAATTTCTTAAACAAACATTAAAATTTTGCAAAATTCCAGCATCTCTTTAGTCGAATTCACTCCTTGGTGTGCGAAAATTCCCTCTCTATTCTATAGCACCTTGGCGAATATTAAGTGGGATAGATCTCTTGAATCTTCTTTGGCAAACAATTTGAGAAGGTAAGTGTTTTGGCGAATGCCTATTGTTCTTCTCTCTATGTTACATCGATTTGGGATGAACAAAAAGAGTGAATTATATTGATGACTAATCAGTGTTGAAAACTGATTTTATCTAGGTACTCCGAGGTCGGAAGTATTCAGTCAAGCCTCCAGTCATTAGTAATCAATATTGGTAAGTGGTGGTAAGGATGTAGTAAACCATTTATTTGGTATTTGAAAGACTATTTTGTGATACTAATGACAGCCGATTATAGGGAAGCGAAGCAAAGTCGCAAATCGTGTGCTATAGTTATACTTGAAGGCGTTTAGGTAAGGTTTCGGGTTCAAATATAAACCCTTCAGATATATGTTGGTTTGGCCGAATGGTCAATAGTACTAACTACATGTTTGGCCGAAAATAGGACCAGGAAATCTTGTGTGGTCTATTGTTTCTTCAAGGATTTAGAAAGATCGTTGGTGACAGGTGTGTACATACACACCTTATAAATTTTTAATATGCTAAGTGTTATATGTATGCTTAACCGGTTTGTGTAGATTCGGATGTAATACCATCATGGTATAATCAAGGATTCGGGTAAGTCCTTGTTGTTATGAGCTTTATTTTGATGCTTTTGGGAAGCATGGTATATTTGGTATATATGGCTTATAATATGTGGCTCATGATAAATCTATTGGCATGATAATTGTTAATTCTATATTATTGATTGATGTGGGATTAAATGAGTGGAGGGGGAAATGATATTCGTGTCGACGGACACCAGTGGTTTGGTACCACATTGTGACCATGGTCACCAGAGGTTTGGCACGTCCAGAGGTTTGGCACCTCATAGCGTCTCGTCCCTGTGGCTTAACACCACCGTGGGTTGGCCTCACTTTGAGATATGGGATTGACGCCAGTGATTTGGTATCACAAGATGGGTTGGCCCCATCACTTGATTTGTGATTATACGTCACCAGTGGTTTGGTACCACAATGTTGATGAATATCGTGACTATACGTCACCAGTGGTTTGGCACCACCAGTGGTTTGGTACCACACGGGGTAGAAAAGGTGTTTGGATGGTTAGGTTGGGTGCATGTTAAACTACTTTGTGATTTGTGTGTATGATTATGTATTAAACCGGGAAAAGGGTTACACACTGAGTCTTGGTGACTCACCTTTTCCTTTAATATTTTCAGGTGACTCGTAGATCGCGGATGTGGAGCCGGATGGACTCGAGGTGGCCATGCAGTGAAATTTTGGACTAGATGAACTTGAATTATTTTTATTTTATTTCGGTTTTATTTATTTAAGTTGTAATAAGGCCTTCTAAGATTATTTTATTATTTTACATGTTTGGATGAATTATTTAAACTGTTTAATGACTTAAAAAAAATATTACACAAATTTTTTTAAAATCAAACGAGAATGTTTTCTTTCGTACCATCGGGTACAACGACAAAATTGGTAACAACTTGACTTAATATATTTTTAAATGAACTAAGTATTGCTTTCTTTATACACCTCAACTGTTTTAAACTAAGACAACATCTTTCACCTTAAATTAAATCGGCTAAACAAAAGTTTCCAAAATGTTTTCTCTGTAAGATACCAAATTCGGTTGTAACGTTTGGGCCGGGTTTGGGGTGTTACAGTTTTAGCGGCACTTTTAAAAGCACCGCAAATACTTTTAGTGGAGCTTATAAATGCCGCTAAAAGCCTAAAAAAACGCCGCTAAAAGTCTGTTTTGCTGTAGTGGCAATATCATTTACTTATACTCAATTCCACATTTACTATCCAAATTATCAAAATGGCCATAGACGATACAAAAGCCGACTCAAAACTTAAGTACATACCATATATTGAAAATGTAAGGAACTATACAAACATTGCTAAGTCGAGTGTTACGATCTAGATGCTGCTTCACTTTTGGAAACTTCAAAATCTACGAGAATCTGCACAGAATAAATAAATCGTACGCTGAATGATAATGCTCAGTGGTATTTTCATGATTCAAGTCAATAATACAAGGCATTAACATGTTAAGGATACAATCAATACATAATCGATGATCAACCATTTCAATTCACCTATTCAAGTCTTATATGCCAAATTAATGCGTAATCCCATTTTACAATCCATATGCACATATTACCATTTTTTCAATAACAAATTACATTTTATCTATATGTGTAAACATGTTATACCAATCTCATCAATATTTCATAGTCCTTATTTTACTCTGTCATCTCAGGCTGTCCGACAACGATGACTTTTAGAATTTGAATATTCTACCATCCCGAGTGGCCTGACAATGATGACTTTCACTATTTGCATCTTCCACTAACCTAGGTGGCTATTTGCATATTCTACCATCTCGGGTGGTCTGACAACGATGGTTTTTACTATTTTTAAATTCTACCAACGATGGTTTTAAATCACTATATCGATGACCCTATAGCATGCCAATTATGCTCGACTCTACCCAAGGCAATTAATAAGGTAACCAATGAATCAATACACATCATAGTCACATATCATAGTTTATTTTATGTTTGTTTATGCTACATTCAATTCGATCCAAATCTCGAAATTCGATACCATCATGTAAAAATTGAGTCATACGATAGTAAAATGCTTACCTCAACAAGTAGTTTTGCAATAATCATATATGTATGTATGCATATGTATATGTATATGTGTTAATTTATTGAACTTGAATTATAAAATTACAAATCAAATTTTTGTCACTCATCTACAACTTTCGCTTTTCCTTACTCTTGAGATGGCCCAGCAGCATCTTTAGCCACGTTCGATAACTTAATCATAAAAAAATATATCAATTCACAATCAACATATTTTTTATTTTATTCAATTTAATCCCTATATCTGGGATACTCATATTTTTCAATATCTAACATCGGATCAAAATCTGATTTCACATTCTTTCATCAAAGACCTTATACTTCCTATCTATAGCATAATTTCATGATGTAACACCCCAAACCCGGCCCAAACACTACAACTGGATCTGGTATGTCACTAAGGAAATTTTGTAAAACATGTTGCATTTTCAAAAAACATTTTCGTAAAGTTTAACCTTTTATTCCGGAAAAATTTATAATTTATAGTTTTAAATAAAATATGCCTTTATGAATTAAAACCCAAATTTAAATACATGCCTTAGTTCAATTAAAATAAAAATTTAAATAACTAAAAGTAATAAAACCCGTAATAAAACAAAATATAAACCGGTGGCCCATGGCCTTGTCACAACGAGATTTAAAATCCATTAAATAAGAATATAAAATAATAACTAGAGTCTTTTCTGGATCCAAATGTTCTTTTGCATGGCCACCTTGCGCTCCTCTCGGCCGGTCCGATGCACTAAATGCTACGAAATGTTAATTAATTGGTTGAGTCATGAGACTCGATGTGCAACCCTCATGCACCATTAGATTTGGGCCTTAGCCCATAAAACTAAAATAATCAGAATTAATATACATAATAAAAATAATATGCAAGCCCAACCCAAATCCTAGGTTTCTATCCGCTACACGCCCCCGTACCAGCCATTCACATCATTGGGGATTTCTACAATTAACCCACACCGCTACACACCTTGATGGCAGTCGTGCTGCTCATCATCAGATCATGGCCTTAGCCACTACAACAGATCACGGCAAAAGCCGCTACAACAGATCACGATAAAAACCGCTACAACAGATCACGGTGAAAACCGCTACAACATATAACTTCCTCCTTTCATCAAACCCAACCCATGCAATCACATAAAATCAATATACTTATATCGTTTAATCAAAACATTCACTAACCTGATGATTTGTTTTTACCCTCTTTGGGTTTCCTCTATTATGCCCGGATTTCGGCATTTATCAAAACATATAAGACTTATAATCATATATTAATCAAATAGATCTAGATGGTGGGAAGGTGTTACACACCTGATTATGTCGATACCCTTGCTAAATCGATTTACTGCCTTCTATCTACCACTTTGCTCAAAAAGCCGGAAAGATGTGAAAATAGGGCCTCTCCTATTTTCGGCCATAGTTAGTGTTTTACCCAATTTCATATATTTAAAAATAAACAAATCTCCTTACCTTGAAATCCCGAAGGTAACATGATTCGAGTGTTACCGAACTACAACTTAGAGATCTATGCGATTGGCCCCACTACAGATCCCGGAATGCCGAAAAAGAAAGAAAAACACAAGATTAATTCTATATGGCCATTCGGCTATGGCCTCCAAAAGCGAAAAAGGATCAAAAGAAACCCAAATTGTTACTTACCCTACGTAAGATTTCGCTATCCCTTGTAGAAAGATTCAGCAACCGTAGAAGATTAGAGATTTAGAAGTTTCAGCTTTTTAAGGAAATCCCAAAAAAATGAACTAGATGTGTTTTTCGGCTTTTTAAAGAATTGAATGGAGTTTCGGTTTTGGCTTAGGAAAAGTAAACAAAAGAGAGCCTTAGAAATTCCGGCTAGGAAGTAATTTCAACAGAAGAAGAAAAAGAAAAGAAAAGTTTCGACAATAGAGAATGAGAGAAAAGAATAGGGTTCAAATGCCAGAATTGAAGAGGTCTTATCCCTATTTAAAGAGAATTTTGGCACCCAGATATATACTAAAATAAATAAATAAATAAATAAATAGAATAAACCTACACTCCCTAATCGACTCAAACTTATCACCAATAAAATTCCTTTATTATCACTAAATTTTATCTTCAATCCTCATCCAAAAATTCCATTACTAGCCAAAAATCCAATTTGAATTACATTCAAATTGCCTTCCCCGAACAGCAGCCATTCTTTGGGTGTTTCGGTCCACTTCAACCACCTTTCCCACGGCAGCAGAATAAGAAATTATTGTGCACAAGGTAACTCGAACCCGAGACCTACAAGCACAACCACATGCTACCAGCCACTGCACCAAAACTTTTCTTGTGATATATTTCATTCTCAACTTCTTTTAAGGCCTATTTCACAGCGACCAAATCATTCAAAAAAATCCAAGAAATATTCGACAACACTGGGCTTCGAACCTCCAACCTTTTCACTATGGTACACACGCCTTACCACTGCGCCGCATATTTTATTTGCGTCATAATTCCTTCCCAATTAATTATCAACCTTTATTCTGTGCTCCAGGTTTACTTAAAAAAAAAGAACACAACATTTTTTGCACAACGCGACTAGAACCTTGCTACCCCCTCCTGCTCCTAACGCCTTTGCCACTGGGCCAGGCATTTCCTTATGTCATGAAACAGCCCCAACTAATTATAAGGCCTAAGCTCTGGCCTTCATACTAACATATGCAAAATAAAAATTTTTACCATATCCAAGACTTGAACTTTTGACCTCCAGTTTATTTAAAACGTCACAAGCCACCAAACCACCTACTTCCTTTTGATATCTTTTAACCCAACAATATTTTAAGAGCCTTATGACTACCACCAGCCTCCCTAAAAATTAAACTAAACATGCAATAATAATTTTTTTTAAAAGAAAATGTCCATTCAAACTTTTCATGATAAAATAATTTATTTACATTTGAATAATATTTTAAGAAAAATTAACTATTTAAATGTATTAGTGACATTATAAAATTAGAGGGACAAACTATGTAAAAGAAAGTAAAGCATATAAATCAAATCCCCAAATTTTAGCATAATCTAGGGTCAATTAAAATTGACCATTATCTTATTTTAGTATAAACCACATGTTAATTTTTTTAGTACATTCAAATTATATATACTCATATTGTATACTAATGAAAATTTAACGATAGAAATTAATATAAAAATATAAGAACTACATTATATTAAAATATAAAAATTAAATCGAGAATAATAGAAAATTAATATTTCTAAATTATAACTTCGTTCATTACATCGATAACATAAATAAAATAATTAATTATATGACAAGGACAAAATTATCGAAAATATTTGATAAATTGACTACATAGAGTTTAATATTATGCCACATTAAATTTTATTATAATTCAGTTAATATATTTAAAAGGGAGGAAAAATTAGTATACAATAATTACACATTAACCTAAATCCAAACAATAATTACAAGTTTTTTTTTTATGACAAAGTCCATTCTCTCGCCACACGAACCCACTTATTCTAGGCCCAAATTCAGGGTGTTACAATTCTACCCTCCTTAAAGAAATTTCGTCCTCGAAATTTCCAACTAACTAGTAATCATACTACCTACGTCTCACTACCATGCTTTCGCTGCGCACTCCAATTCTAAACCCAAAATAAACACTTAGTATTCTATGGTAGAGTACGCACCGGTATTCACATCTAGAGCGTCCTCGTCCCCTCATGCTATGGGTTTGCGTTTATCTGATTAAAAATTTTATGAATTATTGGTTTTCTTCCACTGATTATCCACGGACAGTCTTATGATTAGTAGTTTTAAGAGTGGTTCTTTCAAATTCGAACCTATCTATAGTTTTCAGTCTTCCTAATTCTAGGAATCATGCACATTCAACATTCATACACACCCACATACAAGTAGCATCCATTACCTAAGGGTTTTTTTCGTTATTTCACTACCTAGGGTATTTTCATAATTTTAACCTACAGGGGTATTTTTGGTAATTTTGCAAATCCGGGGGTATTTTGATAATTTTGTAAATCAAGGGTGTTTTGGTCATTTTTCAAATCAGGGGTATTTCGGTCATTTTCCAAAACCAGGGTAATTTTTACGAATCAAGGGTAATTTGGTGATTTCAAAACTAAGGTTTACTTTCGGATTTTACAAAACAGGGTGGCTGGTCCCTTTCGGGTTTTAATTATAAGTTTTGGCCTGTCAACACGTCCTCATGGTTAGGGTGAACAGTCACTCCGCACTGTAGGATTTCAAAGAAAAAGCGAGGTGAGTCACTAGGACCGCTTAAATACCAAGCTCTCCCTGTATCCACTCCTAGACATGCGTATGCCTGTTGCCACATCCTAACTCGGCGACTAGTTCACAGGATTTGTTTCGGTAAATTAAGTCTTATAGAATTTAAAAAGTTGTTTAAGCTAAGCCTATAGTCCATCAAAGTCTAATTAAACGACCTACGTCCCATAAAGCCCATCAAGCCCACATATATATATCACACAATGGTTTAGAGTACTTACTTGGCGGACTTGGGCCGGAGACGCAGGTGCCATGCCGAGCTAACAAACCTGTTATCATTTCAAAAAAATAACATGCAAGTTTCAAAAGCCCACCTTTTGAAAACGTTTTAAGCCCAAAAACCCCAAAGTCGAGTTTTGAATCGGGCTCTGATACCAATTTGTAACACCCCAAACCCAGCCCAAACACTACAACCGGATCTGGTATGTCACTAAGGAAATTTTGTAAAACATGTCGCATTTTCAGAAAAACATTTTGGTAAAGTTTAACCTTTTATTCCGGAAAAAATTATAATTTATAGTTTTAAATAAAATATGCCTTTATGAATTAAAAACTCAAATTTAAATACATGCCTTTGTTCAATTAAAAATAAAAATTTAAATAACTAAAAGTAATAAAAGCCCGTAATAAAACAAAATATAAACTGGTGGCCCATGGTGAAACACCCCAAACCCGGCCCAAAAAGCCTGACCGGATTTGATATGTTCCTCGAGTAGAACTTTAGCAAATTCTCGCTTTATTTAAGAAAAACTTGATGATTTTGAATAAAAATAGATTAACTTAAAGATCGGGTTGAAGTCAAATTGTAAAGTAAATTTGTATCTTCTTAAAACATTATTTTAAGAGAAATTAATAAGTTAAAAGAAAACCAAATTTAATGAAAGATTTATTAATATTGTGGAAATATATTTTGTTTTCAAAAGCAGTTTAAATTATTTATCAAAAACCATTTAGTTATTTAATTAATAATTGTTCATGGCGAATAAAAAATAAAAAATAAATCCAAACACAAAATTTAAAAAGCAGTTCATAGTGGCCTTATTAAATAAAAATAGCAAAACCCATAATAAAGTCTAAGTAATAAAATTAACTTAATAAGTTTAAGTAGGAAAATTTCCAAAATACTTTGTTTGAGCGTTGGCCACCTCGAAATCCTTCTTGACCGATCCATCGCACTCTGAATCATCGAAAAGTTATCCCACAAAGGGGTGAGTTATAAACTCAATGTGTAACACATACATTAAAAAGCCCATTTGATCATATGCCTTAAAGCCCAATAATTACACATATAGCCATAGGCCCATTTAAGTCATATTTAGCCCAAAAGCCTATTTTCATAGCAGATTAAATAATAATCATTTAAAATCACATGGATATGTACATATAATGGAATGCAAACCCGCCCACCTAAATATCCATCCGCTACACACCACCGTACCAACCACACACACCGTGGGGATTACTAAATCGACCCTCCATCCGCTACACACCATCGAAGGCGATTCTTTGCAGTCAACATGCACATCGCCTTATAATTTTGTGGCAAAGCCACTGGACAAATGTGACCAAGTCACGGATTTCAAATATGTGACCAAGTCACCAGATTCACATATGTGACCAAAGTCATTTGGATTATGTGGTAAAACCACCTAATACTTCCCTTTATCAATTTTACCCATATGCCCATGCACATACATATTATTAAATTTTCATGCTATTTACCCCAAAATCACAATATAGTCATACTTATTTCACATTTATGCATATAGCAAAATTAACGAAATATTGGGGTAAACATACCTGAATATCGTATACCACTGAATGGTATCCACAATCATTATCAAACATATTGTCATATAATCACATTTAATATAGATCTATGAGATTTTATTGTAAGGTTACACACCTTATGACTATGAGAACGATACCTTCCCGCTCGTCAACACCTAGTTAATTATCACACAGATTAGTATACACTATTACTAATAAAACTATACTATTGATGAGAGATCTACATCCTTACCCTCGGATTCTCGAACAACCATTATTTGTGGTTTTCTCGCTAGATGGATCAAAACCGATATAACCCACCAACGAAAAGTGGTTCGGTTATGCGCACTACTTCAAATAACCGATCTTCGTTAGCAGAGGGTCCACAACCCGGTGGAAAATCTCTTATCGCCGATACAGCCCTTCGTTTGAAGTTCAAGGGTAAAATAATGCCTCCTCTCTTCCAAACACTCCGTACTGCTCTTTTCGAACCTATCTTGTTAGTCTCAAAATTACCCCTAAAATAAAGTTAGTTAATAAACTATCTAAAAGGATTGATATAACCAAAAGTGATGTTCTTACCTTGGATGATTTGAAAGGTTTCCCTTAAAACGTTGGTTCCAAAAGATTCTTAAAATCCCTTCCAAGGATTGACCTAGGAGAGAAAAGAAAAAATAAAGAGAACTATGTTTTTAAACCGGTTATAATAAAAGGAGATAAAAAATAATTGACAAAAAAGTCTTACTTGCCCACTTGAAGATTCGGCCTTGATGATATAGAATAAGAGAATTTGTGATTTGAATTGCACAAAAGAGAAGAAAAAAGATAGTGATTTTTGGCTATAATGGTTTGGTTTTCAATAAAAGAAAAGAAGGAATGAAATCAAAATGGAAGATGATTCGGTTAACAAAGAGAGGACAAGAATGGTGGTTTTGCTTAGGGTAGATGATGGTTTGGTTGAGAGAAAGAAGAAAGAAAATGAAAATGGAAGGAGAAAGAAAGAAAAAGAAGAAAAGATGATGATAATGATGATTTCCAAAAGAAAATAAATAGGTTTAGGGACTTAGGTGCATTCGGCCAAGAGGGAAAAAGTGAAGAAAATAGGTTTATGATCTTTGATATTTTCGGCAATGAGGGAAAAGAAAAAGAAGAAATGTTTTTTTTTCAAACTTTTTGATGCTTTTGACTAAAGAGGACAAGAATTTGAGAGAATAGGTACTTTAACAAAAATGGTCAAAAATGAAAGTTAAAACAAGGAAAAACTTTTACCTAAAATCATCAACAAAATTCGGCTAGGAAGAGAGCTTTTGGAGAAAATGAGAAAGGTACACAAAATGTTAGAATTTGGCCAACTATCACCCCCTAATGGCTAAGCAAAATTTCGGCCAACGTAAGCCAACATAATCCCCCTTTTTCCTCCACATTTCTTCCCCATTAATCCTATGTTTCCTAACACAATTAAGCCTTCTCCCTTAGCCCCTAAAGTCGACTAGGTTCATGGTCAAATGACCATGAAAAAGATTCCATAACATTGCCCTTACTTCAAGCCTTTTGTCCCCCTTTCTTACCATCCTTTCTTGATTCCTTGCCATAACTTTTAGCTTACCTTTTTCACATGGTCTACTCACCAAAAATAGAAAAGATGACCATCCCTTCTAGAATAGTCTTGGCCGACACTATAGGGAAGGAAACAAAAAAATAAAATCCTCCCATTAGCTAGCTAGGGGATTCGAACCTCTCCCCTCAAGTAATCATCCATGCGTCCTAACCACCTTGCCAATTACTCATCTTATGCTTAAAACCTCTTGTCATTATTTCTTAAAGCCTATTTTGCTTAGCTCCATCTTAATTATTAAAAATTAATATTTCACTAAGCAATCACTTACATAATGAAGTTCAAAAATAAACTTCCAAAACACACTCAATCATAATTAGGCATGCAATAACATTTAATTAAGTAAAGATGCATAACCCCTAATTATCAGGATGTTATAGTTCTACCCCCTTAAAATAATTTCGTCCTCGAAATTACCTGGTTGGAACAAGTGAGGGTATTACTGTCACATCGCTTCTTTCAGTTCCCACGAAACTTCTTCTGATTCATGATTACGCCATAGCACTTTGACGAGAGGAACCGATTTTCTCCGTAAAATCTTTACATCCCGCTCCAGGATTTGAATTGGCTCCTCTTCATAGGACAAATCTGATCTTAATTCCACTTTCTCAACTGGCACTACATAAGATGGATCCGACCGGTAACGACGTAACATTGAAACATGGAACACATCGTGCATTTGCTTCAACTCCGAAGGCAAATCTAACTGATATGCCACAGGTCTGACCCGCTTCAAAACCCGATAAGGTCCAATGAACCTGGGACTTAACATCCCTTTGCGACCAAATCTCATCACCTTTTTCCAAGGTGAAACCTTCAAGAATACTTGATCCCCCACAGCAAACTCTATTTCTTTCCGCTTAAGATCTGCGTCGACTTTTATGCATCGGATGCTTCCTTTAACCGAGCCGAATTACCTTAACCTTTTCTTGGATTCACCACTATTTCTAGACCCAAAATCGGCGTTCCCTAATTACATCCAACACGTAGGAGTGCGACACTTAGTCCATATAGTGCTTCATATGGTGCCATCCGAATCTTGGCTTGGTAGCTGTTGTTGTACACAAATTCTGCTAACGGTAAGAACTCTTCCCAATTTCCCCTGAAATCCATCACACATCCCCTTAACATATCTTCTAAGGTTTGGATTACTCGTTCAGATTGGCCGTCAGATTGTGGATGAAATGCCGTACTGAAGTCCAATCTGGTGCCCAATGCCTGATGCAATGCTTTTCAAAACCGAGACGTAAACCTCGGATCTCTATCCGAAATGATCGACACTGGCACCCCATGCAATCTCACAATTTCAGCCACATATAACTTCGCCAACTTCTGTAAAGAGTAATCAACCCGAACTGGGATAAAATGTGCAGATTTCGTCAATCGGTCAACTATTACCCATACAGAGTCTTTCTTAGTAGGCGTAAGAGGAAGCCCACTAACAAAGTCCATGATGATTCTCTCCCACTTCCACTGCGAAATCTTTATCGGCTGAAGCAATCCCGAAGGTACTTGATGTTCAGCCCTGACTTGCTGACACGTTAAGCACTTTCCTACAAACTCCGTAACTTCCTGTTTAAGACTAGGCCACCAAAATTGATCTCGCAAATCTCGGTATAACTTACTTCCTCCAGGATGCATAGCATAGGGGCCACTATGCAACTCCTGAAGAATCTTTTGCCTCAACTCCTGATTCCTCAGCATACAGATTTTACCTTTGAAACACAATACCCCATCACTGTTAATACCATAATCTTCCAATTCCCCATTCTGTACCTGCCGTAGCTTTACACTCAGATCTTCGTCTACTAACTGCCTCTCTTTCACTTGACTCAACCATGTCGGCCTAACTTGTAATTACGCCAATAAGCTTAGTCATCGTAAAGACTAAGATGTGCAAACATCGCCTTAAATCGACACCACTTTCCGACTTAGGCGTACGCCACCACATTCGCCTTGCGGGTGGTACTCAATAGAAACGATCGTAGTCTTTCAACAATTCTATCCACCTTCACGCCTCAAATTCAGGTTCTTTACGAGTCAGTAGATATTTCAGACTTTTGTGGTCCGTGTATATCACTGACTTTTCCCCATATAAATAATGTCTCCAAACTTTAAGAGCAAAGACTACTGCTGCCAACTCCAAGTCATGCATCGGGTAATTAACCTCGTGTGGCCTTAACTGCCGAGACGCATACGCAACTACCTTCCCGTCTTGCATCAAAACACATCCTAACCCTGTGTGAGAAGTGTCACAATATACGACAAAATCCTTTCCTGCCTCAGGCTGAATCAAAATCGGAGCTTCAGTCAAAACCCTCTTGAGCTTCTCAAAACTCTATTGTTGCTTATCAGCCCACACGAAAGGTACTTCCTTTCTCAGCAATTTTGTTAAAGGTGCAGCTATCGATGAGAATCCTTGACGAATCTTACGTAGTAGCTGCTAACCCCAAGAAATGCGAACTTCCGTTCTGACTTAGGTGGTTTCAATCTAGTCTGACCTCAATCTTGAGGATCCACCCTTATCCCTTCCGCAGACACCACATGTCCTAAAAACGTGACTTCCTTCAACCAAAATTCACACTTGCTGAATTTGGCATATAGCTTCTTCTCCCTTAAAACTTGCAACACAATCCGGAGATGCTTATCATGCTCCATTTCAGACTTAGAATACACCAGAATGTCGTCTATGAACACCACGACAAACTGATCCAAGTAGGGTTGGAAAATCCGGTTCATCATATCCATGAACGCAGCTGGGGCGTTCGTCAATCCGAATGGCATTACCAGAAATTCATAATGCCCATATCTAGTTCGGAAAGCCGTCTTATGGATATCTGCTTCTTTCACCTTAAGCTGATGATACCCCGACCTTAAGTTAATCTTTGAGAATACCGCGGCTCCTTTAAGCTGATCGAACAAGTTGTCGATCCTCGGTAAAGGATACTTGTTCTTGATGGTCAGCTTATTCAACTGCCGGTAATCTATACACATCCTCATCGTTCCGTCCTTCTTCTTCACGAATAGAACCGGTGCTCCCCATAGAGACACACTAGGTCGGATAAATCCACGATCAAGTAACTCTTGAATCTGAGCCTTAAGTTCAACTAACTCCTTCGGTGCCATTCTATATGGAGCAATAGAAACTGGCGCCGTTCCAGGCAATAATTCAA
Source organism: Gossypium rotundifolium (assembly GCA_025506655.1). Classification (NCBI taxonomy): domain Eukaryota; kingdom Viridiplantae; phylum Streptophyta; class Magnoliopsida; order Malvales; family Malvaceae; genus Gossypium; species Gossypium rotundifolium. The sequence continues at coordinate 108,281,622 of CP106722.1, forward strand.
TCCCGAATTCTACCTCTCAGTCCGGAGGCAATCCTGGCAGTTCTTCCGGAAAAATATCTACAAATTCATTCACAGTCCTAACTTCTTCAACAGTTGCCTCCTTAGCCTCCAAGGCACTTACCAACATCAGAAAGGCTATACATCCCTTTCTAACCATCTTTTCTGCCTTAAGAGCGGATACTACATTTGATAAGTAGTTCCGTCTCTCACCCATCACTACAACTTCTTTGTCATCAAAAGTTCTTAAGGACATCCGCTTAGCAGCACAATCCATATTTGCACGATACTTCACTAGCCAGTCCATGCTTAAGATCAGGTCAAACTCTCCGAATGGCAATTCCATTAAATTAGCCGAAAATTGCGTCCCTTGAACTTCTAAAGGCACTTCCTTGAAAAGTTTGTCTATTACTCTTGCATCCTAAAGGACTAAATGCGATCATCTTCCTAGGTGCAGTCTCGAAGTCACATGCAAAGTTTGAGATACTTCACTAGCGATATATGAGTGAGTTGACCTATATCTATCAAAGCAATAAAGGCAACCCGAAATCGAAGCGTGCAGTGATAACATCAGTGCGTCCATCGTCTTCTCTGCGACGAATGCATATACGGACTGACCGTCTCACCTCGAGCTACCACTGCCTCGCTGAAGTTTCGTGACCTCTACGAGCCATTACCCTTCCATTTGGACCACGGCCCTTATCATTCTTTGTTCACCTCTGCTGCTGATTAGCATACGACCTCTTTGGCGGTTCTTATCTGAATTCTTCGGGCAATCCTTGATCATATGGTCTTTAGATCCGCACTTGAAACATCCCCCGGTCTTTTTCCAACATTCTCCCGGGTGCATCTTCCCACATTGAGCACAAGCACGATGTTGTCCACCCGTAGCAGTCTGCTGACTTCGCGACCCATCATTTCTTGGTTTCTTCTAAAAATTCCTCGGATGACCCTGAAGACCCAAAGCTTCTCTTATTCTTATTCTGGCCTCTGTCCCGGCTCTGTCTTTCAGCCCGCTTAACCTCTTCAGCTATTCTTGCCCTTTCTACTAAGATTGCAAAGTCTCTTTCCCGGTGCGGAGCAATCATCACTCGCAATTCATCTCTAAGTCCATCTTCAAATCTGACACACCGTTCATATTCAGTAGCTACTATCCCTCTGGCATATCGGCTAAGTCGTAAAAACTCTGCTTCATACTCAGCTATCGACTTATTTCCTTGCACCAAATTCAGAAATGCCTTCCTCTGGGAGTCGATGTAGCTAGCTCCAACGTATTTTCCTTCGAACTTAACTTTAAAATACCCCCAATCCACTCGATCCGCAGGGGTACTTTCCTTGATAGTGAGCCACCACTGGTAGGCCTCATCACGGAGTAGTGAAATAGCACCTTTCAATTTTTCTTGGCGGTCTGAGTCTAAATCGTCCATGATCCTCTCGACTACCTCCAACCAAGACTCACACATTTGGGGCTACTCCAGATACTCCCTAAAACCTCGGCTCCATTTGATCTAAGTCTCTCGACTCTTGACTTTGAGACCCATTTCGATTAGCTAACCGCTACTCGTTCCAATACTCGAAGTACAGCTTGTGATACTGCGTCACCTCCTCCATTTTGCTCTTGAAAATCCACCCCAACATCCGGTGGCGGAGCTTCATTTTCGAAACCTTGACAAATCTAACTGGTTCCGACACAGCCATTCTTCCTCTTCCACGTCCACGACGACCACGTCCCCTAGAACTCACGTCTACTACATGTCTTATCTGTTTTTACGAAAAAGTCTTATGTATTAGAGTCTTTTCACTTCTTATTAAAAGAAAGTTTTATGCAACAGATATTCAGTGGTTTTTCCGTAGTAGTACACAAACACCTAGGGTCTATGTCTCTAAAGTATAGTTTCCTTAGGCTTATCATACATTCATATCACTTATCAATAAGGGTACTTACGATGGATCTGGTAGAGAATTCGAAGTGCCATGCTCTTATAAAACCATTTTAACTTAAGAAAACTTTCAAAAAGTCATTTGGGCCAACTTTTGAAAACGTTGTGGGCTTCAAAACCCAAGGCCGAGAGTTTAAAACTAGGCTCTGATACCAAGTTGAAACACCCCAAACCCGACCCAAAAAGCCTGACCGGATTTGATAAGTTCCTCGAGTAAAACTTTAGCAAATTCTCGCTTTGTTTGAGAAAAACTTGGTGATTTTGAATAAAAATAGATTAACTTAAAGATCGGGTTGAAGTCAAATTGTAAAGTAAATTTGTATCTTCTTAAAACATTATTTTTAAGAGAAATTAATAAGTTAAAAGAAAACCAAATTTAATGAAAGATTTATTAATATTGTGGAAATATATTTTGTTTTCAAAAATAGTTTAAATTATTTATCAAAAACCATTTAGTTATTTAATTAATAATTGTTCATGGCGAATAAAAAAATAAAAAAATAAATCCAAACACAAAAATTTAAAAATAGTTCATAGTGGCCTTATTACATAAAAATAGCAAAAACCCATAATAAAGTCTAAGTAATAAAATTAACTTAATAAGTTTAAGTAGGAAAATTTCAAAATACTTTGTTTGAGCGTTGGCCACCTCGAAATCCTTCTTGACCGATCCATCGCTTTCTGAATCATCTGAAAAGTTATCCCACAAAAGGGGTGAGTTATAAACTCAATGTGTAACACATACATTAAAAAGCCCATTTGATCATATGCCTTAAAGCCCAATAATTACACATATAGCCATAGGCCCATTTAAGTCATATTTAGCCCAAAAGCCCATTTTCATAGCAGATTAAATAATAATCATTTAAAATCACATGGATATGTACATATAATGGAATGCAAACCCGGCCCACCTAAATATCCATTCGCTACACACCACCCGTACCAACCACACACACCGTGGGGATTACTAAATCGACCCTCCATCCGCTACACACCATCGAAGGCAGTTGCTGCAGTCAACATGCACATCGCCCTTATAATTTTGTGGCAAAGCCACCAGACAAATGTGACCGAAGTCACCGGATTTCAAATATGTGACCGAAGTCACCAGATTCACATATGTGACCAAAGTCACCGGATTATGTGGTAAAACCACCGGAATACTTCCCCTTTATCAATTTTACCCATATGCCCATGCACATACATATTATTAAATTTTCATGCTATTTACCCCAAAATCACAATATAGTCATACTTATTTCACATTTATGCATATAGCAAAATTAACGAAATATTGGGGTAAACATACCTGAATATCGTATACCACTGAATGGTATCCACAATCATTATCAAACATATTGTCATATAATCAAATTTAATATAGATCTATGAGATTTTATTGTAAGGTTACACACCTTATGACTGTGAGAACGATACCTTCCCGCTCGTCAACACCTAGTTAATTGTCACACTAGATTAGTATACACTATTACTAATAAAACTATACTATTGATGAGAGATCTACATCCTTACCTCGGTTCTCGAACAACGTTATTTGTGGTTTTCTCGCTAGATGGATCAAAACCCTCTGATAACCCACCAACGAAAAGTGGTTCGGTTGTACGCACTACTTCAAATAACCGATCTTCGTTAGCAGAGGGTCCACAACCCGGTGGAAAATCTCTTATCGCCGATACAGCCCTTCGTTTGAAGTTCAAGGGTAAAACAGTGCCTCCTCTCTTCCAAACACTCCGTACTACTCTTTTCGAACCTATCTTGTTAGTCTCAAAATCACCCCTACAATAAAGTTAGTTAATAAACTATCTAAAAGGATTGATATAACCAAAAGTGATGTTCTTACCTTGGATGATTTCGAAAGGTTTCCCTTAAAACGTTGGTTCCAAAAGATTCTTAAAATCCCTTCCAAGGATTGACCTAGGAGAAAAGAAAAAATAAAGAGAACTATGTTTTAAACCGGTTATAATAAAAGGAGATAAAAACAATTGACAAAAAAGTCTTACTTGCCCACTTGAAGATTCGGCCTTGATGATATAGAATAAGAGAATTTGTGATTTGAATTGCACAAAAGAAGAAAAAGATAGTGATTTTTGGCTATAATGGTTTGGTTTTCAATAAAAGAAAAGAAGGAATGAAATCAAAATGGAAGATGATTCGGTTAACAAAGAGAGGACGAGAATGGTGGTTTTGCTTAGGGTAGATGATGGTTTGGTTGAGAGAAAGAAGAAAGAAAATGAAAAATGGAAGGAGAAAGAAAGAAAAAAAGAAGAAAAGATGATGATAATGATGATTTCCAAAAGAAAAGAGATAGGTTTAGGGACTTAGGTGCATTCGGCCAAGAGGGAAAAAGTGAAGAAAATAGGTTTATGATCTTTGGTATTTTCGGCAATGAGGGAAAAGAAAAAGAAGAAATGTTTTTTTTTCAAACTTTTTGATGCTTTTGACTAAAGAGGACAAGAATTTGAGAGAATAGGTACTTTAACAAAAATGGTCAAAAATGAAAGTTAAAACAAGGCAAAACTTTTACCTAAAATCATCAACAAAATTCGGTTAGGAAGAGAGCTTTTGGAGAAAATGAGAAAGATACACAAAATGTTAGAATTTGGCCAACAATCACCCCCTAATGGCTAAGCAAAATTTCGGCCAACATAAGCCAACATAATCCCCCTTTTTCCTCCACATTTCTTCCCCATTAATCATATGTTTCCTAACACAATTAAGCCTTCTCCCTTAGCCCCTAAAGTCGACTAGGTTCATGGTTAAATGACCATGAAAAAGCTTCCATAACATTGTCCTTACTTCAAGCCTTTTGTCCCCCTTTCTTACCATCCTTTCTTGATTCCTTGCCATAACTTTTAGCTTACCTTTTCACATGGTCTACTCACCAAAATAGAAAAGATGACCATCCCTTCTAGAATAGTCTTGGCCGACACTATAGGGAAGGAAACAAAAAATAAAATCCTCCCATTAGCTAGCTAGGGATTGAACCTCTCCCTCAAGTAATCATCCATGCGTCCTAACCACCTTGCCAATTACTCATCTTATGCTTAAAACCTCTTGTCATTATTTCTTAAAGCCTATTTTGCTTAGCTCCATCTTAATTATTAAAATTAATATTTCACTAAGCAATCACTTACATAATGAAGTTCAAAATAAACTTCCAAAACACACTCAATCATAATTAGGCATGCAATAACATTTAATTAAGTAAAGATGCATAACCCCTAATTATCAGGATGTTACACATGGCCTTATTACAACGAGATTTAAAATCCATTAAATAAGAATATAAAATAATAACTAGAGTCTTTTCTTTGGATCCAAATGTTCTTACGTGGGCCACCTTGCGCTCCTCTCTAGCCCTATCCGATGCACTAAATGCTACGAAATGTTAATTAATTGGTTGAGTCATGAGACTCGGTGTGCAACCCTCATGCACCATTAGATTTGGGCCTTAGCCCTATAAAACTAAAATAATCAAAATTAATATACATAATAAAAATAATATGCAAGCCCAACCCAAATCCTAGGTTTCTATCCGCTACACGCCTGTACCGACCATTCACACCATTGGGGATTTCTACAATTAACCCACACGCTACATACCTTGATGGCGGTCGTCTTGCTCATCATCGAGATCATGGTCAGTAGCCACTACAATGAATCACGGCAAAAGCCGCTACAACGATCACGGTAAAATCGCTACAGAGATCACGATAAAAATCGCTACATCGATCACGGTGAAAATCGCTACAACATATAACTTCCTCCTTTCATCAAACCCAACCCATGCAATAACATAAAATCAATATACTTATATCGTTTAATCAAAACATTCACTAACCTGATGGTTTGCTTTTACCCTATTTGGGTTTCCTCTATTATGCCCGGATTTCGGCATTTATCAAAACATATAAGACTTATAATCATATATTAATCAAACAGATCTAGATGGTGGGAAGGTGTTACACACCTGATTATGTCGATACCCTTGCTAAATAGATTTACTGCCTTCTAGCTACCACTTTGCTCAAAAAGCCCGAAAGATGTGAAAATAGGGCCTCTCTTATTTTCGACCATAGTTAGTGTTTTACCCAATTTCATATATTTAAAAATAAACAAATCTCCTTACCTTGAAATCCCGAAGGTAACACGATTTGAGTGTTACCGAACTACAACTTAGAGATCTATGCAATTGGCCCCACTACAGATCCCGGAATGCTGAAAAAGAAAGAAAAACACAAGATTAATTCCATATGGCCATTCGGCTATGGCCTCCAAAAGCCGAAAAAGGATCAAAAGAAAACCCAAATCGTTACTTACCCTACAGAAGATTTCGGATATCCCTTGTAGAAAGATTCGGCAACCGTAGAAGATTAGAGATCTAGAAGTTTCGGCTTTTTAAGGAAATCCCAAAAAAATGAACTAGATGTGTTTTTTGGCTTTTAAAAGAATTGAATGGAGTTTCGGTTTTGGCTTAGGAAAAGTAAACAAAAGAGAGCCTTAGAAATTCCGGTAAAAGAGAGCCTTAGAAATTCCGGCTAGGAAGTAATTTCAACAGAAGAAGAAAAAGAAAAGAAAAGTTTCGACAATAGAGAATGAGAGAAAAGAATAGGGTTCAAATGCCAGAATTGAAGAGGTCCTATCCCTATTTAAAGAGAATTTTGGCACCCAGATATATACTAAAATAAATAAATAAATAAATAGAATAAACCTACACTCCCTAATCGACTCAAACTTATCACCAATTAAATTCCTTTATTATCACTAAATTTTATCTTCAATCCTCATCCAAAAATTTCATTACTAGCCAAAAATCCAATTTGAATTACATTCAAATTGCCTTCCCCGAACAGCAGCCATTCTTTGGGTGTTTCGGTCCACTTCAACCAGCTTCCCCACGCCTACAGTAAAATAGGAAATTATTGTGCACAAGGCAACTCGAACTCGAGACCTCCAAACACAACCACATGCTACCAACCACTGCACCAGAACTTTTCTTGTGATATGTTTCATTCTCAACTTCTTTTAAGGCCTATTTCACAGCGACCAAATCATCCAAAAAAATCCAAGAAATATTCGACAACACCGGGCTTTGAACCTCCAACCTTTTCACTATGGTACACGCCTCTTGCCACTGCACCGCATATTTTATTTGGGTCATAATTCCTTCCCAATTAATTATCAACCTTTATTCTGTGCTCTAGGTTTACTTAAAAAAAAATACAACATTCCGCGCACAACGCGACTAGAACGTTACTGCCCCCTCCTGCTCCTAACGCCTTTGCCACTGGGCCAGGCATTTCCTTGTATCATGAAATAGCCCCAACTAATTATAAGGCCTAAGCTCTGGCCTTCAGACTAACATATGCGAAATAAAAATTTTTTCCATACCCAAGACTTGAACTTTTGACCTCCAGTTTATTTAAAACACCACAAGCCACCAGACCACCTACTTCCTTTTGATATTTTTTAACCCAACAATATTTTAAGAGCCTTATGACTACCACAAACCTCCCTAAAAATTAAACTAAACATGCAATAATAATTTTTTTTTAAAGAAAATGTCCATTCAAACTTTTCATGATAAAATAATTTATTTACATTTTGAATAATATTTTAAGAAAAATTAACTATTTAAATGTATTAGTGTGATTATAAAAGTAGAGGGACAAACTATGTAAAAGAAAGTAAAGCATATAAATCAAATCCCCAAATTTTAGCATAATCTAGGGGTCAATTAAAATTGACCATTATCTTATTTTAGTATAAACCACATATTAATTTTTTAGTACATTCAAATTATATATACTTATATTGCATATTAATGAAAATTTAACGATAGAAATTAATATAAAAATATAAGAACTAAATTATATTAAAATATAAAAATTAAATCGAGAATAATAGAAAATTAATATTTCTAAATTATAACCGTTCATCACATCGATAACATAAATAAAATAATTAATTATATGACAAGGACAAAATTATGGAAAATATTTGATAAATTGACTACATAGAGTTTAATATTATGCCACATTAAATTTTATTATAATTGAGTTAATATATTTAAAGGGAGGAAAAATTAGTATACAATAATTACACATTAATCTAAATCCAAATAATAATTACAAGTTTTTTTTTTACGACAAAGTCCATTCTCTCGCTACACGAACCCACTTATTTTAGGCCCAAATTCAGGGTGTTACACATGATAATTTTGACTTTATTCAATTTAGTCCCTAATGTCACAAAGTTAACTAACAAGTTTAACTTAGTTTCCAACTTAGTCCTTATCAAAATTTAAGCTTACTAACTACCAATTTCTTCAAACCGAGCTCAAAATCATCAATTCTTTTTGGCAACTTACTAAAAACTAAATAATTGAAAAAAATTGATACATGGGCTGTAACACCCTAGGCTCGACCTCTCCACTAAGTCCTGGTCTCGGATGATACAAGATTCTGAATAACTGGGAAACATATCTGTATTAATTATTATTTCAGTCTCGACTGTATAATATACACATTAACCTATACTATCATATACATCCATTAAAGTTACTACTTTACAACTTTATTTAAAAATTTGACCTTTAAACTTGATAATTTTATGACTTGATTAGATTCCAAGGCGTAGCCTCTAAGAGTGTCCCTCTATACGCATGTTACGACTACTGCTCTCTTTTTTCCCGAGTTGGCAAAGTCTGGCTCGACCCTCCACTCATTTTCTCAGGTAAAAAACTTTATCCTACAAATTAAGTTGACCATTGGTAAGTTCAATGGAACTTAATGAGATTCTACATATCAGTCATTTAACATAATTTAGAACTTTTAATGAATGAAATCTAAATGAGAAATTTCAATTTCCTGGTCATTTTTGGCCATTATCAGATTTTGCCGATGAGATATGTGCCTCTTTCTTTCTGTAGCTCACCACTGTATTGTTTATTCCCTATTTGAAATACATGTAACACCCTTAACCTGTATCCGTCGTCGAAACAAGGTTACAGAGTATTACCGGGGTTTACGGATCAAATAGACAGAAATTTCAAACATTTCATAACATATCAATATTCATAATAAAACCAATCAAAATCATATATATTGTCCCTTATATGAGCCCTTAAGGCCCTAAATACGTATTAGAAATAAGTTGGGACAAAATCAAAAACTTAGAAAATTTTCGAAAAACATAGAAAAATTTCAAAGTTGCAGAGGTCACACGGCCGTGTGGTCAGGCTGTGTGCTAGGCCATGTAACAGCCTGACTAGTAACCTTTTAAAAACTACAGGGGACACACGGCCATGTCACCTGGTCGTGGGTCACATACGGCTGAGACACATGCCTGTGTCTTAGGCCGTGTGGACAAGAAAATGACCACTTCCAAGCCATTTCTTTCACCCTTTCAAGCATAAACCTACAAGAAATTTGTACATGTATACAAGGCCTTTAAACATACTTGAATTATGTAAAGAATGACTAATCTTCATACCAAATGTTCATAGTCTCCATACTAAATGTTCATACAACCAATATGCCAAAAGGCACATCAATCATCAAGAATCAACTTATATATATATATATACACACATGATCATATTTGTTCAAACCTTCACCATACATATCTAATTAATCTCAATACTATTTCCATGCTATATCAAAAATAATCTCACTACATTTGACCACATTTATACCATTTACCAACTGACTTGTTTCCATACCAATACATAACACAATTGACACATCCCAACCTTATCATATTAGTCATACCATATTTCAATCATGCACATTTATTCAAAAATTTTCCAAAACATACCATGTCTTGGTCATATTGAGATCGACACAACATATTCCAACTTTGGTTATTTCTAAACATGTATCAAATTGACCATATTAACCATAACCAACAAGATATCAATAGTACTTTAAACACCTCAAATTCAATGCAACATTTCATGCCATAATTATCAACCAAAATGACATATATATACCAAACTCATCAATTAAACATTAGACATAATCCACCTATACATGCCATTATAACCTTAACCAAGATATGAAAATCTATCGATATAATCGCTGGATAGTGTGATAGATCTCCAACGAGCTTCCAACTCGATCGAGCTTCCGATAATCTGTAAAGTAAGGGATAAACAACTATGTAAGCAATGAATGCTTAGTACGCTTGTACAAACGTTAAACATAATGTTCCAATTCAATAATAAACTTTATATGATAAATATAAAGCTATACCAATGCTTTAAGATTTATCAACTACATAACCACTAACTTATAAATGAGTAAGTCTATCAACATCATATATCTGTTCATTCCTAACATAATAAGATTTTATAAAACATTTTACACCATCATTAACATTTTCATAAAACTACTAATAACTTCATTTACTTACTTTCTGTAACGACCCAAAAATTTAGGGTTGTTGAAAAACATACTTTCGAGACCCCGCTATTGTGTGTCGAGTTTAAAAATATTAATATCATAGTGTTTGGAGTTTCTTTAGAAGTTAATCGACTTGTGAAATAGTAAATTTTATTGATGGGGACTAAAACAAATAAAATTAATTATGAGAAAGAAATAGTTACAAGGACTACTTAAGTAAATAACTCGTTATTTACTTGGTCAATTGGAGTTAGTGGACATATATATATGTATATAAATAGATATTTAGGTGATATTATTAATAGCTATTATAGGATGGCTATTATGTATTAGAGTTAGGAAAAGAAATAAATAAATAAAAGAAAAGAAAATAGAGGAGTTACTAAAAAAAAGAAGAAAGAAAAGCTCCATTTTCTTTTTCTTTGCTCTTACCTGCTGAAATTTGGGAGAAAGATTCAGCCGTTTTGCTCAATCTTTAAGGCTCAAATTGGTTAGTAATTTTTAGTTTTGTTTCAAAGATTTTATGTTTTTGGGGTCCTAAGAGCATGAGCTAGTTTACCCAAGTTGAAATTTTAAAAATGAATAGAAAGTATGAAAGTTTCCATGGTTGAGAAACTCAAAAGTTTTGGAGTTATTTTGTTGGATACTAAATGTATTTGAGGTGATAAGGTGAGTATAAGTTTTGTAGGCTAAGTGGGTCATGTTGTGGGAGATTTTAATGGTAAAATTTCTAGAGATATGAATGTAGTAAACTCAAAGAGACATAGTTAAATACTTAAAGTTTTGGTAGAAATAGTGGATTGATTTGGTGGATTATATTTAGTTGAAATGCTTTTAAGTTATATGTAAATTTTGAGGGTTTAATGTGGTTAAATTCTATGTTTGGTATTAGGAATTGAATTAAACAAGTGACTAAATGTTGGGACAAGTCTATAATAATAGTAGAATAATGTGGTTGTATAAATGTCATTGTTAAATTGATGAAATAGCATTGATTGAATGAAATTGTGAACTTTGGTTAAGGAACAAATCAATCAAACGTGAATTGAGGAAAAACCAAGGTAACGAAGTAGCTATCGACCTCACTAATACAACTATTTTGTTAAGGTAAGTACGTGGACTCGAACTTAATTTTACTTCTAATTATTATTTAAATTGATTTCTTGCTAAATTAATTCTAGATATCAAATGTATGCATATTATGGGATTAATGATAAGAAAATAAATGAGGAAGTTGTGGAAGTAAATAATCGTACAATTGTCGATATAATCGACTAGCGCTGGGCGCAAACTTTGTCAGCTTGTCTGACTAGTGCTGGGCACACAATCGTCGGTTAATCTGACTAGCACTGGGTGCAATTATTGTTGGTTTGCACAACTAGAGCTGGGCTCAAATTCATTATCGTCGGTTAAACCGACTAGCACTGGGTGCAATTATTGTTGGTTTATCCAACTAGAGCTGGGCTCACATTCATTATCGTCGGTTAATCTGACTAGCGCTGGGCGTAACCTCTTCTGCGGACTACCGCTAGGCACTGGGTGCCACATCGTTAACTGATATTAAGATAAAGTTAAATGAATTATCGAGGGATTAGAATTTTTATTTGGTGAAGTTAGAAATTTATATAAATGGAGATTGGGATTGTGTTTAGTTAATAAATGAAACCTATTAATGATAATTTTCTTTACATGTTACAGGTTAGATAAATAGTAGAGTTGGACGCAGCATCCAGTGAGAATTCCCGTCCTCAAAGTTGTTGACGTCTCTTCTTTTTGTGTTTGGTATGTACCTAGGATACAAATTTAATGATAATGTCATTTTGTTTATTGATCACTAAAGTACTAGTTTTTTTTGTAAGTGTATATGATGGTAAATACTTGTTGACATTTAATACTATGGTAAAATGATATCTATCTTAATGAATCGAATATCAATGATAAATGAAGAATGTGCCTTTAACAAATTCAATGTTGTATGTGATAAAGCTACAAGTTTTTAAGTCCAATTCAGGGTTGAATTGAATGCCTATTATATTATGGTCATATGCATATGGTTGAATTTAGATTGGTGTTAATTTGGGTAAGAAATAAGGCTTGGAAAATAGCCAATTTTTGTCCACAGGGGTAGAGATACAGGCATGCGTCTCAACTGTGTGTGACACACAGCCATGCGCACGGGTGTGTGGTTTGGCCATGTGTGTAACACTCTAAACTTGGCCTAGACGTTATGGCTGAATCTTGGCGATGTCACATGGTAGTGTTTTGGAAATAAATGAGTTGTCGTAAAAACCTCTTTTCGAATTAGCCTCATTACAAAATCTTATGTTAATTCTAGGATGCGTCGTTCATTTTCAAAATGTAGTTCTTTATCACAAAAGTATTCCATTTCAAAACGATATTTAATTTTCAAAACGTCACTTATCACGGAAGCTTTTTAAATTAGTTTACGTATTTGAGTGTATTTTATTAAAACAATTGATTCATTTTGAAAACTCGATTAACCCTACTACTAGCAGTTGTAAATCAAAATAATAGAAATCCCAAATTAACCATGAAAATCCAAAAAGGCCATTATTACAGTAAAATACCCCAAAATAAAATCAAAATTGTAATTAAGTACTAAAATAGAACAAAATGGGTCGTGTGGCCACCGCTGAGTCCTCCGCCGTACCGATCCGCCTATGATTGAGGATTACCTGTTCAGTTAAACCAAATGGGAGAGTTTATGAAAACTCAGTGTGTAATCCCAGATAGCACAAACAGTCAGACAGAAGGCAATCACAGTCTGGGCTTAAGCCCTATTCAGAATCAGTGACAATATCAGTTTGGGCTTTAGCCATCTCAGTACAAAGGCAGTCATGCATTTGGACCTTGGCCCATCTGATGTCGATGTCGATCAATATCACAATATCGTTATACAAGTCATACCCAGCCAGCCTCTACACTCTATCTCCGTCCAACCCTACACTCCATGTGGGGATATAATCAACACACACATCCCCACACTCCAAGTAGTACCGGTTGCGGTACTAGCCAGTAGTTCAGTAAGTTAGGCTCAAAGCCTTTTAGTACACTTCCTCCGATCCATATAAACCCATCCCCATGCAATGCATCATACAATCATGTCATGCCAAATCATGGTATCATATATGTATTCAGTACAGTTTTAACAGCATGCTCACAATACAGTCGTACATGTATATATATAAAGTACATGGATATAACAGTCATTCAGTTAATTAGGGATCTAGGTAATCTTACCGACCTTATAGTAGGTCCACAGTCGACTCGAATGACCTGTGCACCCTTAGCAGTTAAAATAGTGAAAATGGGCCCACAAGCCAATCTAATTTGCCAATGTTGGCCCACAAGGCCCAAAATGGCCTTAGCCGTGTGGATCATACGACCTAGCTTAATAATCCCACACGCCCGTGTTGGGCCCACACGGCCCAATTCGCACATGAATCGTACATGGCCTACCTCATTGATCATACATGGTAATGATCACACGGCCTACTACACGCAGGCTACTACGCCTGTGTGGTGTCAACGATCTCACTTTTAGCTTTTAAATCGATTTAGTTTGCGAGTTGTGTTTACAAACCTGGGTCGTTCTCGATGCTTAAGCACTTCCTAACTTTCTAGAACCTACAAACAGCACACCCAATCTCGAATTTAACAACTAAAACACAGTTTAATCAACACCAAAATGAGCCAAATGCACTCACTTACCTCAATCACCCCCGACTACTCGCACTAATCAATTCGTTGGGAAGAAAAACCGCTTCACGATTGCCTCCTATGCACAGACAACAGAATCAAAATCTTTCGAAACCAAAACTAAAAGAACACAACAACATTACTCACCGTTATAGCACAGAAACAAAAGCCGAGGAGCAAGATAGATCAAAAACGAAAGATAAGGGGAAACACTTGAAATTTCGACAACAAAAAGAGAGAATTTGAGGGGGAAAACAACAGCAATGGGGGATTTCGGCTTGAAACAAAAGAAAAAAAAGTGGAGAGGGAAAAATTTGACAGGTAGAGGGTAATTCTACAGAGATTTTTGGAATCAAAGGGTAACTCCCTAAACTCCTTGATTTACTCCACTAAACCACATCTATTCCAACCACTTAGCATCCCAGTCCATATCAAACGCCTCTACTCCTTACTTTTCTTCCCAAATCCCCTATTTCCCTCCAAGTCATCCAGCACACTCCCACCACCCTTAAACTTTCAGAATATCGGTCAAACTAGAACACACACGGGGCACAAGTAGCAAAATAAAACACTCCCTTGTACATATTAGGATTTGAACTCAAGACCACCAGCATATTAACACTTCACTTAACCACCAGACCAGCAGGCCTATTCTGTCGTATTTTACCAACATTTAATTATAAGCCTACTGACCTAAAATAGGAGTTTATTCATTTAAAAACAAAAATTTGACCAACTAATGCTTGAACTTGGGACCTCTCAGACACTTCCCAGAACACTTAACCACTGAAGCAGATATACAATTGTGTCACAAACATACGAAAATAAATATTAAGGATTTTTAGGGCGTTACAACTCTACCCCCTTAAAGAAAATTTCGGCCTCGAAAATTTTACCTGTTCAAAATAGATGAGGATATTGTTGTCGCATCGCATCCTTAGGCTCCCACGTGGCCTCCTCAAAACTATGATTTCGCCAAAGAACTTTAACCAGTGGGATAGACTTTCTTTTTAGAACCTTTACATCGCGATCCAATATCTGGACTGGCTCCTCCACAAAGGTCAGATCTGGCCTAACCTCGATCTTCTCAACAGGAACAATATCCATGGGGTCAGAACGGTAGAGCCTCAATATAGAGATGTAGAACACGTCATAAATCTGATCTAACTCTAGAGGTAACTCTAACTGGTAGGCAACTGATCCTACACGTTTCAGTATGCAGTAAGGCCCAATAAACCTAGGGCTCAACTTGCCCTTATGTCCAAACCTCAGTACCTTCTTCTATGATGAGACCTTGAGAAAAACGAAGTCCCCCACAAAATACTCAATCCCTCGACGCTTCAGATCCACATAGGACTTTTGTCTATCAGATGTCGCTTTCAGTCGGTCTCGAATCAATCTAATTTTGTCCTCGGTATCAAAAACTAGTTCAGGGCCCAGAATACGTCGCTCGCCAACTCAGTCCAACACGAAGGTGTACGACACCTACGACCATATAATGCCTCGTAGGGTGCCATCTGAATGCTAGACTGATAACTGTTGTTATAAGCAAACTCTGCAAGCGGCAAGTAATCCTCTCAACTACCTTGAAAGTCAATCATACAACTCCTCAACTTGTCCTCCAGTATTTGAATCACCCTTTCAGACTGACCATATGTTTGAGGATGAAACGCAATACTGAAGTCTAACCTTGTACCTAGAGCTTCATGTAGCTTCTTCTAGAACCGAGACGTGAAGCGAGGATCCCTATGAGATATTATCGAAACAGGTACCCCATGCAGTCTCACTATTTCAGACACATACAGTTTAGCCAACTTCTGCATAGAGTAATCAGTACGAACCGGTATGAAATGGGCGGACTTGGTCAATCGATCTACGATGACCCATACTGAATCCTTGTTAGTAGGTGTGAGGGGTAACCCATCAACGAAGTCCATAGTCACTCGCTCCTACTTCCAAAGTGGAATCTTAACTGGCTGAAGCAACCCCAAAGGTAACTGATGCTCAGCCTTAACTTGCTGACATGTCAAACATTTACCCACAAAGTCTGTAACCTCTCGCTTAAGATCTGACCACCAGTATAACTCACGAAGGTCTCAGTACATCTTGTTTCTGCTAGGATGCATAGTATAAGGGCTACTATGCGCCTCTCTCAGTATAAACTGCATCAATTTAGTATCTTTCGGTATACAAATTCTCCCACGAAAACAGAGTACCCCTTCACTATTCAGTCTAAAATCCTCGATATTCCCACTCTCAACCTCTCAAAAATAAAAACCCAATGACTCATCCTCCATCTTTTTACTCTTAATCTGCTCTATCCACACCGATTTAACTTGAAGTTCGGCCAACAGTCTACCATCATCAAATAAACTGAGACGAGCAAACATCACCCTCAGATCAGTCACAGCCCTACGGTTCAGTGCATCGGCCACCACATTGGCCTTGCCAGGGTGGTATTCAATCATACAGTCATAGTTCTTAAGCAGCTCAATCCATCTACGCTACCTAAGATTTAGCTTCTTCTAAGTGAGGAGGTACATGAGGCTCTTGTGATCAGTGTAAATGATACACTTCTCACCATACAGGTAATGACTCCAGATTTTTAGTACAAAAACCACCGCGGCCAACTCCAAGTCATGCGTCAGATAATTTGCCTCATGAGTCCTAATATGACGAGATGCATATGCTACCACCTTACCCTCTTGCATCAACACACACCTCAAACTAACATGTGATGCATCGCTGTAAGTAGTAAACTCTTTTTCAGACTCCGGCTGTATCAAGACATGGGCCTCAGTCAATATAGTTTTGAGCTTCTCAAAGCTCTCTTGCTGTATGTCAATCTAGTTAAATGACACACCTTTACGTAGTAGCTTAGTCAAGGGTACGACGGTCAGTGAAAATCCCTCTACAAAACCTCGATAATATCCCGCCAGTCCTAGAAAACTGTGAATCTCAGTTACAATCTTAGGCTGCTTCCAACCCAAGACAGCCTCAATCTTTTGAGGCTCGACTCTAATCCCCTCAGCAGAAACCACATGTCTCAGAAATGTGACTTCACGTAACCAGAACTCACATTTACTGAACTTGACTTATAGTTGTTTCTCTTGCAAAGTCTGCAGAACCACTCTGAGGTGTTCATCATGCTCATCCTCAGTCTTCGAATACACCAATATGTCGTCAATAAATACCACCATGAATAGATCCAAATAGGGCTGGAACACTCGGTTCATTAGATCCATGAAAGTTGCTGGTGCATTCGTCAGTCCAAATTGCATCACTAGAAACTCGTAATGGCCATAGTGAGTCCTAAATGCCATCTTATACATGTCAGCCTCTTTAACTCTCAACTGGTGACACCCTGATCGTAAATCAATCTTAGAGAAAATTGAAGCCCCTCGAAACTGGTCGAATAGATCATCTATCCTCGGTAGAGGGTACTTGTTCTTGATGGTCAGCTTATTCAGTTGGCGATAGTCAATACACATACGCATGGATCCATTCTTCTTTTTCACAAACAGTACTGGTGCCCCTTACGGAGACACACTAGGGCAGATGAACCCACAATCCAATAGCTCTTGAATTTGGGCCTTAAGCTCCACAAGCTCCTTCGGTGCCATTCTATAAATAGCGATGGACACAGGAGCTGTACCAGGAAGGAGCTGAATCCCAAACTCCACTTCACGATTCGGAGGTAACTCAGGCAGCTCCTCAGAAAAAATGTCTGAAAAGTCTTTAACCATCCGGATATTCTTAACCGAAGAATCCCTAGAATCTGAAACACTGATGTAGGCCAGATACTCCTCACATCCCTTACGGACCAACTTTTTGACCCTTAATGCAGAAATCACATTCGATAAGTAGTTTCGACGCTCTCCAATTACAACTACCTCGCTGTCCTCTTCAGTTCTCAGTACAACCCTTTTTGTGGCACAATCTAAGCTCACTCGGTGTTTAACTAATCAGTCCATTCCAGTATCAGATCAAATTCTCTAAAAGGCAGTTTCATCAGATCAGCCAAAAAGATAGCTCCTTGAACCTCTAGAGGAACGTCTCTAAATAGTTTGTTAACCTTTATTGACTGTGCCAATGGACTTAGTACAGTGACCTCACTCATAGTGCTCTCAACCAGTATACCCAAGTTTTCAGATACTGTACAAGCTATATAGGAGTGAGTGAATCCTATATTTATCAATGTAGTATAAGGTACATTATAAATAAAGAACATACCTATAATGACGTCCGAAGCATCACCTTCCTCTCAGTGACGTGCAGCATAAACTAGAACCGGCTGCTTCACCTCAATATGACCAGCACCTCTGCCCGGTGCTATCTAAAAATGGCCCAGACCATTCCCACCTCTTGCCTGACCACAGCCTCTCGGTGGCTGCTGAACTACCCTCGGTGGTGGTGTAATACCCATATCAGAAACTTGCATCTGATCGGACCTCTGCGGACACTCTCTAATACGATGCTCCAAAGAACCGCACCTCAAGCATGTTCTAGTTTTTTCCAACACTCGCCATGATGGCGTGCGTCTTTCACAGTTAGTACACGGTGGCTGTCCAGCAGCAGCAATAGGAGCCCCAACTCTGGTCGGCCCATCAATACTGGCCTTTTTCTTGGGCCTTTGAACAGAACTCGAGGGCTTCGAATCCCTCTTATTCCTACCTCTCTCTCTATCCTGGTGCTCAGTGCACTTCACTTCCTCAGCGATCTTCACCTTATCAACTAGTATCGCAAAGTCTTGCTCCCTCTGTGGAGCTATCAAAACCCTCAGATTATCTCTGAGACCATCCTCGAAGCGAACACATCACTCATAATCATTTGCCACTATTCCTCATGCGTAGCGGCTCAGTCATAAAAATTCAGCCTCTTACTCGGCCACTGATCTATCCCCCTAAGTCAGATTCAGAAACTCCTACGGGCATCCACATAACTGGCACCTACATACTTCCCCTAGAAAGCGGTCTTAAAGAGCTCCCAGGTCAGTTGATCGGGCTGAGTGCCCTCCTTAACCGTAAGCCACCACTTGTAAGCCTTATCTTTCAGCAGTGACACTGCACCCTTTAGTTTCTGCTCAGAGGTGTAGTCCAGGTAGTCCATAATCCTCTCAGTGGCCTCAATCCAGTATTCAGCCACATTGGGGGCCACCCAAGTAATGCCTCTAAGGAGTTCAGCTCCGTTAGATCGGATTCATTTCGTAACCGACCTGCGGCCTCCAACTCTAGTATTGGGCCCAGCGACCCTCTCTAAAATCCTCAACATAGCCTGGGACAGTGCGTCGTCCCCAGCTGCTCGATCATGAGATCCAGTCTCAGTCACAGGTGAAGCCGGCATCTCATTTGTATCCAAATTAGGCAAGTTTCCAGAAGATGAGGACCCAGCTCGAGCACCTCTACGGCCTCTACCACAGCCTCTTGTGCCCCATCCGCGAGTACCTCTTGCACTTATTATTTATTCGCGTTAATCTGTATTTACAGTTTTATGCATCAGTTTACAGTTCTAGCATTTATTAACGGATATTTTATGAAAACAGTATCAGAAGTGTAAAGTTTATTTTGTATATCGCAGTGTCAATCAATGCCTATCGGTTTTTCTACAGTATCAATATACACTAACTTGAGTGTTTTCAGTACAGTCTATCTATAGTAGTTTTGGTACATGCTATCTATAGCATTTTCAGTATTTAAACAGATAATAGTTCAGAGGACTTATAAGATCAGCGTCGGAGACTCGGTGTACCACACATTTAGTGAAAACATTTCACATCATTTAGAAATCAGTTCTTAGAGAATCAAATATCAAAAACTCAAATCCACAACCGAGTTTTGCTACCTGGCTCTGATACCACTAAATGTAACACCCCAAACCTGACCTAGACGTTATGACTGAATCTTGGAGATGGCACATGGTAGTGTTTTAAAAATAAATGAGTTGTCGTAAAAGCCTCTTTTCGAATTAGCCTCATTACAAAATCTTATGTTAATTCTAGGATGCGTCATTTATTTTTAAAACATGGTTATTTATCACAAAAGTATTCTCTTTCAAAATGATATTAATTTTCAAAATTTCACTTTTTCGCGGATGCTTTTTAAATCAGTTAGCATATTTAAGTGTATTTTGTTAAAACATTTGATTCGTTTTGAAAACTCGATTAACCCTACCACTAGCAGCTGTAAATAAAAATAATAGAAATCCCAAATTAACCATGAAAATCTAAAAAGTCCATTATTACAATAAAATACCCTAAAATAAAAGCAAAATTATAATTAAGTACTAAAATAGAACGAAATAGGTCATGTGGCTGTCGCTGAGTCCTCCGCCGCACCAATTCGCCTATGATTAAGGATTACCTGTACAGTTAAAACAGAAGGGTGAGTTTACGAAAACTCTGTGTGTAATCCCAGAATAAGCGCAATCGAATGCATGAAGACAATTCTGATGCAGGCCTAAGCCTATTCGAAATTAGTGACAGTATTAGTTTGGGCTTTAGCCCATCTCAGTACAGAGGTAGTCATGCATTTGTGCATTGGCCTATTCTGATGTCGATGTCGATGCAGATCACAATATGCAGTATACAAGTCCTACCCAGCCAGCCTCTACACTCCATCTCCGTCCAACCATATACTCCATGTGGGGATATAATCAACTCACCCATCCCTACACTCTAAGTAGTACCGGTTGTGGCACTAGACAGTAGTTTACAGCTGTGCTGCCAGTAAGTTACGCTCGAAGTCTTTCAGTACACTTCCTCCGATCCATATAAACCCATCCCTATGCAATGCATCATACAATCATGTCATGCCAAATCATGGTATCATATATGTATTCAGTACAGTTTTAACAGTATGCTCACAATACAGTCGTACATGTATATATATAAAGTACATGAATATAATAGTCATTCAGTCAATTAGGGATCTAGGTAATCTTACCGACCCTACAGTAGGTCCATATTCGACTCGGGCGACCCGTGCAACCTTAGCAGTTAAAACAGTGAAAATGGGCCCACAAGCCCATGTAATTTGCCAATGTGAGCCCACACACCCGTGTGGCCTATAAGGCCCAAAATGGCCTTAGCCGTGTGGATCACACGGCTTGGCCCAATAATCGCATATGCCCGTAGAGCCCACACGGCCCAATTTGGCCCGGCCCGTGAATCGCACATGGCCTGCCTCGTCGATCACACGCCCGTGTCTGATTACACGGCCTACCACACGGGCGGCCACACGCCCGTGTGGTGTCAACAGTTTCACTTTTTGGCTTTTCACCGATTGCCGTTTACAGAGTTGTGTTTACACACCTGGGTCGTTCTCGATGCTTGAGCACTTCCTAACCTTCTGAAACCTATAAACACCATACCCAATCTCAAATTTAATAATTAAAACACAATTTAATCAACACCAAAACGAGCCAAATGCACTCACTTACCACAATCAACCCTGACTACTCACACTAATCAATTCATTGGGAAGAAAAACCACTTCACGATCGTCCCCTATGCACAAACAACAGAATCAAAATCTTCCGAAACCAAAACTAAAAGAACACAACAACACTATTTACTATTATAGCACGAAAACAAAAGACGAGGAGCAAGATAGATCGAAAATGAAAGATAAGGGGAAGCACTTGAAATTTCGGCAACAAAAAGAGAGAATTGGAGGGGGAAAATGACAACAATGGGGGATTTCGACTGAAAAAAAGAAAAAGAAAAGGTGGAGCGGGAAAAAGTCGGCAGGTAGAGGGGAATTCTATAGAGATTTTTGGAATCAAAGGGTAACTCCCCGAACTCCTTGATTTACTCCACTAAACCACATCCATTCCAACCACTCAGCATCCCAGTCCATCTCAAACGCCTCCACTCCTTACTTTTCTCCCCAAATCCCTTATTTCCCTCCCAAGTCGTCCAACACACTTCTACCACCCTCAAACTCTCAGAATTTCGGTCAAACTAGAACACACAAACGACACAAGTAGCAAAATAAAACACTTCCTTACACACACCAGGATTCGAACTCAAGACCACCAGCATATTAACACTTCACTTAACCACCAGACCAGCAGGCCCATTCTGTCATATTTTACCAACATTTAATTATAAGCCTACTGACCTGAGATAGGGGTTTATTCATTTAAAAAAAATTTTGCCCAAGCTAATGCTTGAACTTGGGACCTCTCAGACACTTCCCAGAACACTTAACCACTGAAGCAGACATACAATTGTGTCACAAACATACGAAAATAAATATTAATGATTTTTGGGGCGATACAGTATGACCCATGTATCTTAAAATATAGAAACAGAATGCTCAGGTAACTTCAGACGAGCAGAGACACGGGCGTGTGTCTCAGCCGTATGTGACGCACGGCCTAGCACACAGGCGTGTGACTTGGCCGTGTAAACCCTACACCTATTTTTTGAATTTTACAATATCCACACAGCTTGAGACACGGGCGTGTCTCTTGATTGTGTAAGCCACACGGCCTGGCTCACGGGTGTGTGGTTGGCCGTGTGTCCTAAGTCAAAGAGTTATACGGGTATGGACACGGGCTGGGACACGGCCGTGTGCCTCACATCGAATGTCCACATGGCCTTGGATATGGGCGTGTCTTCTGACCGTGTAAGCCACATGGCCTGGCCACACAGGAGTGTGTTCCCTGCATCTTTAAAAAATTTCTAGAGTACTCGGTTTAGTCCCGAACTAATTTTTAATAATTATTTTAGACCTCAAGGGCTTATTTTAGGGACTATGAATGTTTATGAATAGTTTGTGATTTGAATGAAATATGTGCATGATACATTTGATTGATTAAGTTATAAGTCCGCTAATACTCCGTAACCCTATTCTGATGACGGACACGGATTTAGGATGTTACACTTTCCATTCCATTTACTAAACATAAACTTAAATAACAACATCAATTAACTAATTAATATATTTATTCATAACATAGGTAAGTTCAACCATAACATACGTAATTTCTCATACATAAGTACATTATTCAACTTATCAATCCCTTTTTCATCATATCGCATTTTAATTATGAACTTACCGTTTCATTTGTATAATACCAGACATAAGCATGTACATCAATCATAATCTCAAGATTGACATAAGCCTAATCACTATCATCAATGCACAAGTTAGTGCATTTATGTATATAACTCATTTTCAGGTTTCAAATCACTATCCCATTTTCAATTCTCATACAATATCATCCAATATCAATCATAGTACCGTTTTTTTAATTACCCCTATTAACACGACTCGGACTCGGACGGATACACGGATCCAACCATCATACCAGTTTGGCACCTGGTGCCTTATCGGATAAATCTGAAGTAGTAACTGCGCCCAGCGCTATATAAATTGACACCCAGTGTCTCATGGGTTAAACCAAAGTAAATTGGCACCCAGTGCCTCATCGACTCGAAGTCAAAGAAATATCTTAACTCTTCCTATCCTATGGAATGCCATCTATATCCAACTCAGCCCGATACAGTTAATAGGGTTCCAATTCACTTCCAAATACAACCAATATCCAATTACCATATTTGCACATTATCACATTTACACACACACACACACACACACACACACATATATATATATATATATTCATTTCAATTCAAATAATCAACACATTCATAATTTATATACCAATTCAATCCATTTCAATCAACTATCAAAATGTCAAATACTCACCTCAAACACTTACCATGTGCATTAAATCGAATTACAACAATTAACAATTAGGTTCAGATTATAGAAATGCAAAATGCACAATTGAAATATAAACACATATTAATACATCATTTCAACATCATTTCGTACTATACTCAAATTGCACATGCTAACATCTTTTATTTGATTAACAATGTCCCAATTCACACAATTGCTATATAAATAGCTATTCACATATCAAACCACAATTATTTATACATTGGCATTAGCCATTCAATACTCAATTCATGAGTACATAACTCATGTATCTCATTTATTCACAATATATCTCATTTTCATTTATGTTCAAGTCAATATTCAATAAATAACAAATCTTTCAAATTCATTAAACAATTTTACTTACCGAGATTTTCCATACAAAGAACGACTTACGTATATAAGTACATTGTCAGTCCAACCAAACACACCAGATGCTCACAAGAGCCAATCCCTCCAACACACCAATTCACGACTGTACTCTATCCCGCGTTCAATCCAATCCAAGTAATCAAATTCAATATTATATCTTAAATTATCATTAATTATCAATATATATACAAGTTTTACCATGTTAATCTACTCAAAAATTCATATTGATGTTAAATTCTAATCGTACGAATTTACTTGGCGAAATTGCAGAAATGTCAAAGTACAGAGGCATTTTGGTAATTTTTCATTCTCCTCGATTTTCCACTCGACCTTGATCTAAATTAATAGTTTCATTCAATTTATTAATTTAAACAAAAAAATAATTTATTTTATGAAATTTAGTATTTTTACATTTTTACAAAATTACCCCAAACATTTTACTTTTATTCAATTTAGTCCCTGACCTAAAACATGCAAATTAACCATTTTTAATGCAAACCCTTGCTAGCCGAATATTCATGGAATTCATTACAGCCAATTTTTGAATTAATTTCACAAAAACCCTTGTGTTTTTACTATTTTAACAATTTAGTCCCTAATCAAAAAATTCATCAAAATTACTTAACAAAATACTTTTAAATATCAACCAACTTCTCAATTTCATCATTTAATAACTAAAATCATATATATTCATCAATGGCAACATTCTTAATCTTTAACAGTTTCAAAATCAAAGATACGGACTAGCCAGAACTAGTTCCAACGATATCAAAAACATAAAAATTATTGAAAATGGGGCTAAATTGAACTTACATGCACCATCAAAAGAATGGCCAAAACTTGAAGCTTCAATGGTTTCTTTTTTTTTCTTTTCATTCTTGAAGAAGAAGACACCAAAATAAATACAAAATATTTTAGTTTTAATTTAATTTAATTTAATTATCAAATTATCATTTTGCCCTTGGTTAAATAAATAAGTAAAACACCAAAGACATGTCCATATTTGTCCATCACATAAATATATGGCATAATTACCATCAAAGGAAGGTTTAATTTCAAAATTGCTCCTTCAATTTAATTAAATTCTAACTAAAAAAACTCATTTACAATTTAATCCCAAACTAATTAGGACTAAAAGAACAATTAATCCAGAAGCTAGTGGATTCAATCATAACACCACCGCTTGGAAACTTTGACCATCGTTTAATTATCGTTTAAGTCCTTTTTCCTTTATTCAATTAACCATTTAATCACTCAAATTAAAGAGTGATTAAATTTTACATCTTTTACAATTTAGTCATTTTTAATTAACTATCAAAACGTTAAATTTTTTTAACAAAACTTTAATACCACCTTAATGACGCTCCGTAAATATTTAAAAAAATATTTATGACCCGGTTTATAGAAACAAGGTCCCGATCTCTCATTTTCTAGAACCACTTAAACTTAATTAATCATTTGAATATCATAAATATCATATCAAAAATATTTTTAAAACTATATTTGAATCGTAAATATTAAATAATAATATTTATGAACTTATTCGTCAGATTTGGTGGCCCCAAAAGCATGGTTTCTGACACCACTAAAAAACGGGTTCTTACAATACACATATGTCTCTTCAAAGTAAGGGTTCTCCAGGGCACAAACTTGATTACGCATCAACCTCACTTTCTATTCTCTCACAACCTTAGATGTAACGCTCAATGTCTGCCATTGGTCATCCTACATTCACTTCCTTAGGTTTAGAATTTGTCTCCTCCATTGTTCTTGACCGACTGTCTGTCCTAAGTTAGTCCTCAGTGGATTCCTTCTTCAGTTAATCATAATGACTTAATCTTCGTGTAGATCTCAGTAGACTATTCCACCTAAAGTTATCCCTTCTTCGCGACCCCATGGTCCTCCTTGTTCTGTCAACCTTAGAGTTCCTCTTATTTGGCAATCTCTAGCTATCACCATCACCGACCTTTGATCTTACTTAATATAGCACCTTGGTTGAATGTCTTGATGGATTCCTCTCATTCTGGATGTTTTTCCTGTGGAACTATCGGGTTTGCCTCCGAGCTGAGAGGTAGAGTTTAGAATTGAGCTCTTTCCTAGCACAGCTCCGGTGTCCATCAACCCTTATCGAATGGCACTGAAGGAGCTTGTGGAGCTTAAGGCCCAGATTCGAGAGTTACTGGATCGTGGGTTCATTCGGCCTAGTGTGTCTCCATGGGGAGTACATGTGCTGTTTGTGAAAAAGAAGGATGGATCCATGCGTATGTGTATCGACTACCGCCAATTGAATAAGCTAACCATTAAGAACAAGTACCCACTACCTAGAATAGATGATTTATTTGACTAGTTTAGGGCTTTCGTGTTCTCCAAGATCGATCTACGATTAGGGTATCACCAACTGAAGGTTAAGGAGGCCGATGTGCATAAGACGACGTGTAGGACTCGCTACGGTTATTACGAGTTCCTCGTAATGCCATTTGAACTGGCGAATGCACCAGCTGCTTTTATGGATCTGATGAACCGAGTGTTCTAGCCCTATTTGGACCGGTTCGTTCTAGTCTTCATTGACGACATTTTGGTGTACTCGAAGACTGAGGACGAGCACGATGAACATCTCCGAGTGGTATTATAGATTTTGCGTGAGAAATAGTTGTACGTAAAGTTTAGTAAGTGTATGTTGCATTGCATCGGGGTAGGTTGCTTATGATTGGAGGAAGTATCTGAAAGGCTCTTAAGCCTGTTATCTGGCAGCTCAACTGCAAATCTCTGATTATGTGTCGCATTCGGTACAACATGGTGTGTAGGGTTGGGTGGGTTGATTTTATCCCCACATGGTGTGTAGGGTTGGACGGAGTTGGTGTGTAGAGGCTGGTGGGTAGGACTCTATTTTCTGCATATTCTGTCTGAAAGGGGCTAAGGCCCTGTATTATGTCTGATTCTGTATTTGAGTGGGCTAAGGTCCACATCATTTCTGTAATGGGCTCAGACCTGAATTGTGAATTGATGTCTGTTATCTGATATTTATGTGTGTGTATTTTTTCTGGGGGGATTACACACTGAGTTTATGAAAACTCACCCTTTTTCTGTTTAATCTGTTCAGGTAATCCCCAGTAGTAGACGAATCGGTGCAACGGAGGACTTGGCGGTGACCACGGTTCTGGATTCCTATTTTACGGTTTCATGTTTATTTTTTGGTTTGATTATATCTGGGTAAATGTTATGTAATAAGGCCATTCGGAGTTTTGTTTAAAATTTGGTATTTTTATTTATAAACTGCTAGCAGTAGGGCAAGACGCGAATTTTCAAAATAAACAGAGGTTTTATCAAATACACACGAACTGGTAAATTATTATAAAAGCTTCCGCAACAGATAACGTTTTGAAAATTGATGATGAATAATTAAATGACATGTTTTGACGAAAGCATAAGATATTTACAAATGGTTTTAACGTAGTTAAGTTTTCTAAAGCACTATCATGTGACGCCGCCAGATTCAGCCATAACGTCTAGTTCGGGTTTGGGGTGTTTCATTGATTGTATGTTATTTTTAAACTAGTATTTGCGTTCTATGTACATAGTTTCCACACACATAAGCAGGATATAGAATTTCTAATATTGATGATGTTATTGATTGATTTGGAATCACAAGTTAACTCAATATCAACTTGAGATTGATGACAACACCATGATAAACATTTGTAATGCATTTAATATTCTTAATTTGATGTATTTACGTGTTTAAATTTTGTTTTACTCACAATTTAATCTAACTATTCAATTTAATATTATATGTATTGCATGTGTTATTATTAATTAATTTCAAACCTTACGTTTTCATTATTTATTGTATGTTATATTCAAACGCACACATGTATCTTAAATACATGGTTTCCACACACATAAACGTGTAAAAGTTATCGTAATTATCTTTTATTAACAAGTTTCCTTTTATGTCAAAATGTCATTTTCTATTGTTTTATTTATAATATTTTTTATAATTGTAACGTCGCTTGGCCAACCTTGTGACATTGGGTTCAAATTTGACATGCCTTAATTCTTCCTTCCTTAGTGTTGCAACAACAAGACTAGGACATCTCAATGTTGTACTTGAAGTTGCTTCTTTCATTTGTCCAACACCAGCCACATCGCAACGTTGGTCATCCAACTTTGGCTAAAACTCGTGTGGCAACTTCTTTGAAATCAACATTACTCTTGTTATGTCTTAAAGGACTCTTTTTTCCCCTTTCCATAGCTTTATTATGTTGAATTTTTTAAGCTGACAACTTATGAGTTATCCAAACATTGTCATCAAAATCTACAAATTCATATTTTTTAAACTTAAGCCATTATCACTCCTGATTTGAAAGATCTTACCAGTTATTTATCCCCTTTTACTCATCAGTAAAAGCACATTATTATTTTTACCAATTATTTTTTAGTCTCTTGATAACACAAAAAGTGCCTTATTTGTCCTTTAAAAAATAACTCAAGTAAATCTTGAAAAATCATCAACACAAACAAAAACATATATATTTTTCTCTCCTATGCTTTTTTTTTTTTTTTTTGCATTGGACCAAACTGATCCATGTGTAGAAATTCCAATGGGCATTGTGTCACTACTTGTGGCAAAATTAGATGGGACAACATGTGTTGTTTCCCCAAAACACAATCTCCACAAGGTCTAGTCACAACACTTTCGGGTTTCGAAAGTCTTCTAATTGCATTATATTGATCAAGTCTTTGTAAGTTTCAATAATTCACATCACAATTTTTTATGTATCACCTCCAGATCTTGCATAGTAGCTTTATTGCAAATAATTTCATTAAAAACTTAGTAGCAATTGTCAAAAGTTTGCTCCTCTTATTATAACAATTTTTTCATTAATTACATCACAACTATTTTTGTTAAATCTCATATTAAGCCTTTTTTTTTATTAAGTTAGTTTTCAATCCCTGTAAAAGTAATACATTTTCAAGGTCAAGGAAAAATTTAATTGTTTCATTACTTGTGGCAAAATTAGGTGAGACAACATGTGTTGTTTCCCCAAAATACAATCTTCACAAAGTCTGGTCAATACACTTTCAAGTTTTGAAATTCTTCTAATTGCATCATATTGCTCAAGTCTTTGTAAGTTCCGATAGTTCACATCACCAATATTTTGATGTAACACCTCCAGATCTTGCATAGTAGCTTTATTGCAAAAAACTTCATTAAAAACTTTGTAACAATTTTCAATTTTTTTTGCTCCTCTTATTATAAGAATTTTTTTCATTAATTACATCACAACTATTTTTGTAAAATCTCATATTAAGCCTTTGGTCACAAAGTTTACTTATGCTTATTAAGTTAGTTTTTAAACCCTGTACAAGTAATACATTATCAAGGTCAAGAAATTCTTTAATTGTGTCACTACTTGTGGCAAAATTAGATAGGTCACCATGTGTTGTTTCCCCAAAACACAATCTCCACAAGGTTTGGTCACAACACTGTTGAGTTTTGAAAGTCTTCTAATTATATCATATTGATCACGTCTTTGTAAGTTTCGATAATTCACATCACCAATCTGTTGATGTCACACCTTTAGGTCTTGTATAGTAGCTTTATTGCAAATAAATTCATTAAAAACATTGTAGCAATTTTCAAAAGTTTTGGCTCCTCTTATTATAACAATTCTTTTCATTAATTACATCTCAACTATTTTTGTTAAATATCATATTAAGCCTTTGGCCATATAGTTGACTTATGCTTATTAAGTTAGTTTTCAATCCCTGTACAAGTAATATATTTTCAAGGTCAAGAAAACCTTTAATTGTGTCACTACTTGTGGCAAAATTAGATTGGTCACCATGTGTTCTCTCCTCAAAGCACAATCTCCACAAGGTTTGGTCACAACACTTTCGAGTTTTGAAAGTCTTCTAATTGCATCATATTGATAAAGTCTTTGTGAGTTTCAGTAATTCACACCACCAATCTTTTGATGTCACACATATAGATCTTGCATAGTAGCTTTATTGCAAATAACTTTATTAAAAACTTTGTAGAAATTATCAAAATTTTTTGCTCCTCTTATTATAACAATTTTTTTTCATTAATTACATCACAACTATTTTTGTTAAATCACATATAAAGTCTTTGGTCACATGCTTGACTTATGCTTATTACGTTAGTTTTCAATCCTTGTACAAGTAATACATTTTTGAGGTCAAGAAAACCTTTAATAAAGTGTACATTTTCCAGCGACTGTCTTTCTTCTCATCTCTAAAAGTTACTTTACCCTTAAAGCAGTTTGCAACATCTTTTAAGTTAATCATATCACCAATCATATGCCTTGGGCAACCACTATCAAAATATCACAAGGTGTTGGTGGAATCTATTTTTCTAGTATTACTTTCTAAGATCCAACCAAGTATTTATCCCCATCATTATCATTGTCACTATTTTCTACTGAGGTCACCATCTATAGGCACAAAACCTCTAAGTTTAGCAAAAAAAAAAAAAAAACAAGCAACATAGCTACTTACATGGTCATCATCGCACTCATCAGTCTTAGATTTATCACTCCAGGTGATGCTAAAGGACTTCCTATTTTTTCTTTAATGTGTACCTATATCCTTCACACTCATCTCATTGGACCCCTTTTGTTTTCTATTTTGATTTTGATTTAGAAAATGAATTTTTCTAGTTGCCTTTGTTCTCATTTTCTTTCGATTTATTGGAGTTTCTATTGAACACTTCGTTGAAATTCTTGTGAAACAGGGCCAGCTGCTCTTGCATTTCTTCAATAGCCATAAAAGTCTCATCTATAGTGTCGAAAAATGTGCCCACGTTACTTTTTATAACAAAGGAAAAGTTTTTTTTATACCCCCTTCACATCTACTGCATTTGATCAGTTCAATTTTAATATGGTAATAATTGAATAAATAGACTAATCTATACAGACTTATTAAACCGAAGCGAATTAAGGACTAGAACCAGAATAGTCAAAACCAATAAGGTCGATTCAGTTTGGTTTATCAATTTTGACTCCTTTTTCCCTATTTAACTCTTGAATTTCTAAATGCATAGATTTTGACCCGTAGTTTTAGTTAACCTCATTTTTCTTTTTTTTTCTCCTTCAATTTCCTTTCTTCAACTTCACACTGTTTCTTAATGAATATTTAAGATTATAACAAATAATAAGGAACTTTTTTGACAAAAATAAAATAAAATCATAAAAGATCAAATTGAGATGAGATCAAATGAAAGACAAGTTACCTTTGTGAGATCCAACAATGAATGTGTGTTAGGTCTGTTAAGAGGAGAGAGTTGAAGCTTGAAGGTGAAGGTGCATTAAGACTTATGGTGTTGGGTAGAAAAGAAAAAGGAAATAGCATATGATGATGGTGGAGAACGAAGAGATCAGATGATGGATGATGGTGACGAACGAATGATGAATAGATTTGATGGTAGACGTCAGGTGGTGGTGGTCTAGTGGTGAGTGTGTTGGGTATAGAGGTGTTCATAGGCTGGGTCGGGTTCGAGCCGAGCCATAACAGAATTTTAGTTCTGATTGTTAGGCTTAGGCTCGGCTCGGCCCAAAAAGTGGGCCTAAATTTTTGTCCAAGCCGGACCCGGATAATAAATGTCAAGCCCAGCCCGTATTAAAATTTTTGGTTCTTATAACCCCAAAGAAGAGAATCAAGTTGAGTTAAAAATAAATAATGATTAAATAAGCCTACAAGAGAGACAAAGATCAAATCAAGAATCAAGAACAATAGTTTAAAAGTAGGGGTGATGTAAGGACCCAATAGTCACGAGTGTCGAAAAGTGTATTTTCGGGACTCCGTTTTCGTAAAACAGACTCATAAATATTTGTTAAAAGTATTTACGAAGTTAGTTGTGTAGTTAATTACATTTTGGTTAGGTGAATTTGCATGAATTAAGAGTAATTAGGTATAAGGACTAAATTGCATAAAGAGTGAAAGTTAAATTATAGATTAAAGAAAAACTAAAAGGACAAAAGAAGGAATTATACCAATGGTCATAATTGAGGCTGCATAAGTGTATATATTATTAAATTTTAAAGTTAAAATATATATTATTATATTATTATATTAAAACTTAAATGTTAAGTATATATATTATATTATATTATAATAATAAAACAAAAAGAAATAGAAATGGAAAGAAAGAAACAGAGAGCCAAACGAAACAGAATAGAAAAAGGAAAGAAAAAGAAAAAGGGAGAAAGGAGAAAGACGAAGGGCCTTAGGGGTTCAAAGTTTCAAGTTCAATTGGTTAGTCAATTTAGTCCCTTTTTCTTGTAATTTTTATATTTTTAGAATCTCGGTATTAAATACTACCCGACTCATGTCAAAATTTTAGAAATTATTAAGTTTTTAAGTGATGTTTATGTTGAATAATTTTAGTATTAGGGATTAAATGATAGATTTTTAAGTTAGAAATGAAAAAGGACTGAATTGTAGAATAAATTACAAATTTTGAGTATTAGGGACTAAATTGTGAAAATTTTGAAATTTAGGGATTTAAGTGAAATTAGGGAGTTAGATTTAGTTTAAAGTGGAATTTGTATGAAAATATAGGATTAATTCTAAAGAAATAAAGTTAGTCTCGGTTTAGGGACTAAATTGGAATTTAAGTAAATTTTGAGTAATTTTGAGATATTAAATATGAGATTGAATTGTGTTGTGTTGTATTGATGAATTTTAATTGTTTTAATTCTGTAGCTAACATCGTACCGAAACCTTCGACTAAAAAGGAGAAAGATAAATTCGACGAGGAATAACTCGAAATTTCTAGTTTGTATTTCTATAATTCGAATTTAGTTGTTAATTGTTATAATTTAATTTAATGTATATGATAAGTGTTGAGGTGAGAATTATTGTGTTTTGCAATTGAAATGGATTCATTTAGTATGTAATGAATTTATTGAATTTATATTGATTGAATTGGTATATATATATTGAATATATTGATTATTTGAATTGAAATAAATATTGATTGTATTTGAAAAGTGAATTGGAACCCTCTTAACTGTATCGGGCTGAGTCGGATATAGATGGCATGCCATAAGATTGGAAGAGTTTAGGGATTTCTTCAACTTTGAGTCGATGAGACACTTGGTGTCAATTTACTACTTCGGACTAATTCGATGAGGCACTGAGTTCCAATTTACTTTGGTTTAGTTGATGAGACATTGGGTGTCAATTTCTTACTTTAAGTTATCTGATGAGGCACTCGGTGGCAAACTGGTGTGTTTCGGTTGGATCCGTGTATCCGTCCGAGTCTGAGTCATGTTAATAGGGGTAAATAAATAATAAAGTTTTATAATTGATCTTGAAATGGCATGGTATGAGAAATGGAAGTGAAATAGTGAATTGAAAATAGAATGTGAAATATGTTGCAAATATATGGAATATATGAATTATATACTCATGAAATGAATATGGAATGGATAGTGCAATTTTATAATGAAATGTGAAAAGCTATTTATATAGCAAGTATTGTAACACCCCAAACCCGGCTTAGACGTTATGGCCGAATCTGGTGATGTCACAAGGAAAGAGTTTTGAAAACTGTGTTGACTTGGTAAACCATTTATATTTAATATTTAGTAAAACCACAACTTAATCGGTTTCTTTACCCAAACTTACTACAGCGGAAGCCTTAATCGTTTAAGTTTGAAAACGTCGTTGTGTTTTTAGGAAAACCATTGTTTGCATAAAAACCGTCGTTTTAATAAATCATTTTTACTAAAGCAATTAAACTGTCAAATGATCCAAAAATAACCAGTTAAAACCAAACAGTCTAGAGAGTTCCCAAAATTACAAACACTCAAAATAATTATCAAACATAAATACAACCATAAATTAATGACTTTAAACAGTTTTACGCAAATGAGGTCACCACTGAGTCTCTGCTGTACCGACCCGCCTAAAACTGTGGATTACCTGTCAGAACAGAAAAACAGATGTGAGTTTACGTAAACTTAGTGTATAACCCAGCAAAATTAAGCATACAATCACACAGGATCAAATACACAGTCAAAACAGATATAGATTCAGATATCAGAATCAGAAGCAGATATGCAAAAGTCCTACCCTGATCCTCTACACACCAACTTCGACCAGCCCATCACACCATGTAGGGTTAAAAACACCACCCATCCCTATACACCATGTTGTGCCATTAAGACACATATCAGAATAATATGCAGCCAAGCTGCCAGATTATGGGCGATTAACGCCGTACAGAATACTTCTTCCTCATACCAATCCCACCCTAAACAGATACAGAATCAATGATAAACCAAAATAGTAACATATTTTAATCCCACATTTAGCATACTTTTGGATTATTTTTCCCTTTAATTATGGAAATAGGTGCTCCTAATCCTTTATTTTCATGTTTTATACTCAGTAGAGCACCAGAGGATGAAAAGAACGAATAATAGGCTGAAAACGGAGAAAATGGGCCAAAGCATGAAATCTACACGGCCTGGGCACAAGACCACACGGCCGTGCCTCGCAAGAAAAGTCGACCACGGCCTGGACCCCGAAATACATGGCCGTGCCTCATCAACAGGATTGACCATGGCCTGGCCACGATTTACACAAGCGTGTGCCATGGGCGTGTCTCTGTCGCAGGAAATAAGAATTCTATTCGGATTAGGATACTTTGAGGCAAAGAAACATATTCCAAAAGCCTATATAAAGACCCTAGAGGCCAACCTTTAAGGGGGCGTTCAGCTAGGCCAAAGAGCCGAGCCAGAGCAGTTGAACTCAGGGATTTATTCGAAGAAATCCAGTTGATTCATCTCAAGAAGCCAGAATCATACTCAAGACAGAAGATCTCTCCTTCAATTCCTTCAGGGGGTTTTAGGGATTTCTTATGTTTTGTTTTATCTTTTCTTCTGAGATGTTTTCTTTAACAATTATGAACTAAACCCTCAAATACTTGAAGGGGATGAAACCTAAGACGGATCTTGTTATTGTTATCTGAACTGAATGATAAATATTTGATTTGTTCTTAACTATGTGTTCTTAATTCTTGTTTTGGTATTTCTGGGATATTGATTCAAGTTTGATGTGCTTAGGCAGAGGAGGAAGAGACCCTATCTAAGAGTAGATCTAGCATAGTTAAGCGAAGTTGCTCGCGCGCCTAGAGATAGGGTGACAAAAATCTACCGGATTAGGGTCAAACCTAATATGGGAGTCCATAGATCGAGTTAATGCAATTCTAAGGGTTTTAATTAGAAAGAGATTTCAATTAATCAACCTAGGGCTAGACGTTAATAGCCTTGAAGAGAGGGGTTAATATAAATTAGGGAATCTTACGGATCAAGTCAAATGAATAAATCGTCCGGTTCAGAGTTAGATAACAAGTGAAGTCTAGGTGGATTCTTTCTCAGGTATTGTCCAAGTCAATCGGTTTTCTCTCAAGTCTTTTCCCCAATTTCTTCTTTGTCTTAGCACCTTTAGCTTAGTTAAATAGTTAATTTTAGATTAGATAAAAAAATCCACTTAATTCCTAGGCTAAATAATAGAAAGAGAGTTAATATTAGTACTTTTGGTTCCTTTGTGTTCGACAATCCGGTCTTGCCGCTAGCTATACCATTGTTTGATAGGTGCACTTGCCTCGATCGTTGTCTTAGTTAGTTTTCAGGTTCAATCATTTTTTTATAAATTTTTAACACTCGACAGAAAAACGATCAATCAGATACAAAATTAACAGTTTAAAGATGCTTAACATGCTTTATATATATATAAATATCAGATATGCAATTAACATGGTAATCTGACATGCATAGTCATACTTAGTATAGTATTTCAGACTAACAGGTCACATAGTTTAGGTTTTAGTTAGCCCTTTTCAACCATACAATAGGCCCACAGTCAATTGGGACGACCCGTGTGACCCTAGGAGAAATTTCAAAAATTTGGGCCCCCATGCCCATGTGGCCCACACGGCCTGGCCCAAAAATCAGACGCCCGTGTGACATGCCCGTGTAGGCCCATATGCCCAACTTGGCCTAGCCTGTGTGGCCCACACGGTCGTGTGTTACGCATGGCCATGCCTTCGTAGACCAAATGACCGTGTTCTCGCACACAGCCTACCACACGGATGACCACACGCCCATGTGGCGTCAATAGAATAGTTTTTTGGCTTTTCTTGAAACCTCATTTTCTATATTTCAAGTACACACATGGTATCGATTTGATGTGAAACCACACTCGAGCCTTCCAGAACCTACAATTGACATTTCCAAAGTTTGAATTTAGTAACTCTAACGAAACTCAAGTAGAATTATTTCATAATTGCAACCTTACAACATCTACAACGCACACGAAACTTACCGTTGTCGAACTAAGCTCCAAACACTTAAAACGCTGTAGAAACCCCAACCAAGTCTTGTCATTCGCCTAACCAAAAGAAACAAAAACAAACCCCCTAAATAACCACTTAGCCAACAAGTGTTTAAAATTCACAAAACAAGACTTACTGAACGAATACAGCAGGAAATTGCGCAAAAGGGAATCGAATTGAAGACCAAAAAGGAAAAGGGAAATAAGAAAAACGGACAGGGAAGATGAGAGTACAGGAACGTCAAAAGGAAAAAGGGATTTTTGGGAAAACAACATAAAAAAAATAAAATTCAATTTGATATCCCCTAACTTCCCACTACACATTAATCTTAACCACTTTAGAGTTTTAATTCCACCAAAACTCTGTCTGAAAATCGAGCAAAAATAAATACCCACCCTAACGTAGGGATTCGAACACAGGAACTCCAACACACCAAATCCCTTACCACTTGAACCACCAGGCTCATTCTGTTATGGAATTACAAATAATTTAACAAAGATAGGGCTTAATTCTAAAAATAACAAAAATTGCTAAAGGTAAAGCCTGAACTTGGGACCTCACACACACACACACCCAGAACACTTAACCACTGAAGCAGATACACATTTGTGTCAAAAACTTATAAAAACAGAAATAATAAAAATAGGGCGTTACAACTATACCCCCTAAAAGAAATTTTGACCTCGAAATTTACCTGATCAGAATAGATGAGGATACTGCTAACGCATCGAGTCCTCTAGACACAGAACATTTACCAACGGAATGGACTTCCTCTTCAGAACTTTAACCTCTCGATCAAGAATCTAAACTGGCTCCTCCTCAAAAGTCAAGTCCGGCCTAATCTCGATCTCCTCAACAGAGACAACATGGGATGGATCAAACCGGTACCGCCTCAATATCGAAACGTGGAACACATCACGGATACGGTCCAACTCTGGAGGTAACTCTAACTGATAAGCAACCGGTCCTATACGTTTCAGAATCCGGTATGGCCCAATGAACCTAGGGCTCAACTTACCCTTACGATCGAACCTCATAACTTTCTTCGACGGTGAAACCTTAAGAAACTTGAAGTCCCCTACGGAATACTCGATGTCACGCCTCTTCAGATCTGCATAATATTTCTATCTATTAGAAGCTGCTTTCAGACGATCCCGAATTAGTCTAACCTTATCCTCGGTCTCAGAAACCAACTCAGGACCCAAAACTCGACGTTCACCCAACTCAGTCCAATATAGAGGTGTGAGACACTTACGACCATACAAGGCCTCGTAAGGTGCCATCTGGATCCTAGCCTAGAAATTGTTATTGTAGGCAAACTCAGCTAACAATAGATAATCCTCCTAGCTACCTTAGAAATCAATCACACAACTCCAAAGCATATCCTCCAGTATCTGAATCACCCTCTCAAATTGACTATCGGCCTGAGGATGGAACGCAGTACTGAAGTCTAATCTCAAACCCAGAGCCTCGTGCAATTTCTTCCAGAACCGAGATGTGAAGCGAGGATCTCTATCAGAAATGATCAAAATAGACACCCCATGTAGTCTTACTATCTCAGAAATATAGAGCTTCGCTAGCTTCTGTATAGAATAGTCCGTCTGATCCGGAATGAAGTGAGTAGACTTGGTCAATCGATCCACGATGACCCAAACAGAGTCCTTCTTAGTGGGTGTCAAGGGCAACCAACTAAAGAAGTCCATCGTCACATGTTCTTATTTCTATAAGGGAATCTTTATAGGCTGCAACAAACCCGAAGGCAACTAATGCTCACCCTTAACTTGCTGACACGTCAAGCAACGAGCAACAAAATCAATAACTTCCCGATTCAAACCCAGCCACCAGTACAACCCACGAAGATCGCGATACATTTTATTACCACCGGGATGCATAGCATAAGGGCTACTATGTGCCTCCCTTAGAATCGACTGCCTCAAATTAGCATCATTTGGCACACAGATCCAACCTCAAAAACATAACACACCATCATTACTCGACCCAAAATCCGAAGTAGTACCACTCTCAATCTAACGGAATCGTAAACCCAGAGTCTCATCCCCTAATTGCTTATCTCGAATCTGCTTAATCTAAGTTGGCTTAACTTGCAACTCAGCTAACAAAGTCCCATCATCAAGCAGACTAAGTCGAGTAAACATCGCTCTACGGCTTAAAGCATCGGCCACCACATTGGCCTTACCAGGATGGTACTCTATAGTGCAGTCATAATATTTGAGCAGTTCAATCTAATGGCACTGCCTAAGGTTCAACTCCTTCTGAGTAAGGAGATACTTGAGGCTCTTGTGATTAGTGTAGATGATACACCTCTCACTGTAAGACCCAATTTATGCCCGGGCCCAATTGAACATATTTTTAAACCAAAATTAAATAAAACTAAAATAAAACCAAATAAACCCAAAATTATAAAAGTCTATTAATATAAAGTCCATTGAACACTTACAGCAAGCCTAAAACATTAATAACCCATTTACAATAAATCAAACCCGAGCCCAATTTTTAACCCAAAACAACAAAGCCCGAATGGCCCAAAACTTCTAAAAATTTTAGAAACCCTAGGGGTTTCTACAGCCTTCCAGCACCTCTTCCCCCCACGAACAACCCCCGCACGCGCGTAGCAGCCCCGCCCCAGCAGATCAATCGTGCTACCCCATGCCCGGCGATTTCACCTACAAAACAAAAAAAGAGCACGGGGAAAGAGAAAAAAAACAAAAGATTGTATTTTTTTATTATTATTTTCTTTCGATTTTCATTCGGCTATAAAAGCAAAGGCCGAATCATTTGTAAAGGGTTCACAATTTTTATGAAATACACACAGACAACCATTAAGAAAATCAAAATATAGAGCAAAGGTCTATTTTTTTTTTATTGTTTTTTTTTCATTTCTTTTTCTCTTTTCGAAAGTACACATACATACATATATTTTTAAAAAATATACATACACATACACCTACACATATTTTAATATAGTATACATACACATACACCTACACGGTGGCCGGAGGTGGCAGTCCGGCGGTGGCGGCAGTGGGTTAAAAACCCTAACAGAGAAAATTTTCTTTTCCCCTTTTCTTTTTTTTTTTTAAAAGCACGGTAGAAATGATTTTTAAACAAAAAAATTTACCCTTTCATAGGCCCTTGGACCGGCGTCGTTTTAGGCCTGTTTAAGTGGCCTCAAAACGGCGCCATTTTCCCCTCTTAAACCCGCGCATTGACCCGACCGGGGAAGGATCCGCATGTTTTCTAAAATGGTATATTTATCGATTTGGTCCTTTCGCTTTTTTATTACTTTTTTAATTAAGTTTTCTTTTATTTTGATTTTACCCAGTAATTTTGCGCAGCTTTAATTTAGTCTCTATTTAAACTCTGAGTTTAATAATTCGGGTAATATTGCACTTTTTGTCCCTTTTAGTTTATGCGCACTGTATTTTAGTCTTTTTTCTGATTTCTTTTAATTTATTACTTTAGCCCTCTAATTTTGCTCTAATTTCAATATAGTCCTTTAATTATTTTTGTTAATCATTTGTTTATTGTTTTTTTAATTATTCTCATTTAAAGATTAATATTTAATATTATATATTTTAAATTGTTCTAGATTTTATTAATTTCCTTTTATACATTATTCATGTTTATTAATTATTTTTTTATATATTCTTTTATATACATATAATTCATATTAAATTATTTATATATTATGGATTTCATATTATCCTTTATATGTACTTTCTTTTAATCTATTTATGTGTATATGTATATTTTATCTCCTTTTAAGTTCCTATTTTATTGCATATTTTGTTTATTTCAAAACTTTTATATATCTTACTAATCCATG
Source organism: Gossypium rotundifolium (assembly GCA_025506655.1). NCBI lineage: Eukaryota > Viridiplantae > Streptophyta > Magnoliopsida > Malvales > Malvaceae > Gossypium > Gossypium rotundifolium. Next base: position 108,322,025 of record CP106722.1, read on the forward strand.
CATATTTTTTATATTTTTCGACAATCCTTAAAAATTTTATTGTATTAAAACATGTTTAAAATTAGATGTGTTTATTCCCAATATGTTACATATATTATACTTGTATGTGTTTTATTTTTTATTTAATTTATTTTCCTTGCCATTGATTCAATGTTTATTGATTATTGCTATTATGAATGTTTTAATTCTCATTTTATATTTATCTGCTATTTGCGATTTAATTGTGTTGTATTTCGTTAGTAAATAATTGCTCCTCATTGCATGTTAACATGCCATCGCATTTTATTTTAACACCATTTAAGTTTTAAAATCGTTTTACTCAAAGTTCCAAACGAGGCAATGTTTCGTGTTTGGAAATCCGAGAGATCGTGCCCTAACGTGCTAGGTTTCGGTTTTTCGTTTAACCAAATAACCAAATATCCTTTTAAGATTTCATTCATGTTTTTCTCAACTTTAAAACGGGGCAATGTTTCGTGTTTGGAAGTCCGAGAGATCGTGCCCTAACATGCTGTGTTTCGGTGTTTTGTTTGACCAAATAACCAAATATCCTTTTAAGACTTCATTCATGTTTTTCTCGACTTTAAAACAAGGCAATGTTTCGTGTTTGGAAATCCGAGAGATCGTGCCCTAACGTGCTGGGTTTCGATTTTTCGTTTGACCAAATAACCGAATATCCTTTTAAGATTTCATTCGTGTTTTCTTAGCATTAAAAACAAGGCAATATTTCGTGTTTGGAAATTCGAGAAATAGTGCCCTAACGTGCTAGGTTTCGATTTTTCGTTTGATCCCAGATAACGAAATATCCTTTTAAAATCTCAATGCATGAGTTTTGAGAATTTTTGGGATAATCTAGAATTCGAAGACTTAAATTGTTGCATCCTAACGTGCTGGATGTGATATTTTATTCCTTCGGAACCAGAGAATCTTAATATTCAAACTCGAGTATCTTCAAATGGGTCAAAAAAGATCGTAATTTTAAAATCTTTCAAATTCTCGACGTTAGGACATTAATTAATCAATTTGGTACCAATTTTGGACGTTGCGAGGGTGGTAATCCTTCCTCATACGTAACCGACTCTCGAACCTGTTTTCTTAGATTTCGTAGACCAGAATTATTGTTTTAATAAATCAAATGTTTTATTAAAATAATCCATCTCAAGGTGATCCGATCACACCTCGAATAAAAGATCAGTGGCGACTCCATTTCCATATTTTTAAAGTTGATCCCTATTTTAAACCTTCAAAAAAAAGGTTTCGACGCTCACCATATAGATAGTGCCTCCAAATTTTCAACGTAAAGAATACTGAAGCCAACTCGAGATCATGCATCGGATAGTTCCCTTTGTGTGTCTTAAGCTGACGGGATGCATATGCCACGACTTTACCATCCTACATCAAAACACAACCCAAACCAATGTACGAATCATCACTGTAGACCATAAACTCCTTACCGGATTCAGGTTGTATCAGAATAGGAGCTTAAGTCAGAACAGACTTGAGCTTCTCAAAGCTCTCTTGCTATGTATCAGTCCAGAAAAAAGGGACGCCCTTACGCAAAAGCTTAGTAAGAGGAGCTGCAATCAGAGAAAATCCCTCAACAAAGCGCTGATAATAACCTGCAAAACCCAGAAAATTGCGGCTTTCAGACATGGTTTTAGGCTGTTTCCAATCCAGTGCAGCCTCAATCTTTCGAGGATCAACACGAATCTCCTTAGTAGAAACCACGTGCCCCAGAAAGGTTACCTCTCGAAACTAGAATTCACACTTTCTCAATTTAGCGTAGAGCTACTTTTCTCGAAGTATCTGAACCACCACTCTAAGATGCTCATCTTGCTCATCCTAAGTCTTAGAGTATACTAGAATATCATCGATGAAGACCAATACAAACTGATCCAGATAAGGCTGAAATACTCTGTTCATCAGATCCATGAATGCAGCCGGAGTATTCGTCAGACCAAAAGGCATAACTAGGAACTCGTAATGTTCGTATCGCGTCCTAAATACAGTCTTATGAACATCAGCTTCTTTAACCCTTAACTGATGATACCCAGATCGAAGATCAATCTTAGAAAACATCGAAGGCCCTCAAAACTGATCAAACAAGTCATCAATCCTCGGAAGGGGACACTTATTCTTCACGGTCAACTTATTCAGCTGCCGATAGTCGATGCACATCCTCATGGTCCTATCCTTCTTCTTAACAAATAAAACTGGTGCTCCCCACAAAGACACAGTAGGGCGAATGAAACCTCGGTCCAGAAGTTCTTGAAGTTGAGCCTTAAGTTCTGTATGCTCCTTCGGTGCCATTTGGTAAGGAGCGATAGACACTGAAGCTGTATCTGGAAGAAGCTCAATTCCAAACTCAACATCACGATTCGGAGGTAAACCCAATAACTCCTCAGGAAAGACATCCAGAAAACCCCTTATAGTTCTGATATCCCCAACAGAAGAACCCCTAGAATCAGAAACACTAATGTAAGCCAAGTACGCCTCACACCTTTTCCGAACAAATTTCTCAGCCACAAGAGCGAAGATCACATTGGACAGATAATCTCGACTCTCACTGATTACGACCACTTCCCTATCATCCTCAGTCCTCAGTACGACCTTCTTAGTCGTGTAGTCCAAACTAACTCTGTGCTTGACCAACTAATCCGTGCCCAGAATTAAGTCGAACTCCCCAAACGTAAGCTCCATCATATCTGCCAGAAAAATAATCCCTTGCACCTCTAGCGGAACATCCCTATAAAGTTTACTAACCCGAACAGATTGCCCCAACGGACTCAGTACAGTGATCTCACTAGAAGTGCTCTCAACAGAAATCCCCAAGGTTTCAGATACAGTACTAGCTACATATGAGTGTGAAGAACCTATGTTTATTAGAGCAGTATAAGGTACATCAAAAATTAGGAATGTACCAGTGATAACATCTGGAGCATCCCTATCCTCTCGGTGTCGAGCAACATAAACAAGTGCAGGCTATCTTGCCTCAATCTGACTAACACCTCTGCTCAGTGCTTTCTATCCACGGCCAAACTATTACCACCCCTAGCCGCTCCACAGCCCTTAAGTGGCTGCTGAACTGCCCTTTGAGGCTACACAGAACCCGGATCCGAAGCTTGCATTTGTTTTTTCCGCTATGGAATATCTCTAATACGGTACTTTAATGACCCACACCTCAGACAAGCCCCAATCCTCCTTCAAAACTCACCCGGATGGTGCCTACCACAGTCACTGCACGGCTGAATCCCAGTAAGAGCAATAGGAACCCCCACTCTAACCGGCCCATCAGATCTGGCCTTTTTCTTAGGCATCTGTACAGAACTAGAGGGCTCTGAATCCTCTTGTTATTACCCCTCTCTCTGTCCCTATTCTGGCGCTCCATGCGCTTAAAACCCTCAGCGATCTTCTCCTTCTCTACTAGAACAGCAAACTCTCGCTCCCTTTGTGGAGCAATCAGTACCTTCAGACTGTCTCTTAAGCTGTCCTCAAATCAGACATATCTCTCATACTCCGCCGCCACCATGCTTCGAGCGTAGCTGCTCAGCCTAAAAAACTCGACCTCATACTCAGCCACAGATCTATCACCTTGCGTGAGATTCATAAAATCACGCCTACGAGCATCCATATAACTAGCTCCCACATACTTGTTCTGGAAGGTTGTCATAAAGAAATCCCAACTCAGATGATTAGGCTGAGTACCCTCCTCAACCGTCAACCACCACTGATAAGCCTCATCGTGAAGCAGAGAGATTGTACCCTTCAGTTTCTGCTCAGGAGTGCAGTCTAGATCAATCATAATCCTCTCCGTGTCCTCCAACCAATACTCGGCCACATTAGGGGCGACTCCAGTAACACACCTAAATAGCTCCGCTCCATTAGATCGGAGTCATTTAGTTACTGACCTCCGACCCTCCAGAATCAGAATGGGGTCCAGCGACCCTCTCCAATATCCTCATGGCCTGTGACAGTGTGTCGTCCCCAGCCGAACGATTATGAGACCTAGTCTTAGTAACAGGCGAAACTGGTGTCTCACTCGTATCCAGATGTGGCATACTACCCAAAGAGAAAAATTCAGCTCAAGTCCCCTTATGCCTCTTCCACGGTCACGAGTACCACGTCCGCGAATTCCACGAACGCTCATTGTCTAATTCGAGTTTTATTTATATTAAAAATTTTATGCATCAGTTTCAGTATTTATTAACAGATATTTTATGTACAATTTATCAGAAGTTCTAAAATGTTTTTCAGTAGTTTCAGTCTGTAACTATCTCAGTATAGTTTCAGAATGTGCTAACTACAGTGTTTTAGAACAATTTTAACTAAGTACAGGAATACTTACAGGATCGGCGCTGGAGACTCAGTGTACCACAACTTCCTCAATTTATCCAAAAATATTTTAAAACCAATTCTTTTCGAAATATAATTTTGAAACATAAAATTCAAAGCCCGAGTTTTGTAACCTGGCTTTGATACCACTAAATGTTACACCCCAAACTCGGCCTAGATGTTATGGCCGAATCTGGTGATGTCACAAGGAAAAAGTTTTGAAAATCGTGTTGACTTGGTAAACCATTTTTATTTAATATTTAGCAAAACCACAATTTAATTGGTTTCTTTACCAAAACTTACTATAGTGGAAGCCTTAATCGTTTAAGTTTGAAAATGCCGTCGTGTTTTTTAGGAAAACTATTGTTTGCATAAAAACTGTCATTTTAGTAAATCATTTTTACTAAAATAATTAAACTGTCAAATGATCCAAAAATAACCAGTTAAAACCAAACAGTCCAAAGAGTCTCAAAAATTACAAACTCTCAAAATAATTACCAAACATAAATAAAACCATAAATTAATGCCTTTAATCAGTTTTACGTAAATTTGGTCATCGCTGAGTCTCTGCTGCACCGATCCGCCTAAGACTGTGGATTACCTATCAAAACAGACAAACAGATGTGAGTTTACGTAAACTCAGTATATAATCCAGCAGAATTAAGCATACAATCACACAGGATCAAATACACTGTCAGAATAGATACAGATTCAGATATCAGAATTAGAAGCAGATATGCAAAAGTCCTAACCCCATCCTCTACACACCAATTTCGACCAGCCCATCACACCATGTGGGGTTAAAAACACCCACCCATCCCTACACACCACGTTGTGCCATTAAGATACATATCAGAATAATATGCAGCCAAGTCGCCAAATTATGGGCGATTAACGCCGTACAGAATACTTCCTCCTCATACTAATCCCACCTGTAACACCCCTCACCTGTATTCAACTCTGAAATAGGGTTACAGAGTATTACCGAACTTATAACACATATAATAGTACCTTTCTCATGCATTCAATCATTTCATATAATCATCATTCAATTTGTCCCTTTCAATAGCCTACGAGGCCTTAAACATGTTTTAGGAGCGGTTCGAGACTAAACTGATAACTTATAAAACTTCCATGAAATTTTGAAAATTTTTCTCAATACAGAAGACACACGCCCATGTGACCAGGCTGTGTGTCTCACACGGCCACCAGACACGCCTGTGCCTCCAGCCGTATGAAAATAGGGGGTACATTCTGGCTTGGGTCATACGGCCAACCACACGTCCGTGTGTCTAGCCTGTGTTGTAACACCCCTGACCCACATCCGACGCTGGACTAGGATTAAAGGCATTACCGGACGGATCGGAAACATTTACAGAATTAATCATACAACTATTTATCAATATCAATCATAATGTCCCTTAAGTAGGTCATCGAGACCTTAATCATGCTTATAAACCGAGTCGGGACTAAATCGAGACACATACAAAAATTCTATAAAAAATTAAAACTTTTCTAAATACAAGGTATACACGCCAGTGGGGGTAGGCCGTGCCTCACCCACAGCCACCTGACACACCCGTGTATCCTCCCCGTGGTCATATACTGCCAAAACCAACACGGCTACCAAGCACGCCCATGTGCTAAGGCCGTGTCCTACCAAGTCATATACTACCATTTCTCACACGGCCTTTAGGCACACCCGTGCCATGACCATGTACTTCTTAAGCTAGCTACTGACACGGTTACTAGGCACGCTCGTGTGCCATGGCCGTGTGACATTATAGGTCACTTGCAAGACCAGCATGCCACCCATTTGGGTCTTATCTACAAACAACATTTTCCAACTCATAACATGCATATATAGCAACCAAAAACATACCAAATTGACCATTCAAGGCCAATCTCATCCATGCCAAATTACAAACTAAACTCAAATCATCACAAGCATAAATCATCCATTTGCTTAGCCAAAACTTAACCATTTCATATGCATCAAACCATACCAAAACACGTTTCACATACCCCATTCATTCAAGCATTTATCAACTCACAACTTGCCAAAACACAAGGCTACGTTCACTTCATAAACCTATACACATATATAGCCTATACATTCCATAATTAGCTATATACATTTTCAAAAGGGAACCAAAATGAGTTTAGTAGTGTGATGACAAATCCTTAACGGTCCCGAGCCTTCAGTAGCTCTGATGACCTGTTAAAACAGAAAAAAACAGACACACAAAGTAAGCTTTCCAAAAGCTTAGTAAGTCATAATACAAATAAACTTAGCATAAAGGCATGTATGCATAAATTACATTGACACATAACATTTACTTAGCAAACTATCACATATTGCTTTGGTTCATATACTTGGACACAATTGCCACATTCATTCATACAAGAATCATATGTATATGTATATACAACTCTTTCTTAAATATTCTTGCATCTCATTCTCGTTCTAATAATCAATCATACCTTTCTTCAAATCAAAGTCATATAGGTACTTACCTTTTATACACACTTAATGTACATACAAAACGTATTTGAAATAAATATACATTCTCGTAATTGTTCATAGCTCAGATTTACTTATTGAACAGTTCAGAATCTAATAAGATACTCGGAAACTCAGAATAATTGTACAATACCAACGTCGAAGCCATAGCTAAAATACTCATTCACTCATTCATAGCTTGTTTATAACTCATCAACCACAAAGTTTCAATACATACCTTAGCTAACACATAATTATTCAACTTCCAAGCTATGCAATGCTCGATATTACATGTCGATCATCCTTTAATATTCGTTCAACTTAATCGCACACTTAGTGCTATATACATAATTGAAGCATATTAATCATCGCACACTTAGTGCCTATTCTTTTATCCGACTTGTCTCGGTGTCGCACACACAATGCCAATTCAATAAGCCGAAGCTTTCATATCATCGCACATACGATGCTATTCATTTCTTATAACCGCACACTTAGTGCCGTGATTCGTAGTCAAAATTTAAATGACATCGCACACTTAGTGCATTAATAAAAACCGAACTTAATTCGGTATCGCACACACAGTGCCAATCATAAAAGCCGAAGCTTCCATTACTTCGCACACACAGTACTATTTAACTCCATCTTAATTTTAATTACGCACACTTAGTGCCTCATTTCTCAACATCATACATGTAGCATTTCTAATTCAATAACTATCATTCAATTCACATCACATAGATATAAATTAACAACTTGTATTATATACGAACTTACTTACTATATTAAACTTATCACGGAATTTATATGTATAATCCTCTTATAAGCATCCATTATCAACATTAGTCATATAAACAATTACAATTTCATGCGAGTACGTTTATTTGCATAGTAACTTACCTCAGATTCCATCTAGCGGAATGAAAACGGCTACTCGTTTACTTTTGCTTTCCCGCGATCTAAGTCTGTTTTCCTCGGTTCTTGATCTAAACATATTCGGAATTAACCCTTTTATTCACTTATTCATTCAATTCAATCCATTCACACATATTTAGGGCTATTTACAAATTAGACCTCATACTTGTACAATATATCAATTTAGTCTATTTTTCTCAAAACACCAAATTCACAAAATCATCACACAACTATACTTAGCCGAATATTCACACATATCATACAAGCCCATATTTTTCATCAATTTAGCAATTTAGTCCTTCAAATTACTATTTTCTCAATTTAGCCCTAATTAGCTTAATTCATCAGAATTTCAAGAACAAAGTATGTTCATCAAATACATATCTTTCATCTAACATCATAAATCATCATAAAGCTCAACATAATATCAATGGCATTTCTCATGAACAACATCAATTCATCAAATTGAGACATGAGTTTTGTAGCTCTCAAAGCAACGATTGCAAAAACGTAAAAATTATAAAAAATCGATCAAAAACACATACACGATTTAAGCTTGAACTTTGGCCGAATGAAACAAAGTCTAACCCTTTCCTTTCTTTTCTGCATTCGGTGGATGAACACTATTGAAATGGCCACCCTTTTCTTTTTATTAAATTATAATAACATTATTAAACCCTTTACCAATTTACCATTAATGAAAACCATTATAATTCATATAATTTATGGCTATTTTTGTCCTTTAATAAGCCACTAACTTATAAATGGTTTATTTGCCATTTAGGCCTCTACCTTTACAAAGCCACAACACATTGGTTTTTTAACAAATAGCATGCTAGTTTTGCATTCAATGCAATTCAATCCTTTTGTAAAATTAAACACACAGACGGACAAATTAGCTCATGAAAATTTACCACATGCTTAATCACATATCAACGGCACAGAAAATAAAATTAAAATATTTTACAAACTCGAATTTAGGGCTCCGAAACCATTGTTTCGACTAGGGTATAAATCGAACTGTTACACGTGTGCCCTTCGAAGTGGCAACACACGCCTGTATGCCAGGCCGTGTGCTAGGCCGTGCCAAAACTGTAGGGTATATTGACTTATGCAACACGCCAAGTCATACGCCCGTGTGTTAGGCCGTGTGCCAATTAGGGGGTATATTGACTTGTACCACACAGCCAGTCACACGCCCTTGTGTGAGACCGTGTGGAGTATACTGACTTCATTTTAATATCAACACTAGGGGACACACGGCCGTGAACATGACTGTGTGTCGCACACGGCTGAGACACACGCCCATGTCTCTGCCCGTGTGGACAAAAATAGGCTATTTGCAAAGTCATTTTGCCACTCTATTTATACATGCATGCACAAGCATAAATTGCAACATTTTATAACCCAATAGGTAGCCAATCCACAATATTTCATACACATTTTATACCAATTCGACATAGTATTCAAATACCTAATTAATATCATGCATTTTCCATTCATATTCCAATTACATATCAAGACAACATTTGCATATTTTCATTCCATCTACTACTTGTAACACCCCTTACCCGTATCCATTGCCGGAATAAAGTACAAGGCATTACCAAGGAGTACGGAACACTTACAGACAATTTAAACCATTTATCGTTCAAATACCGAAATTGATTATAAAAGATTCTTTAAAGGACCCTCGAGGTCCAAATCATGCATTAGGATCGAGTCGGGACTAAATCAAAATCGAATGAAATTTTTCGTAAAATCCCAAAATTTATTTCATTTACAAGGGTCCCATGCCCGTGTGACTAGGGACACTCCTGTGTGGCATGGCCGTGTGGCTCACATGGCCATGTCTCTGAGGCGTGTAACTCTCTGACTTGCATCTATGAAGGAACTCGGGTCACACGGCCTTAGTACACGCCCGTGTTGCTAGGTCGTGTGGTAAAGTTAATTTTCACAAATAAGGCTATTTTCCAAACCATATTTCTCACTCATTTGATCCTTATTCTTCACCCACATTTAATACAAACACAAACCAATTTAAGATATTCAACTGAGCCTTATAATTAATACCATTTGTTAGTCGTACACTTCATATAATTAACAAGAAACGTATATGGGCTCAATTCTCATTAAATTTCTCTTGTACTTATATTTTTTCACATTATGTATTCATATAACATATAACAATCATACATCTGTATTTCATGTACATTTTCATAACAATTTGTCTTGGTTTCAAACTACTTCATATTAGAGTTTTACTTATCAAATCATTTGAAACATCATCTTTACACATATAGTACACTTGAGGTGTACAATTTTATAATTATGAATGAACACATTTATCAAACGTATGTCATGTTTTTATATATATCATAGTCTCATATTTCCATGTATCAATTACCATCATTTTCTCGTATTTCGACAAATACGTGTAACAATTCATAAACATGCAATTAACTAACTCTTACTGCCAATCACAATTTAAATTGACAAATCACTTATTGAGCCCAATTTCAATGTTCACTAAAATCTATCATATAAATTCGGATGTACGTATCCACCAATAAATTCCATGTACAGGTATCATCATCTCATATTTTCACATACATTTACTTTCCACATTATGAACTCAAATAATATATACAAGACATACCAATGTATTTCAAATACGTTTTCATAATTTTTCATTTAGAATTCAGATTATTTCATACTATAATTCTTCTCATTAACTCATTTGGAATACCAATTCATACGGATAATACACTCAAGGGTGTATAAATATATAATCACAAATGAACTCATTCATCAACCAAGCTCTATGTTCATGTCTCATTAACTCGTATTTCCTTATATCACATAATATATATCATGATTGATGAGCTCATCAATACCATGATTTCCATTCCCTTGTTATTTTTCCATATTTATCCCGTTGAATTTCTCAGAATTTCGATGGATTTTCAAGGGTACACTTTAGTGTACAAATCTGGGTCCGTCAATTCATATTCATGTGCGCACATTTCCATTTCAAAGAGCACACTCCCACAACCTCATCCCTTTTCATTAAGAATATCAATACTTCATCAATTATCATACAATAAACATCAAAATCATATTCACATCAATAAAAATATATTTCAAGTATTTAAGAATATAATTCAAGTTACACGAACTTACAATTCGATTTTTATACCATAACGATAATCTTAGTTTCATAATAAATATTTGAAATAAAACATTATATCATTTCTAATTCAACGTTTATCGATTATAATCAGGCATGTGATCAATTTATACATAAGTCATTCATATATTTTCCTCCTCCTCCTCTCCATTCCACATCCTTAGTATAAATAACACATTTGTAAGTAACATTATCTATAATTTTTCATTATTTATTTATGTGAATATTCAAGCAGTTCATCCATGTCATAGTCACTAAATTATTTTTATCTTGAGCTACAGAACTCCAAATTAAGATCCACTACTTTCCCTGAAACTAGACTCACATATCTTCTTACCATAAAATTTTCATAATTTTTGGTCTGCCAATAAGTGCATTTTATTCTTTAAAGTCACCCATGTTCCGCTGTCCGACAGTTCCAACCCCTCTTCACTAAAAATTAATTATCTCATTGTACAGAATTTGGATAATGTCACTGTTAGTTTCTTTTGAAAATAGACTCATTAAAGATTTTAAGCATATAAATTATAACACAATTATTTTCCTCCAATTTTTGATAATTTTCCAAAGTCAGAACAGGGGAACCCGAAATCATTCTGACCTTTTCTCACAAAACCTATTATATCTCATGATTTAAAATTCCATTGCTTACACCATTTCTTCTATAATAAACTAGACTCAATAAGTTTTAATTCCATATTTTATTCATCCTCTAATTCAATTTCTAAATTTTTTGGTGATTTTTCAAAGTTAGACTACTGCTGCTGTCCAAAACTGTTTTAGTGCAAAGTGTTGATTTCAATTTTACCCCAAATTTCACAGTTCATACAATTCAGTCCTTGTCTAATTAACCCCTCAATTGGGCTAATTTTTTTCAATTAATACCTTATTCTATCATTTTAAACTACTTCCTAACCCTTGAAAATCACAAATTTAGCATTAAACCTTAATTCCAAGCTCTTTTACAATTAGGTCCTAAAACCAATTTCCATCAATTTTACTTGATAAAATCATCATATATCAAAATTAAAGCTTCAATTCTATATTTATTCGTCATATTCTTCCAGCACTCATCCATAGAAACTTTAAAAATTAGCCATAGAATCAAAAACTAATGACATAGTAAGTTGGACCCAATTGTAAAAATCCAAAAACATAGAAATTTCAAGGAGAAAGCAAGAATTAAACTTACATGAAGATATAGTATGAAAACCAGCTTGAACCCTCTTCCATGGCAGTTTTTCAGCTGATAAAAATGAAGAGAAATGAAGAGAATTCTAGAGGTTCCAATTTGGTCCCATTTTTATTTAGCTAATTTTGGTAATTTTCCAATTTTGCCCTTATTTCACTCATTTCCTGATTTTTCTCAGCTATTGCCGCCCAAAATATCTCCTTTGGGCTTATTTGCACTTTAGGTCCTTCCTCATTTGACAATTAAGCTATTTAATCCTTCTAGCAACTTTTACACCTTTTTCAATTTAGTCCTTTTTATTTAATTAACCACTCAAACGTCAAAATTTTCTAACGAAATTTTAATATTATCTTATTGACATTCCGTAAATATTCATAAAAATATTTATAACTCAATTTATAGCACTAAGATCTCGATACCTCTTTTTCTTAATTTCTTGACCAAATAAATATTTATAAAACACAATTTACTATTTCAAAAATCTTTTAAAAGCTACATTTGGCTCGTAATTATTAAATAATATAATCTACGAGTTCATTTTTCGGATTTGGTGGTCTCGAACCACTATTTCTGACATCTCTGAAATTTGGGCTATTACACTACTTGCCAAAACATACCATATTTGAACACTTATACACAACCAAAGCATTACACCAAGTTAAACCAAATCACATGGCTTTAACTTATACCACAACATGTACCAAAATCACTATCGCAAGTAACCATAACAATCATCTTTATAACTAGCCTATACATGCCATATTTACAAATATCCAAGAGTTCAAATGTACCAAACATCAACGGAATAGTGTAATGCGTGACTCTGACTTTATCCTGGTCGAGCGAGCTATCGAACCTCTATAAAACACAGAAAAAGAAATAGAGTAAGATTTAAATCTTAGTAAGCCCATATAATTCAAAATTTAACTTACCATTTATACATAATCAAACAATTAAACAAAGTATATCAAATTCACTTGCCAAATGCCTATACACAAGCATTCATCAACATGTTAGTTAAATTAGTGCATGTAATCATCCATTATCTCAATTTAATACTCAATACATTGTGTCATATCAAATTCACATATATCATGTACATCACTTGTAACATTTCGTTCTCAATCATATAAACAGTAATTCATTCGATAACAGTAACTCATTCATATAAACAGTACTTCATTCATGTAACACATAGCTTTTTCACATAACCAATAACAGAATTTATGCCCGTTGAACCTATTATAACATCGAGGGATACTCGGGTGATATACATAACATATAAATCAATAATCTGTCAATTCATTATCATTTCCGCTCTTTCGAGCTATGATTAGTAAGCTTCTCCTGAGCTGATGGACAGTAAGCTCTATTGTAACACCCCTAACCTGTATCCGTCGCCGGATTAGGGTTACAAGGCATTACTGAACAGAACATAGCTCAAAACAGACATTCATTTCATTTCATGCTTTAATACCATTAATACAAAAACTATTCGTTTTTTTTTTCAAAATTTAACTACTTTATTTAATAAATATAAAATTCAAAACATACAAACATAACATGAATGATATTTGAATATCTAATTTATAATCAAACATGTATCATTTTATAAAATCATGTGTACATATTACAACATTCATTCATAAAGCATTATAATATTCACTTGAATTTCTTTAGTCATTTTTCTATGTACTTGGCCGAATCGATATATATACCAATTCCATATACTTTAAACCATGCCATTTAACAACACCTTTCAATATTAGCTATTTCATTCAATTAAGCACATATAACAAATCCAAACTATGCTCAATTCGATTCATATTATTGCATCCATTTTTAAATGCATTTTACTTAAACCAAGCATATCAAAATCGGACAATATATATATATATACAAGGTGTCAACTAACACATAAAATTTCAGTAAAAAACATACCAATTCATAAAATATTATAACTCCATCTTAAACCATGTAACATATTTCCCAAAATAAATTAATAACAAAGCCGAATTTATACCAACCTAACACCTTCTTTAAGCCAACTCATAATGCAAATTATACATTAACACGTAGGTCTTTAATAAATCATACTAAATTTACAAATCCAAGACATGGCATAGTTATTCCAAGGAAAAATATAAATACATATCATAGGTAAAAAATGCATGTATTATTTACTTTATTGCTTAACCAAATTTTAAGACCATTCATGTCATTTTCAATCAAACCAAATAATGACAAATTATACCAACTTTCAAGACTACATTTTCATTCATATACTAAATATATCATATACCTATAATATATATTTGTTATTTTCGAATAGGCATTAAATATAATTAAAATATATATCCATTAACAAATAAGCCAAACATATCACACCTATATAAATACATAATATTATTTTCGAAATGAACTTAAGCCATAATCAATTTCAATGATTAACTAAACATATCCATTTCACTACACCTATATGTCATAATCGAACTTATATATATATATATATATATATATATACATCAAAACATTTACCACATATTAACAAAGCATAGCAACCATATTTCACATATAAATAAGCCATAGCCGAATCACTAAAACCAAACACATCTAATATTTGATTAGTAGCATAAAAACTAAGCTTAACAAAATAAATAAGCCATTTTTGCATGGCTCATATTTATATATCCCAAATCAAATATTATTACTAGACTATACATGCCATAAGTTCAAATTCAAACTTAACAAAATACCGAAAAGAGTTGATAGTGTGATAGACTTCTCTGACGATTCCCAAGCTCATAACCAACTTCTAAAATTTATAAAACGGAAAGCAAATACACACAGTATGCTATCAAAGCTTAAAAAGTCATAAGCAAATAATTTTCCAAATAACATTAATATTATACTCAATTAACCAAATCAATCTAAACCTTAACTAAATGTGCATATTTTACACTCACAATCTCGTATATTATCAAGTATACATTAGCATTTTAACATCATATAGCCAAATGTACAAATACTCATGAATATAAATATTTAACACTTTTAACCTCACATATACATCATTTGGCCAAATATGTGCATTCATATATGCGCATAATTCACTTTATATTATGTATAATTTATATTACCATTTCAAATAAAAAGCTTACCTTATTTTCATTAACATAAAATTTGGCACATACCGGAACATTTTAGCTCGATTTCACATTCAATCATAACTCGTTAATGCCCGTTGAACCATTTGGAATTAAAAAGGATACTCGGATAGTCGGAAGGCTCGTACAATGCCAACGTCCCAGACGTGGTTTTACATGTAATCACATATCGATGCCACTGTCCTAGACAGGGTTTTATACGAATCAAATATGATGTCAATGTCCCAAACATGGTCTTATATGTAAACACCAGTCGATGCCAACACCTTTTAAACTTTTATACTAAACTTCTATCATTGTGGCCTTAACACCTTTTAAACTTTAGAGTAGATCTCACCACGTGCATGAGCTTCCTTCAGATTCAGACATGCATATAGTTTCAAACTTGTAGTGAACATTTGAAGTTTTGACATTTTTACTCCGTGATGTTCTTTCATGAGCTATCTTCAAAATGTTCCAAGCCTCCTTAGTAGATGCATATCTAGATATCCTCCTAAATTCTTGTTGATCTGCCCCATCAAATATAGTATATAATGCCTTAAAATTGTAATTAACAACGTTGTCTTCTTTAGTGGTTTAGGTTGCCTTAGGCTTAAGAGTTTTTTCAATAGTTTGAGGATGCACCAATCCTGTTAGAGCAACTTTCCTCTCCTTTTCATCAATGGATTTAATGCATACCCTTATTCTTTCTTCCTTGAAATAATTCAATCCATATAAGAGTGATGGCCGAGTTATTGATCCTCCTTCCTTCATTACTTCCATTGTAGTTGGCCAGAAGTAGGATCTTCACCAAACCAATTAGATGCATGCTCAGATTCCAGTTGAATTGAAAGTACACCTGACTATGTTGTGATTATAGTTGTAGCCACAACAAAAAAGTATAAAAAAAAAAAAAAAAAGTTGCACACAAAGATCATTAATGTAGTTCAAACTTAACCTACATTTATGGAGCCTTGTTCAGAGAATCAATTCATAATTATCAATACAACACAAAAAAAAAAAAAAAATTTAAACCCAACTCCTTAACTATCAAGTTACAACCTCACTTTTCTACATCTAAGTGTCCCTTTTACTACCCACTGTCATAGTCACTTAACAAGTAATTACAAGGTTATTCAATGATGACAAATTCAAACACGAACAAAATTGATTCTATCATACACCAAAAAAAACTTCACTCCTAAGTTGGTAATGCAAGTCATCTAAATTACTTCTATTTTAAATACTCATCTTATCACTTTATTTAAAAAATGGCCAAAATTTTTACTACTTTTCACACTTTGTTTTTCATGGGCATCGAAATCAGAAGGTTTCTTTTATACCTTAGTTTCTCATCCTGTGAATAGCCAATTCTTGAAGTATCTGTACCAATCAACCTAATTACTATTTTTGTTACATATTACATGAGAGGAATTAATAATTCCAAAGTTGAAGTAAAAAACTACCATGCCAAAATGTTGTGGTTGCCAATGTTAGCAATACTCAAGCTGCACAACGTTTTGTTTTTAGG
Source organism: Gossypium rotundifolium (assembly GCA_025506655.1). Lineage (NCBI taxonomy): Eukaryota > Viridiplantae > Streptophyta > Magnoliopsida > Malvales > Malvaceae > Gossypium > Gossypium rotundifolium. The sequence goes on from CP106722.1 coordinate 108,338,831, forward strand.
CCTTTTTGGTATATAATATAAATCCAGACATGATTTTAATTCAACTAAAGTTTATACAAATAGATGCCCACTACCAATATAATATAAATCCAGACATGATTGTTTATTAAATCTTTAATTTTGTTATTTCAATAAAAATTTCATTTGATTCTTATATAAATTTTAATAAATATATTTTATAGTATTTTCAATTTCATCGTAAGTGCGGCATAATTTAATAGTTACTTGGTATATCTATTATTATATTATTTTTTATGTTTATTAAATGTATTATGTTTGTATCATATTTTTATATTGTAAATTTTTTGGCTAAGCTAAAATGATTAAGTCTAGCATAACATTGTTATTTTCAAACATGATTTAATAATATATTATTATAATTTAAAGAGGTATTTTGTATAGTTAAATTTGAGTCTTATCATGTATAATTATGATGTATAGGGAAAAGGAGAGGGCAAATAAAAATATAAAAATTATACTTTTAGCTCTTGAAATTTTATATAATTTTAAGTTAATAAATGATTAAATTATAAATTGCCCAATGCAATAATAATAAATTTACATTTTAGTTTTTATAAAATTACATAACTCGATATTAGTAACCAAAATTGTTGTCTTTGCTTTGCCCCTGTCAAGTGTAAATCTTGAGTCCCAATATAAATATATATTTTGTCTAATTCTTTCAAAATCTTTATCTATTATACTTTTTATTAATTAAATTATATTTTATAATTATTAGAAATTATAGTGTGTTTGCGTTTATATTGTAATTGTAATACCTTTGGGAAAAAGAAAATTGAAGCTCAATATTTCTCATTGCGGTAGTGGATTGGTTCTGAAACAGTTGACCATCCACGTTTGAGTTTGAACCATCAACCATATAAATTATCGCCAATTTTGTAATTAATGATAATGTATAATAATTTAATATTAAATAATACGAATATTTTAAAAGGAGGATAGTTGGGATTATCCGTTTATTAATGTACCCTAACACTAATTGGCTTCTGGATAAACAGGTGCAGTCTCTCCCAATCTTCAATGGCCGTATTCTATAAGGGTAAACTATAGCATTAGTATCTAAATTGTGGATAAATTTTTATTTTGGTCATTTAACTAAAAAATTATAAATTGGACACTAAATTATTCAAAAATTTTCATTTAAGTCACTAAACTATTTTTTTTTAAGTCACTAGACTATTAATTTTTTTATTAAAAAAGGTTTAATCAGCGAGCTTTAAGGGATAATTCGATGATTGATTCGGTAGATTAATATCTATTAACAAGTAGAAGTACATACTTTAGATACAAGTTAAATTAACGGTTAGTGTCAGAGATTGGAGAAAAATTTATTTGAATTTTGGTTCGTAGATTTATAATGTTCAAAATTATTTCATGAAAAAAAACTAAATTGTAAAATAGAAGGAGAAAAAGAACTTTCGATTGGTGCAACCAATATGAATAGAGAAAGACTTATAACTTCAATTTTAACAATCTTATGACTTAAAAAATTTTAAATAATTTAATAACTAAATTATAATATTTTTCTGTTAATTTAGTGATTAATGGTAAGTTTAACTTACTATCAAATGAATAATTATTCCATGAAAAACAGAAGAATAATAATTGACTAGTCATTCGACCTATAACTTTCTTTAAAAATAAGGAAAGAAAATAGTACATATAATATTATTACTTATTTAAATACGATTTTTATGATACTAAAATTATTCAAACTAAAAATTCTATAATACGTATATGTGCATGGAAATTATAAATTTATAATACAAATATATATTTAAAAAAGTAAATAATAAATAATAAAATACAATTAACTAAAAATAACACATAAAAGATGTACAATATTAAAATAAACAATTAGATTAAATTGTGAGTAAATAAAATTTAAACATTATCAAGTTAAGAACACTAAATTAGTACAATTGTTTATCATAATGTTTTCATCAATTTTGAGTCGATCTTGAGTTAATTTGTGACAATAACCCAATCAACAACATTTACAATTGATGGAAGTAATAAAATGCGTATAATAAAATTAAAATGTATAAAAAATCAAAATAAAGCTTTAGTTTATTGGTAAATTTAAATTTTACTAATGTAACGGGCATGTATTTAAATCTCATCATATAAGTATATTTTTATTTTTTAAATAAAAATATTAAAGTTCCTTGAATAATATAACTTATTTTAATTATAGAAAGATATTTCTATAATTTCCAAGGGCTTAAGTAATGGTATATATATACAATTTAGTGAGAGAAACATTTTATGTTAATTTTTTTAATTTACTCAAGAATTATTGTTGGTATAATGGTAAAAATTTGTTTATAAATCCATTAAAATAGGTTTAATCCCTAGATATATTAATTTTAATTATGTTATTTACAAACTATATAAAAGTATGAAAACATAAAAAGCCATAAAAATAATAATAGTAGTTATTTAAGAGAAATGGTATATTAATTATTTTCTAACCGAGTTGGTACTGATTAACTCGTAACATCAATTCAATTAGAAATTTTATTAATAGTATCTATTCTTGTTTAAAATTTAATGTAAAACAAACTATTTTAATCATAGATTTCATAATAAATATTATTGTAATGATGAACTATAAATTTAGTCACCCAACTTTCATATATTTTTATTTTGGGCATAAAATATAAAAAGTTTACAAAATGGACATTGGCGTTACCTACTTTTATCATTTTAGTCACTGTCATTACATACTTTTATCATTTTAGTCGGGCAAAATACCCAAATATACCAAAAAATAACAAAATTTACGGAAAAGGGTCGATTTTAAGAAAATTTACAGAAAATGGTCATTTCCCCTCAAAACACGTCCACGTCAGTGCGTTTTGATGAGATAAACGAGGAAAACGCGCCCCTGCGGACGCGCTTTGTGCCACATCAGCAAAGCGCACTGACAAGGACGCGCTTTGAGCTAATGTGGCAAAAGTGCGTCCCCAAGGGCGCGCTTTTGCCCGGTCAAAAAATTAAATCTATAAAAACCCCTAACCCTTGTATTTCTTTCACACTTTAGTCCTTACTCATTCTTCTCTCAAATTCCTCTCAAATTTCTCTTTAAGTCCTTGAAACTTTCTCTAAAATTTCAAAATAGTCCTTTAATATTTACAAAAAAGCCCTTTTTTAATTTTTTAATATATTTTTATTTTTTGTAATTTAGTTTTAATATATTTAATAAATAAGAAGTTTTTTTATTTTTTATTTTTTCTAATTTAGTTTTAATATATTTAATAAAATTAGAATTTTTATTTTTATTTTTTGTAATTTAGTTTTAATATATTTAATAAAATAATAGTTGCTTATATGTTTTTGTAATTTAATTTTAATATCTTTAATAAAATAGAATTTGTTTAATTTTTTATGAAATTTAAATTTAAAAATAAAAGTCCAACCTTTGTAATTTTATTGTAACTTAAAGGTTTTTTTTTCCAAATTAGTCCTTCTACAAAAGCTCACCGTTTTCATCAACAAATAAATAGAATTTACATTGACACCAAGAGACAGAAAAAGTTAAGCAGACTGTCAACTATTCCGATTTGGACACGAGCGAGATGTATGGCCTGGGTTCCTACACCATCCGCACAACCTACGTTGGTTGGACGTTTCTCGGATATCCATATTGTTGCGTATTCTAGTCGAGCAAGGTCGACCTTTTGGTTTGCGCCTCAGTTGTCTATCCGGCAACAGCTTATACGGTGCAAGCGATACCAACGGCCACTTACGTTCATCTAGAACTGGTGGGAATACGTGTCTCCACACGTTGTACATGTTTTCTATTTTATACACTTCATCGACATAGCTCATGGGATCAAGACAGAGATTCGACAAGCCACAAGTACATGGCGCATGGGTAACGGTGCATCAAATATCCCACGCTTGCGTGTCCTATTCCTCAAGTGCACACGATCATCGCCCGCCAACAATACATTGGTTCGTCATCAAACTCGATCACACGAAACCATAGGTTGTCGCGATCGTGACAAACTGTGTGCATGGTGTTGGCCCGTGCTTTCCCCCTGTTAATTTCTCGCAGGACCTTCGCGCTCCATACATAGCCTCCTTGCATCTGGCCTTTATAATTCGCTGCTCGTTTCGAAAATAATGCTGCTAAACGAAAATATGTCTCTCGCACAACCGATGTTATCGGCAGATGACGCGTACCTTTTAGAACAGAATTTATGCATTTTGCCAGGTTTGAGGTCATATGACCATATCGTAGGCCACTGTCGTATGCTTGTGTCCACTGTTCGACAGGAATATTGCACAGGTAGTTTGCGCCTTCTTCGTTATCTGATCGTAAACTCGCCAACATCTACTGAAAACGGTCCTTATTAATCTCGTACCCTACCAATATACATTGATAGCAAATGTTACATACCACTATTCAATTGAGAATAAATTGAATATTACAAACGAAATTATATTAATAGATATTACATACCCATATCGGTCACTTGTCGCCGCTGACTTTTAGATCGATATTGCCCGTAGTAGTTGGATGCAACATGCCTTAGGCAATATCGATGGTGTATGCGATGCCACAGGCTTCCCTAGCGCTCTATTGCGGCTAGTATTCTAGGGCCCCGATCCGATATAATGCATATATCAGGTTGAGGGTAGACATGCCTCCTTAGCCTAGATAGGAAGAAATCCCGGTTATCAGTTGACTCCCCCGGTGTTATTGCTAATGCAATCGGGATGATTCTCCCACTGTCATCCTGTGCCACAGCTAGAAATAGCCGATGCGTATATGTGTCATACATAAAGGTACCGTCAATTTGTACCAATGGCTTGCAATATATAAATGCATCTCGGCATTGCTTAAATGTCCAGAAAAGATGCTTGAACACTGCGCATCCACGGAGCAAACGATCGTTATAGTACGCCGGTTCCGTTTCAAGGTCTGTTATGCTGCTTGGGACATATCTCTCCAGCACCTGACACCACTGCCACACTTCATTATATGAAGCGTCCCACCGACCATGTAACTTTTTCAACGCCTTCTACTTGGCTATCCAAGCCTTCCTGTAAGAGGGCGTGTACCCCAATTGGCTACGAATATTGCCAATTAAGGCTGACACTGTAGTCTTGAGATCGGCTTTCACCATCGGTATTATTAAGTCAGCCAACATGTCTGAATCTATCTTCGGATAATCTTGTGTAACACTTGTCAACGAAGTACGTTAAATAATGCAACATTACGTAATATTAGTATTATTCAAAAACATTGAACACATCGTGATACTGTACCGGCAAGACATGTATGTGGACCTTTGTACTTTTTGATCTCCTACAATCCTGTCCTTTTCCTCAACGAGGCCATAATTTTTCATGAACACGTATCGTCTTGCACTGCACACTTCGCCTCGTACTTATCGAGCTTAGATTTAACCACGATGTAGTTAACCCCGTTCTTGATGATGTACTGTTTCAATGCAGCAAGAAAAGCATCCTTGTTGGAAAACTCGTTACCAACTTCTAATTCGCCCGAATCCAACGATGAAGTTATACGGTCACGTGTCCGGTGTGGTAGTTCAAAAAAATCCAATGCGTCGTCTTGGGATAGATCGACATTATGCATGTGGGCTGGAGACGAGTGCACCCTGAATAGCGGATCTTCTTCTTCTTCGTCTGAACCGCCCTCAACATCTTCAGGTACTATTGGACAGGCTTCGGTTCAGAAAATAATTCAACTTCTACACCATCGGGCCTAGGCTCTCGAGGTGGATCCACATCCAACTCATCATCTGATCCACCATAATCTGCAACGAACGAGGGCCCCTCGCTGGTGGATGTCGTGGGGAGTACATTATCCCTCTTTAAACATCTTTCGTAACGTTCTCAATCATATGTGGATTGCCAACCACTAGAAGTTGATGACGTTCCCCAATACATATTTCTATCATCAGACGTCGAAGGAATGATATGCATGTCCCATCCGCCAATCGAGTGTCGTGCGGGGGTTATGTTTTCTATAATACCACCAAAAACGGGCACTTCCGTATTTTGCCTCCCACTAACAGAGTGTCGGCTTGGGGTCGTGTATTCCCCTCGAACAGAAATAGATGTTGAGGTCGAAGAAAGATCACTTAGCAATGAAAATTGTACATATACCTCAAGATAGGGTGATCCACTAGCAAGATGAGTCTCCACCATTGCCTCCAAGCTCCGAGGACCTTTGATGTCGAATGATTCATATCTCATTAGATCAACCGAAGCGCAAAATCTATACTTAATAGACTGAACTTTCATTGGCGTTGTTCTGAAGATTTTGCGCCTAATTCTTTTGCGAAGTTCTGACAAATCTATGTTCCGATTAAAACCCAGTCGCGCTGTATCCTCCGATAAAAAAATAACACCATTTTCGGTGTCACAAACCTCACCATCGTAGTAAATAATGACATTAATACGTTTACTCATTTTCAGTTTCTATTTTTCTTTTGCCTCAATTTCTGTTATGCAACCTGAGAATGAAATTTGGCTAATTTATAGTCTAAGGATTGCTATAGATCATCAGAGCAAAAGAGCGTCCACGTGGGAGCTCTTTTCAAGACTTCTACCGATAATGCATCCCGCTTGAAGCGTTTGGACACTTTTTTGTCGAGAAACGTCTTCTCAAAACTATTTTGTTTGAGATCGTCAGAGCAAAAGAGCGTCCACGTGGGAGCTCTTTTCAGATTTCCCTACGACAAGGCCGTCGCTTGAAGCGTTTTGGGCGTGTTTGCTCGAACGTCTTCTCAAAATTATTTTACCGGAGACTCAGAGCAAAAGAGCGCCCACGTGGGAGCTCTTTTCAAGACCCTAACGACAAAGGCATCCTGCTTAAAGCGTTTTAGGCACTGTTTGCTCAGGAACGTCTTCTCAAAATTATTTTACTGGAGATTACTGTAGCAAAAGAGCATCCACGTGGTAGCTCTTTTCAGTACCCCTCTTGACAGTGCATCCTGCTTGAAGCGTTTTGGCCACTGTTTATTCAGAAACGTCTTCTCAAAATTATTTTGCCAGATACAACTGTCAAAAAAATTTAAATAATTTTTTTATAATATATTTTTCCCAAAACCCTAAATATATTTTTACTAAAGCCTAATTAACCCTAATTAAATTTCCCCTAAAAATCCTAAATCTAACGACCCTAATTAACCCTAAAAAATCATAAACCCTAGCCTAGAAACCTTAAAATTTTATACTCTAACGCTAAAAACAACTAAAAAGTCAAGGCGAAAAAGAGGGCAAAGCGGCGCTTGGGGCCTTGATTTTTATTACATCAAGACAAAGCGCGCCCTCGTCGGTAGCTTTTGTCGATGTGGCAAAAGTCGTCCCCAAGGCACGCTTCTGAGTTTATCTCCTCAAACGTCTTTGATGTAGACGCGTTTTGAGGTGAAATGGCCCTTTTTCGTAAATTTTCTTAAAACCGGCCCTTTTCCGTAAATTTTGTTATTTTTTGGTATATTTGGGTATTTTACCCATTTTAATCACTGTTGTTAATTTGTCATTACATACACTTATTTTAATTACTCAACTTTAGTAAACTTTCATTTTGGTCAGGTGTTATCTTATTTAGAATTAATTTTTTTTCAAAAAAAACCTGATTTTTTATTAGAAACCGAGTCATTTATTGAGATGAAACCAAAATTTTCACCTATCCATGTAAAAATTCAAGTTTTCCGTGTAAAAATTCAAAAGTTCTTTGTAAAACTCCAAGTTTTTTTCTTTTATTAAAAAATTAAAATTAATTCTAAAAATATATAAAATAAAATAAAAGATAAAATATATTTTTCCTCTAAAGTTTTAAAATTTCTTATAAAAATTAAGGTAATTTTGTAAAACTCCAATTTTTCCTTCTTATGAAAAGACTAAATTAATTTTAAAAATAAAAAATAAATTGGTTTTTTAGGTAAAAACTCTAAGTTTTTTCTATAAAAACTGAGTAATTTTCTGTAAAACCCAAAAAAACAAATAAATTTTCTCTTCTAGAGGTGTGCATGGGCCAGGCGGCCCGACCCGGCCCGAAGGCCCGCCCAAAATGTGGGAGAGTTTGAGCAAAAATATAGGCCCAAAAAAGGGGCTTGGACAAAAAAATAAAGCCCGTTTAAAAAATGGGCAGAGCTCGGGTAAGGCATTTTTGGCCAGAGCCTGGCCTGGCCCGAATTCATTAAATTAAAAAACTATTTTTTAATAATATTTTCTTATTGTTCTTCCCCTTATTTTACTACCATTTTACTATTATGTTTCTATTATTTTGTTGTTATTGTTTAGATATTATATAAAACTTATTTTATTGTTAATTTTGTTATTATTTTAAAGACATTTGTTAATTTTGTTATTATTTTAGAGGTATTTGCTTGTTAAGTTACATCTATTTTAGTGTTATTTAAGTCTACATATTTTTTAAATTTTATTTTTAATTTATTGAAAAATATTTATTTTGATTTTTTATTTTTTGATGTATTATATATATTTAAAAATTATATAAAATATTATAAAAAATTAATACGGGCGGGCCAGGCCGAGCCCGGGTTTTAGCATTTTTATATGGGCCGGGCTTGGGGCAAAATTTTAGGCCCATTTTTGTGCCCGGCCCGAGCCCAATGAATAGTCCTAAATTTTTATTTGGGCCTAGCCCAAATCTGGCCCGGCCCGGTCCATGCACACATCTATTCTCTTCCTTAAAGAAAATAAAAAAAAAAGATAAAAGGGATTTTTTCAATTTAGATTTTTCACGGAAAAACTCAGGTGTAAAATTAATTCTTAAAAAATTAAAAGATAAAAATGAATTATGAAAATAAAATTCATTAAAATTAAATAATTAAAATGAGTGTATCTGATAAAATTAATGATAAATGACAAAAAAAAAATAAAAATATATAATGATAAGGACTGAAATGTTAAAAATATGTAAGAATAATGTTTATATAGAAAACTTTTTATCTTTGATGCGAAAACCAAGAGGTTATTAGTAAAAATTAAAAGTGGAATCAGTTTTATCAAAAATGATTTTACTGTAAATTTCATTGTGAATAATTAATGAAAAAACAAAGCTTTTATTTTTGGAAAAAGAAGTTAAAAAAAAAAATCGGAAGCAATCCCCATTAGTGCTTAAAAGAAAGGTGTCTATAACAAGCGCAAAAGAAAGGTAGATGTCAAATTTTTATTTGGCAACCGATTTTTAGCCACTAATCCAACTTTTGTTTATTTTCCCACACATATTTTTTCAAAAATAATTTTGTACACTAAAGCTTTTATGTTTTTTCCACTTGAATAATTTATTGTCTGTTAAAATGTTTTATGAATATGTAGCAAGATTTATGCTTATTCATAAGAATGTATATATATATATATATATTTTTTTTTTTTGGGTTTCTTAACTTTTTTCTTAATATATTTTAAATATTTTTATAATAAACAACAATTTAGTTTAAAGTTTTACGATAATGCTAATTGAGTTAATATTTTTAACTAAATAATTATTTTATTTATTTCACATATAGCACTCAATAATAAAGAAAATTATAATAATAATTGTTTTTGTATAAAATAGAAGTTTACTTAAAAGTAACCTCAAATAGACAAAGATACAAAATATTATACAATATTTAAATTTTCTTTTTTACCAAATGGATAAATACTTTGATTTTTAGATTTAAATTGAAATAAAATTATTATTATACTTCCGAGAAGTGGAAGTCCTCACAGAGGTCCTACAGAGCCTTACGTCAGCCTTTTTATCCATTCCTGCTTATTTATCCCCAATTTTATTTATTTAATAAAACATTTCCATAATTCGATAAAAATAAAATATCAAAATAAATAAATAAAAACAAAAAACCAGAGGCCTATTCTTCTTCTTCCTTCTTAGGTTCCTGCTTTGCCACCCCACAACCATATCTCACGCTATCTTTAAAAGAAAATCGAAAAAAGGGGTTAAATTTAGCATTTAGTCTTTGAATTTCCATTTTCCTTTTTGAAACAGCCCTTTGTTTCTGTTCAAGAGGAACTGAGAACTCAGAATTCAGAAGAACCCATTTTGGAGATACAATTTTTTTTTTCTTTTTGCTCTTTTTTTGGGGTGAAAATGGTATCTTCTTCCACGGAACAGACAAGAAACTAATACCCCATTTATCTATTTTGTCAGTATGGATAAGCTTGATTTGCTTTAAGAAGCAGCATCGGTTTCTTCAACGGATCCTCCTCCCAAGTAAAATTCTCCTTTTAATTCATTTGTATATCCTTTTTATTGGCTATAGATTTAGTTTTCCTTCTGGGTTCTTTTATTTTGTGTTGAAATTGTGGTTCTAGCTTGGTGGGTTCTTTTTAAGTTGGTGTAAGAATCTTAGGAGAAGTGCTAATTTTGCTTTTTATTTTAGGAAAATAAAGATTTCGGGTTGTACGAATCTATTTTTTGATTTGATTTTTTAGTAGTATAAGCTTTTTTCATCCTTTGAGTTGCTTGAAGATTTGGTTTTTCAATTATTATGTTTTTATTTTATAAGTGTGTTGAATATGGTTCTTGTTGAATTTCCACAGAGGGGAGAAAATTGTACTGAAGAACTGGGAGTTTTTTGAGGTGGTAAGAGTAATGTTGTCTAAAAATGATCCAATTGAATCGATTTCGAATTCGATTCAATTTGTAAAAGAAGCATTTTTACCTCTTGAATTGGGTATTAAGAAAGCTGCAAAAGATGTCGAAAGTTGTTTCGGGGTGTCGAATGATAAAGGAAAGCATGATGAATTGATTCCCCAATTGAATGTTAGTGATAGGAATGATAAGGTTCAAATATTTGGTATGAAGAAGAGTAATGGTAATTTTGGTAGTATTCTTAATAATGGGCAATGTTGTGTTGGTAGTGAAGAGAGAAAGAAAGGGCCGACTGTCAAAGTTCCGATCAAGGCTTTTATAGGAATGTTTTCGCCGGGAAATGGAAAGATCGAGAAGGTTGAGGCGGTTAGGAAAGGATTGAAAGAAAAGGATGTGGATAGAGATGAAGGGTCTTGTATGAATTGCTTTCAGTTTTCTGCTACTTGGTCAGTGTTGGTTAACGGTTTTGTTCAGGCTATACCAAGCTCGTTTAACACGGGTAGGAAAAGAATTCAGAAAATGGGTGACAAAGATAAAGGGTGTCGACATTCAACTACTCATGACATGAAATCAAAGGCTTCATCTGAGTGTAAGCATAGAGAGGCAAAGGCTCAGTTTAGTGCAAAGAATGAGGGTTTGGAACATAGTGATGGGAAACATGTTGAGTGTTTTATAGGGCTTATTCTTGATCAGTTGACTCAAAATCTTCAGAAGTTTGATCAACTTTTACAGGAAAGTAATTGTAAGCACTGTGAATGTCCACAGACTCCATCTCCTCACTCTCAGTTTGATTACTTTAAAGTAGTGGCAAGCATTTGGGAAGGTCAAAAAGCTGATGTAAATGGGTTTTTGGGAAATTTGAAGTTTGCTAGAGTGGGAGGTGTTCCGTCAGGTATGGTTGGAGCTGCTTCTCATGTGAATGAAGAGGGTGATGATGAGGTTAGTACCGGACGTAGGGAAGAATCGGCTGGTAATTCCCCACAGAAACTGGCCAGTGGGATTCTTAGCATTCCTCTATCAAATGTGGAGCGTTTGAGATCCACCTTATCCACCGTCTCATTGACAGAATTGGTTGAGCTTCTACCGCTTTTGGGCCGCTCTTCACAAGACCATCCTGACAAGAAGAAATTATTCTCTGTGCAGGATTTCTTCAGATACACAGAGTCTGAAGGTATGGTTTCTCAGGCAACTTAGTGAATAACTACTGTTGCATCTTTTTCTTTCACTTTGTTTGGTTCCTTGAATTGCAGCATCCGTTGGTGCGTTTCTCTTCATGATGGAAGTTTAGGAACTGTGTATGTAGGATTCTGATTTTGGTTAACTCCTTTCCGTTAAGCCTAATTGAACTTGAAGATTCTGATTTTCAGATTGTAATATTCCAGCATAATATAAGTTCTGTTTTTGTTTTTATGACTTATCATTGATAATTTGTCTTCTACTCATTAGATTTATCAAACTTTCTGCTCAATGAGTTCATATTCTCTGAGTTTTTGTAGCATTAATTTCATGTTGGGTAATTTACCATGGTGATTAAGATTAGTACATTAAACTAGCTATGCACCGATTTTACTCATGTATTCTTCTTCTAGGGAGGAGGTTCTTTGAAGAATTGGATAGAGATGGTGACGGACAAGTAACTTTAGAAGATCTTGAAGTTGCTATGAGAAAAAGAAAATTGCCACAGAGATATGCTCGGGAATTCATGCGCCGCACGAGAAGTCATCTATTTTCTAAATCTTTCAATTGGAAGCAGTTTTTGTCTTTGATGGAACAGAAGGAGCCAACTATTCTTCGAGCTTATACTTCTCTCTGTTTAAGCAAGTCTGGGACCCTCCAGAAAAGTGAAATATTGGCCTCACTTAAAAATGCTGGACTTCCTGCAAATGAAGACAATGCTGTTGCTATGATGCGATTTTTGAATGCAGACACTGAAGAATCTATTTCATATGGACACTTCCGCAATTTTATGCTTCTGTTGCCTTCTGATCGCCTACTTCAAGATGACCCTCGGTAAGATTAATAATTCCATTTTAGTATTATTTAGAAACTGCAGCTGAAGCTCAAGTTCTAATTTGATTTATGATTGGATTGCCTTTCTGTTCAGGCTGTATCTTTCAAAATTAAAACTTTATAATTTGGATCATGGCTACCCAGATATTGTATGTAGGTCCTTTTTGTGAAATTGTTTTTTTTACTGCATTACCGCTCTGTACTTCCCGTTTTGGATACCTTGTTAAAAAAGCTATTATTTCTAATTGAACCATGCATGTGTTTAGTCTAAAGTTTTGGCAGCCTAATACTACTAGTGGCTACCTTCACCTTCCTTTCTCCTTTGGTAAACATATACTTTTTGCTTTGCATGTGCACTCCTTTTCACTAGTTTTGTAGCGACCCACTTTGACATTACCTTCCTTTTATGTTACATAAAGGAGTATCTGGTTTGAAGCTGCAACTGTTGTTGCTGTTGCACCACCTGTGGAAATACATGCTGGAAGTGTTCTTAAATCCGCGTTGGCTGGGGGTCTTTCATGTGCACTCTCCACATCTTTACTGCACCCAGTTGATACTATAAAGGCACGTTCTTCAGCTGATTGCTGTTTTACATAATAAAATCTACTAACTGTTAACATCTAGTCATCATATCTTTTTGTTATTCTGCAAGGACACATCTAATCTGCCATCTTAGTGTTTATTTGTCTGTGTGGAGTATGGAGATTGGAGAGCTCATGTGTGACATTCACTTTCATAGCCATTAATATTCCTTCACATGTGGTGGACATAGTCTTTGTGAAACTTACAATATGTTGAGTTATATCACATGTGGTCTTTGTTTAAAATTTTTATGCTTGCTTTTGTGCAATATAAACCTGCTAATGCTGTTAGACACTTGCTTTTCAGTTTTACGTACATTTTCTGGAAGCCTTATTCAAGTACTCCATAATTTGATACAGTTTCCTGGTACCTGAGTTTTGTCCATTTTCTTTGATAAATATAGTTCGGGCTTTGGCCTAGTTGTGCAAGTAACGGAACATTTTCAACTTATTGTGTAACTGGTTCTACGTGTCTTCTTGCCCCTGCTTATTATGTAATGTAATGTTGTTTACTTCAATATTTGTTATAAGATTTTTTTTGTCTCCTTCATTTGGTAGAGGCAACTTTTTGGTAGTTCTAAGTTCCCCTACGGACTCTTCACCGATCCTTGTTCATGATTAAACAAAATAAAGTATCAATAGTAAAAGGCACTTGAGCTCAAAAAGGGGTCAAAGGAGTGTCTATGCTTAAAGATGCACGTAGTCTTGCATGCTTTCTTTCTGAAACAGCTTATTTTTTGTTAGTATTATGCTATGCCAGTCTCTTTTATGGAATACTTGTGACAATCAACAGGGCTTTTCTTGATATATTTTTTTCTGTTCTTTCTGCTTCTTTTTTTATCAGACTCGAGTTCAAGCATCAATGCTTACCTTCCCTGAAATTATTTCAAAGCTTCCACAAATTGGAGTACGGGGGTTATATCGGGGTTCAATCCCTGCAATTCTTGGACAGTTTTCAAGGTTTTATATATTTTCTGTTCTTTTCTGACTTTGATTTGGCTTTTGTTTTCTTTCATTTTTTTGTCTGATTGGCTTTCTTTCAACATTGCAGCCATGGCCTGCGAACAGGAATATTTGAAGCAAGTAAACTTGTACTGATCAATGTTGCTCCAAACCTCCCAGACATCCAGGTACTTCTTGTTGCACTATTATTCAATACACAATAGTGATCGAGTTTCTTTTGTTTCTCTATAAAACTAAGCTTTTGCTTTCCTTAGTTTTCCCATTGGAAAGAATATCGTACATTGCACAAGTTTCCTTAGAAATAAGAAAATGGACAAGTTGCTTGTGAAGCTGAAGTTTCTTCTTCTCATTGCATAAGCTATGTTGAACAGTCTACCTTATTCAAATATTTGTCCAGGGTTCCTGCAGTCATGCATGGTGCACTTTTGATGTGCACTCTATGCACGAACACAAAAAATAACCTAAGAAATTGTGGTTGGGTTTCTCTTGTTTCTTTATAACACTAAGCTTTAGCTTTCCTTGGTTTTCCTAGTGTAAGGAATTTATCGTACATTCCTCAAATTTCCTTACAAGTGCCATTCCTAAGAAAAAGTAAAAGTCGCATGTTGAAGCTGAAATCTCTTCTTTGTTGCGTAAGCGATATTGAACGGGCTACCTTATTCAAATATTTGTCTGGGGTTCCTGGGGTCATGCATAGTGCACTTTTGATACACACTCTATGAATGAAGTAGAACATAACTTTGTTTTTTGAGGGGAACGGAATAAAGCAAACTCAAAACTGTTTAATACAATTTTTTTCTTCAATACCACTTTGAAAAGTAACATCTAACTTCAAGTTAGCATTTACCCATTACTCTGGTTTTCAAATCATCTTGTATTTTTTTGTGTTTTTATGTGCTCAAGAAGTTTATCACTCCTTTGTATGCTAGTGCATCCTTATGTGCTTTTGTGGGTTTGTCTCTGTTTTTGCTCATGCTGAAGGAACTGATCTTTGAACACTCAAATTCCCAATTTCAGTATGGTACACTTTTTTTGCTAACTGTGCTAAAATTTGTATTTACATGTTATGTAGGTTCAATCCATGGCATCATTCTGCAGTACACTTTTGGGAACAGCGGTGCGGATTCCTTGTGAGGTACTAAAGCAGCGTTTGCAAGCTGGTCTTTTTGACAACGTTGGAGAAGCTATTGTTGGTACTTGGAACCAAGACGGTCTAAAAGGTTTTTTCCGTGGGACTGGAGCCACTCTCTGCCGTGAGGTGCCATTCTATGTTGCTGGAATGGGCCTCTATGCTGAATCCAAAAAGGTACTGATTGTTGTCTCTTTTTTTTTTGTATAACCAAGGTATCTTCCATGTTCATTCTATGGTCCATGAAAACTAATCCTTTTGGGGATTTGTGAGTGCCCCTCTCAAGAATGTTGTCTCCAAGTTTGAACTTTTGTGTTCTCTTTGGAGTGCAATGTCATTTATGTTACCCTCAATATTTGTTGGTGGTATAGATATTTGTCTTGAGATTGAGAATTTTTATTTATCCCGAGAGTCATTTGTTGGTGTAGTCAAAGCCCATGCTCAAGGCACTGGAACTTTGTTTGTATCACCCATGCATCAGTGCTAAAAAGGTGCTTTGTCTTAGATAAGCAAGTTCCTTATAATTATAAAACTCCATATAAAACCAGTATGTATATAGGTCTCTAATGAACTACAGATTTATATGACGTTGGTCTAGGCCGTCTTTTGTTGGAAAATATTCCTAGAAATTTGGGTACTTGATATAGTCTCCCGCGGTATATGGGCTCTATCAAAAAATATTTTCATCTACAACTTTGTTCCTTACCTTTTATAAGAATTATCATTTGGGTTCTGCATCTTGTTTTAGCTTGCCCAACAACTTCTTCAACGGGAACTGGAACCATGGGAAACTATTGCCGTTGGAGCTGTATCTGGAGGGTTAGCTGCCGTTGTCACTACACCTTTTGATGTCATGAAAACTAGAATGATGACTGCTCCAGGGGGCCGACCCATATCTATGTCAGTGGTAGCCTTTTCTATACTCCGTCATGAGGGACCTCTCGGTCTGTTTAAAGGAGCAGTACCCCGGTTTTTCTGGATTGCTCCCTTAGGCGCCATGAACTTTGCCGGCTACGAGTTGGCAAAGAAAGCCATGGTAAAAAATGAAGAGGATCACCTGTCCCAAAAGAAATTGGCCAAAATCTGAGTAAGGCTACAAATCCTTCCAAAAGACCTCTGGATTTTTTTGGTTAGAAAATTTTGTGCACTTGGGGCATAGTAGCAAGTTCTTCAAATTTAATTTGTTGACAACACCTTTTTCTTGTGGGGTAAAGGACATGTAATTTTTGTTCCAGTTTACTACTCATTTTTGTAGCCTTACTTGACTTTGTTTTTGAATACATATTTAGTATATGGCAGTGCCAGGGATGATTGGTTGATGGGCTTTTAGGTTACTTTTTGTATCTTAAATCCAGTTTTCATATATCGTTCTTATGTTTCACTTGTATAGATTGAAAATGCCTTTTTTATGAATCTGGTTTATGGACATTTTTAAATATTACATGTATATTTTATAAATATTGTAGCCCAAATATATTTCAATTACATGCATATAAAATTAATATTTATTTAGTAATTTAATTAAATTATTTATATTATATTTGTACAATTTTTAAAGAACCCTCAAATTTTCATCGTGATGTTAATTAAATTAATACTAATATTTAGTTTAAGATATTAAAGAGGCATTTATGAGTCGGGTTCAACCAAAATTTTAGGTTGTTTGCTTGGTCTAGCCAAAAAAATAGGTTTAAAATTTTGTCTAAATTTAGTCCGAATAAAATTATTAAAATTTAGTTCTGGTCTGGTTTGTTCAGTATTAATTTTTATATTATTTATTTTATATTTTTAAAAATATAATACATAAAAATACTAAAAACATTAAAATAAATATTTGTCAACAAATTGAAAATAAAAATATATGTATACTTAAATAGCACTAAAATAAGTCTAATTTGACAAACACATACCTCTAAAATAGTAATAAAATTAACAATAAAATAATAGTTATACAATATTTAAACAATAATAACAAAACAATACCAATATAATAGTGAAATAGTAGCAAAATAGTGAAAAATAATAAGAAAATTTGTATATTCGGGTTGGGCCGGGCTCAGGCCAAAAAAGTCTTACTTGAGGCTCGATATGTTTTCTAAACGGGCCTTATTTTTTTTTTTTTGCCAAAACTCATTTTTTGAATCTATATTTTTATCCAAACTCTCACTTTTCCGACGATCCTTCGAGCCAAGTCGGGTGGCCCGACCTATGGATAGGTCTACTTGCTAGTATGGGCGAGTCATGAATATGAGTACACCAAAACAATTGAAACACTTAGATCAAAACAAAATTTAAATCATATAATATTAATTGGTATCATGCGATAATAAATTTGAGTTAAGTGAGCTCTAAGTTGCAAAAAGTTCAATTTAAAATTGTGGTTTTAAGGGTGTGTTTAAGAGCTTGTTCGAGATTGCTTTAGAGTGTCTTTTACAAAACACTTTGACTGCAGTAGCAAACCCGAATAGGTTGAGTTTAGAACCAAAAGCATTTTCAAGAAGTGCTTTTGGGTCGAAAATACTAATTCACTTATATTAAACTCTTTCATATCCACCCAAATACAAAGTGAAGTAACAATTTTTTTCATTCAAGCATAACTTTAGGATTTATCTACAAACATCCAGTTACTACCAAACCAATTTTTAGACCCATGTTTCAAAAAAAAAAAAAAATTGCAGACATGGTTCTTCAAGGTATGATAGTTGTTTAATGAGTTATTTCTTTTTTCTTTGTTTCGGTTCTTAACTTGTGCTAGCTTAATGTTAAAAATGGATATGGCATGGTTTAAAATTGTATGATGTATGTTTTGGGACTAACCTGCAATCTAGTATCGACACATACAAAGCATGTTTATATTGAACAAAGGTATTGATACCCATAGAACGGGTATCAATACATAAGCAAATCAAGTTATGGCACTGATACCTACTATGGTAGTATTGATACCATAAGAAAAGTTCTAATAGGTTATACAGTGTTGCAACATTTGTTATAAAGTTATATTATAAGAAATGTTTACTGAAATAACCATGCATGAATTAGAAAAAAATCAGGTGAAGCACAAGTTCAAGAGATTCTTGATGGTCATGATTCACGTTGCATAATTAATTTTAAAATGTTATCAACCGTATTTGTACTACGTGTGGTTCGCTGCAATAGAATATAATTGTAATAAAATAGAGCTGTAATCAGTAATTCAACTGTTTGGTTGAATGGAATGAAATAGAACTGTAATAGTATTCTTGTATTTGGTTGAATGGAATAATATTGTAATAGTACAAGAAAAAAAATTGAAATGACTAGAGTACCCTTAATAGAATTTTTTTTAAGTAGATGATTATTGTTATTGTTATTAAATTTTAATAAGATTATTATTAAAATAATTTAATAAAAATAATAAATAATTTAATCTTATTTTAATATAATTATTATTTAATATTAAATTATATTAAAATATTTCAAATATTTTATTTTTTATTTTCTAAGTCCAAGTTTTAAAGGATTAATATGGAAATTAATTTTTTTTGTTATTTAATATTGCATGAAATAGACATTCCAAAAAATAGTTATTACAAGAAAACAAATAATAAGGAAGTAATGATCATTCCATTGAATGAGTATTACGTTTAACCAAACAAATGAATTGTTTACCATTCAATGAATAAGGGAGAATGATATTCCATTCCCCCCAACCAAACAGTGTTAGAAGATTGTTGAGGGTTTTGAAAACGATATAATTTGCAAAGTTCTAAGAAACATTTTTTCTCATGAAATGTTTGTTTGTATTTTATTTTTTATTTTTTTGCATATGTTGAGTGTTGGTGCAAAAGTTTTTCAATCTCAAGGGATATTTCAAAGGTTCGGATCAATAAGTCAATACTTTACAATCATGACTGAGAAATTTTCAAAGTTGGCTATTAATAGAATTGTAATTGATGATTGTACTCTTAGGTCAATACGTGAATAAATACACAATGATTTTTAGATATGTCGCATTTTAAGGTAACATATTAGAGTATAATATTATATTTTAATATGCTTGTTTGCTTTGAATATGCATGCATACTAAATATGATTATTTATTTGGGGTTGCATATGTGCAATTGATAATACACATATTGCGACGATTCTTTCACCTAATGAATAAATTCTTTAGATCGAACGAAAACGGGTCTCAACTTAAACATTATGGTTAAATGTGATTTTAATTGATTGGTTATTATCTAATGACATATAAGAAATATTATCTTGTTGATTTTGGATATCTTAAAAAAAAAAAAAAAGTTTTCTTGAACCATATAAAGAGAAGGATATCATTTACTTTGACTTTAATAGATGTAAACTTATATCTGGTAAAGAAGAAGTATTCAGTCATGCACATTTATCATTATATAGTGTGATTGAGCAAATCATTGACATATTTAAAAAATGGACAATTTTAAGGGTCATGCCAAGTTATAATTTTGAATAACAAAAGTTTATCGTTGTTGCTACAATAATAATATACAATTTTATTCGAAAACATGAAGGTTTAGATGATGTGAATGTTATGAAATGTGGAAATAATGATAGCCTATATGAGCAATATTATTAAGCCAAACGATATGCATGATGGTGAAAGTGATGATGATAGTGAATTCGACAATGCACTTGAGTATGCAATAAAAGCTATAAGGTGACATTTTTGTAGTTTAATGAATTCACTTTAATTTGAAAACATTATTATGTATTATTTTTGTAATAATTAAATTGCATAGATGCATGGATCTAAAAATAATTGTTATTATCAAACTAATAATGATTATTATTATTATTTTGTTAGAAGTATTTGTTATTATATTAATAATACCAAATATATAATTTATATACTTAAATTAAATTACTTGAAAATATCACTTAAATTAACTAATTTAATACTATTAACTAATTTCATAGTAATTGTTAATTATCAAATTAAAGGTGAGTTTGGATAGTCAATGAAGCACGATACATTTAGTTTACTTTTGTCTCACATTACAATATTGCAACAGTATCTAATTTTACTGTCACTGCTGCTTTTACACTCGCGTAACAATATTGTTACAATATCTAATTTTACTGCCACTGTTATTTTTACATTAATTACAGAAAAACGCACCGTCCATCTAAATCCACTCTAATATTAGTATTTGTTATATCGAGTTTCTAAAATGAATATTTTAACTTACCACAACATCGTTCACAACATCATCTACTTAAAATTTACAAATCATACTTTTTGCACACTTCTGAACCATAAAGGCAATGCCAAAAGTTATTTAAGCTAGATTAAGAATCAACATTACAACTTTATGTGGTTCCACTTTAAAAATAAGGATTTATTCATTAGCTTTGCACATCCCAAACGAGGCAGATGAAATAAAAGAATGTTCCTCATGAACATGGATGCCACTTAAATGAAAAGCATGTCTTACAATATCCACTTTGGTTCTCAAGTGAATTATCATATTATTAGTTCCCGATGAATTACCACAAAAAAGAGTTTCGGTAATCATCATTTGGGGTTAAAACAACAAAAGAAATGATAAGACCCAACTCAGAAATACTGGTTGGGACTGTTTTATAGCCTGACCCTTATATTACCAAACATGTCTCAATAGCCCCAATTGTCATTGCGGATCTCATCATCGAATTTCTTTTTCAGTTCGGGATGTTTCTCAAAGTACTCATCTGCTGTCATGGTGCTGATCTTTTGCTGTTCAAATAAAGAAAAAAGAACAGAAGAAAAATCAACAATTGCAATTACAATTACAATAAAGAGAAGATTCATTTGGGCAGTGTTTTGCAATTACCTTCAGTTCCTGAACATCAGCAATTTCTTTCTCCAAACGCTCAGACTCTTTCAAAGATTTCTCTTCTGCTTCTTTCAATTCAACCAACTATTAACCACAAGTAAATAACTAAATCAGATGATGAAAAAGAAAACCAAAACCACTGAGACGGGTAAAAGTGGATCAAGAATGCTGTTGATTCTCACCAATGCATCAAATTTCGGTTTGAATTGAGGAGTGACTGTGTCAACAAACTTGGGGATCTCTATGCCTGAAAGGAAGCATATAAAATGTGTAAAGATTAGAGTTAATAACTCAAAATGTAGATAAAATAAAAACAGATGAAATCGCAAACTCCCCACAGCTTCATCGAAACCACTCACACAATAAACAACCATGGATTCCAAAAGTTGTAGCCAAGTGACAACCCGGTTAGACAAATTACTATAATCAAAGCAAAGAAATTACACTAAAGAAAGAGTTATACATTGTAACCAACCAATATGCCAAGTAAACAATGAATAGGAGGCGCTCCATTTACCACAGTTAATTCCAAGAAGGTGCTCGTGGAACACCTTAACGTAAAAAAAAATCATCTAGTTCATTGGTTGAGTAACATTGTTCTTTTCTTTTCTTTTCTTTTTTGTAACAAATAATGGCCTGAGTTAAAGTTTATTTTACATCAAACATCCAAAGCATAGGAGTAATGAGAATCATAGTTGTTCTATAGAAACTTTTACAGCGTTTTGAACAAGAATCAAGTTTATATACAACAAGAATCACGTTTATATACAATATTAAGAACTTCCCCATAAAAAAATATAACAATCGATGAACACAACATCCTTATAGGCAATATGGCCATTGGAATAGGTTTAACAAAGATAAAAAATATCCACAATCGAAGAATGGATGACAGAATTAAATTCCACACTTCACTAATTATTCCGAGACAATAAAAACGAAAAAGGAACATTGTAGCTAGTCAAGGTGACCATATCATCATCCGAATCATAAAATTATCATCTCATAACAGGAAGCAGAGCTTAAACAAAAGTGAATTCAATTCACAAATCGAGGAAACTGCAACCATGTGAGGGCCTCAAACATGAGGCAAGTAGACCATTTTTATGCTTTTAGGAACCCTACAACAGATCAAAGAATAAAGGGGGCAACTAGGAAATAGTATAGAAAGAAAACCCAACCATGACAGAAAAAAAACTTACTCTCATAAGCCTCTTTGTACATATCCACCAATCGCGAGCCGATTCCTTTTCTATAATATTCCCAATCGATAGGCTCAGGTTCCTGCTTAACAGAATCAGATTATCACCGCGAAAGTTAATACAAGCATCAAATGAAAAATCACCCTTAATGACAACTAGAAGCTTCAAAAATGATTTTTATTTCAATAAATAACTTTAATCAACCAAAAAAGACTAAAACCCTAAAGATCTAATTATAGATTAACCCAAAGGTCCTAAGTTATTAAAAAAAAACTGAGATGGGAGAGAATAGACAACCCTAACCTGGCTGAACTTGGTCTGCAAAGTGGAGTTAACTTCGTCGAAAGTGCGACGAAGAGTGGCGAACTCTTTGCGAGCCTCATCGGAGACCAAAAGCTTCGCCATCCCTTCCCAATCAATGCACTTTCCTGCTTTGAAAGCCACATCCACTACTTTCTTTCCTGCTCCGCTCATTTTCTCGCACTTTCTCGCTTCCCAAACGTAATATTTTTTTCTCCACAACTTTTTTGGAGATGACTGATGAAGGCTGCTGCTTCTTGTTTAGGGAAATGAAATAATAATCTTAAATGGGAATTTGATGCTTAATTGTGGACAAAATTGGAATTTTGAGAATTTTAAGATGGACCGGTTCGATCTACTTAGTTTGGGCTTAATCCAAATACCTCTGATCCGTCCCATGATAGATCGGGCTTATGTGTCAACCAATTGGAAGTTTTGGACCGGGTTCATTAATTTATAAAACTCTTGCTTAAAACACACGGAAAAAAAAAATTATATTATTAATATTTTAATAATTTATCTATCATGCCTATCAAATTTGGTATAAATTAAAAAAATTTAACAAAAAACCTTTCAATCATTATATATATTGACAATATTTTAAAATTGATAAGATGAAATATCAAATTGATTTTATATACATGACAAATATAAATATATTGATAAATTTAATGGTTAAATTGTTGAAATATTAATTGTATTAAAATTATGAAAACTATAAAATCACTAATGTAAGTAGATTCCTCTCTTGTGAAAAAAAGTTTAAAAGGCAAACAATTCGCCATCAATCTAATAAGGTGGGCTCGACTTAGATTAAGCATGGATAAAAGGATTTTTTTGACCTCTAAAAAATTTAATGTGACTCGAATTACTATTTATTAATGAAAATATATTTCATTTAAATTTAGTTACAAAAATATTAAGAGTTTTTTTTTTTTTTAAATTTCAAATGATTTAATAGTTTGACAAAAAAATTGTATAATATTTTATTTTTAATTTTAATTCATGGGTTAAACTTGTCCGATCTAAGTTCGATCTAGACTTAAAGCATGATATTAACACACTTTATGTTTGCCCAAGCCCTGCCTGGCTCGAAATATAAGTTTAAAATTTTACCCAAGCCCATCCATATTTTTAAAATTTTATATACCTTTTCATTTATTAAAATTTTATATAAAATTATCTTAACATTTTTTAATGTTTACATTATAGTAGTATTATATGTTATTATAGATTTAATTTTTGTGTCATACATGATATAATATATAAAAGTAACATAATATAAAATATTACAAACTTAAAAACAGGTTGGATCAAGCTCAAGCCTTAAATGCTCAAGTCCAATCCATATTTTAAACGGGCCTATTATTCTTGCACAACTCTCCGAAATTTCAAATAGGTCTTTAGGTCTAGATAAATAGCTCGACCTATAAATAGATCTACTTTAAAGCTGCTTATGTTCACGATATCCTTTTTATTTTTATTTTGAGCTAAAGATATTAAAAGTCTAAGGGTGAGTTTGGATGGGCGATTGAGTGCTGTACGGTGCATTTAACTTACTTTTTGTCTCATGCTACAGTATCTAATCTCACCGCCATCGCTGTTTTTACACTAACCGCAGGTAAACGCACCGCCCATCCAAACCCACACTAAGGCTAAATGCTTAAATTAGAATCTAACATTTTAAGAGATGCTCATTTAAGACCTAACCTTCACAAAAGTCTTTAAATAAGAATTTTTCATGCACTTCAATCCAGATTATAGTGAAAATTAAGTAAAGATGACATGTTTAAAATAAAACACATAACTACTGCATAACAAGAAAAAGAAAAACATAATTTAATTTGAAACTTCGTATATAATAATTGAGAAACCATTTTGAAAGATTTGACATTCATTTGAGCATTTTATAAAAGATTAGACCATTATGTGACCATTTTAAAAGATTTTAACTTTACATGAGCAACCCTATTTGAACATTTAGCCAATATTTAATAATTGTTGACTGAATTCAAAATAGTTTTCTTTTTATATCATTACAAATTGACAGAAAAGAAATATACTACAAGATATGAGTTCAAACCTTTACTATCATACAATAATTTTATCATTTTATAATTCTAAATGTGATTATGTCAACGAATTTAAAATGAATTAAAAAAGAAGAAGATAATATTAAATTTCATAACTGCGTATAAAATATAACAAGAAAATCATAAATAAATTTGCATTTTACTCTATTTTTAGCTTATAACATTGTTTGTGACTTTTACCAAATATATCTGGATACCTATACGTTTTCATCATAATAGCATTCATTAACCTTAGGAATCCAAGATGATGCAAACTCGAAAAATCCAACTGTCAAATTCGAAATGACCCAACTTGAACCAACAAATAATCCAAACCTAATATTTTTTAAAGTCAAAATGATCGGACCCAAACCAACCAGACCCACCCATAACGGTATTCTCCGCTTATTCACCATACTTATTGACGCATTGAAGCACCAACTTCGACGACTCCTAATCATCATCATCAGTAAGAACAAGTTACATGCAGAGACAGCATCAATGGCAGAACCCACTGCTGCCCCAAGTTCTAAGGGCTTGGGTCATTCAGGGGATTTGTTGTCGATAAACTATCTTCCGTGAAACAAACATTCAATACAAAAAAATCTTCCACTGAACAAATAGACCCTAAATGCTAGCAATTGATTTCTGTCAGTAAGAAGAATACTTTCAATCATGTTATCTTGTGTCTTGAAACATGCAAAACTCATGATCATGGTATTGACAAAACAACCACAACAGGAAAATTACTGTTGGGAAATCGAAATATATGAAGGCCAAACTCAAACAAGAGGACTATGCTCACGATGAAAACCTCGTTACTTTCAAGAGTTTCGATTAAAAAAAAACAACACATCATGCAGAACATCTTGGATAAAGATAAATCAAGCATTTGTCTCATAAAAACTAACATATGAATTATATGAAATAAAATGATACCTGATGAAGAATATTATTCTCCCCTGGACAAATAAGAAGATGAAAATTATTATCCACCAATATCAAGGCTGATAAACCTCAGGAAGCTTGAGACCAACACTTGCAGCTGATTTTCCAAGTATTCTTTTCATTTCATCTGACCTATCAACCGCTATGTTGTATGAGAACAATAAGTCCTGCCAAATAAGTAGGAAAACCGGAAGCAAATCACATTCATTTCTTTCGGGAAACTTCTTGCATTCAAAAGCACAAAAATGAAGCATTCGGTGGTAGCATGGATTGATACAAGTTGCCATAGTTCATACAAGCAGCATGAGAAAAAAAAACAGGGACACTATAGCTATATTCCCATTAGAAAAACCAATGAACAAGCATCTTAAAGCCTTCTATTAATCCTTGGCCGAAGAGAAAGGCTTGTTTCAATCTTAGAAAAACCATGTCACATTCCTATAACATATCATCCCATATGTTTGGATATGGACATGAAGATATAACCTTCCAAGAACCATCCGTAGAAAAAGTTTTTAAAAAATTGAATATACCCGTGTTAGGCACAAAACCCGATTCCAACACTCACACCAGAGTCCACAGTCTAACAAGCAACAGCAAATGCTAAACTAGGAGAAACAGACTCCTTTAGATTGCTAGTTTTGCAGTTTAACTTCTATTTGATGAAAAATAAAAATTCAATATTGTCCCCGGTAGTTTTGTCTCCCAACTCAGCTGAGAGCCTTATAGCTTATGAGCTTGAGTCCAATTGTGATCAAACTCTTCAATTAGTGCACGGTTTCATTCTGAAACGCTCTCACTCTATGAGGCCACCAAGGCTTTTGGCAAAGTCAAGAGACAACACCCCAACCGAAGACAATACTTAACTTGGGAGATGTATCCCTTGGACTCGTAGGGCTCTTGGCAGAGCCGAGGCGCATCAAAAAAAGCAAAGGGCATTTAAATATAAAAATAAACATCTTTGGATAATTAGAAGTAAAAAGAAATCACCTTTTGTAACTAAGAAAATGCATAATATTACTTATATCAACAATTAGATGTTGTATAAACCTAGCAGACAAAATAAGATATGTGAATCTAAAATCAAAGCAATGAAACATAGCAATTACCTTGTGATGATGCACACTGTTAAGCAAATAAGTATAATCATTGGCAAGCTTAATTCTTTGAGAAACTAAAGAAGGGTCTGAAAGTTGACTGTTTTTCCTAAATTGCTCTGCTATGTACTGGCTAAAATGCATTTTATACTCTTCTTTTCCAATGTGGTTTTTCACTGCTTTGAGAAGGACACGATATACTTTTAATGCTTCCATAGCTTGTTGAGAACCCATTTTCAAGCCCTTTAACCTGAAAAGAAACAAGCAAAAGACTTTGCAATGTCAAAACTAAGCAACGTCGACACTAACTGTCTCTTAGGCATTTCATCGAACAGTATGAAGGTGTCAATGTCTGATTGAAATCTAGTATTTTCCAATTATACTTTTAAAATGAACCCAGAATTAGAAATGCACTAAACTAAAGATTAAAACGCAAAAAGCATGAAAGACGAAACCTATAATCAAGGTCCCAAGGTGATAACTGATGAGGGAGTTACCTTTCTATTAGATGAGAGTTTTTCGGGGTTTTTCTTTTTCCTGCTTTCATATTTATATTAGATTTGCAATTTTCGTTTGTTTGGTCTAATTTTGGTTTCAGTCCCTTTACTCTTTGCTCATTTAAAATTTAATCTCTATCCTTTTAGTCTCGAAGTTTCTTTGGCATTATGGTTAAATTAACCCCTAATATTTACCAATTTTTTCACTTTGGTCCTAACTCTCAAAATTTAATCAAATTTCATTTTTCTAGATGAAAAAGTTGACTAAACCATAAAAATTTTAGCAAATTAACGTGACAACTCATACCACAATTCACATGTATATAAAAATATTTAAAAATAAGAATTATTAAATAATTCAACAAATTTCCAAAAGGTTATAATTTTTTTAAAATTATGTATGACAACAATGAAGTATATGTAAATCGCCATGCAAGATGCCATGTCGGCTTCTCTAAAAATGTTAACAATTTAATAAAATTTTCCTTCCCAAATAAAGAAATTTGACTAAATTTTGAAACTTAAGGTTAAAGTAATAAAAAAATAGAACCCATTGGCAAAATGGATAAATTTTAGGAACTAAATTTGTCATTATGCAACAAAGATCTCTAAAAAACTCTCCCCAAAATTCTTCATCAAATCTCACATATTAGATATATCTATGAACTCTTTAAATAGTGTTACAAAGACCCATTAAATAGGTTAAATTTGAAGTGTTAATATAATTAAAATATCATAGATTAATCAGAGTTCAACAAGGAAAAGATTGCAGAGTTTAATTAAGAAAAGAAACCCGATATTTGTGGGAACACATTGCGACGTTGTCTCTGCTTCACTATTTCAAACGTTGTCGCGTCGGACCTATTTTGAGCCTTCTTCAATTGCTCGTCGATTGTCTTTCTAATTTCCTGTAAAGAGTTCAATATATGCAAGGCATACCCCACACGTAGGGTTTAAACCTTGGTATTTGGGTGCCAACAAAATGCCTTATTGCTTACTTATTTTGTTAGCAAAATTTAGTGTAAAATATATTTTAAATTAAACAAATTAGTGTAAAATATTTTCAATATTGTCAACATTAAAAGCTAATTTTTAAAAATATGTTTCATGTTTAAAATTTACTAATGCACTTTTGATAAAGTGTTGAAAATTTCGATCAACTAAAATTAATATTTTTAGTGACTTAATTTTAAACACCAACAATGAAAATCGCTAGATAAATTTTTTCTACCAAAAAAGAGAATAGAAAATTATAATTAATTCTTGCTCCTTGAAACCATCTTCCTATTAAATTTAACATAAATGATCAATAAAAATACAAAAACAAAAAAAAAATTGTAAAACAAAAATTAATTTATAATATTTACAAATTTAATTGAAATTTGATGGTTTAAAAATTATGTATTACCACCAGAATCGCCCGATAACTCATTGAGTTCTATAATCGACTTTTTTTTGCCTCTATTGCTCATCACAGTCTGTCCAACAGAGTCCCTTCCAACCGGGATCTTTCCATTTGTCTCGCTCCTTCGAATTTAGCTTACCTACACTCACACAACTACACAAGTACCTTCAATCAAGGTTGTTAGGGGTTATATTGAATAAAATGAAACATTCCTCCCTTAGTAATCCCTCACTTTGGGAATCATGACTGCATTTGAACACTTCTATTTCACCATCGTTTTCATTATTAATTCACTTTTTTCGAGATGATGGTCGATCTAGATGTGGCAAAAAATGGTCTACCCAATAGAATGTGGATCTTTTGATTTTCCTCAAAGTCGAGGACTACAAAATCTATCGGGATTATGAAGTCTCTCAATTTAACTAATAAGTCCTCTAGCACACTTTTTGGGCGTACTAGAGACCTATCGACTAACTATAGTGTTATCGAAGTATTCTTTAACTCCCCTAATCCAAGTTTCTGATAGATCGACAGGGGCATTAAATCAATATTGGCACCTAAATCATAAAGAGCCTTATTGAAATGCTTATCCCCTATCTCTACTGGAATTGTAAAACTACCCAGATCCTTTAATTTTGGAGGTATCTTTTTCGTGATGATAGCATTACATGAGGCGTCAATATTGATTTGCTCACTCTTTTTCTATTTCTTATGCCTTGCCATAATTTTTTTTAGATACTTAGCATATTTCGAGATTTTATCGATGAGTTCTAAGAGTGACAAATTAACATTAAGGGATTTAAATAAATTAAGAAAACTTACAAAATCCGCCTCTTCTCTGTTTGTCCTCTAACCTTGACAGGAATGGTAAATTTGTTGTGCTCGACTTTGAAATTACTAACTCAACTGCCATTTTCGCTATTTCTTCGATTGGATCTTTATGCTTGGTTCCCTCCACAAGCTTATCAACAAACTCGGATACAACCTCTTATTCATGTATGGATGTACTTGAGTTATCAAGTGTCTTACTTGATCGCAAGGTGATCACTGTTGCGTGTAAAATAACTATTGCAATTGTGCAAGTGTACACGTCATTCAAGTATCATCTCCACAAGGATCAGAAACTAGTAAGAAATTGAGTACGTTATTATAATCCTGTTAATTATACCAAAAGATTAGGAAATAATATCAGAGTAAATAAGAAACTTGAATAATGAATTACTGAAATTAAATGATAAAGAACAAAGAATTGATATGGCAAATAAAATGATGTGACAATTCAATTCACAGAGAATATCAAGAGTATTTCTGTTATTGAATAAATAGGGTTGGAATTATTTAGGTGAAATGTTCATATCAAAATTATGCCGTGGCAAAATATTGCCTAATCTACTGCCCAAAGATTCGCTATTGTGATTTTCCTCTTTCGATAGCTAGATTTTAAGCTAAAAATCTAAGTTCATGTACGTCTACAGAACTTGGGATTGATAATTGCAATGAACGTCCTCTCTGTACAACTTGCAACATCAATGTCTAGAGTGCTACGAATATTCTGTCAAGTATTCACTTGCATCAAACGATTCAAGATCAAGTATTCTTAACCTTTTCAGAATTAAATACATCTAAGAACACAACATACATTCAACTATGTCTAGAGCTTGCATGCATGTATTTAAAATAAGCATAAATTGAATGTAACAGTGATATAGACAATCTCAAGTCCTGGGCATTAAAAATGATAAAACATTCACCCAAACAACTCCAACCCAGAAAAGATTTAGTTCATGGGTGGAAAAGTAAACATCAAAATAGAATCATTCATCAACATTTTTCAAATAATTTTGAATCACAGAAATTTCAATCTAGAAAATAAAGGCAGAACTGTAGGAAGTTATTTCCACACTCCTTCTCCTCTTAGTTCTTCAGATTGCTTGTGAATCCAGGATAGATTTCTCTTCCCCTTCCTCACATCTATATTTTGCTCTCTTCTAAGCTGCTTCCCTTTTCTTTATTTGGAAATCTCCAATGGAGTTCTTCTTTGCGCA
Source organism: Gossypium rotundifolium (assembly GCA_025506655.1). Lineage (NCBI taxonomy): Eukaryota > Viridiplantae > Streptophyta > Magnoliopsida > Malvales > Malvaceae > Gossypium > Gossypium rotundifolium. The sequence continues at coordinate 108,369,541 of CP106722.1, forward strand.
GAGAGAAAATTACTGTCACCAATCTCTTCTCATGCTAATTCTCCCCATTTCTTTCTTCTTCTCTCTCCTATTTTATTAGGTGGATTCGTCCCTCTCAGCACACATTTGTTTCTCCTCTTTTTCAGGGTGGTTTTTCTAGTACACATCCAGCTGGCTGAGAGTAACGTGGATAGAGTGCTGAGTCATCTTCCTAGAATTGCCATGGCAATTGTGTTGACAATCAATCTCACCATTTGCCACAGTAATGTTTCACTTCCCTTATTTTCTTTCTACATCCTCTTCACCCTCTTCTTTTACCTGCACCTATGTCCAACTACAACCACAACTTTTCCTTCCCTAAGTAATAAAAGTAATAACTGATGACCAATGTAGCGTAATCCAAGCTTTGTTATGCAATGTTCTAAAATTATCCTAAAAATACAGATGTATTTACTTAATTTCAAACAATTAATTCCATCTAGAAGCCTAAAATATAACTCTTTTCAAGAGTTATCAATCACTACATGCTTCTTCCTATCTCTCTGAGGGTTATTCTTTGTGTTACTGGGGATGCCTTGACTAATTTGTTTTTGTAACAAACCCATTATTTGGCGCATCTGCTCCTTTATGTCATTCATCTCCGATCTGGTTTGAGTACATTATGAATGTATGGCTTGCATCTCCACTTCGATTTGATCTAATGGTTGACCACATATAGTGCGGTCATTTCCCATAGGTTTCTTTTGAGGTCTTTGTAAATGTAGAGGTTGGTATAGAGGGTTAGGTTTATTTTTCCCTTGGTTTCCTCCTTCTTGATTACCTCCTCACTTGAGATCTCAATGATCCTTCCAACCGGGATTATACGTGTTTGAATAGGGATTTCCACCTCTATTACCTATATAGCTCACCTCTTACTGTTAGTTTTTAAAGTATGACTCCGATCTCGTAGGCTTGATAGTCATCTCCAAATGGTTCAGCTTATCTAAAATTTATTGATATTTATCCTCTTCATCGATTGTTTTCATTGTTAGAGGTTTTGGTTTGTACGTGAATCTCTCATTCAACCACATATACGAGTTCATAGTCATGTCGATTTGACATGCTCGCTCATAAGTATGGTGCATAAAAGATCCTCTGACTACTCCAGCAATGTTGGACTTGATGTTGCTATCTACATCATTATAGAATATCTGATTTTGAAGCCACTTTTGTAATCCATGGAGAGGGCACTTTCGTAGCATTGATCTGAAATGCTCTCATGCATTGTATAGTGTTTCACCTTCAAATTGCTTGAAGTTTGAGATATTGCGTCTAAGCTAGATGGTTCTGCTGATAAGGAAAAAATTATGTAGAAATTTTTCTGCTAACTCATCCCATGTGGTTATGTGTTGGACTGTCGATACGTCCTGTGGCGTAGTGGAAAAATTATTTCGACAATCATCAACCACGGATCCATGTACGAGGAATGAATCGAGTTGAAATAGGGTTGAAGCTATACCTCTTAAAATTGAAAAATGGTGAATAACGTTGTTGGTTGAAATCTTTTGAACGATGTCAATCCTAGCCACAACAAAGTGTCTCGGCCTCTATGTAGTCCACCAAGTTAAGCATAAACAACAAAACTTTTTAAACTTTTTGGTTTCTAGACCTAGTTTGATTTTCTTGCTCACACTAAATAATCTGAGATTGTATTCCTTTTATTAATATCATGTATATTAAAAATAGAAAAATTCCCCTTTTACTTTTTAGAGAAAGTCATGGAAGATATTGAAATTATATTCTTTCCAAAAGAATACTAACTTCCATAAATATTAACTCTAGAAAGATATTGCGAATCGTATCTGCCAGGCAATCTATTTTCCAAGTAATTCTATTCGCCAAGTTATTTTATCCGCCATGCGATACTATTCGACATGCAATACTGTCCGCTAGGCATTACTGTTCACCAGGATATTTTGTCCACTAGGTGATATTTATCTGCCAAGGATAAGAATGTACCATAATCGTATGTAGGAGGGTTTTCACCCATTATATTGGTGTGAAGTCTGTTCACTTTAATCATAGAGTGTGACCCTGTAGGTTCTTGTAACGTTGGTAGTAATACTAGAACATTTCTAATGTTACAAGCAATAAGTGGCGTCTAACAATGCAACATTGCTACCTAAGTTACAAGAAGTCATGATTAGATATGACCTTTCTGTAATAAACTTTTCATGTATCATATTATTTTATCTTTTATATCTAGATTGGACACAAGTCATGGTATAGTCACACTTGTATAGTCCAATATTATATTTCTTGATGTTCAGAGTAGACTACAATAAACAAATAAGTGTGATATCTCATATCAACTTATTTGAGCATGACCATGCATTTCTAGTCCCACTCTATCAAGTCACCCAAGATATTACTCCCATTATGTAGGAGGGATAAATCCTATCTTGATCAATCATATCCCACTACATGGATTATGGCATATCCAACATTAGTATTTATAGTTCAACCTGTTACGGTAGACGTTTGACTATATCAAAATATACAATTCACGATGTTGAAATAATGATGATCTCAAGTCTGAAGATCATATACATAGTTATCACTATGAGTAATGTTTGTGACTATTACATAATAATCCAAGAAACATACTCATGGCTGGTCAGTCCGGTATGTTGTTCTCTAACACATACTCATGTATTAATTTTGACATCCCTATATCAATGACAGCACTTTGTCATCAATCAACTACACATTAGTCTCAAAACATTATTATTGTCTAAGCCCACAATAATACTTGATTAATGACCTTTAAGAATAATCGTATTATTCTTAAGACTTTATTATTGATTAGTTTATTCATATACATAGAAAATGTAACAGTCCAATTTAGGGCCTAGCAGGAATAGTGGTGCGAGACCACAAATTCGAAGTAGAAATATGTGTTTTATGATTTTTACGAGACTTATGATGTGTTTGCATGATTGTGTAAAAATTTCATGAGGAAATTTTATTTATTAGTGATTAATTTGTCCATTAGGACTAAATTGCAAAGATTATAAAATATGAGATTCTAGAAGATTTAAGTATGAAATAGAATTATAAAAATTACTAGAGGTCCTTATTTAGCAATTAGACTATTATATCTTAAGATGGACAAAAATAGACATGGGAAGAAAAAATCTTAAGAAAGGGGCCTTAAGGGCAAATTGGTTATTTGGTTAATTAATGAATTAAAAAGGGAAAATAAGTAAAAAAAGGTGTCCATCTTCTCCAAGCTTGGCCGAAAATCACAAGAGCACTATAGCTAGGGTTTCTTCAACTTCGAAGCTTGATAGTAAGTGCATCCTAGCCCCGTTTTTAATGTTCTTCGTATTTTTGAGATCCTCGTAGCTCGATTTAGTTATTTCTAGCTATATTTTGAGCTAGGGTTTATGTTAAAAAATTTAACCATGTATGTTATGCATGTATTTTGATGTTTTATGGAAGAATATGAAAGTTTGATGTATGATAAACATCTTTTTCTAAGTGATTTTCATGAAAATTTCATAAAATGACCAAATTGTAAAAGTTATAAAAATGGTCATACATGAGCGAAATAGTGGGAATTACGGGCTGTTATAGTTAAGAAAATGATTCGGCTACGCTTGAAATACAAGAAAGTTGAATGAAAATCATTTTACGAGCCTAGGGGAAAAAGTGTAAATATGTGAAAGTTTAGGGGCAAAATTGTAATTTTTCAAAGTATAATTCATGAGTCAATTTAGTCAATGTGAGTATTAAACAAGTGAAGTTGTTATTATAGATCAAGAAACATGAAGCCTGGACTGAAGCTGAGGCAAGAATAAAGTATCGGACTAAATTGAACATCTACACGCATTTTGAGTACCGAGGTAAGTTTGTGTGAAATTAAGGCTACATATGCTATTGTGTTTAAAATTACTTATTATTTTGAGAAATGCATATCATTTCCATGAAATTTATGAATAATGTCTTGATGAGAAAAATGAATGAGAATATGCTAAGTAAAGTCTCGGTTGAAATTTGGGAATAATGAGGGTGCCTATGTCACGACATGAGATAACGATGGTCCCGTGTAAGACCATGTCTGGGACATGGCATTGGCACCGAATGTAGGTCCCGTATAAGACCATGTCTAGGACATAGCATCGGCACCGAATGTAGATCCTGTGTAAGACCATGTTTGGGACATGGCATCGACATTTAAGTACAATCTCGTATAAGACCATGTCTGGGACATGACATCGACATCGAGCTAAGAGATCCTATGTAAGACCATATCTAGGATATGACATTGGCATCAAGAGGTGATCCCATGTAAGACCATATCTAGGATATGGCATTGGCATCATGATGTATGTATGATGAGATTGAGTATCCTCTGATATTTCGAGTAGTTCAACAGGCAAAAGAGCTAAGTATGCAATGATGCTATAAAGTTAAATTATACAAGGATGATAATGAGTTCCATTTATGTTAAGGATGATGATGATTTAAGTTTATGTTAAGGATGATGATGATTTAAGTTTATGTCCAAGTTAGTATAACTGCTAAATTATGTGACTAAGTGATACAGGTACCATGAGTAAAATTTCAAGTTATGGATCCATAATGTGAAGTGTGATGGTAAGAGTGAGTATGAGTAAGTATGTCTAAGCATTTGAGAACTTGTGTTGCTATTGTTATATGAGATGAATAGATTTTACCATGAACACTTATGTTGCTATATTAATTCATGCAAATTTACTAATCTATATGCTTACCCCTCTCTTTTCCCTTTCCTTGTAGTATCGCCAAGCTAACTCGGGGATCGTAGAACATCGAAGCTCGGATCACACTATCAATCATTCTTTTGGTTTAGTAAAGTTGATTTATTTTGGGTATGGCGTGTATAGGAACTTGGTCATTTTGTATTGTGTCATATTTTAGAGCCAAAGTGTTGGCTACTAATGTTATCCCCTCATTTTGTATATAGCCATAGGGAATTGGCCAATATTTGTCAAGTTTCATATTTTAATGATGATAAGTTTTATGAAGTGAAAGTTTATGCAAATGATGAAGTAAAATGTGAAATGTATGAATGATGATTAGTGGTTCTTTATAGTGTATTATTGCCATATCATGTATTTCTTGAGTTGGTATAAGTGTGTTTATGTTTCAGGGTGGCAATTGGCTTGAAAAATAACCTTCTAATTGTTTACACGGGTAGACACACGGGTATGTGTCTACGCCGTGTGTGACACACGGTCAACCCCCATGGGTGTGTTGATAGGCCGTGTGTCCCCTGCACCAAATTTACGAGAATTCGATTCGTCACACTGGCCAGCACACGGGCGTGTGCCTAGGCTGTGTGCCCCTTGAGAAGATGCTAACGTCATAAACAGAATGCTAAGGTTTTTACACATGGGGAAGGACACGGGCGTGTCTAGGCTGTGTGAGGGACACAGGCCATTGACATAGGCGTGTGTCCAGCCATGTGGAAACCCTTGCAGGTTCGAAATAAAAAAAATAAATTCTATACAGGCTAGGAACACGGGCGTGTGGCCCCTGTTTAGGCAAAATTTTTCTAAGTGAACAAAAGTTTCTAGTTTAATCTCGAAACCTTCTAGATGTATGTTTAAGGCCTCGTAGGCCCATAATAAAGATGTTACGAATATGAATGAAAAGTTTTAAGTTTGAAAAGAAATTTTATAGCCATATAATGTATGTTTAAGCAAGTTAAGTCTGGTAATTTCCCGTATCCTGTCCTGACGTCGGACACGGGTAAGGGATGTTACAGAAAAAGAAATGAAAATAACAGTCTTATATGTTTTATATGTCAATTGGAAATTAATCATGAGTTTAGTTTGCATGGAATGTAAAACTGGACAAATTATGTAAATAGTAGGTGGCTTGTGAACTAATTAAATGATGAAGATTTTATGAAGAGACACATGATGTTTTAATGAATCTTCCTAAACAATATTTATACGTATTACTCTACTATACTATTTTCAACATTGTGAATTGGTGTTTTCCAACATTTTACTACATTATGATTTATATCTAATCATTTGTTTTTAAATAAAACAACTTCTAAAATCGTTCCAAATATAACCTTTTAAATACGCTATCACCTGTATGACTGTTCAATTGAAGCTTTTAGAATATTTGCTTGTTAATAATTCAATTTACGAATTATGCTGATGGCCTGATGATCAGAGTAGCGAAGCGAATGCATAACTTTAGGACTTTACATATTTAAATGAATAACTGTGTGAGGTGTGATAGGTTGAATGGTGTGTTTTGTGGTGTTTTGATAGAGAGTCACTTCGGTGGCTAATGTGATGTTCAAAATTTGGGTCAGACCATCCCAGTCAGGCTTGGGGCACTACATTTAGTGGTATCAGAGTCAAGTTACATAAAAATCGGGTGGAGCCACGAGTTTCATAAAACTATTATTTTTGAAAATAAAAACAAACTGATTTTAAAATTAAATTAGAAATATTAAAATTTTGGATGAAAATACCCTTGCATGAAAATTAGTTGCTTGAGTTGGGGTAGGAATGGGAACATAGTGCCTTCCTCAAAAATGTTTTCTTTGCAGGTTATGCCTTGGATCACTTGTTACTTCCCATTCCTTGGTAATGTTTATTTATTGTTTATAGTATGTCCGATATGCCTTCTAGTCAAGGTAGTGAGAGTGCACCCAGGCGAGGTATGTCGTTAGTGCCACTTGTGCTTCCTACGGAGCAAGTTCCTTTAGAAGTTGGTTTTGAGCACGAAAAAAAGGATTGTCGATCAGTCTACCGTTCTAAACAGTTAGATGAAAGGCGTCAGGAGTTTCAAAGGTTTGATAGAAATGTGTGGCGTGAGTTTCAACCAAGTCAGTCTCATTCGAAGAACGCAAAAGTGGTTGTTACTAAAAGACCATCGAGAAATTCAGAGTGGCCATTATGTGAGTACTGTAATCGCAGACACCCCGGTGAGTGTTGGAGGCAGACGAGAGCATGCTTGAGTTGTGGATCAAAGGGGCATCAACTTAGGTACTGCCCGAAGAGAGATATGGTTCCTCCGATTCAAAGAACCGCACTTGTGAGAGGCAGAGGTCGAATACAAGGTGGTAATGGGTGGTCACTTTGTGAGCATTGTGGGTGTAAGCATTCGGGTAAGTGTTGGAGGTTGACTGGGGCATGTTTCCGATGTGGTTCAAAGGAGCATCGATTGAACGACCATTCGAAGAAGGTTGAGATTACTCAGACTCAGATTCTGCACCTAGTAGAGACCAAGACTCGACCGACGAGGTAGTAGGTATTTTTACTTGCCATCAGTCTTTTCACTTTTGCTAGTTGATCCAGGTGCTACGGAATCAAATATTTAGGGAAATTCTAGTTGAGAATTCCAATAGAGACTATTAAATTAGGAATAATGATTAAGAGTTCATTGGAAGAGAGCGTCGTAGTGAATAGAGGGCACTGATAGAGATTTTGGCACAAGGAAGTAAGATACTACGTAACGGGAGGATTTTGTGGCATAATTGCAAAACTGTAGAGGCTACTCAGGAAGCCGGGTATGCAATGAGATGTCAATAACCTTATCGGTTTAGTTTAGGTAATTTTGAGGATGAAATTCTTTTTAGATGGGGAGAGTTGTCACATCCCAAAAGTTGGTTTAGTAGAATTGGGTATTAGGTTGTGGGCTCGAGAGAAAAATTGGGTTTAATATCATAGAAATTAAAATAGGATAAAATAATTAAATAAATAATAATGGTAATAATAAAATATTAATATGACTATTGGGTCTAAAATTAGGTGGTGAAAATTTGGATTAGGTGACATGTTATTAAATAATTGAAAGTAGATTTTAAAAGTAAAATCGGGTTTGAAAGTAATTGAGAAAAATGTGTTTTAATTAAACTAAGGAATTATTAGAAAAATGAAGGAAATCAGGGAGTCTTTAAAAGGAAATTTTCCCATAATTTTTTAAAAAAACTTTTCATCTTCCTTGCTTCTTTGAACACCCCATCTCCTTCCCTCCCATTTAGCTTCACATTCAAAATTTTCCCCAAGTTCAAACCTGATATTTTCTCTCAAAATTAATTCATCCTTAGTGATTTTCGAGCTACCCAAACACCTCAACACCTTCCAATTTTTTTTTTAAAAAATCATTAAATCCTCATCAAATTTATCATTATTCTATTCACTTTCAACTTCGAATTAGCTTTGTTTTCTTCAAATTGAGGTAATGTCTTAACTTATTATGATTAGATTAAGGTTGTTTTTCTAATTCGGAATTTAATCGAGTGTGTTGAGAATTTTTAAGATTTAAAACTTTTTAATTAAATTTTTGTTCAACAATGATGAAATCCAAAATAATGAGTAAACCTACTATTTTTGATTGATTTCTAATCTATTTTTAACTAAATAGAAGGTATTTGAACTCAATTTGATAGATCGATACACAATTTCAATGAATTTTGAGTTTCCCCTTTTTGTGTGTTCGTACAAGCTTAATTTTCTGGAAATTTTAAATTCATGAGATTAGATAAAATTAAAGGTTTATATTTGTAATAATAGGTTAAATAGGATGTTTAGAAACTGAATTAAGGTTTAGGAACAAAAATCGAGTGAGGAAACTTCATATTTCGGCAAAATGAGTTGATTTTGGCTTGAAAATGGTGGATCTCGTATTTCTTGGTTAAGCTTTGGTTTTAAAGTGATTTCTAACTTATTTTGATCTAATTAAGATATATTTTATCTTAACTTAACAAAATCCTTAATGAATTTAAGCAAATTGAATGTTTTCCCCTTTTAAAAAGTCACAAAAGCTTGATTTTTCTAGAAAAATTAGATTGGTGAAATTGGATGAAATTGATGGTTTGTATATGCAATTAGATGATATTTAGGATGTATGGAGTTCAAATCTAAGCTTAGAAGTGAGATTTAAGTGGTTAAACACTTATTTTGGCAAAACTAGTTAAGTTTTCGATATAGAGGTTAAGAGGCTTTGATCTATGATTTTGGAATGGTTGAATGGTGTTTTTTGTTTTTAGTAATGCCTTGGTAATGTGTTTGATGTGTATGAAAAGTACCAATTCATTTGGGAGCTTCCACAAGCATGGAAAAAGGCAAATTAAAGCTTACTTGAGCATGGTAGTTGAAGCAATGATTGCTAAGGTGAGTGGTATAATATATTGCATTTAAACCCCAGTATGTAGGCTAAGGTAACATATGCAAATCCCTTGCTTAATTAATATGCGAACCTTGATTTCTCCTGGTGCAAACCATTGCAATTTTGTTTGAGTGTAGGGTATGCATGTTGTGCGATTTTAATGAGCTAAATGCATGAATTTAAAACGTGCATGTAATTATAGGAATAAAATAGGTAGGCTGTAGCTGTAACCCATGTACTTGACGTGATAAGTCTGTGTGAATTGTGCATTTAATTATTGCCTCTCTGTGTGTGTGTGAGCATAATATTAAAGGCGAGCTAATGTACTAAAAAGGTATATGTATATATACAATATATATATATATATATATATATATATGGGTTTTGTTATATATATAATACAAATATGTGCGTGGGTCTTGATTATATAAATATATATATATATATATGCATATATGGGTATTATTTTATATATAATATATATGTATATGGGTTTTGTAATGCTTGCTAATTAATAAAGAAAAATATATAATGTGAACTCTTGTAACATGCGAATTTTAGTGATAATGTACATATATGCATGTATGAACCAATAAGTGAATTATGAGCTTTACGATAATGCAAGCTCCGATTAGTGCAAAATTATATTATCGTGAAATGCTGGGTACAATATTTGTGTACTGTGTTATATTGTGAACCATGTTAACTTAGTGAATTATATTATTATGGCGAACTGTGTTAATTTGGTGATTTTTATTAATATGGCGAACTGTATTTATTTGCCAAACTGTGTATTGTGATATTTTGAGTTGTATTGTATATAAGCAAAGCTATTACGTGCCCTATGCTAAATAAAATGTGCGAACAATGATTTATGTGAGCTATGTCATGAATGATATGTGAATTGTGTTATGTGTGCAATATATGTTGCATGAGAGTTATATTGTTTGCGAACAATACTCTATTGTGAATTATGAATTTTGAACTGTGTTATAAAGTGTGAGCTCTTGTAACAGCCTGATTTTGGGCCTAGTCGGAACAGTGGTTTCGGGACCACAAATTCGACATAAGAAAATTTATTTTTATTATATTTTTATGGTCTACAATTTCACAAAACGATTTCATGAAATGTTCGTTTGAAAATTTTGACGTTTGGGCACTCAATTTAGTCAAAAGGACTAAATTCTAACAAGGGCAAAAGTTGAGTTCTACATGTTAGGGGTGTCCAATTGTTATGAAATTTTAAATTGGAGGTCCTTAAATGGTAATTAGACCATTGATTAATTTGTTGGAAAAAAATGGACATGAAATAGGTGAAATAGAATATTTTTAAGTTAGGGGCATTTTGGTCATTTAGTGATTAAATGGACTAAAAGACAAAATAAAAGTCAAAAAACCTTATCCATCTTCTTGCTTGGCCGAATTTAGTATGGGGGAAGCCATGGATAGGGTTTTCAAGCTTCCAAGCTTGGTGGTAAGTCCGTCTTTGCCCCGTTTTTAATGTTCTTTATGTTTTTGAAATCCTCGTAACATGATCTCTCTATTTCTACCATTTATTTGAGCTAGGGTTGATGTTTGAAAATTTACCCATATGAGAAATTCTTGGATTTTAATAGTTAATGGTAGAATATGAATGCTCGGTGTGTAATAAACGACTTTTACTAAGTTATTTTCGGTGAAATTGTCAAAAAGGACTAGTTTGTAAAAAGTTGTAAAATGTGTGTAAATGTGTGAATAAATGGAAATTTTGGGCTGTTATAGTTATGAAAATGGTTTGGATAGGCTTAAAGTACAAAGAAATTGAATGAAAATCATTTTACGAGCCTAGGGGCAAAAGTGTAAATATGATAAAGTTTAGGGGCAAAAATATAATTTTTCCAAATATGATTTTTGGGATGAGTTGATTAGTATAATGATTAAATAAGTTAAATGTGATGTTTTAGATCAAGAAAAAACAAGGTTCAGATCTAGATCGGGGAAAAATAAGTAATTGACGAATAAGTCCTTTTCACTAATTTTGCTTTCGAGGTAAGTTTGTATGTAAATAATACATCGTTTTTACTTATGTTTTTATGTTTTGATATATTTTATGAGATGTGGCTGAATACTGAACGACATTGACAAAGTATCGAAATGTGAGAAATTTCCCGGTTGAACTTTAGGAATAGAATAGGATACAATTGACATGTCACTAGGGACTTATGTGAAATCTATGTGAAATTGTGACTAAGTGAACCCGGGTGCTGGTCTTAAGTTATACCAGTGGCTAGGTATACCGGCATGTGTTGAAGATACCTGACAGCTTGTGTGAGCAGCACTGAGTAGTAACGAATGACTGACAGCTTGTGTGAGCAGACCCGTGAAAGTGAATAGCTCGAGAATGAGCCTCTATGTGAAAAGTGATGTGAAGTAGCTTTGGCTACAAGTGTGGCACTTATGTGCGAACTTTCAATGTATCCAATAATATTCCGATGTATTCAACAGAAAAATTACTAAGTGTAATTGAATGTGATTATGCGATGAACAAGTGCAGGTACATGTGTATATATATTCATGAGCAATGTGCTCGATATGTGATCGAACTTTGGTAAGATTGATGTGGAGTAAGCATGACTATGAAGACTTGTAAATATTTGATAATGACTAGCTATTGGAATGGCTAGCTATGGACATGCTTGGTGTTATGTGTGTGTAAATGAAAGTTAATACAAAGAAATTATGAAATAGTAAAATTTGCAATAAAACAGTTTTGGGACAGTAGTAGTTATATGTTTTTGAAAAATCACCAAAAATGGTGGAAATTGAATTAGAAGTTGAATAAGATATGAAATTAAATCTTACTGAGTTTATTTTCATATAAAAGAAACAGTTTAAGCAAATGAATTTCACATTCTGAGATATTTGAATTTTTGTAAGACAGAGGCAGGATGATTTCAGAATCCCCTATTCTGATTTGGGAAAATCATTAAAAATTTTACAAAAATAATTATTTACATGATTAAAATCCTTAATGAGTATATTTTCAAAATAATCAAACAAGAACATCATCAAAATCCCGTATGAGGAGATAATTAATTTTTAGTGAAGAGGGATCAGAACTATCAGACAGCGGAATATTGGAAACTTTAAAGAATAAACTGTACTTATTGGCTAAACCAAAAATTCTAAAAATTTAATGGTAAAAATATATGTGAGTGTAGTTTCAGGTAAAATTAGTGGATCTTAATTTGGGGTTCCTTAGCTCAAGATATAAATAATATAGTGACAATGACTTGAGTAGGCAGCTTAATGTGAACATGAGTAAATAGTGGAATTATGTGCAACAACGGTTGTATTATCTTGGGAACATATTGTGAAGATTTATAAAAGCCTGTTAATAGATCACTTATTATTTACATACCTACTTACTAAGCTATAATGCTTACCCCCTTCCTTTCCTTTTTCCTAAAGTGTCACAGATGCTAGCTCGAGTTGGAGGTCGTCAGAGATTCTATCACACTAACAAGTAATTGATTGGTATTGTATCAACGATCTTCAAGTATTTTTAAGTCTATGGCATGTATAGGGACTTGATTATGTGTGTATATGTTATTATGAGTTGGCCTAGAATGTTGGCCTATGTTATTTGATGGTTATTGTTGTATAAGGCCGTTTAATGTGGCTAATAATTGTTATGTTATAAGTCTATGATGATTCATTTCAAGGATGTGTATGCTTGCATGTGTTGGATGAGTAAATGTGTGATAATTATGAGTGGTAAATGTGATTGGTTGTGTAAGTTTCATGATGTGAATGGTTAAGTGTGTGTGTGATTATGCATGATGAATGTGGTTTGTAAATGGTATGTGGATGTCTTAGTGTGGATGTTTGAATGCTTAATAATACCATGTTGTGTGATGATAAATTTGTCTAAGTGTATAAGTGTTTTGGGGTGGCAATGGGCTTGGTAAATAGCCTTACTTGTGGCCACACGGGCAGCCACACGGCCATGTGCCCAGGGTGTGTGAAGTTTGAACTTAATTTTTGAAAAATTCGAAACGCCACACGGCTTAACACATGGGTGTGTATCTCGGTTGTTTGAAGGACATGGCCTTGGACACGGGCATGTGCCCCTATTTTTCAAGAGATTTTTTAATGTTCCAAAGTTCTCGGTTTAGTCCCAGACCACTTCCAAAGTATATATTGGGCCTCGTAGGCCCTATTTAGAGACTCAAAGATAAAAATTTGAAAAGTTTTAATTTGGATGAAATTTTATGACTCAATTTAATACGTTTACAAGTGTATGTGTTCCAGTAATGCCTCGTACCCTATTCCGGCGTTGAATTCGGGTAAGGGGTGTTACAGCTCTTCTTAATTGTGAGTGCCATTATATTGAATATTATGTTAAAGAGATATGTTGGCACTGTGACCTTATGGAACCATTGGATATAGTTGGCATGCCATAGGATTTTGAGTACTCACCCTCATTATTGCTATGGGCATTGTGCCCAGAGATAACATTAGAAAGATAAGGGAATGTAGAGCATAGCTCCATTCAATGGAGACAGCATAGGGCTCTATGAGTCGAGAGTGTTGTAGAGTGTGAGCATTCGTGCTACACTTAATCGGAGACAGCGTAGGGCTTTTTGAGTCCAAAAGTGAGGCATTATAAGGAGATTCGTTTATTCAATGTGTGGTGATAGAGTCCACTTATAGGTGGTGATAGAGTCCCCTATATGTTTCATAATCACAAAAATGCCAATTTATCATTATTTGAGATATATGAGTTACGATGTGGTATGAATGAATTATTATATTGAATGAATTTTTATTATGCATAAACTATTATTTCATATAAACTGTTATTTTATGTGAATTGCCTATTCTATGTAAGCTGTTTAATTCATGTGAATTGTTATCTTATGTGAGATTTGATGAAAGTGAATCGTTTAAGTATGCCTATTTCACCTAACCTGACTGATGTGTTTAGTTGTAGTATGTTTGAGCACTCACTGAGCTTTCAAAAGCTCACCCACTCTTTTATATCATTGTAGTGATTTAACTTGTGGAGAGGTGGTGAAGTGAGCCATCCAAGTGATCCATAACGAGGCTATACCTTAGTATGTTGATGTGTTCCCAAATCAAATTGAGGAAGGCAATATGGGACCAAATTATGGGATTTAGAAATAGAACTAGTTATAATTATTGGGTTGTAATTAGACATTATGGACTCTTTAATTGATTTAATTTGAAACTTTTATTAGTGCTTTAGACAGATGATTGAATGGTAGATAGTGAACGCTTGATGAATGGTATGTGTAACGCCCTAAATTTTAGGCCTAGAAGAATTGGGCCTTGGGCATGGGAGTGCTTAGAATTTTGAGAATAAGAGAACGACACAATTGCATGTTAGATCTGTTGGGTGAGTGATTTTGGAAGGTTATGGGGCTTCTATAAAGTCCTGGGTTCAAGCCATGTCATATGGAAAATTTTTATTTTTAGCATTAGGGGAACCATGACTCCTGGTTTTAAGCCTTTTAAATAATAGTAATTAAAAAGAGACACAAAAGAGCCCGTGGTGTAGTGGCAAGGTGGCGACACAGGTGTGGCAAGGAGGTGGCGTCAAAGGTGTGGCAAGGAGGTCAGAGGTTCAAGTCTCACTGCATGCAAATGGGATTATTTATTTTGCTTAGGTGTGGGTAAGAGTTGTTGTTGGATTTGAACTCTGTGTTGGAGAGTTTGAATAGGTCAAATGAGTGATTTAATGAGGGGATCATGGAGAGGTAAGGGGAAGAAATCAAAGGAAGTTGGGTAGGTGAGAGTTGGTGTCGAAATAGGGTCTTGGCTTTTGGAAATTCAGCTGGTGTATGTAGGGATGCCGTTTTTCTTTTAGCCATTTTGACTTTTGACTCATTTTTATTTCTTTTTACCTTTTTCCAAAATCGAGCAATACCCTTTTTTCTGTTATTTTATTTACATCAATTACTGCTTGTGTCGATTCTCCCTTTATTCTCCTCCTCTTGGCACTTTTCTACTCTTCTTGTTTCTCAAGTTGACCGAACCAATCCCTTCTCTCCTTCTTTTCTTGCTCATTCAAAGTTCTTCTTCTCACTTATCTAAAACTGAATTCTCCTTCTCTTTATTTCTTTTTCTGCAACTTTTCATCTCTGTCAACCTTGAGTATTCTTTCATAATATGAAATTAGGCTGAATATTAGTTATCTTCTCTTCTTCTTCTCTTCTATTTTGGTCAACATTTGATTGTTGTTCTTGACCAATTCTCTTCTTCCCCATCTGCATTAATCTGCATCGTCAAAGGGTTGTTGGTTCTGTGGCCGAATATACCCTATCCTTGTAACCGAATATTAATCCTTCCTCCATCTGTTGCTAGCATGTGAAGTGCCAAATTTGTTCTTCTCTTGAGGGCTGTCTGAGTTCAATTTATCTATTGGCCGGTTGTTAGGGGTAAGTGGGTTGTGCTTTCAATCATTGACCGAATGCTAGTTCTCTTGTTGGCTGTGTGTTTTCCTTAGGTTAGTATTTGATTAACCTTGGTTTTTGGATATTGATGCTGAATAATGGTTGTGGTACAGATAAACTACAAGGAGGTGAGATCGGTTCATAATCAAAATGGCTTAGGAAGTATAAGCCAATTCAATTAAGTTAGGTATTAATATTGGGTTTGGCTTTTGTATTAGAAAGGCTTGTTAAATATTATTAATGGAATGGCTAACCGAATACCTTAATTGAATATAGGTTCTACGCTCGTGGGCTACTGGTTTTCTCCAACAAGGTGTGTACACACACCACTTCAATTGTAGATCGGAAAATGCCGAAATCTCGAAATGCTGAGAAGCCGAAAGTACGGCTACGACTATCACACGAGCGCATGAACGCGCGTGTGGATAAGTCGATACAATGACAGAGGTCACCATGAGCATCTCGTGGTCTTAGGCTGTTCTTGGGGACAAATGGACCGGAATGGGTTGAGTGGGCCCTACGCGAGTAATTTTTGGATGGATAGGAAATAGTGAGTCGGCCAAGGCGATCACATAGCCAAAGGCAGTTTTGGGCTTAGTGGGCCACACGAGTGTGTGGGCCCACTTAGGTTGAATATTGGGCTTTGGGCCCAATTACATTGTTTTGACCATATATGTTATCTGTGTCACTTGAGGCGACTGTAGACTTTCGGGAAGGTTGTTAAATGACTAAAATACCCCTATAAAGAGTAAAATGACCGAAATACCCCATAGGGTAAATGACCGTAATACCCCTATAGGGTAAATGATCGTAATGCCCCCATAGGGTAAAATGACCGAAATGCCTCGATAGGGTTAAAAGATCGAAATACCCCAATAAGGTAAAATGACCAAAATACCCCCATAGGGTAAAATGACCGTAATGCCCCTGTAGGGTAAAATGATCATTATGCCCTTGAACGGAAAAATGACTAAAATGCCCCTACATGTTATATGATTGTTATTGTATGCCATTTATGGTATGTTTGCATTCATGTGATATTATGCTGCATAGGGGATGGGATCATTGATTTGGAGGAAGTATATGATTTGTTAGGGTCGCATGGTTGCTTGACGGCTATGGATCCACCGATGGCTTTAAGCCGATTATGTGATTGGCAGCTCTGCTGCAATATTGGTTACTGCCGCAACTGGTGCTACATAAGGAGTGTAGGGATGGGTAGGCCAATTAAATCACCACAGAAGTGTAGGGTTGGTTTGGGTATTCATGCATTGCATATGCTGATTCTGATATTGAGATGGGCTTAGGTCCAGAGAAATGTGATATGTGACACTTGATATGGGTTAAGGCCCAATTGAGACTATTATGGGCTAAGGCTCAAATGCCACCGTTACTGTGTTGGGCTTAGGCCCACATTGATTACTGTAATGGGCTTAGGCCCGGATTGATGTGATGCATGCTTTATGATCGATGAGGGTTGTACACACTGAGTTTTCGTAAACTTACCCTTCTTTTTAATTTTTTTAGGTAATCCTCAGTAAGCGGTTCGACGTACTGGAGGACTCGGAGGTGGCCACACTACGACCAACTTTAAATTTTAGTATTCTATTTTACCTTACTTAAACCGTTTTCCTATTGGGTTGTAATAAGGCCTCTTTTAATTTCTGGTTTTTAATTTGAGATTTTCAATTTATTGCATTATCTATCTGTTAAAAGTAGATCACGATTTTCCAAAACAATAATTATTTTCAAAACACTACACTTCCACAACTTAATCTTTAAACATCACATTTTCGTAAATCAGTTACTTTTAAACTTAGCTTTCGCAACTTGAAAGAAATTTTGGGAATAAATTTAATAAATTTTCTATGTACCACGTTAAAAAAAAACAAATAAATAAACTAACGTAACTGGGATTTTACTCAAGCTTTAGATTAAGAAGGGTTTTCAATGAAAACATGGTTTTCGAAAGACACTTCAATGTGGCACGCCAGATTCGGGCCTAACTTTTGGGCCGATTACATTTAGTGGTATCAGAGCCTGGTTGTAAAACTTGGCTGTGGAATGGGTTTTCAAATCTTGGATTTCAATAAGTTATTTTTTCAATATGTGAAGGGTTTGAGATATTTCCTTTGAAAAGTGTGGCACACCGAGTCTCCAATGTTGAACCAAGTAAGTTCTCCTGATACTAAAATCTGTTTAAAACTGTTATACTGTAAATAGATACTGGGCTTACTTTAGATGATAGACTATACTGAGACTCTTTAGCTTGAGTAAACTGAAAAACTATAGGAAACTAAAACTATAGTCAGCTTGCGATTGCGAAAACAACTTTTAACTACTACTTCCATAAAACATCTATTTAATTATTGAAAATATGAGTTAAATTCATAAAATTTCTAATTCAGATAGTACGCGAAGCGATAATGAGCACTAGAAGAGGTGCAAGAGGTCGCGGTAGAGGCCGTAGAGGTGCTAGGGCTAGGTCCTCAACATCTGATCATTTGCCTAATTTAGAAACTAGTGCGACACCGACCTCACCTGTGACTGAGATTGGGTCACACGATCGAGTAGCTGGGGATGACGCATTGTCCCAGGCAATGTTAAGGATTTTAGAAATGGTCGCTGGGCCTAACACTGGTATGGAGAGCCGGGGGTCGATTTTAGAGCGACTTCGATCGAATGGAGCAGAGATTTTCAAAGGTATCACAGGAGTGGCCCCTAATGTGGCCGAATATTGGTTGTAGGCCACCAAAAGGTATGGATGACTTGTATTGCACTTCGGAAAAAAAACTAAACCAAGAAATCACTAAACCAAGAAAAGAGAAAATTAATTAATCAATTAGAGGCTGGGAGTGTAACAGCCCGATTTAGGGTCTAGTCAGAACAGTGATCTCAAAATCACTAAACCAAGAAAATAAAAAATTATTTTCATGTTATATTATGTGTTATAACATGTTGATAAAGATGTATGAAAGTTTTGGTGTTTTAATTTTAGCAATTTCATGCTAAATCGTGAAAAAGGACTAAATCGCATAAAGTGCGAAAGTTCCATTCTATAGGCTAAAGGTACCAAATAGCAATGAAATATTAATTGGAGGGTTTTAAAGGGCAATTAGACCATCTTGAATGTGATGGCCGGCCATGTAGACAAGAGGGGACAAGAGTTTTAATTTTTGGTCAAAGTTGGTGGGTTGAAATTGATGTTTATAATAAAATAAAGAAAGGAAAAAGATATTATCTTTTTCTCTCTTCTTCTCCATCGAAAATGAGCAGCAACAAGGGGGTTTTGAAGCTTAAAATTTTAGCAAGCAATCCTCCTCCCTAGTAAGTGATTTTGATAATTTTTCTTGAAGAAAATTGTACTTTTGTGATCCCCAAAGCTTAAGCTAGCTAATGAGGAGACTATTTTACAATATAGTTGAGAGCCTAGGGACTTGTCATTAGAGAGCCTATGTTGTTTGATGAGTTTTTATGGAAGAAAATGAATGATAGGATGATGAGAAACAACTTTTGTGAAAGGATTTTCATGGAAAATACCTAAAATGGTTTATTATGCAAAGGTTGTAATTTGTTCATTAAGGTATGAAATAGTTGCAAGTGGAGATAGATGTAAGAGGATTAAATGTTCAGCTAGGCTTGTTTAACAAGAAATTGAGATGAAAATTTATTTACGAGCCTAGGGGCAAAATCATAATTTTGCCAAAGTGTAGGGGCAAAATAGTCATTTTTGCCAAGAGCGTAGATTACGATATATTATGATTTATAAGTGATTAAATCAGTAAATTTCATTATTCTATATCAAAGAAAATGAGTTTCGGACCTAGAACGGATGAAAAGAGAAATGTGGGCAAATAGTCCTTTTCGGCTATTTCGACAACGAGGTAAGTTCATGTACGATTGTTGTGACTATGTATGAGATAATTTAATATTCCAATGTTGTATGGAAGGTAGATTTACACTGTGAATGTATGATACATCCTTGATGAGATGTCAAGAGAATTGAATTTAAGAGTAACGGAAAATGTATATAGAATAATATGATGATGGTTAAAGTCTCGAGTAAGACCATATTGGAATATGGTATTGGTGTAGGAGTTCGTATAAGATCATGACAAGGACATGTCATCGATAAGTTTATATGTGAAAGACCCTATTGGGAGCATGATGTCGATGAGAATTATGTGTATGAGACTCAAGAGAGTTATTTAACAATTTGAATGTAGGTAGTTGTACCACGGGAAGTACAAGCTAGTGTTA
This sequence comes from Gossypium rotundifolium, assembly GCA_025506655.1. Lineage (NCBI taxonomy): Eukaryota > Viridiplantae > Streptophyta > Magnoliopsida > Malvales > Malvaceae > Gossypium > Gossypium rotundifolium. The sequence goes on from CP106722.1 coordinate 108,389,403, forward strand.
GAATTGAATTGAGATGAATTCAATATATGATGAACCCCTAGTGGGATATGTGTTATTAATGCACCTTAGTTGCATGAGATAAATTTATAGTTTACTACGTAAATGTGAATGAGCATCGTAGAAAGTCAAGTAAGAATAATAGTAGGTAAGGATGTTCACAGATGAACATTTGAAATTGTGAATGTATAGTAACGGTGAGCTTGTGCAAATGCACCTCATTGATGGCTGTTGATGGGCTATGTGCGTTACCATCAACTACATCATAATCGATGGGTTGTGTGCGATACCATCACTTAGAAATGATTGGTGAGCTAAGTGGGGAATCACCATGTGTATTAATGAATGGTGGGCGGTGTGCGATGCCACCCCATTAGAGATTCAATCATGGGCTAAGAGCGACCACTGAGAGATTAGTGGTATGAGCGACTTATTTAGAGGGTTGATGTATGGTTTCATGTAATTAAATGGTGATCAGTGCAGGAATGAATGCTATCCAGTATGAGTAGTTGGCTGGTAATAGGGTAAGAGTGTGGTAAACTATTGAATGAGTAAGTTTCAACAATGGTTGAGTAAGTAACCGTGAGCTCATGAGAAAAGCTTATTATAATAACTTGTAGTCATGGATATTCAATGAATATCAGTGCTTGTCAGTTTATGCAGATGAACTTACTAAGCGTTATTGCTTACTCCTCTTCTTTTCTCATCTCTTATATGTTTCTTTAGCTAGCTCGAGTTGGAGATCGCCGGAGATATTTTCACACTATCGTGCAGATCCTTGGTATGAGGTATCAAGTCTTATTGAGTTATGGCATGTATAGGGCTAGAACTTAAGGTTGATTAAGTTGTGGTTAAAGGTGCTTAATTGTGTTGGCCTAAGAGGGCTCATAGTTTAATTGTGTATAGCCACTGTTGATGGCTAAATTGTTGTAATTGTATGGTAGTAACACTTTATTTTCATGAATAAAATGTATGAATTCATGTGTTTTAGTCGTTGATTTGAGACTTTATTGAATCAATATATTAATGTATGAAATGTAGGATGGAAAAAGGGCTTGGTATATAGCCTCTAAGTGACCACACGGTTAGACACACGGGCGTGTGTCTGGGCCGTGCGAACCCTACACATTATGATTACTTGTTAGAATAGGCCACGGGTGAATTCTCACTGTCGTGTGCATGAGCCGTGTAAGACCCACGGCTTGGGCATGGGCGTGTGCTCAGGCCGTGTCAAATAATTCAGTAGCTCCACACGGTTGAAGGACACGGGCGTGTCAAGGCCTTGTCAGATAAGTCAGTAGCTCCCCACGGATGGGAAACATGGGCGTGTTTAGGGGTGCACGGGCGTGCCCCAAACCCCACGGGCGTGTAGCCTCTGATTTTGAGAGAGGATTTTTGATAAGTTTTGAAAGTCTGAACAAGTGTTTAAGGCCTCGTATGACCATGATACGTATGTCTAGACCAAGAAAGAAAGGTTTTAAGTCGAAATGAAATTTTATAGCCAGTAAGTACTTGATTAAGTGAGTTCAAGCATGGTAATGTCTCGCATCCAGTCTTAGTATCGGGCTTGGGTAAGGGGTGTTACATTTAGTGGTATCAGAGCTATGGTTTTGTTGGTTCTAGGACTAACCTAGCGAGAGTAAGAGTCTAGCTATACATGCCATATGTGGACCGTGATAGTGTGATGTCTCCCGGATCTAACAAAATTATTTTGTTAAGACAATGATGATTCCAACCGAGCTAATTTCAGTAAGTTGCACGATTTCCAAGTTTCATGAACATTTTGTTAAACTGCTTGTGATGTTGCTATGTGCACATTATTTCTATGAAAATGTTCAATGATCTGATAAACAAAGAAATCAATGAGATTAAGTATGAGTAAGTTTGTATGATTTCTAAGCTTTATGATTACTATCATTGAATTGCTTAGTATAATATATATTGCTATTTTGTAATGCCTATCATTTTTGTGAACAAAGAGATTAAACATGAGCAAGCCCCGATTGAATATGAATTCCCCAGGATACCCGATATACCACACAAGATATCATGTAAGTCCAAGGCAAGCTTGGCATTGAGTAAGTTATCAAGGGCAAGACTTCATGCAAGTCCATGTCAAGACATGGCCTTGAAACCAAGATGAGATATTCCATGTAAGACCATATCTAGGATATAGCTTTAGCATAGAGTTATGTGGAACGAGATTCGGTATCCTTGGTTATTCATAGTAAATTCATCGGGCGAAAGTAAAGGCTTAAATGAGATAGCAAGAAAGGTAGTAGTAAAGTTGATATTATGTCATGCTAGTTAAGGCTGACTAACAAGTATAATTCATGTTATGAATTGTGATGCTGAAATTATGTTTATTATAGTAAAGCATACTGATTTTTTGATCAAGTGTTACAAGTACCTTGTTTACCTCTCAGGCATGAGAATAGTAAGCACCATGATGTATGCGAGAAGCAGTAAGAGCAAGAAACCACCCATATTGTGGTATGAGAGCTAAAACTTAGAAGTTTGATTAAGTAGAATGCAGGAGATGAGTATGGTCGTTCAACGATGAAAAGATAAATAAGACCATAGTTGGACCATGGCAATGAGAGAGCCAATGTAAGACCATGTCTGGGACATGGCATCGGCGTTGATATGTGTGCTAGTGTAAGACCATGTCTGTGATATGGCATCGGTCATATTATGAGGGTCAGTGTAAGACCATGTCTGGGACATGGCATCGGCCGTATTATGAGTGCCAATATAAGACCGTGTTTGGAATATGGTATCAGCATTAAGACAAGAGCCGGTGTAAGACCATATTTGGGATATGGCATCAGCATTGACATGAGTTCCATATAAGACCATATCAGGGATATGGCATTGGTATTGATATGAGATTTTGTGTAAGACAATAGCAAGGCTATGGCATTGTGATGACATATAAAGTAATAGCTGGGCTATGAGGATAAGATACGAGTAAGATCATAGTTGGACTATGGTAATTAAGTAAATGACGTACTCAAATTCGTAAGACATCCTTTAACTAATAAGTGACGGTAAGAGAAAGTAGAATTAAATGTTGAGTACTCAAGTAGATAGTAATGTAGAACTTGAGTAAGTGAATACATTATTCTAATGTAATTGTGATAGAAACAATTGTAGCATGATAAATGTGAAAACTCACTTGAGATGAGTTGTATGACTATAATGATATTTTATTAATGATGAATCGTAAATCATATGCATGTAGTCACGAGAGTTAAGTTAAGAGGCTTCGTGACCTCACCCTCCTTACCACCGCTGAATTATGATGAGATGTTATGAGAGTCAAATTGAGTAAATTTGTATGTGATTAATGCAGTATTTGTGTTAGCATTTTGAAAATGCTTTGTATCACATTGATACATGATACTTTACTAGGTAGAGTAATTGCTGTTGAACATGAAGTTGGAGTCCTAGGGGACTATGCTAAAAAGGGCTACCATTTAGATAAGAAATAGATAAAGTCCTGTATAAGACCATGTTCGAGGCATGGCCACGGCACCAAGTTATGATTTCGTATAAGACCATATCTAAAAAATGGATTCAAAAATGGATATGAGAATCGTATAAGACCGTATTTAGAATATGGCATCGATACACCATATGAAGCCCATATAAGACCATATCCGGGATATGGCATTGGCATTTAGAGTTGACTCCATATAAGACCACCTCGGGGATGTAGCATTGGTTTCGTACCTATATGAATGACGATGAATATGCATATTTGATTATCACTAGTGATTAATGGGACACATAGATGAGTTTAGAGGTAGAAATGAAAATTTTACTAAAGCCATGTGAATGGGTAGAAATACGCATTTGTGAATGAGTCATGAAGAGAGGAGTGCAATGCGTGGCACGGTAGGTACTTAATAAAGGCAATTGTAAGAAAGTATGTCCAAATGCTTTAACGATTGTATTGATTATACAATGTTATGAACAAGAGAAAGTTAGCCTAGGCTATTGACTCAAGTGAGTAGGAAGCCTGAGGTGTATGTTTATCGAGATCTTCTTCAATTGATATTCTTTTGTCTCCTCGTAGCCTTATTTGGGTACCTTGAGGAGGAAGCTGGTGATGATTCTCATACGAGAAGTGAAATTTCAAGTTTCGCGTTGTGTGATGGGATTTCGAGTAAATTGAATAGAGATAATGAATTCGATAGAGATGTCCCTGTTAACGTGAGAAATGACAATGGTGAAAGTTTTAGATTAGCATAGTAAGAGAAACTCAGATGAGAGTGTGCTTAAGGTATGTTCTCAGTATGGAGAAAAGAGTAGATTAACGTATTGAGATATGATTTGAGTTTTGTGTATGTTCACACCTGATTCAATAAGGAAAATAAAATTATGTGTGTACGTGAGTAGAGAATTTATTACAAAGATATGCTCATCGAAATGTTCAACCCTTAATGGTTGAGTTGAAAGCTATAGAGGGAACTATCAATTGAAAGTTTTAGTACTAAGTTCAGTCTGAATCGAGAAAAAGAGTTAACAAGCTGGTTGAAACACCCCAAACCCGGCCCACAAGTCCTGACCGGATCTGGTATGTTCCTCGAGTAAAACTTCAATTAATTCTCATTTTGTTTTATAAGAAAATATAATGGTTTCGTTATACAATGGATCTACTTAGTGGTAAGTTGGTGTTTCATTAAAACGTTATTTTTATGAAAAAGATTATAAGTTAAAAGAAAACCAAATTTAAAACTCATTATTATTGTGAAAACCATAGGTGTTTAGGTGTCAAAACAGTTTAAGTTATTTTTCGAAATCATTTAATTATTTAGTAAATATTTGATCGTAGCAGATTAAAAATCTAAAACGTAAAAATTTAAACAGTTCATAGCGGCCTTATTACAAAAATAACATAACCCAAAATAAATCCTAAATAATAAAAGAAAACGTAGCAAGTTTAATTAAAAGAAAATTTGATATACTGAATTGAGCAATGGCCACCACGTAGTCCTCGCTGACCCGATCCATCACGCCAAGCATCACCGAAAATATATCCCATAAAGGGTGAGTCAATGCACTCAATGTGTAACATTACACTAAAAGCCCAATCGATCATGGTAGTTAAGCCCATTTAAAACATATTTAGCCATAAGCCCATTTTATAGCAAATCGATAAAATCGATTAAATCACATGTATATATAAAATGAAATGTAATCCCGAGCCCACCTAAAATCCATCCGCTACACACCACCGTACCTACCAATCACACCGTGGGATTACTAAATCGACCCTCCATCCGCTACACACCATCGAAGGTAGTTCTTGCAGTCAACATGCACATCGCCTTATAATTTTGTGGCATGGCCACGAGATAATTGTGACCGAAGTCACCGGATTCATAATATATGACCGAAGTCACCGGATTCATATATGTGACTGAAGTCACCGGATTCATATATGTGACCGAAGTCACCGGATTCATGTGGTAAAAACCACCGGAACACTTCCCCTTTATCAATATCACCCATATGCCCATGCACATACATATTATTCAGATTTTATGCAATATACCCCAAAATCATAACAGAGTCATACTTATTTCATATTTATGCTTATAACATTATTAACGAAGTATTGGGGTAAACATACACAATACCATGTACCACCGAATGGTACCCGCAACCATTATCATACATATTTTCTTACACTTACAAATCATTAATATTATAGATCTATTAGAAATTTAATATAGTATTACACACCTTATAACAAAGAGAATTATACTACCCCACTCATCGATACCTAAATATTTATCACACTTGATTAGAACACTAATACTTATAAAACTATACTATTGATGAATAATCAAATTCCTTACCCTAGGAATCTCGAACAACAATTATATGTGATTTTCTCCGATAGATGGATCAAAACCCGATGACAAACCACGAACAAATAATGGCTCGTGTACGTACAACTTCAAATAATCGATCTTCGTTGGCGGAGGGTCCACAACCCGTGGAAAGTCTCGATCCCCGACATGACCCTTCATTTGAAATTTGAGGTATAGCAGAACCACCCTCTTCCAAACACTCCTTATCGCTCTTTTCGAACCTATTTTGTTTGCCCTAAAATCTTACGTTCATGGGAAAATAATCGAGCGATAGAGTCCCCTAAAACAAAAGCGATTAGTAGTCTATCTAAAACGATATAACAAGTAATATAAAACTCCTTTACCTTGAATATTTAATTCCCGATGGTTCTCTCCTTAATCGTTGGCTACAAAAAGAATCCTGAAATCCTCCTTCAAGGTTTCGGCCAAGGAGAATAAAAGGATTAGATTCCTAAAATTGGCTAATCCAAAAGAAAAAGAAAGAAAAACGATTGACAGTTAATCCTTACCAGTAACGCGGAGATTGATTGCACCCTTACTTGAACTATAAAGAGATTCGGCCTTAACAATTAAGAAGAAAAGAAATGGAGTTTAGGGAGATTCGACAATGATTGTGTTTTGGTTTGAAGAGGTTGTGGCCATGGTAAATTTTGGGAGAAAGAGATTCGGCCTAAACACAATGAAAAGAAAAGAAAAGAATAGAAGAGAAAAGAAATGGTAGATTCAGCTTTAACAAAAGAGAAGAGAGAGATGAGAGGTTTAAGGTGTTATGGTTATGGTGAAAATGGAGGATGGTTTCGGCTATTACAAGAGAAAGAAGAAGAAAAGAAAAGATGAAAATGACCTTAGTGCTATGATGATTTCAACTAGAGAGGAAGAAAAGAAAAGAGAAAATGTCTTCAAGGCTTTTAGTGTTTTCGGCAATAGGGGAAAAGAAACTTGAGAGATTAGGCAAATTAAACCAAAATGGTCAAAAATGATAGCCAAAACAAAACAAAACTTTCACCTAATGCCAATGACAATTTCGGCTAAGGAGAAAGATTTTGGAGAAAAGGGAAAAGATGCACAAATTGCTAAGAGTTTGGCCAACTATCCACCCCCTAATCCCATAAACATTCGGCCAACTCACATCCCAACACAATCCCACCTTTTCCTCCTCATTTCCTCCCTATCTTCCCCCTAATCACTTCCATAATTAAGCCAACCCCCCTTAGCCCCTTATGCCGTCTACATTCATGGTCAAATGGCCATAGAAAAACTTTCAAAACATCACCCATTCATCAAGCCTTATGTCCCCTTATCCTTCCATAACACCTTGATTCCATACCTTAACTAATAGCTTGCCTTTTTCCTTTGGTCTACTATCCAAAAATGAAAGAAAATCCATCCATACTAAGATAAGGCTTGACCGACACTATAGGAAAGAGAACAAAAATAAAAATCCTTCCAATTGCTAGCTAAGGGATTCGAACCTCTCCCCTCATGCATTCACCCATGCGCCAACACCACTTTGCCAATTGACTTGTTGTGATTAAAACCTCATACCAATTTTTCTTAAAGCCTATCTTGCTTGGCTCTATCTTAAGACTTAAAAATTTAATATTTTTTTTCTAAGGCATTCTCTTACATACTGAAGTTCCTAAAACTCCCAAAGCACACTCAAACCACACATAGGTATGCTACCACATATAATTAAGTTAAAATGCATAACCCCTATATTCTGGATATTACAGTTCTACCCCCCTTAAAAATAATTTTGACCCCGAAATTACCTGGCTAGAACAAGTGAGGGTATTGCTGTCACATTGCTTCCTCCGGCTCCCACGAAGCTTCTTCCGATCCATGATTACGCCATAACACTTTGACGAGAGGAACTGATTTTCTCCGTAACACCTTTACATCCCATTCTAGAATTTGAATTGGCTCCTCTTCGTAAGACAAATCTGATCTTAATTCCACCTCCTCAACTGGCAATACATGAGATGGATCCGACCGATAACGACGTAACATTGAAACATGGAACACATCGTGCATTTGCTTCAACTCCGAAGGCAATTCTAATTGATATGCCACTGGTCTGACCCGCTTCAAAACCCGATAAGGTCCTATAAACCTGGGACTTAGCTTCCCTTTGTGACCAAATCTCATCACCTTTTTCCAAGGTGAAACCTTTAGGAATACTTGATCCCCCACAGCAAACTCTATTTCTTTCCGCTTAAGATCCGCGTACGACTTTTGCCTATCAGATGCTTCTTTTAACCGAGCCCAAATTACCTTAACCTTTTCTTTGGATTCAGCCACTATTTCTGGACCCAAAACTGGACGTTCCTCTAATTCTGTCTAACACGTAGTAGTACGACACTTCCGTCCATATAGTGCTTCATACGGTGCCATCCGAATACTGGCTTGGTAACTGTTGTTGTACGCAAATTCTACTAAAGGTAAGAACTCCTCCCAGCTTCCTCTGAAATCTATCACACATCCCCTTAACATATCCTCTAAGACTTGGATTACTCGCTCAGACTGGCCGTCTGATTGTGGATGAAATGTCGATCAAGTCTAATCTGTGCCCAAAGCTCCGCCGCAATGCTTTCCAAAATCGAGACGTAAACCTCGGATCCCTATCCAAAATAATCGACACCCAAGACTCCATGCAACCTCACAATCTCACCACATACAACTTCGCCAATTTCGCAAAGAGTAATCAACCCGTCATCGGGATGAAATGTGCGATTTCATCAATTGATCCATTATTATCCATACCGAAGTCTTTCTTAGTAGGCGTAAGAGGAAGCCCACTAACAAAGTCCATGGTGATTCTCTCCCACTTCCATCATGGAATCTTTATCTACCAAGCAATCCGAAGGTACTTGATGTTCAAATTTGACTTGTCGACATCGTTAAGCACTTCCCTATGAATTCAGAACTTCCCGCTTAAGACCAAAGCCACCAAAACCGATCTCGCAAATCTCGGATAACTTACTTCCTCCGGGATGCATAGCATAAGGGCTACCATGCGACTCTCAAGAATCCTTTGCCTCAATTCCCGATCCTTGACATACGTACCTTACCCTTGAAACACAATACTCTATCGTCAAGTAACACCATAATCTTCCAGCTCCCATTCTCGCACCGCCGTAGCTTAGCACTCAAATCATCGCTCACCAACCTGCCTTTCTTTCACTTGGCTCAACCACATCGGCTTTACTTGTAATTCCACTAGCAAGCTTCCGTCGTCATAAAGACTAAGATGTGCAAACATTGCCCTTAGATCTGACACCACTTTTTGACTTAAAGCATCTGCGACCACATTCGCCTTGCTTGGGTGGTACTCTATAGAACAGTCGTAGTCTTTCAACAACTCCACCCACCTTCGCTGTCTCAAATTTAGCTCCTTTTGAATCAGCAGATATTTCAGACTCTCGTGGTCCGTATATATCACTGACTTTTTCCCATATAAATAATGCCTCCATACCTTAAGAGCAAAGACTACCACTGCCAACTCCAAGTCATGCGTCGGGTAGTTAACCTCGTGTGGCCTCAATTGCCGAGACGCATACGCAACTACCTTCCCGTCTTGCATCAAAACACATCCTAATCCTGTGTGAGAAGCGTCACAATACACCACGAAATCCTTCCCTGCCTCAGTCAATCAAACCGAGCTTCACCAAAACCCTCTTAAGCTTCTTAAAGCTCTCTTCGTCTTATCCGCCCATACTGAAAGGTACCTCCTTTCTCAACAATTTCGTTAAAGGTGCAGCTATCGATGAAAATCCTTCAACAGATCTTCTGTAGTAGCCTACTAATCCCAAGAAACTGCGAATCTCAGCTACAGACTTAGGTGGTTTCCAATCTAACACTGCCTCAATCGTCCGAGGATCCACCCTTATCCTTTCTGCAGACACCACATGGCCTAAAAACGCAACTTCTTTCAGCCAAAATTCACACTTGCTGAATTTGGCATAAAGCTTCTTCTCCCTTAACACTTGCAACACTATCCGGAGATGCTTATCATGCTCTATCTCTGACTTAGAATACACTAGGATGTCGTCTATGAACACCACGATGAACTGATCCAAGTAGGGTTGAAAAACCTGATTCATCATATCCATGAACGCAGCTGGGGCGTTCGTCAATCCGAACGACATTACTAAAAATTCATAATGCCCGTATCTTGTTCGGAAAGCTGTCTTATGGATACCCACTTCCTTTACCTTAAGCTGATGATACCCCGACCTTAGATCTATCTTTGAGAATACCGCAGCTCCCTTAAGCTGATCGAACAAGTCGTCGATCCTCGGAAAAGGATACTTGTTCTTGATGGTCAGCTTATTCAACTGCCGGTAATCTATACACATTCTCATCGTTCCGTCCTTCTTCTTTACAAACAAGACCGGTGCTCCCCATGGAGACACACTAGGTCGGATAAACCCACGATCAAGTAACTCCTGAATCTGAGCCTTAAGCTCAACCAACTCCTTTGGTGCCATTTTATACGGAGCGATAGATACTGGTGCCGTACCAGGCAACAAGTCAATCCCAAATTCTACCTCCCGATCCGGAGGCAATCCTGAAAGTTCTTCCAGAAAAACATCCACAAATTCTCTTACAGTCCTGACTCCTTCAACAGTTGCCTCCTTAGCCTCCAAGGCACTAACCAACATCAGAAAAGCTACACATCCCTTTCTAACCATTTTTTCTGCCTTAAGGCGATACTACATTTGATAAGTAATTCGCGCCTCGCCCAAAGACCACAACTTCTCATCATCAATAGTTCTTAATGACATCCGCTTAGCAGCACAATCCACATTTGTACGATATTTCACTAGCCAGTCCATGCCTAAGATCAAGTCAAATTCCCCGAATGGCAACTCCATTAAGTTAGCCGGAAACTGCGTCCCTTGAGCTTCTAAAGGCACTTCCTTAAAGAGTTTATCTACTACTACAGTCTGTCTTAAAGAACTAAGTACAGTCATCTTCCTAGGTACGGTCTCAGAAGTCACATGCAGAGTTCCAGATACTTCACTAGCGATATATGAATGAGTTGACCCTATATCTATCAAAGCAATAAAGGGCAACCCAAAAATTAGAAATGTACCCGTGATAACATCAGGTGCATCACTATCCTCTCTGACGAATCGCATATACCGCACTGGCCGTCTCGGCCAAGATTACCATCGCCTCGCCTGGGTCCCGCGACCTCTACCGTAACCATTACTTCTTCCATTCGACCACGACCCTCATCGGTTGTTTGTCCACCTCCGCCACTGATTAACACCACGACTCTTTGGCGGTTCTTATCTGTATTCATCGGACAATCCTTAATCATATGATCTTTAGACCCACACTTGAAACATCCCCCGGTCTTTTTCCAACATTCTCTCAGGTGCATCTTCCCAAAATGAGCACAAGTACGATATTGTCCTCCCGTAGCAACCTGCTGACCTCGCGGCCCATCAACTCTAGATTTCTTTTGAAAATTCCCGGATGGTCCTAAAGACCCATAGCTCCTCTTATTCTTATTCTGACTTCGGTCTCAGTTCTGTCTCTCAGCCCGCTTAACTTCTTCAGCTATCCATGATTTATCTACTAAGACTGCAAAGTCTCTTTCTCGGTGCGGAGCAATCAACACTCGTAGCTCATCTCTCAGTTCGTCCTTGAATCTGATACACCGCTCATAATCAGTAGCTACTATCCCTCTAGCATATCGGCTAAGTCGCAAGAACTCTGCTTCATACTCAGCTATCGACTTATTTCCTTGTACTAAATTCAGAAATGCCTTTCTCTGAGAGTTGATGTAGCTAGCTCCAACGTATTTCCCTTCAAACTCAACCTTAAAATACCCCCAATGCACTCGATCCGCAGGGGTACTCTCCTTGACAGTGAGCCACCACTGGTAGGCCTCATCACGAAGTAGTGAAACAGCACCTTTCAACTTTTCCTCAGCAATGTAGTCCAAATCGTCCATGATCCTCTCGACTGCCTCTAACCAGTACTCCGCTACATTCGGAGCTACCCCAGATACACCCCTAAAAATTTCGGCTCCGTTTGATCAAAGTCTCTCAACTACTGACTTTCAAGACCCATTTCCCATACTAGCCCCCGCTACTCGCTCTAAAACTCGCAAAGATAGCTTTGTGATATCGCGTCATCTCCTCCGGCTTGCTCTTGAAATTCCACCCAACAATGGGTGGCGGAGCTTCATTTTCTAACCTTGACCAGATCTAACGGTTCCGACACGACCATTCTCGCTTCTCTGAGTCCACGACGACCACGTCCCCTAGAACTCATGTCTACTACGCGTCTTATCTATTTTTACGAAAAAGTTTTATGCATTAGAGTCTTTTCACTTCTTGTTTAAAGAAAGTTTTATGCAACAGATATTTATTCAGTGGTTTTTCCGTAGAAGTACACATATACCTAGGGTCCATGTCTCTAAAGTATAGTTTCCTTAGACTTATCAATTAAAGTACCATACATTCACATCAATTTATCAACAACAGAACTTACCTGATGGACCTGGGCCGAGAACTCAAAAGCTATGCTTCTATAAAACCATTTTAACTAAAGAAAATTTTCAAAAGTCATTTGGGCCTAATTTTGAAAACGCTGTGGGCTTCAAAACCCAAGGCCGAGAGTTTAAAATCTGGCTCGATACCAAGTTTAAACACCCCAAACCCGCCCACAAGCCCCGAATTTGATCTCGTATGTTCCTCGAGTAAAACTTCAATTAATTCTCGCTTTGTTTTATAAGAAAATATAATGGTTTCATTATACAATGGATCTACTTAGTGGTCGCGTTGTAAATGGTGTTTATATAAGTTGGTGTCTCATTAAAACGTTATTTTTTATGAAAACGATTATAAGTTAAAAGAAAGTCAAATTTAAAACTCATTATTATTGTGAAAACCATAGGTGTTTAGGTGTCAAAACAGTTTAAGCTATTTTTTGAAATCATTTAATTATTTAGTAAATATTTGATCGTAACAGATTAAAAATCTAAAACGTAAAAATTTAAACAGTTCATAGCGGCCTTATTACAAAAATAACATAACCCAAAATAAATCCTAAATAATAAAAGAAAACGTAGCAAGTTTAATTAAAAGAAAATCCGATGTACTAAATTGAGCAATGGCCACCACGTAGTCCTCTCTGACCCGATCCATCACGCTAAGCGTCACCTGAAAATATATCCCATAAAGGGTGAGTCAACAGACTCAATGTGTAACATTACACTAAAAGCCCAATCGATCATGGCCATTAAGCCCATTTAAAACATATTTAGCCATAAGCCCATTTTATAGCAAATCGATAAAAATCGATTAAATCACATGTATATATAAAATGAAATGCAATCCCGAGCCCACCTAAAATCCATCCGCTACACACCACCGTATCTACCAATCACACCGGGGATTACTAAATCGACCCTCCATCCGCTACACACCATCGAAGGTAGTTGCTGCAGTCAACATGCACATCGCCCTTATAATTTTGTGGCATGGCCACCAGATAATTGTGACCGAAGTCACCGGATTCATAATATGTGACCGAAGTCACCGGATTCATATATGTGACCGAAGTCACCGGATTCATATATGTGACCGAAGTCACCGGATTCATGTGGTAAAAACCACCGGAACACTTCCCCTTTATCAATATCACCCATATGCCCATGCACATACATATTATTCAAATTTTATGCAATATACCCCAAAATCATAACAGAGTCATACTTATTTCATATTTATGCTTATAACATTATTAACGAAGTATTGGGGGTAAACATACCTGAATACCATGTACCACTGAATGGTACCCGCAACCATTATCATACATATTTTTCTTACACTTACAAATCATTAATATTATAGATCTATTAGAAATTTAATATAGTATTACACACCTTATAACAGTGAGAATTATACTACCCCACTCGTCGATACCTAAATATTTATCACACTTGATTAGAACACTAATACTTATAAAACTATACTATTGATGAATAATCAAATTCCTTACCCTAGGAATCTCGAACAACAATTATATGTGATTTTTCTCCGATAGATGGATCAAAACTCGATGACAAACCACGAACAAATAATGGCTCGGGTGTACGTACAACTTCAAATAATCGATCTTCGTTGGCAGAGGGTCCACAACCCGGTGGAAAGTCTCAGATCCCCGATACAGCCCTTCATTTGAAATTTGAGGGTATAGCAGAACCACCCCTCTTCCAAACACTCCTTATCGCTCTTTTCGAACCTATTTTGTTTGCCCTAAAATCTTACGTTCATGGGAAAATAATCGAGCGATAGAGTCCCCTAAAACAAAAGCGATTAGTAGTCTATCTAAAACGATATAACAAGTAATATAAAACTCCTTTACCTTGAATATTTAATTCCCGATGGTTCTCTCCTTAATCGTTGGCTACAAAAAGAATCCTGAAATCCTCCTTCAAGGTTTCGGCCAAGGAGAATAAAAGGATTAGATTCCTAAAATTGGCTAATCCAAAAGAAAAGAAAGAAAAACGATTGACGCTTAATCCTTACCAAGAACGCGAGATTGATTGCACCCTTACTTGAACTATAAAGAGATTCTACCTTAACAATTAAGAAGAAAAGAAATGGAGTTTAGGGAGATTCGACAATGATTGTGTTTTGGTTTGAAGAGGTTGTGGCCATGGTAAATTTTGGGAGAAAGAGATTCGGCCTAAACACAATGAAAAGAAAAGAAAAGAATAGAAGAGAAAAGAAATGGTAGATTCAGCTTTAACAAAAGAGAAGAGAGAGATGAGAGGTTTAAGATGTTATGGTTATGGTGAAAATGGAGGATGGTTTCGGCTATTACAAGAGAAAGAAGAAGAAAAGAAAAAGATGAAAAATGACCTTAGTGCTATGATGATTTCGGCACTAGAGAGGAAGAAAAGAAAAGAGAAAATGTCTTCAAGGCTTTTAGTGTTTTCGACAATAGGGGAAAAGAAACTTGAGAGACTAGGCAAATTAAACCAAAATGGTCAAAAATGATAGCCAAAACAAAACAAAACATTCACCTAATGCCAATGACAATTTCGGCTAAGGAGAAAGATTTTGGAGAAAAGGGAAAAGATGCACAAATTGCTAAGAGTTTGGCCAACTATCCACCCCCTAATCCCATACAACATTCGGCCAACTCACATCCCAACACAATCCCACCTTTTCCTCCTCATTTCCTCCCTATCTTCCCCCTAATCACTTCCACAATTAAGCCAACCCCCTTTAGCCCCTTATGCCGTCTACATTCATGGTCAAATGGCCATAGAAAAACTTTCAAAACATCACCCATTCATCAAGCCTTATGTCCCCTTATCCTTCCATAACACCTTGATTCCATACCTTAACTAATAGCTTGCCTTTTTCCTTTGGTCTACTATCCAAAAATGAAAGAAAATCTATCCATACTAAGATAAGGCTTGACTGACACTATAGGAAAGAGAACAAAAATAAAAATCCTTCCAATTGCTAGCTAAGGGATTCGAACCTCTCCCCTCATGCATTCACCCATGCGCCAACACCACTTTGCCAATTGACTTGTTGTGATTAAAACCTCATACCAATTTTTCTTAAAGCCTATCTTGCTTGGCTCTATCTTAAGACTTAAAAATTTAATATTTATCACACTTGATTAGAACACTAATACTTATAAAACTATACTATTGATGAATAATCAAATTCCTTACCCTCAGAATCTCGAACAAAAATTATATGTGATTTTTCTCCGATAGATGGATCAAAACCCGATGACAAACCACGAACAATAATGGCTTGGGTATACGTACAACTTCAAATAATCGATCTTTGTTGGTGGAGGGTCCACAACCCGGTGGAAAGTCTCGGATCCCCGATACAGCCCTTCGTTTGAAATTTGAGGGTATAGCAGAACCACCCCTCTTCTAAACACTCCTTACCGCTCTTTTCGAACCTATTTTGTTTGCCCCAAAATCTTACGTTCACGGGAAAATAATCGAGCGATAGAGTCCCCTAAAATGAAAGCGATTAGTAGTCTATCTAAAACGATATAACAAGTAGTATAAAACTCCTTTACCTTGAATATTTAATTCCCGATGGATCTCTCCTTAATCGTTGGCTACAAAAAGAATCTTGAAATCCTCCTTCAAGGTTTCGGCCAAGGAGAATAAAAGGATTAGATTCCTAAAATCGGCTAATCCAAAAGAAAAAGAAAGAAAAACGATTGACAGTTAATCCTTACCAGTAACGCGGAGATTGATTGCACCCTTACTTAAACTATAAAGAGATTCGGCCTTAACAATTAAGAAGAAAAGAAATGGAGTTTAGGGAGATTCGGCAATGATGGTGTTTTGGTTTGAAGAGGTTGCGGCCATGGTGAATTTTGGGAGAGAGAGATTCGGCCTAAACACAATGAAAAGAAAAGAAAAGAATAGAAGAGAAAAGAAATGGTAGATTCGGCTTTAACAAAAAGAGAATAGAGAGATAAGAGGTTTAAGGTGTTATGGTTATGGTGAAAATGGAGGATGGTTTCGGCTATTACAAGAGAAAGAAGAAGAAAAGAAAAAGATGAAAAATGACCTTAGTGCTATGATGATTTCGGCACTAGAGAGGAAGAAAAGAAAAGAGAAAATGTCTTCAAGGCTTTTGGTGTTTTCGGCAATAGGGGAAAAGAAACTTGAGAGACTAGGCAAATTAAACCAAAATGGTCAAAAATGATAGCCAAAACAAAACAAAACTTTCACCTAATGCCAATGAGAATTTCGGCTAAGGAGAAAGATTTTGGAGAAAAGGGAAAAGATGCACAAATTGCTAAGAGTTTAGCCAACTATCCACCCCCTAATCCCATACAACATTCGGCCAACTCATATCCCAATACAATCCCACCTTTTCCTCCTCATTTCCTCCCTATCTTCCCCCTAATCACTTCCACAATTAAGCCAACCCCCCTTAGCCCCTTATGCCGTCTACATTCATGGTCAAATGGCCATAGAAAAACTTCCAAAACATCACCCATTCATCAAGCCTTATGTCCCCTTATCCTTCCATAACACCTTGATTCCATACCTTAACTAATAACTTGCCTTTTTCCTTTGGTCTACTATACAAAAATGAAAGAAAATCCATCCATACTAAGATAAGGCTTGACCGACACTATAGGAAAGAGAACAAAAATAAAAATCCTTCCAATTGTTAGCTAAGGGATTCAAACCTCTCCCCTCATGCATTCACCCATGCGCCAACACCACTTTGCCAATTGACTTGTTGTGATTAAAACCTCATACCAATTTTTCTTAAAGCCTATCTTGCTTGGCTCTATCTTAAGACTTAAAAATTTAATATTTTTTTCTAAGGCATTCTCTTACATACTGAAGTTCTTGAAACTCCCAAAGCACACTCAAACCACACATAGGTATGCTACCACATACAATTAAGTTAAAATGCATAACCCCTATATTCCGGATATTACACTGGTGATCCAGAGGTGATCACTTTTGTGTCTGTGTTGTGAATTAGATGTTATGTAATGATCCATGGGAAAATTGATGTGTATTTCTGAATTCTAATAATTGAGAGTATCTTATACTACAGAAGATTTTGAAGACGAATTAGTGGAAACTGCTTGAGCTATTACAATGGTGGGTATAGTCATTGTAACACTTCTCAGATGCGAGTTAGTTACTCGGTTGACTCTAGTTGATAATATCCTAGTTTTAGCAAGGTTAATGACTATAGTGAGCCTTCCTTTCAGAATAGAAGAGCTCGGAAACGTTGATAAGTGGTATTTTAAACAAGCTATCCATACTAGATGAAATTTCCGTTGTTGATGCTTCCTCGAGATAGAAAGTGAATGATGATGAATCCAGAACTTATACAGAAGTTTTGACATGAGATTTGGTAGTGGCATATCTGATAAAGTAAGAATAAAGAAGTACATTTATGTGCATAAATGTTTGACAACAGAGTACTTTTCATGAGATGAATGAGTTTATGGTCAGAAGTGGTTGACCACAGAAAGTTGAGTTTTAAAAGCGTTCAATTTAGGATTATTTATAGCTGGTGGATGCTTTAATAAGAAAGTGAGGTAAAACCTTATAGATTTCCAGTGTGATTGGACAAAATTCCCAAGAAGGGGAAATGAAATTCAAGTTGTAGTAAATTGACCTATAAGGATCCGAATGATTATTCAGATTTGTGAAGAGTTCCAAATTAGTGGATCATTGAGTATATGCCTGGGAGGAATAAGTACCTAGGTCGCAAGTGGTGCTTCGACCTTATGTATTATAGCTTAAAGATTGTTGTCAGAGGAAACTTGTGGATAAGTGACTTTGTGATTTTGAAGAATTTATGGAAATGTTTTAAGAATGTTGGTAACAACTCCTCCTGATAAGATTTTCGAAGACGAAAATCCCTAAGGGGGAGAATTGTAACAGCCTGATTTAAGGTCTAGTCAGAATAGTGATCTCGAAATCACTAAACTGAGAAAAGAGAAAATTATTTTCATGTTATATTATGTGTTATAACATGTTTATAAAGATGTATGAAAGTTTTGGTGTTTTAATTTTAGCAATTTCATGCTAAATCGCGTAAAAGGACTAAATCGCATAGAGTGCAAAAGTTCTATTCTATAGGCTAAAGGTACCAAATAGCCATGAAATATTAATTGGAGGGTTTTTAAAGGGAAATTAGACCATCTTGAATATGATGGCCGGCCATGTAGACAAGAGGGGACAAGAGTTTTAATTTTTGGTCAAAGTTGGTGGGTTGAAATTGATGTTTATAATAAAATAAAGAAAGGAAAAAGATATCATCTTTTTCTCTCTTCTTCTCCACCAAAAATGAGCAGCAACAAGGGGGTTTTGAAGCTTAAAATTTCATCACGCAATCCTCCTCCCTAGTAAGTGATTTTGATAATTTTTCTTGAAGAACATTGTACTTTTGTGATCCCCAAAGCTTAAGCTAGCTAATGAGAGGACTATTTTACAATATGGTTGAGAGTCTAGGGACTTGCCATTAGAGAGTATATGTTGTTTGATGAGTTTTTATGGAAGAAAATGAATGATAGGATGATGAGAAACAACTTTTGTGAAAGGATTTTCATGGAAAATACCTAAAATGGGTTATTATGCAAAGGTTATAATTTTTTCATTAAGGTATGAAATAGTTGCAATTGGAGATAGATGTAAGAGGATTAAATGTTCAGCTAGGTTTGTTTAACAAGAAATTGAGATGAAAATTTATTTACGAGCCTAGGGGCAAAATCATAATTTTGGAAAGTGTTGGGGCAAAATAGTCAATTTTTGCCTAGAGTGTATATTACGATATATTATGATTTATAAGTGATTAAATTAGTAAATTTCATTGTTCTAGATCAAAGAAAATGAGTTTCTGACCTAGAACGACTGAAAAGAGAAATGTGGGCAAATAGTCCTTTCCGGCTATTTCGACAACGAGGTAAGTTCATGTATGATTGTTGTGACTATGTATGAGATAATTTAATATTCCAATGTTGTATGGAAGGTAGATTTACACTGTGAAATTATGATACATCCTTGATGAGATGTCAAGAGAATTGAATTTAAGAGTAACGAAAAATGTATATAGAATGCTATAATGATGGTTAAAGTCTCGAGTAAGACCATATTGGAATATGGTATTGGTGTAGGAGTTCATCTAAGATCATGACAAGGACATGTCATCGATAAGTTTATATGTGAAAGACCCTATTGGGGGTATGATGTCGATGAGAATTATGTGTATGAGACTCAAGAGAGTTATTTAACAATTTGAATGTAGGTGGTTGTACCACAAGAAGTACAAGTTAGTGTTAGAACTGAATTGAGATGAATTCAATATATGATGAACCCCTAGTGGGATATGTGTTATTAACGCACCTTAGTTGCATGAGATAAATTTATTGTTGTACTGCGTGAATGTGAATCGGTGTCGTAGAAAGTCAAGTAAGAATGATAGTAGGTAAGGATGTTCACGGATGAACATTTGAAATTGTGAATGTATAGTAACGGTGAGCTTATGCAAATGCACCTCATTGATGGGCTATGTGCATTACCATCAACTATATCATAATCGATAGGTTGTGTGCAATACCATCACTTAGAAATGATTGGTGAGCTAAGTACGAAATCACTATGTGTATTAATGAATGGTGGGCGGTGTGCGATGCCACCCCATTAGAGATTCAATCGTGGGCTAAGAGTGACCACTGAGAGATTAGTGGTATTAGTGACTTATTTATAGGGTTGATGTATGGTTTCATGTAATTAAATGGTGATCAGTGCATGAATGAATGCTATCCAGTATGAGTAGTTGGCTGGTAACAGGGTAAGAGTGTGGTAAAATATTGAATGAGTAAGTTTCAACAATGATTGAGTAAGTAACCGTGAGCTTATGAGAAAAGCTTATTATAATAACTTGTAGTCATGGATATTCAATGAATATCAGTGCTTTTTAGTTTATGCAGATGAACTTACTAAGCGTTATTGCTTACTCCTCTTCTTTCCTCTTCTCTTATAGGTTTCTTTCGCTAGCTCGGGTTGGAGATCGCCGGAGATGTTTTCACACTATCGTACAGATCCTTGGTATGAGGTATCAAGTCCTATTAAGTTATGGCATGTATAGGGCTAGAACTTAAGGTTGATTAAGTTGTGGTTAAAGGTGCTTAATTGTGTTGGCCTAAGAGGGCTCATAGTTTAATTGTGTATAGCCGCTATTGATGGCTAAGTTGTTGTAATTGTATGGTAGTAACACTTTATTTTCATGAATCAAATGTATGAATTCATGTGTTTTAGTCGTTGATTTGAGACTTTATTGAATCAGTATATTAATGTATGAAATGTAGGATGGAAAAAGGGCTTGGTATATAGCCTCTAAGTGTTCACACTTAGACACACTGCGGCGTGTGTCTGGCCGTCTAACCTCGCACCTTATGATTACTTGTTAGAATAGGCCATGGGTGAATTCCCACTGCCGTGTGCATGAGCCGTGTAAGACCCACAGCTTGGGCATGGGCGTGTGCTCAGGTCGTGTTAAATAAGTCAATAGCTCCACAAGGTTGAAGGACACCTGTAAAATCAAAGCAGAGGGTGAGTTACAAGAACTCAGTGTGTAATCCCCTAAACGGTCATTAACTAGGCGTGAGCCCATACAGAAGCAAACAAAGCTGAAGCCCATACAGAAACAGACTGGCCTTAGCCCTATTAATATGGAAAAGAAGATAATGTATGCAACCCAATGTAAAAATCCATCTGCTACACACCACCCGTACCAGCCCAACACACCTGTGGGGATTTCTAAATTGACCCATCCATCTGCTACACACCTCGATGGTAGATAAGCTGCTCATCATAGAATTTTTGGTAAAGCCACCAGAATAACAAAATATACGTGGCATGGCCACTACACAGATTGTGGCAGAGCCACCAGAATATGTGGCAGAGCCACAAGATCACACTTCCTCCGATCATCAATAAGCCAATCCCATGCAGAATATCATGTATGCAAGCATATATCAAAGATGATGTATGAAATAATTTACCGTCATAACCAGATAAACATAATACTAACAATCATTCTAATCAACCCATAAGGGTATAACAATAATCTTACCCACTGAGGGTATTTTGCTAATTTGCCCTCTAGGGGTATTTTGGTAATTTACTCATCTAACGGCCTTTCCGAAGGCCTACTATTGTCTCAAGCAACACAGGACCCTTTTTGGGTCTCTACGAAATTATTGGGCCTAAAATCCATCTTAAGTCCAATCGGGTCCACACGCTCATGTGGCCCATTTCGCATGATTTCAGCCTCAGATTTGCAGATTTCACATTCGAACTTATCATTTGCTAGTTTTTCAACATTTTGCCCAAGGGGGCCAGATAGCCCGTTGGGCCCACTTGGCCTATTTTGGCCTAGTTAGGCCCGTTACAGCCTTAGTATCGAGAGAGTGTTTGTGGCACTCTCAATGACTTATCATCACGACTTGTATCTCGATTTACCACTTCGAGCGCCCGTACGCTCGAGTGGTCCCAGTTGCTAGCTTTTCAACTTTTTGACTTTTGGCCGTATCACAGAACATCACAAATAACCATCGAAATGGGTGTGAGATTACACACCTATTGAGATTAGTGGTACGCACACTTTTTCCAAACACCTGAGATCAGCGTTGACTAACGATTAGTCTTAATACGATATCTTCCAAACATTGGGATTGCTAAAACACTCTACATCACTTACCCAAAAATCCAAAAATTCCACTACAATGGAAAATTGTATAAACGCTCCTTTGGTTTACACCCGACGAGTCCCTTGCAATGTTGAAACCAAGAAGAAGTGTTAGCCATTTAGAACTCGCATCCAACTTAAAAACATGGAAGCCTTTCGACTTGAATAAGAATCAACCAAAGAGTATAACCTACCACCAATATTCGGCCTTAAACCCACTTACCAATTAACTTCCGAAATCTAGGGCTACGAGGATGATAAGTAGTAAAAAAGGATGACTTGATTCGGCCCTTATCAAAAGAGAACAAAAGGAGTTAAAAATAAAAACAAGTGGTTAAGTTCGGCTTAGCCAAGAGGTGAGAGTTTCGGCTTAGCCAAATCAAGAGAAGAAAAACGAAAAACATGAAAGAAGGAGAAAGAACCATTACCTTAATATCAAGGATGAGCCGAACGGAATGACAAGATTCGACACTAGTAGCAAGACAAACGAACTCTAGATTCGGCTATAGAGGCTTTGATCAAAGAGAAACCGAATGGACAAGCAGATTCGGCAGACAACGGACCCGCAAGCCTCAGACTATAATTGAAAGAAGAGAAGAACCGATTCAAATTGGGGAAAAGTAGAGGTTCGATTAATGGAGAAAAGGTAGAGAAGCAAAGAAGAAGAAGTGAGGTTTCAGTTATGGTGAACACACAAGAGAGATGAGGTGAGAGGAAAATGGAAAAGGATGTGTGAAAAGGGGTGGAAAGGAGAGGTTTGGCCAAGGTTTACTAGGTAATAAGCAGAAACAACAACGTATGAAGCCAAGTGAATGAGAGGAAAAAGTGACTTAGAAATTCGGCACTAGCACAATTGATTCGCCAAGACCCGAAATGCACAATTGCAAAGCAAAAGAAGTTCTACAGAATTTTGGCACACTCCCTTACACAAAGCCGAAAATGCTACTCCAACTCATTTACTCAACCGAAAATTCCCTTTATTAGACCCCCACTTTCAACCACCTCTTCTCACACTTTGAATCCCATGATCCTCTCCCCAAATCACTTCACCATTCACTCTCCATCACCCATTCAAACATATTTGACCAATTCAAATCTTCACCAAGTAGAGTTCCACTCCAATTCCACCTCTTCCCCTCCTTGAGCACAAAATAAAACTTCCATATGCAGCATGTGGGATTCGAACACTCTCCCACCTTGCTATCACACTGGCGCCACCTATACTCCACTATGTGGCCATTTGTGTCTTACAATATGCACAACAAAAGTTAAGCCTACAGCTAAAGTCTAATTCCATTTAAAAGAAAACAATCTAAAAGGAAAAACAAGTACCAAGACTAGAACCTTGGATCCCTTGCTTCCCTGTGGCGTCACTCCCTTGCTCCCGAAGTGGCGCCACTACATGAAACACCCCAAACCTGGCCCACGAGCCCTGGCCGGATCTGGCATGCTTCTAGAGAAAATCCATTCAAAACTTATTTGAACTTTGCCAAATTTTGTGTGTTTTTGAAGAATAGTTGATTTGGTGTCAAAACATTTAAATATTTTTTTACATTTTTGAGAAAATTTATTTAGTCTCAATTTAATAACAACCTTATCATAATAAACCAATTTAAAACACTTACTTAAAACAGTTAATAATAATGGCCATAATTACATCAAAAACAAATCCCGAATAAATCTAAAATACTAAAAAAAAAGACAATGAATATAGAATAACTCTGAGCTGAGCATGGCCACCATTATGCTCCTGCCGACCCGGTCCATTACTGAGTGTCACCTGAAAATATATCCCACAACGGGGTGAGTCAAACGGACTCAGTGTGTAACCACCAACACAAACTCTCAATCAATTTAGGCATGTCAAATCATACATATAAAACATATATAATCAATGATGCAAACCCGAACCCAAACCTAGATAACCATCCGCTACACATCACCTGTACCAACCATCACACCGTGGGGACTACTAAGTCGACCCTCCATCCGCTACACATCATCGAAGGCGTCGCTGCATTTACTTGCACATTGCCCTTATAAATTCGTGGCATAGCCACCAGATAATATTTTGTGACGTAAGTCACCACATTCAGATTACGTGACATGAGTCACCACATTTAGATATTGTGGTATAAATCACCAAATCACTTCCCCTTTTCATATCACCCATATGCCCCATGTCATACAAATCATACAATTATCATGCTTTATACCTTATTTCACATTCTTATCAATATTCACTTATTGACGTAATATGAAAGATTACGTACCTGGATGTTCTGTACCATTGTTTGGTACCTTTAACCACGCCACATACTTTCATTCACATATATATTAAAATATTATCAGAATCTATTAAGATTTAGTGTGGGCTACACACCGTTCACTTAACGCTTTCAATCGAAATCTCGAAAACCCGATCTAATGCTTTAGATCCTTAGTTCCTACATTCGCCAACCTTAAGTACTTCAATAAAAAGCCATTCGGCTAAATAATCAAACTCAAGGATTAACGAATCGAAATCTTACCTTGCTACCGATTTGATTACTAATCAAATCCCGAAATTCCGTGATATTTCTTCCTTGCAATTGGCCAACACTAGTTCACCGGACTTGGTTAGTTTCGGCTTTTGAACAAATAAGAAACCGATCTACAATATTAACTATGGCCTTGGCCGACTATCATGGTTCACTTACTTTGTGGATCTAAATTCCAAAAAGTGTCTCTTGGTTGTGGTATCTCATTAAATACCTATAAACTCATGTTAGATCCAATTCTAACATTAAATCACAATAAGTAGCCCTTGGCCGAATATCACATAACTTACCTTGGATATTGAAATCCCGATACCTCCTTATAGTCGACTATAGCAAAATCCCAAAGAATCCTTCATAGTTTCGCCAAAGACATTAAGGGATTAGTTCCTGATTTTGGCTAAAAGAAAAGTTTGAAGATTGAATAACAATTGATCTTACCCTTAAGAAATCGGCCGAGAGAGTCAAGGCGGAGAAATCGGTTCAAAGAGTTTAAACTTTTGGCTCTTGGATGATCACTAGAAAGATTCGGTTTTAACAAGAAAAGAAAAGAAAAGTATAGGACCTAGGAAGAATCGGTAATGGCTATCAAATGGGAAAGAGAGGCATTTTTGGTGTGATTCGTGTATGGAAAAGAAAAGAATGAGAATTCAGAGGAGAACAAAGATAACTTTCGGCTAGAAAATTAAAAGAAAAAGAAAAGTGACAGCTTTGGAGAGAAAAAAGCAAACAAAAGGGAGGCTAGAATGATTAATGAAATTCGGTTATCCCCCCTTACTATGCTTGGCCGAAAATCACATCAAAGGAGTCCCTAGGCCGGCCACACTCATCCCCTATCTATTCCCTTATTTTTCTCTTATCACTTCATTTAAAATTAATAAAAAAAATCCATCATTTATCCCTTATCTTAGCCGAATTTTTACAAAAGATTAAACTCATCCCTTTAGTGCCTTAGTGTCGTCCACTACTGCTCACTCCTGCAGCAAAATAAAACTCTTTCATTTACTTCCCACATTGCTTGAACCTAGGCCCTTGCACCCTGCTTGTGGCGTCACATACTGAGCCCCTAAGTGGCACCTCCAAGCCACTTAAACAAGCCCATTTTTGTGTCATATTTCCCCTTCTAATTTTCTTAAGACCTTTTAGGCTTAGCTCCCTCTTGAAACTTAAAATTAAATAATTTCTAAAGCATTTATCTACATTCTGAAGTTCACAAAATTCATAAAACACATTCATAATATACACAGGCATGCAAGCACATGCAATTAAGCAAAAATGCACAAGCCCTAATTCCCGGATATTACAGTTCTACCCCCTTAAAATAATTTCGATCTCGAAATTACCTGGCTAGAATAGGTAGGGTATTATTGTTGCATTGCTTCTTTCAGCTCCCAAGAAGCTTCTTCCGATCCATGGTTACACCACAACACTTTAACCAGAGGGACCGACTTCCTCCGAAGCACCTTCACATCTCGTTCCAGAATCTGAATCGGTCTTTCTCATAGGACAGATCTGGTCTCAGCTCCATCTCCTCAACCAGTATTATATGAGATGGATCCGATCGATATCGACATAGCATCGAAACATGGAATACATCGTGCATCTGCTGCGACTCTGGTGGCAACTCTAACTGGTATGCCACTGTTCCAACTCGCTTCAATACCCTGTAAGGTCCTATAAACATGGGACTTAGCTTCCCTTTTCGACCAAATCTCATCACCTTTTTCCAAGGCGACACTTTAAGAAACACTTGATCTCCCACATCAAATTCTATTTCCTTCTGTTTGAGATCTGCGTACGACTTCTGCCTGTCAGATGCCTCCTTCAACCGTGTCTGAATTACCTTAACCTTTTCTTCTGATTCTGCCACAATTTTTGGACCAAAAATCTGAGTTCTCCCAATTTCGTCCAACATGTGGGAGTGCAACACTTCCGTCCATATAGTGCTTCGTACGGTGCCATCCAAATGCTTGCCTGATAGCTGTTATTGTAAGCAAATTCCGCTAAAGGCAAATATTCTTCCCAACTTCCTCTGAAGTCTATCACACAACCCCTCAACATATCCTCTAACACTTGGATCACTCGCTCAGATTGGCCATCCGACTGCGGATGGAATGCCGTACTGAAATCTAATCTGGTACCCAAATCTTGATGTAGTGCCTTCCAAAATTGAAACGTAAACCTCGGATCCCTACCCGAGATAATCGACACCGGTACTCCGTGTAGCCTCATGATCTCAGCTACATACAACTTTGCCAATTTCTGGAGAGAATAGTCAACCCGCACTGGAATGAAATGCGTGGACTTTGTCAATCGATCTACTATCACCCATACCAAGTCCTTCTTAGTAGGCGTAAGGGGAAGCCCACTAACGAAGTCCATGGTAATTCTCTCCACTTCCATCGCGAAATTTGTATTGGTCAAGCAACCTCGACGAACTTGGTGTTCAAATTAACTCACCGACACGCCAAGCACTTGCCAACAAATTTCAGAACTTCCCATTTAAGACCGTGCCACCAAAACTGCTCCTTTAAATCTCTATACAACTTACTACCTCCGGGATGCATAGCATAAGGACTACTATGCGATTCTCAAGAATTCTCCGCTTTAACTCCTCGTTCTTCTAATCTACGACCTTACCCTTGAAACACAATACTCCATCGCCATTAATACCATAGTCCTTCAACTCCCCACTCTGTACTTGCCGAAGCTTAGCACTTAGATCATCATCTGTCAACTGACCCTCTTTCACCTCATTCAGCCATGTCGGCTTAACTTGTAATTCTGCCAATAAGCTTCCGTCGTCATACAAGCTAAGATGTGCAAACATTGCCCTTAGATTCGACACTACTTTTCAACTTAGGGCATCTGCCACAACATTCGCCTTGCCCGAGTGATACTCTATGGAACAATCGTAGTCCTTCAATAACTCCACCCACCTTCGCTGTCTCAGGTTCAGCTCTTTCTGAGTCAGCAAATACTTCAGGCTCTTGTGGTCTGTGTAGATCATTGACTTTTCTCCATATAGGTAGTGCCTCCACACTTTAAGAGCAAAGACCACTGCTGCCAATTCCAAATCATGCGTCGAGTAGTTAACCTCGTGTGGCCTTAATTATCGAGATGCATAAGCAACTACCTTTCCGTCTTGCATCAATACGCATCCCAAACCTGTGTGAGAGGCATCACAATACACCATGAATTCTTTCCCTGCCTCAGGCTGAATCAAAACTGGAGCTTCAGTCAAGACTCTCTTAAGCTTCTCAAAACTCTCCTGTTGCTTATCAGTCCATACGAAAGGTACCTCCGTCATTAGCAACTTCGTCAAAGGTGCTACGATCGACGAGAACCCTTCTACGAACCTTCTGTAATAGCCTGCCAAACCCAAGAAGCTACGAACCTCAGCCACAGACTTGGGTGGTTTCCAATCCAACACTGCCTCAATCTTCCGAGGATCCACCCTTATTCCTTCAGCAGATACCACATGTCCTAAGAACGTAACTTCCTTTAGCCAAAATTCGTACTTGCTAAACTTGGCATAAAGCTTCTTCTCCCTTAATACTTGTAACACAACTCGGAGGTGCTCATCATGTTCTTCCTCAGACTTCGAATACACCAAAATATCGTCTATGAACACAACAATGAATCGGTCCAGATAGGGTTGGAAAACCCGCTTATCATGTCCATGAACGCGGTCATGCGTTTGTCAATCCAACAAACATTACCAAGAACTCATAATGCCCGCACCTTGTCCGAAAAGCTATCTTATGGATATCGGCCTCCTTCACCTTAAGTCGATGATATCCGCATCTTTAGATCTATCTTTGAAAATATGCATTTCCTTGTCGATCGAACAAGTCATCTATTCTTGGCAAAGGGTACTTGTTCTTGATGGTCAGCTTATTCAACTGACGATAATCTATGCACATGCACATAGTTTCGTCCTTCTTCTTCACAAACAAGACTGGTGCTCCCTATGGAGACACACTGGGTTGGATAAACCCACGATCAAGCAACTCTTGGATCTGAGCCTTGAGCTCAACCAACTCCTTTGGTGCCATTCGGTATGGGGTAATTGACACAAGAGCTGTACCTGGTAGCAAGTCAATTTTGAACTCCACCTCCCTGTCCGGGTATTCTGTAGTTCTCCTAAAGACATCCACAAAGTCTCTTACTGTTCTAACTCCACTAACTCCCCCTTCTTTTGCATCCAACGCACTAACGAAGGCCAAAAATGCCTTGCACCCTTTCTGAACCATCTTATCAGCCTTTAATGCCAAAACTACGTTAGACAAGTAGTTTCTTCTTTCTCCTATCATAATTACCGCCTTATCCTCCGACATCCTTAACTCTATTCGTTTAGCTGCGCAATCCAATACAGCCCGATGTTCCACTAGCCAGTCCATGCCAATGATGAGATCAAATTCTCCGAAGGGTAGTTCCATCAAGTCGGCAGGGAATACCACTCCTTGAATCTCGAGAGGTACACTCCGAAAGATCTTATTCACCACTACAGTTTGACCTAACGGGCTCACTACAGTCATCTCTCTATTAGAAAGTTCAGAGGCTATGCCTAGTGTTTCAACTACTCTACATGCAACATAAGAGTGGGTAGAGCCAACATCAATTAATGCAAAGTAAGGCTTGTCAGCTATAAGGAACGATCGGTTATGACGCCTAGTGCGTCTCCATCCTCCCTCCGTGAATCGTGATATACCAAACCCTACCGTCTGGGTCCGTGTTACCATCACCTCTCGCGGTGTTCCCGTCCTCTACTGTAACCATTACCTCTCGTAGAAACCACGACCCATGGGTGGTCGCTATCCCCCTCTTCCACTGTTAGGACCACGACTTCTCGGTCGGCCCCTTACATTCTCATAGGATGCCTTAATCATGTGGTACTTGGACCCATACTTGAAGCATCCTCCCGTCTTCTTCCAACATTCACCTAGATGTATCCTTCCATAATGAGCACAAGTACAGATCGTCCTCCCATCACTGACCAACACCTTGCGCCCAACAACTCTAGGCCTCTTTTGCACATCCCCAGATGACCCTGATGGTCCAAAACCTCTCTTTTGCCTATTCCGATCCGTATTCTGCCTCACCTAGTCCTTAATCCCTTCGGCTACCTTAGCCTTTTCCACCAATACGGTAAATTCTCGCTCCTGCTGTGGAGCTATCAACAACCTCAGGTCATCCCTCAGTCTGTCCTCAAACTAAACACACCGTTCATGTTCCGTAGCCACTATACCTCGAGCATATCAGCTCAACCTTAGAGATTCTGCCTCGTACTCCGCTACGGACTTATTTCCCTGAACCAGCCTCAAAAACGCCTTCCTCTACGCATCCACATAACTAGTTCCAATGTACTTCTTCTAATATGCCACCTTAAAATATTCCCAAGTAAGATTATCAGTGGCAGCACCATCCCGAACTGTGAGCCACCATTGGTATGACTCATCACGGAGTAGTGACACTACCCCTTTCAGTTTCTCTTCGACAGTCAGGTCCAAATCGTCCATAATCTGTTCGGTCGCCTCTAACCAATACTCAGCCGTATTGGGCGCCACACCAAATACTCCAGAAAAAACTCAACTCCATTGGCTCGAAGTCACTCAAGTACCGACTTTCGAGCTCCCATGCCTCCACCTGCTCCAGCCACCCTTTCTAAAACCCGCAGCATCGCCTGTGATACTGCATCATCCCCCGTCTGATCCTAATATTCCACATCAGCGGCTGGTGGTGGTGGCATTTCATTTTCGGACCATTGTCCGGACCTAACGGGCTCTGACACGGTCATTTGGCCTCTACCACGACCTCGCACGTTACGACCACATCCCCTAAAATTCATACTTCTGAGTCACGTTTATCTAATTAAAGAATTTTATAGATTAGCTTTTGTTTCACTGATTTATCGCGAACAGTCTTATGTTCAATAGTTCTAAGGAGTAGTTCTTTCGATTTCATACACATACAGTCTCAATTCATTCATTCAATCACATTCATGAACTTGCGTTCATTACAGAAAAAAATGTTGTAGTTGTCATTGTTTGTTGTTTTCCACTATCCAAGGGTATTTTCGTAATTTTTATCATATATGGGTATTTTGGTAATTTTCAAATTAGGGTGTTTGAAAATTTCACAAAGTAGAGATTTTTGGTACTTTTACAAAATTGAATTACTTGGTAATAAAATTTCAAGGGTAAAATGGTAATTTTATAAACTGAGGGTATTTTCGTAATTTTTTTCAAATCAGGGGCATTTCGGTAACTTTTCGCAAAATATGGTTCCTGGTGACTTTCAAAATAAGGGTATTTTAGAAATTTTAATTTTGAGGGTACTTTGGTAACTTTCCACGCTGAGGGTATTTTGGTTATTTGTACAAGTTAGAGGTAATTGGGTCAATTTGCAAATCAGGGGTATTTTGGTCATTTTTTTAAAATGAGGGTACTTTTGGAATTTTAAAATCACGATTTGTCTTTAGAATTTCACAAAACAAGGTGACGGGTCCTTTCGGGTTTTAGTTATTGAGTTTAGCTTTGATCGAGTCCTCACGATTAGGGTGAACCGTCACTCACGCACTGTAGGATTCGAGCGGAGGAGGTGAGTCACTAGGATCGCTTAAATACCAAGCTCTGACTGAATCTAATCCTAGACATGGGCACAACGGTTGCCACACCTTTAACTCGGCGACTCAGACACAGGTTTGTTTGGTTAGACTTTAAGTTTTATGTGTCTTGATGTTGGAGTAAACTAATCCTAGGGTTTAGTATTTCCTAATCTACTAATCTACGTCCTATGATTTCCCACATACATCTCACAAAAGAGTTAGAGTACTTACCGTGGACTTGGTAGGAGACTCAAAGCCATGCCGAAAACCTGCTCATTTCTTAGAAAAATCCCATTTTAAAAGAAAGAAAACGTTTTGGGCCCTAAAGCCCTCAAGGCCGAAGTTTTGAATCTGCTCGATACCAAGTCAAACACCCCAACCCAAATTTACGAGCCCCGAATCAATCTGCATGCTTCTAGAGAAAATCCATTCAAAACTTATTTGAACTTTGCCAAATTTTGTGTGTTTTTGAAGAACAGTTGATTTGGTGTCAAAACATTTAAATATTTGTTTACAGTTTTGAGAAAATTTATTTAGTCTCAATTTAATAACAACCTTATCATAATAAACCAATTTAAAACACTTACTTAAAACAGTTAATAATAATGGCCATAATTACATCAAAAATAAATCCCGAATAAATCTGAAATACTAAAAAAAAGACAATGAATAGAGAATAACTCTGAGCTGAGCATGGCCACCATTAAGCTCCTGCCGACCTGGTCCATTACTGAGTGTCACCTGAAAATATATCCCACAACGGGGTGAGTCAAACGGACTCAGTGTATAACCACCAACACAAACTCTCAATCAATTTAGGCATGTCAAATCATACATATAAAACATATATAATCAATGATGCAAACCCGAACCCAAACCTAGATAACCATCCTCTACACATCACCCGTACCAACCATCACACTGTGGGGACTACTAAGTCGACCCTCCATCTGCTACACATCATTGAAGGCAGTTGCTGCAGATGACTTGCACATCGCCCTTATAAATTCGTGGCATAGCCACCAGATAACCACATTCAGATTACGTGACATGAGTCACCACATTCAGATATTGTGGTATAAACCACCAGATCACTTCCCCTTTTCATATCACCCATATGCCCCATGTCATACAAATCATACAATTATCATGCTTTATGCCTTATTTCACATTCTTATCAATATTCACTTATTGACGTAATATGAAAGATTACGTACCTGGATGTTCTGTACCATTGTTTGGTACCTTTAACCATGTTCACATACTTTCATTCACATATATATTAAAATATTACCGTAAATCTATTAAGATTTAGTGTGGGGCTACACAACTGGTTCACTTAACGTTTTCACTGAAATCCCGAAAACCCGATCTAATGCTTTAGATCCTTAGTTCCTACATTCGGCCAACCTTAAGTACTTCAATAAAAAGCCATTCGGCTAAATAATTAAATCCTGAAGGATTAACGTAACCGAAATCTTACCTTGCTGCCGATTTGATTACTAATCAAATCCAGAAATTCTGTGATATTTCTTCCTTACAATCGGCCAACACTAGTTCACTGGACTTGGTTAGTTTCAGCTTTTGAACAAATAAGAAACCGATCGACAATATTAACTATGGCCTTGGCCGACTATTATGGTTCACTTACCTTGTGGATCTAAATCCCGAAAAGTGTCCATTGGTTGTGGTATCTGTCGAAATACCTATAAACTCATGTTAGATCCAATTTTAACATTAAATCACAATAAGTAGCCCTTGGCCGAATATATTGAAATCCCGAGACCTCCTTATAGTCGACTATAGCAAAATCCCGAAAGAATCCTTCATAGTTTCGGCCAAAGACATTAAGGGGATTAGTTCCTAGATTTCAGCTAAAAGAAAAGTTTGAAGATTGAATAACAATTGATCTTACCTTAAGAAATCGGCCGAGAGAGTCGGAGAGAAATCGGTTCAAAGAGTTTAAACTTTCTTCTTGGATGATCACTAGAAAGATTCGATTTTAACAAGAAAAGAAAAGAAAAGTATAGGACCTAGGAAGAATCGGTAATGGCTATCAAATGGGAAAGAGAGGCATTTTTGGTGTGATTCGTGTATGGAAAAGAAAAGAATGAGAATTCAGAGGAGAACAAAGATAACTTTCGGCTAGAACAATTAAAATAAAAAGAAAAGTGACAGCTTTGGAGAGAAAAGAGCAAACGAAAGGGAGGCTAGAATGCTTAATGAAATTTGGTTATCCCCCCTTACTATGCTTGGCTGAAAATCACATCAAAGGATTCCCTAGGCCGGCCACACTCATCCCCTATCTATTCCCTTATTTTTCTCTTATCACTTCATTTAAAATTAATAAAAAATAATCCATCATTTATCCCTTATCTTAGCCGAATTTTTAAAAAAGATTAAACTCATCCCTTTAGTGCCTTAGTGCCATCCACTACTGCTCACTCCTGCATCAAAATAAAACTCTTTCATTTACTTCCCACGTTGCTCGAACCTAGGCCCTTCCACCACGCTTGTGGCGTCACATCTCGAGCCCCTAAGTGGCGCCCAAGCCACTTAAACAAGCCCATTTTGTGTCATATTTCCCTACTAATTTTCTTAAGACCTCTTAGGCTTAGCTCCCTCTTGAAACTTAAAATTAAATAATTTCTAAAGCATTTATCTACATTCTGAAGTTCACAAAATTCATAAAACACATTCATAATATACACAGGCATACAAGCACATGCAATTAAGTAAAAATGCATAAGCCCTAATTCCCGGATATTACACTACACCACCTCTCATTTATTGTTAGCAAACACCAACAATTTCCCTTAAACCTTGCACCCAACGACTCTCCCCACATAAGTGCCCAAAAACTAAAATTTAACCAAGGCTTGGGCTCGAACCCGAGCCTCTCTAGGACCCCTAAACACACCTAAACAATAAGCTAAGCGAGCTAAACGCATGCAACAGTGCAAAAATGCCAGACCCTAAATTTTAGGATGTTACAGTTCTACCCCTTAAAGCAATTTCAGACTCGAAATTTACCTGATTAAAAGAGGTGAGGGTATTGTTGTTGTATTGCCTCCTCCGGCTCCCACGAGGCTTCCTCTCAACCGTGATTATGCCATAACACTTTGACCAACGGAACGGACTTCCTCCTCAACACTTTAACATCCCGATCCAAAACTGCACTGGTTCTTGTTCAAATGATAGATCAGGTCTAACCTCAATTTCTTCCATCGGCATTATATGAGAAAGATCTGAGCGATAGCGTCCCAACATAGAAACGTGAAATACGTTATGCATCCGATTTGACTCCGGAGGTAACTCAAGCTGGTAGGCTATCGGTCTCACACGCTTCACTATCCGATAAGGCCCAATGAATCTGGGGCTCAACTTACCCTTCTGTCTGAATCTCAAAATCTTCTTCCAGGATGAGACCTTCACGAAGACATAATCCCCTACTAAAAACTCTATCTCGTTATGCTTCAGATCTGTATACGACTTCTGCCTATTAAAAGCTTCTTTTAACCTGCCCAAAATCAACTTCTCCTTTTCCTCAGTTTTCGAGATCAATTTCGAACCTAACTACCGTCGCTCACCCAATTCTGTCCAACAAGTAGGGGTACGACACTTACGACCATATAACACCTCGTAAGGTGCCATCTGAATTTTGGATTGGTAGCTGTTGTTATACGTAAATTCTGCCAAAGGTAAATAATCCTCCCAACTGCCTCTGAAGTCGATCACACAGCCCCTTAACATGTCTTCCAGAATTTGGATTACCCTCTTCGACTGACCATCAGTCTGTGGGTGGAACGCTGTGCTGAATTCCAATCTTGTACCCAAAGCTTCATGTAATTCCTTCTAGAATCGTGATGTGAATCTTGGGTCTCCGTCCGAGATGATAGACACTGGTACCCCGTGTAGCCTCACAATTTCTGCCATATACAACTTGGCCAACTTCTGAAGTGAGTAGTCAGTGCGAACCGGTATGAAGTGAGCAGACTTAGTCAACCGATCAACAATTACCCACACTGAATCTTTCTTAGTAGGCGTCAGGGGTAGCCTACTAACAAAATCCATCGTTATCCTCTCCCACTTCCAAAGTGGGATCTTCACCGATTGCAGAAATCCTGAAGGCAGCTGATGTTCCGCCTTCATTTGCTGACATGTTAAACACTTGTTCACAAAGTCGATAACTTCACATTTCAACTCTGGCCACCAGTACTATTCACGCAGGTCTCGATACATCTTGTTCCCACCGGGGTGCATAGCGTATGGGCTACTATGTGCCTCCCGCAGAATCATCTATCTTAACTCAGAGTCCTTCGGCATACAAACTCTTCCATGGAAACATAATACCCCTTCACTGTTTAGCCCAAAATCCACTGTTTCTCCACTTTTCACTTGCTGAAGCTGAGAACCCAACGATTTATCCAACAATTACTTCTCTTTAATCTGACCTACCCATGTCGGTTTCACCTAAGGTTCTGCTAACAAGCTACCATCTTCATAAAGGCTGAGATGAGCAAACATTGCTCTCAAATCCGATACCACCTTACGACTTAATGCATCTGCCACCACGTTGGCTTTACCCAGGTGATACTCAATCGAGCAGTCATAGTCCTTCAGCAACTCTATCCACCTTCGTTGCTTGAGGTTTAACTCCTTCTGGGTAAGGAGATACTTCAGGCTCTTATGGTCGGTGTAGATAATCAACTTTTCCTTATACAAGTAATGTCTCCATATCTTTAGGGCGAACACTACCGCAACTAGCTCCAAATCATGAGTGGGATAATTCACCTCATGCGGCCTTAGTTGACGAGATGCATACGCTACCACCTTCCCTTCTTGCATCAGCACACAACTCAAACCTATGTACAGTGCATCACAATAGACCACAAGTTCCTTCCCAGCCTCAGGCTGAATCAACATCGGTGCTTCCGTCAGAATCTTCTTCAGTTTCTCAAAACTCTCTTACTGCTTATCCGTCCATACGAACGGTACCCTTTACGCAGCAACTTAGTAAGAGGTGCAGCAATTAAAGAAAACCCCTCGAAAAATCGCCTGTAGTACCCAGCCAAACCCAAGAAACTTCAAATTTTTTATACTGACTTCGGTGGCTTCCAATCCAATATCACTTCAACTTCCCGAGGATAAGCCCTAATCCCCTCTACAGACATAACATGACCCAAGAAAGTCACTTCCTTCAGCCAAAACTCGCACTTACTAAATTTGGCGTAAAGTTGCCTTTCTCTCAATATCTGCAGCACAACCCGAAGATGTGAATCATACTTTTCCTCAGTTCTTGA
This sequence comes from Gossypium rotundifolium, assembly GCA_025506655.1. Taxonomy (NCBI): domain Eukaryota; kingdom Viridiplantae; phylum Streptophyta; class Magnoliopsida; order Malvales; family Malvaceae; genus Gossypium; species Gossypium rotundifolium. The sequence goes on from CP106722.1 coordinate 108,425,982, forward strand.
ATACATCAAGATGTCGTCTATGAATACCACCACAAACCGGTCTAGATAGGGTTGGAAGACCCAGTTCATCATATCCATAAAAGCAGCTAGTGCATTTGTTAATCCGAACGGCATAACCAGAAACTCGTAATGCCCAAAACGAGTTTGAAAAGTAGTCTTGTGAATATCTGTCTCCTTGACCTTTAGCTGATGGTACCCCAATCTCAAATCTATTTTTGAGAAGACCGAAGCTCCTCGTAGCTGATCAAACAGATCGTCAATCCTCGGTAGTGGGTATTTGTTCTTAACAGTTAACTTGTTCAACTGGCGATAGTCAATGCATATACGCATCGACCCATCCTTGTAACACCTTTAACCCGTAACCGTCGCCGAATTAGGGTTAAAGGCGCTCTCAGATAGATCGAAAACTTTCCTAACATTACATACATTTCATTCATCAATCTCAACCATAATGTCCCTTAAATAGGTCAACGAGACCTTAAACATGCTTATAACCTAGGTCGGGACTAAAACGAAACATATACAGAAGTTCTCAAAAACTTAAAAACTTCTCTAAAATACAGGGGATACACGCCCGTGGGAGCAAACCGTGTGCCCACCACGGCTGCAAGACACACCCGTGTGTCCTCCCCGTGTTCAAACCTGAATCCTCACCACGGTACCAAGCACGCCCGTGTACCCTGACTGTGGTCGATCCTGCTAAACCCACAAGGCTACCAAGCACCCCCGTGTGCTAGGGCCGTGTACTACTAAGCCATATACTGACTTTCTCACACGGCTTCTAGGCACGCCCATGTGCCATGGCCGTGTGCTCTTAAGCTAGTTACTGACTTTACCCCACGATCATTAGGCACGCCTGTGTGCCACAGCCGTGTGGCATTATAGGTCATTTGCAAGACCAAAATGCCACCCACTTGGGTGATACCTACAAACAAAATTTACCGTTCCATTTCATGCATATATGACAACCAAAATTATACCAAAATAACCATTCAAACCATGCATTCAATACCAATTTCAACCATTACAATTCAAGACTAAAACTCATCTCATCACAAACATAATTCATTCATTTGCCTACTCTCACCATTTCCAAGTGCTTCAACCATACTAAGATATGCATCATATATCACAACCATTTAAGCAAATTATCAACTCATAACTAGCCAAACCACATGAATATGTTCATATAACAAACTTATATAAAAAACTAGACTATACATGCCATATCTATCTATATATAATTTCAAAGTGTACCAAAAAGAGTTTAGTAGTGTGATGACGATCCTTGATGGTCCCGAGCCTTCAGTAGCTTTGACGACCTATAAAATAGATAAAACACACACAGAGTAAGCTTTCTAAAAGCTTAGTAAGTCATAATACAAATAAACTTATCAAACTAGCACATATATGCTTTGAATCATATACTTAACCATATTTGCCACTTTCATCAATTCAAGAATCATTTGTATACATACTTACCTTTTTATACACACTTGTGTATACACCAAGCGTACCTGAATCAGACATTCGTTCACTTAATTGATCATAGCTCAGATTTGCAATTCATATCACAGACTTGCCCGTTGAACCAATAGGAATCTAGTAGGATACTCAGAAAACTCGGAATAGTTGTACAATGCCTACGTCCCAAACGAGGTCTTACATGCACTCAGATATCGATGCCATTATCCCAGACAGGGTCTTACATGAATCAATACGATGCCGATGTCCCAGACATGGTCTTACACGTAAAGTTTATATCAATGCCAATGTCCCAGATGTGGTCTTACACGAAATCTCAAATCAACGCCAACGTCCCTGACATGGTCTTACATGATAAAATAGAACATATGCCTATGTCATAACATAGCTAATCCTATCTATTCCTAGGTTCATACGGGACTTCTCGGACATTGTCACTAAGTAATCCTTATCTCAGAATTCATGAACATATCATATCATAAGTATTCATCGATAACAATAGTCATAAGAACACACATAATTTAATGCGAATACATTTATTTGCATAATGACTTACCTCAAATTCGATTTATCGGAATGGAAACGGCTACTCAATTACTTTCACTTTCCCGCGATCTAAGTCCTCTTTCCTCGGTTCTTGATCTAAACATATTCAGAATTAACTCTGTTATTCATTAACTCATTCAATTCAAACCATACACATATATTTAGGGCTATTTACAAAATAACCCTCATATTTGCATAATTTATCAATTTAGTCCATTTTTCTCAAAACATCAAATTCACAAAATCAACACATACTCATGCTTAGCTGAATGTTCCTACATCTCATACAAGCCCATATTTTTCATCAAATTTTTAATTTAGTCCCTCAAATTACTATTTTCTCAATTTAGCCCTAATTAGCTAAATTCATCAAAAATTCAAGAATAAAGTATGTTCATCTAGCTCAAATATTTCATTTAACACCATAAATCATCACAAAGCTCAACATAACATCAATGGCATTTCTCATGAACAACATCAATTCATCAAATTGAGACATGGGCTTGATAGTAGACTAAGCAACCATCTCAAAAACATAAAAATCATCAAAATCTAACTCAAAATCATACCTTAATCAAGCTTGAAATAGCCGAACCTAACTTAAGGTTTTCTTCTTTTTCTTTTTTGATATTTTCGGCAAACAAAAGAAATAAAAGATGAACACTTTCATCTTTGGTTTCATTAATAATATGTTAATAATTAAATTACTAAAATAGCCTTCATTCATATATTTATAACATATAATTACAAGGTCATTCGTGACCTTAGCCATCCACTAAACATGATACTGGCTTAATTGCCATACAAGGCCTCCACCATAACAAAGCCATAACACCTTGATACTTTAACAAAGAGCATGCAAGTTTCACATTTAATGCAATTCAATCCTTTATTCAAATTAAGCTCACAGACAGATAAATAAACGTACGAAACTTTAGCACATGCATAATCACTTATCAGAGACATAGAAAATACTATTAAAATATTATACAAACTCGAATTTATGGTCCCGAAACCACTGTTCTGACTAGGGTATAAACCAGACTGTTACAATCCTTTTTTTTCACGAACAATACCGACGCTCCCCACAGAGTTACACTTGGTCGGATAAATCCACAGTCCAACAGCACTTGGATCTGAGCTTTTAGTTCTACCAGCTCCTTCGGTGCCATCATATAAGGGGCGATGGACACTGGAGCCGTTCCCGATAACTGCTCAATGCCAAATTTGACATCCCCAACAGACAATTCCTTAGCACCAGATGCGCTGACAAAAGCTAGAAACACCTCATACCCTTTACGCACCAACTTCTCGGCCTTTAATGCCGAAATCACATGAGACAGATAATCCTTTCTTTCTCCTATCACAATCACCTCCTCATCCTTTGGAGTCTTTAATACCATACGCTTAGCAGCGCAATCCAAGTTCGTACAATGCTTAGCTAGCCAGTCCATGCTAAGAATAAGGTCAAACTCGCCGAACTTCAGTTCCATTAAATCTGACGGAAACACTACCCCTTGAACTTCTAGAGGCACATTCCTAAACAACTTGTTCACTACCACAGATTGTCCTAGAGGGCTGATCACATACATTTCTCCAGCAGCAATCTCAGATTTTATACCCAGAGTCCCAGACACAATACAAGCAACATATGAATGGGTAGATCCAATATCAATCAAAGCGGTAAATGGCACATCAAATATGAGAAACGTACTGGTTATGACTTTTGGTGCGTCGCCATCCTCTCGACATCGAGCTACATAAAACAACCTTGGTTGTTTTGCATTTGTATTCCACCACCTCTGCCCGGTGCTCCACAACCATATCCCAATCCATTTCCCCCTCTGGCTGAACCACGACCTCTCGGTGGCTGCTGACCACCTCTCCCTGGTTGGACAAATCCCTGACCTACCATCTGCACCCTAATAGGCTCTCGTGAAAAGTCCTTTATCGGATGGTCCCTAGACCTACATTTGAAACACCCACCAGATCTTCTCCAGCACTCTCCCAGATGTGTTTTCCCAAACTGTACACAAGGTCACAACTGTCCTACAGCAACTGGTATCCACCTCGAGCTGGCCCATCCAATCTAGGCCTCTTTTGGAAACCCCCGAAAGAAACCGATGACCCAAAACCTCTCTTATTCTTGCCCTTTTCCTTATCTCTATTTTGCCCTTCAGAACGTTTCACCTCTTCGAAAATTTTTACTTTCTCGATCAAAGTGGCAAAGTCTCTTTCCTACTGCGGAGCTATCAGTACTCGTAGCTCATTTTGCAGACCATCCTCGAACTGTACACAATGCTTATAGTCGGTCGCAAGTATACCCCGTGCGTAACGGTTCAAGCACAGGAACTCTGGCTCATATTTCACTACTGATTTATTCCCCTGAACCAGATTCAAGAATTCTTTCTCTGGGCGTCCACATAGCTAGCCCCAACATACTTTCCCTGGAATGCTGTCTTAAAGAAGTCCCAGGTGATACGATCCGCTTAAGTACCTTCCCTCACAGTGAGCCACCACTGGTATGCCTCATCTCTTAGTAGGGATACTGCCCCTTTTAGTTTTTATTCAGCGGTGTAATCCAGATCATCCATAATCTGTTCAACTACCTCCAACCGATATTTGGCTATATTTGGGGCCACACCAGAAATGCCCCTAAAAACTTCAGCCCCGTTTGATCGTAGTTGCTCAGAAATAGACCCACGAGCTGTCGACCCAGTACTTGCTCCAGCAACCCATTCCAAAACTCGTAGCATAGCTTGGGACAAAGCATCATCCCCTCCAGTTCGGTCGTGAGACCCTATTTCGGTCACCGATGATGCAGGTGCTTCCATTTTAGGCATGTGCCCTGATGCTGAGGATCCAACCCTAGCACCTCAGCCTCTACCATGGCCACGTCAACCACGTCCACGTCCTCTTATACTCCTACTGCTAAATCAAATTAATCTGATTAAGAATTTTATGAATCAGTATATAATTCCAATGTTTATTAACAAATGTTTTATGAAAAGTAGATCTAAGAGTTGTTCTCGCAGATCAAATTTCCTAATGTCTCAGTCTCTACAGTCTTAGTTCTTATAGCTAGCAGTCTCAGTATACTATCACTAACTCTAGCAGTTTCTTACTAAAGTCCTTTCATCATAACATCAGATATAAAGTAAGAGAACTTACGGATTTGGTGTCGGAGACTCGGGTGCCATACTTCCAATAAAGATACATTTTTCTAAACCAAATTTTAAACAAATTTAAAAAACATTTTTGAACCCATTTCACAGTCGAGTTTTGCAACCCGGGCTCTGATACCATAAAATGTAACACCCCAAACTCGACCTAGACGTTATGACTGGATTTGGCATGTCACATAGAAGGGTTGTTTGAAAAGTTAAGCGTTCGTTAAAAAGTTTGCATTCTTTTTAAAATTTCGAGCTTTGTTTTTATGAAAAACCATATTTGGTTTTATGATTTTCTTGTAAAAATGTTGTTATCATTATCGTCTCCAAAACTTTGTTTATAGCAAAAATCAAGTTCGGTGAATTGTAAAGATATGATATTTAGCAAACAGTTATTGTTGTTTTAAGAAAACTCAATATTCAAACATCTAAAAAATTAAAAGCGACCGAATTGAAATTTTTAAAGGAAAATTAAAAACCAGTGGCCTTATTACATAGAACTAAACCCAAATCAAAATAAAACTCAAATAAGGTAAAACAAAAGTTTACTAAGGTTACGATGTATGGCCACCACTGAGTCCTCCGCAGCTCTAAATCCTTTAATGCTGGGGATTACCTGCAAAATCAAAGCAGAGGGAACTCAGTGTGTAATCCCCTAAACGGTCATTAACTAGGTGTGAGCCCATACAGAAGCAAACTGGGCTGAACCCTATACAGAAACAGAATGGCCTTAGCCCTATTAGTATGGTAAAGTAGATAATGTATACAACCCAACCTAAAAATCCATCCGCTACACACCACCCGTACCAGCCCAACACACCTGTGGGGATTTCTAAATCGACCCATCCATTTGCTACACACCTCGATGGTAGACAAGCTGCTCATCACAGAATTTGTGGCGAAGCCACCAGAATAACAAAATATACGTGGCATAGCCACTACACAGATTGTGGCAGAGCCACCAGATCACACTTCCTTCGATCATCAATAGCCCAATCCCATGCAGAATGTCATGTATGCAAGCATATATCAAAGATGATGTATGAAATAATTTACCGTCATAACCAGATAAACAGAATACTCACAACCATGCTAATCAACCCATAAGGGTATAACAGTAATCTTACCCATCGAGGGTATTTTGGTAATTTACCTTTCAAGGGTATTTTAGTTATTTACTCATCTAACAGCCTTCTTAAAGGCCTACTGTTACCTCGAGCGACATAGGGTCCTTTTTGGGTCTCTACGAAATTATTGGGCCTAAAATCTATCTTAGGCCCAATTGGGCCCACACGCTCATGTGGCCCATTTAGCATGATTTTGGCATCAGATTTGTAGATTTCACATTCGAACTTATCATTTTTTAGTTTTTCAATAGTTTTGCCCAAGGGGGCTAGATAGCCCGTTGGGCCCACTTGGCCCGTTATGGCCCAGTTAGGCCCTTTATAGCCTTCGTATCGCGAGAGTGTTCATGGCACTCTCAACAACTTATCGTCATGACTCGTATCTCGATTTACCACTTCAAGCGCCCGCACGCTCAAGTGGTCCCATTTGCCGGCTTTTTGACTTTTCGACTTTTGGCCGTGTCACAGAACATCACAAACAACCATCGAAATGGGTGTGAGATTACACATCTGTTTGAGTTTAGCAGTACTCGACACTTTTTCCAAACACCTGAGATCAACGTTGACTAACAGTTAGTCTTAATACGATATCCTCCAAACATTGGGATTGTTAAAACACTCTACATCACTTACCTAAAAATCCAAAAATTCCACTGCAAGGGAAAATTGTATAAGCGCTCCTTTGGTTTACACCCGACGAGTCCCTTGCAACGTTGAAACCAAGAAGAAGTGTTAGCCATTTAGAACTCGCATCCAACTTAAAAACATGAGAGCCTTTCGACTTGAATAAGAATCAACCAAAGAGTATAACCTACCACCAATATTCAGCCTTAAACCCACTTACCAATCAACTTTCGAAATCTAGGGCTACGAGGATGATAAGTGGTAGAAAAGGATGACTTGATTCGACCCTTACTAAAAGAGAAAAAAATGAGTTAAAAATAAAAACAAGTGGTTAAGTTCGGCTTAGCCAAGAGGTGAGAGTTTTGGCTTAGCCAAGTCAAGAAAAGAAAGAACGAAAAACATGAAAGAAGGAGAAAGAACCATTACCTTAATATCAAGGATGAGCCGAATGGAATGACAAGATTCGACACCAACAGTAAGACAAACGAACTTTAGATTCGGCTATGAAGGCTTTGATCAAATAGAAAGCGAATGGACAAGCAGATTCAACAGACAACGGACCCCTAAGCCTCAGACTACGAGATGTTCAACTATAAGTGAAAGAAGAGAATAACTGATTCAAATTGGGGAAAAGTAGAGGTTCGATTAATGGAGAAAAAGTAGAGAAGCAAAGAAGAAGAAGTGAGGTTTCGGTTATGGTGAACATACAAGAGAGATGAGGTGAGAGGAAAGTGGAAAAGGATGTGTGAAAAGGGGTGGAAAGGAAAGATTTGGCCAAGGTTTACTAGGTAACAAGCAGAAATAACAACGTATGAAACCAAGTGAATGAGAGGAAAAAGTGACTCAGAAATTCGACACTAGCACAATTGATTCGCCAAGACTCGAAATGCACAATTACAAAGTAAAAGAAGTTCTAAAGAATTTTGGCACACTCCCTTAAATGCTACTCCAACTCATTTACTAAGCCGAAAATGCTACTTCAACTCATTTACTAAGCTGAAAATTCCCTTTGCTAGACGCCCACTTTTGGCCACCTCTTCCCACACTTTGAATCCTATGATCCTCTCCCCAAATCACTTTACCATTCACTCTCCATCACCCATTCAAACAGATTTGACCAATTCAAATCTTCACCAAGTAGAGTTCCACTCCAATTCCACCTCTTCCCCTCCTTGAGCACAAAATAAAACTCCAATATGCAATATGTGGGATTCAAACACTCTCCCACCTTGCTATCATACTGACGCCACCTCCATTCCACCATGTGGCCATTTGTGTCTTACAATATGCATAACAAAAGTTAAGCCTACAGTTAAAGTCTAATTCTATTTAAAAGAAAATAATCTAAAAGGAAAAACAAGTACCAAGACTAGAACCCTGGATCCCTTGTTTCCCTATGGTGTCACTCATTTGTTCCCTAAGTGGCGCCACTACACCACCTCTCCTTTAGTGTTAGCTAACACCAACAATTTCCCTTAAACCTTGCACCCAACGGCTCTCCCCACATAACTGCCCAAAAACCAAAATTTCACCAGGGCTTGGGCTTGAACCCGAGCCTTCCTAGAACCCCCAAACACACCTAAACAACAAGCTAAGTGAGCTAAACACATGCAACAGTGCAAAAATGCCAGACCCTAAATTTTAGGATGTTATAGCTGACCATTTATAGGTCTACTATTAGGAGTTGGTTTGAGAACCGTTTCTATAGGGTTTGTGTATTTCTCAAAAGTTCCTTGAGTCTTTCTTTACTTTGAGGTTTGAAGTCATTCATGTAGCTTTCCTCAAGGAAAGTAGAATAAGTTGAAACTATCACTGTTTGCTCTTTTGGGTTATAAAACAAACCATCCTTTGTTCCTTTTAGATATCCCACAAAATGTACAATTCCGTAAGTGAATCCAACTTCCTCACATCTTTATCCAATACGTGGGTCAGACATCCCCAAATCCTTAAATTGTTTAGATTTGGCTTCTTGTTGTGCCACAATTCGTATGGAGTTTTAATTGATGCCTTATTTGGTACATCATTCAGAATATAGAAAGTCATTTGTAATGCATATCCCCAAAAGAAGACTGATAGCTTTGAATAACTTAACATCGAACAAACCATATCATCAAAGTTTGATTTCTTCTCTCTACCATGTCATTCTATTGTGGAGTGTTTGGTATGGTTAATTGGGATAGAGAATCATATTATCTATGAGATACCCTAAGAACTCATAAGATAAATATTCCCCACCTCGATCAGACTGAAGTGCCTTTATGGGTCAACCTATTTGTTTCTCTACATCCGCACTAAAACCTTTGAATTTATCAAATGTTTCACTCTTGCGGTGCATTAGGTACACATACCCATATCTGGAATAATCATCAATAAATGTTACATAATACTCGTAACCACCTCTTGCACTGACGTTCATGGGGCCATATACGTCAGTGTGCACAAGTTCTAAGTGTTTCAAGGCCCTCGTTCCTTTTGCATTAAAAGATCGCTTAGTTATCTTACCTTCTAAGCAAGATTTTGTTAGAAAAAACCAGTTTGAAAATAGTTTTCTTGCACGTGAAAAATTAAAAATTTGAAAATCGACCCGGTTTGTGATATTTATAGCAATAAACCTTAACTGAATATGCATTTTTATATTCTGATAAGTGGATCCTTGATGTTTTTCGGCTTTTATGTAACAACCCATTTTTAGTGGTGTCGAAAACAGTGGTTTCAGGACCACAAACCTGACGTGAGTCCGTAAATATTTTTATTAAATATTTACGAGTCAAATATAGTATTATATTAAATTTTAATTTGATAATTTTCGTTATTTAAACGAATAGTTAAGTTCAAGTGGTTTATCCCTAAAGTCAAGTGATTTTGGAAAATGAGGTATCAGACCTCGTTTCTATAAACTGAGCTTGTAAATATTTTTCTTAAATATTTACTGAGCGATTATATAGGTATATTGAAATTTGGTCTAGAAATTTTGATGTTTGGATAGTTAATTAAGGAAAAAAGGACTAAATCGTAAAAACTACAAAAAGAAATAATCACTATAGGTTTATTTGTATTAAATGTTATAAAAGTATGAAATGAAGGTTTTATAATGCAATTAGACCTTAAATGTTACTAATGGTCGGTTAGTGGATGGAAATATGTTTATTTTATAATAATTAAATGTTAAATAATAAAAGAAAGAAAACATGGTCATCTTCATCAATTTTCTTCCCAAAACCGATTCCTCCATAGCTTGAGAAACCAAAGAATCGGCCAAGCTTTAATCTCCTTGCATGGTATGAAATTCAAGCCCGTTTTTAGTAATTTTTTTATTTTTGAGATCGTTGTAGCTCAATCTAGCTAACCTAGGGACTTATTCGTAAAACTGTCATATGTTTTAATTTATGCCATTGATGAATTTGTGATGTTTTTGAAGTTTGATTATAGTTTATTAAGCTTGATAGTTAAATATGACTATTTTGTAAAGTGATTTTTGGTTAGTTTTAATGTTAAGGACTAAATTGATAAAAATAGGAAATTATAAGACATTCTTGTGAAAATTTGATAACTATGGGTTGTATAGAGACTTTATAAAATTTGGCTAGTATTGATTTAGTTAAATTGTGATAGATTTGAAAGTTTTGAGTTTATGGACTAAATGGAATAAAAGGTAAAATTTTAGGGTAAAAGTGTAAAATGTTGATAAAGGGTTATATGTATGAATTTAAGTGTTTTGAAGTTAATTGAATGAAAATATTATATTTAGATTAAGAAATGAATCGGTTGATTGATAATCGCGGGATAGGAAAAGTCTTCGAGTAATCGTTGTTGAAGTGTTCGTAGCTATTGAGATTAGGTAACTTCGTAAATTGGTTAAACTAATTATTTTTTTTTGTGACATAATATCTATCAATTTATGTTGTGACTGAGTTCATTTACTTGTTAAATGGTAAGGGATGAAATAGGCTAAATTGTAACGTTAATTAAATTTGTGGTTATGTTTGAAAATAGGAAACTACATGGATGAATTCTTGTGATGAAATAATGTGTATATGACTAAATGATATAGATATGAAACATGGCCTGTATGAACCTTGTGAATGCTTAGGATACAAATGACATGTCATTAGGGTTATTTATCGTTTTGGGTGTTAGTCTTGGATGTTCTACCGATGGCTGAGGTTTTGCATTTGTTGCGGATTCTCCACAGCTCATGTGAGCATCACTGTGTAGTTTAACATCTTAACCCATAGCTCGTGTGAGCAGGCCTATTTCATAGCTTGTGTGAGCATATATAGTTACAGTTACAACTTGCTTAAGCATCGTTCTTGTGTATCTGACGTAGTTTCATTTGGTTCATAGGGTAATAAATGCAATAATGGAAAAGGGTTACATGAAATGGTTACATGGAAAATAGATATGTGAACAAAGACTATGGATATGGATACTTTAATTAAAATGTGAAATGTTAAGTGAAAATGAAATGGTTGAATTGAGTTTTTTATGTGATTACTTGTGTATGATTCATATCATGAAATAATTATATGAATCGATTATATGAAAATAGATATATGAAATGGAACATTGGATATAGATATTTGAAATAAAATGTTAGTTGTTAAATGAATAGGTGATGGTTGAATTGAGTTTTAAATGTGCTTACTTGTAATGTTTATGATATGTAACAACCCGTTTTCCAGTGGTGTCAAAAGCGATGGTTTTGGGGCCACAAATTTGACGATTGAGTCCATAAATGTTATTATTTAATATTTACAAGTCAAATATAGAATTACGTTGAAATTTGATTTTATGATTTTTGTTAATTGAAAGAATAATTAGGTTCAAGTGGTATATCGCTAAAGTCAAGTGGTGTTAGAAAATGAGGTATCGGGACCTTATTTCTATAAATCGAGCCCATAAATATTTTATTAAAATTTACGGAGTGTTATTGGGTCATATTAAAATCTAGTTAAGAAATTTTAACGTTTAAATAGTTAATTAAGCGAAAAGAATTAAAACGTAAAAGTTGTAAAAGTAAGTTACTATTAGATAATGGTGTCAAATGGCTAGAGAAGGATTAATAAGGGAACTTAAATGGCAAATGTACCATTTATCATTATAGTGGACAGTTTTGATGGCAAATTTCATGAAATTTAATGGTTAATAAATGGCAAAATGGTAATTTAATTAATAAAAGCATAAATTAAAATAAATTCAAAACCATCAACTCCTTTGTTGAGAATTTATCAACATAAACACCATGACAAGAAGAACCAAGGTTCAACCATTGATATTCTCATGCATGGTAAGCCATTTTCACCCGTTTCTTGTAATTTTTATGTTTATGAGATCGTTGCAACTAGGTCCAGCTAACCTATATCTCCGTTTTCAAAATTGTTAAAAAATTTTAAACTTGTCATTGATGAATTTGTAGCGTTTTTGAAGTTTGATAATAGATTTACAAGCTTGATAGTTAAATATGACTATTTCGTAAAGTGATTTTTAGTGATTTTAATGTTTAGGGATTAAATTGTTTAAATGATAAAATTTAATGTAAATAGTGTGAAAAAATGAGAAATATGGGCTGTAATGGTGTAACATGTAGCATCCTATATAATTGGGTATCATTATGTTGCTTAATGTTGGTTCGGGTTACTTGGAGATAGAATAAATATTATTATTTAAGTGTACATTTGAGTAAAGAAATTAAATGACCTTAAGACTTAAATTAATTAAGTACTAAAAGTTGGCATAAGTGAGCTAGTAGTAAAGAGGAGATGGCGCCATAAGTGTTCCTAGAGGGAAGGAGTTCGAAACACCTGGCAAGCAACAAGGAAATTTTATTTTTTTTGCTTTAACCTATGCATGTGTCGGCAAGGGGATAAGGTTGGATGAGTTGTATTGTTTTATTTTTGGTAAGTAGACTAAAGGAAAAATGTAATTGTTAACTTATGATAGGGGATCAAGAAAGTTTGGAAAGATAAGGGGACATAAGGCATGTATCAAGGAAAAGGTTTTGGAAATTATTTCATGGTCATTTGACCAATGAATTTGACTGACAATGTGGCTAGGGGAGGTTGGCCGATTATGTTAGTACCTTGCTAGGATTAGGAATTAGTTTTGGTCATTCCTAACATCTAGCTTAAAGTTTTGCAATTCTTTTCTCAACCTTTTCTCCTTTGGCGAATTTGAGCTTTTGGTAAGCCTTAACCTTTTGACCATTTGGTCATTTTGCCTATCACTTTAGTACTCTTTTGCATGTTTTTTCAAAGTGCGAAATCTCCAATACCAAAAGGCCATTCTTTTCTTTTCTTCTTCCCATTGCCGAATGTACTTTGCTCTTAAACTCATCTCTTTCTTTCTCTTTTCTTCCCTTTGAAAACCGAAACAACATCATCATCATCTCTTTCTCTCATCTTTTAATTTCTTTTTCAATCATACTTTCTCCAAAATATTTTCTCATGGCCGAATGTTAGTGTGCCTTTGCCGAACCATTTTCTCTTTTTTTTTTTTTTGGTTATTCATAGCCGAATCTCTCTCTACTCATAAACATCCTTCTCAATCGTTTCTTCTCAACCGTGGACAATAGGTAAGAGTTATTTTTAGTTAATTTTAGTTAATAATGGTTTTGGCCGAATCTTGATGGTGGTAAGAAGGATATCTTGGATTGAAATAATCATTCTTTCTATTAACTTTTCTTTGTTATATTTTAAGGCGATAGTAGAGGATCGGAACTCAAGTGTTCGTGAGTATCATAGAACGTTGAAATCGATTTAAGGTGTTAAGGGAACGTTTTTGGTCGATTCTCATATTGTGGAGCAAGGATCTTTGTGGTAAGGAAATCTCACCCTTAAAACCTTGAGTATTATTTTCGATATATTCTTAAGTTGGATTAATGATCTTTTGTCAATTGAAGACATTCAAGATAGGGCAAAAAAGGGCAGTCCATAGCCTTCGAAAGAGGGGCGGTTCCGCAAATCCCCCTATTACTAAACGAAGGGTTGTTTCGGGAATCTGAGATTTTCCACCGGGTTGCGGACCATCAACCGAGGGAAGTCAATTATTTGAAGTAGTTCGTACTCCCGAGCCTTTGTACGTTAGTGGATTCTCAGCGAGCAACGAATCGATAAACGAGGAGAAACCGAAAATAAAAGTGATTCAAAATCAAAGGGGTAAGGGTTTGGATCAAATCCCAATAGAATATTTTTGATAAATGATAGTGTTCTAATAGATCGTATTATGTTTAGGTGTTGACGAAGGAAGGTTTAGTACTCACGATATCAAGGTGTGTAACTTCACGCTTTTCTCGGGTTGGATGTCATTCGTGGTATTGAGTAAAATCGTAAAGACGACTAAATCGGTATAATACGTATTAATTGGTATCTCGGTGAAAATACATGAAAACGATTAAAATTGTGAAAATTATGAAAATGCCCTCGTGAAGTTAGTTGTTAATATGTAAATTTTATGTCTCGTAAAAATGGGCCAAAAAATATGCTAGTTAGTAAAATGGGCCGAAATCTCTGTTAGATCGATAAATAGGCCGAAATCTCTGTTAGATCGATAAATGGGCCGAAATCTCTGCTAGATCGATAAATGGGCCGAAATCTCTACTAGATCGATAAATGGGCCGAAATCTCTGCTAGATCGATAAATGGGCCGAAAAGCCTGATAAATTGTTAAATGGGCCAAACTCTTAGCTAGATCGTAAATTGGGTTTAAGATGCTAGATTGCTAAATGGGCTAAATGCTATTTCGAAATTTTGGGCCTTAACAAAAACTAGAAATATTGACTCTTATGTTATTTAAATCTTTTGATAAAATCATCATATGAACATAGACAAATTTTTGCATACATGTTGCATGGGTTGGGATTAATAATGAAGAGAAGAAAGGCCTGTTGCCAAAATCTAGTTCGGTGGCTCTGCCACAAAATAATTAAATGGCTATTTGCCTCTAGCTCGGTGGCTCTGCCACAAATATTAATGGCTCAATGCCTCTAGCTCGGTGACTTTGTCACAATCTAGTTCGGTGGCTCTGCCACAAATATAAAATGGCTTAATGCCTATGATTGGTGTGATGGCGGGGTGGGTTGACTTGATCCCCACAGGTGTGATGGTTGGTACGGGGGTGTGTAGTGGATGGAAATTAGGTTTGGGGTTGGGAACTTCATTTTTGCATACATATTATTATTTTTATTGATAAACCTGTTGACGGGCTCAAGCCCAAAATAATGATTTGATGATCTGGCCCAATGAATAAGTAGTGAGTTATACACTGAGTTCTAAGTAACTCACTCCCTCAAATTTTTCATCTCAAGTAATGGAAATTGACGTGGACTTGGGCCGAGGATGACTTCGTGAGGGCTATACTACAAATAAGGGTTAATGAAACTTTGAACTTTTATTAAAGACTTTCTATAATTTACTATTATGGGTTTGATGTAATAAGGCCTCTATAAATGTTTTATAAATTTTATGTGTGGATTGATTTAAATTATGTTTTGGACTATTAATATGGGCTTAAAATTATTTTGTTTCTTAAAATAAATTTGGGTTTTCAAATAATATGAAATTCTTCTATCATTTTCTTAAATATTTTGAACTCCTATAATAATTTACTCTAAGGATTTTGATAATACAATATTAATGATGTTTTCAACTAATGTTTTCTAATATACATCAAATTTAAAATACTCTTTTAGTTTTATTAAATCTAGTAATTAAAAATGATTTTGAAGATTTCGATTCTTGTAACTATTAAGATAGTTCGATTTATGTAACAAACCAAATCTAGTCTTAACGCATAGACCGGATTTGGGGTGTTACATTTAATGGTATCGAGCAGCTTTCAAAAACTTCGGTACCGTGGTTGGGTTCAACAGATAATTTTCAGAGGAAAAATATTTCGATTATGTTTAAAGTATGGCACCACAAGCATTCGACAACAAGTCAAGTAAGTATTCATTGATAAATGATTATTATTATGATGATGATATGACCATAGGAACACTCTAGAACTTCTAGTTTTAGATGTTAAAATTAAAGAGATTGAGACTATAGGATGTGTTGCGAAAAATAACTTTATCTCAAAATCTCATAAAACATCGTTAATAAACATCAAATAATTTTCGATTCATAAAACTTGTAATCGATTAAATTGAATTAGTCACCATGAGCACTAGAGGACATGGTCGTGGGCCTTGATGACGTGGTCGTGGTAGAGGACGAGGTACTACAATCAAGCACCAAATCATATGCCGAAAATGGATGCACCGCATCATTTGAGAGTGAGGCGAGATCACGCGATCATATGGAAGAAGATAATGCCTTGACACAAGCAATGTCTGCGAGTCCTAGAAAGGGCACTGGAACTAGAATTGGGCCAACAACTCGTGGATCAATTTGAACGACTCAAGTCAAATAATGCGAAGTTTTAGAGGAGTTTTGGTGTAGCCCGAATGTGGCTGAATATTGGCTCGAAGCTGTGGAGCGGATTATGGATGATATGGAATGCACTGTTGAGCAGAAACTGAAAGGAGCTGTGTCCTTGTTAAGAGACGAGGCGTATCAGTGGTGGCTTATTGTTCGAGAAGGCACCGAAGCTGCACTGATTACTTGGGAATTCTTTAAAGCTGCCTTCCAAGGGAAATATGTTGGAACGAGTTATGTAGACGCCCGAAGGAAGGAATTTCTGAATCTTGTCCAAGGGAGTAAGACAGTGGCAGCGTATGAGGCTGAGTTTCTACGTTTGGGCTGATATGTTCGGACAATAGTGTCAACAGATCACGAACGTTGTGTACATTTCGAGGATGGGCTAAATGATGAGTTGAGGGTTCTGATTGCCCCACAACAAGTTAGAACTTTTGCCACGCTTGTGGAGAAGGCCAAGATAGCCGAAGAGGCTAAGAACTCAGAACGTCAGAATCGAGAAAGATTTAGAAATAAGAGAGAGACACAGCAGTCAGGTTCTTTAAAGAGATTTTAGAAGAGGCCTCGGAATGATGAATCAGCCCAAGGTAGAGCACCTGTAACTAATAATCGAGGTCGAGATTGTGCTGAATGTGGGAAAAGGCATTTTGGTGAATGCTGGAGGAAAACGGGTGCTTGTTACAAATACGATTCAATGGATCACCAGTATAGAAATTGTCCTCGACGTATGGATACGACTCATGAAGTTCGTAATAATGATGCATAGCCGGCCAGAGGTACTCAGCAGCCACCGAGAGGTCGTGGACCAGGTCGTGGTGGTAATGGGGTTGGATGTGGTCAGGGTGCACTGGGTCGAGGCAATGGTCCTAGAGGTAACACGGATGCAAGACAGCCTGGACTGGTCTGTGCAGTTAGACACCGCGAAGATGGCAATGCACCTGATGTAATAACTGGTACGTTCTTCATATTCGATGTACCTGTTACTACCTTAATAGATATTGGTTCTACCCACTCGTATGTTGCTAGCGCCATATCTGGAAACCTAAATCTAAAATCTAAAATTACCGATAGTGAGATGACAGTAATTAGTCCTTTAGGACAGTCGGTAATTGTAAATAAACTGTTTAGAGACGTACCCTTAGAAATTCAAGAGGAGGTATTCTTGGCGAATTTGATGGAATTGCCTTTCGGCGAGTTCGACCTCATTCTGGGCATGGATTGGTTGGTTAAACATCGGGCGCATTTGGATTGTGCTGAGAAACGGATGTCAATAAGAACCTCAGATGATAAGGAAGTCATAATGATTGGTGAACGAAGGAACTACTTGGCGAATGTGGTATCAGCGTTGAAGGCAGAAAAGTTGGTGTGAAAAGGGTATGGAGCATTCCTAGCCTTTATTTGTGCTTTGGATGCCAAAGAGATATCTGTGGACGATGTGAGAACGGTGAAGGAATTTCGGATGTATTTCGAAGAACTTCGGTATACCTCGGATCGGGAAGTAGAATTTGGCATTGAGCTTTTGCCCAAATGACTCCGGTGTCATTGCTCCTTATAGAATGGCACCAAGGAGTTGGCGAGCTTAAAGCTCAAATTCAAGAATTGTTGGATCGGGATTTATACGACCGAGTGTGTCTCCGTGGGAGCACCGCTTTTTTCGTCAAGAAAAGGATGGATCAATGCGTATGTGCATTGATTACGCACAATTAAATAAATTGACGATCAAGAATAGGTATCCTTTGCCGAGAATTGATGACTGTTTGATCAATTGAAGGGAGCTTCAGTTTTCTCCAAAATTAATTTGAGATCGGGTTATCATCAGCTTAAGGTGAAAGAAGCAGATATTTATAAGACGGCATTTTGAACTCGTTACGGACATTATGAGTTTGTAGTGATGCCGTTTGGATTAACCAATACACCAGCCACATTTATGGACATGATGAACCGAGTCTTTCAACCACATTTAGACCAATTTGTGGTAGTGTTCATAGATGACATTTTGGTTTATTCAAGAAATGATGAGGAGCATGACACGCATTTGCGTATAGTATTGCAGCTACTTCGTGATAAGCAACTTTATGCGAAATTCAGTAAATGTGAATTTTGGCTAAAGGAAGTGACTTTCTTGGGTCATGTGGTATCACCAAGGAATAAGGTGGATCCACGAAGATTGAGGCTATTTTGGATTGGAAACCACCAACGCTCGGTGGTGAAATTCGAGTTTCTTGGTCCATTGGTTATTATAGACGCTTTGTTGAGGGTTTTCGTTGATTGCTACACCCTAACTAAACTATTGCGGAAGGGAGTTCCGTATATTTGGACTAGAAAACAACAGAAGAGTTTCGAGAAATTGAAAAAGATTCGACGGAAGCTCTAGTTTTGATTCAAAGGAGGTCGGAAAAGAATTCACTGCTTATTGTGATGCGTCTCACACGTGCAGGTTGTGTCTGATGCAAAATGGAAAGGTGGTGGCTTATGCTTCTCGTCAATTGAGACCGCATCAAGTAAACTACCCTACTCATGATTTGGAGTTAGCTGCGGTGGTTTTTGCTTTAAAGATTTAGAGGCACTATCTCTACGGTGAGAAGTCTACTATCTACACAGATCACAAGAGTCTTAAGTACCTCCTTACCCAAAAGGAGTTGAATTTGAGACAAAGAAGATGGGTGGAATTATTAAAGGACTATGATTTCTCAATCGAATATCATCCTGGAAAGGCTAACGTAATAGTAGTAGCGTTAAGTCGTAAGACAAGATTCGATTTGAAAGCATTGTTTGCTCATCCGAGTTTGTATGAGGATGGTAGCTTGTTAGCAGAACTTCAGGTGAAACCTCTGTGGTTAGAACAAATCAAGGAAAAGCAAATATTAGACGAAAAGTTGGGACCCTTACTTGACAAGTCGAAAATGGTGAAATAGGGATTTTGGAATAAACATGAAGGTGTGTTTTGTTTTCATGGAAGAATTTGTATGCCTAAGGATTTAGATCGAGACAAATGATTCTACGGAGGCGATAGTAGCCCTTATGCTATGCACCACGGAGGAAATAAGATGTATCGGGATCTTCGTGAACAATATTGGTGGCGTGGTTGAAGCGTGAAATTTGAGTTTGTGGGAAAATGTTTAACTTGTCGCAAGTGAAAGCGGAGCATCAATTGCCGTCAGGTTTATTACAGCCGGTAAAGATTCCTCTTTGGAAATGGGAGCGGATAACTATGGATTTTGTTAGTGGGTTACCTTTAACACCTACTAAAAAAAATTTTGTATGGGTAATAGTCGATCGTTTGACGAAGACTGCTCATTTTCTTCCAGTTCGAACGGATTATTCGTTGCAGAAATTGGCTAAGCTGTATGTATCCGAAATCGTAAGGTTGCATGGGGTACCAGTGTCTATTATTTCAGACAGGGATCCTAAATTTATGTCACGATTTTGGAAAGCTCTGCATGAAGCCTTGGGGACAAAGTTGAATTTCAGTACGGCTTTTCATCCTCAGTCTGATGGACAGTCGAAAAGAGTAATTCAGATATTGGAAGACATGTTAAGGGGATATGTGTGATCGACTTCAGAGGTAGTTGGGAGGATTTTCTACCATTGGCAGAATTCGCCGTATATAAATAGCTATCGGTCTAGCATTCAGATGGCACCCTATGAGGCATTGTATGGTCGTAGGTGCCGTACTCTACTTGTTGGATTGAATTAAGCGAGCATGATGTTTGGTCACGAGATGATATCCAAACAGAGGAAAAGGTAAAAGTTATTCGAGCACGGTTGAAGGAAGCCTCGAGATAGATGTAAGTCGTATCTGCACCTAAAAGCGTAAGGATATCGAGTTTCTTTGTGGGAGACCGGGTCTTTCAAGGTCTCACCTTGGAAGAAAATTTTCAGATTCGGAAAGAAGGGTAAGTTGAGCCCTAGGTTCATCGGGCCATATCGTGTGATGAAGCGTGTTGGCCCGATGGCTTATCAGTTGAATTACCACCGAACCGAGTCAAATTCATAATGTTTTCATGTTTCCATCTTTGAGGCGTTATAGATCGGATCCGTCTCATATAGTACCGATTGAAGAAGTGGAATTAAATTCAGACTTGTCTTTTGAAGAAGAACCGGTGGAAATTTTAGACGGGATGTTAAAGTGCTAAGAAAGAAGATCGTGCCGTTGGTCAAAGTTTTATGGCGCAATCACGAGCGGAGGAAGCTACGTGGGAGCTGAGGAAACTATTCGAACAATATCCTCACCTCTTTTAATCGTAAATTTCGAGGACGAAATTTTCTTTAAGAGGGGTAGAATTGTAGCATCCTAAATAATTGGATATCATTATGTTGCTTAATGTTGGTTCGGGTTACTTGGAGATAGAATAAATATTATTATTTAAGTGTACATTTGAGTAAAAAAATTAAATGACCTTAAGGCTTAAATTAATTAAGTGCTAAAAGTTGGCATAAGTGAGCTAGTAGTAAAGAGGAGATGGCGCCATAAGTGTTCCTAGAGGGAAGGAGTTCGAAACACCTGGCAAGCAACAAGGAAATTTTATTTTTTTTGCTTTAACCTATGCATGTGTCGGCAAGGGGATAAGGTTGGATGAGTTCTATTGTTTTATTTTTGGTAAGTAGACTAAAGGAAAAAGGTAATTGTTAACTTATGGTAGGGAATCAAGAAAGTTTGGAAAGATAAGGGGACATAAGGCATGTATCAAGGAAAAGGTTTTGAAATTATTTCTTGGTCATTTGACCAATGAATTTGACTGACAATGTGGCTAGGGGAGGTTGGCCGATTATGTTAGTACCTTGCTAGGATTAGGAATTAGTTTTTGGTCATTCCTAACATCTTGTGCAAAGTTTTGCAATTCTTTTCTCAACCTTTTCTCCTTTGGCCGAATTTGAGCTTTTGGCAAGCCTTAACCTTTTGACCATTTGGTCATTTTTGCCATCACTTTAGTACTCTTTTGTATGTTTTTTTCAAAGTGCCGAAATCTCCAATACCAAAAAGGCCATTCTTTTCTTTTCTTCTTCCCATTGTCGAATGTACTTTGCTCCTAAACTCATCTCTTTCTTTCTCTTTTCTTCCCTTTGAAAACCGAAACAACATCATCATCATCTCTTTCTCTCATCTTTTAATTTCTTTTTCAATCATACTTTCTCCAAAATATTTTCTCATGGCCGAATGTTAGTGTGCCTTTGCCGAACCATTTTCTCTTTTTTTTTGGTTATTCATAGCTGAATCTCTCTCTATTCATAAACATCCTTCTCAATCGTTTCTTCTCAACCGTGGACAATAGGTAAGAGTTATTTTTAGTTAATTTTAGTTAATAATGGTTTTGGCCGAATCTTGATGGTGGTAAGAAGGATATCTTGGATTGAAATAATCATTCTTTCTATTAACTTTTCTTTGTTATATTTTAAGGCGATAGTAGAGGATCGGAACTCAAGTGTTCGTGAGTATCATAGAACGTTGAAATCGATTTAAGGTGTTAAGAGAACGTTTTTGGTCGATTCTCATATTGTGGAGCAAGGATCTTTGTGGTAAGGAAATCTCACCCTTAAAACCTTTAGTATTATTTTCGATATATTCTTAAGTTGGATTAATGATCTTTTGTCAATTGAAGACATTCAAGATAGGGCAAAAAGGGCGTCCATAGCCTTGAAAGAGGCGGTTCATAAATCCCCTATTACTAAGCGAAGAATTGTTTTGAATCGAGATTTTCCACCGGGTTGCGGACCATCAACCGAGGGAAGTCAATTATTTGAAGTAGTTCGTACTCCAGAGCCTTTGTATCGTTAGTGGATTCTCGTGAAAGCAACGAATCGATAAACGAGGAGAAACCGAAAATAGAAGTGATTCAAAATCAAAGGGGTAAGGGTTTGGATCAAATCCCAATAGAATATTTTTGATAAATGATAGTGTTCTAATAGATCGTATTATGTTTAGGTGTTGATGAGCGGGAAGGTTTAGTACTCACGATATCAAGGTGTGTAACTTCATGCTTTTCTTGGGTTGGATGTCATTCGTGGTATTGAGTAAAATCGTAAAGACGACTAAATCGGTATAATATGTATTAATTGGTATCTCGATGAAAATACATGAAAACGATTAAAATTGTGAAAATTACAAAAACGCCCTCGTGAAGTTAGTTGTTAATATGTAAATTTTATGTCTCGTAAAAATGGGCCAAAAAATATGCTAGTTAGTAAAATGGGCCGAAATCTCTGCTAGATCGATAAATGGGCCGAAATCTCTGCTAGATCGATAAATGGGCCGAAAAGCCTGATAAATTGTTAAATGGGCCAAACTCTTAGCTAGATCATAAATTGGGTTTAAGATGCTAGATTGCTAAATGGGCTAAATGCTATTTCGAAATTTTGGGCCTTATCAAAAACTAGAAATATTGACTTTTATGTTATTTAAATCTTTTGATAAAATCATCATATGAACATAGACAAATTTTTGCATACATGTTGCATGGGTTGGGATTAATAATGAAGAGAAGAAAGGCCTGTTGCCAAAATCTAGTTCAGTGGCTCTGCCACAAAATAATTAAATGGCTATTTGCCTCTAGTTCGGTGGCTCTGCCACAAATATTAATGGCTCAATGCCTCTAGTTCGGTGACTTTGTCACAATCTAGTTCGGTGGCTCTGCCACAAATATAAAATGGCTTAATGCCTATGATTGGTGTGATGGCGGGGTGGGTTGACTTGATCCCCACAGGTGTGATGGTTGGTACGGGGGTGTGTAGTGGATGGAAATTAGGTTTGGGGTTGGGAACTTCATTTTTGCATACATCATATTATTTTTATTGATAAACCTGTTGACGGGCTCAAGCCCAAAATAATGATTTGATGATCTGGCCCAATGAATAAGTAGTGAGTTATACACTGAGTTCTAAGTAACTCACTCCCTCAAATTTTTCATCTCAGGTAATGGAAATTGACGTGGACTTGGGCCGAGGATGACTTCGTGAGGGCCATACTACAAATAAGGGTTAATGAAACTTTGAACTTTTATTAAAGACTTTCTATAATTTACTATTATGGGTTTGATGTAATATGGCCTCTATAAATGTTTTATAAATTTTATGTGTGGATGGATTTAAATTATGTTTTGGACTATTAATATGGGCTTAAAATTATTTTGTTTCTTAAAATAAATTTGGGTTTTCAAATAATATGAAATTCTTCTATCATTTTCTTAAATATTTTGAACTCCTATAATAATTTACTCTAAGGATTTTGATAATACAATATTAAGGATGTTTTCAACTAATGTTTTCTAATATACATCAAATTTAAAATACTCTTTTAGTTTTTATTAAATCTAGTAATTAAAAATGATTTTGAAGATTTCGATTTACTGTAACTATTAAGATAGTTCGATTTATGTAACAAACCAAATCTAGTCTTAACGCATAGACCGGGTTTGCGGTGTTACATAACATCCCGGAATTGGGCCTAGTAGGATTGGGCCCATTGGGCCTTGGGTTTAAGAGTGTTTAAAATTTTTGAGAACAAGAGAATGCCATTAATTCAAGTTGGACTTATTAAGAAAGTAATTTTGGAAAGTTACGAGGTTTCTATGAAGTTCTGGGTTCAAGTTGGGCCTTAATAAAATTTTGTGTTTAAGCCTATTAAGGAGAGATAGTAAGTGATCTTAAGGCATATGGGAATAAATGGGTAAATGGTTAGCATAAATGAGCAATTAGTAAAGAGGTTATGGCATCAAGTGAAGGACTTTAAGGGAAGAGGTTCAAATCCCATAGTATGCAAATTTTGACTTTTATTTTTGCATGCTCTCCCTAAGTGTCGGCCAAGGAGTATATATGGCAAGGTGGACTTCTTTATTTTTGGTAAGGTGGCTAAAGGAAATAAGGAAATGTTGAGGTTGGGGAAAGGAATCAAAAGAAATAGGTAAGTAAGGGGGACAAGAGGCTTATTTCGTGGATAGTGTTTTGGAAAGTTTGGGTGGCCAAACTTTTATACTAGGGGGGATGAATGTGGATGGTTTTGGGGGTAGATAGGTAGCTGAAATTTTACTTTGGCATTTGGTAAAGTCTTGGTATTATTTTGGCCAAAAATTCTATTGCAACTTTTGTGTCATCTTCTCCCAATTTGCTATTTTCCTTGCCGAATCCTCCTAGCACAATTGTGAATTTTCCTCCACTTTTGTTTGGCCAAAACCTTCATCCTTTGTTCATCTTTCTTGGATAGTCGAACAACCTATCACCCATCCAACCTTCCATCCTTTCTTCTAATCATTCCTCTAATCTTTTCTCTTCTCTAAACCAACACCACCATTAAATCACATATTCTTGTTTGATTTTTCCCTATAGCCGAATATCAACATATATTTTCCTCTAAGACCGAATCTTCATCTCTTCTTTATCGTTCTTCTCATCCGTATTAACACTCACTCCTTTGATCAATCGCGTTTTAAGTGGGAAGGCCGAATCTATCACATTTGATTCGCTTGTAGCCATAAGTACAATCGGTAAGTAGTAGTTCTCCCTTTGTCAATAAATTTGTTTCATTCGAGTTCTTCATTAAAAATCGTGTGTTCTTATTACTCTCCCTTGTTGGGTCTGAGTTACATTCTTTTCTATGATATAGCCATCGTTGGGCTTAGGACTTTCAACAAGGTGAAGGAGCACAAGTGATTTGTATTAACCAAATCGTTATCGTCGACTCGTCAAGCAAGTGGGGACGGGATTTCAGTAGCCAAAGGATAGGATTGATTCTTGGTGCATTGAGGGAGATCACATTCATGGTAAGTGGGGTTAGCCTAATAAAGTGTTTCTAGTTACGATTATCAAAGTTGAGACTAACCTTCTATCAACCATCGTTATAGGTGTTGAAATCGGTAGAAAGCACGACTCGTAATCAAGGTGTGTAATCCGTATCTTCCAAATACATGTTTAAAATGGTGTGTGATCTCACACTTCTCTGGAATTTTGCATGAATGTTCTGTGATTTGGTCGAAATACCAAAGAAAACCGGAAATCGGCACCCGGGATCACTCGGGCGCGCGTAGGTTCATAGTGGTAACCATGTTTTTGTAATAAAACAGTTTTGGTCAGTGGCAGTGACGTGATTCAAAAAATCATGAAAAATAGGACAAATGGATGTAGAAAGTGAATAAGATATCAAATTAAAGATTACTATGTTTATTTTGATATGGAAGAAACAAAGAAGGAAAAGGGATTTTATATTCTGAGATATCTTAATTTTAGTGAGACTGGTTCTGATTAATTTTGTGGTTTCCTGATCTGTTTTGGAAAAATTGTATAAAATTGTACAAGGTGAATTATAGATTATAATTTATATGTATAGATTCCTTAATGAGCTTATTTTCATTAGAAACAAGTGAGAGCATTATATGAAAACCGTATAGTGAGATATTTGAAATTAAGATAAGAGAGGTCAGAATTGTTGGACAGTGAAACAAGGGAAATTTCAAGGAATAAACTGTACTAAATGGTTAAGAAAAAAATTCTGGAAAAATTGTAGTAGGAAGATATATGAGTCTAGTTTTAATGAAAATTTATGGATTTAGATTTCGAGATTTCTAACTCAAGTTATAGTCAATTTAGTTAGTACGACGCAGATGGACAGCTTAAATTTTTATGCCCAAATTAGTAATTAAGTCTGGATTTCAAAATTACCGAATTACCCTTAGTGGGTAAATTACCGAATTACAAAAATTCCCTTAATGGGCCAAATCGATATATGATTATATGGGCCAACTGATAATTTGTTATATGGGCCGACTGATAACTTGCTATACGGGCCGATTGATATTTTGCTATATGGGTCGTTTGATAATTTGATATATGGGCCAATATGATAATTTGTTATATGGGCCGATGTTGTAATTTGATATATGGGCTGAATTGATATGTGATAAAATGGGCCAAATTGATATGTGATAAATGGGCCTTAGTATTGGAAATAAATTTTGAATTTTGAATTATCGTTGTTATACTATAAAGATTTTGATTTGATATGTATGATGCATATACATGATTTTGCATGGGATGGGAAAATATGATGAAGAGAAGTTCTGGTGGCTCTGCCACAAAATTTGGTGACCCTGTCACAATATGTCTGGTAGCTCTGCTACATAAATCAGGTGGCTCTGCCACAAATCTGAAAAAATGGCAATGCCATGTAAATTCTGTTAATCTGGTGGCTTGTCCACAAATTTGATATAAATGGCTCAATGCCTACGTTTGGTGTGTTGGTAGGGTGGGTGACTAAAGCTCCCCACAGGTGTGTTGGTTGGTACGGGTGGTGTACAGCGGATGGAAAACTAGGTTTGGTTGGGAATTGCATATCATATGCATATTATATATGATACCTTTATATTATTGTAAATGGGCTTGGCCCAAATAATTGCTTAATGAGATTTTGGCCCAGTGGATAATGGTCAGCGGGTTACACACTGAGTTCTTGTAACTCACCCCCCTTCTTTTAACCCTTGTAGGTAATGCTTAGTGACGCGGACTTGGGGCCATGGATGATTCGGTGGAGGCCATATTTCAGTAATGGTGTTATTAGACTTTAGATTTTTATTTCCGTTTACTTTACTTCTTTTAATATTTTGGGTTTTTAAAGTTGTAATAAGGCCTCTGGACTATTTTTATTTTGCTTTATGTTTGGGATGTTGTTATTATTACCAATAATTGTTTAAAGGGAATTTTTCTAAAAATATTAATAATGGTTTTCAAAATTGATTAATAATTGGATTTTATAGTAGCGTTTACAAATAATTTTAACTCGGATACTATTTCAAATTATCAACGATATTTTTTTAAAGTCATGGTTTTATAAGATTATTAGTTCAAATTATCAATTTATCAAATCAACCTTCAAGGTTAGTAATGTTTTATCAAATATTTTAAATCAAACTTGTTTTCTTGTTTTTAACAAATCAAAACCTATTTTAGAACGAATAAATAGGATTTAACATGTTTTCTCATTTGACATGTTTTCTTTATACGTTTTCGAAAAACTCTTCTGTATGACACGCTGGATTCGGGCCTAACTTCTAAGCCGGGTTTGGGGTGTTACAAATGGACCCCTAGGAAAATCAGCTAACATGGTTTTTCATTGATTACGGTTAATTTGTGAATTTTGGGTTTAGGGACTAAATTGCATAAAAGTTAAAATATTAGGGTAATTTTGTAAAATGATGTTGTAAGGGTTTAATTGTATAAAATTGTTTATTTAAGTGCTGAAATGCTATTATTTGAATGAAAATATTATTTAGATCAAGAAATGCCACAATCGAATTTAAATCGAGGAAAAGCTAATGTCTTGGATTAGTTATCGACTCTATTTTTACAACAGTTGTAATAGAGGTAAGTTCGTATTTCAATTAAGTAATTTATTTGATTTCTAGAAGTAAATTGACACTTATATATATATATATATTTCTATAAATTGGTGATTGGATTTATTGAATTGTGAAAAGGAAAAGACCATGATTGAAAAATGTCATGGCATTTTAATCGAAAAGGAAAAGACCATATTAAAAATATACTATGAACATCAATTAGGGATTGTGTAAGACCTCTATTAAAAGATACCATGACATCCCTGAAAAAATGAAAGGTCGAAAAGGATATAAATGAAAAGGTCAATATCTCATCCTTCAACCATTCGCTATTCAGGTAACATATTTCAGGTGAGATATGTATCATAAGTATGAAGATAAGATGAATGTTTTGATTAGTATAGTTGGATAATGAATATTATAGCCTTGGTGTAATTATATTTTTCATATGTCTATAAATGTGTTATCTAGTTGTGTTTTGGTGTGTTTAGAGAATTAAATGGTTATATGAGTATTTTCCTGAGTATTCGATAATATTTTATTTGGTTCAACGGGTAAATAAAGCTTTAAAGGGTATGCAATTACATGAAATGAACCATGATTTTTGAGTAATGATATGAATTATGATGTAATGTGTAATTGAAAAGAAAAGATGGCTTAATGCATATGTATGAGTGATGAATTATGAAAGTGAAATGTTAGATATGTTTTATGCCATGCTTTCACTGGATTTATATATGCAATGTTGCACCAACTAACCTTGTGAGGTGGTCTGTATAGGAAAGGAAAGTTGGATTATGACATAATAAAATTATGCTTGGTTGTTTAATTTAAAATGTTTGGTAAGTTTATGATGCGATCCTAGTTGCATCATGGTTTGACTCCATCCGACGCCATCGAGAGTGGCCTAAACTTGAGGGGCCCAAGTGCAAGATGAAACATCTCATAGGCCTGATTGATTGTTGGGCCAATGTTTTTAACGACTTTTAATATACTTAAGTTTTATTTAAATTAATAAGTTTGCATATTTTAATTTTAACTTGCACTTTGTGTGTTTTGCATTTAATAAAGTAATGCATTATGTAACTTTCATGTTAGTTTAGTATGCATCATAAATAATGACTTGCATTATGAAACTCCCATGTTAGTTTAAGTCTGCATTATTAAATTAAGTCTTGTATTAAATGATTCATCTCTTTATTTAGTTTGCATTTTAAATATTTGCATTTAAGCATCTTAGTTTAAATAAATGAGTGCTGGTCATCAATTCAACTCATCTTAGTTTAATTAATTGAGTTTCTTTTAATGAATTTTATTTAATAGTTGCTTCTTTAATTAACCTAGTTACTAGGATAATTTATTGATGCATGAGTTAAAGTTCATTTAATAATGCTTCTCTTAATTAAACTAGTTGCTGGAATAAATGATGCATAAGTGTTAGTTCATTTATTTCAGTTAGCTGTTAATTTGTTTTAAGTTTAATAATTGCATTAATGTGATGGTTACATGTGTTAATTGCAGGTGACTTTTCAACTCACATCCATTACTTCTAAAGGCTGTTATGCATTCAATAAGTTGGCTTTTCAAGTGAATTCGGTTACACAAGAAGAGACTGATATAAAGAGGCTTAATACATCATTAAGAAGTTGTTTTATCAATTAAAGAAGAACATTATTCTTCTTTAATTTCGGTAGCCTCTTTATTTTCAACTTCCATAATCGTTTCTTCATGAGTAATCACTACATGCAATCAATTTTCCATCAAGGAGGCTGGTGTCTTTTCGGTTGGTCATGGAGACTTTAAAGGACTATGGTAGCAACTTAATTGAAGAAATTAATCACATTGAAGGTGGGAGTTACTTGGGCTAGAATTTCAAAAGTTGAGACTTTTCATTTGAGCTTATTATTAGCTTCGTTAAAAGTGACCATTCAGCTAGCTTCTTTTGATACTATAAATACATGTAATCAGCATATACTTTGGACTTTTGAACCCTTAATCAAATTTATGAACTTTGAGTCCTTGAGTGAGTTTATCTCCTCTCTATTTTTCGTACAAGTTTCTTAGACTTATCTTCCATCTTGAACCTAAAATCCATTTCATTCCCATTCCATATACCATTCCTTCTCATTTTCAATAACTGAACCTATATATTATTCATTTCCATAAACCCATCTTTGAACCCTTCTTCATAGCTTCCGCCAATATTTACTTAAAGCATCATTATTAAAAGAGCCGAACGATAATTCTCCTCGTAGACGATCGGGCAACTCACATACAACTCGACTCATCCCGAGGTAGATCATATCAGTTTAAGTTTCCTTTATACGAGCTTACTAAGCTCTAGTTGCTTACATAGTTGTTTTTTTTCCCTATCTCGTAGATCATCGGAAAGCTTGATCGGTTGGAATCTTGTCGGAGCTCTCTCACACTATCTGTCAACCTCTTTGGTAGTTTTTGGTTATTTCGGCTAACGATTATAAATGGCATGCAATAAGAGTTTTTATGTTATTTACCAATGTGATGTGGTTTAAGTTTATTTGCCTATATGCCTTGATGTTAGCTTATAAATGTAAATATGTAAGTATGCGTTTTGGGCACTTATGGATGTCTTGAGATTTAGATGGCTTTTGGTTCATTGTGAAACACCCCAAACCCGGCCCACGAGCCTCGACCGGATCTGGCATGCTCCTTGAGTAAATCATTTCAAAAACTTGTTTGTGCTTTGGAAAAACTTGAGTGGTTTTGAAGAAAAATCGATTTGTGTTGTGATCAATTGAAAGCGGTGTTATTCTTGAAGTCTAGATTTTATTAAAACTCCATTTTATACTTCAAAACTATAAGTTAAAAGAAATACGGGTTTTAGAGTTTACCATTAAATTGAAAATCGTTGGTGTTTAGGTGACGTAACATTTAGAATTTATTTTAAAGAAAAGTTATTTAAATAATCGTATCATGATAAAAATAATTAAAATGCATGCATAAAACATTTAATAGTAATGACCATATTACATCAAAGCAAAACCCGAAATAAATCCAAAATACTTAAATATAAAAATTCCAAATAAAATAACACTGAGCTGAGCATGGCCACCACTAAGCTCCTGCCGACCCGGTCCATCTACTGAGTATCACCTGAAAAGATATCCCACAATGGGGTCAGTTAACAGACTCAATGTGTAACAACCAACACAAACTCCCAACGATTTAGGCATAGAAATCATATATAAAACATATATAAACAATGATGCAATCCCGAACCCAAACCTAGATAACCATCCTCTACACATCACCCGTACCTGCCATCACACCGTGGGGATTACTAAATCAACCCTCCATCTGCTACACACCATCGAAGGCAGTCGCTGCAGATGACTTGCACATCGCCCTTATAAATTGTGGCATAGCCACCAGATAATTATGACAAACTCACCAGATAGTATTTTGTGACATTAGCCACCACATTTAGATTATGTGACATGAGTCACCAGATATTGTGGTAAAAACCACCAGATCACTTCCCCTTTTCATAATCACCCATATGCCCCATGTGTCATACAAATCATGCGAATATCATGCCATATGCGTTATTCATATTCGTAACCAATTTTTTTATATGTCACATTCAATGTTTATAATACTATTAACAGATCTTTAGAGAATAACGTACCTGAATATGTCATACCATTGAATGGTACCTTTAGCCACATCTTTTATATTCTTATTAACACATATATTAAATTAATACTGTAAATCTAGTAGGAATTGGTATAAGGCTACACACTTGGTACTAACGTGTTCAATGAATCCCGAAAAACTACCAAAACAGATTGTACTCCTCCCTAAAAATCATAGTTAGAATTGGCTAGTCACTAACACTTAATATGGCCTTGCCCGAATGTTAACACTATCTTACCTTGCGGATCTAAATCCCAGAATTAATCCTTGCTCTTGGTGTTGTCGAAATTCCTATAGGCACATGTTAGATCTAGTTCTAACATTTAAACACAATAAATGGCCTTCGGCCTAAAACCACACTTGCTTACCTTAGATTTTGAAATCCCGAAGATCTCTTCCTTATAGTCGACAACAACCAAATCTCGAAACCTCCTTCATAGTTTTGGCCAAAGAACAGTAAAAGAGGTTAGATTCCAACTTTCGGCTAAAAGAAAAAGGAAGGAAATCGTATAACATTTGATTTTACCCCTACTACAAAAATCGACTGCACCCTTGCCTACCACCACAGAGAGATTCGGCTATGTAGGCTAGATAGTGATTGATTTGCTTCGGCTTTTGGAGTTTAGTCAACAATCGGCTATGGCTAGGAAAAGCTTACTTTCGGTTTTTGGAAAATGGTTGAATCGTGAGAAGATGAAGAAGAAGAGAAACTAAGGTTTGAGAGGTTTCAGTTTCTGGTCACAAAAGAAAAGAGAAAGGGAATAGAGCTTTTGGCAGATAGAAAAAATAAAAAAGATGCCTATTACTACACTAAGTAAATTCGGCACCTAGCTCCCCTTGTATGGCCGAATTATGCACCCCTTAGAGTCCTATATTTGGCCACTTGCTTCCCTCTCTCCCTTATCCCTTGATCCCCTCCACCTTAGCCGAATCCTCAAACTCTCCCACCTAATCTATACCTCATCCTTCTAGAGTCCACATGCCGTCCAACTTCCTTTCTCCTTGACGAAAAAAAAAACAACTCCACAAGTGCTCCCCTTGCTACTCGAACCTAGGCCCCCTCTGCACTGCTTGTGGCGTCACTTATTAAGGCTCTAAGTGGCGCCTCCTTGCCACTTTAACAAGCCCACTTTTTATGTCCAATTTCCCCTTCAAATTCTCTTAAGGCCTTATTTGCCTAGCTCCCCCTTTAAGGCTTAAAATCTAATATTTTCTAAGGCACTTACCTACACTCTAAAGTTCTCAAAATTTCATACAACACATTCAAACATACATAGGCATGCTACTTCATACAATTAAGCAAAAATGCACAACCCTTAAATCCCGGATATTACAGTTCTACCCCCTTAAAATAATTTCGACCTCAAAATTACCTGGCTAGAATAGGTGGGGATATTGCTGTCGCATTGCTTTTTCCGGCTCCCAAGAAGCTTTCTCCGATCCATGATTACGCCATAACACTTTGACCAAAGGAACGGATTCCTCCGTAGTACCTTCACACCCTGTTCGTAATCAATCGGCTCCTCCTCGTCGACAAATCGGTCTCGGCTCCACCTCCTCAAGCGGCACTATATGAGATGGATCCGATCGGTATCGGCAGAGCATCGATCGTGGAACACATCGTGCATCCGCTTCAACTCAAGGCAACTCTAACTGGTATGCCACTGGTCCAACTCGCTTTAATACCCGATAAGGTCCTATAAACCTGGGACTTAACTTCCCTTTACGACCAAATCTCATTACCTTTTTCCAAGGCAAAACTTTAAGAAACACATAATCTCCCACAGCAAACTCAATCTCCTTCCATTTAAGATCTGCGTATGACTTTTTCCGGTCAGATGCCTCCTTTAACCGTGCCCGAATTACCTTAACCTTCTCTTTGAATTTTGCCACAATTTTCGGACCCAAAATCTGACGTTCCTCCAATTCCGTCCAACATGTAGGAGTGCGACACTACATCCATATAAGCGCTTAAATGCGGTGCCATCCGAATACTTGCACGATAGGCATTGTTATATGCAAATTCTGCTAAAGGCAAGAACTCTTCCCAACTCCCTCTGAAGTCTATCACACAGCCCCTCAACATATCCTCTAACACTTGGATCACTCGCTCAGATTGACCGTCCGACTGCGGATGGAATGCCGTACTGAAATCCAACCTGGTACCCAAAGCTTGATGTAGCGCCTTCTAAAATCGAGACGTAAACCTCGGATCCCTATCTGAGATAATCGACACCGGCACTCCGTCGAGCCTCACGATCTCAGCTACATACAACTTTGCCAATTTTTGTAGAGAATAGTCAACTCGCACCGGTATAAAATGTGCAGATTTCGTCAGCCGATCTATTATCACCCATACCGAGTCCTTCTTAGTAGGCGTAAGGGGAAGCCCACTAACGAAGTCCATGGTAATTTTCTCCCACTTCCATTGCGGAATCTTTATCAATTGAAGCAATCCTGACGGAACTTGGTGTTCAGGATTGACTTGCTGACACGTTAAGCACTTCCCTACAAATTCTGTAACTTCCCGCTTAAGACCAGGCCACCAAAACTGTTCCCTTAGATCTCTGTACAACTTACTACCTCCAGGATGCATAGCATAAGGGCTACTATGTGATTCCCGAAGAATTCTCTGCCTTAACTCCTCATCCTTCGGCATACAGACCTTGCCGTGAAAACACAGCACTCCGTCGCCATTTACACCAAAATTTTCCAATTCCCCACACTACACTTGCCGCAACTTAGCACTTAGATCCTCATCCACCAACTAACTCTCTTTCACCTTATTCAACCACATCGGCTTAACTTGCAACTCTGCTAACAAACTTCCATCGTCATACAAGCTAAGATGTGCAAACATTGCCCTCAGATTCGACACTACTTTTTGACTTAGGGCATCTGCCACTACATTCGCCTTGCCCGGGTGATACTCTATAGAACAATCGTAGTCCTTCAATAATTCCACCCACCTTCGCTGTCTCAGGTTCAACTCTTTTTGAGTCAGTAGATACTTAAGGCTCTCGTGGTCTGTGTAAATCACTGACTTTTCTCCATATAAATATTGCCTCCACACCTTAAGAGCAAAGACCACTGCTGCTAATTCCATGTCATGCGTCGGGTCGTTAACTTCATGTGGCCTTAATTGTCGAGACGCATAAGCGATAACCTTCCCGTCTTGCATCAAAACACATCCTAAACTTGTGTGAGAAGCATCACAGTACAGCATAAAATACTTTCCTGCCTCAGGCTGAATCAAAACTGAAGCTTCAGTCAAGACCCTCTTAAGCTTCTCAAAGCTCTCCTGTTGCTTATCTGACCACACGAAAGGTACCTCCCTTCTCAACAACTTCGTCAAAGGTGCGGCTATTGATGAGAACCCTTCTACCAATCTTCTATAATAGCCTGCCAGTCCCAAGAAGCTACGAACTTTTGCCACAGACTTAGGTGGTTTCCAATCCAATACTGCCTCAATCTTCCGAGGATCCACCCTTATTCCTTCAGCAGACACCACATGACCCAAAAATGTAACTTCCTTCAGCCAAAATTCACACTTGCTGAACTTGGCATATAGCTTTTCCTCCCTTAACACTTGCAACACGACTTGGAGGTGCTCATCATGTTCTTCCTCTGACTTAGAATACACCAAGATATCGTCTATGAACACAACAACGAACCGGTCCAGATAGGGTTGGAAAACCCGGTTCATCATGTCCATGAACGCGGCTGGGGCATTTGTCAATCCAAACGGCATTTCCAAGAACTCATAATACCCGTACCTTGTCCGAAAAGCTGTCTTATGGATATCAGCCTCCTTCACTTTAAGCTGATGATATCCAGACCTTAGATCTATCTTTGAGAATACCGCGGCCCCCTTAAGCTGATTGAACAAGTCGTCTATCCTTGGCAACGGGTACTTGTTCTTGATGGTCAACTTATTCAACTGAGAATAATCTATGCATATATGCATAGTTCTGTCCTCAAACTAGACACATCGCTCATGCTCCGTAGCCACTATACCTCGAGCATAATGGCTCAACCTTAGAAATTTTGCCTCATACTCCGCTACGAATTTACTTCCCTGAACCAGCCTCAGAAATGCCTTACTCTGCGCATCCACATAACTGGTCCCAATGTACTTTTGGTATGCTGCCTTAAAGTACTCCCAAGTGAGATCATCTACGATAGCACCATCCCGAACCGTGAGCCACCGTTGATATGACTCATCGCGGAGGAGCGATATTATCCCTTTCAGTTTCTCTTCAGCAGTCAGGTCCAAATCATCCATAATTCGCTCCGTCGCTTCCAACCAATACTCAGCCGTATTGGGCACCACACTAGATATACCACGGAAAAACTCAGCTCCATTAGCTCGGAGTCGCTCAGATACAGACTTTCGAGCTCCCATGCCTCCACCTGCTCCAGCCACCCTTTCCAAAACTCACAGCATTGCCTGTGATACTACATCATCCCCCGTCTGGTCCTGATATTCCACATCAGCAGCTGGTGGTGGTGGCATTTCATTTTTGGACCCTTGACCAGACCTAACGGGTTCCGACACGGTCATTCGGCCTCTACCACGGCCACACACACTATGACCACGTCCCCTAGAATTCATGCTTCTGAATCGCGTTTATCTGATTAAAGAATTTTATGAATTAGTTTTTGTTCCACTGGTTTATCACGAACAGTCTTATGTTCAATAGTTCTAAAGAGTAGTTCTTTCGAATTCATACACACACACAGTCTCAAATTCATTCATTGAATCATCACATTCATAAACTTGCGTTCATTACAGAAAAGTGTTGTAGTTGTCATTGTTGTTGTTTCCCACTACCCAAGGGTATTTCAGTAATTTTATCCTATAGGGGTATTTTGGTAATTTTTCAAGTTAGGGTATTTGAAAATTTCGTAAAATAGAGATTTCTGGTATTTTTACAAAATTGAAATACTTGGTAAGAAGATTCAATGGTAATTTGGTAATTTTATAATCTGGGGGTATTTTTGTAATTTTTACAAGCTAGGGGCATTTCGGTAATTTTGTAAAATATGGTTCCGGGTGACTTTTTAAAACAAGGGTATTTTTGGAAAATTTTTTTAATTCGGGGTATTTCGGCAACTTTCCATACTGAGGGTATTTTAGTAATTTGTACAGGTTAGGGGTAATTTGGGCAACTTGCAAACCAGGGGTATTTTGGTCATTTTTAAATCAAGGGTACTTTGGAATTTTATAATCATGGTTTGACTTTAGAATTTCACAAAACAAGGTGATTGGTTCCTTTCGGGTTTTAATTGTTGAATTTAGCCTGTGATTGAGTCCTCTTGGTTAGGGTGAACCGTCACTACGCACCAGGTAGGATTCGAGCGGAGAGGAGGTGAGTCACTAGGATCTGCTTAAATACCAAGCTCCCCTAATCCATCCTAGACATGCGCTGTGGTTGCCACACCTTTAACTCGGCGACTCAGTCACAGGTGTTTGTTTGGTTAGACTTTAAATTTTATGTATTTCGGTGTTGGAGTAGACTAATCCTAGGGTTCAATAACTTAATATACTAATCTACGTTCCCGTTATACCCACATACAAGTCATACAATAAATCATACAATGATTAGGGTACTTACAGGTGGACTTGAATTGAGACTTAGGTGCCATGCTAGAAAAACCTGCTTATTTCACAAAAAATTTCACAAAACTTATTTGGGCTCAATTTTGAAAACGTTGTGGGCTTTAAACCCAAGGCCGAGAGTTTAAAACTGGGCTCTGATACCAAACTGAAACACCCCAAACCCGACCCACGAGCCTCGACCGAATCTGGCATGCTCCTTGAGTAAATCATTCCAAAAACTTGTTTGTGCTTTGGAAAAACTTGAGTGGTTTTGAAGAAAAATCGATTTGTGTTGTGATCAATTAAAAACGGTGTTATTCTTGAAGTCTAGATTTTAATAAAACTCCATTTTTATACTTCAAAACTATGAGTTAAAAGAAATACTGGGTTTTTAGAGTTTACCATTAAATTGAAAATCGTTGGTGTTTAGGTGACGTAACATTTAGAATTTATTTTAAAGAAAAGTTATTTAACCTTTTGTTTGATAATAATCGTATCATGATAAAAATAATTAAAATGCATGCATAAAATAGTTAATAGTAATGGCCATATTACATCAAAGCAAAACCCGAAATAAATCCAAAATACTTAAATATAAAAATTCCAAATAAAATAACACTGAGCTGAGCATGGCCACCACTAAGCTCCTGCCGACCCGATCTATTTACTGAGTGTCACCTGAAAAGATATCCCACAACGGGGTGAGTCAACAGACTCAATGTGTAACAACCAACACAAACTCCCAACGATTTAGGCATACAAATCATATATAAAACATATATAAACAATGATGCAATCCCGAACCCAAACCTAGATAACCATCCTCTACACATCACCCGTACCTGCCATCACACCGTGGGTATTACTAAATCGACCCTCCATCCGCTACACACCATCGAAGGCAGTCGCTGCAGACGACTTGCACATCGCCCTTATAAATTGTGGCATAGCCACCAGATAATTGTGACAAAGTCACCAGATAGCATTTTGTGACATTAGCCACCACATTCAGATTATGTGACATGAGTCACCATATATTGTGGTAAAAACCACCAGATCACTTCCCCTTTTCATAATCACCCATATGCCCCATGTGTCATACAAATCATGCGGATATCATGCCATATGCCTTATTCATATTCGTAACCAATTTTTATATATGTCACATTCAATGTTTATAATATTATTAACAGATCTTTAGAGAATAATGTACCTGAATATGTCGTACCATTGAATGGTACCTTTAGCCACATCTTTTATATTCTTATTAACACATATATTAAATTAATACTGTAAATCTAGTAGGAATTGGTGTAAGGCTACACACCTGGTACTAACGTGTTCACTGAATCCCGAAAGACTACCGAAATAGATTGTACTCCTCCCTAAAAATCATAGTGAGAATCAGCTAGTCACTAACACTTAATATGGCCTTGGCCGAATGTTAACACTCTCTTACCTTGCGGATCTAAATCTCAGAATTAATCCTTGCTCTTAGTGTTTTTGAAATTCCTATAGGCACATGTTAGATCCAATTCTAACATTTAAACACAATAAATGGCCTTCGGCCTAAAACCACACTCGCTTACCTTAGATTTTGAAATCCCGAAGATCTCCTCCTTATAGTCGACAACAACCAAATCTCAAAACCTCCTTCATAGTTTCGGCTAAAGAACAGTAAAAGTGGTTAGATTCTAACTTTCGGCTAAAATAAAAAGGAAGGAAATCGTATAACATTTGATCTTACCCATACTACAGAAATTGACTGCACCCTTGCTTGCCACCACAGAGAGATTCGGCTATGTAGGCTAGATAGTGATTGATTTGCTTCGGCTTTTGGAGTTTAGTCAACAATCGACTATGGCTAGGAAAAGCTTACTTTCAGCTTTTGAAAAATGGTTTAATCGTGAGAAGATGAAGAAGAAGAGAAACTAAGGTTTGAGAGGTTTCGGTTTCTGGTCACAAAAGAAAAGAGAAAGGGAATAGAGCTTTTGGCAGAGAGAAAAAATAAAAAAGATGCCTATTACTACAATAAGTAAATTCGGCACCTAGCTCCCCTTGTATGACCGAATTATGCACCCCTTAGAGTCCCATATTCGACCACTTGCTTCCCTCTCTCCCTTATCCCTTGATCCCCTCCACCTTAGCCGAATCCTCAAACTCTCCCACCTAATCTATACCTCATCCTTCTAGAGTCCACATGCCGTCCAACTTCCTTCCTCCCTGACGAAAAAAAAACAACTCCATAAGTGCTCCCCTTGCTGCTTGAACCTAGGCCCCCTCTGCACTGCTTGTGGTGTTACTTATTAAGGCTCTAAGTGGCGCCTCCTTGCCACTTTAACAAGCCCACTTTTTATGTCCAATTTCCCCTTCAAATTCTCTTAAGGCCTTATTTGCCTAGCTCCCCCTTTAAGGCTTAAAATCTAATATTTTCTAAGGCACTTACCTACGCTCTAAAGTTCTCAAAATTTCATACAACACATTCAAACACACATAAGCATGCTACTTCATACAATTAAGAAAAAATGCACAACCCCTAAATCCTGGATGTTACACATTGAAATATGAATGAAGTGGTTAAATGATAAATGTGTGATGTGTGATGTGAGTTTAAGGTATGAATTTATGGCATTGGATTTAAATTGATTTGGATGTTAAATTGTGATACCAATAAGGGTATATTGGGTACACATTTGGATTAAATGAATGTGTGTGTTTTGACATGTAATAGGGCTTGAATGTTGATTTGATAACCTGGTTTATTTTGAGTTTGTCCCAAGCTTATATGTGTTTTAATGTCTTTAGTTGATAGATTGCAAATGAAAGTGTAAATATATGGTATGTCATATTTATGTATGCTCATGTGAAAGTAGGTAAAATATGGTTGAATGGTATGCTTTGAAATGGTTATTTGATATATATGAATTATGCTTAATGAATGAACTTGAAATGTTGAATTGGGCCAAGTTGATGTGTTGAATTGCAGTGTCAATTGATGGCATATTGGTTAGGCATCTAAGTTGGTTGGTTTTGGTATGTTTTTTTGTATGTTTTAAAGTGTTTTGGCCATGTGAAAATGATTGGAAATGGTATGGTTTGTTGTGAAAGAAAAGGTTAATGCTTTGGCTTATTTTAGGGTCATTTTGAGAAGCATACGGCCTGGGCCACGATTTATCACACGGTCGTGTGCTACACATGGACACCCACACGGCTGTGTGTCATTATTATTTTTGGTGCAGGTTTCACATGGTTATGTCACACGGTCTGGGCTATGTCACACGGCTTGGCCACACAACTGTGTGACCCCTATTTCCCAAATTTTCATGTTTTTTTGAAATTTTCTATTTTATTTCAAATTGATCCCTAAATATTCCCAAGTTATTTTAAGGCCTTGAAGGCTCGATTTAAGGATCGAAAGTGTATTTTTTACTATAATTATACTGAGTTGTTAGATGTTGATATTAAGTTGTATAATTGTTCTTGTTTTGAAGTTAAATGTTCTAATTTTTACAGTAATGCTCCATAACCTAATATGGCGACGGAGACGGGTTAGGGATGTTACATGACAAGATAAAGTTATATGTTTCATATATGTGAACTCACTAACCTTGTGAGATTTATGGTGTGTATAGGAAATAAATGAACCCATGACCTTGTTTGTAAAATTAATTGCGAAATGTTTTAGTTATAACAGTTACGGTAAGTGAAAGTTAAAGTTTAATACGGACTTACTAAGCTTTACTTAAGCTTACTCTATTTGGTTTTTCTTTTTTGTAGACCGTCAGATACAAGCTGTCGATTAGATTGCTTTTGGAGATCACACTATCCTTCAACTCTTTCTGTAGCTATACATTTATTTTGGCCGATTATAAGTGGCATGTAATAGGGCTTTGGTTTATGCTTGTTGGTGATCATTTGGTAATTTTTTGTGGTATTCAAATTATGAAATATGTGTATTGATCTAAATCCTTTATGGTATTTTGGTTGGTTTGGAATTTGATGGCATAGGTGTGGTTGAAACTTAATGCATTGTTGGTTTGTTTAAATGTGGTGTCATTAAAGGCATATTGGTTAGGCACATAGGTTGAATGTGATTTGACATATTTTGGTATGCTTTGGTATAGTTTGAATAGGTTAATGTGATGGTAAATATGGCTTAATGTCTAAGAAATTGTAGGTGAATTGGCTTGTGTTTGAAGGTATTTAGGCACACACGGTCTGCCATATGGCCATGTGGCCTATTTGATTTTTGGTGTAGGTTTGTCCACTCGGTCTCAGAGAGTTACATGGCCTGGCGACACGGTCGTGTGACCTTAAGTTACATGGACTTAGGTTGTTATCGGTTTGGCTACACAACCATGTGTTTTAGCCATACGATATAGGTTCTTTCATACAGCCGTGTGACTCCTATTTTTAGTTTTTATCATATTTTTCTATTTTGTTTCAGATTAGTCCATACTTGTATTTAAATTGATTTTAGGGTTTCGTAGGCTCAATTTAACTCTCGCTTTTGAATGTATGCTATGAATGATGATTGCTTAATAATTTATGATGTTTAAATTAATCTCTGAATTGTGTCACTGCATTGTCAGTCATGATAACCGTTGTAATATCTCGTAACCTTAATCAAACAACGGAGACGAGTTAAGGGTGTTACATTTCAACCAAACGATCTTCTCCGCTATTCTCATACCACAAACTGCTTCAGTGTAGGCTCGAACTAATTGAACCAAAACATAGAACTAGAAAAAGTTTTCTTTTTGGGGTGAAAATGGAAATTCTCTCTATTTTAATAGAAACTAGTAAAATTGTTATTTCGAAAAATATGTTTATAAGTTGAGAATAATTTCTCTTTATTTTTCGAAAGAATAATAATCTCTTAAAATTTGTGTTAATAGCTCTACAGGTGCCATCTATTTATAGGAAGAGAAGGTAGAACCTTTGTAGAATTGTTGTAACACCCCAAACCTGACCCATGAGCCCTGACCGGATCTGGTATGTCACGAAGTAAAAACGTTTTGAAATACGTTGATTAACTGGTGAAAATCTGAAAATGTTGTTAAGGTTATAAAACGGTGTCTGTTAAAAACTTAGGTGGGATTGATTTTACAAACATGGTTGAGTGGAAACCTTTGAAAACATTTGATCATTTGAATTTTAAAACCATCAGAGTTTTTGTTAACTTGGTGAACTTTGCTACCCGATGGTAACCTCCTTGAAAACTCGTAAAAGTTTCCCATTTTGAAAGCATCACTTTTAACCGATTCATTTTAACAATTTATAAACTCATTAGCAATATAGTAGGAGTGAAGTAAAACAACTACTTGAACATCCAAAATAATAACTAGCGGCCTTATAACAACCCAAATCAAAATTTAGTAAATAATAAACTTAATCTGTGCTAAGTAAAATTTCAAATCCGAAGAACCAGCATGGCCGCCTCGAGTCCTCTCCGGCTCTGTCTCCGCGATCTACTCATCTGCAAAATGATATGGGAAGGGGTGAGTCACCAAGACTCAGTGTATAAATCCCCAACCCGGAAGTGCAAACTCATACACAAAATATTAGTAAAACATGCAAACATGCAACCCAAAACTAACCATCCATACTCCTTTAACTACCCCGTGTGGTCAAAACCACTGGTGGTCAAAACCACTGGTGACCGGAGTCACAAATCAAGTGATGGAGCCAACCCATCGTGTGGTCAAAACCACTGATGACCATAGGTCACAATTATCAATATGTGGTCAAAACCACTGGTGGTACCAAACCACTGGGACTTAGTCACAATTTATATCAAAGATGTGGTCAAAACCACTGGTGACCGAAGTCACAATTAAACTGATGGGGCCAACCCATCTTGTGGTCAAAACCACTGGTGACAGTCCATAGAGAATAATCCCCCTCCTCTCTTCAATCCCGTGACCAACATGCTCATATCATGCTTAACATATTATCATAAATCATGCATACAAGTCATGGCATAGCATCTTACTCATCATATCATTCATATAACATATTTAGAGTCACAAGCGACTTACCCGGAATCCATGCACATGCCCACAAGGCAAATCACTAACAAAATAGTTAACTATAACATATTAAGCAATGCCAACTAATAAAGTATGTAAGAGTTTTACACACCTGTTTAACCGAAGATCTAATGAGAAATCCCGAATCTATGCGATATCACAAAATCCCGAAACGTATTCCCGTATTGCCTTACATTCGGTCACTATAGGGTAGTATCCAAAAAGCCTTATTCGGCTAAATCTAATAATCCCGAAGGACTAATCGCGCCCATAACCAAAATATAGCCCTAGGCCGAATTTTTATTATCACTTACCAAAGAAAATTGAAATCCCGGAAGCCTCTGTTTTCCTTTGCCGATTAGCCCCTAAAACTATAGTGCACATTCGGTTATACATAGATACCAAAAATGGCCTTTGGCCGAATATGTCTAACCACTTACCAATCTTACCGAAATCCCGAAATTGTCACTTGACCTGTTGAGATCCCTACCAAAACATTTGTTAGAATCGGCTTGCACACTTATATCCATAATCAAGGCCCTTGGTGAATAGTGTATATGCCTTACCTTGAAGAATCAAATCCGATAGGCTCCTTCAACGCACCTTAACGTTAACTACACACAAGAGAGCACATCACTTATTGTCTTAAGAAGACATTCGCCAACCTTACCAAGGCTTAGCCTCATGCTTTGGCACACTTAAGGAAGATAAGTCAAAACACGGAGGGTTTACTTACCAAGAGATTGACTATGGCTCCCAAGTGTTGATGAAGATTATTCACCGACACAAGATGAAAGATGGAGTTTTGAGTAGAAAAGGGGTGATAGGTTGACCAAGTAGAACAAAAGAAGAGAGGAATTTGAAGAACTTTTGGCAAAGAAAACTAGGAGAATTCGCCAACACAAATTGAGAAGAAAAGAAAACAAGTTTGGCACCCCAAAACAAGTTTGACACCCCTCACTATACTCAAAACCGAATATGGAAGTCCCTAGGAGTCCTACATTCTACCATCTCTCCTTTTTGTGATAATTTTATTATTTGAAACAATATCTATCTTCTATCCTATCTCCTAATTACCTCTTCAAATAAACAAAATAAATAGAATAATAATCATCATTCAACTCTTCCAAATTAAATTAAAATTAAAACAAACACTAAGCTTATCCTCATCCATCAAGAGTCCATGAGCAGTCCACTAGCTCTCTCCCTTCACGCCAGCATGCAAAAAAAAAAAAAAAAAGACATACATTGCTTCCAACGTGACTCGAACTTGAGCCCTTCTTCTTGCTTGGGACGGCATTCACCAAGGCCCTAAGAGGCGGCCCTAAGCCACTTTACCAACCCGACTTCCACGTCTCCCAACTCCCACAAAATCTTTTGACACATCCTTAACTTAGCCCCTTCCCTTTTAACGCCAAAAAGTCCCAAAAATAAAACACCCCCTTGCAACCACCATGATTCGAACCTCTTCCCCCTTGCACTCCCTTGACACAAGCCTCCAAGCCCCTAAGGTAGCATCCCAAGCCATCCTGCCAATCGGTTCCTTATGT
The DNA here is from genome assembly GCA_025506655.1 of Gossypium rotundifolium. Classification (NCBI taxonomy): domain Eukaryota; kingdom Viridiplantae; phylum Streptophyta; class Magnoliopsida; order Malvales; family Malvaceae; genus Gossypium; species Gossypium rotundifolium. The sequence goes on from CP106722.1 coordinate 108,470,524, forward strand.
CCAACTTCTCCCACAAATTCTCTTAACCCCTAACTCACCTAGCTCCCTTCTCTTAAGCACTAAAAAGAAATTTTCAGTCCTAAGTCAGACCTAGCCCGGGGTTATGGCTAGACCCTATAACATGTCAAGCAATCATAACATACATATTTCTTCAAGCATGCACATGGAAATAGTTAAATTGCAAACAACCCCTAATTCAGGATGTTACAATTGTAGAGGTTTGTTTAAATAGAAAAACAACATTCTTCTTAGAGTAGGAGAGGGGTGAAGGACTCACCCTTATATTTCTACTAGGATTGTCGCGCCTTTCATGTTATATGAGGGGTTTTGGGCCTCTCTTACATCGGGTCCGATTACGAGTACTTCTTAGGCTTTTTTGACCCAATACTTTGTAATGTGATCCAACCCGATTCAATTTTTCTATTTCCCAAAGGAAACATTAATATTTCAATATTTAAATAATTTTCTCATCCCAATTTTACTCTAGTAAAATTTTAATGATTTTACCCTCGATAAAATTTTGAGAAAATTTTTTCAACATGTCACAACTCAACATGTTAACTATGACTGAATGGTTTATATTCATTTTTGGGCTTCAAAACAGTCAAAAAACATAAACTTATTCTTCCATATATATGATTGCAAATTTCCATTTTTATTTCCATTCCAATTTTTGGAAACCTACATTCATTTCCAAATGATTCCGTTTCTCCATTTCGGAAAAAACCACAATCATTCCTAAATATTTCCCATTTCTCTTTCTCTATTCATTCCGTTCATTTTTATTCAAACATGCAATTCATTTCTAGTTTCAACGAGCTAGCAGAGGGACCGATTGGACATATGAAGTTGAGGATCAAATTATTTATAATTAAGTTTCGACTTTTCGCCTATTAATTATAAACTCATTTAGTTACGAAGTGTAACACCCCAAACCCGGCCCAAACGTTACTACCGAATCTGGTATGTCACAGGGTAATTTGGAAACGATCTTTCAGTGATCTTGGGAAAAACCATAAATTTTAAAAAAAAAACTTTCTGATTTAAAGCGATAACTTTGTGTTTAAACAATCAGACTCAACCAACTTCCGAGAAAAAGATTACTTTGACAAGAGTTATCATTGTTAAGAAAATCCAGAGTTTTATCAAAAATAACTTGTGAACCATTCGTTAATATTTTTGAAAGATAGCTGTTTAATCGTGTTAGGAAAAATCCCGATTTGAGCATTTATTAATAATAAGTAACCAAAGTAAATACTAAAACCAAATTAAAAATTTCCAAAGGCCTTGTTACAAGAAAATCCCCAAATAAAACTAACTTTAAGCAGTAGAAAGTTCATAAAATAAATATAGCGACTTTCATGGCCTCCACGAGTCCACTTCAGCTCCCATATCCACAATCTACTGATTACCTGAAAAATCAGGGAAAGGGTGAGTCACAGAGACTCAGTGTGTAAAACTCGCAAACATATAAACCGGCCCACGGCCCACAATCTGATATTTAACTCATACCCAATGTCATATAACCACAAGAACTGCATTATGCCCGGCCCAACCTAGTTTTCCATCCTCTACACACCAACCCGTACCAACCATCACACCATGGGGATATCTACAATCAACCCTCCATCCGTTACACACCATCTTGACAGTCATGCTGTCAGAAAATATGGCAGAGTCACCAATCACCATGTGACCTTATAACAACTGTGGCATAGCCACCGATCACGATGTGACCTTGTAAACAGATGTGGCAGCGCCACCGATCACTATGTGACCTTAAAAACAATGTGGCAGAGCCACCGATCACCATGTGACCTTAAGAATAATGTGGCAGAGCCACCGATCACAACATGACCTTATAACTTCCCCTTTATCAACATTCCCATATCCCATGCACAACATTTATATCATGACAGATGTATCATGCTAGTAACAAGGCAATAGATTATCACATACAACCAACTCATATCAGGTAATCACAGATACGTACCTAGCACTTCTTGCCTTACCCCCAAGGGTATGTCGACTGCATTTACAGCCTTTTTCGGCTTTTCAGCCCATACAATTAATAATACAAACAAGTAAAGTATGTTAGGGTTTACACACTTAGTAACACTCAAAACGACACTCTCTATGTCGACACTATCATTAGCAGAAATGACTGCTATTTGCCTACGACTTTGTTCTGAAGCCGGTCCACAACCCGGTGGCCAATCTCGAACTGCTGACACCGCTCACTTCTTAAACTTAGGGGCTGGGTTTACAAGTCGAACCCCCTCATTTGCCTGATCGATATTGGATTCCATCACAGATCTTATCAGATACTACTATAATGAAATATGGTTGTCAAACCACAGTGTAGGGTCAAGGCAGCGAATATGATAACGGACCTAAATACAATCTAAAGAGAACACCCTTACCTTGAAATCCCGAAAGGAGAGATATGGTTCAGAGGTTAACGGTTTCCAGCTTGAGATTCAGATGATTTGATTTACTACGATTCACGAAATAGGCGCCCAAAGAGAACACAAGAAAATAAGAAGAAACATGTAAGTCCAACGATGGCTTCCCCAAGCCAATTAGCCATTCAGCTTTGGCTTCCAAAAACCAGAAGGAAAAATAAAGGAAAAAGAAGGACGCTTCTTACCTTAACACAGCAGATATGAATAGCACTTAGGGGAATTCGGGACTAGCACAGCAGTGGATAAGATTCGGCAATGACTATGGTAGAAGAGAACTAGATGAAAGAGCCGAAAACAACAATAAAGAAACTTCAAATGGAGGCTTAGGAGTTCCGGCTTTAGAAGACTCACAAGAGAAAGGATGTAGGAAAAAATGGCTAAAGGATTCGGCCTATAGAAGAGGTTTAAAGAAGAGAATAGTGGGCAAGGGACATTCAGCTTTAGCAAAGAAATGGAGAAGAGGATTGGAGTTTAGGGGTTTCGGCTTTGAGATAGATCAAAAAGCAAAAAGAAAGAAAGATATGAACAATTTCAATTTTGCAAGGAAAATAAGAAGAAGAAAAGTGGAGAACCCTAAGTTGGTAGATGAGAAAAGAAGTGAAAAGAATAGGATTTGAAGCTACAAAATTCGGCACCTATACCTCCCCAAAGTCAAAAATGCACCAAAGAAGTCTACAGGGTCCTATGGCCTAAGTGAATTTCGGCACTTCCCAATACAACCCAAAAACCGATTCCCCTCTCCACCAAGAGTTTGAAATTCAGCCAACACCAAGATCACATGCTCATCCCTTATTTTCCTCCTCAAATTCCTCCTGATCACCCATTTAAAATATTTGAACACTTCAATCTCCCCTTTTCCCTCTCTACCACACATTCAAACTATTTGACTCAGTCCACTCCCCTATCCTGAAGTGTCCCAGTTAAGCTCTGCATCTGCTCTCCTTGACACCAAAAATAACTCCCAAAATGAGCTCCTTGTGATTTTAACCTGCTCCCTCTGCTTCTCCCTCTGGCGTCACTTACCAGCATCTTAAGTGGCGCCTCCTTGCCACTCTACCACCTCTTTACTAATGCCAACCAAACACCAACACAGTCCCTTAAGTCCTACTCCTGCTAGCTCCTCTACTAAAGTGCCTAAAAAGGAAATTTTTGCCAGGGCTCCAGCTTTCTATCGGTCCTCTCCTAGACTCCCATACACCCTAAACAAGCACATTACACAAAGAATACACACAAAACACATCAAACGCCTAACCCCTAAATTAGGATATTACAGTTCTACTCCTTTAAGAAAATTTTGGCCTCGAAATTACCTGGTCAAAAGAGATGCGGGTATTGCTGATGCATCGCTTCCTCTGGTTCCCACGTAGCTTCCTCAGCACCGTGATTATGCCACAAGATCTTAACCAACATAACTGTCTTTCTATATAACACTTTGACATCACGATCCAAGATCTAAACTGGTTCCTCTTCAAAGGATAGATCAGGCCTTACTTCGATTTCCTCTACTGACACCACGTGAGACGGATCTGAATGATAGCGTCTTAGCATCGCAACGTGGAACACATCATTAATCTGAATTAACTCTACAGGTAAGTCGAGTTGAAACGCTACTGGTCCTACACGTTTCAACACACGATAAGGCCCAATGAACTTGGGGCTTAGCTTACCTTTCTGTCCAAACCTTAGCACCTTCTTCCACGGTGAAACCTTTAAGAACACCTGGTCACCTACCTCAAATTCTATATATTTGCGTTTTTAGATCAGCATAGGATTTCGGTTGGTCCGACGCTTCCTTTAACCGAGTTCAAATTAACTTAACCTTATCTTTCTCTTTCGAAACCAAGTTCGGACCCAACAACTGACGCTCGTCTAACCCTGTCCAACACGTAGGGGTACGGAACTTCCTACCATATAACGCTTCTTATGGTGCCATCTGAATACTCACTTGGTAGCTATTGTTATACGCGAATTCTGCTAACGGTAGAAATTCTTCCTAACTACATCTGAAGTCTAAAACACAGCCCCTCAACATGTCTTCTAAGATTTGAATTACCCTCTCTGATTGTCCATCAGACTGTGGATGAAAGACTATACTGAAATCTAACTTTGTCCCCAAAGCTCGATGCAATGCCTTCCAAAACCTTGACATAAATCTCGAGTCTCTATCCGAGATGATAGGCACTGGTACTCCATGCAACCTCACGATCTCTGCTACATACAACTTAGCCAATTTCTGAAGAGAGTAGTCAACACGAACTGGTATGAAATGGGCAGACTTTGTCAACCGGTCAACAATTACCCATACCGAATCCTTTTTAGTAGGCGTAAGGGGTAACCCACTAACAAAATCCATTGTGATCCTCTCCTACTTCCACTGCGGGATCTTTAACGGCTGTAACAAACTTGAAGGTAACTGATGTTTTGCTTTTACCCACTGGCATGTCGAACACTTACTCACAAATTCGGTTACTTCACGCTTCAGACCCGGCCACCAGAACTGTTCTCGCAACTCTCTATACATCTTATTTCCGCCAGGATGCATAGCATAGGGGCTACTATACGCTTCCTAAAGTATCAATTGTCTTAATTCCACATCCTTCGGCATGCAAACCTTTTTACGAAAACACAGAGCCCTATCACTGGTCAAATCGAAATCCTCTACCCCACCATTCTATACTTGAAGTAGTCGAGCACTCAAGACATCATCCAGCAATTGCTTTTCCTTAATCTGATTTATCCATGTCGGTTTCACCTGTTGCTCAGCTAACAAACTCCCATCATCATACAAGCTAAGATGGGCAAACATCGCCCTCAGATCCGAGATTACTTTCTGACTTAGCGCATCCACCACCACGTTAGCTTTACCCAGATGGTAATCAATCGAGCAATCATAATCCTTTAACAATTCGATCCACCACCTCTATCTTAAATTCAGCTCCTTCTGGGTAAGAAGATATTTTAAGCTCTTATGATCTGTATAAATGACAGACTTCTCCCCATACATCCTAATCCTGTCTTGCATTAGCACACATCCTAATCCCGTGTGTGAAGCATTACAGTAAACCACGAACTCTTTTCCAGCCTCCGGCTGAATCAACACTGGAGCTTCCGTCAAAACCCTCTTCAGCCTCTCAAAACTTTCTTGCTGCTTGTCAGTCCACACAAAAGATACCCCTATCCTCAACAACTTGGTTAGAGGTGCTGCAATTAATGAGAACCCTTCAACAAACCTTCGATAATATCCAGCAAGACCCAGAAAACTTCTAATCTCTGCCACAGACTTAGGTGGCATCCAATTCAAGACAGCTTCAATCTTTCGAGGATTAACTCTAATTCCCTCTGCCGACACAACATGGCCCAAAAAAGTAACTTTTCTTAGCCAAAATTCGCACTTACTGAATTTGGCGAACAATTGCTTCTCCCTTAAGATTTGCAGCACCACCCGAAGGTGAGAATCGTGCTCCTCCTCTGACCTTGAATAAACCAAAATATCGTCTATAAACACTACGACAAACTGGTCCAGATAGGGTTGAAAAACCCTCATATCCATAAACACTGCTGGTGCATTGGTTAACCTAAACGGCATCACCAAAATTTCGTAGTTCCATAGCGAGTACGAAATTCCGTCTTATGGATATCCGTTTTCTTAACCTTAAGTTGATGATACCCTGACCTCAAATCTATCTTTGAAAAGACTGAAGCCCCCTTCAACTGGTTAATAAGTCATCAATCTGCGGCAACGGGTATTTGTTCTTGATTGTTAATTTGTTCAGCTGGCGATAATCAATGCACATACGCATTGATCCATCCTTTTTCTTAACAAATAACACCGGCGCTCCCCATGGTGATACACTCGGTCGGATAAAACCTTGATCTAAAAGTTCCTGAACCTGAGCTTCTAGTTCTACTAGCTCCTTCGGTGCCATTCTATAAGGAACGATAGATACAGGCGCTGACCCTGGAAAAAGATCAATTCCAAATTCCACCTCGCGATCCAGGGGTAATCCTGGAAGCTCTTCTGGGAAAACATCGGGAAACTCTTTCACTGTCCTCATGCCCCCACGGAAAATTCCTTACTCTCCAAAGCACAACCAAGGCTATGAATGCCTCGTATCCTTTCCTCACCATCCTTTCAGCCTTTAGAGCGGACACCACGTTAGACAAATAATTCCTCCTTTCTCCTATTACCACCACCTCCTTATCTTCAGGAGTCCTAACCACCATGCGCTTAGCAGCACAATCCAAATTTGCTCGATACCTCACTAACCAGTCCATCCCTAAGATCAAATTGAACTCTCCGAATGGCAGTTCCATCAGATCAGCCGGAAAAACCACCCCTTGCACTTCTAAAGGTACATCTCTATACAGTTTGTTTACCACAACCGATTATCCTAACGGACTAATTACTGTCATCTCCCTAGAAGCAATCTCAGAGTCTATACTTAAAGTTCTAGATACCACACTAGCAACATAAGAATGTGTCGATCCTATGTCAATCAATGCAGAAAAAGGCAATCCAAAGATTAAGAACATACCGATTATGACGTCTGGTGCGTCCCCCCTCTCTGCGTCTATTAGCATAAACCAACCCCGGCTGTCTTGCATCGGTGTTTCTTGCACCTCTGCCTGGCGTTCCACGACCCCGACCAAAACCATTACCCTCTCTGGCCGGACCACGACCTTTCTGCGATTGCTGGCTTCCTCTACCCTGCTGAGTATAACCTTGATTCCCTGGCCTTACACTGTCTCACTCCTGTGGATAGTCTTGAATCTGGTAATCAACCGACCCACACCTGTAACACCTGTTATTTTTCCAAGATTCTCCAAAATGGAATTTACCACACTGATCACACCTCTGAGGCTGCCTATTAGCAACGGGCCTTACTACCTGATTTGGCCCATCCATCCTAGGTCTTTTCTGAAAACGTCCAGTCAACCCAGACGATCCAAAATTCCTTTTATTACCACCCCTATCTCTGTCCCGATTCTGCTTTTCTGACCGCTTCACCTTCTCGGCTATCTTAGCATTTTCTACTAAAACCACGAATTCCCTTTCACGCTGTGGCGCTATCAATACCCGCAGATCATCCCTCAACCCATCTTCAAACCAGACACAACGCGCATGATCTGTAGCCACTATCCCCCGAGCATAGCGACTAATGTGTAGGAACTCTGCCTCATATTCAGCCACTGATTTACTTCCCTAAACCAGATTTACAAATGCCCTATGCTGTACGTCCACATAGCTCAATCCAATGTACTTACTTTGAAAGGCCGTTTTGAAGAAATCCCAGGTGATGTAGTCAGCCACTGCACCGCCCCTAACCGTAAGCCACCACTGATACGATTCGTCCCGCAAAAGAGACACAACCCCTTTTAACTTTTCCTCTTCTGTGAAATCGAGATCATCTATTGTACGCTCAACTGCCTCCAACCAATACTCAGCTACACTAGGGGCTACCCCAGAAACACCCCTAAACATTTCCGCTCCATTAGCCCGAAGTCGTTCTGACACAGATTTTTGGGCCCTTGTACCTAGGCCTGCCCCAGCAACTCTCTCTAACACCCGTAACATCGCCTAAAAAACTGCATCATCACTATTCGTTTGATCCTGAAACTCTGTCTCTGTAGCTGGAGGTACTGGCATCTCATTTTCTGACTCATGACCAGATCCTACTGGTTCCGACACAGTAATTCCGCCTCTACCACGGCCACGCACACCACATCCACGACCCCTATAGCTCATAACAAACGTTACAATCGGATCTGATATGTCACAGGGTAATTTAAAAATGATCTTTTAGTGATCTTGGGAAAAACGATAAATTTAAAAAAAAAACTTTCCAATTTAAAGCGATAACTTTGTGTTTAAACAATTAGACTCAATCGACTTCCAAGAAAAAGATTATTTTGACAAGAGTTATCATTGTTAAGAAAATCCAGAGTTTTATCAAAAATAACTTGTAAACCATTCGTTAATATTTTTGAAAGATAGCTGTTTAATCGTGTTAGGAAAAATCCCAATTTGAGCATTTATTAATAATAAGTAACCAAAGTAAATACTAAAACCAAATTAAAAAATTCCAAAGGCCTTATTACAAGAAAATCCCCAAATAAAACTAACTTTAAGCAGTAGAAAGTTCATAAAATAAATGTAACGACTTTCATGGCCTCCACGAGTCCACTTCGGCTCCCATATCCACGATCTACTGATTGCCTAAAAAATTAGGGAAAGGATGAGTCACAGAGACTCAGTGTGTAAAACCCGCAAACATATAAACCGGCCCACGACCCACAATCTGGTATTTAACTCATACCCAATGTCATATAACCACAAGAAATGCATTATGCCTGGCCCAACCCAGTTTTCCATCCTCTACACACCAACCCATACCAACCATCACACCATGGGGATTTCTATAATCAACCCTCCATCCGCTACACACCATCTTGATATCATCTTTGTTAGAAAGCGTAAGCGAGCCACCGAACACCATGTGACCTTATAACAACTGTGGCATAGCCACCGATCATGATGTGACCTTGTAAATAGATGTGGCAGTGCCCCGATCACTATGTGACCTTAAAAAAAATATGGAAGAGCCACCAATCACCATGTGAACTTAAGAACAATGTGGCAAAGCCACCAATCACAATGTGACCTTATCACTTCCCCTTTATCAACATTCCCATATCCCATGCACAACATTTATATCATGACAGATGCATCATGCTAGTAATAAGGCAATAGATTATCACATACAACCAACTCATATCAGGTAATCACAGATACGTACCTGGCACTTCCTGCCTTACCCCCAAGGGTATGTCGACTGCATTTACAGCCTTTTCCGACTTTTCAGCCCATACAATTAATAATACAAATAACTAAAGTGTGTTAGGGTTTACACACCTAGTAACACTCAAAACGACACTCTCTATGTCGACACTATCGTTAGCAGAAATGACTACTATCTGCCTATGACTCTATTCTGAAGTCGGTCCACAACCCGGTGGCCAATCTCGGACTGCTAACACCGCTCGCTTCTTAAACTTAGGGGCTGGGTTTACGAGTCCAACCCCTTCCTTTGCTTGATCGATATTGGATTCCATCACAGATCTTGTCAGATACTACTATAATGAAATATGGTTGTCAAACCACAGTGTAGGGTTAAGGTACCGAATATGATAACGAATGTAAATACAATCTAAAGAGAACACCCTTACCTTGAAATCCCAAAAGGAGAGATATGGTTTAGAGGTTAACGGTTTCTAGCTTGAGATTTAGATGATTTGATTTACTACGATTCACGAAATAGGTGCCCAAAGAGAACACAAGAAAATAAGAAGAAACATGTAAGTCCAACGATGGCCTCCCCAAGCCAATTAGCCATTCGGCTTTGGCTTCCAAAAATCGGAAGGAAAAATAAAGGAAAAGGAAGGACGCTTCTTACCTTCACACAACAATTACGAATAACACTTAGGGGAATTCGGCACTAGCACAGTAGTGGACAAGATTCAACAATGACTATGGTAGAAGAGAACTAGATGAAAGAGCCGAAAACAACAATAAAGAAACTTCAAATGGAGGCTTAGGAGTTTCGGCTTTAGAAGACTCACAAGAGAAAGGATGTAGGAAAGAATGGCTAAGAGATTCAGCCTATAGAAGAGGTTTAAAGAAGAGGACATTCGGCTTTAGCAAAGAAATGGAGAAGTGGATGGGAGTTTAGGGTTTTCGGTTTGAGATAGATCAAAATGCAAAAAGAGAAAAAGATATGAACAGATTTTGATTTTGCAAGGAAAATAAGAAGAAGAAAAGTGGAGAACCCTAAGTTGGTAGATGAGAAAAAAAGTGAAAAGAATAGGATTTGAAGCTACAAAATTCGGCACCTATACCTCCCCAAAGCCAAAAATGCACCAAATAAGTCTACAGGGTCCTATGGCCTAAGTGAATTTCGGCACTTCCCAACACAACCCAAAAATCGATTCCCCTCTCCACCAAGAGTTTGAAATTTGGCCAACACCAAGATCACATGCTCATCCCTTATTTTCCTCTTCAAATTCCTCCTGATCACCCATTTGAAATATTTGAACACTTCAAACTTCCCTTTTCCCTCTCTGCCACACATTCAAACTATTTGACTCAGTCCACTCCCCTATCCTGAAGTGTCCCAGTCAAGCTCTGCCTCTGCTCTCCTTGACGCCATAAGCTCCTTGTGATTTTAACCTGCTCCCTCTGCTTCTCCCTGTGGCGTCACTTACCAGCATCTTAAGTGGCGCATCCTTGCCACTCTACCACCTCTTTACTTATGCCAACCAAACACCAACACAGTCCCTTAAGTCCTACTCCTGCCAGCTCCTCCACTAAAGTGCCTAAAAAGGAAATTTTTGCCAGGGCTCTGGCTTTCCACCAGGCCTCTCCTAGACTCCCATACACCCTAAACAAGCACATTACACAAAGCATACACACAAAACACATCAAATTCCTAACCCCTAAATCAGGATATTACACGAAGTCATTCCACTCTAGTATCGTGATTGAGATCTCCCTAATGACATACCATTACGAAAGAAACTACTTAATGTTCGTCTAATGATCTTGTCATTATTGTGTTACCCTCATAGGATATCCTTAATCTCTTTGAGATAATATCCATTCTCCCAATATGATCATATTTTATCTCATGGTAACCATTACATCTTCCTTTATGAAAAGTCACTCACTATCAAACAGTGATCAAGTCATCTATCACAAAGACAGACAACTTGTGGACACATTTACTTTTCATCAACCATGTAATGCCAATGAGAAGATACATTTACTCATGTTTTGGGCTACGAATTCCACTATTTTGAATGATGCTACGTACTACAGAAGTTGAACACCCAACGCATTAGCTTTTGGTTCCGTATCTTTTTGAACTCAAGCTTTTACTTACATCAAAATGTACGAGTCACGTATACGTAGTTTGCCATCCACTCAGGATTTAGGTATGTCACAAGTGAATAAATCCATATATGGATTCAGGATCTATTTTGCTTGGGTCCTATTCTATGTACTGTCAGTCTAGTCTGTAACATCTATGTCTCTATCTTCTAGGAGTCATCAGCTTTGATGCCCAAGACAAAACATCTCCCAAATTGTAACACCCCTAACCTGCATCCGTCGCTGGATTAGGGTTTCAAGGCATTTCCAAACTAACCACAATTCAGTACACTCATATAAATAATCTTATTACAAATAAAACATAAAAAATCCATGCTTTCAAGTTCAAACATATATTGACCATTTATTTAATCAAATTTTGAAACCAATTTACAAACATCAAGCTAAAATACTTACACTTAATAGACTAAATGTTCGGCACAAATAAGCATTACATACATGTTATTGAATACCTAGTTTATAAACAAGCTTTTTTTATTCATAAACCAATTATCCATATTATAACTTTTATTTATAAAAGATTAGCAAATATTATCAAATAGACTAATATAATTTTATACTTACTAAATAAAACACATTTAAATATGAAACCTATAATCACTTTCGGTCACAAATGGTAAATGATAGCTATTATTGGTTTCAAATCAAATAACATGTTTAAACATTATACCAAAATTACCTAAAACAATCAATTCACTCATTACTTATTCGACTATCATATTTACCTTAATAATTATACACATTATACTACTCAAATATATTAACTACCTCAATAGTTTAAACAAATTATAAGAACATCCAACATCCATAATATATTATATGGCATATCTCTAATATGATCCAAATATATTTGATCAATTATACATCATATATATATCATCATTATCATGCCATAACACCAAACACAAGCATATAAATACATCATGTAATATACTACCATTATAAACTATTATCAAAACCGATTTCACATAATACCCATAATATCAGGATTTAGCCATTTTCGCATGGCATTTTACACATTATGTTCATGGTAAATTCAAGAGAGAAACATAGCCTATACATGCCATTGACCTTGAGTTCATTTTAAAAAAGGTACCAAAATATTGACGATAGTGTGACGAGCTTCAATGATGATCCCCGAGCACGTGATGATCACTCAAAAGAAATCTAAAACAAGAGAACAACCAAGGACCAAGTAAGCTTTAACAGCTTAGTAAGTTATAAGCAATTGTAAAAGTTTACAATTTAACATATACTAACTAGGTCAATATTATTTCAATCATCACTAAAATTGATAACCATAAGTAAAGATCATAACACCATTCATAAACAATCATAATTCATAACCTTAAGACCGAATACTCAACATTCAATATTGGGTTTCACCTTGAATTATAAACCATTTTCTCGTCTCAAAACAAGTTCATAAGCAATTAAATACATCACATTTCTTTAATTTCATATACAAATATCACTTATCGAAATTTGTACTAAATTTTCAAACCATCATGAATCACATACCTGATTATTTATTTTGTTTAACACATTTCACTAACCGAATCCTTGGAAAATCCGCAAACCCGCACTCTCAGTGCAAAACATGTAACGTATCGCACAATTAGTGTTGTTACCTTAACATATCGCACACATAGTGCCAAATACTTGTAATGTATCGCAAACTTAGTGCCATTACATTAATATTCCGCACACTTAGTGCCAAATGACCGATTTTGCACACACAGTGCTCGGTATTAAGATTCGTACACTTAGTGCTTTACTTGAACCTGTTACTCACTTCAATAAACACTTATATATACATATAATTTAGCTTATTACATCTATATCTCAACTTCACATTCGGCTTTACTAATGATATGCAAATATACATCACATTCGGCTATACTAATGATATACAAATATACATCACATTCGGCCAAATTCATCTCTTAAATCAATGTCACACATAGCTATATTATTAACATATACTTATACTTCGCATTCAACTAAATTCATCTTCCAACCAATACTACATTCGACATTAAAATATTGTACATATTTACCTCTTTTAAATTCATGTACATAATTATAGATAAAAATTCAATTCAACCCAATTGCTTAAAAACTTACCTCGAGTATCGACGGACTTTGTTTTCCGACTATTCAATTAATTTCCCCTTTCCCCGATCCAATCCCGATCCTTTTTGTCGTTGATCTAAATCAATTTCAAATTAAGCTCATTCAACATATTTTCATTCAATTTAGTCCAAAAACACATAAACAAGAAAATTATATTATTGCCCCTGACATTTTACACTTTTTACAATTTAATCCTTATTGCACAAAATATTCAAAATTTGACCACACTTCTTTAGGGCCGAATATTCATATTCCTAATACAAGCTCATACATTTCATTTGTTTTGCAATTTAGTCCTTCAAAAATTTATTTTTGCAATTTAATCCAAATTTCTCAATTTCATCAAAAATTCAAAGACAAAACTTGTTAATCTAACACATATAATTAATATTTCATCATCAAACAACAAAAACAACAAAATTCCTTCAATGGCAACTCACGAAATACACATCAAATTCCAAAATTCAAGCATGGGCTAGCTAAAACACTAAACAGCAATTCAAAAACGTAAAAATTATCAAAAACTAAAACCAAATCATACCTTAATTTTTGCTTCAAGCTAGCCAAAACCTAAGAACTCTTCTTTCTTTCTTTTTCTTTTGTTTTTTGGCACAAAGATGAATGATAATGGTTTTCTATTTTTTTTGTTTTATTATTAACTTATAATATAAAATATAAATTTTAACTTATAAAATGTATATAAAAATATATTTATATACAAATAAATACTTAATGCCGCCCACTATCATACTAAATGGCCAATTTACAGCATAAGACCTCATATAAAAGAAGACACATCAATTAAGCCACTCAACTAAATAAAAGGATACTTTTACCACTTATGCGATTTAGTCTTTTTTCTTAAATTAAACACACAAGCGGACAAATTAACTCACGAAATTTTAACACATGCTCAATAATATATCATAGACACCGAATATAATATTAAAATATTTTATTGACTCAGATTTGTGGTCCTGAAACCACTATTTTAATTAAGGTCAAAATCGGACTGTTACACAAATTGGACTTGATAGATGACATTTTAGTCTTTCAATCGGTTTGCTTATTTTCGATTAGACTAAGGATATGTTTAGGTTCATCTACTAATACAATCTATCTTTCTATGCAACGATCCAACCATGTAATACCGCTTAGTATTAGTTAAACATTTAGACAACCAATGAGAAACATGTGATGACAATAATACAAAGTATATTAATTTAATTCATGAATGTTTTTATTAATCAACCTGTTCAGAAAAATTACAAGTGTAATTAGACAAAAATACTACAGTCAAGGCACCAGATCCAATAGATTTACATTGTGGAAGAACAACTTCCTTGAGCAAACTTAAGGTGTCATCTTTCATAAGTCTAGTGATTCTTTCTTGGTTAATATGATCAAGTCTCAAATGTTAAAGGTATGCCTCATTAGAGTGAGAAATTTTAAGTCTTTTATTTAAAATTTTAGTTTTAAGCATTGTGTACGTTTTTGTTTTGATAAAATAGAGATTATTTGACATTCAACCATTACAAATAAGTTTACAATTTCTAAATATTTCATTATTATTATTAAAAGTCACGGTCAAGCCGTCTTTATATAAACATGCAATATAAATCAAATTTTGTTTTCAAACTTGGTACATAGAAAATGTCTTTCAAAATAATCTTCCTAAAATTATCAAACTAAAGATGTACATCTCCCACTGCTTCAGCTGCCACACTTGTCTCATTTTCGATCTGTAACGATAGGCTCTTATCTATAAGATCTTTCATCTCTTTGAACCCCTATAGAGAAACACACACATGATTAGTGGCTCAAAATCAGTGTCCGAGTGGTTTATTGAATCTTCCACTAAGCAAGCTAGTACTATAAAGAGTTTCATCCCTTTGCCCTTAATGGCTAGGTAATCCTTCCACTTTTTGTAGTTTGCATTAAAGTGCCCTATCTAGCTGCAGAAGAAACATTTAGACTTGGAAAAGTTTTTAGGATTCTTGGTTCTCTTCCTTTCCACTTTAGGTGGCCTAGAGAACTTAGCAATGTTTCTTTTAGTGTGCTTTCCCTTCCCTTTAGAGGAAGAACTAACAATTAAGTTTGCTGTTGCTTTTCAGTCTGGTTGACTGCCATTCAACATCAACTAATAGGATTGTAATTCCTTCATGAGTTGTGTAAGCGATAGATTCTTGTTTCTAAGTTTATATGCAGCCCGAAAGCCTACAAAGTCCTTGGACAAGCTTTTAAACATCATCTCTATTTACGTGTTTTGGTCCATATTGGCCTCATTATCCGTAACCTCTACATAGTATCCCATAAGAGTAATGATACGGTCTTTGACCAGAGTGTCGGGCTTTTTCTAGGCATTCATCAAACTAGTTATAGCTGACTATCAAACCAAGGCAGTTTCGCCTCCCAACATGTCATCTAGTTTGTCTAGAATTGTTTTGACTTAACACCCCTATACTCGGTCTAACTGTATGGACCTGGTATAAGACTATTACAATTGGTGCCAAACTAGTTTTGGCTAGACATTCTATAATTCAATCACTTATATATAGTGTATTAACTTATTTAACTAAAAATTATTAATATAACCATCCGGGGTTATTAATGGATGTTCGTTTGCGTTTGGAAATGATTTAAAAACTATTTTTACTCAAAACAGGGGCAAAATATCGATACTTAGACAGAAGGTATCAATATTTTATGACAATTATCTATACCGCTACACAAAATCGATACCAAAATAGCATTTTGGAACTCCAAAAATTCAAGTTTTGATGAAGGTATCGATACCTTAGGTATCGATACCTATGCTTATATCGATTCCCACGTAAAAAAAGATACCAAAATTGCTTTCTGTTTCTCAAAAAAAAATATTTTTGGGTCATCAGGTATTGATACCTTGGGTTATGATGGCACAAAAGCAGTTGGAAAAATTACTAAAAAGCCCCCTGCACTAATTCAAAACATTCAAACACTTCGAAACCAATTCAATTACCCTCAAACTCATTAAAATTCACCAAAAAATCTATATAATAACATCATATATGCATGCATATGTTAAACTATTATAAATTCCTTTCAAAAGCTAACAAATATGCCATTAGATCACCAAAATAACAAGGTTTCCAAAGTTTGCATTTTAGTCCATCTAACATTCACCTATACCAAGAACCTATGTACATGCCATACTAACCCCAAAATTAATACATACAACCTTGCCTCTTGGAATGGTGATGAGATGGGATGCATGTGACCTCGATATTAGCCCAACAGATCTACTGCACTTATGCGTTAGAGAATTACGCGGTAAGTCTGTGAAGATTTAGTAAGTACTTCAAGATTTTTTTAAAAATTACTATTAATAATAATATAAAATAAAATTTTATTCATTTTATAGACATATAAATCTCATCAAATTAGTCCCTAAATTTTAATATATTTTTCTTAACAATCACACTTACCATTACTTATCGTTACCCATTAATTGATAATAGCTGAATTACGACATTGTAGCCCAATATAGACTAGCTGAACACTTAGGATATACAGAAATAAATCGATAATGCATTTTTAATGCATATAATATATCACTAAGCACAAAGTGCAAATAACGATAAGCTGAAGTGCAAAATAATTACGATAAGCACCAAAGTGCAAATTTTTACAACGATAAGCACCGAAGTACGAAATAATACAACAAGCGCGCTAATTTTTCCTTAATAGCATGCCATCAATATCTAAATAGTTCGAAACTCGTCTACATGGGATTTTCTTATTATTAAATATTTTTATTCATTTACTTGACAGAAAATAATAGAACTTTATATTTTGCACGATTTTGTAACATCCTAGAATTATGGGTTCTGCATTTTATGTTTTCTGTGTGTTTGGCTTGTTCTGCTTGTTATTTTGGTGGCTCTGAGGGTCCTGGGGAGGCTCGGGTTCAAGCCAAAGCCTTGGTAAAATTTTGCTTTTTGGGCACTTTGGGGGGAGTGAAACACCCCACACCCGGCCCACGAGAATGGACCGGATCTGGTATGTTCCTCAAGTAAACCGGTTTCAAAATTCTTTTGTTACTTAGAGAAAAACTTGTGTGATTTTGAAAAAAAAAGATTGGTTTGGGTTGGGCTTGTGCTTAAAACCAATTTATCTAACATTAAAATCCATTTATTTAATCTTGTAAATCCAATTTATTACGTTCAAAAATAATTTTTAGGACAATATTTAAAAGCTAAGTAAAAACAAAGAATAATCCACTGGGCCTTAGGGCCTTATTACATCAAATAAACCCAAAATAAAATTAAAGAGGTATTAAAATTAAATAAAGTCCAAATTCTGAATAAATTCTTCGAGTGATGCATGGCCTCCTCATGGTCTACCGGCCCGGTCCGTCACTGCTCATCACCTGAAAAAAAATAATTCCCACTATGGGGTGAGTCAACAGACTCAATGTGCACTCCATACTATCATTCAATAAATCAGGCATTCATGTTCAAATCATCAAGTCCATATAATAACGAAATTGTGATGCAACCCAAACCCAAAACCTATAAGCCATCCGCTACTCTCCACCGTACCAACACTGCACACCGTGGGGACTACTAAGTCGACCCTCCATCCGCTACTCTCCACGTTGTGTCATTAGACACTATTGTAACCGAAGTTACCGATTTTAGCAATGTGACCGTAGTCGACATATTTCGTTGGTGAGACCGAAGTCAACACCTTTGTTGGTGAGATCGAAGTCAACACCTGTTCTCCCCCTTTAGCATAAATCCCGAATGCCCCAAAACATGCATATATATATAGCATAATTTAATTTCATGTCCATATTCATATATTCGCATGTTATTAAAATAACATTTTTATACACAATCCTATCAGAGGTAGGAAACGTACCTTACCACTTTGTACCATAGTATGGTACCTTAGCCATATTCACATTCTTATAAACATGCACATTTAATTTAAAACATAGCCATGAACATATTAAAACTTAGGGTAGGGTACACACCTTATTGGCTTAATAGATTCCTTGAAATCCCGAAGAACGATCTACCGATCTAGATCTTTATCTCCTATATTCGGCCAATTGTTAAACATATTAACAAACCTATTTGGCTTAAAAAAACAAATCCTAGTAGGATTTGTATTATTTACCTTGTTGCCGAATTGGATGATTGTAAATCAAATCCCGAAATTACTAGTATCCTTTTTCCTTGAAATCGGCTAATACTAAATCATGTAACCATGTGAGTTTTCGCTTTTGAAATAATGAAAAATAATTCCAAATACCAAAATTAAGCCTTGGCGAATATCACTTACCATACAAATTCCAAATCAAGAGAATTCCTTGCCTATATATGCATCGAAATTTTCATGTTAGATCTAATCTAACATATACATCATAACCTTTAATCGAATAAATTATCTTACCTTGGATCCTTAGATTTCCGAAAGATTCCTCCTTGTATTCGACAGTTGTAAAAGATCCTTAATGCCTTGACCGATTGCTTCCTTGCCTAGAGTTTGAGGTTTTGGCTATGGAGATTTAATCGGGGATCAAAAGAAAAGGTTTTGGCTTGACAGATGAAGAAAAGAAGAAGAAAAGATAGAAAGAAAATTCGGCGGAGGGAGAGAGCAAAGGATTTTTGGCTACTTGGAAAGATGAGAGAAAAAGACCTTGGGTTCTCCGTTTATAGCCAAATTTGCTAGGCCAAGAGTCCTTGACTTGGCCACTACTCTCCCTTAAGATAATATTATCTCTTATTATTCACATATTTATGTGGATAAAACTCCTTTATTTATCTCTTATTATTCACATATTTATGTGAATAAAACTCCTTTATTTATCTCTTATTATTCACATATTTATGTGAATAAAACTCTTCCTTTTCTAGAAACCCATGCCGTCCACCTCAGCCTTCTGGAAGCAAAATAAGGCCTTCATTATTTGCTTCCTGGATGTCTCAAACTCAGGCCCAAAGGCCTCTTGTATTTGGGCCATTTCCTAAGGCCTTTGGTGGCATCTTCAGGCCACATTTCCAAGTCCGTTATTGGGTCAAATTTTATGTACTTTATATTTTTAGGGTCACTTGGCCCTAAGCTCCCCTTTGGGCTCTTAAATTTGACATTCTGGGGTCATTTTTAAGTTTCCTAAAATTTTCGCGCGGCTCTGTATTTTCCAAGTTTCCAAAATGTTTAGTTTCCTATTTTGGCTTGGTTTCCAAAATGTTTAGTTTCCTATTTTGGTTTGGTTTCCAAAATGTTTAGTTTCCTATTTTGGTTTGGTTTCCAAAATGTTCACTTTCCTAATTTCTTTAGGTTTCCAAAAATGTCTAAGTTTCCAAAAATGTCCATTTCCATTTCCATTTCCATTTCCATTTCCATTTCCATTTCCATTTCCATTTCCATTTCCATTTCCATTTTCATTTCCATTTCCATGCATTTCTAGGTTTCCAAAAGTATCAAAAATTTATTCATAGTACTTGAAACTTGTCACTTCATACAATTAAACTGGAAATGCATAGGCCCTATTCAGGATGTTACAGCTTCTACCCTCCTTAAAATAATTTCGTCCTCGAAATTACTTATTGACAACGTACAATCTTTCTCATTTGACTATGCTTACGCTTGCACTCTCGATCTTAATAGAACCATCATACTTTCTAGGCACAATCTCTAAGTTCACATCCCTTAGAACTCATTTTCTAACGTCGCGATTTAATCGATTTAAAGTTTTATACATTAGTACTTGTTTCACTTTATTACTCATGAAGAAATTTTATGAAAAAGAGTTTAGGAGTGGTTCTTCGTATTCATACATGAACACAGTCTTTTCATCCATTCATACATCCATCAAACAATTATGAACTGCGTTCATTCGGAGAAACGTTGTAGTTTTTGTTGTTGTTGTTGTTTTCCACTACAGGGTATTTTCGTAATTTTGTCCTATAGGGGTATTTTGTAATTTGTCAAAATAGGGTTCCTTGGTGATTTTGTCAAAATTATTTTGGAAATTCAAAATCTCGAGGTAATTTGGAAAAATTTTGAAGTCAGGGGTATTTCGATAATTTTGACCTCAAGGTATTTTGGTAATTTTTCACAAATCGGGTAAATTTGTAAAATTTAATAAATTTGGTATTTCAAAAGTTGTAAAACTTTGAGGTTCCTTCGAAAAGTGTTCCTTCAAAATGGGGATGTTGCAAAATTTTGGAAATCGGGTCATTTTGGAAATTTTGGTAAGTTAGGGCAATTTTATAATTTTCCAAAAATCACGATATTTTTGATAGTTTGCAAATTAGGGTTTTTGGACTTTTATAACATAATGAAATTTTGGCAAAACTATTGAGTAGTTGGACATTTTATAAACCAAGGGCATTTTTGTAATTTTACCACTAGGGGTATTTTAGTAAATTTGTAAATCAAAATATTTCAGGAAAATTTATAAAAATATTCTTTTTAGAAATTTTAAAATTAGGGTTTCCATAAAAATACGGCTAGTCCCTTTTGGGTTTTAGTTATTGGGTTTAGCCCGTGACTAAGTCCTCTTGGTTAGGGTGAACAGTTACTACGCACCAGGTAGGATTCGAGTAAAGAGGAGGTGAGTCACTAGGATTGCTTAAATACCAAGCTCTTCTTGAATCCACTCCTGAACATCGCTGTGATTACCACACCTAGCTCGGTGACTTAATCACGTGTTTGTCTAGTGTATTAAGTCTTATGTATTTGTGTTTGAGTAGACTAATCCTAGGGTTCAAGTTCCTATCATGCTATTCTCGTTCCATGCCTTTTCTACCCTTAAGCAGTTCACGAGAATCACACATATAGTTAGGGGTACTTACCGGTGGATCATGGGGTCGGAGACTTAGGGGCCATGCGGAAGCACCTTATTTTCAAAGAAAATCATTTGACTCGCTTTGAAAACGTTTTGGGCCTTAGCCCAGGCCGAGAGTTTAAAGCGGCTCGATACCAAATCGAAACACCCACACCCACCACGAGAATGGACCGGATCTGGTATGTTCCTCAAGTAAACCGGTTTCAAAATTCTTTTGTTACTTAGAGAAAAACTTGTGTGATTTTGAAAAAAAAAGATTGGTTTGGGTTGGGCTTGTGCTTAAAACCAATTTATCTAACATTAAAATCCATTTATTTAATCTTGTAAATCCAATTTATTACGTTCAAAAATAATTTTTAGGACAATATTTAAAAGCTAAGTAAAAACAAAGAATAATCCACTGGGCCTTAGGGCCTTATTACATCAAATAAACCCAAAATAAAATTAAAGAGGTATTAAAATTAAATAAAGTCCAAATTACGAATAAATTCTTGAGTGATGCATGGCCTCCTCATGGTCTACCTACCATCCAAATCCTTGCTCATCACTGAAAAAATAATTCCCACTATGGGGTGAGTCAACAGACTCAATGTGCACTCCATACTATCATTCAATAAATCAGGCATTCATGTTCAAATCATCAAGTCCATATAATAACGAAATTGTGATGCAACCCAAACCCAAAACCTATAAGCCATCCGCTACTCTCCACCGTACCAACTTTTTGCACCGTGGGGACTACTAAGTCGACCCTCCATCCGCTACTCTCCACGTTGTGTCATTAGACACTATTGTAACCGAAGTTACCAGTATTTCGCAATGTGACCGTAGTCGACATATTTCGTTGGTGAGACCGAAGTCAACACCTTCGTTGGTGAGACCGAAGTCAACACCTGTTCTCCCCCTTTAGCATAAATCCCGAATGCCCCAAAACATGCATATATATATATAGCATAATTTAATTTCATGTCCATATTCATATATTCGCATGTTATTAAAATAACATTTTTATACACAATCCTATCAGAGGTAGGAAACGTACCTTAGCACTTTGTACCATAGTATGGTACCTTAGCCATATTCACATTCTTATAAACATGCACATTTAATTTAAAACATAGCCATGAACATATTAAAACTTAGGGTAGGGTACACACCTTATTGGCTTAATAGATTCCTTGAAATCTCGAAGAACGATCTACCGATCTAGATCTTTATCTCCTATATTCGGCCAATTGTTAAACATATTAACAAACCTATTTGGCTTAAAAAAACAAATCCTAGTAGGATTTGTATTATTTACCTTGTTGCCGAATTGGATGATTGTAAATCAAATCCAAAATTACTAGTATCCTTTTTCCTTGAAATCGCTAATACTAAATCATGTAACCATGTGAGTTTTGGCTTTTGAAATAATGAAAAATAATTCCAAATACCAAAATTAAGCCTTGGCGAATATCACTTACCATACAAATTCCAAATCAAGAGAATTCCTTGCCCTATATATGCATGTCGAAATTTTCATGTTAGATCTAATCTAACATATACATCATAACCTTTAATCGAATAAATTATCTTACCTTGGATCCTTAGATTTCCGAAAGATTCCTCCTTGTATTCGACGGTTGTAAAAGATCCTTAATGCCTTGACCGATTGCTTCCTTGCCTAGAGTTTGAGGTTTGACTATGGAGATTTAATCGGGGATCAAAAGAAAAGGTTTTGGCTTGACAGATGAAGAAAAGAAGAAGAAAAGATAGAAAGAAAATTCGGAGGAGAGAGCAAAGGATTTTTGGCTACTTGGAAAGATGAGAGAAAAGACCTTGGGTTCTCCGTTTATAGCCAAATTTGCTAGGCCAAGAGTCCTTGACTTGGCCACTACTCTCCTTAAGATAATATTATCTCTTATTATTCACATATTTATGTGAATAAAACTCCTTATTTATCTCTTATTATTCACATATTTATGTGGATAAAACTCCTTTATTTATCTCTTATTATTCACATATTTATGTGAATAAAACTCCTTTATTTATCTCTTATTATTCACATATTTATGTGAATAAAACTCTTCCTTTTCTAGAAACCCATGCCGTCCACCTCACCTTATACGGAAGCAAAATAAGGCCTTCATTATTTGCTTCTGGATGTCTCAAACTCAGCCCAAAGGCCTCTTGTATTTGGGCCATTTCCTAAGGCCTTTGGTGGCATCTTCAGGCCACATTTCCAAGTCCGTTATTGGGTCAAATTTTATGTACTTTATATTTTTAGGGTCACTTGGCCCTAAGCTCCCCTTTGGGCTCTTAAATTTGACATTCAGGGTCATTTTAAGTTTCCTAAAATTTTCGCTGCTCTCAGATTTTCCAAGTTTCCAAAATGTTTAGTTTCCTATTTTGGCTTGGTTTCCAAAATGTTTAGTTTCCTATTTTGGTTTGGTTTCCAAAATGTTTAGTTTCCTATTTTGGTTTGGTTTCCAAAATGTTCACTTTCCTAATTTCTTTAGGTTTCCAAAATGTCTAAGTTTCCAAAATGTCCATTTCCATTTCCATTTCCATTTCCATTTCCATTTCCATTTCCATTTCCATTTCATTTCATTTCCATTTCCATGCATTTCTAGGTTTCCAAAAGTATCAAAATTTATTCATAGTACTTGAAACTTGTCACTTCATACAATTAAACTGAAATGCATAGGCCTATTCGGGATGTTCTGAGGAGAAATGGTTGAAGCAGGCTTTAAGAGTATTTTCTAGTGTTTGTTGACACAAGAAGGAGTGTGGTAGAGTGGCAAGTGATGCCTTTAGGAGCTAGGGGGATGATTGCACAAGGGTTGCAGAGAAGGTGAAGGTTTGAATCCCCTCTATTGCAATATAGGACTTTATTTTTTGTACTTAGGGAGGTAAGGTGTTGGCATTCGGCTGGACTCTTCTTGGTAGAGGTTTGAATGAGTCAAATTAGTTTGAATGGATGGATGAGAAGTGATGGAGGAGTTGAAGTGGTCAAATTGGTTTGAATGGGTGTTGGGGAGCAAATTGTGGAAGAAAATAAGGGATTTGGTGATGGTGGGTTGTTGGCCAGATTTGAGGAGTGGTTGGGAGGTGAGTTTCGGCTAGAAGTGTTTTTGGGTAGGCATGTTCGATTTTTGAGCTAAGGGAAGGGGGTGCCGTTTTCTTTTAGAACCTTTAGGCATTGTGGTTGTCAACTTTCGGTCTTATGGGAAGGGCGTGTGCCGTTTTGCCTTTTTGGAAGAAGAGTAGAAATCGAAACCATTCTTAGAGCCCTCCCTTTTCTCTTGCATTTCGGTCACCTTGTGTCACTTCTTTGTTACCAAAAAACCGTAGCACACCCTAACCTCTACTCTTTTCTATCATCTCCCTTCTTCTCAATTTTCTTTCTTTCTTTTTCTAAGCTCTCATTGATAGCCGAATTCCCTTATTCTCCCATTTGAAACCTACTCCTTTTATTTATACCATAGCCGAACCTCTCTATCATTTCCTTTCTTGCCAAGCCGAAACCCTCTTCTTTATCTCTTCTCCTCTACCATTTTTTTCTCTAGTCAAATTTTCTCTCGATTTCATCTCTTCTTTAGTCGAACGCCAGTTGCTTATTTTCTCTTTTCTTCTCATTTCTAGTGTTTGAAACTGAAACCCCTACTTCTGTCGTTCTTATCTGATTCCTCCATAGCGAAACTTGGGGTGCCTTCTATCATTGCTACCAGAGCTGAATCTCTTTGGGTTCCATTCAGCTTTTCTCTGTTCTAGGTAAGGTTCTTTCTTTTATTCTTCTTATGGACATTCTCTTCATTCTTTTTTGTTCCAAGTTGAAGCCGAATTCCTCCTTAAGATAATTAAATTTGTTTCTTCCAACCTGTGTTTATTTAGCCAAACCTCAGGAAAAGAAGGGCTTGTTGGATTGCTGAAAGTCTTCTCTTTAGTTGGGTCCTATCGTGCAAGCCGAACAATTGTAGTCTGAAGCTGAAAGATTGTTGGTTGCCGAACCTTACCATTCCATCCGAGTTTGTAAGGTAATGAGATTTCCTTAATTTCGGTTTGACTATTTCCTTTTTCCTTTAAGCACTGATCAAGACTCTTATCATGGATATGAGTGCTAGCCGATCCAAAGAGGGTGCATCTAAGGAGCCTGAGGGGAGCGGACCCGTGACTTCTACTCCTAAGTTTAAAAGATGTGCGGCGTTGGCCGTTTGAGACTTTTCGCAGGGGTGTGGTAGAGACCCGACATCTGTCTGGGATAGGCAAATCGTTGTGGTTTCTTCTAGTGAGAATGACGACGTAGAGAGTTTAGTTTTACGTGTAATCAGGTGTGTAACACTCACACTTTCTCTTTATTATTTTGTGTAAATAACTATGATGGCTGAAAGTCAAAACGACTGTGCAACCAGTCGAGATACCCTTGTGGGTAAAGGTTGAGGACACTAGGTAAGTACCGTTGTAATTGCTTTGCATATAATATGATT
Source organism: Gossypium rotundifolium (assembly GCA_025506655.1). Classification (NCBI taxonomy): domain Eukaryota; kingdom Viridiplantae; phylum Streptophyta; class Magnoliopsida; order Malvales; family Malvaceae; genus Gossypium; species Gossypium rotundifolium. The sequence continues at coordinate 108,496,384 of CP106722.1, forward strand.
ATGTATGACATGGTTAACTACTGTACATGGATAATATGTTTGCATCGGGTTTTAGGATGTGAACGAAAGTAGAAGTGTAATTCAGTGACTATTGTCACAGTGGTCTAGGACCACAGTGGTTTGGAACCACGTATACACATGTTTATCAGTGACTTGTCTCAGTGGTCTGGGACCACGGTAGGTTGGCCCCACATATACTTATCAGAGATCGTCACAGTGGTTTGGGACCATAATGGGTTGGCCCCACGTTTATATATACTATGACTCTGTCACAAGTGGTCTGGGACCACAGTGGTCTGGGACCACAGTGGCTTGATGCCACGGGTGTTTGGTTGATTCAGGTGACCTAGAGGATGGAAAACTAAGTTGGGTTGGGGCTGCGTTGCATACATTTCTAGTATGCTATTTTATGTGGGCTTAAGGCCGATTGCGTTATAAGGGGAATTACACACTGAGTCTCGGTGACTCACCCCTCTACTTAATTTTGCAGGTAAGCACTAGATCGCGAATTTGGAGCCGAGGCAGACTTGAGGTGGCCATGCAATGTTTCTCTTAAATTCATTTCTTTTATTTTAAACTTATTTTAATTTGGGATTTTATTATGTAATAAGGCCGCTATAACTTTAATTTGGGTTTTGATTTAATGCTGATATTATATATCTTATAAATTGTCAAATATGGGGTTTTTCTAAAGTTAAAAACATAAACAAATAGTTTTCAAAGTGTTAACAAAAGATGGCTCGCGAATAACTAATTAATTCAGAGATTTTATTAAAACCACAACATTGTTTTCAACTATCACGTTTATGACATTCCTCAAAAATGGCTTCCGAAAGATAAAAATAAATTTTTACGATATTTGTTCAATCTAATATGGATTAGTAAGAAACTCTTGAACGGCTTCCTAAATTATTTTTAGGATAGAAACACTATTCAAAAAGTTTTCCCAAATCACGATGTTTAGTTAAAATTTTCAAATTTTCTTTCTCGTAACATATCAGACTTGGTCGTAACGTACTGACCGGGTTTGGGGTGTTACAGATTTATTCTTTATCACAATAATAACACTAAAACTTGTAAATTCTCTCCATTTTTACGACATACAACACTATAATTTTTACATCACTTCATTTAAACTCACTTTCCATATATTCATAATATCATAACATATTTTAATTTCTTTCAATTTAGTCCTTTTCATTATCACTACAATACATCATATAATGGTACACTAAAGGAAAAATACATAACATTTTCATTACTTACCCTACTAAATACTTATTATGATATCATTAATTTAGTAATTAAACTAATTAATTAACATAACTTAAACATAATTACTACTTGAAGTACTTACAACGAAAATTTGGATGATGAGTTTTTCTTCTCTTCTACTCTTTGGCCACTTTTTTTCCTTTCCCTTCACTTTTTTCCTCAAACGTCTCTTTTTCTTCAATTTCATTACAACATATAACATTATAAGTTAAAACTAAAATCAAATAACTTTTTTATGCTAGATTATGAAAATAAACATGTATGTTATGAGAATTTCCATCATTCTTACCTTAAATCTTTGAAAACCCAAAACCCTAACTCATGTATTTCTCTCTTTTAACCCATCTATGGAAGTTTCCTCATGAAATAAATTTGCTCACTAGTCTTCTTTTTAGCTTTTACCAAAGGAATTTCAAAGAAAAACGAAGGTTTGAAGCTTGGATAGTTTAACAATAGAGGAAGGACATGAAAGGAAATAAAAGAAAAGTTGGATGGATTTAGTCGGGGGTGAGTGACGGTTTGGTAAGTTGGGAAAAGATGATATCTTTCATCTTTTCTCCACTTTTCTACACATTTCCACTAAAAATATCTCACTTTTTTTTATTAAATGGTCAATTTGCTCATAAGTCCTCAAGCCATCCATCTTTACACTTTTACCCATCATCATTGCACGTTAAAATATCTACTTGGCTAATTCCTTGGATGACTCACACTTCACTTTAGTTAAATTTCTTTTTAATCCTTTTTTCCTTTCTACTACCACTATGTATCTTCTAACTTTCTAAATTCCTATTTACACCACCATAATTTTTATACTCTTTCAATTTAGTCTAAGCTTCTATTTAAATCTTTTCTATCTCGGAAATATTTTCTATCTCCTATCAGGCCTAAATACTTCCAAATTTAATACTAAAAAATCCCTATTTAGTAAATTTCAAAATTTCTCCACTATTTCCTGACCAGGTCCATCACTGTACCTAGCTCCTAATTAAAACGTGGTCATTACATTGATAGCCTTACAACTCTCTAGCTGCTTATAAAGGGTGTTGGTCACGCTTGCTAGAATATAGCTACGAGTTATCTCATTAGGCTCCTTCCAGCATTTTCTAGCCTAAGATTGATTGGCTGAAAGGCATTTATTATCAAGGATTGTTTTTAGTTTCTCACATCTTAGGAAATTCATGAGGTTCCTTTTCCATTCCTTATAGTTATTTTCATTCAGTTTGTTCTCAATGAGTATGTTTAATAAGGGAGCAGGTGTCATTTTTGAATTGAAAGTAAAATATCCATTCATTAATATATTTGTATTAAACAAATATTTTGAAAATATTTTGCAACTTACGGTATGCATTAAGATGATTCATGTATCTTACTGTAAACGTTGAAAACATTTATAGGCCATTGCAATTATAATTCCTGCACCCATTGAATCAAGTCACTGTGGGGGTAGTCTTGATCAACTAGTAAGAACATAGAATTCCATACAATTAGTACATGAACTTAATTCCTTAGCATTCACATGTACTAATAATCGTTTAATATTTGGTCATCATTCTAACTTAAGTAGAGCTTCGTGGGAAGTTACTTAACTGGAAGATCTTAGGTGCACCACAAATGAATAATCGTGGGACAATCTCATTAAATGACATGCTATGACTAGTTATCCTCTTTTAAGAAAAACTTCTTGTTACATTGCATGACAATACCTATAACAAGACCTGCCAACTATAGTACAATTACAAGATAATTGTTCTTACTTTCAGGAAATCTCCTCAGTGAGATTCACATGGCAATCCTACCGAAGAGTAGGTAAGTTACCATGCCATCACAAGAGACCATTAATGAAGGTCGTAAGTCTTGTTTAGGGACCCTCTCCCACTCAATCTTTTAAAAACATGCAAGGTTTTTTATGTTCAATTTCAAACATGAAGGATTAATAAATGCATGACAAGTACATGTGACATTCTTTCCCAAAACTATATGGCATGCTTATCATACATATGCATGAACACACATGCGCAGTCAAATAAACATCATCATGCTATCAGAAATAAAAGTGTATAATTAAATGATCCTAACTAGCCAAAGTTCTCATGATTCTATCCTATAAAAATAATAAAATAACAAAAGTCACCCCAAAGCATACTTTGGGCCTTCTGTTTTGCCACCATGGACTTCTGTTGTTGATATCCAAAGAACCAACTAAAAATTTGACTAAGGTAAGTGCACCTATCAATTAATAGTAGAGTTACGGTGAGCAAAAGTATCGTTCTCACGAAGACTAAAGTACTAGTAATTATCGTCTTTCTATTATTTAACCAAAAATTTGAGTGATTGATTAAAAACTAAAATTAACTAAATTAATTGCTAATGAACACGACAAAAGCCAAATAATAACCAAGAAGCGAAACAATACCCAAGAAAGAATTCACCTTAATTTCATTTGTCACTATCAATCTAAATTACACAATTTCTTTACTTAGTAACTTGATCCGTAGAAATCGCTAAATTATGCTAATATCTCTTTCAAGAGTAAGAGCAACTGACTTTAGGTTGATTAATTGAAATTTCTTTCTAATTAAAACTCCTATTATCGCATTAACTTGATCTATGGATTCCCCTATTAGATTTGACTCTAATATGGTAGATTTATGTCGTCGTATTTCTAGGATCGCATGCAACTCCACTCAATTATGCAAGATCTACTCTTAAACTGGGTTTATTCCACCTCTGATTTAAGCACATCAAACATGAATCAATAATCTAGAAATATCAAACCAAGAATTAAGCACACATAATTGAGAACATGACCTAAGTATTTATTGCGTAAAATAAAAATCAAACAACAGAATCCATCATAGGGTTCAAGTTAGGCCGTGTAGCCTATTAGAAAATTTTAATAATTTGCTCCAGTGTTCACACGGCTTGTAACACGCCCGTGTGTCTAGGTCGTGTGTCACAAACAGCCGTGTGGAATCACCCATACTGTGTGTTGTTGTCATTCACTTCTCCCATTCCCGTGTACATGAGTATATTGGTCACATGGCTATTTCTCTAGGCTGTGTGGGTCAAAAAAAAATAAATTTGAAAAATTAGCTCCAATGTTCACACGACATGTGACACGCCCGTGTGTACAGGGCATGTGTCACACATAGTCGTGTGGATCACCCCAGACCATATAGACCAATTTGTTTAAAAATTATAACATTTTTTTTCAAATTTTTAAGTAATAATAAAAAATAAGTGTACTAAGCACACAAATGAATTAAAATAAAATAAAATAAACACTCTCGGGTTGCCTTCCGAGAAGCCCTTATTTAGAGTCTAAGCTCGACTTCCCTTTTCAAGCTAACAGTTGAGGTGGATCTTGGAGTCGGAGCTTCTTTCTCTCATTATCAATATCACCACCAAAAAAAAGTTTGAGTAGATGATCGTTTACCTTAAATGTGTCATATTCAGGATGTGTTATGTAACACCCCAAACCCGGTCAATACGCCACGACCGAATCTGGTATGTCACTAAGGAAAATATTTTTTTTGAAAGAATCGAATTAACAATTAAATTTTTGTGAAAAACTCTTTGTAATTCTTTATTTGTCAAAAAATAAGTTAAAAACTGAGATTTTCTTCGAAATTACATAAAACTTTAAAACTTAGTTGATAAATCATAGGATAGAAAACATTTATATCTTTTTAAGAAAATTCGAAATATCATTTTGAAAATCCTTTTGCAATTGAGTATAGAAACTTGAATTTTGGAAATCACTTAATTTGTTGAAAACATTTAACTTGTAATTTTACTATTGAACTATTCATGTTACCCGATGGTAAGATTTTTAAAACCATTGCGAGTTTTTAATTTAGAAAACTTTGGGCTCAATTATTAAATTAACCAAGTAATGTATAAGCCATATTTTAAACATATTCAAAACATAAAAATAATCCAAAACATAATTAAACAGGCCTTATTACAAATCCATAAAAATATGAAAACCAAATTAAAATAAAGTACCCAAATGGAAGTTCATGTAAAACCAAATTTTATTGCATGGCCTCCTCGAGTTCATCTAGCTCCTCATCCGCAAACTCACGAATCACCTGAAAAGATAAGGGAGAAGGTGAGTCACCAAGACTCAGTGCATATTCCCTCTCCCGGGTAAATACCACATACTTACACAAATTATTACAAAGCAACATATATGTATAATGCACCCAACCTAGCCATCCATAACTCCTTTTCTACCCCATGTGGTACCAAACCACTGGTGGTGCCAAACCACTGGTGACCGAAGTCACGATATAAATGTGATACCAAATCACTGGTGACCAAAGTCACGAATAATCCATCTGTGGGGCCAACCCGTGTGATACCAAATCATGGCGGCGATCCCATATCTCAAAAGTGGGGCCAACCCACGGTGGTGTTAACCACGGGGGCGAGTCGCTATGAGGTGCCAAACCTCCGGTGTCCAAGACACGAATGTGATACCAAATCACCGGAGGTACCAAACCTCCGGTGTCCAAGACACGAATGTGATACCAAATCACTTTGGAGGTACCAAACCTCGGTGTCCAAGACACGAATGTGATACCAAATCACCGTAACAAAGTCACGATATCAATCTTCCCTCCTCTCATATTGCCCATGCCAATGCAATAAATAAACAAATCATGTCAATAGACTTTGATATGTATCTCATAACAAATATATCATAAATCGTAGATCATGATTTCTATCCACATGTATTTACAACATATCGAAGCGGACTTACGAATCCTCATTCATACCATCATGGTATCATATCCAAATCTCATCGTTTTCCCACTTTCATAATATGATTAGTTATAACACACATAAATACGTATATATAAACCAAGTTATAAAGTGTGTAAGATACACACCTTTCACCAAAGCAAGAACTAACTTCCAGAGATCCGATCTATCGCACTAGATCACCTTGTCCTACAATCGGTCAACACTTAAATTATAAACAAAGGCCATTCGCCCTACCACTAAATCAATGAGTTATCACTTGAAAACCAAGTCTTACCTAAACTTACCCAAAACGATAGTCAAGATATGAGGCTTAGATTGATTGCTTCCAATGTTCCGAGGAGCCTATAAGAAATCGGTTCTTAGAATGGTTAGAACCTTGCAAACCAATGCCTAAAGATTCTACTTTGTCCACAAGAAAATAACTTGGAAAAGAGAAAAGAATTGAAGGACATACGATCATGAATACTTACCTATTATCCAAAATTGATTGGAGAAAAACCAAAGAGAATCTACCCTTGCATATTCGGCCAAAAAAGACTTAAAGAGAGTGGGAAGTTTGACAATATGGTTATGAAAGAAGAAAGATATGTGTATAAAAGTGAGAAAGTATGTGAGTAGAAAAGAGAATGACAGAGAGAGAGAGAGTGTGTTCGATTTTAGCAACAATGGAGAAAAGAAAAGGGAGTTTGGAGAAGAGAGAAATTTGGCCAAGAGAGAATAAAAAAAAATATGATTATGAACCAATCTCAAGAGAAGAAAAGAGAGAAATATGGGAGAGAGGTTCGGCCAAACACTTCTTTGCCAAAAAGAAAGTGCACAAAAATGCACAAAGTTCAATTGTAGTTTCGGTTTCAAAAGAGCAAATGAAAGAAAGAAAATGGTATTTGGTTCAAACAAAATAAAGCTAAAACCAAAGGCAAATTTGCACCAAAAGCACAATAAACATTCGGCCAAGGTGGAGTTTTTGGAGAGAAAGAAAAACAATACAAAAAGATGCACAAATGCAAAAGTTGGCTAACTATACCCCCAAACCACCTAACAACATTCGCCACCCCTAAACACCCATGCAGTCCACATACATGCACTAAAGGCCTAGGAATACTTTCCAAAACATCCTCCATATTCCATGCCTTTTGTCCCCTCATCATACCAAAACCTTAAGATTCTTATCCCCAATTTCATGCTTTCCTTAAACAAATATTCAACTTACCAAAAGTTAAGAGTCCAACCTATCATGAATAAAGTTTGACCGTCCATCAATGCTAGAACACAAAAATAAAGTCTTCAAAATGCTAAACATGCTACTCGAACCTCTAACCTCAAGCAACTATCCAAGCATCATAACCACTTTGCCACTAGCTCCTCATATGCTTAATTTAACACTTAAATTATCTTAAGTGTCAAGCTCACTTAATCCACTTTATTAAATAAACCATACTAAAAATTATTCTAGCTTCCTAAATAAAATTAAGCCTTCACAAGACTATGCTAACACACAAAAATTAATACCCAGGCCAACACAAGAGATACTCAAATTTTAGGATATTACAATTCTACCCCCTTAAGAAAATTTTGTCCTCGAAATTACCTGATCAAAAGAGTTGAGGATACTGCTGCCTCATCACATCCTCCGGTTCCCAAGTAGCTTCTTCCACGCTATGATTCTTCCATAAGACTTTCACTAAAGGAACTGTCTTCCTCCGCAGAACTTTTACATCTCGATCAAGAATCTGCACAGGTTCTTCTTCTATCGTCAAATCTGGATTTACTTTTATTTTCTCTACTGCCACGACATGCGATGGATCAGAACGATAGCGTCTAAGCATAGAGACATAAAACACATCGTGAATTTGGCTCAATTCTGCTGGCAACTCAAGCTGATAAGCTACTGGTCCCACTCGTCTCAACACCTTAAATGGCCCAATGAACCTTGGACTTAACTTGCCTTTTCTCCCAAATCTTAACACTTTCTTCCATGGCGAAACCTTCAGAAAAACTTTGTCACCCACGGCAAACTCTATATCCCTCCGCTTGAGATCGGCATAAGACTTCTGCCTATCCGAAGCTTCCTTCAGACGAGCTCGAATCAATTTCACCTTATCCTCGGTTTTACAACCAACTCGGTCCTAACATCGGCTCATCCAACTCATCCAACATGTAGGTGTGCGACACTTCCTACCACACAATGCCTCATATGGTGCCATCTTAATGCTTGCCTGATAACTATTGTTGTATGCGAACTCAGCTAATGGCAAAAACTCTTCCCAGCTGCCTCGGGAGTCCAAAACATATCCTCTCAGCATATCCTCTAAAATCTGAATGACCCTTTCCGACTGCCCGTCAGACTATGGATGAAATGTGGTACTGAAATCCAACCGCGTACCCAAAGCCTGATGTAACGCTCTCCAAAACCTCGACGTAAATCTGGGATCTCTGTCCGAGATGATTGACACTGGCACACCGTGCAACCTCACTATCTCCGCCACATACAACTTAGCTAGCCTCTGAAGCGAATAATCCACCCTTACTGGAATGAAATGAGCTGACTTAGTCGGACGATCCACAATCACCCAAATTGAGTCCTTCTTACTAGGCGTAAGAGGTAATCCACTGACAAAATCCATAGTGATCCTTTCCCACTTCCACTGTGGAATCTTCACCGGCTGAAGTAACCCAGACGGCAACTGATGTTCAATTTTGACCTGCGACACGTTAGACATTTACCCACAAACTCGATTACCTCCGCTTGGATCGGCCACCAAAGCGCTCTCTCAAATCCGATACATCTTGCTACCTCCGGATGCATAGCATATGGGTCGCTATATGTGTCCCAAGAATCCTTTGCCTCAACTCTACATCCTTGACATACAAGCTCTCCCTTGAAAACACAGACTCCATTCTTGGACAAACTATAATTCTCTAAACCTCATTACGAACTTGAAATCTCCGATCATTCAAACCATCATCCTCTAACTGTTTCTCCTTGATTTGCTCTAACCAAGTCAGCTTGACTTGCAATTCAGCCAAAAGACTTCCATCGCATATAAGCTAATATGAGCAAACATCGATCTTAAGTCAGATACAACCTTACGGCTCAACGCGTCTGCCACCACATTAGCCTTGCCGGGATGATACTCAATCGAACAGTCGTAGTCCTTCAACAACTCAATCCATCTACACTGTCTCAAGTTTAAATCCTTCTGAGTCAGAAGATACTTAAGACTCTTGTGATCCGTGTAGACTATCGACTTCTCTCCGTACAAATAGTGTCTCCAAATCTTCAAAGCGAAAACCACTGTTGCTAATTCCAAGTCATGCATCGGATAGTTAACCTCATGTGGTCTCAACTGTCGAGATGCATAAGCCACTACTTTCCCTTCCTACATCAGCACACATCCCAAACCAGTATGTGATGTGTCACAGTAAACTGTGAATTCCTTGCCTACCTCAGGTTGAATCAAAACTGGAGCTTCAGTCAGAATCTTCTTCAACTTGTCAAAATTTTCTTGCTGCTTTTCGGTCCACACAAAAGGAACTCCTTTCCTCAACAACTTAGTCATAGGTGTGGCAATCAAAGAAAATCCTTCCACAAACCTTCGATAATACCCATGCACCTAGAAACTCGAATCTCGACCACTGACTTAGGCGACTTCCAATCTAACACTGCCTCAATCTTCCGAGGATCCACTCTAATCCCCTCGGCTGATACAACATGACCCAAGAAAGTCACCTCCCTAAGCCAGAACTCGCACTTACTAAATTTGGCAAAAAGTTACTTTTCCCTCAAAATCTGCAACACTACTCACAAATGCGCATCATGATCCTCCTCTGACTTTGAGTATACCAAAATATCGTCTATAAATACCACAACAAGCTGATCCAAAACTCTTTGAAAACCCGATTCATCATGTCCATGAATCTTTGCCGTAGCGTTAGTCAACCCAAATGGCATCCCCAGAAACTCGTAGTGCCCATACCGAGTGCGAAATGCCGTCTTATGGATATCAGCCTCTTTCACCTTTAGCTGATGATATCCAGACCTTAAATCAATCTTGGAGAAAATCGCGGCCCCTTTAAGCTGATCAAACAAATCATCTATCCTCGATAAAGGATACTTGTTTTTGATCGTAAGCTTATTCAATTGGCGGTAGTCTATACACATCTGCATCGAACCATCCTTCTTCTTGACAAAAAGTACCGGTGCTCCCCAAGGCGAAACACTTGGTCAAATGAAACCTCGATCCAACAACTCCTAAATCTGAGCCTTCAATTTCATCAATTCCTTAGGTGCCATCCTATACGGAGCTATAGACACTGGCGCCGTTCCGGGTAATAGATCTATACTGAATTCGACTTCACGATCCGGAGGCAATCCTGAAAGTTCTTCAGGAAATACGTTAGCATAATCCTTTACAGTATGAACATTTTCCACAGGAGACTCCTTAGCTTCCAAAGCACACACATGAACCGCAAACGCCTCACAGCCCTTCCTGACCATTTTCACAGCTTTCAATGCAGATACCACGTTAGATAGATAATCTCTTCTATTACCTATCATGACCACTTCTTCACCTTCCGCTGTCTTCAAAACCATGCGCTTAGCAGCACAATCCAAACTTGCTTGGTACTTAACCAACCAGTCCATCCCAAGAATCAGATCGAACTCCTCAAACGGTAGTTCCATCAAATCAGCTACGAACACTACCCCTTGAAGTTCTAGGGGTACATCTCTATATAGCTTATCTACTTCTACAGAGTGACCTAGAGGACTAAGTACGGTCATCTTCCTAGAAGCAGTTTCAGAATCTAGATTCATAGTCTTTACTATACTACTAGCAACATACGAATGCGTCAAACCCACATCTATCAAAGTAGTATATGGAACACCAAATATTAAGAACGTACCGATTATGACATCTGGTGCGTCACTCTCCTCTCGACGCCTCGCTGCATACACCAAACCAGGCTGTCTTGCCTCAGTGTTGCTTGCACCTCTGCCAGATGCTCTGCGGCCTCGACTAGAACCATTACCTCCTCTACCATTACCACGACCTCTCTGCGGTGACGGTCCCTCCTTTCTGAACTGAACACGACCATGACCTTGATTGATTCTTGGCTTGCTTACGTGGGCCCTCTCACACGATGATCCAGCGAACCACACTCGAAATAGCCTTTTCCTCCAGTCCAACATTCGCCCCAATGAAATTTCCCACATCGGTTACACCGTGCTGGTCCCTGATTAGCAGTAACAGGCCTCCCAGACTAATTCGGCCCACTTTGCCTCGCCCTCTTTTGAACATTACCTGCTGACCCAGATGATCCATATCCTCTCTTATGCTTATTTCGGTCGTAACTCTACCTTCCAGATTCCTTTATTCCTTCGGCTATCTTAGCCTTTTCAACCAAAGTAGCAAACTCTCGCTCTTGATGTGGAGCAATCAACAATCTCAGCTCGTCCTTCAAACCATCTTCGAATCGGACACATCGCTCGTGCTCCGAAGCCACAATACCTCCAGCATACCGGCTCAATCTTAAGAACTCAGCCTCATACTCTGATACGGATTTACTCCCTTGGACCAAACTCAGAAATGCCTTACGCTGCGCATCAATGTAACTAGACCCAATATATTTCTTTTGATATGCTGCCTTAAAGTAGTCCCAAGTGAGATCCTCCGCCACAGTACCATTCCGAATCGTGAGCCACCACTGGTATGACTCGTCACGAAGAAGCGATACAATCCCTTTCACTTTTCCTCGGCATTCAAATCCGGATCATCCATGATTAAGCTCCGTCGCCTCTAACCAATATTCACCGAAATGGAGCTACACCAAACACCTCAAAATACCTCGGCTCGTTGGCTCAAGTCGCCAGTCAGATTTACGAGCTCTCGCGCCTCTACCTACTCCAGCTACCCTCTCCAGAACTCGCAGCATTGCCTAAGACACTGCGTCATCCCCCGTTTGATCCTGATGCTCAACTCCAACCGCTGGTGGTGGAACTGGTGGTACCTCATTCTCGGATCCTTGACCCGACCTCATTGGCTCAGACACAGAAATCCTACCTCGACCACGTCCACGCATAACATGACCTCGACCTCGAGTACTCATATCTAAAGTCTCGAATTATCTGATTTAAAAGTTTTATGCATTAGTCATTATTCCACTTTCTTTAAAGCACAGTTTTATGAAAAATTTTAATAAGAGATTGTTTCGCGAGTACACCAAACCTATAGTTTTGGGTCTCTAAAGTAGTTCCTACTACTATATAGTCATATCAACATCACTAAAATCATATCATCAAAATCAACAGTTTTGATGTACTTACAGTAGCGGATTGATGCTTAAACTCGGGGCCATGCCTTTCCAACCATAAAATTTTCAACAAAAACATTTTAAAACCATACTTCAAATCATTTTGGGCCTCGGGCCCACATCCGAGCTTTTGAACTTGGCTCTGATACCAAATTGTAACACCCCAAACCCGGTCAATACGCCACGACCGAATCTGGTATGTCACTAAGGAAAATATTTTTTTTGAAAGAATCGAATTAACAATTAAATTTTTGTGAAAAACTCTTTGTAATTCTTTATTTGTCGAAAATAAGTTAAAAACTAAAATTTTCTTCGAAATTACATAAAACTTTAAAACTTAGTTGATAAATCATAGGATAGAAAACATTTATATCTTTTAAGAAAATTCAAAATATCATTTTGAAAATCCTTTTGCAATTGAGTATAGAAACTTGAATTTTGGAAATCACTTAATTTGTTGAAAACATTTAACTTGTAATTTTACTATTGAACTATTCATGTTACCCGATGGTAAGATTTTTAAAACCATTGCGAGTTTTTAATTTAGAAAACGTTGGGCTCAATTATTAAATTAACCAAGTAATGTATAAGCCATATTTTAAACTTATTCAAAACATAAAAATAATCCAAAACATAATTAAACAGGCCTTATTACAAATCCATAAAAATATGAAAACCAAATTAAAATAAAGTACCCAAATGGAAATTCATGTAAAACCAAATTTTATTGCATGGCCTCCTCGAGTTCATCCTGCTCCTCATCCGCAAACTCACGAATCACCTGAAAAGATAAGGAGAAGGTGAGTCACCAAGACTCAGCATATTCCCTCTCCGGTAAATACCACATACTTACACAAATTATAACAAAGCAACATATATGTATAATGCACCCAACCTAGCCATCCATAACTCCTTTTCTACCCCATGTGGTACCAACCACCGGTGGTGCCAAACCACCGTGACCAAGTCGGGATATAAATGTGATACCAAATCACCGTGACCAAAGTCACGAATAATCCATCTGTGGGGCCAACCCACGTGTGATACCAAATCACCGGCGACGATCCCATATCTCAAAAGTGGGGCCAACCCACGGTGGTGTTAACCACGTGGACGAGTCGCTATGAGGTGCCAAACCTCCGTGTCCAAGACACGAATGTGATACCAAATCACCGGAGGTACCAAACCTCCGTGTTCAAGACACGAATGTGATACCAAATCACCGGTGACCAAGTCACGATATCAATCTTCCCCTCCTCTCATATTGCCCATGCCAATGCAATAAATAAACAAATCATGTCAATATACTTTGATATGTATCTCATAACAAATATATCATAAATCGTAGATCATGATTTCTATCCACATGTATTTACAACATATCGAAATGGACTTACCTGAATCCTCATTCATTCCATCATGGTATCATATCCAAATCTCATCGTTTTTCCCACTTTCATAATATGATTAGTTATAACACACATAAATACATATATATAAACCAAGTTATAAAGTGTGTAAGATACACACCTTTCACCAAAGCAAGAACTAACTTCCAGAGATCCAATCTATCGCACTAGATCACCTTTTCCTACAATCGGTCAACACTTAAATTATAAACAAAGGCCATTCGGCCTTACCACTAAATCCAATGAGTTATCACTTCGAAAACCAAGTCTTACCTAAACTTACCCAAAACGATAGTCAAGATATGAGGCTTAGATTGATTGCTTCCAACGTTACGAGGAGCCTATAAGAAATCGGTTCTTAGAATGGTTAGAACCTTGCAAACCAATGCCTAAAGATTCGGCCTTTGTCCACAAGAAAATAACTTGGAAAAGAGAAAAGAATTGAAGGACATACGATCATGAATACTTACCTATTATCCAAAATTGATTGGAGAAAAACCAAAGAGAATCTACCCTTGCATATTCGGCCAAAACAAAGACTTAAAGAGAGTGGGAAGTTTCGGCAATATGGTTATGAAAGAAGAAAGATATGTGTATAAAAGTGAGAAAGTATGTGAATAGAAAAGAGAATGAAAGAGAGAGAGAGAGTGTGTGTTCGATTTTAGCAACAATGGAGAAAAGAAAAGGGAGTTTGGAGAAGAGAGAAATTCGGCCAAGAGAGAATAAAAAAAATGATTATGAACCAATCTCAAGAGAAGAAAAAAGAGAAATATGGGAGAGAGGTTCGGCCAAACACTTCTTTGCCAAAAAGAAAGTGCACAAAAATGCACAAAGTTCAATTGTAGTTTCGGTTTCAAAAGAGCAAATGAAAGAAAGAAAATGGTATTTGGTTCAAACAAAATAAGGCTAAAACCAAAGGCAAATTTGCACCAAAAGCACAATAAACATTCGCCAAGGTGGGAGTTTTGGAGAGAAAGAAAACAATACCAAAATATGCACAAATGCAAAAGTTGGCTAACTATACCCCCAAATCACCTAACAACATTCTTACCACCCCCTATGAAACACCCCAAACCCGGTCTATGCATTGAGACTAGATTTGGTTTGTTACATGAATCGAGCTATTTTAAATCTTCAATAAGTTGAAAGCTACAATATTATTTACAGATTTAATAAAATTAGAAGGGTATTTGAATTTGATAAATATTAGATCACATTAGTTGAAAATCATTGTATTCTCAAAACCTTTAGGTAATTTATTAAAGAGTTAACAATAATAAAATATTTATAAAAAAAGGATTTGAAAACCCAAATTTATTTTAATAAAACATCATATAATCATAGCCCATATTTAAGAGTCCAAAGTATAGTTTAAAACCAAACACACATAAAATCCATAAATTATTTATAGAGGCCCTTATTACAATAACCCAAAATAGTAAAATACTTATTAAAAAGTTCGAGTTTAAATAGCCCATGTTTTGCAAGATGGCCTCCACGAAGTCATCCTCGGCCAAGTCCACGTCAATTTCCATTACGAGATGGAAAAATTAAAGGGGTGAGTTACTTAGAACTCGATGTGTAACTCACTTACCACCATTATTGGGCTAGATCATCAAGATATTATCTTTGGGCTTGAGCCCATTTACGAAATTCAACAATATATCATAAAATGAAATAAAATAATTTAAAATGCATGTAAAATGAATTTCCCAACCAAACCTAATATCCATCCGCTAACACCCCTGCATTACCAACCATCACACCTGGGGATCAAGTCAACCCACCCCGCCAACACACCAATCGTAGGCATTAAGCCTTTTTATAATTGTGGCAAAGCCACCGAACTAGAGGTAATAAGCCATATTTGTGGCAGAGCCACCGAACTAGAGGCAATAAGCCATATTTATTTTTGTGGCAAGGCCACCGAACTAGAGGCAATAAGCCATTTTTAATTTTGTGGCAAGGCCACCGAACTAGATTTTTTTGGCCCAATTTATCGAACTAGAGTATTTTGGCCCAATTTATGGAACTAGAGTATTTTGGCCCAATTTATCGAACTAGAGTATTTTACGGCCCATTTTCACAAAACATACAATTTACATAATAACAAGTAATTTCTCAAGGGCGTTTTCGTAATTTTCACGATTTAGTCGTTTTTACGTATTTTCGTCAAAATATCAGTTTTTACGTTTTTACCGATCTAGTCATTTTACGATTTTTACTTCCATACCGAAATTGACATCCAACCGAGAAATAGTGTGAAGTTACACACCTCGATACCGAGAGTACTAATCCTTCTCGCTCCTCGGCACCTAAAACATATTTCAATCCGTTAGAATACTATTTCAGATAAATATTCTTAATCGATAATAGATCCAAAATCTTACCTCTTGATTTTGAATCACTTGATTTTCGCTTCTCCTCGTTTATTGATTCGTTCATCGCCGAGAATCCACCAACGATAATGGCTCTAAGATCGTACTACTTGAATAATTGACTCCCTTCTAAGATGGTCCGCAACCCAGAGAAAATCCCGATCGCCGAAACCGCTCTTCGTTTAAATGGGGATTTACAGATCCGCCTCTTAACGTGACTAACCACCGCCTTTTCTTCCCTATTTTGAAAGTCTTCACGATCAAAGGAATATTAGTTAAATCTCAAATAATATCGAATAGTACTAGAGGCTTTAAAAGATGTGATTTCCTTACCACAAGAAATCGATTCCAACGTTTCTACGATTCTCCCGATCACTTGAGTTTCGATCTTCCGTTATTGCACTATATGATAACGAATGAAGCGTTATTAGAACGAACGTTTATTTCGATTTAAAAAGGCCTTCATAACACCATTAATATTCGGCCATAACACTTTAATAAAACAAAAACGAAAAAGAAGAACCCCTTACCTATAATCCACGATCGAAAAGAAAAGATTGAGAAAAGGTGTTGGTGATAGATGAAGATTTCGGCTATGTATGATCAAAGAAAAAGAAATAAGATTCGGCTAAGGCACTCTAGCATTCGGCCAAGAGAGTGTTTGATGGAGAAACTTTGAATGAAAGAATTAAAATATGAAGGAAAGAGATGGTGTTGATGTTGTTTGATTTCAAAGAGAAGAGAAGAAAAAGATGGATTTTAGGAGCTAGTATATTCGGCCATGGTAAAAGAAAAGAGAAAGGATGGTTCTTTTGGTATAGTTGATTTCGGCACTCAAAGAAAAGACACAAAGCAATGGCTAAAGAAAATAAAAATGACCAAAAGATCACAAAACTTGAGCTTTACCAATTGCAAAATTCAGCCAAGATGAAAGTTGAAAAGAGAGAAAACAAAGATTCTGCACAAGGTGCAAGGAATGACCAAAGAGAAAAAAAGAAATTCTTAGCCAAAACTAACACAAAATTCGGCTCCCTCCCTATACCAAGTTGCCGTCCAACACATGGTCAATTGGCCATGATTTGCTTCCAAAATTTCCCCTTGATATGTGCCTTATGTTCCCCCTATCTTTCCTTAAGTATTTGATTCCATGCCATAAGTTATCTATTTCCTTAATCCTTTGATACACTAACCAAAAATAACATGGTCAACACTTACCATATATGTTCTTGGCCAACACTTGCTATCCATGTGCAGAAAATTAAAAAAATAAAATTTACCTAGATGCTAAACAAGGGATTCGAACCTCTTCCCTCTTGCTATAACCCATGCGCCAACACCACCATGCCATGTACTCAACTTATGACACTCATTAACACTTAATTTAACTTAAGTCTTAATGACATTTGCTTCTATTCAATAAATTCTCAATTATTAAATTTTATTCCTTATCCCAATTATGCTATACTCCTCTTTAGGACTTCAATAAGCACTAAAATAAAAGTAAGAAATTTTTCCTTTAAAAACTAAACACCAATTCATGCAATATATATACTCGGATTTTTAGGGTGTTACACCCTAAACACCCATGCCGTCCACATACATGCACTAAAGGCCTAGGAATACTTTCCAAAACATCCTCCATATTCCATGCCTTTTGTCCCCTCATCATACCAAAACCTTAAGATTCTTATCCCCAATTTCATGCTTTCCTTAAACAAATATTCAACTTAACAAAAGTTAAGAGTCCAACCTATCATGAATAAAGTTTGGCCGTCCATCAATGCTAGAACACAAAAATAAAGTCTTCAAAATGCTAAACATGCTACTCGAACCTCTAACCTCAAGCAACTATCCAAGCATCATAACCACCTTGCCACTAACTCCTCATATGCTTAATTTAACACTTAAATTAACTTAAGTGTCAAGCTCACTTAATCCACTTCATTAAATAAACCATACTAAAAATTATTCTAGCTTCCTAAATAAAATTAAGCCTTCACAAGACTATGCTAACACACAAAAATCATACCCACGCCAACACAAAAGATACTCAAATTTTAGGATATTACATGTTACCTCCCTGGTTCTGTATGAGAATACGTTTTGTACCAGAAATGGGTTCGACCCTCTTAACTTAATATCTGCAGGGAATATTCGTGGATCTGACTTGTTTAGTAGCATTTTATCTCCAACTTTGAATTGATTTGTCCTCTTTAAATGCACATCATGACATTGCTTTGTTTCTTCCTTGTATTTTCTTAGTTTTTCATAAACTTTTGCTCACCACTCATCTAGTTCATCGAGCTGTAACATTCTCTATTCACTTGTCCCTTGATTTCTATCACTTTGAACAAGATTCAGTTCTAACACGTCTTCATGAGTGATTTTCTGCAAAGAATGCCGAGTCGCATGATTACTAAAATTAATAGAATAACGAGTATCATCTCACTCGCTAGAATCTATCACAAACTCACGAGCTTGAAGAGTAACCTCTTCATCACCTACCCTCAGCAAAAGATCATGGGTATTTCAATATCCTCATCCATGTCCAATATAACAAAATCAATGGGGGATAGAAATTTATCAAATTTAACAAGTACATCCTCAATAATACTTCTAGGATACTTAATTGATCTGTTAGCTAATTGAATACTCATCCTAGTGGGTTTTTGGTTCCCCGAGACCAAGTTGTTTGAACAATTTATATGGCATTAGATTTGTACTAGCCCCAAATTAGCCAAATCTTTTTCAACATTTAAGATACCAATAAAATAAGGAATAGTAAAACTCCCTAGACCTTTAAGCTTGGTAGGTAGTTTGTTTTGGAGAATGGTCGAGCAATCTTCATTGAGCTCCACTGTTGACAAGTCGTTTAACTTCCTTTTATTTGTTAATAGCTTCTTTAAAATTTTTGCATACTTGGGAATCTGTGAAAAGG
Organism: Gossypium rotundifolium; assembly: GCA_025506655.1. Classification (NCBI taxonomy): domain Eukaryota; kingdom Viridiplantae; phylum Streptophyta; class Magnoliopsida; order Malvales; family Malvaceae; genus Gossypium; species Gossypium rotundifolium. Next base: position 108,515,472 of record CP106722.1, read on the forward strand.
CTTCAACAAAAGGTAAGTTAATATGCAATTTTTTCAAAAGTTCAAGAAATTTATCATATTGTTCGTTCTTGCGGTCTTTCTTCATTGTTGCCGGATATGAAATTTGTGGTTTGTATTATCTGATCACTAACTTATGCTCTTTCTTGCTTTCCTCAAACCTATCAATTTTTTCAATAGCTTCTAGATTCAACTTCTTTTTAGGTTTGACTAACCTTTCCATGCTTCGAACAGTGATTGCCTAGACTTGCTCTTTTTAGTTAGTTTTAGTGTTACTAGGTAAGCTACCTTGTTGCCTTTCCTAAACCAGTTTAGTGAGCTGCCTAATCTAATTTTCAAGCCATTGATCAATGCTTGCTGATTTTTCAAAGCTATCTCAGTGTCTTGAAATCTAGTTTTGGACACCGAAATAAATTTAGTTAACATCTCCTCAAGGTTTGGTTTCTTTTCTTGCTAATAAGGTTGCTAAAAAATCGGAGGGAGTTATCACCTTTGATTTCCTTGACTACCTCAAGAAAAATTTGGATGATTCCTCCATCCTAGATTATAATTATTGCTATAGGGGTTGTTCTGAGGTCTAAAATTGTTACCCATAAAGTTAATTTGCTCATGATCCATGTTAGAACCAAAGGGTAAACATTTTGAGTTAATCATCCCCTCTCCAGTCTCATCGCATTACATTACCGAATTCCCAGGTTTATTGTAACTCAAACTATCAATCTTTTTACTCAGTGCTTCAACCTGACTCACCAACATAACAATTGCATCCATATTAAAAACACTAGCTACCTTGATCTGTAACGCCCTAAAAGTTATGGGTTAGTAGTTTTTCTTATATTCATGTTGTGCTTATTTGGCTAGCTATTTGAGTGTGTTTGGGGGTCCTATAGAGGTTTGGGTTCGAGGTTGAGCCTTGGAAAAATTTTGGTTTTTGGCCCTAAAGTGGAGAGGGCTGTTGGCAGTAAGGCTCAAGTATAATTGTGTGTGATTATGTAGCACAAGATGAGCTAGTAGCTTAATGCAGTGGCATCTTTGGGAAGCCTTGGAGAGTGGGGTTTGAATCCCACAAGCTATAAATGGAAGCTTTTATTTTATGTTTTGAGAGGGGAGGAAGTAGAGTTCAGATCGAAGTCTTCAAGAGGAGTTGGTGACTTGGTCAAATGTTTCAAATGGGTGGAGGAGAGGAATGGTAGGATGAAAAAGGGGAGAAAATCAATGAGTTGATGGGTGTGGGTAGTGTTGGCCAAATGTGGGATTGTGGCTAAGGGGAAGATTTCGGCTAGGGGTGGCTTTGGGAGTCAATTTTTGGTAGCTTTGAATTTGTGTAGAAACCGAAACTTCTTTGTGCTTCTACCTTTTTTTTTATTCTTTTCGAACTTGTTCCATTTAGGCATTTCAGCTGAAAGTCTTTTGGAAGCATTTTGGGAGTTCTCTTTGGCAGCATTTTTCTCACTTTCTCTTTCTCGTCTACTTACCTTTCGTACATTTTCGTTATTTCTTCTTATTTTGCTAATAGCCGAAACTTTTGGTTGGCCGAATCACTACCTTTCTTCTCATTTCTCTTCACACCTTGTCCATCCCTTGTCCTTTCTCTAGCCGAATATCTGCACTTCTCTCCTCTTTTCACATTACTCTTTCCCTTTATTGAATCGCCTTCTCTCCATAGCCGAATACATATCTCCTTTTCTTTTATTCTTCAACTAGCTTCTTTTTCTTCATCTACGGTTCTGCTAGGAGTGTGACAATCGGTAAGTTATAGTTCTTTCTTGTTTGTAACTCTGTTCCCATTCGATTTCTTCTTTAATAATCATATGTTCTTTCTTACACTCCGTGGCTAAAAATATGTTTCTTTCTATGTTTTGGCCATTGTCGGGTTTAGGGATTTCATTAAGGTGAAGGGGAGCAAGTGGTTTGTTTAATCAAACCTTTATTATGGATTCATCGTTCAAGGGAGGTAAGAACGTTGTCATAATACTTGGTTTGGCCGAATGTGCCATGTATTGTGTTGAGTGGTATGCGGACTCTAGTCACACTTATGGGTTTTCTTTTGGTACAAATTCTTGTTAAGGACGTGAAGCCAATCAATCATGCTTAGTAATCTTGGTGTTTAGGGTCGTTTGCTCTAACAAGGTAAGGAGAACATTTTGGGTCTAGTTCTCCAAGTGATTATTCTTAAGCAACGTTTATCTAATAAGGTAATTTGACGATGTGTAGGTTTGATACGAAAAGCTTATCGTGCATCTCACTAAGGTGTGTAATCTCACACCCTTGCTCGTTTTATGATGCACTATAATGTGAATCGACCAAAAGCCAAAATACCGACAAGCCGAACTATGGGCAACCGAGACCACTCGAGCACGCGAGTGCTCGTAGAGACAAACCGAGCCACTAGTGATGGCGATAGACCATTGAGAGAGTCACGAACTCTCTCGCAGAATTGGGGCCGTAATGGACCTTGTTGAGCCAAAATGGGCTAAGTGGGCCCAAAGGGGTTAACGGACCCACATGAGCGAAACCGATGAAAATTGCCGAATAAATGATGCGACTGTGAAGTCCGCAGAACTGAGACTGAAAATGCGCTGAATGGGTCACACGAGCGTGTGGGCCCGTTTGGGCTGAAAGTGGAGGTTAGGCCTAATTGCATCATAGTGGCCCAAAAAGGGAACCCGTGTCGCTCGGGGTGACAGTGGGCCCTGAAATACCCTCGGTAGGTAAAATTATTGAAATACCGTCGGTGGGTAAAATTACTAAAATACCGTCGGTGGGTAAAATTATTGAAATACCCTCGGTGGGTAAAATTATTGAAATACCCTCGGCGGGTAAAATTACCGAAATACCCTCAACGGGTAAAATTACCGAAGTACCCTTAAAGGGTGAAATTACTGGAATCTCCTCCTTGGGTAAAATTAGTGGAGTACCCCCGAGGGGTAAATTATCGTTTTACCCCCCAACTGATCAAATGACCATTATACCTCTAGGGGTAGATTTAGTGTTGCGTGTGTAATCTGCTCAATTGTTATGATGGTAATTTATTGCATACATTGAGTTAATATGTCACGACATGTTGCATTGGGTTGGGTTATATTTTTGGAGGAAGTATTGTACTGGTGGCTATGCCACGTTATACTGATTCAGTGGCTCTGCCACGATATACTGATTTTAGTGGCTCAGCCACGTATACTATTACTAGCAGCTTTGCTGCATTGATATTAGCAGCACGACTGCGATATTGGTGTGTAGGGCTGGGTGGGTCGACTTGGTCCCCACATGGTGTGTAGGGTTGGTACGGGTGGTGTGATGGTTAGACTGGGTTGGGTTGCATTTTTGTTTGCATTAACATGATTTTGGGGCTTAGGCCAGGACTGCTACAGCTTGGGCTTGGGCCCAAACTATGACTGTAATAAGGGATTACACACTTAGTTCTCGTAACTCACCCTTTCTCTTTAACTGTGCAGGTAATCCCCAGCCTTAGAGGATTTGAAGCTGTGAGGGACTCGGGGTTGGCCACACGTCCTATATGTCCTTGGGGTTAACTTGGCTAATTTTAATATAGTTTACCTTTTGGTTAATTTTGGGTTAATAATTTCTGTAATAAGGCCATTGGATTTGTTTTAAATTTTATTTGGTAATTCTTTACAAACTGCTAAGTTACTAAACACGGGTTTTTAAAACATTAACGATTGTTTTTTTAAATATCGAGTTTCCGCAACTGTTTAAAACAAACTTTCATACTGAACAAGGTTTTACAAAACAAGATAATAGAGGCATATCGGTATTCTTGAATGAATTCGAGTAAAATTTGTTTTGTTAAAAAGCAACGAAAATCAGGATTTCTAAATGCTAAAAGGTTTGGTCATAGATGAGTTTTCCAACGAACACAAAGATTTCAAACAACACCTGATGTGGCACGCTGAATCCGGTCATAACATCTAGGCCGAGTTTGGGGTGTTACATGATCGATTTTGTTCTCATAACTTACCATTGATAATTATACATTGCCATCTCTTCAATAAATTCTTGGCCTGCCTCAGGTGTTTTCTTATTTAATGTTTCGCCAACTACTGCATCAATCATCTATCTAGTCAAGGGATTCAAACCATCGTAAAATATTTGAACATGCAACCACAAAGGTAACCCATGATGAGGGCATCTTATCAAATGATCCTTAAATCTCTCCCATTCATCATATAGTGTCTTAAGCTCAATTTGGGCAAACGAAGACATGTCGTTCCTCAACTTAGTTGTTTCAGCCGGTGGAAAATATTTCAATAAAAACTTTCCAATCATCTGATCCCAAGTCATCATAGAACCCCGTGGAAATGAATTCAACCACTATTTTTTTGTTGCTTTTCAAAGAAAATTGGAACAATCGTAAGCGTATGGCATCATTGGTAACACCATTGATCTTGAAAGTGCCACAAATCTCTAGAAAGTTAGCCAAATAAGCATTCAAATCTTCATCTTGCAACCATAAAACTGAACATATTGCTGCACCATTTAAATTGTCTTCAACTTGATCTCAAAATTATTTGTAGCAACTATCGGTCTGGCATTGCAATTGCAACACTCATCAGTTGTTGTACAAATTGACATTGTTGTCATCACTATTTTGCAGTTGCAGTCATTTTACCACTGCTATTGCCGACCACCGCCATCAACCACCACCATCGGACCATCGACAGCCTCTGCTACTGGATGACCATAGGTCTTTTTCCAGTTTGGCTGGGTTGGGTTTGCGTCGTCTCGATCAGCCTGGATGCTTCTCGATTCTTTAGGTTCCACCGAAAATATTGGTTACATAAGTTTTGTGTTTGTTTCTGGCTCACATAAATTATTTGAAAATAATAAAATAAATAAATCCTACATGAAGATGATAGTCCACAATCTAATTGCATACCTGAAAATTAATACTAATTACATTCAAATTTCTAGGAATCACAATTTTGGAAAAATTACTTTATCATATAAATAACAAAATAAAAACATACATATCCTTAAACATGTTGATAATTACAATAATGCCCAATCTTATAAAAATTCATAAAACATGAAGAAAAGAGAAATTTGGGTATTAGTTTATACCATAAATATAGCACACCTTGCCTTTGGTACAAATTGTTGGAAAAAAAGTCCTGTTTGAAAATGGTTTTCTTGCACAGCAGAAAAATAAAATTTTGAAAATTGAGTCGGTTTGTGATCTTTATAGCAATAAACTTTTTCCCGAAATAATACATGTACTTTGAGCGAGACAGATCCTAGACGTTCCTAGTTTTCAATCGAGTAGTCTTCTTTATTATTCTCGTATCACAAACTACTTTGAGTGTGGGCTTGAACAACTATGAATCAAACACAAAACCAAAAATAATTTTCTTACTTTCAGTAGAAAAGTAAATCTCTCTCTTATAGAAACCGGTAGAATTATTATTCCTAAAAAGTAGAATTTATACTTAGAAATAAATTCTCGCTATTTTCGAGAAGAATAACAATATTTTAAAAGTTGTGTATCTTATTGTATTTTTAGCTTTACTGATACAATTTATTTATAAGGAGAGGAAGTGAAACCCTAGATGAATTAAGAATGCATTTAATGCTTATTTAATAGAAAAATCAATCTCCTAGTTAAACTAGGATAGATGGGTAACTAATTGGGTGTGCCTACCCTCATATGTGTTATGATGGGGATTCAATGTGTCTCTTGTATTGGGTCCAATTATATGTGCTTCTTGGACTTTTAACCCATCACTTTATAATTTAATCTAACCTAGTACATGTTTTACTATTCTCTCAAAATAGACATTATTTATTACATTAATTTAAATAAATAAAATTTCCCAATTAAATAATTTTCTCAACCATATTCTAATTCCATTAAAATCATAGAAATTTTACCGCAAAAGAGTTTATGATAAAATATATTTAATTTCTACATTCTACTTGATTCACAAATACTTATTAATTTAATTCCATTTTCAAACTTCAATTAATTAAATAATAATTGAAAAACTTAAATTAATAATCAAGTCATTTCCATATTTGAAGAGAAACCACATTCATTTTTTAATGTAACTCATTTCACTAATTTTATCATTTCTATCCATTTATGTTCATTTGATTCAACATTCAAATCATGTAACACCAAAAAATTTTAATTTTTGAAATCTTGTATGTGTGACACACAATGTCTATCTGCTTCAGTGGTTATGTGTTCTGGGTGTGTGTGTGTGAGGTCCCAAGTTCAAGCCTTACTTGGGCAAATTTTGGTATTTTTTATAACTAAAGCATTAACCTTGTGCAAAGGGCTTAAGTTTAATTGTTGGTAAGTTTATATCAGAATGAGCCTGCTGGTCTGGTGGTTAAGTGGAGTGTTGGAGGTCCTGTGTTCAATTCTCTGTGATGGCATGGAGACAGTATTTTTGCTCCAATTTTGGCTAAGAGTTGTGTTGGGGAAAAATTCTGAGTAGTTGTGTTTTAGTGGGTTAATATGGAGTGATTTTAGGAGATAATTGGGAAGAGGTTATCAGAAAATAATCTGATTATCTTTTTGTTGCAAAAAAGAGAGTATAGTTTCAGTTTTCTCTCCAATTTCCCAAACTTTTTCTAACGTTTTCTTCTTCTTCTTCTTTTCCCTCCTCTGTCGATTCTTTCCCCTAGTTGCTTCCAAAATTTCCATTATTTTTCCCCTTCTGTTTCTCTCTTCTTTTTTTCCAATTGATTCTGTTGTTCATCGTTGGTTGCGCATGTTCGGTAAGTAACGGTTTTTCTATTGTTAATCGTTCTTGGTTAATCTCTAAAAGGGAGATTCCTTTTTGGTGTTTAGGAGTTAATCAAGGGGCTGGTGGTTTTGAACCGACGCTGTGATTATGCGAAGTCATGGTTACTCAAGAGAGGTAAGGGTTTTGCTATGTTTTTAGTCGAGTTCCTTCCAGAATTGGTTGATTAAAAATGAAGTAAGTGATTAATCTGGAGATATGTTGGTCGATTTTTAGGTTCTGGAGGCTTAGAAGTGCTTACGCATCAGAAACGATATCAGGTGTGTACCCGAAACACAGAAAACAGGATTCGACAAAAAGCCAAAATTGCTTGCTGTTGAGAAATAAGAGAAACAAGAGAAAATGATGTGAAAAATTGTAGAGAAAGGAAATAAGGGTGTTATAAACTTGGAAATCAACATTTTGCACTAAATAGTTTTGGACAGTAGAAGTAGTCCAACTTTGAAAAATCATCAAAAATAGTGGGAATTGAGTTAAAGGTTGAATAAAATATGAAATTAAACTTTATTGAGTCTAGTTTTTTATAGAAGAAATAGTGTAAGCAATGGAATTGTAAATCATGAGATATAATAAGTTTTGTGAGAAAAGGTTAGAATGATTTTGGGTTCCCCTGTTCTAACATAAGAAAATCATCAAAAATTGTAAAAAAAATAATTAGGGGCCTAAATTTATATTTTTAAATCTTTAATGAGTCTATTTTTAATAGAAACAAATGGAAACATAATCTAAATTCTGTACTAAGAGATAAATAATTTTTAGTAAGGAAAGGATGGAGCTGTCAAATAGCAAAATAGGGATAACTGTTAAAGATTTTACTGTACTTATTTGATAAACTATAAATTCTAAAAATTTTATAGTAGAAAGGTATTTGCGTCTAGTTTCAAAAACATCAAGCAGATCTTAATTTGGAATTCTGTAACTCAAGATATAAATAATTTAGTGATAATGACTCAAGTAGACAGCTTTGAATGAACATATAAGCAAATAGTGAAAACATATACGAGTATTCAGCTAGCATGAGTTATTTTAAAAATGGATCACACAACCAAGGCCAATTTGGGCCGAGTTGGCCACACGGGTAGATCACATGGGCGTGTGGGCCCATTTTTACTGAAATGTTTTTAAGGTTGCACGAGTTGCCCAAGCCGACTGTGAACCTATTGTAGGGTCGGTAAGCACTACTTAGACCCCTAAATGTGTGAAATTGACTGAATGATATCTGTACTGGGCATGTTAATATCTGAACTGAATATATGTACTGAAATTGCATAATAGCATGTCATCCATTGTGTGTTGTATTGCATTGGGTTGGAAGTTGTTATTCAGAGGAAGTGTACTGAAAGGCTTTAAACCTAATTTACTGGCAGCTCAACTGCAAACTACTGTATTGTGCTGCATTCGGTACTACTTGGAGTATAGGGATGGGTGGGTTGATTATATCCCCACATGGAGTGTAGGGTTGGACGGAGATGGTGTGTAGAGGCTGATTGGGTAGGATTTTGCTCTTGCATAGCATTCTATCGCTCTCGACATCGTGATGGGCTAAGGCCCTCTTGCATTTTGACACTATCTTTGGGATGGGCTAAGGCCCAAATCATCATCGATCTTGAAAAGGGCTTAGGCCCAAGACTGTTCAACTGTGCACTGTGAATATTGATTGTTTGTTTGTTTCTACGAAATTACACACTGAGTTTATGTAAACTCACCATTTTTATTTAATGTGTATAGGTAATCCCCAGACTTAGTGGATCGGTGCAATGGAGGACTCAGCGGTGACCACAGTAATTTTTGGACTTCGTGGTTTTCAATTTACGATTTATGATTTGATTATTATTGATTATTTGGGTTTTAATTTGAGGACCCTTTGGGACTTCGGTTTTAAATTTGGGTTTTTATTTATTTATTTTACTTTATGGATTTATACTTGCTGGTCGTAGGAATTTCGATTTTCAAAAAGTTAAAGTAATTTCTAAACACATGATCACCTAGACTGTTTTATTAAAGCTTCTGCAACGAGGGATGTTTCAAAATAAATGTTTTAAATGAATAAATATGACTTCCTAAATTCTAGAAAAGGTTTACTAAAGATAATACCATGTAATGTTTTCATCGTAACAACGAGGTTTCAAAAACACTATCGTGTGACATTGCCAGATATAGCCATAACGTCTAGGCTGGATTTGGGGTGTTACATTTAGTGGTATCAGAGTCAAGTTACAAAACTCGGCTGTGGATTATGGGTTTTATAAAAAAATGGGCTTTCAAAAAATTGATTGATTTCCAAATGATTGAAATGTTTTTACTGAGTAAGTGGTACACCGAGTCTCTGGGTGCTGATCCTATAAGTATTCTGAACAATGATTTACTTTAAACTAAAACTGTTATGGATAGTATATTCTGGAACTACTATAGGTAGTAAACTGTACTGAAAACACTCTAGTTAGTGTCTACTGAAAACTATAGTGAGACTGCGATTTACGAAAATGAACTCTAAATAATCGATACTGTTTTACATAAAACATTTGTTAATAAACACTGGAACAGTAACTCATTCATAAAACTATTAATACAGATAAATGTATTAGATAATGAGCGCATGAGGTATCTGTGGACGGGGTACTAGAGGCCGAGGTAGAAGCAGTAGAGGAGCTCGAGCTAAGTCCACTTCACTGGGTAGCATACCGAATTTGTATACGAGTGAGACGCCAGTGTCGCCTGCTACTGAGACTGCGTCCCAAGATCGCATGGCTGGGGACGACACATTGTCCCAGGCTATGCTAAGGATTTTGGAGAGGGCTGTTGGGCCCAATACTAGATTTGGGGGGTCGAGGGTCAATTATGGAACGACTCCAATCCAATGGAGCTGAGCTCTTCAAGGGTGTCACTAGAGTTGCCCCTAATGTGACCGAGTACTAGATTAAGGCCACGGAGAGGATTATAGATGATTTAGATTTCACCCCTGAGCAGAAATTAAAGGGTGCAGTCTCACTGCTGCGGGATGAGGCTTATCAGTGGTGTTACTATTAAGGAGGGCACTCAGCCCGAACATTTGACCTGGGAGTTCTTTAAGACCGCCTTCTAGGAAAAATATGTGGGAGCCAGTTATGTGGACGCCCGTAGGAGGAAGTTTCTGAATCTGGCACAGGGAGATCGATCAGTGGCTGAGTTTCTAAGACTGAGTTGCTATACGCGAGGTATGGTGGCATCGGAGTATGAGTGATGTGTTCACTTTGAGGATGGCCTTAGGGATAACTTGATGGTTCTGATAGCTCTGCAGAGGGAGCGAGATTTTTTTGCCTTGGTCGATAAGGCGATGATTGCCGAGGAAGTTAAGCGCACTGAGCTCCAAAACCACGATAGAGAGAGAGGTACAAACAAGAGGCATTCGGAGCCCTGGAGTTCTATACATAGGCCTAAAAAAAAGGCCAGAGCTGATGGGCTAGTTAGAGCTGGGCCTCCTGTTGCTGCTATTGGACAGCAATCGTATGTTGATTATGGTAGACGCCACTAGGGCGAGTGTTGGAGGAGGACTGGGGCGTGTTTGAGGTATAGATAATTGGATCACCGTATCAAAGAGTGTCCACTGAGGGCTGATCAGATGCAAGCTTAGGGTACTGGTAATGCGTAGCTACAGAGGGTAGTACAACAACCACCGAGAGGTCGTGGTCAGGCTAGGGGTGGTAATGACATAGGTCAAGGCGGGGCACCGGACAGGAGGTGTTAGACGAGTGAGGCAAGGCACCACTCTAGTATATCTTTGACGTCACCGAGAGGATAGAGATGCTCCAGACATTACCATGGGTGCGTTCTTTATTCATGATGTACCTTATATTGCATTGATAGATATAGGATCCACTCACTCTTATATAGCCTCTACTGTGTCTAAAAACTTGGGGATTTCAGTTGAGAGTACTACGAGAGAGGTTACAGTACTGAGCCCGTTAGGGCAATCTATTAGAGTTAGCAAACTGTATAGGGACATTCCTTTAGAGGTACAAGGGGCAATCTTCCTGGTTGATTTGATGGAGCTTTCATTTGGGGAGTTCGACCTAATTTTGGGGATGGACTAGTTAGTCAAACATCGTGTTAGATTGGACTGTGTGGCTAAGAGGGTCGTACTAAGGGCTGAGGAGGATAAGGAGGTAGTCATGATTGGAGAATTTCGGGATTACTTATCTAATGTGATATCTGCACTGGTGGAAGAGAAGATGGTTCGTAAGGGATGTGAGGCATTCTTGGTCTACATAAGTGTTTCGAATTCTAGGGATTCTATAATTAAGGATATCAGAATGGTAAAGGATTTTTCAGACATCTTTCCTGAGGAGCTACCAGGGTTACCTCCAAATCGCGAGTTAAAATTTGGGATTAAGCTACTTCTAGGTACAGCTCCAGTGACCATTCTTCCTTATCGAATGGCACCGAAAGAGCTTGTAGAGCTTAAGGATCAGATTCAGGAGCAATTTTATTGATTTTCGAGGCAGTTGGGAGGATTATCTACCGCTAACGGAGTTTGCCTATAATAACAGTTTCCAGTCTAGCATCCGGATGGTACCTTATGAGGCACTGTATGGTCGTAAGTGTCGCACTCCTTTATGTTGGACTGAGTTGGGTGAGCGACGTGTTCTGGGTCCTGAGTTAGTTTCTGAGACAGAGGATAAGGTTACATTGATTCGGGATTGACTAAAAGCGGCTTCTGACAGATAGAAATCCTATGCGGACCTGAAGCGACGTGAGTTGAGTATTCAGTAGGGGACTTTGTATTCCTTAAGGTCTCGCCATGGAAGAAGGTATTGAGGTTTTGTCGTAAGGGCAAGTTGAGCCCTAGGTTTATTGGACCTTATCGTATTTTGAAGTGAGTGGGACCAGTCACTTATCAGTCAGAGTTCGATCATATCCATGACGTGTTTTACGTCTCGATGTTGAGGCGCTACCGTTCTGATCCTACTCACATCGTTTCTGCTGAGGAGATTGAGGTTAGGCCAGACTTGACCTTTGAGGAGGAGTCGGTTCAGATTCTGGATCGAGATGTAAAAGTACTGAGGAGGAAATCTATTCCACTAGTTAAGGTTCTTTGGCATAATCATAGCACTGAGGAGGCTACGTGGGAGCCTGAGGATACTATGCGTCAGCAATATCCTCATCTATTCTGACCGGGTAAATTTCGAGGACGAAATTTTATTTTATGGGGTAGAATTGTAACGTCGCAAAATTTTAATTTTTGATTTCGTGTATGTGTGACACACAATGTCTATCTATTTCAGTGGTTATGTGTCCTGGGTGTGTGTAAGAGGTCCCAAGTTCAAGCCTTACTTGGGCAAATTTTGGTATTTTTTATAAATAAAGCCTTAACCTTGTGTAAAGGGCTTAAGTTTAATTGTTGGTAAGTTTATATCAGAATGGGCCTGTTGGTCTGGTGGTTAAGTGGAGTGTTGGAGTGTTGGAGGTCCTGTGTTCAATTCTCTGTGATGGCGTGGAGATAGTATTTTTGCTCCAATTTCGACTAAGAGTTGTGTTGGGGCAAAATTCTGAGTAGTTGTGTTTTAGTGGGTTAATAGGGAGTGATTTTATGAGATAATTGGGGAGAGGTTATCAGAAAATAATCTGATTATCTTTTTGTTGCAAAAAAGAGAGAGTAGAGTTTTGGTTTTCTCTCTAATTCCCCAAACTTTTTCTGACGTTTTCTTCTTCTTTTTTTCCCTCCTCTACCGATTCTTTCCCCTAGTTACTGCCAAAATTTCCATTATTTTTTCCCCTTCTGTTTTTTATTTTTTTTCCAATTGATTCGGCTGTTCATCGTTGGTTGCACGTATTCGGTAAGTAACGGTTTTGTATATTGTTAATCGTTCTTGGTTAATCTCTAAAAGGGGGATTCCTTTTTGGTGTTTAGAAGTTAATCAAGGGGCTGGTGGTTTTGAATTGACGTTGTGATTGTGTGAATTCGTGGTTACTTAAGCAAGGTAAGGTTTTTCTAGGTTTTTAGTCAAGTTCCTTCTAAAATTGGTTGATTAAAAACGAATTAAGTGATTAATCTGGAGATATGTTGGCCGATTTTTAGGTTCTAGAGGCTTAGGAGTGCTTACGCATCAGAAACGATACCATGTGTGTACCCGAAACGCAGAAAATGGGATTCGGCGAAAAGCTAAAATTGCTTGCTGTTGAGAAATAAGAGAAACAAGAGAAAATGATGCGAAAAATTGTAGAGAAAGGAAATAAGGGTGTTATAAACTTGGAAGTCAACATTTTGCACTAAAATAGTTTTGGACAGCTGCAGTAGTCTAATTTTGAAAACTCATCAAAAATGGTGGGAATTGAGTTAGAGGTTGAATAAAATATGAAATTAAATTTTATTGAGTCTAGTTTTTCATGGAAGAAACAATGTAAGCAAGGGAATTGTAAATCATGAGATATAATAAATTTTGTGAGAAAAGGTTAGAACGATTTCGGGTTCCCCTATTCTGACTTAGGAAAATCATCAAAAATTGTAAAAAAAAAATTAATTAAGGGATTGAAGTTATATGTTTAAATCCTTAATGAGTCTATTTTTCGACAAAAAAAAAATGGAAACATTATCTAAATTCTATATTAAGAGATAAATAATTTTTAGTAAGGAAAGGATGAAGAGATAACTTTAAAAATTTTACTGAACTTATTTGATAAACTATAAATTCTAAAAATTTTATGGTAGAAAGGTATTTGAGTCTAGGTTCAAAAACATCAAGCGGATCTTAATTTGGAATTCTGTAACTCAAGATATAAATAATTTAGTGATAATGACTCAAGTAGACAGCTTTGAATGAACATATAAGCAAATAGTGAAAACATATACGAGTATTGAGCTAGCATGGGTTACTTTAAAAATGGATCACACGACCAAAGCCAATTTGGGCCGAGTGGGCCACACGGGCAGATCACATGGGCGTGTGGGCCCATATTTACCAAAATGTTTTTAAGGTTGCACAGGTCATCCAAGTCAACTGTGAACCTACTATAGGGTCGGTAAGCACTACTTAGACCCCTAAATGTGTGAAATTGACTGAATGATATCAGTACTGGGCATGTTAATATCTGAGCTGAATATATGTATTGAAATTGCATAATAGCATGTCATCCATTGTGTGTTGCATTGCATTGGGTTAGGGGTTGTTATTCGGAGGAAATGTACTGAAAGGCTTTAAGCCTAATTTACTAGCAGCTCAACTGCAAACTACTGTATTATGCCGCATTCGGTACTACTTGGAGTGTAGGGATGGGTGGGTTGATTATATCCTCGCATGGAGTGTAGGTTTGGACGGAGATGGTGTGTAGAGGCTGGTTGGGTAGGATTTTACTATTGCATAATCATATCGCTCTCGACATCTTGTGATGGGCTAAGGCCTTACTGCATTTTTGACACTATACTGAGATGGGCTAAGGCCCAAACTGTCACTGATACTAAAAATGGCTTAGGCCCAAGACTGTTCAACTGTGCATTGTGAATACTAATTGTTTGTTTGTTTCTACGGGATTACACACTGAGTTTACGTAAACTCACATTTTTTGTTTAATGTGCATAGGTAATCCCCAGACTTAGACGGATCGGTGCGACGGAGGACTTAGCGGTGACCACAGTAATTTTTGGACTTCATGGTTTTCAATTTACGATTTATGATTTGCTTATTATTGATTATTTGGGTTGTAATTTGAGGACCCTCTAGGACTTTGGTTTTAAATTTGGGTTTTTATTTATTTATTTTACTTTATGGATTTATACATGTTGGTCTTAGGAAATTCAGTTTTTAAAAAGTTAAAGTAATTTCTAAACACATGATCACCTAGACTGTTTTATTAAAGCTTCCGCAATGAGAGATGTTTCAAAAAAAATGTTTTAAATGAATAAAGATGACTTCCAAAGTTCTAGCAAACGTTTACTAAAGATAATACCATGGAATGTTTTCATCGTAACAACGAGGTTCCAAAAACACTATTGTGTGACATTGCCAGATACGGCCATAACGTCTAGGTCGGGTTTGGGGTGTTACAAATCATTTTTTTTTCAAAGAGCTAGCGAAGGGACCGATTAAACATATGTGATTAGGGGCTCAAACGATTTATAATTAAATTCCAGCTTTTCGCTTATTAATTATAAATTCATTTAGTCAAGAAATTATTCTACTATAGTATCGTGATTGAGGTTGTTGGAAAAAAATTAGGTTTGAAAAAGGTTTTCTTGCACAACGAAAAATAAAAATTTTGAAAATAGACCCGGTTTGTGATATTTATAGCAATAAAACCTAGACCGAAATGTACTTGTGTTTTCGGATAGACGGATCCTTTTTGTTTTTGGCTTTCAACTAAATGATTTTCTCCGCTATTCTCATACCACGAATTGCTTCAAGTGTGGGCTCGATCAAATTGAATCAAACACAAAAACTAGAAATAGTTTTTTTTTCCTTTTGGGGTGAGAATGAAAATTCTCTTCTCAAAAAGAAACTGGTAGATTTTTTATTTCAGAAAATATATTTAATTCTTAGAGAATAAAAGTCTCTATATTTTCGGGTTGAATAATGATATCTTAAAGTTGTGTAAATAGCTCTATCGGTGCAATTATTTATAGGGAGAGAAGGTAAAACCCTTGTTGAATTAGAGAAGTTTATTTCAAATAGAAAATCACTCTCTACTTATAATAGGATTAGGGTGGGCGATACACCCCTAGTATTCCTACTAGGGTTGTCGCCCCTTCATATTCCATAAGGGGATTTTGGGACTTTCTTACATTGTGTTCAATTACAAGTACTTCTAGGATTTTTCAACCTAGTACTTTGTAATTTGATCCAATTTGATTCTATTCTTCTATTTCCAAAATAAACTTCAATATTTATATTTAATTAAATAATTTTCTCATCCTAATTTTACCCTTGGTAAAATTAAGACAACTTTACCCTTGATAAAATTTTCGAGAAAATATATTTAATATTTCACCATTCAACTTGTTCACTATGATCGTATGGTTTATTTTCATTTTCGAGCTTTAAAATAGCTATAAAATATCAACTCAATCTCTCGATCATTTTTGAGAATTCCATATTCATTTCTAAATGAATTTATTTCTCATTTTCATTTCTATTTTCATTTCAATTTTGAGAAAACCAAATTCATTTTCAAATGATGCCATATTCTCCATTTTCATTTTCATTTTGGAGAAAACCATAATCATTTCTTGATTCTATTTATATTCATTATGTTCATTTTGATTCAACACGCAATTCATTTCTACTTTTAACAAGCTAGCGGATTGGACATATGCAATTGCAGCTAAAATGATTTATAATTAAGCTCTAGTTTTTTGCCTATTAATTATAAACTCATTTAGTTAAGAAGCCATTCCACTATAATATCGTGACTAAGCTCTTCCCTACGACATACCTTTACGAAAGCAACTCGATTAGTGCTCATCCAATGACCTTGTCATAAGTGTTTTACCCTTGTAAGATTCCTTAATATCTTTGGGATAATATTCATTCTCCCAATATGTTCATATTTTATCTCATGGTAACCATTACATCTTCCTTCATGAAAAGTCAATTACTATCAAATAGTAATAAAGTCATTCATCATAAAGACGAACGACTGGTGACCATGTTTACTTTTCATCAACCATGTAATGCCAATGATAGAATATCATTTATCCATATCTCAAGCTATGAATTTCACTATTTTGAATGATGCTACATACTATATAAGTCGTACACCCAATACACTAGTTTTCGGTTACTTATCTATTTGAACTCAGGCTTTTACTTACATCAAAGTGTACGAGTCACGCTTACATAGTTTGCCATCCACTCAGGATTTAAGTATGCCACACTATGAACGTCACAAGTGAATAAATCCATAAATAGATTCAAGATCTATTCTGCTTAGGTCCTATCCGATGTACTGTTAGTCATATCTATGTCTCTATCTTTTGAGATTCATCCGCTTCGATGCCCAAGACAAAGCATCTTCATAATTGGACTTGATGATTGCTTGTTTCCAATTAGACTAAGGACATGTTTAGGTTCCTCTACTACTACAAGTTGTCTTTTCGTATTAAGATCTGACCTCGTAATACCACTTAGTATTAGTTTAAGTGTTAGACAATCTATGAGAAACATTTGCTTCCATTTTGCTTTACGTGCAAAAACCATACGAGGATAATCATACAAAGTATATTAATGTAATCCATGAATTTGTTTTATTATTCAATATGTTCAAAAAATTTACAAGTTTACCAATGAATATACTACACTTATGGCACCAGATCCAACATGAGCTCTGCCGAATTACACACCATTACGAAAGCTACTTGACCAGTGCTTGTCCAATGGCCTTTTCTTAAGTGTGTTACTCTCATAGGATATCCTTAATATCTTTGGGATAAACTTGTTCTCCAAATTTGATCCTATTTTATCTCATGGTAACCATTACATCTTCCTTCATGAAAATTCAATTACTATATATAGTAATTAAGTCATTCATCACAATGACAAACGACCTGTGGCCACGTTTACTTTTCATCTATCATGTAATGCCAATGAGAGGATATCATTTACCCATGTCTTAGACTATTAATTCCACTATTTTGAATGATGTTACATACTTCAGAAGTTATGTATCCAACGTACCAGCTTTCAATTCCTTACCTATTCGAACTCACACTTTTACTTACATTAAAATATACGAGTTACGCATACATAGTCCATCATCCACTCAGGAATAAGGTATGCCAAATTATGAACGTTACAAGTGATTAAATCTATAAATAGATTTAGGATCTATTTTTCTTGGGTCCAGTCTAATGTATTGTCATTCCAATCAGTCACATCTATATCCCTATCTTCTGGGAGTCATCCGCTCCGATGCCTAAGACAAAACATATCCCCAATTGGACTTGATAGATGACATATTAGTCTTTCAATCAGTTTGCTCATTTTCAATTAGACTAAAGACATGTTTAGATTCGTCTACTAATATAAGATGTCTTTTGTATTACAATCTGACCATGTAATACCGCTTAGTATTAGTTAAGCATTAGACAACCACTAAGATAATATTTGCTTCTATTTTACTTTACATGCAAAAAACATATGAGGACATCATACAAAGAATATTAGTGTAATTCATGAATCATTTTATTAACCAATTTGTTCGAAAAAACTACAAGTGTACAAACGAATATACTACACTTGAGGCACCGAATCCAACAACTACCTATTGTGACAATTCAATTGTGACCAGCATATAAAAAATTCTTGTCTTACATTCAAGGAAAAAACACATTGACAAGAATCACTATTTCAAAGATGAGCTTGTGGAGAATGGAACAGTAGAATTACACCATGTCAGAATTGAAAATCAACTTACTAATCTCTTTTCTAAAGCCCTAAATGCAACAAGGTTTGAAGGCTTGAGAAACTCAGTTGGTTTGTGTCGAGTTTGAAAACTAGGCTTCTAGGGTGGAAAGCATCTGAATATTGATCATTGATGTTTCGATTCTTGATTTTTAAAGATATCACGATTGGAGTGTAAGAGGTTGCAATCATTTATTGTTGGGAAATAATATTATTAATGATATTATTGCTTATTTTCAGAGGGTAATATTTATTATGGACAAGGGCTTTCTTATCAAATGATCGTAATCTATATATTTGTGAGAGTTAGACACCCTCAAAACCTCTTCATTGATTCTCTTGTTATCTCTTTTTAAAGTTTATTCTCTTCTTCTCAAGTTTGTTTTATATTCTTTATACCCGGCACTTGAGTTTGCTTGATCATCCATGGCATGCATAAAGCTCACTCTTTTAGAAGATGAAGAGCCCTTTCAATCTATCAAAAATTTTAGGAACAATCAAAATGTGTTGAAGCATTAGTGCCCTAACCTGTTCGCACTAAGGGTGGCACTGACTAGGGTCAGATAACAGGTAGAGCATCCGGTATGCTTGATGAAGGTGCTCATGTAACATCCCCACTTTTTTTTTAAAAAAAAAAAAGAGAGAGAAGGAGAATATTTATGGTAGAAGTCCTTGAATAAGTGATCTATAAATAAATAGTAGTATAAGAAATTGTGATCATTTTTAGAGAAAATTGTCAGACACGAAAACATAGAGGATTATTAGTAGGATTATGTGATTAAGTTAAAAATTCGGTATCGAGTTCAAGGATTAAATTGAATAAGTTAGAAAAGTATAGAGACTAAATTGCAATTATCCTATTTTATTTTGATGGAGATGACTTAATGGAAAATTTACCATTTCTTAATAAAAATCAAAAGTTTCATCATGACTTTAAATGATTTTGAATAATTTTATCAAGTATTTTTAAAATTGCCATTAAAGGGCATTGATGGAAGCTTAGAAAACTTAAGTGAAATAGATGTATTTTTGGATAGGAAATGATTAGAAGATGAGTTCTAGCTTGTTAGAAGTGTGAAAAAGAAATAAAAATGGATGTAAAGTTTATTTGGTATATTTGGCCATGTTAAAGGGGAAGTAGAGAACATTGGGCACTTTGTGTAATATTGGCGCTAAATGATAGCTTGTGAAGCAGTGAGTACTCTGGTGAAGATGGAATTGAAAACGGATAATCGAGTCGAAAGATATGCGAATTTCGGACTAGAAAATTTAAGTTGCCAATATGAATAATCATGCATATTTAAGTTTGTTTTTATTAGTTTTAGTTTTAGAATGGATAAATGGTGTTGTTTCATATGGAGTTGCTCATATTGTAGCTAAAAACGAAGCGAACATCTTAAAGGAGAGAGGCAAAGAAAAGGAGTAAAGCGATTAAAACTTTGGTTTGTGCTAATATCTTATTTTTATTACATAAAGTTTTAGAATATTTAGTTTATTATGACAAGTTATATTTATTTTATTTTATTTTATTTTATTTTTACAAGTTTGAAGGATTTTGTTAGTATTTATAAAATTATGTTTGAGATGAATACTATGTTTTTCATAAGATTAAATTAGCAAATTCATGGTTATGATTTGAATTTGAGTATTATGATTTTAGATGATTGAGCAAGAAAATGTTTAATATGTTTCAAATTGGAAGCCTAATTTTAAATTAGGCGATATATGATTTGAACATAAAATGAAATTGAAATGAGAATGATATAAAAATGGAATTGAATTGAAACAGATCAAGGAATTTGATTTTTACCCCATTACACAATGTTAGAGTAAATCAGATTAATTGGCATGCCATAGAGTCTTTATATCAGAGGATTTAGAACTCCCCAGTTCCCAGAGGGTCGAGGGAGGAAAGATCAAATTGGTCAGATTTTATTATTATTAGCCTCAATTCCCAGAGGGTCGTGGACAGTCCCAATTCCTAGAGGGTCGTTGACTACTCTGATAGCCATCATTGCTGAACAACTCGGGGTGGCGGATTCGTATATCTGGTTATGAGTCTAAACTTTAGTACGGGATCTAAATTAAATGAAAAGCAAAAACAAAACTTGAATTTATTTGAATTTCCATATTGTGCAAATTAAATTAATTACGCTATTTTGAATTTAATTAAAAGCTTTTCTTTATTTAATTTGTCAATATCAAAATATTAAAGTTTATTAATATTAGAATTTTCTTTTATTGTGATGTTATTAATGATATTTATAATCATGTTTTAGTTTATTTCTATCAATTAATTTGTGTTCAATAGTTATGTAATGATTTATATGATATTAGTACCACTAAGCATGAAAATTGCTCAACATACGGTTTATCTATTTTTCTGTGCGCAGGTAGTTAGATTCGCTAGATCGTTCCAGCAGCATCCGAAGAACCAAAGTTCAGCTCAAACAATGTTGGTGAAGAGTTTACTTTATAGTTGATGTAAATGGCATGTACTTAGGCTTGTATATATATATAATATTATGTCGTAAAGTGAATTTAAAATTTTTCATTTTCTTTGCTAGTACTTTATAATTAATGTTTTGGATGAAATAGAAAAGCGTAGAAATTTAGTTTATTGGCATGTTTTGAGAAATCGAAGTATGGGCAATTGATTTGGGAGATGAATTGAATGTGATTACATGGTGAAATCAAATTTTTTTTGTAGGGGGTTTTACGTAAAATAGGTAGAAATACTGCAGAAATTCTTATAAATTAATTTTACCACTATTTTTCCTTTTAAAAAAATAGAAATGTGAGTTGCTTCGACAACGACATGTGACATTTTATATTCGATACAACAACTGGGTCGGGTATAAGGTGTCACAGCTCAGGCTACAACTATGGTTGAGGATATTGAAGTGATTGTTGTCGAATTAGACGATCATGAGAAGTCAAGCCGTAATCCAAAAGGCGAGCCTTTTTTTTAAAATCAAAATGACTGCTACTGAGATTGTTGAAATCTTTGCAATCCCTTTGTTGTTGAACATGAACCAATGCTAAAAGAGAAAACAGTTTCCCTAATTTAAGCTACAATTCAACAAGTTATATCCAATTCTACTCTTATTGAGAATCTTATTGAAAATCATGTTTCTAAAATTGATATGAATTTGTGACAAATGTTATTGGACTTGCTTTGATTGTTGACGATGTACCTGTTGAATAACCATATTTTGAGCTAGAAGAATTAGAAATTGATGATTTAGCCCTAGAAAAGAAGAAGAGAAAACTAAGAGAAAACCTAAGAAAACTAAAGCACAAACTATCCTACGTGTGGCCTCCTCTTTCCTCATCCAATTTTGGCTGATTTAGCAATAAATTCTAACCAAAATGCCCTTAAACAGGCCTCTCCCGGTTGGTGCTTCGATTGGACAAACATTGCCCATGCTGTCATTTTTTGTCCCCTGACGACAGTGATATCGCGATATCCAGGGTTGGATATCGCGATATCATTGTCATTCTTGAAATGGGGGTCTTCTTGTCAGCTGAATATTTGAAATATTATACTCACATTTTAGATGAAAAATAATCATATTTAAAATATTTTACATATAAACATAATAATTATATTTAAAATAATTATTTCATTTTATATAATATTAGAAATCACCATACTCACAATATAAGTGGAGAAAATAAATATTTAACATATATGTAACATCCTAAAAAGGGCCTATGCATTTTTGGCTTAATTGTACGAAATGACATGTTTGATGTGTTATGAATAAATTTTGAATATTTTTGGAAACCTGGGAATGTATGGAAATGTTACGTTAAAAAGAGGAAAGTTAACATTTTGGAAATCTAAGTAAAATAGGAAAGTGACTATTTTGGAAACCTAAGTAAAATAGGAAAGTGACCATTTTGGAAACCTAAGTAAAATAGGAAAGTGACCATTTTGGAAACCTAAGTTTAAAGAGTCGAACGAAATTTTTGGAAACTTAGAAATGACCTAGAAATGTCGAGTTTTAAAGTTTAAAAGAGGAAATTAAGGCAAGGTGGCCTTAAGAGAAAAGTATGTGAAATTTGACACACAAACAAAGCTTGGAAAAGTGGCTCAAGATGCCACTTAGGGCCTCGTGAAATGGCGCCACATGCAAGTGTAATTGGGCCAGGATCGAGTCACTTAGGAAGCAAATGAAAGAAATTTTATTTTGCTACAAGAGCAGAGAGGTGGACGGCATGTGGGCTCTAAAAGGAGGAGTCTTATTTCCTTTAGAATTTCGGCTAATTAGGA
This sequence comes from Gossypium rotundifolium, assembly GCA_025506655.1. NCBI lineage: Eukaryota > Viridiplantae > Streptophyta > Magnoliopsida > Malvales > Malvaceae > Gossypium > Gossypium rotundifolium. Next base: position 108,537,887 of record CP106722.1, read on the forward strand.
GATAATTGTTGGATTAAATCTTTTGATAAAAGTGATAATTATCACATAGGAAGAGTGGTGGCCAAGTAGGGGACTCTAGCCTAGGTGTAACATCCTGAAATTGGGCCTAGGAGAATTGAGCCCAATGGGCCTTAGGCGTAGTATCGTTTAATTTTTTTTGGAGAATAGGAGATCGGCTTAAATGCAAGTTGGACCAATTAGATAAGTGAGTTTGGAAGGTTATGGGGCTTCTATGAAGTCCCGGGTTCAAGTTAGGCCTTAGGAAAAATTTTGGTTTTAGGTGAAAAAAAACCCTGGAGGTTGGCGGGTAGGCCTTAAGAATAAAATGTGGAGAAAAATGACCCAAGTGGAGTGTGTGGTGTAGTGGCAAGTGACGCCACTTAAGGACAAGGAAATGACGCCACAAGGAAGGAAAGAGGTCCAAGGTTCTAGTTGTAGCGTTTGCATTCCTTTTAGATTATTTTTATTAAATGAATTTAGACCTTGGCCATAGGGTTATATTTAGTTGCGCATGGTTTAAGACACAAGGAGCTAGTTGGTAAAGTGGCTAGCGGCGTGGATTATGATCTGAGAGAGTCTCAGGTTCAATCTCATGAGAAGCAAGGGAGTATTTATTTTACGGATTGGACGGTAAGAGTTTCAGTTGAATTTAAACTCTACTGACGGAGGGATCCCACATCAGAAAGATACAAAGAAGGAAGGTGAAGAGCTAGCTATATAAAGAGCATTCCAAGAGGAGAGTTAAGAGACCTTAGTGGGCGTTTGGGCACAGGAGTGGTCGCAGCGCGGTTTAACACCAGACTCCTATCAGGTGTGTAACTCTCTCTTTACTCTAGCTGTAGAGCGGCAAATGCCAAAGTGCCGATCACGACAATAGTAGCCACACGAGCGTGTGAGTGCACGTGTGGGGCTTCGACGCGATAGTTGAGGCCATCAGTAGTATTCTTGTGGGTTGGGGCTACTTGGGTCGCGATGGGCTAAAGTGGGCCCAATGGACCTGTGGGCCCAATTGAATAAATTGCATGATGATATAGTATATAGTGAACTAGATTAGGTGCAACTTATATACGTGGCTAGATGTATGTTAGGTGGGCCACACGAACGTGTGGGTCCGAATGAGCCGGAATCTAGTATTAGGCCCAATAGTCCGGTACAACCAGAAATAGTAGCTGAGTCGCTCTGGGCGACATTAGGCCTTCGAAAAGGCCATTGCAGGTGTGAAATTACCTAAATACCCCTAGTTTATGAAATTACCAAAATAGCCCTAATTTACGAAATTACTAAAACACCCCTGGTTTATGAAATTACCAAAATAGCCCTGGTTTACGAAATTACCAAAATACCCTCGATTTATAAAATTACCAAAATACCCTCGATTTGTAAAATTGCTGAAATACCCCCGATTTGTTAAATTACCGAAATACCCCCAGTTTGTAAATTTATCGAAATACCCTTGGGTTGCAAAATTACTAAAATACCCTCGAGTTGTAAAATTACCGAAATAACCCTGGTTTGTAAAATTACTGAAATACCCTTAAGCGATAAAATAATCGTTGTACTCTCGTGGTAGTACTAGCGCTGTATGTGTTAATCGTATGATTAATTATGGTTGAGATGCGTTGCTTACATGGATTGGTAATGAGTAGAATTACTGAACTACCCCTGTAGGGTGGAATTACAAAAATGCCTTTGGTAGGTAAATTACGAAAATACCCTTGGTGGGAAAATTACAAAAATACCCTTAGTGGGTAAATTACGAAAATACCCTTAGTGGGTAAATTACGAAAATACCCTTGGTAGGTAAATTATGAAAATACCCTTAGTGGGTAAAATTACGATTATACCCTTAGAGGTTGATTAGCATGATTATGTTGTTTTATGTCTATCTGATTATGATGGTAATTCATGTTATACTTATATTCGATATATGTCTAGCATACATGACATATTGCATACACGAATTATTATGTCATATTGCATGGGTATGATGAGAGGAGGGGGAAGATTGATATCTCGTGACTTTGGGTCACCGGTGGTTTAGCATCACCAAAGGTTTGGTACCACGCTTGATATTCAGAACTTTGGGTCACCGGAGGTTTGGCACCTCATAGCGACTCGTCCCAAAGGCTTTCGCACCACAAAGTTGGCCCACATTTGATAAAACGGATTGTCACCGGTGATTTGGTATCACAACGTGGGTTGGCCCCACATATGGATTATTCATGACTTTGGGTCACCAGTGGTTTGGCACCACATTATATTGATATCTGCGACTTTGGGTCACCAGTGGCTTGGCACCACCAGTGGTTTGGTACCACACGGGGTAGAATCGGGAGTTTCAGATGGTTAGGTTTTGGGTTGCATGACATGCATATTTTCATATGAAATTGTGTAAGGGTTTAACACCGTTGGATGGGGATTTACAAACCGAGTCTCGATGACTCACCCTTAGTTAAATTTTGCGGTACTCATTAGATCATGGATTTGGGAGCCGAGGTGGACTCGTGGAGGCCATACATATGTTTAATTGTAAATTCGTTTCTTTTATTTGGACTTATTTTTATTTGGGTTTTTGTTATGTAATAAGGCCTTGGGTATTTTACTTGGTTTCAGCTTTCAATTTGGTTACTGCTTATTATTAAATGTTCAATATGGGAATTTTCTAAACCCTTAATAACCATTTTCCAAAATATTAATAAACCGTTTCTTATTCAAAATTACCTAAACTTGACTTTTCACAACAAATATAACGAACACGAACTTTTTAACGAATACACAGTATTTAGACATTCCTTTCATGTGACATGCCAGATCCATTCGTAACGTTTAGGCTGGATTTGGGGTGTTACAATTATGGTATCAGAGCCAAGGTTCAAAAACTCGGCTGTGGGTTTGGGTTCAAAAATGTTTGCAAAGGATGGTTTAGAAAAAATATATATCTTTTCTGTAATTATGGCACCCGAGTCTCCGGTACCAAATCCGTAAGTTTCCTTTTTTACTATATTCTGGTATATGTGGAGTGATTGTATTTATTCTGCGATGTGTGGATGTGATGCTTGAATATAGGAATTGTATGTATGTGTGAAAAAATCTGCTGCTTCGGTGGTAGATACTTGGTTATGTGAAGGGGTTCCAAGATTTAGTTAGAAAGTATATTAGTTTTATTAAGATCGAGTCTTGCACAAGAGCGTAGTGTGGTGGGTTAGGATGTGTATCATTAGTAGTTGGAAATTTCGAGGACAAAATTTCTTTAAGGAGGGTAGATTTGTAACATCCTGAAATTGGGCCTAGGAGAATTGAGCCCAATGGGCCTTAGGCGTAGTATCATTTAAAATTTTTTGGAGAATAGGAGATCAGCTTAAATGCAAGTTGGACCAATTAGATAAGTGAGTTGGAAGGTTATGGGGCTTCTATGAAGTCCCGGGCTCAAGTTAGGCCTTAGGAAAAAATTTGGTTTTAGGTAAAAAAAACCCTGGAGGTTGGCGGGTAGGCCTTAAGAATAAAATGTGGAGAAAAATGACCCAAGTGGAGTGTGTGGTGTAGTGGCAAGTGACGCCACTTAAGGACAAGGGAATGACGCCACAAGGAAGGAAGGAGGTCCAAGGTTCTAGTTGTAGCGTTTGCATTCCTTTTAGATTATTTTTATTAAATGAATTTAGACCTTGGCCATAGGGTTATATTTAGTTGCGCATGGTTTAAGACACAAGGAGCTAGTTGGTAAAGTGGCTAGCGGCGTGGATTATGCTACTGAGAGAGTCCAGGTTCAATCTCATGAGAAGCAAGGAGTATTTATTTTACTGATTGACGGTAAGAGTTTCATTGAATTTAAACTCTCTTGATGAGGATCCCACATCGGAAAGATACAAAGAAGGAAGGTGAAGAGCTAGCTATATAAAGAGCATTCCGGAGGAGAGTTAAGAGACCTTGGTGGGCGTTTGGGCACGAGTGGTCGCAATACGATTTAACACCGCACTCCTATCGGTGTGTAACTCTCTTTACTCTAGTGTAGAAGCGGCAAATGCCAAAGTGCCGATCACGGCAATAGTAGCCACACGTGTGGCGCGCGTGTGGGGCTTCACGCGATAGTTGAGGCCATCGAGAGTATTCTTGTGGGTTGAAATGCTTGGGTGGCGATGGGCTAAAGTGGGCCCAATGGGCCGTGGGCCCAATTGAATAAATTGCATGATGATATAATATATAGTGAACTAGATTAGGTGGAACTTATATACGTGGCTAGATGTATGTTAGGTGGGCCACACGAGCGTGTGGGTTCGAATAATTTAATCTAGTATTAGGCCCAATAGTCCTAGATGCGACCGTAATGGTAGTGAGTCGCTGCAGGCGACATTAGGCCTTCAAAAGGCCATTGCGGTGTGAAATTACCTAAATACCCTAGTTTATGAAATTACCAAAATAGCCCTGGTTTACAAAATTACCAAAATACCCTCGATTTACAAATTTACCAAAATACCCCCGATTTGTAAAATTGCTGAAATACCCCCGATTTGTTAAATTACCGAAATACCCCCAGTTTGTAAATTTATCGAAATACCCCTGGGTTACAAAATTGTTGAAATACCCTCGAGTTGTAAAATTACCGAAATACCCCTGGTTTGTAAAATTACCAAAATACCCCTAAGCGATAAAATAATCGTTGTACTCTCGTGGTAGTACTAGCGTTGTATGTGTTAATCGTATGATTAATTATGGTTGAGATGCGTTGCTTACATGGATTGGTAACGAATAGAATTACCGAACTACCCCTGTAGGGTGGAATTACAAAAATGCCTTTGGTAGGTAAATTACGAAAATACCCTTAGTGGGAAAATTACAAAAATACCCTTGGTGGGTAAATTACAAAAATACCCTTGGTGCGTAAATTACGAAAATACCCTTAGTGGGTAAATTACGAAAATACCCTTGGTAGGTAAATTATGAAAATACCCTTAGTGGGTAAAATTACGATTATACCCTTAGAGGTTGATTAGCATGATTATGTTGTTTTATGTCTATCTGATTATGATGGTAATTCATGTTATACTTATGTTTGATATATGTCTAGCATACATGACATACTGCATACACGAATTATTATGTCATATTGCATGGGTATGATGAGAGGAGGGGGAAGATTGATATCTGTGACTTTGGGTCACCAGTGGTTTGGCACCACCAGTGGTTTGGTACCACAGTTGATATTCGTGACTTTGGGTCACCAGAGGTTTGGCACCTCATAGCGACTCGTCCCAGTGGCTTCGCACCACAGTGGGTTGGCCCCACATTTGATAAAACGGGATTGTCGCCAGTGATTTGGTATCACAACGTGGGTTGGCCCCACATATGGATTATTCGTGACTTTGGGTCACCAGTGGTTTGGCACCACATTATATTGATATTTGTGACTTTGGGTCACGGTGGCTTGGCACCACCAAGGGTTTGGTACCACACGGGTAGAATCGGGAGTTTCGGATGGTTAGGTTTTGGGTTGCATGACATGCATATTTTCATATGAAATTGTGTAAGGGTTTGACACCCGTTGGATGGGGATTTACAAACTAAGTCTCGATGACTCACCCCTTAGTTAAATTTTGCAGGTAATCATTAGATCGCGGATTTGGGAGCTGAGGTGGACTCGTGGAGGCCATACATATGTTTAATTGTAAATTCGTTTCTTTTATTTGGACTTATTTTTATTTGGGTTTTTGTTATGTAATAAGGCCTTGGGTATTTTACTTGGTTTCAGCTTTCAATTTGGTTACTGCTTATTATTAAATGTTCAATATGGGAATTTTCTAAAACCTTAATAACCATTTTCCAAAATATTAATGAACCGCTTCTTATTCGAAATTACCTAAACTTGACTTTTCACAACAAATATAACGAACACGAACTTTTTAACGAATACACAGTATTTAAACATTCCTTTCATGTGACATGCCAGGTTCGGTCGTAACGTTTAGGCCGGGTTTGGGGTGTTACACTAGGAATTTCGGTAATAGAGGGAAAATAAGGGCCATTCTTCATTCATTCTTTTCTCTTCAAGGAAACCTCTGCCGAAATTCTCTAGCAGATAGCACCATTCTTTTCTTCTCTCCTTAGCTGAATTCTCTCTGCCATAATTCTCTTCTTTTCTTTTCCTCTTCTATTACAAACACAATCAAAAAAAAAAAACAAAAGTAAGCAAAGCCCTAGCCGATTCCTTTATTGTTACAAAAGCTGAAACCTTGTGTTACACATAAGGGCCATAACCGAATACTACTAAGGGATTCAAGCAAGAGTTCCATCGAATTCTTCAGTAAGGGTAAGCTTAGGTTCGATTCTCATTCTATTTCTTTTAAGTCTGTCGAAATTAAGATCTTAATATCATCTATATATTGTTGTCGAAACCTTGAAGAGATCTTTCATGAATTACTAAGTGTCGACTACAAGGAAGGAGAAGTTCTTTTCCCGAAGGTACACCATAGGCCGCGTATTCCCTAGTTATTCGGTGAAATTCGTGATTTAAAGTCCACAAGGTAAGCACCTAAAAGCATTCGGCCAAGGCTTGTATGAATACTTAGATCTGTTCTTTAATTATTAAAAAGTCGAAAACTAACCTAAGTTGAGATCTAGGGTTGGCCGAATACCAGGTGAAGAAAAACAAAGTTTTCGGGATTTGAGTGTTAAGCAAATCGGCATTAAGGTGAGTTTTAGGGCACCAAATCCAACTAGGATTTGGTTTTGTGGCTGAATGAGTTTCTCATTAAACCTTTAATGTTGGCCAAATATAGGAAGCAAGATCTAGAACAGTAGATCGGGATTCTTCGGGATTTCAGTAAATTTGCTAAGTGAATTAGGTGTGTAACCCACACTAATCTTAATAGATTTATGGCTTAAATTTGATATATATGTTAATATGAAAGTGTAAGAATGTGGCTAAAGTACCATGTTATGGTACAAAGTACTCAGCATCGCTTTTCCTACTGTACTAGGATTACGAAATATGTTATACTTAACATGTGAAAAGTGACATGAATGTGAAATTAAGTATGATATGCATGATATGAATAATATGGGGCATTCGGGTTATTTGAGAAAGGGGAAGTGAATGTGATGACTTCGGTCTCACTAAGTGAATGTGATGACTTCGGTTACATTATCTGAATGTGGTGTCTCATGACACAATTATCTGGTGGCTATGCCACGAATTTTATGTGGGCGATGAGCACGCCGATTGCAATGACGCCTTCGATGGTGTGTAGCGGATGGAGGGTTGACTTAGTAGTCCTCACGGTGTGCGAGTTGTTGGTACGGTGGAGTGTAGCGGATGGCATATAGGTTTAGGTTCGGGTTTGCATCATTATCTTGAATTATTATTTGAACATGATGTGTATGGTATGCCTAATTCTATTATATTTTGGTGTTGGTTACATATTGAGTCTATCGACTCACCCGCTAGGAGCACATGTTTGGTGATGAACAATGATGGACCGGACGGCGAGAACTTGTGGTGGCCATGCTCACTTGAAGAATTATTTAATATGGACATTTTATTTTATTTAAGTCTCAGTATAATTTTATTTTGGTTTTGTTTTATGTAATAAGGCCATAGTGATGATTTTATTTTTGTTTTAATTACTAAGTTACGGTTTTAGGGTATTTAAAGAACAAGTCCATTTAATTTAAAATAAGCTTAAATATTTTGTCACCAAATAAATGGGTTTCGATATAAAAATAAACTTGTTTTCAACTCGAGCCCAACCCACAAACAAACTATCTTCAAAACACACAGTTTTCAAAGTAACAAAAGAATTTTTGAACCGGTTACATCAAGGAACATACGAGATCCGGTCCAGGCTCGTGGGTCGGTGTGGGTGTTTCGATTTATATCGAGCCTAGTTTTAAACTCTCGTCACGTGGCCTAAGGCCCAAAACGTTTTCAAAACGAGCCCAAATGAGTTTTATGGAAGTATTTACGAAAATGGGCGGGTTTGATGGCATGGCCCTGAGTCTCGACCATGATCCACCGTAAGTACCGAACTATCTGTGATTATGTGAATTATAGAAGGGTAGAAAAGGAATGGAACGTAGAATAGCATGATAGGAACTTGAACCCTAGGATTAGTCTACTCAAACACAGATACATAAGACTTAATGCACTAAACAAACCTATGGCTAAGTCAATCGAGTTAGGGTGTGGCAACCATGGTACGCATGTCTAGGATTGGATCTGGAAGAGCCTGGTATTTAAGCAGTCCTAGTGACTCACCTCCTCTTCGTAGGAATCCTACCTGGTGCGTTGCTTTGGTTCACCCTAACCCAGAGGACTTAGTGGGTGTGGCAACCCCTGTACGCATGCCTAAGAATGGTTTCAGTGGGAGCTTGGTACTTAAGCAGTTCGTGTGACTCACCTCCTCTCCACTCGAATCCTGCCTGGTGCGTAGCTTTGGTTCACCCTGACCAAGGAGGCTCGGTCATAGGCTAAACTCAATAACTAAAACTCGAAAGGGAACTAGCCATTTTTTTAGAACCCTAATATTAAAATTCTTAAAATCATTTTTCTTTAATTCACGAACATTATTTCTTTTTACACAAATTTTTGAAAAATTTTTCGATTTATAAAATTACAAAAATACCCCTAGTGGTAAAATTACAAAAATGCCCTTGGTTTATAAAATGTCCAACAATTCAACAGTTTTGCCAAAATTTCATTATTTCATAAATGTTCAAAACCCTAATTTGCAAACTATCAAAAAATACCTTGATTTTGGAAAATTACAAAATTGCCCCTAACTTACCAAAATTACCAAATGACCTCGATTTCCAAAATTTTTGCAACTTCATCATTTTGGAAAATAAATCTCTCAAAAGAACCCTCAAAGTTTTGCAACTTCAAATATCCCCAATTTATTAAATTTTACAATTTACCCGATTTGTGGAAAAATTACCAAAATACCCCAAGGTCCAAAATTTTGAAATACCCTCGGTTTCAAAAATTTTCCAAAATACCCTGAATTTAAAATACCAAAATACTTTGTGACAAAATCATCAAGGAACCTTATTTTGACAAATTACGAAAATACCCCTGTAGGACAAATTACGAAAAACCCCTGGGTAGTGGAAAAATAACAACAAATGAAAACTACAATGTTTCTCTGAATGAACTAAGGTTCATAATTGTTTGATGGATTTATGAATGAATGAAAAGACTGTGTGCATGTATGAATACGAAAGAACCACTTCTAAAGTCCTTTTCATAAAATTTCTTCGCGGGTAATCAAGTGAAACAAAAGTACTAATTCATAAAAACTTCTTAATCAGATCTCGATGTTAGAGATGAGTTCTAGAGGACGCGGCCGTCAAGGACGCGGAAGAGGAAGAATAATTGTGTCAGAACCCGTTAGATCGGGTCAAGGGTCTGTCAATGAGTTACCACCGCCACCACCACCCCCAGCTATTAATGTCGAGCAGCAAGCTCAGACGGCGGATGATGCTGTGTCGCAGGCTATGCTGTGAGTTTTGGAAATAGTGGCTAGCGCGGGTGGAAATACGGGAGCTCAAAAATCTGTACCCGAGTGACTCCGAGCCAACGGAGCTGAGGTGTTTCGGGGAGTATCCGGTGTGGCACCTAGTACAGCTAAATACTGGTTGGAAGCAACCGAGCGCATTATGGATGAGTTCGATCTGACCCCGGAGGAGAAGTTGAAAGGAATGGTGGCACTACTACGCGATGAAGCGTATCAATGGTGGTTAACGGTGAGGGATGGAGCCACCGAGGATCGACACAGGAGTATGCTAAGGAGGCATATCGGAAAAAGTATGCCGCACACGTTATATTGATGAACAGAGAAAGCTTTTCTAGGACTAGTTCAAGGAACAAGTCGGTAGCGACATATGAGGTCAATTTACGAGGTTAAGCCGATATGCTCGAGGAGTAGTCATGGCCCGAACATGAACGCCGTGTCCGTTTTGAGGACGGATTAAGGATGACCTAAGGTTATTGATAGCTCCATATCAGGAGCGAGAGTTTTCCGCGTTAGTAGAAAAGGCTAAGGTAGCTGAGGGAATCAAGGACTCGGCTAAGCAGAACTCTGATAGGAATAAACCCAAGAGGGGTTATGGATCGTCGGAAAATGTGCAAAAAAGGCCCAAAACTGATGGACCGAAGGGTCAGCAAGTTGGTACCAGAGGGCAGTATCGTCCATGTGAGCATTGTGGGAAAAAGCATTTAGGGAAGTGCTGGAAAAAGACAGGAGGATGTTTTAAGTGTGGGTCTAAGGACCACATGCTCAAGGACTGTCCAAAGATATCAGATGAAAAGTAGCTAGCAACTCAGAATGTTAATCAGGCTGGCAGGGAAGGACAGTAGCCTCAATGAGGTCAAGGTTCAAATAACAGAGGTAATGGTACTGGTAGAGGACGTGGAACACAAGGCAGAGGTGCTGCTAATACTGAGGCAAGACAGCCGGGTTTGGTTTATGCAGTTCACCGTAGGGAGGACAGAGACGCGCCGGACGTCATAACCGGTACATTCCTTATTCATGGCAAACCCTATTATGCTTTAATTGATGTGGGCTCGACCCATTCTTATATTGCCTGTAGTGTAGTTGAAACACTAGGCCTAGAGTCTGAACTTTCTGATAGGGAGATGACGGTAGTAAGCCCATTAGGCCAAACTATAGTAGTGAATAAGATCTTTCGGAATGTATCCCTAGAAATTCAGGGAGTGAGCTTTCGAGCTGACTTAATGGAGTTACCCTTTGGAGAATTTGACCTCATACTTGGTATGGATTGGTTAGTAGAACACCGAGCCGTGTTGGATTGTGCGGCTAAATGAATGGAACTAAGGACCCCTGAGGATAAGGTGGTCATTATAATAGGAGAAAGAAGGAACTACTTGTCTAATGTAGTTTCGGTGCTTAAGGCTGAAAAGATGGTTCGTAAAGGGTGCGAGGCGTTTTTAGCCTTTGTAAGTGCATTGGATGGAAAGAAGGAAGGTGTCAATGGAGTTAGAACGGTAAGGGACTTTGAGGATGTGTTCCCAGAGGAATTACCAGGAATACCCCCAGATAGGGAAGTTGAATTTGGAATAGACTTGCTACCAGGAACAGCTCCTGTGTCAATCGCTCCATACCAAATGGCGCCAAAAGAGTTGGTTGAGCTCAAGGCTCAAATCCAAGAATTGATTGATCGTGGGTTTATCTGGCCCAGTGTGTCTCCGTGGGGAGCACCGGTCCTTTTTGTGAAGAAGAAGGACGGAACTATGCGGATGTGCATAGACTACCGTCAATTGAATAAGCTGACCATCAAGAAAAAGTATCCTTTACCTAGGATTGATGACTTGTTCGATCAGCTTAAGGGGGCGGCAGTGTTTTCAAAGATCGACTTAAGGTCGGGATATCATCAGCTAAAGATAAAAGAGGCGGATATCCATAAGACAGCCTTTATGACAAGATACGACCACTATGAGTTTGTGGTAATGCCGTTCAGATTGACAAACGCCCCAGCCGCATTCATGGATATGATGAATCGGGTGTTTCAACCCTACTTAGATAGGTTCGTCATAGTGTTCATCGATGATATTTTGGTATATTCTAAGTCTGAAGAGGAGCATGATGAACATCTCCAGATTGTGTTGCAAGTATTGAGGGAGAAGAAGCTTTATGCCAAATTCAGTAAGTGTGAATTTTGGCTTAGGGAAGTTGCTTTCTTAGGACACGTGGTGTCTGCCGAGGAATAAGGGTGGATCCTAAGAAAATCGTCGTGTTGATTGGAAACCACCTAAGTCGGTGGCGGAGATTCAAAGTTTCTTAGGATTGGCGAGGCTATTACGAAGGTTCGTGGAAGGATTTTCGTCAATAGCCGCGCCATTAACAAAGTTGTTGAGAAAGGAAGTACCTTTGTATGGACGAATAAGTAACAGAGAGAGTTTGAAAAACTTAAGAAATTATTAACTAAGCTCCAAGTGTTGATTCATTTCGAGGCGGAAAGGATTTTGTGGTGTCTTGTGACGCTCACATACGGGATTAGGATGTGTTCTAATGCAAGATGGAAAAGTAGTCGCCACGCTGCGTCTCGGCGGTTAAGGCCGCATGAGGTGAACTACCCAACCCATGACTTGGAATTGGCAGCAGTGGTCTTCGCTCTTAAGGTGTGGTGACACTACCTTTATGGCGAAAAGTCGATGATTTACACAGACCACAGGAGTCTCAAGTACCTGTTGACTCAGAAGGAGTTAAACTTGAGGCAACGAAGGTGGGTGGAATTACTGAAGGACTATGACTGTTCGATAGAATATCACTCGAGCAAGGCGAATGTTGTAGCGGATGCCCTAAGTTGGAAGGTTGTGTCAGACCTAAGGGCAATGTTCGCCCATTTAAGTTTGTATGAGGATGGAAGCCTGTTGGCTGAATTGCAAGTCAAGCCAACGTGGTTGAAGGAGGTGAAAGAGGGACAGTTGGTTGATGAGGATTTAAGTGTTAAGTTACAAAAAGCACAGAACGGAGAGTTAGAGGACTATGAGGTTAATGATGAAGGAGTATTGTGCTACAAAGGAAAAGTCTGTATGCCGAGAGACAAGGAATTAAGACAGAGGATTCTTGAGAAGCGTCTGAAGAGCCCTTATGCTATGCATCCCGGAGGCATTAAGTTGTCTGATTTAAGAGAACAATTTTGGTGGCCGATCTTAAACGGAAGTTACGAATTAGTGGGAAAATGCCCGACGTGTCGACAAGTTAAGGTGAACACCAAGTTCCATCTGGATTGCTTCAGCCAATCCAGGTTCCACAGTGGAAGTGGGAAAGAATTACCATGGACTTCGTTAGTGGGCTTCCCCTTATGCCTACTAAGAAGGACTTGGTATGGGTAATAGTGGACCATTTGACTAAGTCCGCACATTTCATCCCGGTAAGAGTGGATTATTCCCTTCAGAAGTTAGCCAAGTTATATGTGGCAGAAATCGTGAGACTACACGGAGTGCCGATATCAATTATTTCGGATAGAGACCTAAGGTTCATGTCTCAGTTTTGGAGGGCACTTTATCAAGCTTTAGGCACTAAGTTGGACTTCACTACTTTTTCATCCACAAAGACAGGCGATCTGAACGAGTAATACAAGTGTTGGAGGATATGTTGAGAGGATGTGTGATGGATTTGAGAGGAAGTTGGGAAGAGTATTTTCCTCTAGCCGAGTTTGCGTACAACAACATTTATCGAGCAAGTATTCGAATGGCACCATATGAAGCATTGTATTGGTCGAAAGTGTCGTACTCCTACTTGTTGGACCGAGTTAGGAGAACGTCGAGTTTTGGGACCAGAGATGGTGGCAGAAACTGAAGAAAAGGTTGAGATAATCCGAGCACGGTTAAAGGAAGCCTCTGATAGGCAGAAGTCTTATGCCGACCTCAAGTAGAAGGAAATAGAGTTTGAAGTGGGAGACCAAGTGTTTCTGAAAGTCTCGCCATGGAAGAAGGTGATGAGGTTTGGTCAAAAAGGGAAGTTAAGCCCAAGGTTTATAGGGCCCTATCAAGTACTAAAGCGAGTGGGACCAGTGGCATACCAACTAGAGTTGCCACCAGAGTTACAGCAGATGCACGACGTATTCCATGTGTCCATGATACGTCGCTACCAATCGGATCCCTCTCACGTGGTACCAATTGAAGAAGTGGAGCTAAGGCCAGACTTAACCTATGAGGAAGAGCCGATCCAGATTTTGGGACGTGACGTGAAAGTGCTACGGAGGAAGTCGGTTCCTCTAGTCAAAGTGTTATGGCGCAACCATGGATCGGAGGAAGCTTCATGGGAACCAGAGGTGGCAATGCGACAACAATACCCTCAATTATTTTAGCTAGAAAATTTCGGGGACGAAATTATTTTAAGGGGGTAGAACTGTAACATCCTAAAAAGGGCCTATGCATTTTTGGCTTAATTGTACGAAATGACATGTTTGATGTGTTATGAATAAATTTTGAATATTTTTGGAAACCTGGGAATGTATGGAAATGTTACGTTAAAAAGAGGAAAGTTAACATTTTGGAAACCTAAGTAAAATAGGAAAGTGACTATTTTGGAAACCTAAGTAAAATAGGAAAGTGACCATTTTGGAAACCTAAGTTTAAAGAGCCGAACGAAAATTTTTGGAAACTTAGAAATGACCTAGAAATGTCGAGTTTTAAAGTTTAAAAGAGGAAATTAAGGCAAGGTGGCCTTAAGAGAAAAAGTATGTGAAATTTGACACACAAACGGGCTTGAAAAAGTGGCCTGAAGATGCCACTTAGGGCCTCAGGAAATGGCACCACATGCAAGTGTAATTGGACCAGGGATCGAGTCACTTAGGAAACAAATAAAAGAAATTTTATTTTGCTACAAGAGCAGAGAGGTGGACGGCATGTGGGCTCTAAAAGGAGGAGTCTTATTTCCTTTAGAATTTCGGCTAATTAGGAGATAATTGTTGGATTAAATCTTTTGATAAAAGTGATAATTATCACATAGGAAGAGTGGTGGCCAAGTAAGGGACTCTAGCCTAGGAATTTCGGCAATAGAGGGAAAATAAGGGCGATTCTTCATTCATTCTTCTCTCTTCAAGGAAACCTCTGCCGAAATTTTTTAGCAAATAACACCATTCTTTTCTTCTCACCTTAGCCGAATTCTCTCTGCCATAATTCTCTTCTTTTCTTTTCTTCTTCTATTACAAACACAATCAAAAAAAAAACCAAAAGTAAGCAAAGCCCTAGCCGATTCCTTTATTGTTACAAAAGCCGAAACCTTGTGTTACACATAAGGGCCATAGCCGAATACTACTAAGGGATTCAAGCAAGAGTTCCATCGAATTCTTCAGTAAGGGTAAGATTAGGTTCGATTCTTATTCTATTTCTTTTAAGTCTGTCAAAATTAAGATCCTAATATCCTCTATATATTGTTGCCGAAACCTTGAAGAGATCTTTCGAGAATTACTAAGTGTCGACTACAAGGAAGGAGAAGTTCTTTTCCCGAAGGTACACCATAGGCCGCGTATTCCCTAGTTATTCGGTGAAATTCGGGATTTAAAATCCACAAGGTAAGCACCTAAAAGCATTTGGCCAAGGCTTGTATGAATACTTAGATTTGTTCTTTAATTATTAAAAAGCCGAAAACTAACCTATGTTGAGATCTAGGGTTGGCCGAATTCCAGGTGAAGAAAAACAAAGTTTTCGGGATTTGAGTGTTAAGCAAATCGGCATTAAGGTGAGTTTTAGGGCACCAAATCCAACTAGGATTTGGTTTTGTGGCTGAATGAGTTTCTCATTAAACCTTTAATGTTGGCCGAATATAGGAAGCAAGATCTAGAACAGTAGATCGGGATTCTTCGGGATTTCAGTGAATTTGCTAAGTGAATCAGGTGTGTACCCCACACTAATATTAATAGATTTATGGCTTAAATTTGATATATATGTTAATATGAAAGTGTAAGAATGTGGCTAAAGTACCATGTTATGGTACAAAGTACTCAAGCGTTTTCCTACTCCTACTAGGATTACTTAAATATGTTATACTTAACATGTGAAAAGTGACATGAATGTGAAATTAAGTATGATATGCATGATATGAATAATATGGGGCATTCGGGTTATTTGAGAAAGGGAAGTGAATGTGATGACTTGGTCTCTCTAAGTGAATGTGATGACTTGGTCTCACTAAGTGAATGTGATGACTTGGTCTCACTAAGTGAATGTGGTAACCGGTTACATTATCTCAATGTGGTGTCTCATGACACAATTATCTCGGTGGCTATGCCACGAATTTTATGTGGGCGATGAGCACATCAACTGCAATGATCGCCTTGATGGTGTGTAGTGGATGGAGGTTGACTTAGTAGTCCCCACTGTGTGCGTTTGTACGGTGGAGTGTAGCGGATGGCATATAGGTTTGGGTTGGGTTTGCATCATTATCTTGAATTATTATTTGAACATGATGTGTATGGTATGCCTAATTCTATTATATTTTGGTGTTGGTTACACATTGAGTCTATCGACTCACCCCGTTGTGGGCACATGTTTCAGGTGATGAACAGTGATGGACCAGGACGGCAGAACTTGTGGTGGCCATGCTCAGCTTGAAGAATTATTTAATATGGACATTTTATTTTATTTAAGTACTGTATAATTTTATTTTGGGTTTTGTTTTATGTAATAAGGCCATAGTGATGATTTTATTTTGTTTTAATTACTAAGTTACGATTTTAGGGTATTTAAAGAACAAGTCCATTTAATTTAAAATAAGCTTAAATATTTTGTCACCAAAATAAATGGGTTTCGATATAAAAATAAACTTGTTTTCAACTCGAGCCCAACCCACAAATAAACTATCTTCAAAATACACAGTTTTCAAAGTAACAAAAGAATTTTTTAGCCGGGTTACATCGAGGAACATACCAGATCCAGTCCAGGCTCGTGGGCCGGGTGTGGGGTGTTTCAATATAACAATTATATATAAAGAAAAAGATATAAAAAATTAATTGATTTTTAAAAAAATAAAATATATTTAACATAAGAATGAATATAAAAAAAATTTATTATGTAATTATTAATTTATTTATATAAATAAATAACTTATTAATTTCAAATATTTATTATACAATTACATATTTGGGTAAAATACCCAAATATGCCAAAAAAATAAAAAATTACGGAATTGGGCTAGTTTCTTGAAAATTTATGGAAAAGGGTCATTTCCCCGCGTCCACGTCAGCGCGTTTTGAGGGGAAATAGCAGGAAAGCGTGTCCCTAGGGGCGCGCTTTAGCCTCCAACGGTAAAAAAAAATGGTCAATTTTTTTTGACCGTTGGGGGCCCAACGATAAAAAAAACTATAAAACCCCCCACCCCTTTTATTTTTTTCACACTTTAATCCTTACTCATTCTTCTCTCAAATTCCTCTCAAAATTCTCTTTAAGTCCTTCAAACTCAAAATTCTCTTTAAGTCCTTCAAACTTTCTCTGAAATTTCAAAATAGTCCTTTACTAGTTACAAAAAAGCCCTTTTTAATTTTTTTAATATATTTTTTTTTGGAAAATTTTAAAATTTTCGATCATATTACAATGGCTGGAGAATTACTTCGTCTAGACAACAAGCACATCTCCGTCGAACAAATGCAAATGGTAAGTTTTAATTTTAATTTTTTAGTATTATTTAATATTTTTTAGGTCTATGCAATTTAATTAATTTTTATTTTATAATTTTTTAAACAGTCTGTAGATCGAGTGTTGCAATGTTATATTCGCAATATGCATGGTCCCCCATCGCGTTGATCGAGAATTACCTGCGGGACGCGGGTTTTTAGCACGTGGCCACGATAGGCCGGGGGTTCAAGTTGGAGCCGCCTTTGATCAGTGCATTGATAGAGAGGTGGAGACCCGAGACGCACACTTTCCATCTTCCATGAGGAGAGTGTACCATCACTCTGGAAGATGCGCAGTTGCAGTTTGGATTGCCGGTGGACGGGTCAGTAGTCACCGGGTCTGCAACTTCTGGTGATTGGATGGACGTATGCTACGAGCTTCTGGGTGCCATTCCGAATAAAATTCAGGGAGGTCAGATCGAGATGGCCCAGTTACGAGACACATTCCTGGAGTCGAATGAGGGTTCGATCGAAATAGAGTGATTACGGCATGCTCGGGCATACATTCTTCAGATAATTGGAGGCTATCTGATATCGGACCTTTCTAGAAACCTCGTACACTTGAGATGGCTACTGAAACTTGTTGATTTTAGAGCAGTCTGTGAATTGAGTTGGGGGTCTATTGTGCTATCGAGGTTGTATCGGGAGATGTGCAGGGCGACGCGGCCGAGTAAAGCAAAAATCGGAGGTTGCCTATCACTACTACAGTCATGGGCATGGTTTCAATTTCTATTTTTACGTCCTCGACTCGACCACCCATATTCATTCCCACTGATAACGAGGTAAATTTAATGTTATATTTTACAATTATTACGTAGATTTATAGTATAATTGTATGCCAAAAATTTATTTAATTAGGTGGAACCATTCGGCGAGTCATGCTGGAATACCTACCTCGCTTGAAGATATACGGCTTCTATTGGACCAACGGTTGGAATCAAAGTAAGTTTCAAATTTCGTATTTATAATTTAGTATTTCGTATTTAGTGTCTAGTATTATGTATATAACTAATATTTTGGTAATGTTAATATAGTTTCAATGGACACCGTACGAGGATCCAGAAATTCGGGCAGTAATTCCGGAGGAGTTCTTGCAAAATCCAGTAGTTGGCATGTGAAGGTCCCATTGATCACCTATTCAACCGATTCCCGTGCCACCTGAGGTGCTCGATGATGAGCACAAAGTGGACTTACGACAGTTGCACATGGATTGGCCAAGATTTTGGTCAGCAAATATCGAGACGTGGGAGAATCGGTAAGATAATTTACCTAACCGGGAATCGATCGTCGTTCCGGAGTTAGCGTGCGTGCCAGGATACATGCCATGGTTTAGGATCCATGATAAGCTGTATTTGTTGTCGGAAGAAGAGAGGCGACGGCAACTTCATCAATAAAGGGAACGTCGGGGCACCTTAAATCCAATGAGAAGGGGTGATGAGACAGGGCCATCAACAGCGCCGACACAGTCATCGGGCCCATCAACAGCACCCACACAGTCACCGGGCCCATCGGTTCGGTAAGCGACAAACATTCTGACCTTTACCCTTTTATGCGGTCGCGCACCCTACCCTTTATATGTATTCTAACCCATATATGTTTCCTTTTCCCAGTCCCAGCCCAGGTTGGAATCTATGGCCGAGTTCGAGTCCGTTCTTGACTACTCCGGCTGGTCACCCGATCTTGAGGCCGACGTCGCGTGAGGGATCACAGGAGGCGCCGTTGGGGAGCACTTCTTTCTACTAGCCTCCTTCGCCAAACGAGATTCAGACACCCCCGCTGTGGTTTATGAAAACACCTCCGGGGTCGTTATTTTATCAAGGTGGGTCACCCTCGCAACACCCACAACCAGACCCACTGCCGGAGAAACCAAAATCCCGACCGAGGTACCACAACCCCCGTTGGAAGCTAGAAAAATGAGGAATCCAATAGATAACAAAGATACCGCCTCAGTGGCAATGATTCACCAAAGATCAATATTGATTCGGATGGGCTTTTTTATTTTATAAATTGTAATAATTTTTTTATTTTTTAATAAAAAAGTTATTTTTATTTGTGTTTGTAATTTAATTTTAATATCTTCACTAAAATAGAAGTTGTTTATTTTTTTGTATGTAATTTAATTTGAATTTTTTAATAAAATAAAAAGTTATTTTTATTTTTATTTTTTGTAATTTAGTTTTAATATATTTAATAAAATAATAGTTGTTTAATTTTTTATTGTAATTTAATTTTAATACCTTTAATAAAATAGAAATTGTTTAATTTTTAATTGTAATTTAATTTTAATATATGTAATAAAATAAGAAGTAGTTTTTATTTTTAACTTTATTGTAATTTAGTTTTAATATATTTAATAAATAAGAAGTTTTTTTATTTTTGTAATTTAGTTTTAATATATTTAATAAAATAATAGTTGCTTTTATGTTTTTCTAATTTAATATTAATATATTTTATAAAATAGAATTTGTTTAATTTTTTTAAAATTAAAATTTAAAATTTTTGTTCCTTTTTTTGATCGTTGCAGGGTTAAAGCGCGTCCCCAAAGTGCGCTTTCCTACCATTTCCCCTCAAAACGCGTTGACGTGGACGCGTTTTGATGAGAAATGGCCATTTTTCGTAAATTTTCTAAAAATCGGCTCAATTCCGTAAATTTTTAATTTTTTTGGTATATTTGGGTAATTTACCCTAAATATTTATTATTTAATATTATAAATAAAAAGTTATTATTAAAAAAAATTGAAAGTAATAATCATTTGAATGAAATTATTATTATTTATCCATCTAACCAGACAGCTAATGTGTTAAATTTCAATCTCAGAATCAACTCACATCCAAAGGAAAAACCAGCAAAATTCGCAACGCAATTGACTTCATTAGGGTTCTTCGATTCCGTATTTACATATTCTTCTGTTAGTTTGTGAAATTTCATCTTCAAAACCCTGATTTCTGCTAATATTTTATTGATTCAACATGGCTTGTAACAGCCCAAATACGACCCTAACCGGAACGATAGTTTCGGAACCACGAATCCGAATTAGAAAAAAAAATATTTTTATTTATTTATTTGATGTCTATGTTAAGTGTTTATGCATGAGTAAAAAGGTCGTACGAAAATTTAAAAGTTTGGATGTTTAATTTAATAAAAGGATTAAATTGCTAAAATGGCAAAAATTGTAAGCATGAATTAGAAAAGTAAATTAGATTGTTTATATAATTCAAGGATTTGCATGTCAAATTTCCATCTTTTAGGCTAGTGGACTGCAATGATGATGGGGGAGGATTATTTTTGTATATTATAATGTAAATAATATATTTTATGAATAATAATATATGTATTATATTGTTTGACTAAATAAAGATGAAAAGAAATTGAATTTCTCTTTCCTTCCTTCATCTTCCTCCCCAAATTCACTTCAAAGAAAAAGGAAAGATTTGATTCCCCCATCATTCAGCCATTGCATGTGGTTGGGAAGGTGAGAATTTGAGCTTTAATCTAGTAATTTATATGTGAATGAGTTGGTTATTTTGAATATCACCGAAAGCATGTTGAATTTGTTTTGAAGTTGATATGTTGAGTTTCGGCTATGAGAGATGATTATAGTTGGATACGTTAATGAGTATTAGATGAATGGAGATGGAAATTTTAGATGAATAGGAGAGTAGCAACTTAAGCTTATAGAAATGATAGGAAGGATTGTTTCAATTTGGGCATGAAGATGCCTTTGTATATTCGGCCGAATGTTGAGATGGCCATGAGTATGGGGCTTTCTTTCTTGATTAATTGTTTGGTTATATATATATATATGTATATCGTGAAATAGGATAATTGGTCAAGGATGAATGCTTAAACTTTGAGGTAATTATTGATTGAAATTAATATTAAGGGTGTAATTGCATAAATAAAATAGTAGAAGGGTTCGAAGGTTGGAAGAATGGTTAATGGAGGCTAGAAGGGACCTATTAAAAATTTGGCCTTAAGGGGCTTATTCGAATTTTATATCTATCTTTTGTCCTAAGCTTAAGGATTTGATTGCAAGAAAGTGAAACTAGTGGGGTAATTTTACAAATTGATAAGTTATATAATATGAATGAATTAATTGTAACAAAAAGATCCAATTAAGCTTGAGGAGATTTCGGCTTAAGTGTAAAAGTGTATAAGATTTTTATATTTGTATGTTATGTGTCGATTTGAGATGAATGAAATGACTTGAATAAGATTCTTTTAAATTTGAATTAGATCACGGAAGAAAAGACTTGGAAAAGGACCGGGGAAAAGCTAAACTAGGCGAGTAGCCTAAAAACCACAAACGTCATTCTTCGAGGTAAGATTTCAAGCAAGCGAGTTAATTAAACCAATTCTTTGTACATTGATAATGTTTAATGGTTATTGGATGATTGAATTAATATCGCCGAATGAGTTGTGGAGATTATTTAACTGTTTGTATTATGCAAGGTAAGTTAAGATGCTGAATGAGCAGTATGATTTCGTACCACCTTGAATCTGAATGCAATGTGTATAAACATGTGTATACTCTAAGTGAAGACAAGAAATGTATTCGAAATAAAGACATAGTATGAGGGTAATGTGCTAGATGTTTTAGTTACATTGAACATGGGAATATAATTATTTTCATGAATTAATGCATGGGTGATTCTATGCTTAGATGATTGTTGGCTCGATTACATGAGTATTTTTATATGAATTATGAGTTTACAAAATGTACTATGAGTACGAAACTATGATTGAGTACTAAGTTTGCAGGCGAATAAGTAACGGCTCTGTGTGAGCGATACGTTACAGGATTTTTGAGTAACGGCTCTGTGTGAGCGATACGTTACGGGATTTTTGAGTAACGGCTCTATGTGAGCGATACGTTACATAGTGATTTTATCAAGGGTACTAATCGTTCGAAACACTGTTAAACTTATTTATCAACTTGCAGGTATGTGGTTCGCTTTAAAGGACTATGTTATAAATGCAAATGGGTATATAGTACCTTGAAATTATGTATGAAAGACTAAGTTTCAAATGGTAAGTTTATATATAGAAGTGCGTTTAATCATACAATATCCATGAATTGGTTCTTGAAATCTTGATTATTCAGCCTTGTTGTTTGGTATGTGAATTGCTTACTGAAAATTTTAGTAGAATAAATGTACTTAGTTTAGCAAGCTGAAATCTTACTAAGCTGTGAAACTTACTTTCTCTCAGTTGTTTCTAGGATTTGTAGATCACTTTTGGAAGGTTCAACTTAAGCTCGTGGATCAATTAGGAAGCTCACCATACCATCATCTATTTTGGTACCCCCTTAATGATGGATTAATCTTTGATGATTATGGCATGTATAAGCTATTTTGTTTTCTTAGGATTTGTATAAGACGAATCTTTAATGGGTGTATGCTATGCGAAAATGGCTAAATTGTGGTACTTGATTTTGTGTATGTCCAGTCATGAGGTTAATCCTTTTATGAAAGTATAATTATTTATGTGTTTATGCTTGAGATATAACAATATAACTTGAATAACCTTTCGGTTGAAGGTTTTTTTTTTAATTGTGCAAAGTCGAATGTGGTGATTGTGTATTGTGGCAACTAATATTTCATGTTAGTCTTCTATGAGTAATTAGCTGGTTTATATGTGGGGCTATCTACGAAATAGTCTTTGATTTTGATAATGTGACCTTGTTAATTGAAATTGTTTTTGAGGGATTGATAACTTGTTATAAAAAGAGAGTAAAGCTTTACATATTTAGTTAAGGTAATGTAAATGACCACATGAATAGAAAATGATCTTTATTGAATAATGCTTATGGATTGGGTTTAGTTTAGTGATACCTCTTAACTAAGATCTGGCGATGGATACAGATTAGGGGTGTTACATTTGATTGGCATCAGAGCTACGGTTTAATCAATTCTCAGACTAGCGTAGCATGTGAGAGTCTAACTATACATGCCATAATTTACAATGTGATAGTGTGATGACTTCTGACAGTGAAATGTATTTATTTCTCTTATATAGTAATGGATCCGGATCCCGAGCCAGCATTAGCTAATGATGTCGAGAGTGTGGCTCCTACTCCCGCGCAAGGGACTGCGTCGGAAGAGTCTCGACCTGCTGCTAGTGGGTAAAGCAGGCATTTCATAATATGATGAGTGATTGGTTCAGTCATTATTTACGAACCACTCCGGCTGTTCAACCACCCCTGAATCCGAATGTTCCACCTGTAACACCAATGGTACCTTCGGTTGCCAATCCTGAGTGATCAACTAAACCACCTGTTGATCGTATTTGAAAGCATGGAGCTCAAGAATTTGGAGCTGAAGATAATGATGATGCAGAGCGAGCTAAATTTTGGCTCGATAATACTATCTGTGTTTTTGATGAGTTGTCTTGCACACCCGATGAGTGTTTGAAGTGTGCCATATCATTATTGCGAGATGCTACCTACTACTGGTGGAATACTCTCGTGTCAGTTGTTCCGAAGGAGAGAGTAACCTGGGATTTCTTTCAGACTGAATTCCGTAAAAAGTACATAAGTCAGTGCTTTATAGATTCCAAGCGTAAAGAATTTCTTGAGCTCAAGCAGGGTCGTATGACGGTGTCTGAATACGAGCGCAAGTTTGTGCGACTTAGTCGCTACGCTCGCGATTGTGTATCCTCTGAGGCTGTTATGTGTCGGAGGTTCGAGGATGGTTTGAATGAAGATATCAAACTTTTGGTTGGCATTCTTGAGATTAACGAGTTTGTTGTGTTAGTTGAAAGAGCTTGTAAAGCGGAAGAACTAGGGAAAGAAAAATGGAAAGTTGAAGTTGAATCTAAAGAATTTCGAAAGAGATCCGCGGACATATTTTCGCAGATGACAATGAAGAAGTTCAAGAATGATAGTAGTCAATCCAAGTCTAATACCGGAATTTCAATTCGAGAACGACTACCAGTGAGTTCGCGAGCTACATCTGTGGCTAGTGTTGGCAATGCTCGATCGAGCAAACCTGAGTGTCAACAGTGCGGTCGATGACA
Organism: Gossypium rotundifolium; assembly: GCA_025506655.1. NCBI lineage: Eukaryota > Viridiplantae > Streptophyta > Magnoliopsida > Malvales > Malvaceae > Gossypium > Gossypium rotundifolium. The sequence continues at coordinate 108,562,035 of CP106722.1, forward strand.
TTTCGGAGAGTGTTGTGGTAAATCTTTTAGTCGCGCTTGTTATCAGTGCGGTTCAGAAAGTCATTTTGTACGGGATTGTCTGGAGACTGTTGAGAAGGGTATTACTCAGAGTGCGAGACCGAGTGATACTACAGCTAGAGGTAGACTAGCTCGTAGTGGGGGAGGTAGGAGCGGTGCTCAAAGGGGAGCTTCAGATGCAGTTATTCGAGCAGATACCCGTGTACCGGCTCGAGCTTATGCTATTCGTACTAGAGAGGAGGCTTCATCTCCGGACGTTATTACTGGTAATTTCACTCTCTTTGATATTATTGTAACTGCTTTGATTGATCCGGTTCAACTCATTCGTATGTGAGTGAAAATTAGTATCCAGTAAGACTCTACCTGTTGAGTCTACTAAGTTTGCGATCCGTGTGTCCAGTCCTTTAGGTCATTGTGTAATGGTTGATAAAGTATGTAAAGGTTGACTCAGGATGATCTGAACTTGAGACAACGTAGATGGTTAGAGCTATTGAAGGACTATGAGTTGGTGATTGACTACCATCCGGGGAAAGCTAACGTTGTAGCAGATGCATTAAGTCGAAAATCATTGTTTGCTCTTCGTACATTGAACACACAGATGGTTATGTCAGGTGATAGTTCGATCTTTATCGAGTTAAAAGCAAGACTAATGTTTATTCAGCAAATTTGTGGTGCACAGAAAGTTGACAAAGATATGAATGTTAAATGAGTTCAGGGTGAAAGTAATGCATAGTCAGAGTTTCGAGTTGATGAAAATGACTGTTTGAAATACAAAGGCCAAATGTGTGTACCGAAGAACATGGACTTGATTCAGATGTTATTGAATGAGGCTCATAATAGTCAAATAGCGATACATCCGGGTAGCACGAAAATGTATAATGACTTGAAATAATTCTACTGGTGGCCTGGTATGAAACGGGACATATCTGAATTTGTATCGAAATGCTTAGTTTGTCAACAAGTGAAAGCTGAGCATCAAGTTCCATCAGGACTTCTTCAACCGATTATGATTCATGAATGGAAGTGGGAACGAATCACTATGGACTTTGTGTCAGGATTGCCGTTGACTCCGAGTAAGAAAGATTCAATATGGGCTATTGTTGATAGGTTGACTAAATCACTCATTTTATTCCTAATGCGTATGGATTTCTCAATTGATAAGTTGGCTGAATTATACGTATAAATAAATTGTACTGATTCTGGGGTACCTATCTCTATTGTTTCGGATAGAGATTCGAGGTTCACATCGTGATTTTGGAAGAAACTACAAGATGCTTTAGGTACCAAGTTACATTTTAGTACAGCTTTCCACCCACAGTCGGACGGTCAGTCTGAATGAGTTATCCAAGTACTTGAGGATATGTTGAGATGTTGCATTCTTGAGTTTGAAGGTACGTGGGAATGATATTTGCCTTTGATTGAATTTGCGTATAATAATAGCTTTCAATCTAGTATCAAAATGGCATCCTACGAAGCGTTGTACGGCCGTAAATGTCGTACACCCTTGTACTGGACTAAACTCGGAGAAAACAAGATGCACGGGGTTGATTTGATTAAGGAAACCGAACAGAAAGTGGCAATAATTCATGATAGCTTGAAAGTAGCATCGGATCGTCAAAAGTCTTACGCAGATTTGAAGCGGAAGGACATTGAATTTCAGATTAGAGATTGAGTATTCTTGAAAGTATCACCGTGGAAGAAGATACTCAGATTTGGTTGCAAGGGAAAACTGAGTCCGAGGTTTATTGGGCCCTATGAAGTTATTGAACGTATTGGGCCGGTTGCGTACAGATTGCGGTTACCATCTGAGTTAAACAAGATTCATAATGTTTTTCATGTGTCGATGCTTCGACGCTATAGATCTGACCCTTCTCATGTAATTAGTCCAATTGAGATTGAAATTCAGCCTGATCTGACTTATGAGGAAGAACCGATTCGTATTTTAGATCGTGAAGTAAAAGAATTATGAAACAAGAAGATATCGTTGGTCAAAGTGATGTGGCATAAACACGAGATAGAGGAGGCAACTTAGGAAACCGAAGAATCAATGAAAGAACGTTACCCTCACCTATTTGCCGGTAATATTTTCGAGGACGAAAATTTCTTTAAGGGGGGAGAGCTGTAATAGCCCAAATACGACCCTAACTGGAACGGTGGTTTCAGAACCACGAATTCGAATTAGAAAAAAAATATTTTTATTTATTTATTTGATGTCTATGTTAAGTGTTTATGCATGAGTAAAAAGGTCGTAGGAAAATTTAAAAGTTTGAATGTTTAATTTAATAAAAGGATTAAATTGCTAAAATGGCAAAAATTGTAAGCATGAATTAGAAGAGTAAATTAGATTGTTTATATAATTCAAGGATTTGCGTGTCAAATTTCCATCTTTTAGGCTAGTAGACTGCAATGATGATGGGGGAGGATTATTTTTGTATATTATAATGTAAATAATATATTTTATGAATAATAACATATGTATTATATTGTTTAACTAAATAAAGATGAAAAGAAATTGAATTTCTCTTTCCTTCCTTCGTCTTCCACCCCGAATTTACTTCAAAGAAAAAGGAAAGATTTGATTCCCCCATCATTCGGCCATTGCATGTGGTTGGGAAGGTGAGAATTTGAGCTTTAATCTAGTAATTTATATGTGAATGAGTTGGTTATTTTGAATATCACCGAAAGCATGTTGAATTTGTTTTGAAGTTGATATGTTGAGTTTCGACTATGATAGATGATTATAGTTGGATACGTTAATGAGTATTAGATGAATGAAGATGGAAAATTTAGATGAATAGGAGAGTAGCAACTTAAGCTTGTAGAAATGATAGGAAGGATTGTTTCAATTTGGGCATGAAGATGCCTTTGTATATTCGGTCGAATGTTGAGATGGCCTGGGGTTTTCTTTCTTGATTAATTGTTTGGTTATATATATGTATATCGTGAAATAGGATAATTGGTCAAGGATGAATGCTTAAACTTTGAGGTAATTATTGATTGAAATTAATATTAAGGGTGTAATTGCATAAATAAAATAGTAGAAGGGTTCGAAGGTTGGAAGAATGGTTAGTGGAGGCTAGAAGGGACCTATTAAAAATTCGGCCTTAAGGGGCTTATTCGAATTTTATATCTATCTTTTGTCCTAAGCTTAAGGATTTGATTGCAAGAAAGTGAAACTAGTGGGGTAATTGTACAAATTGATAAGTTATATAATATGAATGAATTAATTGTAACAAAAAGATCCAATTAAGCTTGAGGAGATTTCGGCTTAAGTGTAAAAGCGTATAAGATTTTTATATTTGTATGTTATGTGTCGATTTGAGATGAATGAAATGACTTGAATAAGATTCTTTTAAATTTGAATTAGATCAAGGAAGAAAAGACTTGGAAAAGGACCGGGGAAAAGCTAAACTAGACGAGTAGCCTAAAACCACAAACGTCATTCTTCGAGGTAAGATTTCAAGCAAACGAGTTAATTAAACCAATTCTTTGTACATTGATATTGTTTAATGGTTATTGGATGATTGAATTAATATCGCCGAATGAGTTGTGGAGATTATTTAACTGTTTGTATTATGCAAGGTAAGTTAAGATGCTGAATGAGCAGTATGAATTTCGTACCACCTTGAATCTGAATGCAATGTGTATAAACATGTGTATACTCTAAGTGAAGACAAGAAATGTATTCGAAATAAAGACATAGTATGAGGGTAATGTGCTAGATATTTTAGTTACATTGAACATGGGAATATAATTATTTTCATGAATTAATGCTTGGGCGATTCTATGCTTAGATGATTGTTGGCTCAATTACATGAATGATTTGGTATTTTTATATGAATTACGAGTTTACAAAATGTACTATGAGTACGAAACTATGATTGAGTACTAAGTTTGCAGGCGAATAAGTAACGGCTCTGTGTGAGCGATACGTTACATGATTTTTGAGGAACGGCTCTGTGTGAGCGATACGTTACGGGATTTTTGAGTAACGGCACTGTGTGAGTGATACGTTATGGGATTTTTGAGTAACGGCTCTGTGTGAGCGATACGTTATAGGATTTTTGAGTAACGGCTCTGTGTGAGCGATACGTTACTGGATTATTGAGTAACGGCTCTGTGTGAGCGATACGTTACATAGTGATTATATCGAGGGTACTAATCATGCGAAACACTGTTAAACTTATTTATCAACGTGCAGGTATGTGGTTCGCTTTAAAGGACTATGTTATAAATGCAAATGGGTATATAGTATCGTTGGGAAATAGTACCTTGGAATTATGTATGAAAGACTAAGTTTCAAATGGTAACTTTATATATAGAAGTGTGTTTAATCATACAATATCCATGAATTGGTTCTTGAAATCTTGATTGTTCAGCCTTGTTGTTTGGTATGTGAATTGCTTACTGAAAATTTTAGTAGAATAAATGTACTTAGTTTAGCAAGCTGAAATCTTACTAAGCTGTGAAGCTTACTTTCTCTCAGTTATTTCTAGGATTTGTAGATCACTTTTGGAAGGTTCAACTTAAGCTCGTGGATCAATTAGGAAGCTCATCATACCATCATCTATTTTGGTACCCCCTTATTGATGGATTAATCATTGATGATTATGGCATGTATAAGCTATTTTCTTTTCTTAGGATTTGTATAAGACGAATCTTTAATGGGTGTATGCCATGCGAAAATGGCTAAATTGTGGTACTTGATTTTGTGTATGTCCGGTCATGGGGTTAATCCTTTTATGAAAGTATAATTATTTATGTGTTTATGCTTGAGATATAACAATATAGCTTGAATGACCTTTCGGTTGAAGGTTTTTTTTTTTAATTGTGCAAAGCTGAATGTGGTGATTGTGTATTATAGTAACTAATATTTCATGTTAGTCGTCTATGAGTAATGAGCTGGTTTATATGTGGGGCTATCTACGAAATAGTCTTTGATTTTGATAATGTGACCTTGTTAATTGAAATTGTTTTTGAGGGATTGATAACTTGTTATAAAAAGAGAGTAAAGCTTGTACGTAATTAGTTAAGGTAATGTAAATGACCACATGAATAGCAAATGATCTTTATTGAATAATGCTTATGGATTGAGTTTAGTTTAGTGATACCTCTTAACTAAGATCCGGCGATGGATACAGATTAGGGGTGTTACATTTGATTGGTATCAGAGCTACGGTTTAGTCAATTCTCGGACTAGCGTAGCACGTGAGAGTCTAAGTATACATGCCATAATTTACAATGTGATAGTGTGATGACTTCTGACAGTGAAATGTATTTATTTCTCTTATATAGTAATGGATCCGGATCTCGAGCCAGCATTAGCTGATGATGTCGAGAGTGTGGCTCCTACTCCCGTGCAAGGGACTGCGTCGGATGAGTCTCGACCTGCTGCTAGTGGCCCAGATGAGAGGGTAAAGCAGGCCTTTTATAATATGATGAGCGATTGGTTCAGTCATTATTTACGAACCATTCCGGCTATTCAACCACCCCTGAATCCGAATGTTCCACCTGTAACACCAATGGTACCTTCGGTTGCCAATCTAGAGCGAGAAACTAAACCACATGTTGATCGTATTCGAAAGCATGGAGCTCAAGAATTTGGAGCTGAAGATAATGATGATGCAGAGCGAGCTGAATTTTGGCTCGATAATACTATCCGTGTTATTGATGAGTTGTCTTGCACACCCGATGAGTGTTTGAAGTGTGCCATATCATTATTGCGAGATTCTGCCTACTACTGGTGGAATACTCTCGTGTCAGTTGTTCCGAAGGAGAGAGTAACCTGGGATTTCTTTCAGACTGAATTCCGTAAAAAGTACATAAGTCATCGCTTTATAGATTCCAAGCGTAAAGAATTTCTTGAGCTCAAGTAGGGTCGTATGACGGTGTCTGAATAAGAGCGCAAGTTTGTGCGACTTAGTCGTTACGCTCGCGAATGTGTATCCTTTGAGGCTGTTATGTGTCGGAGGTTCGAGGATGGTTTGAATGAAGATATTAAACCTTTGGTTGGCATTCTTGAGATTAACGAGTTTGTTGTGCTAGTTGAAAGAGCTTGTAAAGCGGAAGAACTAGGGAAAGAAAAATGGAAAGTTGAAGTTGAATCTAAAGAATTTCGAAAGAGATCCGCGGGCAGATTTTTGCAGATGATAACGAAGAAGTTCGAGAATGATAGTAGTCGATCAAAGTCTAATACTGGAATTTCAATTCGAGAACGACCACTAGTGAGTTCGCGAGCTACATCTGTGGCTAGTGTTGGCAATGCTCGATCGAGCAAACCTGAGTGTCAGCAGTGCGGCCGATGACATTTCGGAGAGTGTTGGGGTAAATCTTTTAGTCGTGCTTGTTATCAGTGCGGTTCGCAAAGTCATTTTGTACGGGATTGTCCAGAGACTGTTGAGAAGGGTATTACTCAGAGTGCGAGACCGAGTGATACTACAGCTAGAGGTAGACCAGCTCATAGTGGGGGAGGTAGGAGCAGTGCTCAAAAAGGAGCTTCAGATGTAGTTATTCGAGCAGATACCCGTGTACCAGCTCAAGCTTATGCTATTCGTACTAGAGAGGAGGCTTCATCTCCGGACGTTATTACTGGTAATTTCACTCTTTTTGATGTTATTGTAACTGCTTTGATTGATCCCGGTTCAACTCATTCGTATGTGAGTGAAACATTAGTATCCCGTAAGACTCTACCTGTTGAGTCTACTAAGTTTGCGATCCGTGTGTCCAGTCCTTTGGGTCATTGTGTAATGGTTGATAAAGTATGTAAAGGTTGCCCGTTGTTGATTCGGGATTCCTGCTTCCCAGCTGATTAAATGTTGTTGCCTTTTGACGAGTTTGATATAATTTTGGGAATGGATTGGCTAACTTTGTATAATGCAGTGGTGAATTGTAAAAGAAAGATTATTGATTTGAGATGCCAAAACGGTGAGATCATCCGGGTTGAATCTAATGATTTGAGTGCGCTACCTACTGTAATATCCTCGATGTTGCCCAGAAGTATGTGAAAAGAGGATGTGAGGCTTATTTGGCTTATGTGCTGGATAATAAAGTATCCGAAAAACAGATTGAATCAATACCAGTTGTGTGTGAATACTCAGATGTGTTCCCTGAAGAATTACCGGGTCTACCACCAGTGCGAGAAATTGAGTTTGGCATTGAACTACTTTTCGGGACAACTCCGATTTCGATAGCTCCGTATCGAATGGCACCAACTGAATTAAAATAATTGAAAGCACAGTTACAAGAGTTGACAGGTAAGGGTTTTGCACGACCGAGTTTCTCACCGTGGGGTGAACCAGTTCTATTTGTGAAAAAGAAAGACGGGACCATGCGAATGTGTATTGATTATCGGCAGTTGAATAAAGTGACAATAAAGAATAAATACCCTTTACCCCGAATTGATGATTTGTTTGACCAGTTGAAAGGGGCTTCAGATTTTCAAAGATAGATTTGAGATCGGGCTATTATCGATTCTGAGTCGAGATACGGATGTGCCAAAGACTGCGTTACGACGAGGTACGAACACTTTGAGTTTCTGGTTATGCCTTTTGGACTTACTAATGCACCTGCTGTTTTTATGGATCAGATGAATCGGGTCTTCAGACAGTTTTTAGATCGGTTTGTAGTTGTGTTTATTGATGATATACTGATCTACGCCAAAGATAAAATAGAGCATGCCGAGCATTTGAGATTGGTGCTACAAACTTTGCGAGATAAACAGTTGTATGCAAAGTTTAGTAAGTGTGAATTCTGGATGAAGGAAGTTAGCTTTTTGGGTCATGTCGTGTCAGCATCGGGTATCCATGTTGACCCGAGCAAAATATCGGCCATTATTGATTGGAAACCACTAACGAATGTTTCTGAAATCCGTAGCTTTTTGGGACTTGTGGGTTATTACCGACGATTTGTGAAAGGTTTTTCTATAATAGCTACCCCATTGACCAAGCTATTGCAGAAAGATGTCAGGTTCGAGTGGTCAAAAAGGTGTCAGAAAAGCTTCAATCAGTTGAAAGCCCTCTTGACCGAAGCTCCAGTGTTAGTATAGCCTGAATCGGGTAAAGAATTTATTGTTTATTCTGATGCTTCTTTGAATGGTTTGGGCTGCGTTTTGGTGCAGGAAGGCAAAGTCGTAGCCTATGCTTCGAGACAATTGAAGCCGCATGAAAGAAATTACCCAACACATGACTTAGAACTCGCAGCTATTGTGTTCGCATTAAAAATTTGGCGTCATTATTTATACGGTGAGAAATGTCATATTTACTCGGATCACAAAAGTCTAAAGTATTTGATGACTCAGAAAGATCTGAACTTGAGACAACGTAGATGGTTAGAGCTATTGAAGGACTATGAGTTGGTGATTGACTACCATCTGGGGAAAGCTAACGTTGTCGCAGATGCATTAAGTCGAAAATCATTGTTTGCTCTTCGTACATTGAATACACAGATGGTTATGTCAGGTGATAGTTCGATCATAGTCGAGTTAAAAGCAAGACTGATGTTTATTCAGCAAATTTGTGATGTACAGAAAGCTGACAAAGATATGAATGTTAAACGAGAGCAGGGTGAAAGTAATGCAGAGTCAGAGTTTTGAGTTGATGAAAATGACTGTTTGAAATACAAAAGCCAAATGTGTGTACCGAAGAACATGGACTTGATTCAGATGTTATTGAATGAGGCTCATAATAGTCAAATGGCGATACATCCGGGTAGCACGAAAATGTATAATGACTTGAAACAATTCTATTGGTGGCCTGGTATGAAATGGGACATATCTGAATTTGTATCAAAATGCTTAGCTTGTCAACAAGTGAAAGCTGAGCATCAAGTTCCATCAGGACTTCTTCAACCGATTATGATACCTGAATGGAAGTGGGAACGAATCACTATGGACTTTGTGTCAGGATTGCCGTTGACGCCGAGTAAGAAAGATTCAATATGTGCTATTGTTGATAGGTTGACGAAATCAGTTCATTTTATTCCGGTACGTACGGATTTCTCACTTGATAAGTTGGCTGAATTGTACGTATCGCAAATTGTACGGTTACACGGGGTACCTATCTCTATTATTTCGGATAGAGATCCGAGGTTCACATCGCGATTTTGGAAGAAACTGCAAGATGCTTTAGGTACCAAGTTACATTTTAGTACAGCTTTCCACCCACAGTCGGACGGTCAGTCTGAACGAGTTATCCAAGTACTTGAGGATATGTTGAGATGTTGCATTCTTGAGTTTGAAGGTTCGTGGGAACGATACTTGCCTTTGATTGAATTTACGTATAATAATAGCTTTCAATCTAGTATCAAAATGGCACCCTACGAAGTGTTGTACGGTCGTAAATGTCGTACACCCTTGTACTGGACTAAACTCGGAGAAAACAAGATGCACGGGGTTGATTTGATTAAGGAAACCGAACAGAAAGTGGTAGTAATTCGTGATAGCTTGAAAGCATCATCGGATCGTCAAAAGTCTTTCGCAGATTTGAAGTGTAAGGACATTGAATTTCAGATTAGAGATCGAGTATTCTTGAAAGTATCGCTGTGGAAGAAGATACTCAGATTTGGTCGCAAGGGAAAACTGAGTCCGAGGTTTATTGGGCCCTATGAAGTTATTGAACGTATTGGGCCTGTTGCGTACAGATTGAGGTTACCGTCTGAGTTAGAAAAGATTCATAATGTTTTTCATGTGTCGATGCTTCGACGCTATAGATCTGACCCTTCTCATGTAATTAGTCCAACCGAGATTGAAATTCAGCCTGATCTGACTTATGAGGAAGAACTGATTCGTAGTTTAGATCGTGAAGTAAAAGAATTACGAAACAAGAAGATATCGTTGGTCAAAGTGATGTGGCATAAACACGAGATAGAGGATGGGAAACCGAAGAATCAATGAAAGAACGTTACCCTCACCTATTTGCCGGTAATTTTTTCGAGGACGAAAATTTCTTTAGGGGGAGAGTTGTAACAGCCTAAATACGACCCTAACCGGAACGGTGGTTTCGGAACCACAAATCCGAAATAGAAAAAAATATTTTTATTTATTTATTTGATGTCTATGTTAAGTGTTTATGCATGAGTAAAAAGGTCGTAGGAAAATTTAAAAGTTTGGATGTTTAATTTAATAAAAGGATTAAATTGCTAAAATGGCAAAAATTGTAAGCATGAATTAGAAGAGTAAATTAGATTGTTTATATAATTCAAGGATTTGCATGTCAAATTTCCATCTTTTAGGCTAGTGGACTGCAATGATGATGGGGGAGGATTATTTTTGTATATTATAATGTAAATAATATATTTTATGTATAATAATATATGTATTATATTGTTTAAGTACATAAAGATGAAAAGAAAATGAATTTCTCTTTCCTTCCTTCATCTTCCTCCCCGAATTCACTTCAAAGAAAAAGGAAAGATTTCATTCCCCCATCATTCGGCCATTGCATGTGGTTGGGAAGGTGAGAATTTGAGCTTTAATCTAGTAATTTATATGTTAATGAGTTGGTTATTTTGAATATCACCGAAAGCATGTTGAATTTGTTTTGAAGTTGATATGTTGAGTTTCGGCTATGAGAGATGATTATAGTTGGATACGTTAATGAGTATTAGATGAATGGAGATGGAAAATTTAGATGAGTAGGAGAGTAGAAACTTAAGCTTGTAGAAATGATAGGAAGGATTGTTTCAATTTGGGCATGAAGATGCCTTTGTATATTTAGCCGAATGTTGAGATGGCCATGAGTGTGGGGTTTTCTTTCTTGATTAATTGTTTGGTTGTATATATATATGTATATCATGAAATAGGATAATTGGTCAAGGATGAATGCTTAAACTTTGAGGTAGTTATTGATTGAAATTAATATTAAGGGTGTAATTGCATAAATAAAATAGTAGAAGGGTTCGAAGGTTGGAAGAATGGTTAATGGAGGCTAGAAGGGACCTATTAAAAATTCGGCCTTAAGGGGCTTATTCGAATTTTATATCTATCTTTTGTCCTAAGCTTAAGGATTTGATTGCAAGAAAGTGAAACTAGTGGGGTAATTGTACAAATTGATAAGTTATATAATATGAATGAATTAATTGTAACAAAAAGATCCAATTAAGCTTGAGGAGATTTCGGCTTAAGTGTAAAAGTGTATAAGATTTTTATATTTGTATGTTATGTGTCGATTTGAGATGAATGAAATGACTTGAATAAGATTCTTTTAAATTTGAATTAGATCAAGGAAGAAAAGACTTGGAAAAGGACCGGGGAAAAGCTAAACTAGACGAGTAGCCTAAAACCCCAAACGTCATTCTTCGAGGTAAGATTTCAAGCAAACGAGTTAATTAAACCAATTCTTTGTACATTGATAATGTTTAATGGTTATTGGATGATTGAATTAATATCGCGAATGAGTTGTGGAGATTATTTAACTGCTTGTATTATGCAAGGTAAGTTAAGATGTTTGAATGAGCAAGATGAATTTCGTACCACCTTGAATCAATGCAATGTGTATAAACATGTGTATACTCTAAGTGAAGACAAGAAATGTATTCGAAATAAAGACATAGTATGAGGGTAATGTGCTAGTTATTTTAGTTACATTGAACATGGGAATATAATTATTTTCATGAATTAATGCATGGGCGATTCTATGCTTAGATGATTGTTGGCTCGATTACATGAATGATTTGGTATTTTTATATGAATTACGAGTTTACAAAATGTACTATGAGTACGAAACTATGATTGAGTACTAAGTTTGCAGGTGAATAAGTAACGGCTCTGTGTGAGCGATACGTTACAGGATTTTTGAGGAACGGCTCTGTGTGAGTGATACGTTACGGGATTTTTGAGTAAGGCCTCTGTGTGAGCGATACATTACGGGATTTTTGAGTAACGGCTCTGTGTGAGCGATACGTTACAGGATTTTTGAGTAATGGCTCTGTGTGAGCGATACGTTACTGGATTATTAAGTAACGGCTCTGTGTGAGTGATACGTTACATAGTGATTTTACCGAGGGTACTAATCGTGCGAAACACTGTTAAACTTATTTATCAACGTGCAGGTATGTGGTTCGCTTTAAAGGACTATGTTATAAATGCAAATGGGTATATAGTATCGTTGGGAAATAGTACCTTGGAATTATGTATGAAAGACTAAGTTTCAAATGGTAAGTTTATATATAGAAGTGTGTTTAATCATACAATATCCATGAATTGATTCTTGAAATCTTGATTGTTCAGCCTTGTTGTTTGGTATGTGAATTGCTTACTGAAAATTTTAGTAGAATAAATGTACTTAGTTTAGCAAGCTAAAATCTTACTAAGCTGTGAAGCTTACTTTCTCTCAGTTGTTTCTAGGATTTGTAGATCACTTTTGGAAGGTTCAACTTAAGCTCGTGGATCAATTAGGAAGCTCATCATACCATCATCTATTTTGGTACCCCCTTATTGATGAAGTAATCCTTGATGATTATGGCATGTATAAGCTATTTTCTTTTCTTAGGATTTGTATAAGACGAATCTTTAATGGGTGTATGCCATGCGAAAATGGCTAAATTGTGGTACTTGATTTTGTGTATGTCCGGTCATGGGGTTAATCCTTTTATGAAAGTATAATTATTTATGTGTTTATGCTTGAGATATAACAATATAGCTTGAATGACCTTTCGGTTGAAGGTTTTTTTTTAATTGTGCAAAGCCGAATGTGGTGATTGTGTATTGTAGTAACTAATATTTCATGTTAGTCGTCTATGAGTAATGAGCTGGTTTATATGTGGGGCTATCTACGAAATAGTCTTTGATTTTGATAATGTGACCTTGTTAATTGAAATTGTTTTTGAGGGATTGATAACTTGTTATAAAAAGAGAGTAAAGCTTGTACATATTTAGTTAAGGTAATGTAAATGACCACATGAATAGCAAATGATCTGTATTGAATAATGCTTATGGATTGGGTTTAGTTTAGTGATACCTCTTAACTAAGATCCGGCGATGGATACAGATTAGGGGTGTTACATGGCTATTGCATCAGGTACGTTCTCTATTCCTTTTCCCCCTTTCGATGCCGAAAGAGAGAGAGATTTTTAAATTTTATCTAATAATTTTTTTGGAATTTCAGTGGCGTTTAAATCGAGGGAGGATCACCGGAAATAGCTAGAATTAGAGGAAGCTCGAAAGGCGGGGCTTGTGCCGGCTGAGTTTGACGAGGATGGAAAAGAAACTAACCCTCATATTTGTCGGTATATATCATCAGCACCATGGTATCTTAACGTTGAAAGACCTAGTTTGAAGCATCAACGGAAGTGGAGATCCGATCCCAATTATACCAAATCTTGGTACGATAGAGGCGCAAAGATATTTCAAGCTAAAAAATATCGAAAAGGAGCCTGGGAGAAGTAAGTGAACCTCTTTTTCTTTTTTCTATTATTGTGCACCGTACTTGTTGGCGTGTCTATGAATGCCTTGTTTCGTGTTTTAATGGGTTTTTTAGATTTTAGATCGCACTTTTGGTTGATTTACTGTCGGCAATGTTTTGGAGAAGTGCTCTGAAAAAGTGCTTTTGAGAAGTGTTTTTGAGAAGTGATTTTAAAAAATTTAAGTGTTTGGTATTGCTGTCAAAAAATGCTTTTGAGAAGTAAAATGTCTATTTTAGACATGATATTATAAAGTAACAAATATGCATTTAAATAATGTTCAAATTAGTTAATATTATGATATTTTAGCAAAAATATAAAAATAATTTATTATAATTTATTGTTAATATTTTAATAAATAATATTAATTTTAAATATTTCTAAGTAATTAATATTAATTATTTATTAAATTTAATTAGAATAGATAAACTATATTTAAATATTTAAATATAATAATTAAATATTTGTAATTAGATATTGACACAATTGTATTATTTTAAAATTATTCTTTCATTTTTAATGCTTTTAACACATTTGTAAAACTCATATTAGATATTAACATAGCATAAAAAACATAAACGTCATATATTTGGATTAAAGTTTCAAAAGGGATAATATTTATACACCAAATATAAATACTTAAAATTTTACAATAGCATTTACAATTTAAAGTGAATTCATTAAACTAGAAGCTATAGCATCTCTTGTTATATCTATTTCTTTCACAACTCATCAAATGTTTTTGTTTCCAGAAATTTCTAGCTAGATCCAATTTGAAAATCAAATTGCTATTGTCAGGGATGATCCATATTGTCAGAAACAGTAAAATTAGCCGTAACTGAATCGACAACAAAGGCAATGTCAACCAATCTAGATCTTTTTATGGCAAAAAGACTCATTCTTTTGAAAAAAACGGATAACAAGAAAGAAGAGGGAAGTCCAAGCTCCATTGTTACAATCAAAGAAATAAAAGGGCAAATGAATGATACTTAACAGAAAAAGATTCCATTCTTCATTACAGCAAACCAATTAGACACATGCACATGCAAAAATATCTAATGGCATCTATCTTACTATTGTGTAGTGTGTACAAAAACTCCTAACACCACCATCGTGGTCTAACTTCGAAACCAAGAATCTACAAACTCACTACTTACCATTTCAATTATGAGAGCACCGAGTCCAATTGGATAGCCAAACAACTTGTGACAATGCAATGGCAAAACAACATTATGTAAGATTAGGTTCTTCCGGTTTGCTCCTTTTCGAATAAAAAGGAGTTAATATTTACCCACCAAAAAGTTTAGAATGGTCTTATACATTACCTTATAAAAAAAGATTACAACAAAATCTGCAGGATAAAGTGACAAATCGGGAGGTTGTGTTGCAAAGCCCTTTGCAGCATCGATTAATACCATCCAATGTCCCCTAATTATACGCAGTGGCCAAATATATGTGACGGAAATAGTCAGAATCAATTGTTAAAAAGCTAATGTCTAATAGGTTACATACAAAAAGCACATTTAAAATGAAGTCTTCAAAGAAACAAGAGCACATTTAAAAATAATGACTTCAAGTATCAACATAGATTATGAGTGTTTAGTTATCTTTTTAAGCATTACATTAAATAAACTTCTAGGTCTAGAACTTTTCTACCAAATCGGAGAAATTATTAGGTTTCTTCTGTTAAACATAGGTTTTATGCAGCTTTCCCTTTTGCATGATTAGTAATATATTATGCACCACATGATCAAAGTAGGACTAAATTTTAGAAACTTATAAGGCAGAAAGAGCTTCAGGGCTATGTTAAGCTATCACTATTAAACTTCCTCATGCTTGTAATGCCTTTTATAAACAAATATAAACATGTTGGTACCATCTTCGATCTTTGTTGCAGCAAGATAAGATAATTAAGTGCTTTTTAGTTTTTATTTTGATATTTGCTTCTTCTAAATTTCTAGACCCTTCAGTATTAGGTATCGACTAGCCACATTGAGGTCTGGCTAAATCTAGAGTCGAGCCTGATCGGAACCTATTTACAATCTAAAACTTAGGAAATTCGTAGAGAACATAAGCTTAACTGATGAAGCACAAACTATCGAATTGAAACCGATGATTCAGTAACTTAAACACGAAATTTTGCATCAGTACATGGGAAAATTTGGAACTTTCCATGAAACGAATTCAACAAACCTACACATGCATAACAAACCCAACCCACACATGCATTCCAGACCTCAATCCCCCAATTCCAAGAAATCAGAAGATTCAAACCCATGAAGAAGAAAAAAAATAAGTTTGCCGAACCCTCAATTCTCCCAAATCAAAACAATAAGTTTCAAACCAATAGAGAGAACAAAACCTAAATTAAGGTTTGTCGAAACATACCAGAAAATCGAAATAAGCAATCACCAGGAACAACTTACCGATTGATCGAATCCAACGGCGAGAGATCGAAGAGAAGAGAAACGGAAGTATAATAGAAGAGGGAAAGGGAAAAAGAGAGAAAGTGTTCACGTCTATTTGGAGAAGAAATAATAAGGATAAAAAAGTAAAACACCAGCCAAAAGTCCTTTTACTCTGAGAAAAGCTAAAATTTTTGACTTTTTCATCTGTGAAAAAATACTTCAGAAACGTTAAAATAATTTCTCCACTGGCCCTTGTTCTTTAATGTTTTTTAGTGAAAATGACTTTTCTACAGAAAAATCCATCACAGATGGAATGAAGAACGGGCGCTTAATCATTTGGGGTTAGAAAAGGGAATTAGAATTCTGGTTAATAAGATGGATCCTTGGTTAATGTGAAGCTAAAATTGTAGGTTAAAATGTCGTGCAATATGACTTAATGCTAATGTACTTCCTCTTGCTGTTTCTTTGAATTTTTCTGTTTAGCAAACAAGAATAGGTTGTATTTCTTTTTTTATATGTCCCGTATCTAACTATTCATTTGGAAGTGACGCAATAGATGTTTAGTTGTACTAGTAATGGCATTTCTCTCTAATGAGTGACGAGCCTATTTGTTGACATATTGAGATAGAAGTCGTTTAGGCATTTTTGTAGCTAACCATATTGGGATAGATTCCAATGATAGAACTTTTTGCTGCCACATCAGACAATAGCTGGGTTATGTTAGCTAATGAAATTCATGTTTTTTTTTTCAAACACAAAGGCATGAATCATTGAAGATACTTATTAATTGATCGAGTTGAACATTCTGTAGCTTATGCACTCTATACTTGTTATATGGGATTAAATAGTTTTAGTTTAGATGGTGATACTAGTTTGTGTCCTTTGTGCCTTAAACTTTTATCATGCCACAATTCATAATTTTTTATTCCCTTTTTTATTGTTTGTTCTAGCTGTGGAGCCATGACACATGATGCAAAATCATGCATAGAGAGGCCTCGTAAAAAGCGCGCAAAATGGACGAACATGCACGTTGCACCCGATGAGAAGATAGAGACTTTCGAACAGGATTATGATGGCAAGCGTGATACATGGAATGGTTATGATGCGTCTACATACGCTCGCGTCATTGAAAGGTATGAGGCAAGGGTTGAGGCTAGAAGGAAGTATCTGAAAGAACAGCAGCTGAAAAAGTTGGAGGAGAAAAATAGTAAAAACGAGGGATAGGGAGGAGAGGTTAGTGACGAAGATGATGCTCTGAAAGGTTGATGAAGCTAAGATTGATGAGAGCAAACAAATGGACTTTGCTAAGCTTGCGAAACGTGTTCCAACCACTGGTGGAGGGAGCACGGGAACTGTCAGGTACATTTATTATACCTTTCCTCAATTATATCTTATTTTTTATGTATTATTTTTACTTATTTTGGTTTCTAAAGAACATTTGTTCCCTGCAATATAAAGCAAGTATTCTTATTTCATATTGGCCTTTTTCTTATAGGAATTTGTGTATTTGGGAAGACACGGCGAAATATCTTTTTAATCTTGATGTCAATTCTGCTTATTATGATCCCAAAACTCGATCGATGCGTGAAGATCCTCTTCCTGATGCTGATCCTAAAGAGTTGTATGGAGTTGAGTATCGGGCAGAATTTTTTTCCTTTAATTGCTTTCATATCTATATGCCATAAAGTTGATTAAATAATGAATTCTGACTTGTTTATTTGTTATCTTGCAGGGTGATAATCAATATAGAATGAGTGGGCAAGCATTGGAGTTCAAGCAGCTCAATATTCATGCATGGGAAGCATTTGATAAAGGTCAAGATATTCATAAGCAGGCTGCTCCATCCCAAGCTGAACTTCTCTTCAGGAATTATAAGGTCATTAAAGAGAAGGTGAAGTGAAAGACTAAGGATACCATTATGGAAAAGTATGTTAATGCAGAGCTTCTCTTGGGGCAAAGTGAGAGGCAAGTCGAATATGATCGTGCTGGCAGGATTATTAAGGGAATTGCCACGTAAGCATTAGAAATATCTAACCAAAATTCGACTGTTTGACTATTGCCCACCTGCCAGATAGTATTTCTGCAAATATCTTCCCAAACTCTTGCAAGGGAACGCCAAAGCTGTTAGCCTGCGCAATGTTGTCCGGCGGACGTTCCGAAGGACTTGAACCCAGAGTGCTTTTGTATTGGTTAACAGTTCAACAATGTTTTTAGAATCAGAATTGAGTTCGACGGGTTAAAAAATTAAAAGGAAAACTCTAATATAATATTTTTTAAATAAATTTAAAATCCCATTCTTTTTTATCTTAATGCTTTTCATTCCTTGTTTCCGGTGCAAGCTTTCTCAATTCTCATGCAATTTAATTTTCAAATCAATCAATTTACTTCAAATTTTCAATTTCTAACTCAATTAAAGACTATCAATTTTATTACTTAAAATTATCTCTATCTTTAATTCTTTATTCTTTCAAGTCTTTAAAGTTTCAACTTTCAACTCTTCTTCATTTTCCTTTTCTCCAAATTGGTTTTTTTTTCTTAATCTATTCTTCTTTCTTTTGTATCCATTCATCTTTTCTTCTTCACCCATTTTATTTATCTATGATGAATTCAAAAGTTTCATTACGTACATATTTTTCAATTCTTTTAAACTATAAAAATATAAAGATTGTTATTGTTTCTCCGTTTGTTATTGTTTCTCCGTCCATCTTCTTATTTCTTCTAAATCATTTTAAAAAATATGGAGAAAGCTTTTGATTGCTCAGTTTTTTTTTTTTTTTTATTTCACACTGCTTAGATTAGGGTTATTTTAAGTTCTTTTTTATATTGGTTTTAATCTGGGTAAAGGCGGGGTGTTGCTTTTTTTGGGCTGATTGGATTTGGTTGTTTTTTTTTTCCAAGTTTGGGCTAGAAGAAAATGACTCAAAAATTGTAAGAACCGGTTCATTTACCGATTGATCCAATTCATAGTTGACAATTTCATAACGATTCAAAATGGTTAGCAATTTAAAATTCATATACCTGATTTGAAAAAAAAACTAATTTAGATAACTCAAACAAACTATATAATTTAAAGGTCTCCTATTCAATTAAGTCTTATTTTTAATTCAAAAAATGATTGCAATTATCTTTAGAAAAAGTTGTTGCACAACACAAACATATTTTAGCTAACACCACCACAAATCAAGCAATACCATCACCTACCTTGCTATCCTCAGTATTTCCTACTACCCAAGGTTTGTGGCAGTTCAAGTACAAATACAAAACAATAAACACCAAGTGATGGCAAGGATTGAAAGTACTAATGCAATTGGTTGTGGTTTCCAACCAAACTGTTTTCAAACATTCAAGATTCTCAAACCACCCCTTAGTCCATTGCCTTTGTAGTCTTGAGTCCAACTAATGCAAGTACTAAGTATATTGCTAGAGTTAATACCATAATCTTAAACACCATGGAATTGTGCTTCTTCCAAAACATCCAACATACATTTCCAAAGAGAGTGTTCCTATGGGCATTACTAGAAACATGGGTAGTGGACATATTCAAATTAGCCATCCCCTAATTCACCAAATTTGAGGCAAAGAAATTAACTTGAAGATAAGGTGGCACTAAGGTTTTCCACACGTGTATCGGGCTTGAGCCACCCCTTATTGCATGAATAGAACTCTCTTGAACTACCCACATAGGTGAGAAGAGGCATCGATGGCGATTCTCCTGTTACATCTCTTCGCATTAGTTAAGAGTTAGTCTTTCACAAGAAGCCAAAGGAAACTCTTAACTCTTTATGGACATTGAAGCTTCCAAAGAACTTTCCAACAACTATTATTGGCATCCAATTCTGAATTGCAATGGCCAATAAGTATCAGAAATTGAAAACCGACCATCAACCGTCCTTTTCCAAGTTATCATGTCTTTGTCCCCATCTAATCTCGGAGGGACGATGGTACATATGCGAAGTAACATAATATGACCAAGCCATAAAGAGAGCTTCCCCCAATCTCATTTCCCATATCAAATTGTCTTCTCATTAACCAAAGCATTTTGATTAATTCCTGTGAAAGAGTACTTATAATTCCAAAGAGGACCAACATCTTAAATCCAAACATGTAACCAAAATTTGACTGTTTGACCATTGCCCACCTGCCAAATAGTATTTTTTTCAAATACAAAGGAACACCATACAAGGGAGCTATTAGCTTGCGCAATGTTGTCTAGCCGATGTTCTATAATGTGATATTTTCTTCGAAGGTCTCGAACCCAAAGTGCTTATGTATTAGTTAACAATTGAATTGTCACGCCCCAAATTTGACGGATCTGAGAAAAAGGTAAAAAAGACATGAAAGTTGCCTATTTTGGCGCACTATGGTAGCATAGTTCGCTATTTTACAAGCTTTTGGCAAATTAAAGTTGGCACATAAAGTATTCGCCCGTAGAAGTATCTAAGGATTTCATCTAGGGGTATTTTTCAATTGAAGAAAGAGCACGCAAATGAAAGATACACCTCAGAGTTTTGGCTGAACATAAAGTGCCTACTAAGTATATGAGAAAGTTGTAAGGGGCAAAGTGTCTTTAAGACCACGCTATACACAAGTCACCGCCAAGGTGTAATACGCCTAGTTTGCATGAACACTGTTACAGTTGGTTCTCATAATGGGATTAGTTGATGGTCGATTGGACTGTTTTGACTCTTTTTTTTTGACTGGCCTATCTTTAAACGTCAACTTCATCGAATTTTCCTTTACTTGCCCCAGATTTTTAGTAGGGAAAACAAAGTATAATTTTAGTAAACATGACCACTTGTTAAGATCCACTAAGAGAAGTTAAGTATATATATATATATATGATAAAAAAGAGAACATGGAGATGGTTTTTCTTCTTTCTATTCCACCCCAGTTTTCTTCTTTCTATTCCACCCTCTAGTTCTTCTTCTTAGATCTAAAAATTCTTTTCCTTTTCATTAACTTGGAAGTTAAGGTTTTTGGGTTAATCGATGGATGTTTCAACCTTTTATTGCTGCTGCTAGTTTAAGAAGGATTATCGGATTTGGAACTCCAAGCTACACTAAAGGTGAGTATCATGTGAGTCTTCATCCTGAATTTTGTATGTTAGTTTATAATGGTAGATCAAATGTTGATGTCTTCTCAGATAGCTGGTGAGTGTATGTGTGTGAATTATCACAAAGGTTCTGCATAATTACAAACGAGATATATAATTTGCTACATGATTAAGATGATGTGTGGTATATATGCTTGTGAAATCAGATATGAAAGGATATGAGTTCGTCAGAAGTGTTAACGAATCTGGGTAAGTGCATTTCATGTTAAGTGAGTAACATAACCATTTGTGATGCCTCCAGTGGAGCAGTTACATTGCTAACCGGACTGGTAGATCACGATATGAAAATGTGTGTAAGACTCTATGGTAGAGACCTATGGCATCATATGACAATGAGAATATGAAAGGATATGAAAATCAGATATGAAAGGATATGAGTTCGTCAGAAGTGTTAACAAATCCGGGTAAGTGCATTTCATGTTAAGTGAGTAACATAACCATTTGTGATGCCTCCAGTAGGGCAGTTACATTGCTAACCGGACTGGTAGATCACGATATGAAAATGTGTGTAAGACTCTATGGTAGAGACCTATGGCATCATATGACAATGAGAATACTCATGGTGTTGCCTCCGGTAATATGTAAACTAGATAGGTAGAGCACGGTATGAAAGACCATGAGGGAGAAACCTATGACACCCTCTGAGATAGTCCACCGAGACAATAAACACATAACATTCTGTAAAGTCTTTGTGGCATATTCTGTAAACACTTTGTGGCATATTCTATAAAGCCTTTCTAGCGTATTATGTGATGCTTGTGTGGCGTATTCTATGATGCCCTTGAGGTAAGATTTGGATAACCGCCTTTATGGTAAAATTATGGTAAGTTTAGAGACTTCTTCACTTGATAACTTTGAGGTAGAGATTTGAGTAAGTTTGAAAACATCTTTATTTGGATAGCCTTGTGATGAAATTGAATATGACTTAAAGGCGTTTCCTGAAAGAGTTCTCAACAGTGTTTCTGAAGGGTGAATCCACCATAGTAGTATGTTAGTACAAGTAATTTGACATATTCGTAAATATGAGTAGTCTAAGAGTTTGTCAAATTTGAATTGGTTTACACTATGTAAGGAAGTAATCTAAATTATATGGTATTCGCCAAATCTGAATGTTTCATGCTGTATATAAAAATATTATCTAAAGTAAAAGTTGTCCGTCAAATCAGAGCGTTCTCATATATGTAACATAGTTGTCTGGGATTTCACAGGATGACTTAGAAGATTTTATCCATCAGAATAAGTTGTGATATGACCTGGTTGGTAATTTGATAGTTGCCAGTTCAGTATGTGAATCTTTCAATTGTAGGATCTGTATGAAGTTCATTTTAAAAGATTAGTTAATATAAGTATTTGCCAAGAATAGTATTTATGAGTACCCCATCTTGGGGAAGACATTCAACATCCGACTGAGTGAGAAACCATTGAAGGTAGGTTCTGTATGGATATCCTTTTGAGAAGTGTATTCATTTTCCAAAAAAGAATAAGATTTGTATTGGGTGGTGAAGTCTGGAATCTGCTTAATGAGTGAATTGTGTATGGGATGGTTAAGTATAGAAGTTGGAGTATATGTATACACTTAATATTAAGAAAGTATCCACCAAAGAAAGAGAGGAAATCCAGAGTCTTTAAGATTAAGAATTCAACATGAAATGCTTTAAGGTAATTTGGGTTAAAACTCACTAAGTTGGTATCAACTTATAAATGTTCGTTTATGTTGCAAGTTTGCTTTAAGAGTGAGTACGCCATGAGGGACCAAGCTAGGATTGCGCCAAGGTGGCAGTTTGAGTTGCAATATTATGTATACATAGAGCACTATAGGACTATGACACTTAGTATACTACGCCATAAAGAGTTAGTCTTCAGTAAAGTTTTGAGTTGTAATGTCTTATGCTGCTTTGAAAATCTAATATATTCTTAAATATTTTCTTTATTTAATTTTTTGTTCTGAAGATAGTTAATAAAATAATAAGAAGTATGTTTTAAAAATGGTTATACATCGGTTGTAAAATGTTTTCTAAGTGTTTATGTGTTGTAACATCTGATATTCGGATCTGATGATTCGGGTTAGATAGAGGATGTTACATGAATAATGCTTTTAGAATCAGAATTGTGACCAAGCCGATCAAACCATTGTTTTTTGGTTCGACTGGTTCAAAAAAAAAAACTAATATAATATGTTTTTAAATAAATTTAAAATCCCATTCTTTTTTATCTTAATATTTTTCATTCCTTGTTTCCGGTGAGAGCTTTTAACAATTCTCATGCATTTTAATTTTCAAATCAATCAATTTACTTCAAATTTTAAATTTCTAACTCAATTAAAGACTATCAATTTTTAATACTAAAAAATTATCTCCATCTTTAATTGTTTATTCTTTCAAGTCTTTAACGTTTCAAGTTCAACTTTAACTTCATTCTCCGTTTCTCCAAATTGTTTCTTTTTTCTTAATATATTCTTCTTCTTTCTTTTGTATCCATTCATTTTTTCACCCATTTTCTTTATCAATGATGAATCCAACAGTTTCATTATGTACTTATTTTTTTTAATCTTTCAAAATATAAAAATATAAAGATTGTTGTGGTTTCACCGTTCATCTTCTTTCTATTCTTCTTATTTTTTCTAAATGGCTCTAAAAAATACGGAGAAAGCTTCTGAGTTTATTGATTTCACACTACTTAGATAAGGTTTGTTAAGTTATTTTTATATTGGTTTTAAGAAGGGTAAAGGCTGGGTGTTATTTTTAGGGGCTAGTTGGATTTGTTTTTTTTTTTTTTTTCCAATTTGGGCTAAACGAAAATGACCCCAAAAATTGTAAAAACCACTTCATTTTCCAATTTATCCAACTCACGATTGAAGATTTAATAACAATTCAAAATGATTCATGATTCAAATGACTTAATCACTATATTTGGATTGGTGTACTGACCGATTCCCGATTCAACCAATTTGACCAGTCGATTCGATTCGATTTAAACAACATTGCAATTGAATGCCTAACTTCATAAGGAAAGACATATTTCGATGTTTCAACCATCGAATTCTAAGCCCTCTATTAGTAATTAACCGGTAGACTTCGTCCTATTTGACAAGATCTATTTTCCTCTAATTGCCTGAAGTACCCCAAATGAAATCCCAAAAAGTTGCTCAATCTATTTGCAAATACTAGTTGGAATCATGGGTACTTGTATTAAATAGTTGGGAATGGAAATTAGGACTGATTTAACCAAGGTTATATGGCTAAACAAAGATAAGGAATTAGCATTCCACCTACTTAGATGGTTTTTCACCTTATCAGCAATGAATTGAAAGGTGCTCAACTTAACTCTTTTATGAGATAGAGGTATGCGAAGATAAATTCTCAAATCATCAACCTTTTTTAACCCTAATGCTTGAGTAATGACATTCTGAGTACTAATTATTGTATTCAGTGAGAAGAATAACTAAGTTTTCTGATGATTAAGTTTATGACTTGAGTAAGTAGTAAATAGATCAAGGGTATCCTTAACAACCATGGCTTGCTCCATAGGCGTTTCTGGAAAGAATATTAGATCATCCATTGAAAAAATAAGTGACAGGTCATGACCCAATTTGGAAAGATGAACAAGCCTTCATTTCCTATTTATAATTGCTATCAAAATATGGTACCCAAGCCTCTCCATTCCTAACAAAAAGAGATAAGGACTAAGAGGGCCCTTGTCGGATACCTTTGGAAGGTGAAAATTTTGATGTTAAAGGTCAATTCTGTAACACCTTCCACCCAACCCGATGAACCGAATCTAAGCATTGGGTGTTACGTCCTATAACAGATGTAAATTAAGCTTTTTGCCTATGTAAAAGTCTATCTATGACTGTGACAGAGTCTCTTATGGGCGTACATTCTATGGTTACATTTACAGTTCATGATAATAAAATTTTAGTATTCTCTATTTTATCTCTCAGTCTATTGTAAACACATTGGAACACTACTAAAACAACTTATGCTCTAACTTGAACTCACCACTTAACTTCCTCTGTATGCGTAACAACCCATCGCACCACTTCCTTTTGGCGTAACCTTGGCGTCGTCCCTCTTGGCGCATATTTTTTTGCTACCTGAAACATAAAATAACCTTCATAAGTTCAAAAGAACTTAGCGAGTTAAACTTTAAATACATGATTCATCACACCTAAGTGTCATAGATGCTTCGCACATCCTACATGTTTCCTTAGACTTTACCTTATTCCCTTTGTCGAGTATTTCACTAAAGATTTCCTTTAACAGACTGTAATTACTCCTTTTTATTTTCGAATTTTTTCTTCCTCATAGTGCCTTTAAGGATTTATCTTCCTTTCATATTCATTAAGCCCTCGCTCTTTTAAGCTCCAAATTCAGGGTCCAAACTCAAATTATTGTTTCTTTCCTTTTAGCATACTATCTTAAAATCTCTTCACTTTCTATGTCCCTTCTTAAATCTTATCTTTACATAGTTATTAACCATTTCATTTACCTTATTAACAAACTTAAAATCTCATTTCATACTTACTGATTTTTTCACTTCCTTCGGGCAAGATAGACTATGCCTATTACTTAATACAGAGTTTGCCTAGATCTTTTTTACTTCAAGGTGCTATCCATACATGCCTATAACACATATACCAGATTTGCCACCTATTATGGTTCGCTCTAACTTCATTGTTCTTTTCTTGTTATTATGCGAGGTTTGCCTTTTCATTACATACAGAGCCTTTCTTTCAGAATTCATTTGATACTTAGTTCTTTCTACTTGTTTATACATTATCTCTTACACTTACTATACCTTAAGAGCCCTATCTTTACTTTGACTTCAGAGGGATGTTCATGTCATTCTTTCCTAATTCCTTACACGTCATTCATTCAAAATTTTCCATGAAGGGATACCTTTATTTAAATAATCGCAAAGACTTCTTTTGTATTCGCCACAAGGGCTTTTCTTTATAGAATTGCCACCAAGTCATCCTGTCTTAGTTGTACCACGAAGGCGTTTCTTTTTAGATATAGCCATAAAGGCTTCTTTTATGGAGATTGCGACAGAGGCTTTCCTTTGACAGAGATCGCCATAAATGTGTTTCCTTCTAGAGATTTGCCACAAAGGCATTCTTAAACAAAGGTTGCCACAAAGGATTACCTTTCTAGAGTTTCGCCACAAAGGTTTTCCTTTACATCTAGTACTTGCCACAAATGCTTTCCTATAACACCCATCACCAATATTCAACGCCGAAATAGGGTTACGGAGCATTACCGGACTTACAACACTTTTAAACATACATTTCACATACAATTTTTCAAATCATATACAATTCAATGATAGCCAATCATAGTGTCCCTTAAACGAGCCTATGAGGCCTTAAACATGCATTACGAGTGGTTCGAGACTAAACCGATAACTCGAAAAAATTTTCAACACTTAGTTAATTTTTCTCAAAATAGGGGACACACGCCCGTGTGGCTAGGCCGTGTGTCTCACACGGCCACCAGACACACTTGTGTCATAAGCCGTGCGAACATTCGAAATGGAAGCATATGGCCGTGTCCCAGCCCGTGTCCAAATAAGTGAGCTTATTGACTTGGGTTACACGGCCAACCACACGCTTGTGCGTCTAGCCCCTACGCCCTTCAAAGTGACCACACACGCCCGTGTGCCAGGCCGTGTGTTAGGCCGTGCCAAACTTGTAGGGTATATTGACTTGTGCAATATGACCAAGTACACACTCGTGTGCTAGGCTGTGTGCAAATTAGGAGGTATACTGACTTGTGCCACACAGCCAATCACACGCCCGTGTGTGAAACCGTGTGGAGAATACTGAATTCATTTCAATTTCAACACCAGGGGACACACGTCTGTGCAACATGACCGTGTGTCACACACGGCTGAGACACACGCCCGTGTAGACAAAAATAGGCTATTTACCAAGCCATTTAGCCACCCCATTTGGTACACATCTTCACCTACCCAAATGATACCAAACGATAGCATAATATGCAATCCAAAACAACCAAGCCAAGCCTAAATCTTACCATTTCAATACTAACCAATTCAAGGCACCTAAGTACCACAATATACTATCTAAATTCATACCAATCCTTGTCTTCTCAAATCATCAAAATGACCATTATCAAAGACACATTATTTGGCCTAATTTCACAAACATACCTATATCCACAAATCATCAATTTACCATTCATAGTACCTATTATCACCAATCATCACACAACCATAAACCAACTCAATTCACAGGACTTATATATGTACATTATCCAAACATACCAAAATAATCTATCACACATGGCTATATATATATATATATATATATATATATAAATATAAACATTTACAATGCCAATTCATATGGCCAATGTCATTACCAAAACATAACCAAAATGACTCAAAGTCCCTATACATGCCATATGACCAAACCATAAGTTCAAAAGTACCAAAGTGACGGTTGGATAGTGTGACGATGTCTCTAACGATCCCCAAATTCGAGCTAGCTTTGAATTCACTATAAAACACGGGAAAACTAAACAAAGTAAGCTATAAAGCTTAGTAAGCTCATATGAAGTAAAATCAACAATTCATAATACACAACTCATCAATTTGAACTAGTTAACATATAATTCATGATAACAAACAAACCTTCCTCATACTTACTCATATGCTTATATACAAATTCATAACTTCTTCTATTTAAAGCTCATACTTACCATGTACATACCTGTACAATTCATAACAAGTTCATACCTATTCAAAATACTGTCGAATACTTTATATCTCGCACACTAAGTGCCAATACATAGCCGAAGCTATTTTAATCTCGCACACTAAGTGCCTTACATAGTCGAAGCTATCTCGATCTCGCACACTAAGTGCCATATATAGCCGAAGCTATTTCGAATCTCACACTAAGTGCCATATATAGCCGAATCGCCGTCAAACATGACTATAATCTCGTATGCACAATTTATGCAATATCAAAGCATTTAAAGCATAATTGTAACAATGCTTATTACATACGAACTTACCTTAGATGTAAAAACGATAACGCAGATCAACTAATCTGGCACCTTATTCTTCCCTCGATCTAAGTCCGTATTTCGCTTTTCTTGATCTATTAATATCAAATTCAACTCATTTAATCATCCATTTATTCAATTTAGTCCAAATTTCACTTTAAGGCAATTTTACACAATTGCCCCTAATATTTCACATCTTTTACAATTTAGTCCTTATTTCATAGAATCACAAATTCATGCAATTTAACCATAACCCATGCTAGCCGAATTTCTCTAGTACTCATATTAGCCCATATTTCTCATTTATTTCACATTTTAACCACAAATTTTCAACATTTCTTAATTTAATCCCTATTTTGCATTTTCACTAAAAATTACTTAACAAAACTTGTATAACTCAAAATCAACATTCATAATCTATCAAGAAAATTCAGAATACATGCTTACTCATCAATAGAAACATTCAAAATCTTTAACAGATTTACAAAATAGTCCCTAGGCTAGCTAGTTCTAGTTGCAAAGATAATAAAAAACATAGAAATCATTAAAAACAGATCAAAAACACATACCTAATTGATTAAACTAGAAGTGCCGAACTTGAAGGTATAAAAATGGCTTCTCAAGCCTTAAAATTCTGTTGCAAAAGATGATAGGAAGGCATAATTTTGTTTTGTTTTACTTATTTTAAGTTATTTCCAAATTACAATTATACCCTTAATGAAAAACCATTTAAAACATTCATTTAAAGTCCAAATATGTCCACTAATGTGTCAAATGGTGAAATTACAACATAAGGACCTCTAAATTAATATTTTGTAGCTATTGAATACTTTTAGCTAATAGAAATCCACTTTTACTCCTTACACGATTTAGTCCTTTTTATCAAATTGACAAATCAAACGATAAAATTTTCTTAACGAAATTTTTACACAATCACTCAATCATGCTGTAAATATTAAAATAATAATTAAATAAATATTTTGACCTCGGATTTATGGTCCCAAAACCACTGTTCCAATTTGACCAAAAACGAGTTGTTACATTTCTTATCCAATGTTTTACCACAAAGGCAGTCCTTTACATCCAATACTTGCCACAAAGGCCTTCTTGTCTAGAGTTTTGCCATAAAGGCGTCTTTTTTTTTGGTGTTTTGGTGATGGGGATTTACCTAGACTCACATTTCGTGAGGTTTGCCCTTCATCATCCTATGACACACCGAGAGCCACGTTAGGTAATAACTTTCCTTTAGTCCTTCCTATATGATGCCATAACCTGCCAGTTACGATCTTACACGATATGGTCTTCTTCCTATATGATGCCATAACCCATCAGTTACAGTCTTATACGATATGGTCTTCTTCTTATATGATGCCATAACCCACCAGTTATAGTCTTACACAATATGGTTTTCTTCCCATATGATGCCATAACCCACCAGTTATGGTCTTACAAGATATGGTCCAACAATGCTATGTACCATGGACTTGTCCTTTTAGAGATTCGTGTTTTTAGTCCTAACGAACCCCTTTGATGACTCTGGAGATAGACACAGACTCTTTATACTTAGACCCATCTTTCATGAACTCATCATATCTTGACGTACTCGTAATAGACACATCCAAACCTTTCAGACACATTAACACATTTCCATTATCTAGACACAAGCATCTTTTAACATCAAGATTCATGTTTCATACTTTGACCACGAAACTTCATGTTATGCATACATGTAAGTTCATAAATCTTATGTTCCTCATTAGAGTCATCACATCATACTTTGTTAGTTTCATTCACTATTTGGTCACTTAGCATAGAAGTTCCTAGATGCTACATGAAAAAGTCAGCCTAGGGACTCACATGATAACCTCAAATGGCAGTTTAGCCTTCAAATCTATCATTCAATAGGATTCTGTAACACCACTCACCCGTATTCAATGCCGAAATAGGGTTACAGTGCTGGAATAAGGTTACAGAGTATTACTGGACTATTAAATCAATTAAACATTCATTTCACATACATTTTCATATTTCATGCAACTATCATTCAAACTTAATCATGATGTCCCTAATATAAGCCTACGAGGCCCTAAACATGCATTAAGAGTGGTTCGGGACTAAATTGGTAACTTCAAAAACTTTTTGAACATTTAGAAAATTTTCTCAAAAATAAGGGACACACGCCCGTATGGCCTAGCCGTGTGTCTCACACGGCCAAAGACACGCTCGTGTGTCTCACACAGCCAAAGACACGTCCGTGTCACAAGCCGTGTGGACATTTGAAATGGGAGCACATGGCCGTGTCCCAGCCCGTGCCCGACCCCATGTAACTCTCTGACTTGGGTCACACGGCTAACATACATGCCCGTGTGGCTAGCCCGTGTGCCTTATAAATGGCCATACACGCCCGTGTGCTAGGCCGTGCTAAACTTGTAGGGTATATTGACTTATGCCACATGCCCATGTATGAGGCCGTGTGGAGCATACTGACTTGGTTTTATTTTCAACACCAGGGGACACATGGTCGTGTTCATAACCGTGTGTCACACATATCTGAGATACACGCCCGTGTGGACAAAAATAGGCTATTTACCAAGCCAATTTGCCACCCAAACTTGTGCACACCTACATCAAATTCAAAGGCACCAATACATAGCATATATGACCATTAAACCAGCCATTTCAAAGATAATTCATGCACATTCTATACTCCCATTATCCATACACACAAATCACAAAGCATGCCATACCATTTATACCAAATTCATATATACAATTTAACTTGCTAGACACTTCCAAACATACATCATTAAGCATCAAACTCACAAGTATATAACTACTATAATATCAACCAATTGGCCTTCACAATCTTTATAATTCACAAGCATCATATACCTATCCATGAACTCACAACACAAGCCATATATTTACATATATATACATGATTCAATCATATTAAAACAAGCCAACTTATATGGCAATATACAAAACTAAACTTAGAACATTTACAAGCTAACTCAAATGGCTACATTCATTACCAAAAAATAACCAAAGTGACCAAAGTCCCTATACATGCCATATACTCAAAACATAAGTTCAAAAGTACCAAATTGATAGATAGATAGTGTGACGTAGTCTCTGACGATTCCGGAATTTGAGCTAGCTTTAAACTCACTATAAAACATGGAAAAATAAACAAAGTAAGCTTTATAGCTTAGTAAGCTCGTATGAAATAAACTCAGTTCAATCATAAATATACATATCATCCAATTGAATATAGCAACATATAGATCATTTAACTAACAAACCTTTCACAAGCTTAATCATATGTTTATATGTACACTTCACAATTTCTTCGATTTAAAGCTTATATGGTCCATGGACATACATGTACTATCTCGTATCAATCTCATACTCAACCACGTCTTTCATTTACTCGTTGAACCATTCGGAATACTATTGGATACATGGAAAACTCGCACCCGAAGTGCCACATGCAATCACATATCACATAAATGCTCACTCTCGGGCTATCAACGGGCCTGCTTACACAAGTTGTGGGTCAAGACGTAGCTACATGGTGCTGCTCACACAAGCTGGCAAGTAACTGCAACACATGCCTGTATACTCAACCACCGGTAGGACATACAGGACCAACACCCGGATCACATAATCACATAAATTCCCTAATGACATGTCACTTGTATCCTATCTATTCTTAAGGTTCAACCGAGATTTCCAACGCCGAATCGTCTTCAAATCATTGTCGAATATGTCCGTAGTCTCGTATTCACAGTTCATACAATATCAAAGCATTTAAAACATAATTATAACAATGCTTATTACATACGAACTTACCTCGAACGCAAAAACGACGAAATGAGTTGATTAGTCGAGAACTTTATTTTTCCCTCGATCTAGATCCTAGTTTCACTTTTCTTGATCTTTATGTTATAAAAATTAATTTATTTAATCATCTTTCTATTCAGTTTAGTCCAAAATTCACTTTAACATATTTTTACACAATTAATATTTCACATCTTTTACAATTTAGTCCTTATTTCATAAAATAAAATTCATGAAATTTAACCACATCCCATGCTAGCTAAATTTCAATTAGGTTCCTAGAAGACAATATTTTCCATTCATTTCACATTTTGACCATAAATTTTCAACATTTCTCAATTTAATCCCTAATTTTCATTTTCACTAAAAATCACTTTATAAAACTTGTATAATTCACAACAAACATTCATAATCTATCATCAAACATCAAAACACACATGTATTCATCAATGAAATCATTCAATATCTTTAAAATTTTTGCAAAATAGTCCCTGGGCTAGCTAGACCTTGTTGCAACGATCACAAAAACATAGAAATCATCAAAAACGGGACAAAAATCGTAGCTTAATTAGCTATCCAAGCTTGGGTGAATTTGAAAGCTTAAAAATGGCTATTCATCGTACTAATAATCGGCTAAGGAAGATGAAAGCACTTAGAATTTGGTTTTATTTTATTTATTATACTTTAAATAACCAAATTACCAAATTAACCTTATTATTAATTCATTAAAATTCATTAATCATATCCATCTTTGTCCACTCACACTAATCATGGTCTAATTACAACATAAGGACCTCTAATGTAAGATTCCTTAGCTATTAAATACCTTTAACAATTAGAACATCAATTTTGCACTTTACGCGATTTAGTCCTTTTTATTAAATTGACCAATCAAACGATAAAATTTCTTAACGAAATTTTCACACAAACATATTATCACACTGTAGACATTAAAATAATAATAAAATAATTATTTCAACCTAAAATTTTTGGTCCCGAAACTATTGTTCCTATTTGACTAAAAACGAGCTGTTACAGATGCTACTACCTCATCTGCCTTGTAGTAATTGCAACAAATCACTCACCTCAAAAAAATCACTTACATCAAATATAAATTCTCTAATAAAAGCCTAGCACAAGAGTGCATACTAAGTAAAACAAAAAACAAAATAACCAGTCGAAAGCACTCCAAACGCCCTTTTCTGATGTGTGACATAACAACCTATTTATAGGCTTCACGGGCAACAAGGATAAGCTCAAATAAATTGAGATTAACTTGACTTCTTGTATGCCACATATACTAAAAAATATTTATTAATGAAGTCTCAAGTTAAATAGAAGAAACCTCATTAAAAATAGCCAGGAAACACGTCTTTGAGATTGAGAAAAAATCTCAATATAAATCCAAGTCAAATTCAATCTCTTCCACATGCTCAAATTCTTCATAAATACGTCTTTAATTTTAAATTTGAATACTAGAATGAGAAGGTCCAAGAGGCTCATTTGCTTATTAAAATAACATCCAACAAGACCCATGCCAAAAAATTCAACATATAAATATGCCTAAGTTATCTCATATCTTGACTAATCTAGTCTATGACCGATCAGGTCATTGAACAAACATTGTTGGGCAACCTTGTCTCTAGCACCATATTTTAAGGGGATTAAGTCACTATAAAAAATGTGAAAAAAAGAGCTTAAATCACAAAATGATATTTAAATTATACTCATTTTCCTAAATTGGTACCTAAACTATACCCTATTAGTTAAATTACCCAAAGCGTTAAAAATCTCTTAGATATTTAAATTATACTCATTTTCCTAAATTGGTACCTAAACTATACCCTATTAGTAAAATTACCCAAAGCGTTAAAAAATCTCTTAGCCAATCATTTTGTCACACTTTCCAATTTTTAACTAAATAATCTAAAAAGTTCAATATTATTTCCTTGAGCTTTTTTTTTTTTTAATTTTAATATTCTTTACAAGACACATGTGGTATCTTCAACTTTCTTGTGGAATTTAAAAAACTCTATAGACGGTGTACAAGATAATTGTTCTTTATTAAATTAAAACATTTCAATTTTTTACACTTTCTCCGTCCCTACGATTCTTTCTTCTCTTTTAATGCAATTTTTTAACTGTTAGGTAATTTTTTTTGCAACCATCTTACCATTTTTTTTCTACTTATCTTCTTCTTTGTATTTTGATTTCATGCTTTGTTTAGGATTTTTTCTTTATACAAATTCACACAATATTAACTATTTTATGCAAAGTATATAGAAAAGAAAAGAAAAGTTATATTAAAAAAAATAATACATAGATTTTGTATTGATGTGAGAAATGAATCGGAATCAAGATTTAAAAAAAAAAAAAACCTCGATAGAATATGGGTTTTATCATTGAAAATTGAGTTGCAATAAATTTTTCAATAAGTTGTTGATATTTTGTCACTGAATGTTTGAATGAAAAATAAAGAGATGAAAATATTTATATTTAAAAAACCTTAAATAAATAATATTTAATTTTTTTACATAAAGTTGTCTGATGGCTTTACTTCGGATGTTTTGTAAACCATTTTAATTTTCTTCGCAAAATATTGAATTACATCTCTAAGCTCAGAACTCCCTACTAAAAAAAAAGACTGGGTGCTATTTCACTACGTATAATATTATTATTATATTTATTTATTTATTATTAGTTTTAAATATTAATTGAAGACATGCTTTTAACTCCATTTGTAAAATTAAAAGAAATTATTATTATATCAAATAATTATTTATATACTTATATAGAATTATTTGCTAGACTTACAATGGAGTTTTCTTTTTCCAACTCAAGTATATTAATAAAAAAATAAACAAAAGTAATTGACAATATTTTAATTTGGTTTATAAAATTTAAAAAATTCCGCAACAAGTATATTTAATAATATTCCATTATAAATACGCAAATTTCTTTCAAGTTTGATTGAATATATATTTATGAAATAGATATTAATTATCAACAACAACAAAAAAATTTATAAAATACTAAAATAAGAGTATTGTATAGCCTTAAATTTTAGATGAACATTTGATGTGTCACATTTATGATGAAGGGAAAAAAGGATAAAGGTTCCACTCGTGTTATAGCAAAGTGATTAAGTAGGGTCATGGATATCTAAGCAAATCTAATATAATGTTCCCACTTTATATCTCTAAGTAAAATGCCAAAGAGGGCAAGTCAAATAGATATATACATATTAGTGGGCAATGGTAATGGATAAGTCTCACTTTTGGGCAAAATCCACGACTTTCCAAACAAATTTGTTTATGGGCTTGAAACAAAACTACCCAGAAAATGCCATTTTCACAAGGACAAATGAGAAAAACAAAAAGACATTTCTTATGCTTTCATGCAATTTTCTGTGTTAGAAAGGAGCTCCAAGCTTTGGATCATGTAACCACTTATAACAATTTATATTTAACAAGTTTAGCACATAATTATTATCTTTTTAATTTGTAGAATACAAATTGAAAAAATGGGAATAAATTAACCTATCAACCTTTTGAACTGTGAATTAATTAGTTTGATGATTCAACTATATCTTGAAAAATCATAGAATTGCCTTGAATTGATAAAATTGAAAATCAGTAACTTGAAATTTTGTTAAAAACATATAAAACCATATATATTTTAACAAAAACTGGACCTTTATTATGCTTTGGTTCATTTTCAATCTTTATTTTTAAAAATATAATTTTTATGAAAATTTATTAATCATTAATAATTTTTGTTCTTATTTTAATTTTTTTCTAGATGCTCCAACCTTTCCTATTCTACTGACTAAACATGAAGAAAGAAAATTTGGGAAAATGATTTGGTTAACTTGCATTCAGAAACCAAAACAATGAAAGCTACCAAACAGAGTCTTATCCATTGTCAGCTACAACTTGAGAAATTTAGGGACTTGGGATTTTATTTCTTGTCCTTGCTTCAAAAGAGAATAGAAATAATTGTGTTCAAAGTGTAGCCAAAAACAAATTGCTAACCCTAAATCAAATTGTTTATATAACTCCAACAAGCAAATAAACAAAATAAAAGAACAATGAAAAAAAAAAAAAACAGCATATTCCTTCCACCATTACTAGACAGAGGAAACTCCCAAGGCATATATGTTGCTTTGGACCTAATCATACAAATTTTCTTTCATTTCCAATACTTGAAAAAAAAAAATCTTTTTAATTGTATGTTGAATTTTACCGATTCAAGGACTAAATTATTTATCTAAGTTTAAAGGTCCGTTCGAAAATTAAGACACTTTAAGCAAAAATATTAAGCCTATAAAATAGATTTTGGAAAAAATTAAGACTACTTAAATTATGAGATAAATTTGGCATTTAATATTCAAAGCTTAAACTCCATCCAACCCATAAACAGGAGGATAATGTGTTTCAGCATATTCGAACTCACGTTTTCTTATACTGGCAATAATATTCATGCCAATCGAACTAAAACTCAATCAATTGTTTTTCTTAATTATTTGAAATATATTATTAAAAAAAAAGGGGTTTAAAGCAATATAGTTTCACAAAAAAAGCATGACCTAAATGATTCCTCGAGATTGTTTAGGGGACTTGATAGTTCCATTTCTAGTTTTGACTACAGAAAATTGGTTCTTTTATGAAGTGGTATCCTATTTTTGTGATTAATGTATATTATAATTAGAGGTATTCTCTTTTGTTTATGAAGATTCGGGTGGTGGTTTATTTATATGGATATTATTAAAATTTATATATATTTTAATTTTTTATGTAACTTTTTTCAATTCCATAATGCTTTATTTGAGCATCTGCATATTAAGAATTAATATTTGAACGTATACGAATATCTGTGTAGATGAAAAACCTATCTACTGATGCTTTGTTCGAGAGGAAAAATAACTGAATAGTCAAATACGTATATGAATCCTACTAAAGCTCAATGAATTGAGTTCAATGGCAGTTTCGATATCAAATCGTTGAGATGCAAATATATTTATATTAAAGTTGGTTTTATTGGGAAAAAATTCAGTTTAAAAAATCATTTTTGTCACTATGGAAAAATAAATTTGAAAATAAAGTCGGTTTGTGATATTTATAATAATAATCTTTTCTTATAAAAGTACCTATGCTTTGTGCGAGACGAATTTTTAACGTTCTTAACTGTCAACTAAATGGTCTTTTTCAGTATTCTCATACCACAAATCATTTTGAGTGTGGGTTGAGTTCAAACAATCATGAACCA
The DNA here is from genome assembly GCA_025506655.1 of Gossypium rotundifolium. Lineage (NCBI taxonomy): Eukaryota > Viridiplantae > Streptophyta > Magnoliopsida > Malvales > Malvaceae > Gossypium > Gossypium rotundifolium. The sequence goes on from CP106722.1 coordinate 108,599,111, forward strand.
AATATGGAACCATAAATAATTTTTTTACGCGCCATATATTTATAAGGAGAGATAGGAGAATACTTGTTGAATTAGTAGAATACAAATAATATTTATCTTGTAAAAAAATTAATCTCCTAGTTCTACTAGGAGAGAAGGGGTAGTATTGGGCATTTTATGTATTGGGTCCATTTATACATGTTTCCTAGATTTTTAACCTCGACTTTATAATTTAATTTTATAATTTAATCTACCTCAATACTGAGTTTTTCTATTTCTCAAAATAAATATTATTTATTAATTTAATTTAATTAGATAAATTAATTTTTCATTAAATTATTTTCTCAATCAAATTTTAATTTCGTTAAAGTCATGACAATTTTACCATAGAAGAATCTATGAAAATATATTTAATTTTCATATTCAACGGATCAACAATGACCATTTAATTTAATTTAATTTTTGAATTTAAATTATTTAATTAAATAATAATTTGAAAACTTAAATTCAATCTCAAGTCATTTCCATAGTTAATGAGAAACCACATTTATTTCTGAATGTAATCCATTTCTCTAAATTTATCATTTCTATCCATTTTAGTTCACTTAATTTTATATGCAATTCATTTTTGGTTTCAAAGAGCTAGCAGAGGGACTGATTGGACATATGTAATTAGGGCTCAAATGATTTACAAATAAGTTCCAGTTTTTTGCCTATTAATTATAAACTCATTTAATCACAAAGTCATTCTACTATAGTATCGTAAATGAGCTCTCCCCAATTACATACCATTGCGAAAGCTACTCAATCAGTGCCAGTCCAATAACATTGTCATAAGTGTGTTATCCTCATAGGGTATCTTTAATCTCTTTGGGATAAATACGTTCTCCCAGTATGATCCTTTTTATCTCATGGTAATCATTACATTTCCGTCATGAAAAATCAATTACTATCAAATAGTAATAAAGTCATTCATCATGTAACCTCCCCAACCCGGCCTAGACAGTAGACCCAAATTTAGGAGATTACACGACCACCAAGACAACCAAGTGCGATCGAAGACTCTAAATAGTCAAATTAAAACATTTGTTTATCTTTAGAAAGAAAACTTAGTCAATTTACAGAAAATCTCATGAGTTATCAAAAATTGATTCAGTTTAATTTTCTTATGTGACGAAGATTATTTCAAAAACTTAGTTGACTTTCGAATTTCTTTCTTAACCAAACACCTTTACAATTTAGCAGCGAAAAAGTGATGTTAATGTGATTTTTAAATGAATACCATATTTCATGCACAATTAAATAAAAATTCATATTCTAATAGCCTAAATGTTTTAAATGACATGCATGCCTTAAATAAAAACCTGAAAACTAAATCCCACGCCACACTTTAAAGCAAATGAGTTTCAAATAACAAGAAGTAAAAAATAATAAGTCTAAAATGCTTTTTAGTAAAAAGATAGATATGAGCCGAGCCCTCTGAATGTCGTCCCTGTATTTTAATCATGTGTGTTGATAAACCGTAAAAGTAACATATTTTAACCTCATATTTAGTATGTTTTTGGATGATTTAGCCCTTGATTTATGTAAAAAGGTACTTTTAGTCCTTTATTTTCATGTTTACACTCAGGAAAGCACCCGAGGATAAAAAGAACGCAAAACGGATTTAAAACGGAGTAATTGGGCTTTAGCAAGCAATCAACACGGCCTGGCCCAAAGCCCACACGACCGTGCCTCGCCAATTACCTAGAGCACGGCCTTAACTACGTAACACACGGCCGTGCAGCATCCATTGATCACACGGACGTGCCTGGTGATCTACATGGCTGTGCCCAAATCGACAGATCTGAAGCACGGCCTGAATCCTGACTCACACAGTCGTGCCCAAAATGACAGAATAAAGACACGGCCCAACCATGATTTACACGGGCGTGTGTCATGGCCGTGCCCCTACCGCGGGAGAGAGCAATTTCACTTGGATTTGGATGCTTGAAGCCAAAGAAACATACTCCTAAGTCTACTCCAACACCCTAATAGTAATTCTACTTGAAGGAGATACTTAGGAGCCAAGTATAGCATCCCAAATGCTATATAAACAGCCCAAGGCAGACATTGAAGGGGGGCTTTTAGCAGAGTCTTTTGGCCGAAGCTTTCATTTTTTAGGGAATCACTTGAAAATAGCCAGTTGATCCATCTCAAGAAGTCGGAACTCTATTCAAGACGGAGGATCTCTCCTTCAATTCCTTCAGGGGGTTTTAGGGATTTCTTATGTTTTGTTTATTCTTTACTCTTAAGATGTTTTCGTATTTAGTTATGAACTAAACCCCTCAAATACCTGAAGGGGATGAAACCTATGATGGATTTTGTTATTTGATTTCTAAATTATATGATAAGTACTTGGTTTGTTCTTAATTATGTTGCTTAATTCAATCTGATGTGCTTAGGTGGAGGAGGAATAGACCCTACCTAAGAGTAGATCTAGCATAATTGAGCGGAGTTGATCGGGGGCCTAGAGATAGGGTTACGAGATTTTGCCGGATTAGGGTGAAACCTAATATGGGAATCCATTGATCGATTTACTGCTTCTTTAGGGGGTTATTATAAGAGAACGAGAGTTCCACTAATTAACCTAAGGTTAGACGTTATTCGCCTCGAGAGAGGGTTTAATATAGGTTAGGGAGTCTCACGGATCAAGCTAAGTAAAGAAATCATATGGTTTGGGAATAAATAATAAGTGAAGTCATGGTGGATTCTTCCTGAGGGTATCGTCTTTATCAACTGAGTTTTCTTAAAGTCTTTCTCCAATTCAATCTTTTGTCTTTGCATTTATTTTAAGTATTTCGTTAGTTTAATAATCCAATCACTCCATATTTTTGGCTAAATAATAGAAAGAAAGTGAGTAGTAGTACTTTTAGGTTCCCTTGGGTTCGATAAGATATTCTTGCCTGAGCTATAGTACTGTTCGATAGTTGCACTTGCCTCTATCGTTGTCCCAGTCAGTCTACAGGTTCGATCACTCTTTTGTAAATATTAAAACTCGACTGTTTGACACGACCAAGTTTTTGGCGCCGTTGTCGGGGAATCCTAAAATATTAAGAAAGCTCTATTTCTATTACTTTAGCCATTATCTTTATTTTTAAATTTCTCTTATTTTTATACATATATTTTTGTTTTTTTCTAAATTTCTTTCTTTCTTTTCATAGCAGGTACCTCTAGTTTATGACTAGAAGAAATCCGAGAGGACCATTAGAATACGAAAGTGACATTGAAGCTACCGCTCGCAGAAATTGCAGAGAAATTAGACGAGCCCTAGACTATCAAAGAGAAGAACAAAGAAAGATCCAATCCTCTCAAGGGATGGACGAGAACAACCCACCAAATGTGCAAGAACAGAATGCTCACGTACTATGTATGATTATGCTAAACCTAATTTGACAGAGCGAGAATCTAGTATTGTTAGGCCCGCTATAGCTGCTAATAATTTTGAATTAAAGCCAACACAATACAAATGGTTTAACAATTTGTTCAATTTGATGGTTTGCAGGATGAGGATCCAAACACTCATATATCTAATTTTTTAGAATTCTGTGATACCTTCAAAATAAATGGCATTTCTGATGATGCCATACGTCTTCGGTTATTTCCTTTTTTCATTAAGGAACAAAGCAAAGCAGTGGTTGAACTCGTCACCACGAGGGTCAAACACCACATGGGATCAAATGACCGAAAAATTTCTTTTAAAATATTTTCCACCAGCCAAAACGGCTAAATTTAGGAATGACATATCTTCTTTTGTGCAGAATGACGCAGAAACATTATATGATGCATGGGAAAGATACAAGGATCTCCTAAGGAGATGCCCACACCACGGATTAACTTTGTGGTTTCAAGTCCAAACTTTTTACAATGGTGTGAATTCTCCAACTAGGCAAATGATTGATTCATCACCCGGTGCAACTTTGAACAACAAAACTCCTGAAGCAGCTTACGATTTTATTGAGGAGATGTCGTTGAACACATATCAATGGTAAATTACAAGGGCTAAACCGACCAAATCAGCCAGAGTTTTTAACATAGACGCAGTGACAATGCTGTCGATGCAGGTGGAGTTAATGAATAAAAAGCTTGATAATTTATGTTCTTCACAGGTACATCCAGTCATGCAATGCGAAGCGAGTGGGAATGTGGCGAATTCTGAGTACCCACCTTACCAACCAGGAGCAGAAAACGAGCAGACAAACTATATAGGTAACAATTTTAGATCTAATAATAATCCTTATAGTAACACTTACGATCCAGGTTGAAACACCCCAAACCTGACCCACGAGCCTTGACCGGATCTGGTATGTTCCCCGGTGTAAACCGTTTCAAATTTTTTTGTTACTTAGGAAAAACTTGTGTGTTTTGAACGAAAGATTGTTTTGGGTTGGGCTTGAGTTGAAAACAAGTTTATTCCATTATTAAAATCCTTTACTTTAGGTGACAAAACGTTTAGGCTTTGTTCTAAAATAAATTTACTTAATCTTTTAATAAATAAAAGATTGTAAGCTTAATAAATAAAAGCAAAGTAAAGTAGTTCTACTATGGCCTTATTACATCAAATAATTCCCAAAAAAAAAGAAAAATAAATTCAAAGTACTCAAAATAAAAAGAGTCCAAAACAAAGAAAATCAACTTCACATGGCCTCCACTAAGCTCCCGCCGACCCGCCCATCACCGATCGTCACCGAAAAGTAATCCCACAAGGGTGAGTCAAGCAGACTCAATGTGTAACCAACACTAAAATTTAACAATTCGGGCATATGTTCACATATTACATTCATATTCATATAATGATAGGAAATAATGATGCAACCCAACCCAAACCTATATGCCATCCGCTACACATCACCGTACCATCCTGCGCACCGTGGGACTACTAAGTCAACCCTCCATCCGCTACACACCATCGAAGGCGTCATTGCAATCGACATGCTCATCGCCTTATAAAATTCGTGGTCTTAGGTCACCACATTCAGATATCGTGGTCTTAGGTCACCACATTCAGGTATCGTGGTCTTAGGTCACCACATTCAGTTATCGTGGTCTTAGGTCACCACATTCACTTCCCCTTTTCATATAACCCATATGCCCCATATCATACATATCATGCATTAACATGCCAAATTCTTATTTCACATTCTTATAATGTCACATGTGTGTCGTAACCAATATTTAACATAATCCTAGTAGGCGTAGGAAACGTACCTAAGTACTTTGTACCATGACATGGTACCTTAGCCATATTCACATTCTTATACACATACTTATATTAAACATTGCCATAAAACTTATTAAGAAAATAGTGTGGGGTACACACCTGATTCGCTTAACAAATTTGCTGAAATCCCGAAAAGCTTGATCTAATGCCTTAGATCTTAAATCTCTACATTTAATCAATCATTTAATACTTAGTAAAGAGCCATTCGGCCATAAATCCAAATCCTAGTACGATTAGTACACTAAAACTTACCTTGGTGCCAAATCCCGAAATCTTCACTATACTCTTCTTGTATTCGGCCAAGCTTTAAATCACTTTAACAAATTAGTTTCGGCCTTTTTAAATGAAAAATAGATCTTAATCAATAATTAAGGCCTTGGCCGCATGTACATATGGACTCACCTTATGGATCTAAATCCCAAAAACACAACTTGACTGTGGGGATGTCGAAATACCTATGGCCACATGTTAGATCAAATTTTCCAATCATTAAATCACAATAGAATGGCCTATGGCCGAATGTCTTAAGCTCTTACCTTAGATCCTATAAGTCCCGAAATATCCTTCTCCCTTTGTAGTCGACAATGGCAGACAAATCCCGAAAGATCCTATGTAGTTTCGGCAATCCACAGATATTGATGGGATTAATTCTTAACTTTAGGCTAAAATAAGGGAAAAGATTGAAGATCGAATAATCATGGATCTTACCTTTACTTGAAGAAATCGACAGCACCTATGCTTAAAACTCCTCAAGGATATTCGGCTATGGCCTTGATGTGGATCACAATTTCGGCTCTTAAGGCTTAATGAAAAATCGGCTAGGGCTAAGAGAACCTGCTTCGACTTTTGGAAGGTTAAGAGAAAAGAAAAAGGAAGAGAAGAAAGGTGAAGAAATCGGCTTGCTTTGCTAGAGTTTTCGGTTTTGGCAAAATAGTAGAGAAGAGAGGATTTTGCTAGGAAATTTTGGCAGAGAGAAAAGGAGAAAGAAAGAATGATGAATGGCCTCTCTTTTCCTCCTATTGCCGAAATTACTAGGCCTGGTGTCCCTTACTTGGCCATCACTTCTCTTATCTTTATCACTTTATTTAAAAATTAAAGAATAATCCCTCAATTATCTCTTTGAAAATAATCTAAAATAAATCATCATTTATCTATCCCTTAGCCGAAATTTTAAAAGAATTTAAACTCCTCCCTTAGTGACTTAATGCCGTCCACTTCTACCTATCTTGTAGCAAAAATAAAACTTCTTTTTGCTTTCCTTGTGGCTCGAACACAAGCCCAATTGCATATGTAGATGGCGTCACATGCTAGGCCCTTAAGTGGCGCCTTATAGCCACTTTTCCAAGCCCAATTGTGTGTCAAATTCCCTCTACTAATTTTCTTAAGGCCAACTTGTTTTAGTTTCCTCTTTTAAACCTAACATTTCTAAAACATTTCCTTACATTTCCAAGTTTCCAAAAATGTTCACTTTCCTCTTTTAAACTTAACATTTCCAAGTTTCCAAAAATGTTCACCATACATTCATAACACATAAGACATGCCATTTCGTATAATTAAATAAAAAAATGCATAAGCCCATTTTCAGGGTGTTACAGTTTTACCCCTTTAAAATAATTTCGTCCTCAAAATTTCCTGGCTAAAATAAATGAGGGTATTGCTGTTGCATTGCCTCTTCTGGCTCCCATGAAGCTTCCTCCGATCCATGATTGTGCCACAACACTTTGACTAGGGGAACTGACTTCCTCCGTAATATTTTCACGTCTCGTTCCAAGATCTGAATCGGCTCTTCCTCGTAGGATAAGTCTGGCCTTAGCTCTACTTCTTCAACTGGTACTACATGAGATGGATCCGATCGGTAGCGACGTAGCATGGATACATGGAATACGTCTTGCATCTGCTGCAACGCTGGTGGCAACTCTAGCTGGTATGCCACTGGTCCAACTCGCTTCAACACTCGATAGGGTCCTATAAACCTTGGACATAACTTCCCTTTGCGACCAAATCTCATCACCTTCTTCCAAGGCGAAACCTTAAGGAATACTTGGTCTCCCACATCAAATTCGATTTCCTTCCGTTTAAGATCTGCGTACGACTTCTGCCTATTAGATTCTTCCTTCAAATGTGCATGAATTATCTCAACCTTCTTTTCAGACTCTGCTACTAATTCTTGTCCCAAAACTCGACGTTCCCCTAATTCAGTCCAACACGTAGGAGTTCGACACCTCTGACCATACAACGCTTCATACGGTGCCATCCGAATGCTAGCTTGATAGCTGTTGTTGTACGCAAATTCCGCTAGAGGCAAATATTCTTCCCAACTTCCTCTGAAATCCATCACACAGCCCCTCAACATATCTTCTAACACCTGGATTACCCGTTCAGACTGCCTGTCTGATTGTGGATGAAAAGCCGTAGTGAAATCCAATTTAGTGCCTAAAGCTTGATGAAGTGCCCTCCAAAATCGAGACATAAATCTTGGGTCTCTATTTGAAATGATAGACACCGGCACTCCATGTAGCCTCACAATTTCTGAAGAGAATAATCAACTCTTACTGGGATAAAGTGCACGGACTTGGTTAGACGGTCCACTATTACCCATACCGAGTCCTTTTTAGTAGGCGTAAGGGGAAGCCCACTAACGAAGTCCATGGTAATTCTCTCCCACTTCCACTGCAGAATCATGATTGGCTGAAGCAACCCTGACGGAACCTGGTGTTCAGCCTTAACTTGCTGACACGTTAGACACTTGTCGACAAATTCTGTAACTTCCTTTTTCAGACCAGGCCACCAAAACTGTTCTCTCAAGTCTCTATACAACTTAGTGCCCCCAGGATGCATAGCATAAGGGCTACTATGCAATTCTTGAAGAATCCTTTGTCTAAGTTCCTTATTCTCAGGCATACAGACCTTCCTCTTGAAACACAACACTCCTTCACCATTAATGCCATAATCTTTCAACTCTCCATTCTGTACTTGTTGTAGCTTAGCAATTAAGTCCTTATCAGCCAACTGTCCCTCTTTCACCTCATTCAACCACGTTGGCTTGACTTGTAACTCTGCCAACAGGCTTCCATCATCATACAAACTCAAGTGTTCGAACATCGCCCTTAGATCCGACACAACCTTCCGACTTAGGGCATCCGCCACAACATTTGCCTTACCCGGATGATACTCTATAGAACAGTCGTAATCTTTCAGTAATTCAACCCACCTTCGCTGCCTCAAGTTTAACTCCTTCTGAGTCAGCAAATACTTAAGGCTCTTGTGGTCTGTGTAGATCGTCGACTTTTCGCCATAAAGATAGTGCCTCCATACCTTAAGGGCGAAGACCACTACAGCCAATTCCAAGTCGTGAGTCGGGTAGTTAACCTCGTGTGGCCTTAACTGTCGGGACGCATAAGCGACTACTTTACCATCCTGTATCAGAACACATCCTAATCCCGTATGCGAAGCGTCACAGTACACCACAAAATCCTTTCCTGCCTTCGGCTGAACTAACACTGGAGCTTTAGTCAAAACCCTCTTGAGCTTTTCAAAGCTCTCGTGCTGCTTATCCGTCCATACAAAGGGTACTTCCTTCCTTAACAACTTTGTTAAAGGGGCGGCTATCGACGAGAATCCTTCTACAAACCTTCTGTAGTAGCCTGCCAATCCCAAGAAACTGCGAATCTTCGCCACCGACTTAGGTGGTTTCCAATCCAACACTGCTTCGATCTTTCTAGGATCCACCCTTATTCCTTCGGCAGACACCACATGCCCTAAGAAAGCAACTTCCCTAAGCCAAAATTCACACTTGCTGAATTTGGCATAAGCTTCTTTTCTCTTAACACTTGCAACACAATCCGGAGATGCTCATCATGGTCCTCTTCAGTCTTGGAGTACACTAGGATGTTGTCGATGAACACAACGACAAATCGATCCAAATAGGGTTGAAAAACCTGGTTCATCATATCCATGAACGCGACTGGGGCATTGGTTAACCCGAACGGAATTACTACAAACTCAAAATGGCCGTATCTTGTCCTAAAGGCTGTCTTATGGATATCGGCCCCCCTTTACCTTCAACTGATGATATCCTGACCTTAAGTCGATCTTCGAGAACACTGCCGCCCCCTTAAGCTGATCGAACAAGTCATCAATTCTTAGTAAAGGATACTTGTTCTTGATGGTCAGCTTATTCAACTGACGATAATCTATGCATATTCGCATAGTTCCGTCCTTCTTCTTCACAAACAGGACCGGTGCTCCCCACGGAGACACACTAGGCCGGATAAACCCACGGTCAAGTAATTCCTGAATTTGAGCCTTGAGCTCAACTAACTCTTTTGGCACCATTCGGTATGGAGCGATTGACACAGGAGCTATTCCCAGTAGCAAGTCTATTCCAAATTCCACCTCCCTATCTGGGGGTATTCCGGGTAACTCCTCCGAAAAAACATCCATGAAGTCCCTTACTGTTCTAACTCCACGAATTCCCTCTTCCTTCGCATCCACAGTACTAACAAAGGCCAAAAATGCCTTGCATCCTTTCCGAACCATTTTCTCCGCCTTCAATGCTGAAACTACGTTAGACAAGTAGTTTCTTCTTTCTCCTATCATTATTACCACTTCATCTTCCAGGGTCCTTAGTTCCATTCATTTAGCTGCACAATCCAACACGGCCCGGTGCTCTACTAACCAATCCATACCAAGTATGAGGTCAAATTCTCCGAAGGGTAATCCATTAAGTCAGCCCGAAAGCTCACTCCCTAAATTTCTAGGGATACACTCCGAAAGATCTTATCCACCACTACAGTTTGGCCTAATGGGCTTGCTACAGTCATCTCCCTATCAGAAAGTTTAGAGTCTAGGCCTAGTGTTTCCACTACACTACATGCAACATAAGAATGGGTCGAGCCCACATCAATAAGAGCAAAATAGGGCTTGCCATGAATGAGGAACGTACCGGTTATGACGTCCGGTGCGTCTCTATCCTCCCTGCGGTGAACCGTATAAACCAAACTCGACTGTCTTGCCTCAGTATTAGCAGCACCTCGGCCCAGTGTTCCACGTCCTCTACCAGCACTATTTCCTCGATTATTCGGACCACGACCTCGCTGAGGCTGCTGTCCACCTCTACCAGCCTGATTAACATTCTGAGCTACTGGTTGATTCCCATCTGGTCTCATCAGATAGTCCTTGATCATATGGTCCTTTGACCCACATCTGAAACATCCACCTGTCTTCTTCCAGCATTGACCTAAGTGTTTCTTCCCACACTGCTCACAAGTATGGTATTGCCCTCTAGTACCAGTTTGCTGACTTCGTGGCCCATCAGCTCTAGGCCTTTTCTGAGCATTCCCAGAAGATCTAGATGACCCAAATCCTCTCTTCTGCTTATTCTAGTCCGTGTTCTGCCTCACAGAGTCCTTAATTCCTTCCGCTATCTTAGCTTTCTTTACTAAAGCAGAAAACTCCCGCTCTTGATGTGGAGTGACTAACAATCTTAGGTCATCCCTTAGTCTGTCCTCAAATCGAACACACCGCTCATGTCTGTTGCCATGACTCCTCGAGCATACCGGCTTAACCTAAAAAATTCAGCTTCATACGCTGCTACTGACTTGTTCCCTTGAACCAGCCCCAAAAACGCCTTCCTCTGCTCATCAATATAACGTGTGCTAACATACTTCTTCTGATATGCTGCCTTAACATATTCCTAGGTCAGATCCTCAGCTGTGGCACCATTCCGAACTGTTAACCACCATTGATACGCTTCATCGCGTAGCAGTGCCACCATTCCTTTCAACTTTTCTTCAAGAGTTAGATCGAGGTCATCCATAATGCGCTCGGTCGCCTCCAACCAGTATCAGCTGTACTGGGTGCCACACCAGATATTCCACGGAACACCTCAGCTCCGTTAGCTCGGAGTCGCTCGGTCTGATTTTGAGCTCCCATATTCCCTCCAAAGACCACCACCATTTCAAGAACTCGCAAGACACTGCGATCTGATATCTTCTCCCGTTTGATCTTGCTGCTCAACACCAACAGCCGATGGTGGTGGTGGCGGTGGTACCTCATTCTCAGATCCTTGTCCCGATCTAACGGGTTCCGACACAATCATTCTACCTCGACCGCGTCCTCGTACATTGCGACCACATCCCCTAGAGCTTATTTCTACGATCGCGCTTTAGTCTGGTTTAAGAAATTTTATGAATTAGCCCTTATTCCACTGATTATTCATAAGAAGTTTTATGGTAGGAAGTTTAATAGGGGTTCTTTCGATCATTCAAAGTTTCAAGTCTTCTATCTTAGTTCACAGAAAAGCACATCCATTCCATAGTATCTCACATACACATTCACTCTTCGGACATTTCTGTCCGTTCCTATCCCAGGGGTATTCTCGTAATTTATTCTACAGGAGTATTTTTCGTAAGTTGTCAAAATAAGGTTCCTTGGTGTTTTTGTCACTAAGGGTATTCAAGAAATTTTTCATTCCCGGGGGTATTTTGGAAATTTTGAAATCCGAGGGTATTTTGGTATTTAACCCGGGTAAATTTGTAAATCTTGATAAATCAGGGGTACTTTGGAATTTATAAAACTTGAGGGTTGTTTTTGAGAATTTGTTTTCCAAATTAGTGTTGTTGCAAAAATTTTTGAAGATCGGGGGTCGTTTTGGTAATTTTGTAACTCGGGGGTATTTCGGTAATTTGCAGGTTAGGGGTAATTTCGTAAATTTTTTTCCATAATCAAGGTATTTTGATATTTTGTAAATTTAGGGTTTTTGAAAAAAGTAATGAAATTTTGATAAGAACTGTGGGTATTTTGAAAATTCATAAACCAAGGGCATTTTTGTAATTTTACCACTAGGGGTATTTTAGTAATTTTACAAATTAAGAAGAATATTTCAGAAAAATTTTACAGAATAGTCTTTACAAATCAAAAGGATAATTTAGTAATTTAAAAAAAAACTAGGGTTTCTATAAAAATACGGCTAGTCCCTTTCAAGTTTTAGTTAGGGGTTTAGCCCGTGTATAAGTCCTCTTGGTTAGGGTGAACCGAGGCTACGCACCAGGTAGGATTCGAGTGGAGAGGAGGTGAGTCATGCGGACTTCTTAAATACCAAGCTCCCACCGAAACCAATCCTAGACATGCGCACCATGGTTGCCACACCTTAACTCGGCGACTTAACCACAGGTTTGTTTAATTAGGCATTTAAGTCTTATGTAATTGTTGGGGTAACTAGCCCTAGGGTTCAAGTACCTATCACACTAATCTACGTTCCATTCCATTTATACCCCTTCTACAAGTCATAATATAAATCACACAAGAGATCGGAGTACTTACCTGGTGGATTTCGGGTTGGAGACTTAGTGGGCCATGTCAGAAAATCCTGCTTAATTCACAAAAATTCTTTTTGGGCTTAACTTTGAAAATGTTTTGGGCCTTAAACCCAAGGCCGAGAGTTTAAAACTGGGCTCTGATACCAAACTAAAACACCCCAAACCCAGCCCACGAGCCTTGACCGGATCTGGTATGTTTCCCGGTGTAAACCGTTTCAAATTCTTTTGTTATTTAGGAAAAACTTGTGTGTTTTGAACGAAAGATTGTTTTGCGTTGGGCTTGAGTTGAAAACAAGTTTATTCCATTATTAAAATCCTTTACTTTAGGTGACAAAATGTTTAGGCTTTGTTCTAAAATAAATTTACTTAATCTTTTAATAAATAAAAGATTGTAAGCTTAATAAATAAAAGCAAAGTAAAGTAGTTCTACTATGGCCTTATTACATCAAATAATTCCCAAAAAAAAAGAAAAATAAACTCAAAGTACTCAAAATAAAAAGAGTCCAAAATAAAGAAAAATCTGAACTTCACATGGCCTCCACTAAGCTCCTGCCGACCCGGCCCATCACTGATCGTCACCTGAAAAGTAATCCCACAAGGGGTGAGTTAAACAGACTCAATGTGTAACCAACACTAAAATTTAATAATTCGGCATATGTTCACATATTACATGCATATTCATATAATGATAGGAAATAATGATGCAACCCAACCCAAACCTATATGCCATCCGCTACACATCACCGTACCATCCTCGCACAATGTGGGGACTAATAAGTCAACCCTCCATCCGCTACACACCATTGAAGGCGTCATTGCAATCGGCGTGCTCATCGCCTCTTATAAAATTCGTGGTCTTAGGTCACCACATTCGGATATCGTGGTCTTAGGTCACCACATTCGGTATCGTGGTCTTAGGTCACCACATTCGATTATCGTGGTCTTAGGTCACCACATTCACTTCCCCTTTTCATATAACCCATATGCCCCATATCATACATATCATGCATTAACATGCCAAATTCTTATTTCACATTCTTATAATGTCACATGTGTGTTGTAATCGATATTTAACATAATCCTAGTAGGCGTAGGAAACGTACCTAAGTACTTTGTACCATGACATGGTACCTTAGCCATATTCACATTCTTATACACATACTTATATTAAACATTGCCATAAAACTTATTAAGAAAATAGTGTGGGGTACACACCTGATTCGCTTAACAAATTCGATGAAATCCCGAAAAGCTTGATCTAATGCCTTAGATCTTAAATCTCTACATTTAATCAATCATTTAATACTTAGTAAAGAGCCATTCGACCATAAATCCAAATCCTAGTAGGATTAGTACACTAAAACTTACCTTGGTGCCAAATCCCAAAATCTTCACTATACTCTTCTTGTATTCGGCCAAGCTTTAAATCACTTTAACAAATTAGTTTCGGCCTTTTTAAATGAAAAATAGATCTTAATCAATAATTAAGGCCTTGGCTGAATGTACATATGGACTCACCTTGTGGATCTAAATCCCGAAAACACTACTTGACTGTGGAGATGTCGAAATACCTATGGCCACATGTTAGATCAAATTTTCCAATCATTAAATCACAATAGAATGGCCTATGGCTGAATGCCTTAAGCTCTTACCTTAGATCCTATAAGTCCCGAAATATCCTTCTCCCTTTATAGTCGACAATGGCAGACAAATCCCGAAAGATCCTATGTAGTTTCGACAATCCACAGATATTGATGGGATTAATTCTTAACTTTATGCTAAAATAAGGGAAAAGACTGAAGATCGAATAATCATGGATCTTACCTTTACTTGAAGAAATCGACAGCACCTATGCTTAAAACTCCTCAAGGATATTCGGCTATGGCCTTGATGTGGATCACAATTTCGGCTCTTAAGGCTTAATGAGAAATCGGCTAGGGCTAAGAGAACCTGCTTCGGCTTTTGGAAGGTTGAGAGAAAAGAAAAAGGAAGAGAAGAAAGGTGAAGAAATCGGCTTGCTTTGCTAGAGTTTCGGTTTTGGCAAAATAGCAGAGAAGAGAGGATTTTTCTAGGAAATTTCGGCAGAGAGAAAAGGAGAAAGAAAGAATGATGAATGGCCTCTCTTTTCCTCCTATTGCCGAAATTACTAGGCCTGGTGTCCCTTACTTGGCCATCACTTCTCTTATCTTTATCACTTTATTTAAAAATTAAAGAATAATCCCTCAATTATCCCTTTGAAAATAATCTAAAATAAATCATCATTTATCTACCCCTTAGCCAAAATTTTAAAAGAATTTAAACTCCTCCCTTAGTGCCTTAATGCCGTCCACTTCTACCTATCTTGTAGCAAAAATAAAACTTCTTTTTGCTTTCCTTGTGGCTCGAACACAAGCCCAATTGCATATGTAGATGGCGTCACATGCTAGGCCCTTAAGTGGCGCCTTATAGCCACTTTTCCAAGCCCAATTGTGTGTCAAATTCCCTATACTAATTTTCTTAAGGCCACCTTGTTTTAGTTTCCTCTTTTAAACCTAACATTTCTAAAACATTTCCTTACATTTCCAAGTTTCCAAAAATGTTCACTTTCCTCTTTTAAACTTAACATTTCCAAGTTTCCAAAAATGTTCACCATACATTCATAACACATAAGACATGCCATTTCGTATAATTAAATAAAAAAAATGCATAAGCCCATCTTCAGGGTGTTACACAGGTTGGAGGAACCACCCAAATTTTTCGTGGGGAGGACAAGGAAATTAAAGGTAGTAACCTCCTCCAAATTACCAAAATCAACCTTATCCACCGAAAAAGAAGCCAAGTCTTGAAGAGATGCTGAAAAAGTTCATGGCAGACACAGATGCCCGTCTCCGGAGAACTGATACAACACTTGATAACCAAGAAATATCGATCAAAGAAATCAAGGAACAAGTCGGGAAAATCACAAGGTCAGTGGGACATCTCACAAAGCTTGTTTTAGAACGTCAACAGAGACATCTACCAAGCAACACAGAAATAAACCCAAAAGAATAGATACAAGCCATCACATCTCAAGAGGATACAAAGGTAGACAAGCCCACCTCAGTACAAGAAACCAAGGAAGAAACATGTAAAATAGAGGTAGCATAAGAAAAACCAGTAATTAAAGAGTACCAACCTCCAATACCTTATCCCAAAGCATTGAAAAGAGATGATTCAGAAGAACAATTCGGTAAGTTTCTAAAACTTCTAAAGAAATTACACATTAACTTACCTCTTCTTGAAGCTCTTTTTTAGATGCCCGACTCAAGGAGATTTTTAAGACAGCCCTTAACGAAAAAACGCAAAATAGATGAAGAGCACCATGTGGAACTTAACGCAACATGCTCAGCAATGCTACAAAACTGACTACCGCAGAAATTAAAAGATCTAGGGAGTTTTATGATTCCATGTTTAATTGGTAGTTTAACTATTGATAATGCGTTAGCTGATTTAGGGGCAAGTATAAATGTCATGCCTTATGCACTGTTTAAACGACTAGGTCTAGGGAAGCCCAAACAAACTAGGATGAGTATCCAACTAGATGATAAAACTATTAGAATTCCTAGTGGAATTATTGAAGACGTTTTAGTAAAAATCGATAAATTCGTTTTCCCAGTAGATTTTGTTGTTTTAGACATGGATGAGGGAAATTCAATCCCTTTAATTTTAGGAAGACCTTTTCTTGCAACTGCCAAGACTAAAATTGATGTTACCACATGAGAACTTATACTTCGTGTAGGAGATGAATTAGTCAATCTTCAAGCTCTCGACTCAGCCAAAACAACAGAAGATGAAGGTAAGAAAGTCGTTTTAATAGATAATCAAATATTCAAACTTCATCGCAGGAAACATCACAAAGCATCAAAACTGAGCCAACACAAAATCGTACGATCAACAATTTAGAAGAGCAGAAGATACACACCAAAGAAAAGCCAGATCCACATGAAGTAAAACCTAAGGAACCACCAGAAGAGCTCATAGAGACATCAAATCACTTTAAAATAGAAGATCAAGTGCTGTTAGATAAAGCCGATCCTTACATCAGTTCAACAGAACTGAAGAAAAAGGAGGAAATACTCTTTCAAGTACACGATGTTTTCCCACACGAAATAGTCGAGGTAAGCAATCCAATGTTCATCAATTTCAAGGTAAACTCTTCTCGACCTAAACTTTGTCACGAAAATAAAACTATCAGTAAGAGGGAAAATATTCAAACCTTTAAACCTCCCTAAAATCTTCAAGGTCTAGGACAGTCTAGCTTAAGACTATAAACGAGCTCTTCTCAGGAGGCAACCCAAGCACTAACACTTTTTATCTTTCAAAATTATTTTTTTCTTTTCTTTCCTTTTCTCTTCTCTCTCCACATCTAAAAAAAAGATGCAGGTTTCCAGGCCACACGGTCGTGCCCGTGTGGACCACCAGAACCACCACATTGACAGAGTAGAGCCGTACAAGTCAGTCCAACCACCCCCCAACATCCCGGATCCAACTACCCACAGCACGGGCACCAACAAAAATAGCACAGTCGTGCCTCACAACCGTGCTAAGACACTGACTTATTGAGCACGGGCAGACTATGCCCGTGCAATCCATCCGTGCTCACATCCTGGCCTTTTAGGAACGGGTGTGCAACCCAACAAAACGGGCGTGGAAGAACAATACACCCCACAACACGGCCGTACGATACGGCCGTGTGAATCGACACACCCTCGGTACACGAGCGTGGGAACGTGCCAGATTTGAAATCCTATTTAAATCCCCATAGCCCTTCGTCTTTTTCCCATCTTCTTTCTTATTCATTCTTTCTCTTTTCTTTCAAATTTTTCTTCCTATTCATAGAAAAGGTCCAAGACTCTTGAGCAACACAATGATCATGCCGAAGAAACGTAAGCATCGTCTCCTCAAAAGAGACCTCAACATAAGTTCATGCCGGAAGCTTCACTTAATTGACACGCCAAGGGTTTTCGAAACCTTTTTAGTTCTATTTTTCTTTTCTCGTCTCCTTTATTTTCCTTATCTATACTTCTTTTCTACTTAATTTAATTTATTTCATTTTAGTTTCTTGGTTTTAGGTTCTAAAGGCTGCTAGGGAATCACACACCATAGCTTCAAGGTCACACCCACTTCGCAAACCATCCAACAATAAGGACTCCTTAGTCTATTAGTCTTTTCTTTCAATTTCAGTTTTCTTCTTAGTCTCCTTCTTTTTATTTCCTTAATCTTTAAATATATTATTAGTATATTATTATTTCTCTAGATCTCTTGGCTATATCTTCACAGGCTACCTAATTTCTTCATCTAGCAAATTGCTTTTCGATAGCCACTCCACCAGGCCCATAGAAAACACCACCACTGCCACCAAAGACGCTAGGGATCATCCAGATTTCAGGGAGTATTACTTTCCCCACTTCTCTATTTGATTTGGCATCTAATTATCATTATCAATCTTTGTACATTGAGGGCAATGTACATCTTAAGTGTGGGGGTAATAGTGCCTAACTTTTTGCATAATTCTCAAAACCCTGAAATTAGTCTTGATCTTATGTATTTTTCTCATATTACTAATTAGGATGAAATTTCTAATGATTCATGATTCTTGTCAATATGTTTTAGAATAAGTCTTAGTTAATTGTGCATTGATAATTGGAAACACGAAAATTTATATACTTTTTCAAGCCCTTTTTGACCCAGGTTCATGTGGTTTCGCGTAAATTCTTGTCGAAAAATAACTAAATATTATAAAATAATTAAATTGTTTTAAAAATATGAACATGATGAATTTTAATTAATTTTATAGTTAATTTTTTTAACTTTGACAATTTTCGACAGATTCACACAAAGGGCGAAAATCAGCTCAGTAGACACTGCTCGAAGAACAAAACCGAGGAGCAGTTTGAAGAGTCAAGGAAAACTTATTTCCAGTCCAAGACGGTCCAATTATGAAGATTTAATCATAATATAATTAATTTTAATTTATTCCCAATTTAATTTGGGCTAAATAAATTATTTTTAATTAATTATGGAAAAAGGGGCTAGTTGAACCGCATCAGTTGAACCGAACCGACTGAACCGAACCAAGCATCAATTGGGCAGCCCAAACCGTCCAGAATGAAGGCCCAAATAATCTTATTAGCTGATTAATTCAGCTTGCAAAGGATTCCTTGAAGATCTTTCAAAATCCCATTCAAACCCCTCCAAAATTCAAGACTTTAAAGATTTGCCCATGCTATATTTAGCAAAGTTGAATCTTTCAACTTTGCCACATGGGATGGCTGGCCAAGGGAGCCTCTTTTGCTGCTGATATTTTCTATTTTTAGCAACCTTTATCACATATAAATACAGCCCCTAGCTACTCATTCTAAACACACCTCAAGCATCCAACATTCTCCTCTCTCACTTTCTCTCAATTCCATTTTCTCTTCTCCCTTTTTGGTGTTCTTGTGCCGATTTCCCCTCTTGGAAAAGAGGTGTTTTCCAGCCATTCGAAGCATAAATAGAAGTGTTCATAAGCCCCCTTGATAGCCGAGGACAACGAAGAACGAAGAAGGGATCAATCAGACAAGCCACGGAGAGCCACCAGATTTGTTTCTTGTTTCCTATCACTTTAAATTATTTGTTGTTGTTTTGACAAACATGCTTATGAATATTCATGCTTTTGAAATGTTTAATTTGATCAATTTAGCTTGAATTTAATTCGTGTTGGGTTGATTTCATTTCGCCCTCTTAGATTATTAAAATTGTGTTTATGTTGTTAAAGGCCTTGGTGAAATGTTTGATTAAGTAAAATCATGTTAAGTTATCTGGCATTATAATTGTTTAGATAGCTTATGGGTTAATTATTTAAATGCATTTAAATTTTAATTAATGGACACAATACTTAATCTGTGCATGTTTAATTCTTCTAAGGTAGCTGAAGATTAAATTAGCATTGTATTTGACGATATGTATGCCTTGCATAACTTGCAGGATTTTTGTGATTAAATTGTTTCAAGGTAAAAATACTTTGTTACTTCACATGATATTTTATATGCTTGTTAGGTTGAATTAATCGTTTGAATTGACATAGGAATATGCGAGAGATTGTTTAATTTAATAAGTATGTATGTGCAATAACATGTTTACTTTTATAAATCTGTTTTATCGGTCGAATTGATATAGGAATATGTACAAGAGATGAATGGATTTTTATTTGTAAGTATGTTCATAAGTTAGCAGATTACCTAGTTGCCATATTTTAACGAGTATAAACACAAGCTTAATAATTCTAAGGTAAGAAATGTTATTAATCCAACACAATTATATCATCTTGACTAAAATCAGTTTTTGAAATCGTGCACTAGAACTTTGTTTTATTTTATTTTTACTTTGTTTTTCTTTTCGTTTTTAAATATTTCTCAAAACCAACTATTTTTCGGTCACCAAAGTGTTTGAAATCATTTTCATAAATAATTCTTTTACAATCCCTGTGGGTACGATAACTGGACATTTACTTGTTACTTTATTACTTGTTACGATTGTGTACACTTGCACATTTCCACCGTTCCAAGTTTTTGGTGCCGTTGCCGGGGACTGTTTTCAAAGCCATTATTTGTGATTTTTTTTTACATTTTGGTTTATTTATTTTTGTTAAAATTTTTACTTACTCAACTTTTCTGTGATTATTTCAGGTGTGTATGAGTATTGACCAGATTATTGACTTACTCCCTGTGGACCCTAAAATAGAACGAACCTTTCGACAACGATGGAGACAAGCGAACCAGAGAAGGACTGAAGAGATGAATTTCAAGAATATGAACTAAGGAAATGGAGCAAACCCTGCTCAGAATCCTATCCTTATTGCTGATGATAGGGATAGAGCCTTAAGACAATATGCCATGCCAATATTTAACGATCTTAATTCGGGTATTAGGAGACCCAAAATCGAGGCACAACAATTCGAGTTGAAGCCAGTCATGTTCCAGATGCTGCAGACAGTGGGCCAATTCAGCGGAATGCCTACTGAAGATCCTCATCTTCACTTAAGACTATTCATGTAAGTAAGCAATTCTTTCAAGTTAGTTGGAGTTTTCGAAGATGCCTTACGATTGAAGTTGTTCCCATATTCGTAAAGGGACAGAGCCCGTGCCTGGTTGAATTCAATGCCACCGAACTCTATTTCTACATGGCAAGAGTTAGCCGAGAGATTCCTCATGAAGTATTTTTCGCCTAGCAAAAATGCTAAGCTAAGGAACGAGATCACTTCTTTCCACCAAATGGATGACGAGTCCTTGTATGAGGCATGGGAAAGATTTAAAGAGTTATTATGAAAATACCCTCATCATGGAATTCCTCATTGCATTCAACTTGAGACATTCTATAATGGTCTCAATGCTCACACAAAGATGGTAGTGGACGCCTATGCTAATGGTGCTCTCCTTTCTAAGTCTTATAATGAGGCTTATGAAATTATCGAGAGGATTGCCAGCAACAACTATCAATGGCCAAATAGTCGAGCAACATTAGGAAGATGAGTCACTGGAATTCATGAAGTAGACGCTCTTACTTTACTCGCATCTCAGGTATCATCGATATCCTCAATGCTTAAAAATCTTACTACTAATGGGTCTACTAGTTTTGCAGCACAGCCGCCTAATCAATTTGAGAATATAGCCTGTGTGTATTGTGGAGAGGGACATTTGTTTGAAGAATGTCCGTCGAACCCAGAATCTGTGTACTACATGGGTAATTAGAACCAAAACCGAGAAAGGCAAGGGCTGCAATCAAATTTTTATAACCCATCGTGGAGGAACCATTTAAATTTTTCCTGGAGTAACCAAGGGGCTGGAACTAGTAC
Source organism: Gossypium rotundifolium (assembly GCA_025506655.1). Classification (NCBI taxonomy): domain Eukaryota; kingdom Viridiplantae; phylum Streptophyta; class Magnoliopsida; order Malvales; family Malvaceae; genus Gossypium; species Gossypium rotundifolium. The sequence continues at coordinate 108,620,520 of CP106722.1, forward strand.
CACTTACACCCAACCCAGACTGACCCAGCCACCTAATTTTTCTTAACAAGTTCAGAAACCAGTTCAAGCTGAAGCATTTAATAGCCTAGAAAGTTTGCTAAAGACATATCTAGCAAAGAATGATGCTTTAATCCAGAGCCAAGTAGCTACATTAAAGAATTTGGAGAACCAAGTGGGCTAGCTTGAAATTGAACTTAGGAACCGACCACAAGGTGCTTTACCTAGTGACACAAAAAATCTGAGAAATCCAGGGAAGGAACATTGCAAAGCGTTGCAATTGAGGAGCGGAAAGATAGTAGAGCCCAACACTGTCGAAGTTGAAAAGGAACAAGTTGATGTTCAAGACTCAGAAGTTTAACCGAGTGTTGAAACCCCAATTTTACCAGAACCGATATCTGCAAAACCATGCAAAGTAACCTTAGGACCAGTCAATTCTAATCAACCAACAATGTCGTCAGATACAGAATTACCACCAAAGGCGAATCAACCAGAACCAGTTCCAGTAATGAAACCACCACCACCCTACCCTCAAAGACTTTAGAAGCCGAAGTAGGAGATTCAATTCAGGAAGTTCCTTGACGTACTCAAGCAACTACACATCAACATCCCATTGGTCGAAGCACTTGAGCAAATGCCGAACTACGTCAAGTTCATGAAGGATATCTTGTCAAAGAAACAAAGACTTAGAGAATTTGAGACGGTAGCTCTGACGAAGGAATACAGTGCATATCTTCAGAACAAACTACCCTCAAAGTTGAATGATCCTGGATGTTTCACCATACCATGCAACATTGGATCAACTTATTTGTAGTAAAGCATTATGTGACTTAGGTGAAAGTATCAACTTGATGCCTATGTCAATATTTAGGAAGTTGGGGATAGGAGAAGTTAGACCAACTACGATTACACTTCAACTAGCAGATCGATCCTTAGAGCATCTAGAAGGAAAAATCGAGGACGTATTGGTATGTATAGATAAGTTAATCTTCCCTGCTGACTTTGTAATTCTAGATTTTGTAGTAGATAAAGAAGTGCCAATCATTCTAGGAAGACCATTCTTAGCAACTGGAAGGACCCTTATTGATGTGCAGAAAGGCGAGCTGACTATGCGTGTTCAAGATGATCAGGTAACATTTAATATTTTTAAGTCAATGCGATTTCCTGACACAATGGATGATTGTTCTGCAGTAGACGATTTAGAGGAACTAATAGTAGAGAAAGAACTTAACTGCATTGAGGACCCCGTTGGAAAGAATTTTGACGTCGGATCCCCCAAATAAGGAAGAGGAGGACGAATACTCAACTTTCCTAGAAGCTAATCAAAAGGGATTTAATCCACAATCCCGTTTTGAATCTTTGGAGTTGGAGAAAAGAGATTATATGCAGCCAAAAGCATCAATCGAGGAGCCACCTAAATTAAAACTCAAGGTATTACCTTCACACTTAAAATATGTTTATTTAGGTAACGCCTCTACTCTGCCTGTGATTGTTTTAGCGGAATTAACTACGAAACAAGAAGAGAAACTTATTATAGTTTTGAAACAATTCAAGAAGGCTTTCGGATGGACCATAGCCGATATTCGTGGTATTAGCCCATCTATATGCATGCACAAGATCATATTAGAAGATGGTGAGAGAGGAACAATTGATGGACAACGGAGACTAAACCCCATCAAGAAAGATGTAGTAAAAAAAAGAAATTATCAAGTGGTTGGATGCGGGTATAATTTACCCCATCTCAGCCAGTTCATGGGTGAGTCTAGTCCAGTGCGTGCCGAAGAAAGGAGGTATCACGGTCGTGGAGAATGAGAACAATGAGTTGATACCAACTAGGACAGTTACGGGATGGAGAATCTGTATCGATTATCGGAAGCTAAACAAGGCGATTAGGAAAGATCACTTTCCTGTGCTATTTTTGGACCAGATGCTAGATAGACTCGCAGGACGAGATTACTACTATTTTTTCGATGGATACTCAGGGTATAATCAGATTACAGTAGCACCAGAAGATCAACACAAAATGACATTCACCTATTCGTACGGTACATTTGCATTTAGATGCATGCCATTTGGTTTATGTAATGCACCAGCTACATTTCAAATATGTATGATGTCTATTTTTACTGACATGGTTGAGAAGTATTTGGAAGTTTTCATGGACGATTTCTCAGTATTTGGAGATACTTATGAGGATTTCTTAGCCAATCTAGCGAAGGTACTAAGGCGATGCGAAGAAATAAATCTTGTACTCAACTGGGAAAAATGCCATTTTATGGTACAAGAAGGAATTGTTCTAGGTCATCGGATAACGAGACATGGGATCGAGGTAGACAAAGCAAAAGTAGATGTTATCGAGAAAATCCCACCTCCAACATCTGTAAAAGGTGTTAGGAGCTTTTTGGGTCACGCCGGTTTTTATCGAAGATTTATCAAAGACTTCTCCAAAGTGGCTAAACCCTTATACAAGCTCTTGGAGAAAGATTCAATATTCAAGTTTAATGAGGAATGCTTAAAAGCCTTCAACAATCTGAAGAGTCGATTAGTCACAGCACCCATAATCGTCACACCAGACTGGGATTCGCCATTCATATTGATATGTGACGCAAGTGACTTCGCCATTGAAGCTGTCATGGGCCAGCGAAGGAACAAAGTTTTTCATCCTATCTACTACGCAAGTAGAACTCTAACCGGAACTCAACTGAACTATAAGGTAACAGAAAAAGAGTTACTTGCTATTGTGTTTGCTTTCGACAAGTTTCGATCTTATCTTGTAGGTACCAAAGTGATCGTTTATACGGACCACTCTGCGATTAAGTATTTATTAGCCAAGAAAGATGCTAAGCTGAGATTGATCCGGTGGGTACTTTTACTTCAAGAGTTCGATCTAGAAATTCAAGATCGAAGGGGAGTAGAAAACCAAGTAGTGGATCACTTGTCCAGATTAGAGCCACAAGAGGAAAACTCTCTGCTTTTACTGATCCAAGAGACATTTCTAGATGAACACATACTAAAGTTAAATCATGCCTACAATACTCCTTGGTTTGCTGATTTTGCTAACTATTTAGCTTGTGGTTTGATGCCGATTGATAAAACATATCAGTAAAGAAAAAAGTTTCTTCACGATGTGAATTACTATTTTTGGGAGGAGCCATATTTGTTCAAAAGGTGTGCAGATCAGATGAATAGAAGATGTATGGTCGAAGATGAAATACCGAAGATTTTATACCACTGTCACTCAGCTCCTAGTGGGGGACACTTTGGAGGTACTCGTACAACAGCCAAAGTATTACAAGCTGGATTCTTTTGGCCAACACTATTCAAGGATGCATATGCCTATGTGAAGAGTTGTGATCGATGTCAGAGGGTTGGAAATGTCACTAATAGAAATGAGATGCCTCGAACAAATATCATTGAGGTAGAATTGTTTGATGTTTGGGGTATTGACTTTCTTGGTCCTTTCTCGCCATCTTTTGGTCACAAGTACATATTGGTAGCAGTAGACTATGTGTCCAAATGGGTCGAGGCTGAAGCGCATCCGACGAACGATGCCAAGATTGTGATGAAATTCTTACAGAAACACGTGTTCACAAGGTTTGGAACCCCTAGAGCTATTATCAGCGATGAAGGGACCCACTTTGTGAACAAGTGGTTAAAATGGTTGCTAGATAAACATGGAGTGAAACACAAGGTTGCTACAGCTTACCATCTGTAGACAAATGGGCAAGCTGAGCTAGCAAATAAAGAGATCAAAGGCATACTTGAGAAGGTAGTTTGCTCGAACCGACGAGATTGGTCCAAGAGACTAGATGATGCTTTATGGGCTTCGAGCGATATATAAGACACCCTTAGAAATGTCACCCTACAGGTTGGTCTTTGGGAAAGCATGTCATCTACCTCTGGAGTTAGAGCATAGAGCTTACTAGGCTTTTCGACAACTCAATTTGGATCTCAAGCCTGCTAAAGAGAAAAGAATGCTCCAACTCAACGAGATAGAGGAATTTCAAATGTTCTCATATGAAAATGCCAAATTACTCAAAGAAAGACTCAAGAAATGGCATGACAAGCATATCTGAGTTCAAGAATTTGAAGTAGGTCAGCAAGCCTTGTTATTTAATTCCAGATTAAAAATATTTCCTGGTAAGTTGAAGTCACGTTGGTCCGGTCCATTTACAATTCATCGTGTCTATCCATACGGAGTTATTGAACTCCAAGGTAAGAGAGGTAATTTTCAGGTCAATGCTCAGCGTTTGAAACATTATTACGGAGAAAACCCTGAACGGGATAAAATCTCGTTCATTTTATCTAACCCTTAGTTTTTATCGCTCCCAATAAGTTACTTAGGGAATATTTTCGGGTTTATTATGCTCAAATAAATTCTGTCTAGGAGATTGGGACTTAAGCGAGACCGCTTGTGACCCCTCCAATCTTTCTTGGGAATTGATTTTTGCATAATTTTCCAAAGAATTAGCCCCTAAATAGCAAAATAAATTTTTAGTTTTTCAAATAAAAAGGTCAATTTTGACCCAAGTCTTAAATTGCAACTCAATTTCAAATTTTCATTAAGTCTAAGGACTTAATTGAATTATTTTCAAAAGTTGGTTGCTATTTTCGTAAATAATAAAAACTAGGTGCCTCTTCTTGCAAATATTTTTTTAGGCATCTAAAATAAATCTTTTTAATTAATTTCATACTTATAAATTATTGATAAACTTTAATATATAATTATATTCATTATAATTTATATATTAACTTTTATCAACTTAGCTTAGTATTAGAGTTAATTTTATTTTACATTTATCTTAATAATTAAATAGCAATTGATAATTTACATGTGTTTATTTAATTATTAATTGTTGTTTATCATGAGTAAAATTAGAAGGGGACTCTTATTTTTAATCCTTAATTGTTCTAAGAGTTCTAGTCTAGTTCATACTCTTCCCTCTATAAATTGCACCATTGATGCACCCCATTCACTCATCACTCAAACTCCCATCCATCAAAGCACCAAGTTCCAAAAAGCCCCTAGCCATAGCTCCATTCGGCCAGCAGCTGCCTTCAGCAGACACCACACACCATTTGGCCACAAGCTTGCTACTCCAAGACATTTATGGACCACCAACCACTTGTGTCGGGCCTCGCTCTCGTCTCTCTCGCTGTGCTCTGCTGGATACCATCGCCCCACGCTAACTAGCCGTGGCCTGCTTTGTGCTGCACCTTGCTGCTTTGTGCCTAGGCGCACCTTCCTCCTTCATCCAACCTAGGCCAATCCTCCTTTAAATTTCCATCTTTTAATTCATTAAATAGTTTTACTTTATGAGTTCTTAAAATCTACAAGGAAGGTGGTTAATTATGACTCGCAAGAGAACTCGTGCCTCCGCTCAAATTGACAAAGCACAAAGAAAATTTCACTGTGAAGAAGCTAAAGTAAGGTACGAAAGTATCTTCAAAAATGAATAGATGCATCCAGAGGAAGGCTTCACATCGAAGGAAAACAACAACAGAGATTTTATGGCGCGTATTCGTCAAGTTGCTGAAGCCCTCAATTGGGAATTGTTTTGTGAAAAGAGACCAAGTGTGGGTGAGAAATTAGTTCATGTATTCTACGCAAACTTAACTTCAAGCGAATTGACTAAAGTTCCAGTCCGCGGAATAAAGGTACCAATAAATTCTAATGCTATTAATGAGTTCTTTAAATTACTTGATTTCGACAACGATGAATATTCCTCTATGTTGAGCAATATTAAGCCTGAAAATCTTCAAGAAATTCTTGAGGAACTCATAGTTCCAGGTTCCAAGTGGACTGTGTAAAAGCAAGGAACCCAAACATGTCGAAGAGAGTATTTGACACCACTTGCGAAGAATTGTGCTGTTAGACGTTCTGGCCCTCCCTATTTTCCCTTTACGATCACAATTCTGTGCTTAAAAGCAAAACTCCTTGCGGACGTAAAGAAGACAGAGTATAGTCAAGACACAATCACCGATTGGGATCTCTACCGAGTGGCCGGAGATTCTGTTCTTCAGCAACAAATTGAAGAAAGCGAGGATCCTGACGAAGCAGAGGATGAACCCACAGAAATCCCACCAGAGCAATCAAATGAGGTAAATCTAATGGAACCTGAAGCTGAACCTAACATCGAGCCCTCAATGTTTAGAGCTGCACCGTCTAGCCCAGATCGTCGTGATGAGCTGTCGAAGCTAATGGACTTAATGCAACACATGCAATGGCAGCAACAAGCCTACTGGAGATATGCAAAAATAAGAGATGACTCGATGAGGAGTGCCCTCAAGAAAATTTATAATGACCTATTTATTTTTGTGCCTGAGTTTCCAAATTTCATATTTGAACCTTTGGTGTCATCATCGAAGAGGGAGCAAGGCGATTTATGCAAAGATAATACTAATGGAGCAAAAGATGAGTCAAATTCGGAAGGATAGTCGAACAAATAAAAAAAGGGGAGGACTTCAACTTTCGTTTATTTCTTTCTTAAGTATTTTAGAATTAGGTTAATTAGGAATTTTTATTTCTGCACAATAAAATAAAAAATAGGGAGCATGAATAAAATCTAAACAAAGTCTCAAAGGATAAAGTGTGGCAATAGATATATACATGTCTAGGATTGGATTTTAGAAAGAGCTTGGTACTTAAGCAGTCAATTTGACTCACCTCCTCTTTTCTAATTATCCTACCTGGTGTATTGTATCTTTAAACAATGATGACATTGTTCACTTTAAGTAGGGGGGACCGAAAATTTGAAATTGATTCTACTCAGAATAAAATTTTCTTTTAATTATGATTAGGATATATTTTTGTTCAATAATTTGAAATTGTGTTAATTATGCTAAACTTTAGTATTAGTAAAGTTCTATTATTTCAATAAATAATTATGTTAGCTTAATAAAGATATGAATGTAATTTTAATAAAGCATGTGAATTCGTACCATAAAATTTTTAATTCCCTACGAAAAAATTAGGCATGCATGAAAGCTTAAGTCTTTAGAATTGACTTAGTAATTTCTTGAGGCGAAATCCTAGGAAGCATGGAATTTTGAAAATGATTTAGGCAACTGTTGTTTGGACCGTTTGAGCCTTTCAAGCTGACCCTGATAAAATTGTCCTTTGAAACCCAATTTTGAGACTATATGGTCTAATTTTATTCGGACCTATGCAATATTTAGCCATCACTTTCTCTTCATTACTTCTAAAATTGTCCCAAACACTAGACTCAGTACTATTCAGAAGATCGTTTGAAAATAAGTTTGGGGGAGTTGAAAAGAAGTATCAATTGCTCAAAAAACTGTAGTACATGAAGCAAGTGCTCGAGTTTGAGCTTGAAAAAAAAACATGTACTCAAAATGAAATAAGTGATTGAGCATAAGATCAAGGGTAAAATTTCTGAAGGTTCGAAGTTAAGCTGAGACTAGGGTTTTTTTTTAGCCAAAAATTTGTCTATCTTTTACCTACCCCTAAACCCAGCCACGTTACAACCTTATTAAAGACCTATTGATTCAAAATTCCAATGTTACCTACATTAGTGGAGAGAAATTGCTCTGTTCAACATATGAAGACATTAGTTAAGCTTAATGATTGCAGTTTACTTTTTGAATAAGGAGTTAAAAACAAATTGGTTGCGAACAACATGTCTTTTTTAAGAAACATTCAATCTAATTTTTCTTGTATAATAATTGTTGGAGGTAATTTGAACGATGTTAATGCTTAAGTAGCATAACTATCAAGTTTCTTATCTTTGAGCCTAAGTATACCAAATTCATAATTTTGAGAAAAAAGTTGTTCTGAAGGAATTTTCAAAGGTGTTTCCGAGAAAATTCTTTTCAAATTTGTGCATTACTCGGGACGAGCAATGAATTAAGTTTGGGGGTGTGGAAACACGAAAATTTATTTACTTTTTCATGCCCTTTTTGACCCAAATTCATGTGGTTTCGAGTAAATTCTTGTCGAAAAATAATTAAATATTATAAAATAATTAAATTTTGTTAAAAATATGAACATGATGAATTTTAATTAATTTTATAGTTAATTTTGTTTAATTTTGACTATTTTTGACAGATTTGCACAAAGGGCGAAAATCAGCTCGGTAGATACTGCTCGAAGAACAAAACCGATGAGCAGTTTGAAGAGTCAAGGCAAACTTATTTCCAGCCCAAGACGGTCCAATTATGAAGATTTAATCATAATATAATTAATTTTAATTTATTCCCAATTTAATTTGGGCTAAATAAATTATTTTTAATTAATTATGGAAAAGGGGCCAATTGAACCGCATTAGTTGAACTGAACCGACTGAACCAAACTAGGCATCAATTGGGCAGCCCAAACCATCCAGAATGAAGGCCCAAATCAGGTTATTAGCTGATTAATTCAGCTTGCAAAGGAGTCCTTGAAGATCTTTCAAAATCCCATTCAAACCCCTCCAAAATTCAAGGCTTTAAAGATTTGCCCATGCTATATTTAGCAAAGTTGAATCTTTCAACTTTGCCACATGTGATGGCCGGCCAAGGGAGCCTCTTTTGCTGCTGATATTTTCTATTTTTATCAGCCTTGATCACCTATAAATACAGTCCCTAGCTGCTCATTCTAAACACACCTCAAGCATCCAACATTCTCCTCTCTCACTTTCTCTCAATTCCATTTTCCCTTCTCCCTTTTTGGTGTTCTTGTGCCGATTTCCCCTCTTGGAAAAGAGGTTTTTTCCAGCCATTCGAAGCAGCAATTGAAGTGTTCATAAGCCCCCTTGATAGTCGAGGACAACGAAGAATGAAGTCAGACAAGCCACGGAGAGCCACCAGATTTGTTTCTTGTTTCCTATCACTTTAAATTATTTGTTGTTGTTTTGAAAAACATGCTTATGAATATTCATGCTTTTGAAAAGTTTAATTTGATCAATTTAGCTTGAATTTAATTTGTGTTGGGTTGATTTCATTTCTCCCTCTTAGGTTATTAAAATTGTGTTTATGCTGTTAAAGGCCTCGGTGAAATATTTGATTAAGTAAAATCATGTTAAGTTATCTGGCATTATAATTGTTTAGATAGCTTATGAGTTAATTATTTAAACGCATTGAAATTGTAATTAATGGACACAATACTTAATCTGTGCATGTTTAATTCTTCTAAGGTAGCTGAAGATTAAATTAGCATTGTATTTGACGATATGTATGCCTTGCATAACTTGCAGGATTTTTGTGATTAAATTGTTTCAAGGTAAAAATACTTTGTTACTTCACATGATCTTTTATATGCTTATTAGGTTGAATTAATCATTTGAATTGACATAGGAATATGCAAGAGATTGTTTAATTTAATAAGTATGTATGTGCAATAACATGTTTACTTTTATAAATCTGTTTTATCGGTCGAATTGATATAGGAATATGTACAAGAGATGAACGGATTTTTATTTGTAAGTATGTTCATAAGTTAGCAGATTACCTAGTTGCCATATTTTAACGAGTATAAACACAAGCTTAATAATTCTAAGGTAAGAAATGTTATTAATCCAACACAATTATATCATCTTGATTAAAATCAGTTTTTGAAATCGTGCACTAGAACTTTGTTTTATTTTATTTTTACTTTGTTTTTCTTTTCGTTTTTAAATATTTCTCAAAACCAACTATTTTTCGGTCACCAAAGTGTTTGAAATCATTTTCATAAATAATTCTTTTACAATCCCTGTGGGTACGATAACTGGACATTTACTTGTTACTTTATTACTTGTTACGATTGTGTACACTTGTACATTTCCACCGTTCCAATAATTAAATTTGAAGAATACTAGAGAATCGAGCATGATAAGTCTACTTTTTAAAAATTAAAATTGATAGGTTGTTGAACCTAATTTGAGTATCACCTTTGAAGTTCAAAATTTATAAGGATTGATGTCAAAACGCCCATAATTTTTTGTGAGATTTTGAGCCTTATAGAGCATATACCCTTTTTCGCGCTCACTTTAATTGATTATGAGTGTGTCAACTACGAACTGTTATTCTAGAACTTGCCTTGTTTATACATGTTGAGACCACACTTTTGATTTGATATACAGAGATGATAAAGGCACCCAGGTGTTAACCTATTCACTCCACTAAAAAGCCTACCCATTCAAATTAACCCCTAGTGAACCCCGTTAAATCCTAACAACTTTTCTTTTATTGACTCACCCACTAATATTAACCCAAAATCCCTTTGTATTTGTTAGCTACATTCCTTTGACTACCCCTCTATCGAGAATTGATTTGATCAATTGCCGAAATAGGTTATTTCAATCACCAAAGTTCCTTCTATTATGTTTATTTTAGTTTGTTCTTAAAAAATCCAAGTATATTCAATATTAGTAGTATAATAAAAGAGCTTAGAGCATTTAAAACTCCAATTGTTAAAGAAAAATCTCGTATTAAAGTATTTTCAAAATTTGAGTGATGAAAATACTCTTATTATAGAGTAATTATCAATAGTAGATATTGTTAGTTTTTCATTCGATGTAAATATTCATATTCAATTCATTATTTTTATATTAGGTAATTAGTCATTTCAGTCTCGATTATAACCTCTAATTCAGCCTGTATCCATACCTTTTAACCCTAGCCCCGTTACAACCTTGATTAAAGACCTTCTGATTTGTATATCATCTCATATACAGTGGTGGATATTTGATTTTCAAGCAAGTCTATGGGATTAACTTTTTAGGTTTGACTTAGAGTGCTTATTCTTGAACCTTAAACACATTTGAGTGATTTGAGTGAATCTTTTGTGAGGATGTCAATCCTTGTCGGCTTTGAATTAAAGGTATTCACTTAGATAAGGGGAGATACCTATGTTTTCATGCTATAAAGGTATGACTTATCGTAATTGAATCTTTAGGGTTCTTTGAGTTGAATTATCCATGTATGAATTATCTATGAATTATGATGAGACATTGTCGATAGGAATTATGAATTATGGAAAGTTTGTTTTAATTGTAAAATTGAGAATTTTGCTTGAAGACAAACAAAAGCTTAAGTGTGGGGATATTTGATAAACCGTAAAAGTAACATATTTTAACCCCATATTTAGTATGCTTTTGGATGATTTAGCCCTTGATTTATGTAAAAAGGTGCTTTTAATCCTTTCTTTTCATGTTTATACTTAGGAAAGCACCCGAGTATAAAAAGAATGCAAAACGGGCTTAAAACGGAGTAATTGGGCTTTAGCAAGCAATCAACACGGCCTGGCCCAAAGCCCACACGACCGTGCCTTCCTAATTACCTAGAGCACGACCTTAACTACGTAACACATGGCCGTGCAGAATCCATTGGTCACACGGACGTGCCTGGTGATCTACATGGTTGTGCCCAAATCGACAAACCTGAAGCACAGCCTGAATCCTGACTCACACGGCTGTGCCCAAAATGACAGAATCGAGACACAGCCCAACCACGATTTACACGGGCGTGTGTCATGGCCGTGCCCCTGTCGCGGGAGAGAGCAATTTCACTTGGATTTGGATGCTTGAAGCTAAAGAAACATACTCCTAAGTCTACTCCAACACCCTAATAGTAATTCTACTTGAAGGAGATACTTAGGAGCCAAGTATAGCATCCCAAAGGCTATATAAACAACTAAAGGCAAACATTGAAGGGGGCTTTTAGCAGAGGCTTTTGGCCGAAGCTTTCATTTTTTAGGGAATCACTTGAAGATAGCAAGTTGATCCATCTCAAGAAGTCGAAACTCCATTCAAGACGGAGGATCTCTCCTTTAATTCCTTCACGGGGTTTTAGGGATTTCTTATGTTTTGTTTATTCTTTACTCTTGAGATATTTTCATATTTAGTTATGAACTAAACCCCTCAAGTACTTGAAGGGGATGAAACCTATGATGGATTTTGTTATTTGATTTCTAAATTATATGATAAATACTTGGTTTGTTCTTAATTATGTTGCTTAATTCAATCTGAAGTGCTTAGGTGGAGGAGGAATAGACCCTACCTAAAAGTAGATCTAGCATAATTGAGCGGAGTTGATCGGGCACCTAGAGATAGGGTTACGAGATTTTACCGGATTAGGGTGAAACCTAATCCATTGATCGATTTACTACTTCCTTATGGGGTTATTATAAGAGAACGGGAGTTCCACTAATTAACCTAAGGTTAGACGTTATTCGCCTCGAGAAAGGGTTTAATATAGGTTAGGGAGTCTCACGGATAAAGCTAAGTAAAGAAATCATATGGTTTGGGAATAAATAATAAGTGAAGTCATGGTGGATTCTTCCTGAGGGTATCGTCTTTATCAACTGAGTTTTCCTAAAGTCCTTCTCCAATTCAATCTTTTATCTTTGCATTTATTCTAAGTATTTCGTTAGTTTAATAATCCAATCACTCTATATTTTAGGCTAAATAATAGAAAGAAAGTGAGTAGTAGTACTTTTAGGTTCCCTTGGGTTCGATAAGATATTCTTGCCTGAGCTATACTACTGTTCGATAGGTGCACTTGCCTCTATCATTGTCGATCGATCTCATGAGTTCGATCACTCTTTTATAAATATTAAAACTCGACTGTTTGACACGATCATGTGTTATCTGTAAAGAAGGAAAATAAGGGAGGGTAAGCTATGAAAGCTCAATGTGAGTTCTAATACAAGAAAAATCAGTGCAACCCAAAGACAAGGCACATGAGTTTAGCAATTTTGAGAACAAACACAATAAAAAAAAGCTTCAGATTAACAATTTATCACATAAGAATCTTTCTTATAATTTTCTCAGAATTCAGAATATTCACAATCGAATAACAATTCAAAATATCATTATTTTGAATAAACTCAACACAAGAATAACCAGTGCAACGATTAATCATACAGAAATACTATTCATCGAATAATTCAAAATAGTAATTTCAACATTTCAATATTTTAGGTCACTTAACAATGTACATATGTACATATGTATGTATCATCTTAGAAAACTTTTAGTTTTGTATGCACATGTTTTATGAATGCCAAACAATTTCGGTTTAACAGAAAGATCCTACCCCACCACTATATACCGCATTGGGAGTTTCCTAGAACTCCATCCACCAACACATCAGTTTTGTGGTTAAACTACTACTGATTCGCAAATAAAACTATTAATGGTTGTGGACATATAGCAAAACATCGCAGATGGGGTCTGCTATGGCTATGAATATACAATAGAGTAATGCAGGTAAAATATTCCACTGGCTGTGGATGCAAATCATGTTTGCAGGTACTAGTTGTCAAAGGGTGTAACAACCCAATTTCAGTGAAATCGAAACAGTAGTTTTGGGACCACAAATCTGAGCCGAAAATAAAATTTATTTTTATTTTATTATATGGTCTATAACATGATGGACATGACATGTGAAAAATTTGACATGAAAATTTTATCGATTTAGTTCCTAATTACGAGAAGGACTAAATCACATAAAATTTGAAAGTTTAATTCTAGTAGCTATAAAAATCAAATAGCTATGGAGTTCAAAAATAAAGGTCTTTATATGGTAATTAGACTATTAAAAAATTATGTAGATTTTTCTTGGTGACTCATCCATGGAAATATAGAAAAAGGATAAGGACTAAATTGGAAATAGCAAAATACTTATTAATTAAAAAGATGATAAAAATATAATCTTATTTTATGTCATCTTCAACCTTAAAACACATGGAAACCCTAGGTGGGAGAAAAGAAACTTTCAAGGCCTAATTGGGTCAGTTTCCTTGTCCCGTTCTTAATGATATTTTTATTTTTGGAATTGGGATAGTCTAATCTATCTATTTGGGGATTAATTTGAAAAGGTATCAAGCTATGAAAAATGGGTCATGGATGTATATGCTGGAAATTAGAAATTTATGGTAGAAAATGAAAGATTATTGATAGATAAACAACTTTTACAAAGTGATTTTTGATGAAAACATGATTTAGGGACTAAAATGTAAACTTGTGAAATTGAAGGAAAAATTCTAAAATTTTATGAACACATGTGCTGTAAAATTTTTAATGGGGCCTTGGAATAGGGAGTAATTTGACAAGTTTCATTTTTCGAGCCTAGGGACGAAAATGGAATTATGGAAAAGTTAGGGGCAAAATGGTAACTTTGCCTAGGATGAAAATTGAGTCCAGTTGAATGTGAAATATGATAATTTAATGTTAAATTTACTGGTATAGATCCAGATAGACCAAATTCAGAGCTAGAACGAGGAAAGAGAAAAATGTCAGATTAGTAGATTTATGTACATGAACATTTGTCAAGGTAAGTTTGTGTAACTAAATTATATATATATATATATATATATATATATATATGCTTGAATTAAATGCTGTGTTTGCGAATTGTATAAATGCCTTAATTATATGTGAAATGATCACATATTCGTCAAAGCTTGATAAATGAGATGTGCCCGATCAACAATAATGCTCGATAAATGATAAGTGATAAAAATGTAAATTTTATGCTTAAGTTGAATGTGAACATTTGAATTTGCATAAATGTATAAATGTATGAGATTGATCACATACTGGAAAATGCTTGAAAATGTTAAATCCCGATTGAATAAATGGAAAATCGATGGATACGTGATTTCCCGAAATGAATAAGGTCTTGCATTTGTTACAGACAGGATTTAGCTCGGATGAGTAATCTTATTAACCTCATTATAAAAAGGATTTAGCCCAGACGGGTAATCCTGATAAAAGTCCTCTCGAGCATATGTTATGGATTAGATTTAGCCCGGATGGGTAATCCAGATCGAGCTCCTTAGAGCATATGTCATAAAAATGGATTTACCCTGGACTGGTAATCCTATTGAACACAAGTGTGGCTCGAGAGTGTACTCTCTGAAATGGTACCTTATGGGTACCATTGAATATGAATTGACGAATCCTGATTTGTATGCCTCGAGTGTACTACCTGTGTATCCATCGATAATTTAAATAAATTCAACGGGCAAAGTTTTGACAAGGGAAAATATGAATTTAAGACAAATTAACATAGAATGATATATATATATATATATATATGATACGTAAATATGATATGAAGAGAATATTACATGAAATACAAGAAAATGAGGATACATGACAAGAGATGTATGAAAGAATGAAAAGATGATATTCGTACATGGAAGTTATTAGATGAAAATGTTCATCATTTGTTATAGACTTGTACACTTTGAATGTACCACTGCTCATGTGACATTGATATTACGAGTATTATGAATAAAGTTCTGATATGAAATAATCTGAACTTGACATGATTTATATGAAAATATACTTGAGCCATAACAATGTGATTTATACATGTTGTGGAATGCATATATGTGCATGAAAACTTGATTGTTGTTGAGCTCATCCTTGTTTTTGATGTTATTATGGAATATATGACTAACAAGGGCAATGAGCATATATGTGAAGGGCTTGAGGTAAAATTAAGTGAATATACCTTACATAGTTACCTCAAAATAGGATGAATGGTAAGTTAAGTACCATGTTATACGATCTTACTAAGCATTTTATGATTACCCCATTTTATTTGTAACATCCTGATTAGGTGGGTCTGTGCACTTTGAGTGTCAGTGTTAGCTAGAGCTTTGGGAGTGTGTATTGGGCTCAGGTTTGGGCTTAAACCTGGGTTAACTTTTCTAATAAAGAGCTACAGGACATAATTTAAGTGAGGTATCCATGTTCAGTAGCAAGTTGGGCTTGTGGCCCAAAATTTAGTGATGCTGTAAGGGGCATGTAGGTGACGGCACTAAGGAGGGAGTTGGGCCAAGAGTTGCCATTTGGGCCCAAGTGTTTTGGGGCAAAAATTTGGCACTCCAAGGGGGAGGGAGAAGGGACGGAACATGTCCTATAACTTGGGAGTTTAAATTATTTTTATTTTTGTTAATAAAAAGCTGATAATAAGGAAGGGAAGAGTTGGTTTTAGGGAGGTCTCATCTAAGGAAAAGATAAAGATGAAGCTGATAAGGGTGGATAAAAGCTATCAGGAGAAGGGAGAGTTGGCCGAAACTCCAACTCTGAGAGTGTGTGTGTGTTGCCGAAATTAGTAGCAAGTGATCATCTTTTCTTTCATTTTTGTTCTTTCTTTCTCACCTATTCTCTGAAAAAGCCGAAATTCTTTTCTCTTTTGGGTGCCTCTTCTTTTTATCAAAACCAAAACTCTCTAGTTTTCTTCTCCTCTTCAAAATATTTCTAAAAGCAGAATTCTTCTTGCTCATATTCCCATCTCCCATAGCCGAATGTTGAAGTTGATTTCTTTTTCCCGAAGGTGCGCCATAGCCGAATAGTCTTCAAGGGATTGGTGAGTTTTTTTTCAGGGTTTTCTTCTCTGCGATTTCTCTCTTTTTCATTAAGTTCCTAACACGAATCATTTTTTTCTATGGCCCTATCAGTTTCACTCTCTGCTCTTAGGAGCTGAATCTTGTTTTGCTATGGTCTGTGGTGTCGATTTGTGAAGGAAGCTGAAGGTAGGTGGTGTGGGTTCGGTCGAATGGCCACTTTCTTGTTCCTTTGTCATTGGCCGAATGCCATAAGGTACTGGATGGGTTGTGATTATCGGTTTGGTTTGATACTTTGGTGGTGGCCGAATGTAGGTAGGGTGGAGACGCTTTCTTAAAGACTTTCGGGATTCGATAACTAGGTAACGGTTTCATTGTAAGCATTATGATTACCTATTAGATCTCATTGTTTAATTGGTTTAGTGACCAAGGGATTATTATGGACTCAAATAACAGTCAAGCAGTAGGACGGGTTGGATCTGTAAACCCAATGCCTAAATACAAGAAGCGATCATTATCAGGAGTGCGAGACTAGCCATCGGGGTGTGGGCCGACGTCAGAAAAAGATCATAGGCCAATAGTGGTAGTCTCGCGTGATAATAGCGTAGAAGCAGTGAGAGCGTTAGTACGAGAACCAGATGTGTAACTCTTACACACTTTCTTTACTTAATATGTTAAATTTCATGTGATGATAAAAGTCGAAGTGACGGTAGTGATTACTAAGTTACCCTTGTGGGTAAAAATGAGGATGCTTGGTAAGTTGTTATGGTTGCTAGCGTTAATTATAATGTGATCTATAAGTGCATGCCACTCTTTATACAATATTGTACATGTTAAAGCATGATCATACTTGTATTGTGAGCACGAACATGTGATATGGGTGATGAGTGGAGGGGGAAGTATGATCTATCAGACTGTCACCAGCGGTTAGGTACCACACAGTGGATTGGCCCCACATATTGTAATATTATGACTATGTCTTAGTGGTTTGGCACCACCAGTGATTTGGTACCACATATGTTTATTTCTGTAACTTCGGTTGCCAGTGGTTTGGCACCGCTAGTGGTTTGGTACCACAAGGGGTAGATTTGGGAGACACGGATGGACATCTAGGTTGATGGGATGCATGACATGCATATTTGTATATGAACTTGTGTAAGAGTATAACTTCTTTTGGGATGGGGATTTACACACTGAGTCTAGGTGACTCACCCCTTCTGTTATATTTTGCAGATAAACCATAGATCGTGGATATGGAGCCGGAATGGACTCGAGGTGGCCATGCTCAACATTTGTTTTATTTCAACATTTTCCATATGGACTTATTTGTTTTCTTTAATTTGGGTTTTCAGTTCTGTAATAAGGCCGCTTAAATGTTATTTTGGGACACTTTATTTAGTTGTTTCTAAAAGGTTCTATTAAGCATGCTGGTTAAACTATGAATTGGGTGTTTTCAAAACTTTAAACAAATACTCATTTTCTGAAATATACAATGATGAAGTAATAAGTACGGAGTTACTATAAGGCAACTAAGTTTTTTTGAAAGAAGTTTCAACATGTTTTAAACATCACAAGATCCAACGACGTATTCTTTAAAACGTTACAACAGAATTCTCTTTAAACAAGTCGACAAATCAGTTTTCAAAATGTTTTCTTTCCCGTGGCATGCCAGATTCGGTTGTAGTGTTTTGACCGGGTTTGAGGTGTTACATTTTGGTATCAAAGCCCGGTTCAAAAGCTCGGTTGTGGGTTTAAGGCCCAAAATGTGTTTAAGAGTCTGTAAAATGATTTTTTTTAGGGAGATGTATATCTCGGAAAGCATGGCTCCGGCGCCGATCCACCCAGGTAAGTACTCTAACCTTGGATATGATACTTGGATGTTGGGCTTTATGGGTTTTAGACGTAGTTAAGCATGATAGTACTGATGGACCATAGGGCTAGTTATACAACTCTTTAATTTCATAAGATTTAAGCCTAATCAAACAAACCTGTGAGTAAGTCACAGAGTTAGGGTGTGGCAATAGCCATACGCATGTCTAGGATTGGGTTCAGGGAGAGCTTGGTATTTAAGCAGTCCCAGTGACTCACCTCCTCTTCGTTGAAATCCTACCTAGTGCGTAGTGACTGTTCACTCTAACCATGAGGACTTGTTCACAGGCTAAACCTTATAATTAAAACCCGAAAGGGACCAACCACCTTGTAAACCCTAGTTGTAAAATTACCAAATTACCCCTTGATTTGTAATAACTACCCTGGATTTGAAAAATGACCAAAGTAACATTGGTTTGTAAAATTACCAAATTACCCCTGACTTACAGAATTATCGAAATACCCCCGAGTTGTAAAATTACCAAAATACCACTGCTTCATGAAAATTACCAAAATACCCGTATTTTAAAAAATCACTTGAAACTTTATTTTGGAAAATTACAAAAATACCCCTATAGGTTAAATTTACGAAAATACCCCTGGATAGTGAAATGACGAAAATACCCCTACAAGTTGAATGCGGCTCATGAATATTGTTTGTATGATGAATGTGCTTAGAATTAGGAGATAAGCCTGAAACTGAAACTATAGATAGGTTCGAATTCGAAAGAATCACTTTCAAAACTATCTTTCATAAAATTATTTGTGGATAAACAGTGAACAGAATTAGTAATTCATAAAATTCTTAATCAGATAAGCGTGATCGATAAGAATGAGTACAAGAGGTCGTGGACATCCGTCGCATGGCCGTGGTAGGGGTAGGATGACCGTGTCAGAGCCAGTAGGGTCTGGCCATGGGTCAAGAAACGTGATGCCAGATTTTGCCGGTGGCGGAAATAGAGTTTCAAGACCAAACTGGTGGTAACGATGCAGTTTCTCAGGTAGTACTGCAAGTTTTGGAGAGAGTTATCTGGGCAGGCGCGGGTTTAGGAGCCCGAAAATCCGTGCATGAGCGACTCCGGGTTAACGGAGCAGAAGTGTTCAGGGGAGTTTCTGGTGTAGCTCCCAACACTGCTGAGTACTGGTTAGAGGTGACAGAGCGAATAATGGATGATTTGGACTTCTCAGTTGAGGAGAAGTTGAAGGGGATAGTTTCTCTTCTCTGGGATGAATCGTATCAGTGGTGGCTCACGATCAGGGATGGTGCAGTGGCCGATGATATCACTTGGGATTTCTTTAAGGCAGCCTATCAGAGGAAGTATGTGGGAGCTAGTTATACTGATGCGCAATGTAGGGCGTTCTTGAATTGGGTTCAAGGGAGTAAGTCGGCACCCGAGTACGAGGTAGAATTCTTGAGGTTGAGTAGGTATGCTCGGGGTATGGTGGTCACAGAGCATAAAAACTATGTTAGGTTTGAGGATGGGCTAAAAGATGAGCTGCGGGTGCTGATTGTACCACAGCGAGAAAGGGAATTTGTCGTTCTCGTGGAAAAGGCCAAAATAGTGAGGAGGTGCAGCGAACCAGGAAACAAAATCAGGACAGAGGTAGGGATAAGAGAAATTTTGGGCCATCAGGGTCTGTTGGGAGTTCTCAGAAGAGGGCTAGATTTGGTGGACTGGATTGAGCTGCGAAGCCGACTGCTGCTGCTTAGTGGCCACCTCAGTGTGCTCGATGTGGGAAGTCTCATTCGGGAGAGTGTTAGGCTGGTAATAGAAGGTGCTTTGAGTGTGGGTCGATGGAGCACCGGATGAGGGATTGTCCACGGAAGTCAGCTAGGGTAGAGGCTGAGGGTCAAGGACGTGCTCAGTTCAGGAGAGATGGCCACCAACCATAGAGGGGCCGAGGCGTAGCTAGGGGTGGTAATAATAACAGTCGAGGCCGTGGAGCACCTGGCCGAGGTGCTGGAGGTGCTAATGCAAGACAGCCTAGGTTGGTCTATGCAACAAAAAGTCGAGAGGAGGGCGACGCATCGGACATCATAACCTGTACGTTTTTAATTTTTGGGTTGCCTTATACTACTTTGATTGATGCTGGTTCAACACACTCTTATGTTGCTAGTGGTATAGTGGGAACGTTGAACTCAGCTTATGAGATTTCTGCTAGGAAGATGTCGCTAATAAGCCCTCTAGGACAATCTATGGTAGTAGATAAACTATATAAGGATGTACCCCTAGAACTTCAAGGGGTAGTGTTTCCAGCTGATTTGATGGAACTACCCTTCGGGGAGTTCGATTTAATCTTAGGAATGGATTGGTTTGTTAAGCACCAGGCAGAACTGAACTGTACAGCTAAGCGCATGGTGCTGAAATCGATCAAGGTGAGGAAGTGGTGATGATAGGTGAGAGAAGGAATTACCTCTCTAATGTGGTGTACGCGCTAAAGGCTGAGAAGATGGTAAGGAAAGGTTGTGAGGCGTTTGTGGTTTATGTTTTTACCTTGGAAGTTAAGGAATCGACTATAAGAAGTGTCCGAACGGTGAAAGAATTTATCATTTTTTTCGGAAGAGCTTCCGGGTTTTCCCTCAGACCGCGAAGTGGAGTTTGGTATAGACCTTCTACTGGGAACTACGCCAGTGTCTATTGCCCCGTATAGGATGGCGCCAAAGGAATTGGTGGAGTTGAAAGAACAGATTCAGGAGTTGTTGAATAGGGGTTTCATCCGGCCAAGTGTATCACCTTGGGGAGTGCCTGTACTCTTTGTTAAGAAGAAGGACGAGTCCATGCGAATGTGCATAGACTACCGTCAGTTGAATAAATTAACAATTAAGAACAAGTATCCGTTGCCGAGGATAGACGACTTGTTCGACCAGCTTAAGGAAGCATCAGTCTTCTCCAAGATAGATTTGAGGTCGGGATATCACCAACTTAAGATGAAGGAGGCAGATATCCATAAGACGGCATTTCGTACTCGATACGGGCACTATGAATTTTTGGTAATGCCGTTCAGGTTAACGAACGCACCAGCCGCATTTATGGATATGATGAACCGAGTGTTTCAGCCGTATTTGGATTAGTTCGTCGTAGTATTTATAGATGATATTCTGGTATACTCAAAATCAAAAGAGGAGCACGACGTTCATTTGCGGGTGGTGTTGCAGATTTTAAGGGAAAAGCGTTTATATGCAAAGTTTAGTAAGTGTGAGTTCTGTTGAAGGAAGTTACCTTCTTGGGTCATGTGGTGTCAGCTGAGGGGATTAGAGTGGACCCTCAGAAGATTGAGGCTGTATTAGATTGGAAACCACCAAAGTCTGTGGTGGAGATTCAGAGTTTTCTGGGTTTAGCAGGATATTACCGAAGGTTTGTGGAAGGGTTTTCTTTGATTGTAGCGCCATTAACCAAGTTGCTAAGGAAAGGAGTTCCGTTTGTATGGTCAGACAAGCAACAAGAAAGTTTTGAGAGGTTAAAGAGGATTTTGATAGAAGCTCCGGTACTGATTCAACCTGAAGCGGGAAAAGAGTTTACGGTTTTATTGTGATACGTCGCATACGGGATTAGGATGTGTGCTGATGCAAGAAAGGAAAGTAGTAGCATATGCTTATCGACAGTTGAGGCCTCACGAGGTGAACTACCCGACGCATGATCTGGAATTGGCTATAGTGGTTTTTGCCTTAAAAATTTGGAGACATTATTTGTATGGAGAGAAGTCTATCGTGTATACGAATCACAAGAGTTTGAAGTACCTTCTTACACAGAAGGAGTTAAATTTAAGGCAGAGGAGGTGGATCGAGTTGTTGAAGGACTATAACTGCTCGATTGAGTACCACTCGGGAAAGGTTAATGTGGTAGCGAGCGCTTTGAGCCATAAGGTGGTGGCAGAATTAAGAGCCATGTTTGCCCACTTTAGTCTGTATGATGACGGAAGTCTGTTAGCAGAATTGAAAGTGAAGCCAACGTGGGTAGAACAGGTTAAGGAGAAACAGTTGGTAGATGAAGTTTTGAGCGCACGATGTTTGCAAGTGCAGAATTGTGGATTGGAGAGGTATAGCTTGAGCAGCGATGGAGTGTTGTGTTTTCAGGGAAAAGTGTGTATGCCTAAAAAGGAGGAGTTAAGACAGAAAATTCTTCGAGAGGCACATAGCAGTCCATATGCTATGCATCTGAGAGGTAGTAAGATGTACCGAGATTTGCGGGAGCAGTTTTGGTGGCCGGGCCTAAAGCGTGAGGTAACTGAATTTGTGGGTAAGTGTCTGACATGTCAGCAAGTCAAGGCTAAACATCAATTACCGTCGGGTTTGTTGCAACCGATAAAGATTCCACAGTGGAAATAGGTAAGGATCACCATGGATTTTGTTAGTGGGCTACCCTTCACACCCACTAAAAAGGATTCAGTTTGGGTAATTGTAGATCATCTGACGAAGTCTGCTCATTTCATACCTTTACGTATGGATTATTCTCTTCAGAAGTTAGCGAAACTATACATAGCGGAGATTGTGAGGTTGCATGGGGTACCAGTGTCAATTATTTTAGACAGGGACCCAAGATTTATTTCAAGGTTTTGGAAGGCTTTGCACCAGGCATTGGGTATAAGGTTGGATTTTAGTACGGCATTCCATCCCCAGTCAGATGGACAATCGGAGAGGGTGATTCAAGTTTTGGAAGATATGCTAAGGGGCTATGTTTTGGATTTCAAAGGCAGTTGGGAAGAATTTTTACCGTTGGCTGAATTCGCGTACAACAATAGTTATCAGGCAAGTATTCAAATGGCACCATATGAAGCGTTATATGGACGGAAGTGTCGTACTCCTACATGTTGGATAGAGTTGGGGGAACGGCAGTTGTTGGGTCCGGAGTTAGTTACTGAAATAGAAGATAAGGTGAAGGTGATTCAAGCTCGTTTGAAAGAAGCTTCAGATAGGCAGAAGTCTTCTGCCGATCTTAAACGGAAGGATATAGAATTTGCAGAAGGTGACAGGGTTATCTTGAAGGTGTCGCCGTGGAAGAAGGTTCTGAGGTTTGGTAGGAAAGGCAAGTTAAGCCCTAGATTTATTAGGCCTTATCGGGTGTCAAAGCGAGTGGGACCAATAGCTTACCAGCTCGAGTTGCCACCAGAGTTGAGTCAAATCCATAATGTGTTTCACGTTTCCATGCTTAGACGCTATCGCTCAGATCCGTCTCATGTTATGCCGATAGAGGAAATTGAGGTGAGCCTAGACTTATCTTTTGAGGAGGAACGGTCAGGATCCTAGATCGGGATGTGAAAGTTTTATGAGAAATCGGTCCCTTTGGTAAAGGTATTATGGCAGAACCATGGATCAGAAGAAGCAACATGGGAGCTGAAGGATGTCATGCGGCAGCAATACCCTCAACTCTTCTGACCAGATAAATTTCGAGGTCGAAATTTATTTTAAGGGGGTAGAACTGTAACATCCTGATTAGGTGGGTCTGTGCACTTTGAGTGTCAGTGTTAGCTAGAGCTTTGGAAGTGTGTATTGGGCTCAGGTTTGGGTTTAAACCTAGTTAACTTTTCTAATAAAGAGCTACAGGACATAATTTCAGTGAGGTATCCATGTTCAGTAGCAAGTTGGGCTTGTGGCCCAAAATTTAGTGATGCTGTAAGGGGCATGTAGGTGGCGGCACTAAGGAGGGAGTTGGGCCAAGAGTTGCCGTTTGGGCCCAAGTGTTTTGGGGAAAAAATTCGGCACTCCAAGGGGGAGGGAGAAGGGACGGAACATGTGCTATAAATTGGGAGTTTAAATTCTTTTTATTTTTGTTAATAAAAAGCTGATAATAAGGAAGGGAATAATTGGTTTTTGGGAGGTCTCATCTAAGGGAAAAATAAAGATGAAGCTGATAAGGGTGGATAAAAGCTATCAGGAGAAGGGAGAGTTGGCCGAAAATCCAACTCTGAGAATGTGTGTGTGTTACCGAAATTAGTAGCAAGTGATCATCTTTTCTTTCATTTTTGTTCTTTCTTTCTCACCTATTCTTTGAAAAAGCCGAAATTGTTTTCTCTTTTGAGTGCCTCTGCTTTTTTATCAAAATCGAAACTCCCTAGTTTTCTTCTCCTCTTCAAGATATTTCTAAAAGTCGAATTCTTCTTGCTCATATTCCCATCTCCCATAGCCGAATCTTGAAGTTGATTTCTTTTTCCCGAAGACGCACCATAGCCGAATAGTCTTCAAGGGATTGGTGAGTTTTTTTTCAGGGTTTTCTTCTCTGCGATTTCTCTCTTTTTCATTAAGTTCCTAACTCGAATCATTTTTTTCTATGGCCCTATCAGTTTCACTCTCTGCTCTTAGGAGCCAAATCTTGTCTTACTGTGGTCTGTGATGCCGATTTGTGAAGGAAGCTGAAGGTAGGTGGTGTGGGTTCGGTCGAATGGCCACTTTCTTGTTCCTTTGTCGTTGGTCGAATGCCATAAGGTACTGTATAGGTTGTGATTATCGGTTTGGTTTGATACTTTGGTGGTGGCTGAATGTGTAGGGTGGTGACGTTTTCTTAAAGACTTTCAGGATTCGATAACTAGGTAAGGGTTTCATTGTAAGCATTATGATTACCTATTAGATCTCATCGTTTAATTGGTTTAGTGACCAAGGGGTTATTATGGACTCAAATAATAGTCAAGCAGTAGGAGGGGTTGGATCTGTAAACCCAACACCTAAAGACAAGAAGCGATCAGTATCAGGAGTGCGAGACTGGCCATCGGGGTGTGGGCCGATGTTAGAAAAAGATCGTAGGCCAATAGTGGTAGTCTCGTGTGATAATAGCGTAGAAGTAGTGAGAGCATTAGTACCAGAACTAGGTGTGTAACTCTTACACACTTTCTTTACTTAATATGTTAAATTTCATCTGATGATAAAAGCTGAAGTGACGGCAGTGATTACTAAGTTACCCTTGTGGGTAAAAATGAGGATGCCTGGTAAGTTGTTATGGTTGCTAGCGTTAATTATAATGTGATCTATAAGTGCATGCCACTCTTTATACAATATTGTACATGTTAAAGCATGATCATACTTGTATTGTGAGCACGAACATGTGATATGGGTGATGAGTGGACGTGGAAGTATGATCTATCAGACTGTCACCAGTGGTTAGGTACCACACAGTGGGTTGGCCCCACATATTGTTATATTGTGACTATGTCTCAGTGGTTTGGCACCACCAGTGATTTGGTACCATATATGTTTAATTCTGTAACTTCAGTTACCAGTGGTTTGGCACCACTAGTGGTTTGGTGCCACAAGGGGTAGATTTGGGAGACACGGATGGATATCTAGGTTGATGGGGTGCATGACATGCATATTTGTACATGAACTTGTGTAAGAGCATAACTTCTTTTGGGATGGGGATTTACACACTGAGTCTAGGTGACTCACCCCTTCCGTTATATTTTACAAATAAACCATAGATCGTGGATATGGAGTCGGAATAGTGTAACACCCCAAACCCGGCCCATACGTTTCAACCAGATCTGGCGTGTTATGGAACACATAACACTTTATCGGATTTTGAAAACACAAGTTAATTATTTACAATTTGAATAAAGAAGTGACTTTTTGGAAATAAACCTCTTTGTATTATTATTACGTATAAATAAACCTTATCATGAATTCATAAGTTGCATAACATTGAAAACTTCTTAGTTGAATAAAACTAGGGGCCTTATTACATAAATATTCCCAAAAATAATTTGTAGAAATAAAACTTGATGGCCCCTCGAGTCCGTCTCGGCTCCCATGTCCACGCTCTACTGCTCATCTGGAAGAGTAGAGAAAAGGAAACCGTGAGTCACCA
Source organism: Gossypium rotundifolium (assembly GCA_025506655.1). Taxonomy (NCBI): domain Eukaryota; kingdom Viridiplantae; phylum Streptophyta; class Magnoliopsida; order Malvales; family Malvaceae; genus Gossypium; species Gossypium rotundifolium. The sequence continues at coordinate 108,646,461 of CP106722.1, forward strand.
AGACTCAGTGTATAAATCTCAAAACACACAACGACCTGAGCCCACAAACACATTATGGGCCCTGGCCCATACATAAGGCAACAATTATAATCACATGGTAAATAATAAATAATGAATAACCCAACCCATCCTAGGTTTCCATCCTCTACACACCAACCCGTACCAACCATCACACCTTGGGGATTTCTACAATCAACCCTCCATCCGCTACACACCAAAACGACAACCGCACTACCTATTCCTATTAATTAGGAATCATTGAATGTGGCATAGCCACCGATCACTATGTGACCTAACATTTGTATATGTGGGATTTCCACCACCGATCACCAAGTGACCTATCATGCACTTCCAATTCAATATCATATTCCCACCCCATGCATACACATAAAGAAAACATCATGCAGTCATAAATATTTTTCGTTACACATAAGGAGCTCTATGTTTACGTACCTGGCATCCTTGCCTAACCCTTTTAAGGTTCCATTCGACTGTCTATACAGCCTAATTCTGGCTTTTAGCCCATAACATACATAAATAGATATACATACAGGTTTATTAGTAGTGTGTTAGAGATCTACACACCTGATTACCGATAAAACGATGCTTTCTATGTCGACGTTATCCTTAGTCGACAATACTGCTATCTGCCTAAGGTGTTGTTTAGAAGCCGGCCCACAACCAAGTGGCCAATCTCGAATGGCAGATACTGCTCTTTTCTTAAACTTAGGAATTTTCTCCTTTGCCTGATCCATATTTAATTCCATCACAAGTCCTTATCAGAGTTACTATCACAATATTTAATCGTTAATTCTCATTATAACCTTAAGATCTTGCATATAATGTTCAAATCTAATAGAAATCTAGGGAAATCTTCTTACCTTAAAAATCCCGAAAGTGGAGACTAGCTATTTTCAGCTTTTAGATCTAATTGACCAAGCTTCCTTCAAATCCCGAATTGCCGCCCATCATAAAACCATTAAACTATTAGCTTTCGGCTTTTGCCTTTCAAAAACTGGGAATAGAATATGAGATCTAACAGAAATCGGCACTTACCTTAGTATAGGGAATTCAGCTAACACTTGGAAAGGAGATTCGACAATGCCAAAGGAAAGTTTTAAATGCCGAAAGAATAGAACTAATTCTCAAATAAGATGAATAAAAAAAAAAGACTATAGATGCTTCGGCTTTTTAGAGAAATCGGCACAAGGAGGAAAAAGTGGAGAAGAGTTTCGGCTTTTGAAGAAATTGGAGAAAAGAAATTGGAGGAAAGAAATTAGAGAGGGAGAGGCTAATGAATTTCGGCACAATGGGAGAAGAAATTAGGGTTTTCAATGTCAGAATTAAGGAGCTATCCCCTCCTATTTATAGATATTTCGGCACATACTGCTAAAAACCGAAAACGCCTTTAAATTCAAGCTAAAGAGAGGGAAATTAGGCGCCTCTTTGCCATCTTGTGCTGAATTTTACACTCCTCTAGGTGATGGATTTTGGCCATCACCTCCCTTGTGAATAGGCTCCTAACTTTTCTCCTTTTATCTACTATTTTATCAATTATAAAATCCATCTAAATCTTCCTATTTTTGAGCCTTGTAGCCATCCACCTCATCAAATCTTAATGCCTAAATTTAACTCACTTAAATTAAAAGATTTGGGCTTTATTAAACTTAAATTTTGGGCCCCTAACTCCTTGTGTGTGGCGTCACTCATTGCTTCATTTTAGGTGCAAAAATGGCCCTAAAACATGGGCTCCTTCGGCCAAAACTTGGGCCTATTTTATTGTTAATGGCATACCTTAAAATAATTCAATCAAGGCCTTTTCCTAATCCTAAGACCAATTTTGAACCCCTATCACTTAAATTAACAAATTAAACATATCCCACATTAAATGCACAGCCCATAAATTTAGGATGTTACAGTTCTAACCCCTTAAAGAAATTTCGTCCTCGAAATTTCCAATTAACTAGTAATCAAACTACCTAAGTCTCACTACTATGCTTTCGCTACGCACTCTTATTTTAAAGCCAAAATAAATACTTAGTATACTATGGTAGGGTACGCATCGATATTCACATCTAGAGCGTCTCGTCCCCTTGGCGACGTGCTGCATAGACCAAGGCTGACTGCCTCTCCTCAGCATAGCTTGCACCTCCACGACCATGTCCTGTGCCATTGCCACCATTGACTTGACCATGGCCCCTTGGTGGTTGTTGACCTCCTCTTCCCGGTGGTGCATTCTCTTGATCTGTGGGCCCTTTGCTGCCCCGTTGTTGCGAACAGTTTCTAACTTGGTGGTCCATAGATCCACACCTAAAACACTTCCCAGTGCTTGCCCAACACTCACCGGTATGGAACATACCATATCGAGCACACTTTTGTGTCTGGTTAGCAGCAGTCGGTCTATCATCCTGTTTTGGCCCGTCTGACCTAGGTCTTTTTTGAGTTTCCCCAACTGCCCCTGACGATTCAAAATTCCTCTTACTTCTACTCCTATCTCTATCTCGATTCAGTTTCTCATTTCGCTTTACCTCCTTAGCTATCTTAGCTTTTTTCACAAGCACAGCAAATACCTTCTCCCGCTGTGGGGCTATCAAAACACGCAAATCATCCCTCAGGCCATCTTCGAACCTAACACAACGTTCATGCTCCGTGGCTACCATCCCACGAGCATAACGGCTAAGACATAAAAATTCAGCTTCATACGCAACCATTGACCTACTCCCTTGCACCAGATTCAGAAATGCTCTGCGCTGCACATCCACATAACTTGATCCAATATACTTATTCTGAAACGCTATTTTAAAGAGATTTTAGGTAATACGGTCAGCCACTGTTCCATCCTTAACCGTAAGCCACCATTGGTAGGCTTCATCCCGCAGGAGAGATATAATTCCTTTCAACTTCTCCTCCTCCGTAAAGTCTAAATCATCCATTATGCGTTCTATCACCTCCAACCAATACTCAGATGAACTTGGGGCTACACCAGAAATTCCTCTAAACACTTCTGCCCCATTGGCCCTAAGTTTGCTCCAAGACCTGATTTTTGGGCTCTGTGCCCATGCTCGCTCCAACAACCCTCTCTAAAACCCTCAACATCGCTTTGAGATACAAGATCATCTCCGCCTTGATCGACATTCGACCTCTTCAACTGGCATTTCGTTTCCTGACCCGTGGCCAGATCCTACTGGTTCTGATCGAGTCATCCTACCACTACCACGACCACGACCACGTGGCGGACGTCCTCGACCCCTTGTACTCATTCTACCACTTCACGTTTATCTGATTAGAATTTTTATGAGTTAGTAGTTTTCTTTCACTGATTAACCATGAATAGTCTTATGGATAATAGTTTTAAAAGTAGTTCTTTCGAATTCGTACCCACAATACAGTCTCAAGTTCATATCCTCTAGAAAACACATACATTCAATCATCAACATCCATGAACTTACGTTCATCACAGAAAAGTGTTGTTGTTGTGGTTGTTGTTGTTTTACTACCTAGGGGTATTTTCGTAATTTTATCCTACAGGGGTATTTTCATAATTTTTCAAAATAAGGTTCCTTGGTGATTTTGTAAAATAAGGTTATTTTAGTAATTTTGTAATCTGGGGGTATTTTAGTAATTTTTGAGATCCGAGGGTATTTCAGTAATTTTGACATCTAGGGGTATTTCAGTAATTTTTCAAATTAGGGATATTTTGATGTTATTGTCGTTGCGTTTTTTTATTAGAAGGGTATTTTGAAAAAAAATCTAGTTACTCTTGTAAACATACGATTTTGGGTAAATTTTCAAAACATAGGCATTTTACAAATTCACATTGGTTGGAAATTTTCACAAATCAAGTGTATTTCTTTGGAAATTTACAAAACTTAGGGGTTTTTGTTTGCAAAATAGGGTGGCTGGTCCCTTTCGGGTTTTAATTATAGGTTTGTCCCATCAACAAGTCCTCATAATTAGAGTGAACAGCCATTACGCACCAAGTAAGATTCCAGTGAAGAGAAGGTGAGTCATTAGGACTGCTTAAATACCAAGCTCTTCCGGATCTATTCCTAGACATTCGTATGCCTGTTGCCACACCCTAGTCTTGCGACTCGTTCATGGGTTTTGTTTAGTGAGGTTAAGCCTTATGAAATTTAAGGAGTTGTTTCAGCTAAACCTAGAGTCCATCAAGTTCTAAATCTAATTAGTCTACGTCCCATAAAGCCCATCAAGCCCACATAGATATAAAACACACAGAGAGTTCAAAATACTTACCTACGTGGATCGGGTGCCGGAAGACTCGAAAGCCATATCCTCAAACTAGACATTTTTCTAAAATTTTTTTCCAAAACACCTCTAGGCCCATTTCACAGCCCGAGTTTTGAACTGGGCTCTGATACCAAAATGTAACGTCCCAAACTCGGCCCATGCGTTTCGACCAGATCTGGCGTGTTATGGATCACATAACACTTTATCGGATTTTGAAAACACAAGTTAATTATTTAAAATTTGAATAATAAAGTGACTTTTTAGAAATAAACCTCTTTGTATTATTATTACGTATAAATAAACCTTATTATGAATTCATAAGTTGCATAACATTGAAAACTTCTTAGTTGAATAAAACTAGGGGCCTTATTACATAAATATTCCCAAAAAATAAAATAAAATTTAAAGAAATCCCAAAAATAATTTGTAAAAATAAAACTTGATGGTCCCTCGAGTCCGTCTCGGCTCCCATGTCCATGCCCTACTGCTCATCTGGAAGAGTAGAGAAAAGGAAACCGTGAGTCACCAAGACTCAGTGTATAAATCTCAAAACACACAACGACCTGAGCCCACAAACACATTATGGGCCCTGGCCCATACATAAGGCAACAATTATAATCACATGGTAAACAATAAATAATGAATAACCCAATCCATCCTAGGTTTCCATCCTCTACACACCAACCCGTACCAACCATCACACCTTGGGGATTTCTACAATCAACCCTCCATCCGCTACACACCAAAACGACAACCGCATTGCCTATTCCTATTAATTAGGAATCATTGAATGTGGCATAGCCACCGATCGCTATGTGACCTAATATTTGTACATGTGGGATTTCCACCACCGATCACCAAGTGACCTATCACGCACTTCCCCTTCAATATCATATTCTCACCCCATGCATACACATAAAGGAAACATCATGCAGTCATATATATTTTTCGTTACACATAGGGAGTTCTATGTTTACGTACCTGGCATACACATAAAAAAAACATCATACAGCCTAATTCCGGCTTTTAGCCCATAACATACATAAATAGATATACATACAGGTTTATTAGTAGTGTGTTAGAGATCTACACACCTGATTATCGATAGAACGATGCTTTCTACGTCGACGCTATCCTTAGTCGACACTACTGCTATCTCCCTAAGGTGTTGTTCAGAAGCCGGTCCACAACCAAGTGGCCAATCTCGAATGGTAGATACCGCTCTTTTCTTAAACTTAGGAATTTTCTCCTTTGCCTGGTCCATATTTAATTCCATCACAAGTCCTTATCAGAGCTACTATCACAATATTTAATCATTAATTCTCATTATAACCTTAAGATCTTGCATATAATGATCAAATCTAATAGAAATCTAGGGAAATCTTCTTACCTTAAAAATCCCGAAAGTGGAGACTAGCTATTTTTGGCTTTTAGATCTAATTGACCAAGCTTCCTTCAAATCCCAAATTGTCGCCCATCAAAAAAGTATTAAACTATTAGCTTTCGGCTTTTGCCTTTCAAAAATTGGGAATAGAATATGAGATCTAACAGAAATCGGCACTTACCTTAGTATAGGGAATTCGGCTAACACTTGGAATGGAGATTCGACAATGCCAAAGGAAAGTTTTAAATGTCGGAAGAATAAAACTAATTCTCAAATAGGATGAATAAAAGAAAAGACTATAGATGCTTCGACTTTTTAGAGAAATCGGCACAAGGAGGAAAAAGTGGAGAAGAGTTTCGGCTTTTGAAGAAATTGGAGAAAAGAAATTGGAGAAAAGAAATTGGAGAGGGAGAGGCTAAGGAATTTCGGCACAATGGGAGAAGAAATTAGGGTTTCCAATGTCAGAATTAAGGAGCTATCCCTCCTCTTTATAGATATTTCGGCACCTACTGCTAAAAATCGAAAATTAAACACCCCAAACCCGGCCCACAAGCCCTGACCGGATCTGGCATGCTTCTAGGAAAAACCATTCGAATCTTATTTGAACTTTGCTAAAATTTTCCGTGTTTTTGAAAACAGTTGATTTGGGTTCATGTTGAAAACATAGAAACTTTTCAAAGATTTTGTTTAAGAAAAGTTCGTGGTTATATTTCAAAACCATGAGTTACCGGTAAAAGTCGAGTCTTTAAAGTTTGTTAATTAAATTGAAAATCATTTGTATTTTAGATGTCAAAACATTTTTCATTAAGAAAATTTGCTTACTTTAATTTGATAAGTATCGTGCCATAATAACATAATTTAAGTGCATGCATGAACAGCTCATACTATAGCCTTATTACATCAAAAATAAACCCAAAATAAAATTTAAAGTACTTAAATAAAATAAATTGTCCAACTAATAAAATTCGTGCTGAGCATGGTCACCACTAAGCTCCTGCTGACCCGGTCCATTACTGAGCGTCACCTGAAAAATATTCCCAAAACGGGGTGAGTTAAACAGACTCAATGTGTACAACCGACACTAAGTCTCAATTAAATTCAGGCATGTCAAATCATACATAATAACATATATAATTAATGATGCAAACCCGAACCCAAACCTAGATAACCATCTGCTACACATCACCCGTACCAACCATCACACCGTGGGGACTACTAAGTCAACCCTCCATCCGCTACACACCATCGAAGGTAGTCGCTGCAGTCGACGTGCTCATCGCCCTTATAAAATTCGTGGCATAGCCACCAGATAAATATTCGTGACATAAGTCACCACATTCAAATATTGTGACATAAGTCACCACATTCGGATATTGTGACATAAGTCACCACATTCAGATTTTGGGGTATAAAACCACCAATTCACTTCCCCTTTACATATCACCCATATGCCCCATGTCAAACATATCATGCAATATCATGCTTTATTTCACATTCTTATCACTATTGACATATGTGCCATAACGAATCTTATCATACTCATAGTAGGAGTGGGTAAACGTACCTGAGTACTTTGTACCATTGCATGGTACTCTTAGCCACATCATAACATATTCTTGTGACATATTAATTAAAACATAACCGTCAATTAATTAAAGCTTAGTGTGGGGTACAAACCTGATTTACTTAGTGCTTAATTGAAATCCCAAAAATCCCGATCTAACGCTTTAGATCTTAGCTCCTAAATTCAGCCATTGTTAGAATCGGCTTCAACTTAAACTCATGAGAAGTGGCTTATGGCCGAATACTACACAGGCTTACCTTGAGATATTAAATCCAAGACCTCCCTTGATGCTCCTTAACGCTGGCTATACACAAAACACAAGAGAACACATTACTATGGCCTTAAAGATCATTCGGCCAACCTTAGTCCAAAGCCTAATCACTTGATTTTGGCTCACAATTGGAAGAGAACCGATTGCTAGGATAGAAAATACTTACCAATACTCAAGCACCCTCAGAGAAACGGCTTCTAGATCCCAAAAAGAAGGATTTTGGCACTTTAATGGTGAAGAGAGAAAATGCAAGAGTGGGGAGATTCAGCTATGTGGACTTAGATAGGAATCGAAAAGTTTTGGCTTTTGAAACTATAGAGAAATCGGCTATCAAAGAGTAGAACCAACTCCAAGTTTCGGCTTTTGTCAATAATGAGAGAAAGATTGGTCCTGGGAAAGATGATGATTCGAATGAACAGAAAACGAAAGAGAGGAAAGATTGAGGCTATAAGGTTAGGCCAAGAAGCAAAATAGAGAAAGAAAGAGAAGATAGATGTTCATTAAAAGAAAATTCGGCACACACACCCTTGCTTCACCTCAAAGCCGAAATAATGCAAGCCCCTAGAGTCCTCTATTTGGCCACTACATCCTCTCTTATCAAATCCTTATTTCACTCCCCCTTAGCCAAATCTTGAAGTGTCCCTGTGCCGTCCACTTCGTCTTCTCCAGAGTCCATGTGCTGTCCACTTCCTCTCCTCCTTGTAACAAAATAAAATCTTTTATTTGCTTTCCTTGTGACTCGAACCTAGGCCCATTTACACCTGTTGGTGGCATCACTTACAGAGGCCCTAAGTGGCGCCTTGCAACCACTTTAACAAGCCCAATTTCATGTCAAATTTCCCTTACAAATTTTCTCAAGGCCTTATCAGACTTAGCTTCCTCTTTTAAACTTTAAAATCAAATAATTTTTAAGCTATTCCCCTTCATACTAAGGTTCACAAAATTCATAATACACATTCACAACACACAGAGGCATGTAATTTCATACAATTTAGTAATAATGCATAAGCCATAGTCCGGGATGTTACAGTTCTACCCCCTTAAAATAATTTCGACCTCGAAATTACCTGGCTAGAATAGGTGGGGGTATTGCTATCGTATTGCTTCTTCCGGCTCCCAAGAAGCTTCCTCTGATCTATGGTTACGCCACAACACCTTGACCAAAGGGACTGACTTCTTCCGAAGCACCTTCACATCTCGTTCCAGGATCTGGATCGGCTCTTCCTCATAAGATAGATCGGGTCTCAGCTCTACCTCTTCAACCGGAAGTACATGAGATGGATCCGATCGATATCGACGTAGCATGGAAACATGAAATACGTCGTGCATCTGTTGCAATTTCGAAGGCAACTCCAACTGGTATGCCACCGGTCCAATTCGCTTCAATACCCGATAAGGTCCTATAAACCTTCGACTTAACTTCCCTTTGCGACCAAATCTCATCACCTTCTTCCAAGGTGAAACTTTAAGGAACACTTGATCTCCCACATCGAATTCTATTTCCTTCCGTTTGAGATCTGCATATGACTTTTGCCTGTCAGATGCTTCCTTCAATCGAGCTCGAATTATCTTAACCTTCTCCTCAGATTCAGCCACAATTTTCGGACCCAAAATCTGACGTTCTCCCAATTCCGTCCAACACGTAGGGGTATGGCACTTCTGTCCATACAATGCTTCATATAGTGCCATCCGAATGCTGGCTTGATAGCTGTTGTTGTATGCAAACTCTGCTAAAGGCAAATACTCTTCCCAACTTCCTCTGAAGTCTATCACACAACCTCTCAACATATCCTCCAACACTTGGATTACTCTTTCAGACTGCCCGTCAGACTGTGGGTGAAAAGCCGTGCTGAAATCCAATTTGGTGCCTAAAGCCTGATGTAGAGCTTTCCAAAACCGAGATGTGAACCTCGAATCCCTATCCGAGATAATTGACATCGGCACTCCATGCAATCTTACAATTTCTGCCACATATAACTTTGCCAACTTTTGCAACGAATAATCAACTCGCACTGGTATGAAATGCGCGGACTTTGTCAACCGATCCACTATCACCCATACCGAGTCCTTCTTAGTAGGCGTAAGGGGAAGCCCACTAACGAAGTCCATGGTAATTCTCTCCCACTTCCACTGCTGAATCTTAATCGGCTGAAGCAATCCCGACGGAACTTGGTGTTCAGCCTTAACTTGCTGACACATTAAGCACTTGCCAACAAATTCAGTCACTTCTCGCTTAAGACCAGGCCACCAAAATTGTTCCCTTAGATCTCTGTACATTTTACTACCACTGGGATGCATAGCATAAGGGCTACTATGCGATTCCCGAAGAATTCTCTACCTTAAATCCTCATTCCTCGGCATACAGACCTTACCCTTGAAGCACAATACTTCCTCGTCATTAATACCATAATCTTCTAACTCTCCATTCTGTACTTGTTGCAACTTAACCCTTAGATCTTCATCCATTAACTGACTTTCCTTCACCTCACTCAACTATGTCGGTTTGACTTGCAATTCTTCCAGCAGACTTCCATCATCATACAAGCTCAGATGTGCGAACATTGCCCTCAGATCCGACACAACTTTTTGACTTAAGGCATCTGCCACCTCATTCGCCTTGCCCGGGTGATACTCTATCAAACAATAATAGTCCTTCAATAATTCCACCCACCTTCGCTGTCTCAGATTCAACTCCTTCTGAGTCAGCAGATACTTAAGGCTTTTGTGGTCTGTGTAGATCACCGACTTTTCTCCATAAAGATAATGCCTCCACACCTTAAGGGCAAAGACCACTGCTGCCAATTCCAAGTCATGCGTCGGGTAGTTAACCTCGTGTGGCCTCAGTTGTCGAGATGCATAACCAACCACCTTCCCGTCTTGCATAAGGACACCTCCCAACCCTGTATGGGAAGCATCACAATACACCTCAAAATCCTTCCCTGCCTCAGTCTGAATCAAAACTGGAGCTTCAGTCAAACCCTCTTAAGCTTCTCAAAGCCCTCATATTGCTTATCGGTCCATACAAAAGGCACTTCCTTTCTCAATAACTTTGTCAGAGATGCGGCTATTGATGAGAACCCTTCCACAAACCTTCGATAATAGCCTGCTAGTCCTAAGAAACTCTGAACTTTCGCCACAGACTTAGGGGGTTTCCAATCCAAAACTGCCTCAATCTTTCGGGGATCCACTCTTATTCCTTCAGCAGATACCACATGTACTAAAAACGTAACCTCCTTAAGCCAAAATTCACACTTGCTGAATTTGGCGTAGAGCTTCTTCTCCCTCAACACTTGCAACACAACTCAGAGGTGCTCATCATGTTCTTCCTCAGACTTCGAATACACCAAAATATCGTCTATGAACACAACAACAAACCGGTCCAGATAGGGTTGGAAAACCCGATTCATCATGTCCATAAATGCGACTGGGGCATTTGTCAACTCGAACGGCATTACCAAGAGCTCATAATGCCTGTACCTTGTTCGAAAAGCCGTCTTATGAATATCAGCCTCCTTCACCTTAAGCTGATGATATCCAAACCTTAGATCTATCTTTGAGAATACTGCAGCCCCCTTAAGCTGATCAAACAAGTCATCTATCCTTGGCAAAGGATACTTATTCTTGATGGTCAGCTTATTCAACTGACGATAATCTATGCACATGCGCATAGTTCCATCCTTCTTCTTCACAAACAAGACCGGTGCTCCCCATGGAGACACACTGGGTCGAATAAACCCACGGTCTAGCAATTCTTGGATCTGGGCCTTGAGCTCAACCAACTCCTTTGGTGCCATTACATGCGGGCAATTGACACGGAGTCATGTGCCGCGATAACTCAATTCCGAACTCCACTTCCCTATCTGGGGGTATTCCTAGTAATTCCTCCGAAAAGACATCCACAGACTCCCTTACTGTTCTAACTCCACTAACTCCCCCTTCGTTCATATCTAAAGCACTAACGAGAGCCAGAAATGCCTTACACCCTTTTCGTACCATCTTATCAGCCTTCAAAGCAGAAACTACGTTAGACAAGTAGTTTCTTCTTTCCCCTATCATAACTATCACCTCATCCTCTGGGGTCCTTAACTCCATTCGTTTGGCTGCACAATCCAACACAGCCCGATGCTCTACTAGCCAATCCATGCCAAGTATAAGATTAAATTCCCCGAAGGGTAATTCCATTAAGTCAGCAGGAAATACTACTCCTTGAAGCTCCAAAGGTACTCTCCGAAACATCTTATTCACTACTACAGTTTGACCTAGTGGGCTTACTACAGTCATCTCCCTACTAGATAGTTCAGAGGCTATTCCTAGAGTTTCAACTACTCTACATGCAACATAAGAATGGGTCGAGCCCACATCAATCAAAGCAACATAAGGCTTGCCAAATATAAGGAACGTACCGGTTATGACGTCGGGTGCGTCTCTGTCCTCCCTCCGATGAACTGCATACACTAAACCCTCCTGCTTGGCCTCCGTGTTACCAACACCCCGGCCCGGTGTTCCCCGTCCTCTACCAGTACCGTTTCCTCTACCATTCGAACCACGGCCCCGCTGAGGCTGCTGTTCACCTCTTCCAGCCTGATTAGGACCTTGACTTACTGATCGTCCCCCTTCGGTTCTCATAGGACAATCCTTAATCATGTGGTCCTTAGACTTACACTTGAAGCATCCTCCCATCTTCTTCCAACATTCTCCTAAATGCTTCTTCTCACATTGGGCACAAGTACGATACTGCCCTCCAGTAACAACTTGCTGACCTTGCGGGCCATCAACTCTAGGCCTCTTTTGCTCATTCTTAGAAGACCCTGAAGATCCAAAGCCTCTCTTCTGCCTATTCCGATCGGTGTTCTGCCTTAAAGAATCCTTGATACCCTCGGCTACCTTGGCCTTCTCCACCAACACAGCAAACTCCTACTCTTGCTGTGGAGCTATCAACAGTCTCAAGTCATCCCTCAGCCCGTCCTCAAATCGGACACACCGCTCATGCTCAGTTGACACTATGCCTCGAACATAACAGCTCAGCCTTAGAAATTTAGCTTCGTACTCCGCCACGGACTTGTTCCATTGAACCAGCCCCAGAAATGCCTTCCTCTGTGCATCGATGTAATGAGTACCAACATACTGCTTCTGGTATGCCGCATTAGCATAATCCCAAGTGAGTTCCTCAACTATAGCACCATCCCGAACCGCAAGCCACCATTGATATGACTCATCGCGGAGAAGCGACACCATTCCTTTTAGTTTTTCCTCAGCAGTTAAATCGAGCTCATCCATAATCCGCTCAGTCGCCTCCAACCAATACTCAGCGGTACTGGGTGCCACACCAGATACACCACGGAACACCTCAGCTCCGTTGGCTCGGAGTCGCTCAGGTACCGACTTTCGAGCTTCGATGCCCCACCTGCTCCAGCCACCCTTTCCAAGACCCGCAGCATCGCCTGTGACACTGCGTCATCCCCCGTCTGATCCTGATATTCCACATCAGCGGCTGGCGGTGGTGGTGGCATTTCATTTTCAAATCCTTGACCCGATCTAACGGGCTCTGACACAGTCATTCGGCCTCTACCATGACCTCGCACGTTACGACCACATCCCCTTGAATTCATGCTTCCGAATTGCATTTATCTGATTAAAGAATTTTATGAATTAGTTTTGTTCCACTGATTTATCACGAACAGTCTTATGTTTACTAATTTTAAGAAGTAGTTCTTTCAATTTCATACACATACAGTCCCAATTCAGTCATTCAATCACATTTATGAACTCGCATTCATTACAGAGAAATGTTGTAGTTGTCGTTGTTTGTTGTTTTCCACTACCTAGGGGTATTTTCGTAATTTTATCCTATAGGGGTATTTTGGTAATTTTCCAAATTAGGGTATTTGAAAATGTTGCAAAATAGAGATTGTTGATATTTTACAAAATTAAAATACTTGCTGGAGAAATTTCAAGAGTGAAATGGTAATTTTATACACTAGGGGTATTTTTGTAATTTTATAAGCCAGGGTCATTTCGATAATTTTTCGCAAAATATGGTTCCTGGTGACTTTTCAAAACAAAGGTATTTTTAAAGATTTCTAATTTGAGGGTACTTCGGTAATTTTCCTCACTGAGGGTATTTTGGTCATTTTGCAAATCAAGGGTAATTTTGTAAAATTTTCAAATCAGGGTATCATAATATTTGTAAAAATAGGGTTTTTTGGATATTTGTAAGGTAAGAGAAATCTTGATAAAAACTGTGGGTAGTTTGGAAATTTTATGAGCCAAGGGCATTTTAGTAATAAATTTTTTTTCCAACCAGGGGTATTTAGGTCATTTTAGTAAATCGAGAATATTTTGAATTTTTTTTTCCAAAATAGTTTTCCTACACATCAAAGGGATAATTTGGTGGTTTTTAAAACTAGGGTTTTTATAAAAATATGGCTAGTCCTTTTCGGGTTTTAGTTATTGGATTTAGCACGTGGTGAGTCCTCATGGTTAGGGTGAACCATTACTATGCACCGGTAGGATTCGAGTGGAGAGGAGGTGAGTCACTAGGATTTGCTTAAATACCAAGCTCCCACCGAAACCAATCCTGACATGCATACGATGGTTGCCACACCTAACTCGGCGACTTAGACACGAGTTTGTTTAATTGGGCATTAAAGTTTTATGTAATTCTCATGTTGGGGTAAACTAGTCCTAGGGTTTAATTCCTAGTCCACTAATCTACGTCCCTATATATTCCCACATACAATTCACAGAAGAGTTGGGAGTACTTACCTGGTGGACTTCGGGCCGGAGACTCAGGTGCCATGCTCGAAAACCCGCTCAATTTCTTATAAAATTCGATTTCAAAAGAAAGAAACATTTTGGGCCCAAAAAGCCCTCAAGGTCGAGTTTTGAATCGGGCTCTGATACCAAACTAAAACACCCCAAACCCGGCCCACAATCCCTGACCGAATCTGGCATGCTTCTAGGAAAAACCATTCGAATCTTATTTGAACTTTGCTAAAATTTTCTGTGTTTTTGAAAACAGTTGATTTGGGTTCAAGTTAAAAACATAGAAACCTTTCAATGATTTCGTTTAAGAAAAGCTCGTGGTTATATTTCAAAACCATGAGTTACCGGTAAAAGTCGAGTCTTTAAAGTTTGTTAATTAAATTGAAAATCATTTGTATTTTAGATGTCAAAACATTTTTCATTAAGAAAATTGGCTTACTTTAATTTGATAAGTATCGTGCCATAATAACATAATTTAAGTGCATGCATGAACAGTTCATACTATAGCCTTATTACATAAAAAATAAACCCAAAATAAAATTTAAAGTACTTAAATAAAATAAATTATCCAACTAATAAAATTCGTGCTGAGCATGGTCACCACTAAGCTCCTGCCGACCCGGTCCATTACTGAGCGTCACCTAAAAAATATTCCCACAATGGGGTGAGTCAAACAGACTCAATGTGTACAACCGACACTAAGTCTCAATTAAATCTAGGCATGTCAAATCATACATCATAACATATATAATTAATGATGCAAACCCGAACCCAAACCTAGATAACCATCCGCTACACATCACCCGTACCAACCATCACACCGTGGGGACTACTAAGTCAACCCTCCATCCGCTACACACCATTGAAGGCAGTCGCTACAGTCGACGTGCTCATCGCTCTTATAAAATTTGTGGCATAGCCACCAGATAAATATTCGTGACATAAGTCACCACATTCAGATATTGTGACATAAGTCACCACATTCGGATATTGTGACATAAGTCACCACATTCAGATATTGGGGTATAAAACCACCAATTCACTTCCCCTTTACATATCACCCATATGCCCCATGTCAAACGTATCATGCAATATCATGCTTTATTTCACATTCTTATCACTATTGACATATGTGCCATAACGAATCTTATCATACTCATAGTAGGGGTGGGTAAACGTACCTGAGTACTTTGTACCATTGCATGGTACTCTTAGCCACATCATAACATATTCTTGTAACATATTAATTAAAACATAACCGTCAATTAATTAAAGCTTAGTGTGGGGTACACACCTGATTTACTTAGCGCTTAATTGAAATCCCAAAAATCCCGATCTAACGCTTTAGATCTTAGTTCCAAAATTCGGCCATTGTTAGAATCGGCTTCAACTTAAACTCATAAGAAGTGGCTTATGGCCGAATACTACACAGACTTACCTTGAGATATTAAATCCAAGGCATCCCTTGATGCTCCTTAACGCTGGCTATACACAAAACACAAGAGAACACATTACTATGACCTTAAAGATCATTCGGCCAACCTTAGTCCAAAGCCTAATCACTTGATTTTGGCTCACAATTGGAAGAGAACCGATTGCTAGGATAGCAAAATACTTACCAATACTCAAGCACCCTTAGAGAAACAGCTTCTAGATCCCAAAAAGAAGGATTTTGGCACTTTAATGGTGAAGAGAGAAAATGCAAGAGTAGGGAGATTCGGCTATGTGGACTTAGATAGGAATCGACAAGTTTCGGCTTTTGAAACTATGGAGAAATCGGCTATCAAAGAGTAGAACCAACTCCAAGTTTCGGCTTTTGGCAATAATGAGAGAAAGATTGGTCCTGGGGAGGATGATGATTCGAATGAACAGCAAAAGAAAGAGAGGAAAGATTGAGGCTATAAGGTTCGGCCAAGAAGCAAAATAGAGAAAGAAAGAGAAGATAGATGTTAATTAAAAAAAAATTTGGCACTCACACCCGTGCTTCACCTCAAAGCTGAAATAATGCAAGCCCCTAGAGTCCTCTATTCGGCCACTACATCCTCTCTTATCAAATCCTTATTTCACTCCCCCTTAGCCAAATCTTGAAGTGTCCCTGTGCCGTCCACTTCCTCTTCTCCAGAGTCCATGTGCCGTCCACTTCCTCTCCTCCTTGTAACAAAATAAAATCTTTTATTTGCTTTCCTTGTGACTCGAACCTAGGCCCATTTACACCTGTTGGTGGCGTCACTTACAGAGGCCCTAAGTGGTGCCTTGCAACCACTTTAACAAGCCCAATTTCATGTCAAATTTCCCTTACAAATTTTCTTAAGGCCTTATCAGACTTAGCTTCCTCTTTTAAACTTTAAAATCAAATAATTTTTAAGCTATTCCCCTTCATACTAAGGTTCACAAAATTCATAATATACATTCACAACACACACAGGCATGTAATTTCATACAATTTAGTAATAATGCATAAGCCATAGTCTGGGATATTACAGAAAATACCCTTAAATTCAAGCTAAAAGAGAGGGGAAATTCGGCACCCTCTTTGCCATGCAGTAGCTAAATTTTACACTCCTCTAGGTGATGGATTTTTGGCCATCACCTCCCTTGTAGATAGGCTCCTAACTTTTCTCCTTTTTATCTACTATTTTATCAATTATAAAATCCATCTAAATCTTCCTACTTTTGAGCCTTGTAGCCGTCCACCTCATCAAATCTTAATGCCTAAATTTAACTCACTTAAATTAAAAGATTTGGGCTTTATTAAAATTAAATTTTGGGCCCCTAACTCCTTGTGTGTGGTGCCACTCCTTGCTTCATTTTAGGTGCCAAAAATGGCCCTAAAAACATGGGCTCCTTGGGGCCAAAACTTGGGCCTCTTTTATTGTTAATGACGCCACCTTAAAATAATTCAATCAAGGCCTTTGCATAATCCTAAGACTAATTTTGAACCCCTATCACTTAAATTAACAAATTAAACATATCCCCACACTAAATGCATAGGCCTATAAATTTAGGATGTTACAAATGGACTCGAGGTGGCCATGCTCAGCATTCGTTTTAGTTCAATGTTTTCCATATGGACTTAGTTGTTTTCTTTAATTTGGGTTTTCAGTTCTGTAATAAGGCCGCTTAAGTGTTATTTTGGGACACTTTATTTAGTTGTTTCTTAAAGGTTCTATTAAGCATGCTGGTTAAACTATGAATTGGGTGTTTTCAAAACTTTAAACAAATACTCGTTTTCTGAAATATACAATGATTAAGTAATAAGTACGGAGTAACTATAAGGCAACTAAGTTTTTCCAAAACAAGTTTCAACATGTTTTAAACATCACAAGATCCAACAACATATTCTTTAAAACATTACAACAGAATTCTCTTTAAACAAGTCGACAAATCGGTTTTCAAAACATTATCTTTCCGTGGCATGCCAGATTTGGTTGTAGTGTTTTGGCCGGGTTTGGGGTGTTACATTATTTTTCCTTATTTTAGAGTAAATCGGAAGCTCGTTGGACTGGAAGCTAGGTGGAGATCACTCACACTATCCATCGGCCTATGTAAGTACAATATGGTAAATCAATTACGGTTGTAATGGCATGTATAGGTTATATTGGCCATATCAACATGTAAATGTAAATAATGCTTGTAGTCTAGCCATTGGAATGGCTAGTAATGGTTTGGTTTGATATGTTTGTAATGTCATACTATGGTAGTTACACATGTGTTAAGTAATTGATCAAAATATGCCTATCATATGGACTAAACCAAGGCAAGATTATGAACATGTATGCATATAATGGTATACCATGTTGAATGATAGAATTTGTTTGATTTGAATGCTTGGAATGGTTGGATTGTACTTGATATGTTTTGGTGCAGGAAAATGGTAAATTTGTGTGACAAATGAGGCTAGGACATGTCTTTATTTTTTTCCACATGGGGTAGACACACGGACGTGTGTCTAAGCCGTGTGTGACACACGGTCCGCCCTATAGGCATGTGTTCCAGTCGTGTGTCCCCCACACCTTAATTTTGAGAAATAGAATGCTCATAATTAAGCACACGAGCAGAGACACGGGCGTGCGTCTCGACTGTGTGAGGGACACGGCCTCAGGCACGGGTGTGTGTTCTGGGCGTGTGAAGTCTGCACCTATTTTATGAAAAAATCATGATAATTAAATAGAACACACGGCCTACCACATGGGCGTGTGATTTGGCCGTATGACTTCAATTTGTTCATGAGTTACAAACAGAGAGTTACACGAGGTCAGGACACGGGCGTGTGTGACCACACGGCCTTCCCACACTAGCGTGTGCCATATCCACACAGACGTGTGACCCCTGTTTAGTGGAAAATTTTCTAAGTGTTGTAAAAATTTCTAAAGTTATCGGTTTAGTGTCGAACCACTTCCAAAGCATGTTTTGAGTCTCATAGGCTCGTATTAGGAACTTTATGATTGAATATGAATGGTTTTAATATGAACGCAAAATTTATGACTCAAAATTGTGTGAATGCATGTGTTGTAAGTCCAGTAATGCCTCGTACCCTGTTCCGACTTGAATACGTGTAAGGGGTGTTACATTTAGTGGTATCAGAGCTACGATTGAGTCAGTTCTCGGAATGAACGTAGTATATGTGGAGTCTAGAAATACATGCCATTATCTAACCTGTGATAGTGTGATATCTCTAGATTCTGATGAAAATTATTTTACAAATAGACAGAGATGCTTTCCAACCGAGCTGACTCCGATACTGTTGAAAGTGATACGCACGTGCCTGAGTAAAAATGTTACTTATGATGGAATGAGACTTGTAAAGGTATGAAATAAATGTCTTATAGTACATGAGAATGATAAATGTTATGTTATATGAGTATATATATGAAAGTTAATTTTTGAGGCTTACGATCTCCACTCCCTTACCAGTATAGTGGTATACAATGAAATTCATAAGATTTATATGGGTTAAGCTTATGAATGTGGAACTAAAGAGTTTAAAGGATGAACGACAAATGATGTAGTCAGAATGAGAATAGGTTAGTAAGTAAAGATGGTATTAAAAGAGATATAAGATTTTTCTGAAGATTATTCTGAATATGTAATGTCATTGTTAAGGAAGAAGTTATTCATGAGTAATTAACTTATCCAGATATGATAATTACAGAACATATTAGCTAAAAATTCTTCTGAATTGACTCTTTCAGTGAAATGAATGATGTAAGATTATCGATTACTTTATTGGTCAGTCGAATAGTGATAAAACTGCAAAGAATTTGAATACAGCTGTTAATATTGAGTGTATTACAACAATATCTCCTGGGTACTCTATATGTTCTGTTATTCTCGAAGACATACAAAGTTGTGCATGTACAAATGCAGTATTTATCGTATTGAAAGGCTAATAAATTATGATAGATGGAATTACTATAAGTCTAGTTTATTCATGAGCGGTATTGCTCTACCTTACTTGGGCTTTCAAATTCATCATGATTGATATAAGATTGGATGATAAGGTACATATGATATCATCTTTTACTTCTACTGATTGAAGCCTTGAATTTTGAATATGCAAAATTATATTGTCTTTGTCACAGTTATTTCTACTGAGTATGCGTAATATTACTCTTCTGAATTTTCTTTGAGATATCAATAATCTCTTTAGTATGTAAACATGGGTTATCTATGAAAGATATTCTTTGATCAGAGTTATTACCGTTATAAATATTGACTCGATCATGAAGTATGGTGATAGAGATCATAGATTATAGAAACTTTATTTTTGCATTGGTTATTATTGGGGCCACTTTCAGTTCTCCCTTTTCTAATTTGAGGTATACTATTGATATTGAAGTGTTGCTTTATCTATACGGTTGAAATGTCGGTCATATTATAGCACTATGGTTTTGAATCTATCTGATGGTTGTGTCTTTGGAAAAATCAAAGCTTCAATGTTAATAATTGAAATAGCTACATCGATGACATAGTTATTACAGACAGATGAAAGATTTGAATGTACTGATAAATGTTAGTAAAGCTTTGATCAGTTGGAAGCCCTGATGACCGAAACCTCAGTTCTGGTTCAGTCTGAATCGGGTAAGGAATTTATTATTATAGTGATACATCATTGAATGGATTAAATTGTGTAAAGAAATGGTCTACACTTCCAGCCAGATAAAACTATGGGAAAAGAATTACCCGAAATATGATCTTGAGTTGACAATTATTGTGTTTGCACTGGGACTTTGGTAACAGTATCTGTATGGTGAAAATATCATATAAGTACTGATTATAAAAATTTGAAGTATCTGATATTACTAAAACATTTGACTTTGAGATTGTGTATATGGCTTGAATTATTGAAAGACCCTAATTTGGGTAATTGATTATCATTCAGGAAAAGTAAATATAGCTGCTGATATGTTGAGTAGAAAATTCTTTCTTTTCTTTATGAGTAATAGATACTTGATTGCTATTGTCTGATGAAATAATAATTTTAGTTGAGTATAGAACTAAACCGATGATTCTACAATAGATCAGTGAAACTCAGAAAAGTGACAATGAGTTGTAAGCTAAATGATTACAGTGTGAAATAATTTCTAATTTAGAATTTAAGAGGAGAATTGATAAATGCCTGTTATTTAGAAACAGAGTTCGTGGACTGAAGAATTTGTAACTTTTATAGAAAATCTTACATGAATGATCACAGTGGTACTATGTCTGTTTATCTGGGAAATGGTACAATGCACAACGATTTGAAAAAGATTTATTGGTAGCCGGAATGAAATGTTGTATTTCTGAATCTATATTTAAATGCTGGATGTATTAGCAAGATAGAGATGATATTTTTAAGATGGTTATAGTTAGTGAAAATACCGAAATGGAAATGGGACAAAATTACTATGGATTTTATATCAGGATTCTCCCTGACCATGAAAAAGAAAGATATGAATTGAGTTATTGTCGATTATTCGACGAAGCCTGCACATTCTATCCTGGTATGAATGGATTTCTCACTTGATAGATTGCTCGAATAACTTGTTTTTGAAATTTTTAGATTTCATGATGTACTAATTTCTGTTATTTCTGATAGAGATCTATGGTTTATATTCTGATTCTAAAACAAATTACAAGAAACTCTAGGTACATGGTTATATTTAGTACGATATTTCATCCTCAGATGGATGATCAACCTGAACATATGATTCAGAATTTGGAAGATTTGCTTCGATGTTGTGTACTTAAATTTGAAGGTAACTGAGAAAAGTATTTGCCTTGGTTTAAAATTACTTATAATAGTTAACAGTCAATATACAATCATATGGTACGAGGCTTTATATGGTCACACATGCAAAACTCCGGTGTTTTGGACGGAGTTCAATGAGAAAAGATGCACGTAGTAGTTTTGATTCTTTGAGACAGAAGAAAGATGAAAATGATCTAAAATAGTTTAAAACCAGTATTTGATCGTTAGAAATCTGATGTGGATCTGAAATGAAAAAAAATAGAGTTTCTAATGGTGACAAAGTATTTTTGGAAATTCACCATGAAAGAAAGTTCTTCGAATTGGCTGTACAGGCAAAATTAAATCTGCGGCTTACTGGGTTATATAAGATTACTGAAAAGAATTGAACCTGTTAAGTATTGATTGGTTTGTTTATTAGAGTTCTACAAAATTCACAATGCTTTTCATGTGTATATGTGTTAAAACGGAATCAATCAAATCGATCATCTGTTATTTCTCTAATAGATGTTGAAATTTAGCTTGGCATGACTTACAGCGAGTGACTGGTTGAAATTCTGGCATATGAAGTGAAAGGAGCAAAAAATATAAAGATAGCTTTAGTGAGAGTTCTTTGACAATGATATGATGTAGAGAAAGCTGCCTGAGAAAAACTGGATGGAAACATGAGAAAGTAATGTTGGAATCTTATTATTGATAAGATTTTCGAGGACGAAAATCCTTAAGGGGAGAGTTGTAATAGCCCAATTTCGGTGAAATCGGAACAGTGTTTTCGTGACCACAAATCTGAGCCAAAAATAAATTTTTATTTTATTTTATTATGTGGTCTGTAATATGATGGACGTGACGTGAAAATTTTGACATGAAAATTTTATCGATTTAATGCCTAATTACGAGAAGGACTAAATCGCATAAAATCTAAAAGTTGAATTCTAGTAGCTATAAGAATCAAATAGCTATGGAATTCAAAACTAGAGGTCCTTATATGGTAATTAGACCATTAAGAAAAGTATGTAGATTTTTCTTGGTGACTCATCCATGAAAATATAGAAAAAGGACAAGGACTAAATTGGAAATAGCAAAATACTTATTAATTAAAAAGATGATAAAAGATATCATCTTATTTTATGTCATCTTCAACCTTAAAACAAATGGAAACCCTAGGTGAGAGAAAAGAAACTTTCAAGGCCTAATTGGGTAAGTTTCCTTGTCTCGTTTTTAATGATTTTTATATTTTTGGAATCAGGATAGTATAATCTATGTATTTGAGGGATTAATTTGAAAACTTATCAAGGTATGAAAAATGGGTCATGGATGTATATGCTGGAAATTAGAAATTTATGGTAGAAAATAAAAGATTATTGATAGATAAACAACTTTTACAAAGTGATTTTTGATGAAAACATGATTTGGGGACTAAAATGTAAACTTGTGAAAATGAAGGAAATATTCTAAAAATTTATGAATACATGTGCTATAAATTTTGTAATAGGGCTTTGGTTAGGCTTGGAATATGGAGTAATTTGCACAAGTTTCATTTTCCGAGCCTAGGGACGAAAATGGAATTTATGGAAAAGTTAGGGGCAAAATGGTAATTTTTCCTAAGATGAAAATTGAGTCCACTTGAATGTGAAATATGATAAATTAATGTTAAATTTACTCGTACAGATCTGGATATACCAAATTCGGATCTAGAACGAGGAAAGAGGAAAATGTCAGATTAGTAGATTTATGTATACGACATTTGTCGAGGTAAGTTCGTGTAACTAAATTATATATATTTTTATGCTTGAATTAAATATTGTGTTTGTGAATTGTATAAATTTCTTTATTATGTGAAATGATCACATATTCGTTAAAGCCCGATAAATGAAATGTGCCCGATCAACAATAATGCTCGATAAATGATAAGTGATAAAAATGTAAATTTTATGCTTGAGTTTAATGTGAACATTTGAATTTGCATGAATGCATAAATGTATGAGATTGATCACATACCAGAAAATGCTTGCAAATGTTAAATCCCAGTTGAATATATGGAAAATCAATTGATACGTGATTTCCCAAAATGAATGAGGTCCTGCATTTGTTGCTGATAGGATTTAGCTCGGACGAGTAATCCTATTAACCTCATTATAAAAAAGATTTAGCCTGGACGGGTAATCCTGAAAAAATTCCTCTTAAGCATATTTTATGGATTGGATTTAGACTGGACAGGTAATCCAGATCGAGCTCCTTAGAGCATATGTCGTAAAAAGGGATTTAGCTTGGACTGGTAATCCCTTTGAACACGTGTGTGGCTCGAGAGTGTACTCTCTGAAATAGTACCTTATGGGTAAAATTGAATATGAATTGACAGATCCTAATTTATACGCCTCGAGTGTACTACTTTTGTATCCATCGATAATTTAAATAAATTCAAAGGGCAAAGTTCTGAGAAGGGCAAATATGAATTTAAGACAAATTGACATAGAATGATATATATATATATATGATACGAAAATATGATATGAAGAGAATATAATATTACATGAAATACAAGAAAATGATGATACATGACAAGAGATGTATGAAAGTATGAAAAGATGATATTTGTACATGGAAGTTATTAGATGAAAATGTTCATCCTTGGTTATAGACTTGTGCACTTTGAATGTACCACTACTCATGTGACATTGATATTACAAGTATTATGAATAAAGTTTTAATATGGAATAATCTGAAAATATACTTGAGCTACAACAATGTGATTTATACATGTTGTGGAAAGCATATATGTGCATGGAAACTTGATTGTTGTTGAGGTCATACTTGTTTTTGATGTTATTATGGAATATATGACTAACAAGGGCAATGTGGATATGTGTAGGGCTTGAGGTAAAATTAAGTGAATATACCTTACATAGTTACCTCAAAATAGTATGAATGGTAAGTTAAGTACCAAATTATACGAACTTACTAAGCATTTTATGCTTACCTCATTTTATTTTCTCCTATTTTAGAATAAATCGGAAGCTCGTTGGATTGGAAGCTAGGCAGAGATCACTCACACTATCCATCGACCCATGTCAGTACAATATGGTAAATCAATTATAGTTGTAATGGCATGTATAGGTTATATTGGCCATATTGGCATGTAAATGTAAATGATGCTTGTAATCTAGCCATTGGAACGGCTAGTAATTATTTGATTTGATATATTTGTAACGTCATACTATGGTAGTTACACATATGTTAAGTAATTGATCAAAAAATGCCTATCATATGGACTAAACCAAGGCAAGATTATGAACATGTATGCATATAATGATATACCATGTTGAATGATAGAATTCGTTTGATTTGAATGCTTGGAAGGGTTGTATTGTACTTGGTATGTTTTGGTGCAGGAAAATGGTAAATTTGGATGATAAATGAGGCTAGGAAA
Source organism: Gossypium rotundifolium (assembly GCA_025506655.1). Taxonomy (NCBI): domain Eukaryota; kingdom Viridiplantae; phylum Streptophyta; class Magnoliopsida; order Malvales; family Malvaceae; genus Gossypium; species Gossypium rotundifolium. The sequence continues at coordinate 108,671,348 of CP106722.1, forward strand.
TGTCTTTATTTTTGTCCATAAGGGTAGGCACGCGGGCGTGTGTGACACACGGTCCACCTTTAACACCCTAAACCCGACTTAGATGTTATTGTCAAATCTGGCGATGTCACATGATAGTGCTTGGAAAACATAATTACAATAAAACCCTTTTTCGTTGTCTTGTGAGACTTTCAAAACGTGTTATTTGTTTCCATCATTATCCATTTTCCAAAATATTTACAGTTCGCGAAAGCATTTAAACAAGTTTGCGTAATCGTGGTGTTTCAGTAAAACATTTATTTATTTTGAAAACTCGAGCTTTCCTACTGCTAACGGTAAAACCATCACTACACCAAAACAGGCTTTTAGTGGCATTTTTCGTGGCATTTTAATTAAAAATGATGCAAATATTATACATTAGCGGCATTTTAAAGTGTTTTCTTTAAAACGCCATAAAAAGTTCAGCAATAGCGGCGTTTCTGTTGCAATAGTGGCATTTTTTTACCAAAGCTGCTATAGGTGTAACATCCCGAATTTAGGCCTAGTAGATTTGGGCCTATTGGGTTGTAACGCCCCAAAAATCCTAAAACTTTTAATTTCTGTGCATGGGAGTTAATATGTATGTGTAGCACTTAGAATAATAATATTAAGGTATTATCGGAATTATTTGAAGCCTTAGAGTTAGGGGAGACCATAGGAAAAATTTATGTTCTTACTTAGTGGACCCTAGTCTCAAGCATGACGCCTCTTAAGCAGATTAAGAAAAGAGAGGACACAAAAATGGGCTCAAGTTTGGGTTGAGGCCCTAATTAAGTTTTCTGTTTGGGCACTATAGGGTTAAAAGGGTAGCATCTGTGTTTAAAACACCAAAGTGGGCTGGTGGCCCAATATTAAGTGACGCTGCAATGGAGCTAGAGGGTGGCGTCACTAGCAGTTGAAAGAGGCCCAAGTTTGGCCGCAAGGAGCCCATGTCTTTGGGCCAATTTCGACACTTAAAAGAGCAAGGAGGAATGGATAGCATTAAGGCTTATTTTTAGGAGGGATTTAATGATAATATTGTGCTGATAATAGAAGAAAAAGGTGGTGTTATCTAGGAGTCTTTTAAAGGTGTGAAGAGATTTAGATAAAGGAGAAAAGTTAGGAGCTATCTGCTGAGAGCAGAGTTGGCCGAAATTCCATCACCTAGAGGAGTAAAGAAATTAGTTTCTAATTGCCATAGGGGGTGCTGAAATTTCTATAAATAAGCGGGGATAGCTCATCAATTTCGGCATTTGAACCCTACTCTTTTCTTCCTTCTTTGTGCCAAAAATCTGAAGGCCATCTTAGTTGTTTTTCTTTTATCATCTTTTCTCTTCCAAAAGCCGAAAATCACCACCTCCCTCACCCTTTTCTTTTTCTTTGAAACCTCATTCTAGCTGAATCTTTTGATCCCCATTGTTATTCTTCTCCCATTCACTAAAAGCCGAAACTACGTTCTTGTTTATTCTTATAGCCAAAATCTCTAAGCTTTTCCTTGATTTCTTTTTACTTTCTTTCTAAGCCAAAGCCGAAACACTTTACTCAGACCTTCTAAAAGTCGAAAGAGCATCAGTTCATCTTTTTTGAAATTTTCATAAAAGTCGAAACCCCTAGATCTCATCTCCTGTGTTTACCGAATTCTCTCTGAGGTGTCTGCTTGTGCCGAATCTTGAAGGAAACTCAGGAGGAGTCAATCGCTTAAATCTCCAAGTCAGGGTTCAGTAACACTTGAATCGTGTTACTTTCGGGATTTCAAGGGGAGGCCAAATCTTTTGTTTTTTCTGATTTTTCTTGAACCAAGTTATAGACTGAGGATAGTAGATCTGGATAGCAGGGATATCGACTAAGAGTATAGTACTACGCGATATCAGGTGTGTAACTTTTCACACCATTAGATTGTCTGTTAATATGTGTTAATAAATCTGCTTATATCCTGTTAAATGCCGAAATCTCGGCATAACGTTTGAAAGCCGAGGAGGGTAAAAGAGAATCACCAGGTTAGTGATCTCTGTCATTCTTCAGTGAATGTTCCTGTTAAGATGATATGTTTTATAAGTATGCCGATTTCTGTGATTGCACGGGGTTGGGTTTGATGAAAGGGGAAGTGTTCTGTGTAGTAGCTTTTGCCATGATCTGTTGTAGTGGCTTTCGCCATGATCTGTTGTAGTGGCTTTTTGCCATGATCTGTTGTAGTGGCTATTGCCATGATCTGACGATGAGCAGCATGACTGCCATCGATGGTGTGTAGCGGTGTAGGTTGATTGTAGAAATCCCCAATGGTGTGATTGGCAGGTAAGGTTGGCGTGTAGCGGATGGAAACCTAGGATTTGGATTGGGCTTGCATAATTTTTGTTATATATATATATATTAATCTGTTATTCTGTTCTGTGGGGATAAGGCCCAAATATGATGGTGCACGAGGGTTGCACACTGAGTCTCGCGACTCACCCTATTATTTAACATCTTTCAGGTAGCACCTAGTGCATCGGACTGGGCTGGAGAGGAGCGCAAGGTGGCCATGCGAGAGAATATTTTGATTCAGCAAAAGACTTTACTTAGTTTAGTTATTTTTATTATTTTTAATTAGTGGGTTCTAAATTTCATTGTAATAAGGCCACGGGCCACTAGATTTATATTTTTTTTTTTGGTTTTATTTTGGGCTTTATTATTAGACATTTAGATTTTACATCTTAATTAAGCTAAGGCATCATATAAAATTCATATCTTTTATAAGCTATCAAATCGCTAAGTTTTCCAGAATACATGTTTAAACTCGACAAATGTTTTCCAAAAATGCGACATGTTTTACTAAATCTTCTTAGTGACATGCCAGATCCGGTCGTGGTGTTTGGGCCGGGTTTGGGGTGTTACAATAGATCAGAGCATTAGCGGCGCTTCCGTAGAAACGCCGTTATAGATCTAAACAATAGCGGCACTTCCCCAAAAACTCCGCTAAAAATCGAGCTTTTAGCAGCGCTTCCTTAAAAATGCCGCTATAAATCTGAGCAATAGCGGTGCTTCCCCAAAAATGCCGCTAAAGATCGAGCTTTTAGCGGTGCTTCATTAAAAATGCCGCTATAAATATGAGCATTAGCGGCACTTCCCAAAAACGCCGCTAAAGATCGAGCATTTAGCGGCGCTTCCTTAAAAACACGGCTATAAATCTGAGCATTAGCGGCGCTTCCCCTAAAACGCCGCTAAAGATCGAGTTTTTAGCGGCGCTTTTCCTAAAATGCCACAAAAATATATTAAAACTATTTTATTTAAAAATAAAACGACGCCGTTTTGATTTCAATAAAAAATTGAAAAAAAAAACTCAGCATTAATGGGATTTTGTACAAAAACGCCACTAAAGGTATAGCAATAGCGGCGTTTTTTAACAAACGCCACAAAAAAAACTATTTTATTTCTAAATAAAACAGCACCGTTTAGGTATCAATATAAAAATAAAATAGTGACGTTTTTGTTCATAAATGCCGCTAAATGTATAGAAATAGTGGTGTTTTCGATAAAAATGCCGCAAATAGCTATTTTATTCCAGAATATAACGATGCCATTTTGGTATCAATATAAACATTGAAAAAAAAAACTCATCATTAGTGTTTATAATTTAGTGGTTCAATGGTTTAGTGTTTAGTGTTTAAGGTTTAGAGTGTATAGTGTTTAAGGTGTAGTGTTTATAGTTTAAGGGTTTAAGGTTTAGAATGTAGTGTGTAGTGTGTGTGGTGTATGGTATAGGGTTTAAGGTGTAGTGTTTATGGTTTAGTGGTTTAATGGGTTTAGGCAAGTTTAAAGTGTAGGGTTTAAGATTTAGTGTTTATGGTTTAGGGATTTAGTGTTAAGGGTTTAGGGTTTAAGGTTTATAAATTTAGAAGGTTATGGGTTTAGGGTTTAGAGTTCAAGATTTAAGGTTTAAGGTTTAAGGTTTAGAGTCCATGATTTAAGGTTTAGGGGTTATTGGTTAGGGATTAAAGGATATAGGTTTAGGGTTTAGGGTTTATGGGTTAGGTGTTAGGTGTTAGAGATTTAAGGGTTAAGAGGATGGAGGTTAAGTTTTGGAGTTAATGGGACAGGGGTTAGGGGTTTAGGGTATTTTGTGTGAAAAATATATGTTAACAATTTGAAATACTATTATTAAAATAAATTTAAAGTTTTTGGGTATATGACAAATTTGTTTTTAATTTATATATTAAATAATTTCAAATTTTAAATAATTTTCAAGATTTCAAATTTTATCTAATTCTTTTAAATATTATTTAAATTTTAAAAATTATTTATTTAAATGAAAAATTAAAATACTATTATTTAAAATAATTTTAAAGTTTTTGGGTATATAACTGATTATTTTTAATTTATATTGTTTTTATTTTATATATTAAATAATTTTAATTTGTAAAGGCATTAGCGGCATTTTGCAAAACGCTGCAAAAGATATGTTTTAAATAAAATGACGCCATTTTATTAGATTTTTAGTGGCGTTTTGGTAAAACGATGGAATAGGTTTCCCTTTTAGCGGCGCTTCGAGTAAAAACACCGTAAATGTTAAATTATTTTGGGCAAAACGGTGTTGTTTTGCTCTCTTTTTTTTACCTACACGATAACATTTACAGTGTTTCCCATTTCGTTCTGCCTAGTTCAGTTCCCCCCTTTTCCTTACTCCTAAATCCCTAAGTATTATCACCCCTTTTTCCCCCATTTGACATCCGAAATCCCTAACGTAATAACCCCTTTTTCCCCAATTTCAAATCCCTAAAGTTCACCTTTCCTACCAGCCATTGATTTCCCATCTATAGAAAATCGGATTAACAAAGGCAAGGGTTTCAGAAGTTGGCTTTGGGGTTGAAGAAAATAGTTGAAGGTTAGTGTTAGGGTATTTACTAATATTTGTGTATTAGTATTAGTTTATGTTATTGATTTAGCCATTTTTTTCAAAATATATGTTTTGATCTTGATTACGAGTTTGATGCAAAATCAGGTGATAACCCTCTTTCTCTAATTCTTTGCGCCTTTGCTTGGAGGCTGCTGCAAAATCAGGTGATAACTCCCTTTCTTTTACTTGTTTTTTTTTAAAGAACAACAACTTAATTAAACCTATTTGTTGTACTTGTATAAAAGGAAATATATATTTTTTAATAAGTTAGATATCCTAAATTTCCACCGTTAAAGACACTATATAGGAGGTTTATTTTTAACAAAAAAAAAAAAAGAAATACGAAGAGGCAATAGTCTAAGAAAGTTGAAGATCTTGGTATATACTTGTATAATTTTGTTAAAGTCAGTTGCAATTTCATGTTAAAAGAAGTTCTTGTGTTTTAAACTGTGAAAAAGAAGCAAGATTCTAGGAATACTTAGTCCGGGTAGGGTTATGGTTTATATATATGGTTTAGTGGGTTGAGGTTGTTCATCCATTGAATTTGAGACTGATATTAATCGAAAGACTTAAACTTATGCCCTTTGTCACTTTATCTGTCATTTCGTGACAGCTACGGTTATATCATTGATATTGTGAATTGTGTATTAATTTGTACAAGAGTCTCTATTTTATGTAGAAGGTTTTGATGAATTTAAGAAACAATAAAATAATAAGTATCATAACTCTAAAATATCTAATTTTTTTGAATTTTTCTTCCTTATATTTGGAGGATGCTAGGATGTAATACATGAAGACTTGGAACAACATGCATGCTTTTTATTTGTATATGCATATCTAATTAGTGTTTGAGTAACTCTGAACTTTAATCATGCTGAAACAACTTGAAATGAAATCAATCTTGTTTAAGACACAACATTTTACTTAAATTTTTATGAGGTTAAGGCAATTTATTAAGAAAATTTGGGGAGATGCCCTGAATTGAATAGAATCATGACCTGAGATATTAAGTATTAAAATCTTTTATACTCTAAGGTTTACAAATACAAGAGTTTTTTTAATTTAATTACAATTCTAAGCAATTTCCCAAAAATTTGGAAGAAAATTATTATAAAGTCCTAAATTCAATATTGTATTAGTGTATGAGAACCATCATAATAATATTGTAGTACTATTTTGGAATCATCCTACAATAGTTTTAGTAATTTTAATATTGTATTTAAGTCACCATGGTAATCTTCTTAGTAATCTTCTTAGTTTATATATTATTTAATTTTTTATTTTAATTAATTATGTTTTTTTTCAGCTTAGGTTCATGTTTAGCTTGGTAAAAAAATGAGTGTTTATCTTTCTCGTGGTTGCAGGCTTCCATTGCTATAATTCTGCTGCAAACAGTAAGCAAGTGTTTAAAAAAAATTTAACATTTACTTGTGAAAAAGGTATTACCCAATTAGACAAAATACTTCCCCAAATTGATTACTCCCCCCATCAGGTATTTATTTATTGTTTTGTAGCATTTTGTATGTCGTCCCCCAAATTTTATTTGTTTGATTCTCGGCATGGAGTTCTATTCCAATTTTGGTTGAGTTGATACATCATCTTCCATCTGCTGTTTTTCATTCTGAACACTCATACAAGGCAAGGAAATTTAGTTTGTTGAGGTATTAATTTCTTATTCCAGTTTGTCAAAATTTTCAAATGTTGTTATTAATAACGAAAACTGGTTGGGAGTTGTGGATTTCATCATCTAGTTTGTCCATGCTTTTCATTGTTTTAGGGTTCTAAAATTTTCAACAGGATTCTACGATTAATATATTATTTATTGACTATGTTTTAAATTGATTGGGTATGTAATAAATCATCTCTGATAAATATTTGTGAATCCATGTTACTTGGGATGGTAACAAACACTAGTAAATTTTGACGATTTTAATTATATATATATATATATTAGGTGAAATTCCATCGGTGATTGGAAACCTTACTTCCCTCCTACAGATTGGTGGTAATAACTTAACAAGTATAAAATAATTTTTATTCTTCTTTTTGTTGTTATAGTTATGCAATCCCTTTTAATTGTAATAGAATTTTTCTATATTTTACTTGCATTTTTTTAACTTCTAACTATAATATAGAAAACAATTAATTAGACATATGATCCTTTAACTAACTACTATGAAGTTAGAAAATATCAATAATTTCCTCATTTCTAATCCCCGATTTCTAATCCCTAACTCCTAATTTCTAATCCCCAACTTCTTGATCCCCCATGACCACATTATTTTTTCCTAGTGATTGTAATTAAATTACCGTGCTGAAACTTGTTTACTGAACTATCTCATAGTGTTGGCTTTACTTGTAAACTAGTAAATTTGCTTTGATGCAATGTTTGAGAAAGATCTTTTTGCTTTATTTTGCCTCTCCTGCAGGCCGAAAGTGCTATTGCAACTGATGTGTTACATGTTTTTGTGGTTATAAGATTCAAAACTTTCCCTAAAAATTGTGATTATGTTGGCTGCTTCACATGTAGGGTAAGCCCATCAAAGACACCTGTTCGGCCCTGTACTCTTCACCCTGCAATGCAATGAAACATCCTTGCTTGTGTTCATTCAATTGGCAATATATTTACCACATAGATAGGTACAGCAGTACAATTAAGGTACTTCTGGTGTTAATGTTATTATCTTGTTCATGCAACTTGCATCTTTATTTCTTGTAGGGGGTTAATTGTAGTTGTTTTCTTTAGCTTCTAGAGTTGGATGTTAAATTTTTTATGTAACATCCTGAATAAAGGGGCTATGCATCTTTACTTAATTGAATGTTGTTGCATGCCTAAGTATAATTGAGTGTGTTTTGGAAGTTTTAGGAACTTCAGTATGTAAGTGAATGCTTAGAGAAATATTAAATTTTTAATATTTAAGATGGAGCTAAGCAAGATAGGCTTTAAGAAATATTGACAAGAGGTTTTAAGCATAATAAGTCAATTGGCAAGGTGGTAATGGCGCATGGGTGAATGCATGAGGGGAGAGGTTCGAATCCCCTAGCTAGCAAGTGGAAGGATTTTAATTTTTTGTTTTCTTTCCTATAGTGTCGGTCAAGCTTATCTAGAATGGATGGACATCTTTTTATTTTTGGTTAGTAGACCTTAGGAAAAAGGCAAGTTAGGAGTTATGGTATGGAATCATGAAGTTATGGTAAGATAGGGGACAAAGGGCTTGAAGAGGGGATGATGTTTTGAAGCTTTTTCATGGTCATTTGACCATGAACTTAGACAACATAAGGGGCTAAGGGGATGGTTTAATTGTGATAGAATCAAGGGATTGATGGGGAAGAAATGAGGAGGAAAAAGGGGATCATGTTGGCAAAGGGTGTTGGCCGAATTTTGCATAGGCATTAGGGGTGAAAGTTGGCCAAAACTTTAACCAATTTGTGCATCTTTTCTTTTCTCCAAATTTTGTCTCTTAGCCGATTGCCTATTACACAAAAGAGAAACCTTTTTCTTTCTTTTAGTCAATTGAGTTTTACCATTTCGGTTTCTTCTTTCTCTTCTCTTTGTAACCGAAAATATCAAATTATCAATGACCATTTTCTTCTCTTTTCCTCATTGCCGAAAACACCAAAGAAATTTTGAAGACAATTTTCTTCTCTTTTCTCCCTCTCTAGTGCCGAATCATCTAGCATCAAAGGGCATTCTTAATTTCTTTCTTTCCCTTTCTCTTTCTTTCTCTTTTCTTTTTTTTCTTTCTTCTTCACTTTCAACCAAAACCATCTTCTACCAAAACCAAAGCCACCATTCTTTTCCTCTCTTTGTCAAACCGAATCATCTTCCATTTTCATCTTCTTCTTTCTTTTCTTTTATTGAAAACCGAAACCACTATAGCCAAAAATCACTATCTTTTCCCTTCTCTTTTTGTGCAAGCCGAAATCACCAATTCTCTTTGAAACACCCTAAACCCGGCCCAAAAAGCCTAATCGGATTTGGTATGTTCCTCGGGTAAAACTTTAGCAAATTTTCGTTTTGTTCAAGAAAAACTTGATTATTTTGTAGAAAACAGAGTAACTTAACATTTTAGGTTGAAAACAAATTTGTAAAGTAAAAATTTATATCTTTTAAAAACATTACTTGAAGGAGGAATTAATAAATTAAAAGAAAACCTCATTTAAGGAAATTACTTTAAAACATATGTATATATATATATTAGTGATAAAAACATTTTTGAATTATTATTTATCGAAAACCATTTAGTTATTTAATAGTTATTGTTCATGGTAAAATAAAAGTAAATCCAAACACAAAATTTAAAGATAGTTTATAGTGGCCTTATTACATAAAATTGGCAAACCCAAAATAAAGTCTAAATAATAAAAATTAACTTAATAAGTTTAAGTAGGAAAATTTCCAAACTTCATTGTTTGAGCAATGGCCACCTCGAAATCTTTGCTACCCCGATCCATCGCACTACGAATTATCTCAAAAGTTGTCCCACAAAATGGGTGAGTTATAAACTCAATGTGTAACACATACATCAAAAGCCCATTTGATTAAGCCTTTAAGCCCATTAATTACACATATGGCCATAGGCCCATTTAACTCATATTTAGCCCAAAGGTCCACTTAGCTCATATTTAGCCCAAAAGCCCAATTTCATAGCAGGTTAAATGATAATCAATTAAATAACATGGATATGTATAAATAATGAAATGCAAGCCCATTAACCTAAATATCCATCCGCTACACACCACCGTACCAACCAACACACCGTGGGATTACTAAATCGACCCTCCATCCGCTACACACCATCGAAGGCGCTTCTTTGCAGTCAACATGCACATCACCCTTATAATATTGTGGCAAAGCCACTAAACAGATGTGACCGAAGTCACCTGACCGAAGTCCGAATTTCAAATACGTGATCGAAGTCACCAGATTCACATATGTGACCGAAGTCACCGGATTTCAAATATGTGACCGAAGTCACCGGATTCAAATATACGTGACCGAAGTCACCGGAGTCAAATATGTGACCGAAGTCACCGGAAATGTGGTAAAACCACCAGAATACTTCCTCCTTTATCAAATATACCCATATGCCCATGCACATACATATCAAATCAGATTTTCATGCTATTTACCCCACAAATCATAATATAGTCATGCTTTTTTCACTTTTATACATATAGCAAAATGAACAAAATATTGGGGTAAACATACCTGAATATCGTATACCACTGAATGGTATCCAAAATCACATTCATACACATGGTCATATAGTCACATTTAAATATATGTAAATCTTATGAGATTTTTAATGTAAGGTTACACACCTAGTGACAGTGAGAACAATACCCTCTCGCTCGTCAACACCTAATTGATTAACACACTTGGTTAGTATACACTATTGTTAACAAAACTACACTTATTGATGATGGATCTAAATCCTTACCTTCGGATTCTCGAACGACAGTTATTTGTGGTTTTTCTCCACTAGATGGATCAAAACCCGCTGATATTCCACCAACGTAAAGTGGTTCGGTTGTACGCACTACTTCAAATAACCGATCCTCGTTAGCAGAGGGTCCACAACTCGGTGGAAAGTCTCAAACCACCGATACTGCCCTTCGTTTGTAGTTTGATGGTAAAGGAGTGCCTCCTCTCTTCCAAACACTCCTTACGGCCCTTTTCTTACCTATCTTGTTAGTCTTAAATCGCCCCTAAAAATACGATCGATTAGTAGTCTATCTAAATAAATCGATATGATCTAAATTAATAACCTTACCTTGATGATTTCGAATGGTCACTTCTTAAGAGTTGTCTACAACAAAGATCTTTGAAAAATCTTTTCAAATGATTCGGCCTAGGAGAGAAAATAAAAGATCATGATTCTAAATTTGCCAAAGTAAAAAGAAATGATGAAAATGATTGACAAAACCTTACTTTGAGTTCTTCAAGATTGACCTTGAATAAGAAGAAAAGAAGGATTGATGATTCGGCTTTAACAAAAGATAAAGGAAAAAGATATTGATTTTTAGCATAAATAGTTTCGGTTTTCAAAGAAATAAAAGGAGAAAAGAAAATCGAAATAGAAATTGATTCGGTTGACAAAAGAGATGAGAATGATGTTGATTCTCAAAAGAAAAGAGATTGGTTTTGGAACCTATGCACATTCGCCAAGGGTAAAATTGAAGAAAATGGTTCTTAAACCTTTGTAGTTTCGACAAAGAGGGAAAGAGAAGAGAGAAATAGGATGAAAAGAAAAGAAAAGGAGAAATGATCAAAGAGAGTAAATGGGTTTCAGTTATGGAAGAAATTGAATAAAGAAAAGTTTTTGGTAATGGTCAAGTGAGAAAAGATGAAAGAAAATGCCTTCAAAAGTGGTAATATTTTGGTACCAAAAAGAGAGAAAATTTTGAGAGGAAAAGAAGAAAAAGAGTACCAATTTGGCCAAATATGATAGCCAAAACAAAACAAAGTTTCCACATAATGCAAAAGATAATTTCGGTTTGGAAGAAAGATTTTGGAGAAAGGAGAAAAGATGGACAATTTGCTAGGATTTTTGGCCAACTAGCACCCTAATGGCTACACTAAATTTTCGGTCAACCTTAGCCAACATCATCCCCCTTTTTCCTCCTTGTTCCTTCCCCATCATATCCAAAATTTCCAAGACAATTAATCACTCCCTTAGCCCTTCATGTTGTCTAGGTTCATGGTCAAATGACCATGAACAAACTCCCAAAACATTACCCAATATCATGCCTTTTGCCCCTCATCTTATCATCAACTTATGATTCCATACCATAAGTTCCTAGCTTCCTTTTCACATGGTCAAATAGCCAAAATTAAGAGAATACTCATCCACTCTAGAACATTCTTGGCCGACACTAAAGGGAAGGAAACAAAATAAAATCCTCCCTAATGTTAACTAGAGATTCAACCTCACTCCTCAAGCACACATCCATGCATCTTAACCACCTTGCCAATTACTCAACTTATGCTAGAAACCTCTTGTCATTAATTCTTAAAGCCTAACTTGCTTAGCTCTCTCTTAATTATTAGAAATTAAAAGTTTCACTAAGCATTCACTTAATTAATGAAGCTCAATTAACTTCCAAAATACACTCAATAATAATTACGCATGCAACATCATTCAGTTAAGTAGAAAATGCATAACCCCTAATTATCAGGATGTTACAGTTCTACCCCCCTTAAAATAATTTCGTCCTCGAAATTACTTGGCTGGAATAAGTGAAGGTATTGCTGTCGCATCGCTTCCTCCGGTTACCACGAAGCTTCTTCTGATCCATGATTACGCCATAATACCTTGACGAAAGGAACCAACTTTCTCCGTAAAACCTTTACATCTCGATCCAGAATTTGAATTGGCTCCTCTTCATATGACAAGTCTGATCTTAACTCCATCTCCTCGACTGGCAATACATGAGATGGATCCGACCGGTAACGGCGTAACATTGAAACATGGAACACATCATGCATTTGCTTCAATTCTGAAGGCAAATCTAACTGATATGCCACAGATCTGACCCGCTTCACAATTCGATAAGGTCCAATGAATCTGGGACTTAGCTTCCCTTTGCGTCCAAATCTCATCACCTTTTTCCAAGGTGAAACCTTTAGGAAAACTTGGTCCCCCACAGCAAACTCTATTTCTTTCCGCTTAAGATCTGCGTACGATTTTTGTCTGTCAGATGTTTCCTTTAACCGAGCCCGGATTACCTTAACCTTTTCTTCAGATTCAGCCACTATTTCTGGACCTAAAATCTGACGTTCCCCTAATTCTGTCCAACACGTAGGAGTGCGACACTTCCGTCCATATAATGCTTCATATGGTGCCATCCGAATACTGGATTGAAAACTGTTGTTGTACGTAAATTCTGCCAACGGTAAGAATTCCTCCCAACTTCCCTTGAAATCTATCACACATCCCCTTAACATATCTTCTAAGATTTGGATTACTCTTTCAGACTGACCGTCAGATTGAGGATGAAATGCCGTACTGAAATCCAATCTGGTGCCCAAAGCCTGATGCAATGCTTTCCATCATCGTAAAGACTAAGATGTGCAAACATCGCTCTCAAATCTGACACCACTTTTTGACTTAGAGCGTCTGCCACCACATTCGCCTTGCCCGGGTGGTACTCGATAGAACAGTCGTAGTCTTTCAACAACTCTATCCACCTTCGTTGCCTCAAATTCAGTTCTTTCTGAGTCAGTAGATATTTCAGACTTTTGTGGTCCATGTATATCACTGACTTTTCTCCATATAAGTAATGTCTCCAAACCTTAAGAGCAAAGACTACAGCTGCCAACTCCAAGTCATGCGTCGGGTAATTAATCTCGTGCGGTCTCAATTGCCGAGACGCATATGCAACTACCTTCCCGCCTTGCATCAGAACACATCCTAATCCGGTGTGAGAAGCATCACAATACACGACAAAATCCTTTCCTGCCTCAGGTTGAATCAAAATTGGAGCTTCAGTCAAAACTTTCTTGAGCTTCTCAAAACTCTCTTGCTGCTTATCAGCCCACACGAAAGGTACTTCCTTCCTTAACAATTTCGTTAAAGGTGCAGCTATCGATGAGAATCCTTCGACGAATCTTCTGTAGTAGCCTGCTAATCCCAAGAAACTGCGAACCTCAGTTACGGACTTAGGTGGTTTCCAATCTAGCACAGCCTCAATCTTCCGAGGATCCACCCTTATCCCTTCTGCCGATACTACATGGCCTTAAAATGCAACTTCTTTCAGCCAAAATTCACACTTGCTGAATTTGGCATACAGTTTCTTCTCCCTTAAAACTCGCAACACAATCCGAAGATGCTCATCATGTTCCATCTCGGACTTAGAATACACCAGGATGTCGTCTATGAATACCACGACGAACTGATCCAAGTAGGGCTGGAAAATCCGATTCATCATATCTATGAACGCAGCTGGGGCATTCGTCAATCCGAATGGCATTACCAGAAATTCATAATGCCCATATCTAGTTCGAAAAGCCGTCTTATGGATATCCACTTCTTTCACTTTAAGCTGATGATACCTCGACCTTAGATCAATCTTTGAGAATACCGCAGCTCCCTTAAGCTGATCGAACAAATCGTTGATCCTTGGCAAAGGATACTTGTTCTTGATGGTCAGCTTATTCAACTGCCGGTAGTCTATACACATCCTCATCGATCCGTCCTTCTTCTTCACGAATAGGACCAGTGCTCCCCATGGAGACACACTAGGTCGAATGAATCCACGATCAAGCAATTCCTGAATTTGAGCCTTAAGCTCAACCAACTCCTTCGGTGCCATTCTATATGGAGCAATAGAAATCGGCGCTGCCCGTGAAATAAATCAATCCCGAATTCTATCTCACGATCCGGAGGCAAACCCGAAGTTCTTCCAAAAAAACATCTACAAATTCCTTCACTGTCCTGACTTCATTAGCAGTTGTCTCCTTAGCCTCCAAAGCATTCACTAACATCAGGAAGGCTTCACATCCCTTTCTAACCATCTTTTTCGCCTTAAGAGTGGATACTACATTAGATAAGTAGTTCCGTCTCTCGCCCAACATTACAACTTCCTTGTCATCAAAAGTTCTTAAGGACATTCTCTTAGCAAAGACAATCCACATTTGCACGGTGACTTCACAAGCCACCCATGCCTAAGATTAGGTCAATTCTCCAATGGTAACTCCATTAAATCACCGAAAACTGTATCCCTTGAACTTCTAAAGGCACTTCCTTAAAAAGTTTGTCTATTTCTACTGTTTGTCCTAAAGGACTAAGTACAGTCAACTTCCTAGGTACAGTTTCAGAAGTCACATGCAAAGTCCCAGATACTTCACTAGCGATATAGGAATGAGTTGACCTATATCTATTAAAGCAATAAAGGGCAACCCAAAATCGAAACGTCGTGATAACATCAAAAGGCCACCGTTTTCTTCTCTGCGATTTAATCTGCGTACACCAAACTCGGTTGTCTCGCCTCGAGCTACCATCGCCTCATCAAGTTCCGCGACCTCATCGGAACCATTGCCCCTTTCATTTGGACCACGGCCTCTTATCGACTGCTGTCCACTTCAGTCAGCCTAATTAGCCCCCTGACTTGCTGGACGGTTCTTTTTTGAATTCATCGGGCAATCTTTGATCATATGATCCTTCGAACCGCACTTGAAACATCCATTGGTCTTTTCTAACATTCTCCGAGTGCATTTTCCCACATTGAGAACAAGTACGATTTTGTCCACCGTAGCGATCTGTTGACCTCACAGATCTATCATTTCTTAATTTCTTCGAAAATTCTTGACGACCACGAGGACCCAAAGCTTCTCTTATTCTTGCTCGCCTCTGTCCTGCATCGCTCTCGGTCTGCTTAGCCTCTTCGCAATTCTTGCCCTTTCCACTAAGATTGCAAAATCTCTTTCACGGTCGGAGCAATCATCACTCGCAATTCATCTCTAAGTCCATCTTCAAATCTGATACACCGTTCATATTTCGTAGCCACTATCCCTCTGGCATAATGGCTAAGTCGCAAAAATTCTGCTTCATATTCAGCTATCGACTTGTTTCCTTGGACCAAATTCAAAAATGTCTTCCTCTGGGAGTCGATGTAGCTAGCTCCAACATACTTTCCTTCGAATTTCACTTTAAAATACCCCCAATCCAG
Source organism: Gossypium rotundifolium (assembly GCA_025506655.1). NCBI lineage: Eukaryota > Viridiplantae > Streptophyta > Magnoliopsida > Malvales > Malvaceae > Gossypium > Gossypium rotundifolium. The sequence goes on from CP106722.1 coordinate 108,686,889, forward strand.
ATGATCCACAGGGGTACTCTCCTTGATAGTGAGCCACCACTGGTAGGCTTCATCACGGAGAAGTGAAATAGCACCTTTCAATTTCTCTTCATCAGTGCAGTCTATATCGTCCATGATCCTCTCGACTGCCTCCAACCAATATTCAGCTACATTTGGAGCTACTTGGATACTCCTCCGAAAACCTCACTCCATTCGATCTAAGTCTCTCACCATCGACTTTCGAGACCCATTTTCAGAACTAGCTTCTGCTACTCGTTCCAAAACTCGCAGCACAGCTTGTGATACTGCGTCACCTCCTTTATTTTGTTCTTGAAAGTCCACCCCAACAGCCGGTGGCGGAGCTTCATTCTCGGAACCTTGACCAGATCGAACTGGTTCCGAAACAGTCATTCTTCCTCTTCCACGTCCATGACGACCACGTCCCCTAGAACTCATGTCTACTACGCGTATTATCAGTTTTTACGAAAAAGTCTTATGTATTAGAGTCTTTTCACTTCTTATTAAAGGAAAGTTTTATGAAACAGATATTCAGTAGTTTTTCCGTAGTAGCACACAAACACCTAAGGTCCATGTCTCTAAAGTGTAGTTTATGCTTAAACTATCATACATATCACATATCGATAAAGTACATACCTGATGGATCTGGGCTGAGAACTCGAGCGCCATGCTCTTACAAAACCATTTAACTTAAGAAAACTTTTAAAAAGTTATTTGAGCCAAATTTTGAAAACGTTGTGGGCTTCAAAACCCAAGGCCGAGAGTTTAAAACTGGGCTCGATATTGTTGAAACACCCCAAACCCGCCCAAAAGCCTAACCAGATTTGGTATGTTCCTCGAGTAAAACTTTAGCAAATTTTGTTTTGTTCAAGAAAAACTTGATTATTTTGTAGAAAACAGAGTAACTTAACATTTTAGGTTGAAAACAAATTTGTAAAGTAAAATTTATATCTTTTAAAAACATTACTTGAAGGAGGAATTAATAAATTAAAAGAACACCTCATTTAAGGAAATTACTTTAAAACATATGTATATATATATTAGTGATAAAAACATTTTTGAATTATTATTTATCGAAAACCATTTAGTTATTTAATAGTTATTGTTCATGGTAAAATAAAAGTAAATCCAAACACAAAATTTAAAGATAGTTTATAGTGGCCTTATTACATAAAATTGGCAAACCCAAAATAAAGTCTAAATAATAAAAATTAACTTAATAAGTTTAAGTAGGAAAATTTCCAAACTTCATTGTTTGAGCAATGGCCACCTCGAAATCTTTGCTGCCCCGATCCATCGCACTACGAATTATCTGAAAAGTTGTCCCACAAAAATGGGTGAGTTATAAACTCAATGTGTAACACATACATCAAAAAGCCCATTTGATTAAGCCTTTAAGCCCATTAATTACACATATGGCCATAGGCCCATTTAACTCATATTTAGCCCAAAGGTCCACTTAGCTCATATTTAGCCCAAAAGCCCATTTTCATAGCAGATTAAATGATAATCAATTAAATAACATGGATATGTATAAATAATGAAATGCAAGCCCGGCCCAACCTAAATATCCTTCCGCTACACACCACCCGTACCAACCAACACACCGTGGGGATTACTAAATCGACCTCCATCCGCTACACACCATCGAAAGCGATTCTTGCAGTCAACATGCACATCGCCTTATAATATTCTCGCAAAGCCACCAAACAGATGTGACCAAGTCACCGATCAAGTCCAATTTCAAATACGTGACCGAAGTCACCAGATTCACATATGTGACCGAAGTCACCGGATTTCAAATATGTGACCGAAGTCACCGGATTCAAATATACGTGACCGAAGTCACCAGAGTCAAATATGTGACCGAAGTCACCGGAAATGTGGTAAAACCACCAGAATACTTCCTCCTTTATCAAATATACCCATATGCCCATGCACATATGTAACATCCTAGATTAGGGGTTATGCGTTTGTGCATAATTCAGGAGTAGTAGGTTTTAACAATGGTTGGAAGTGAATTAAGGGTTTTTAAAATCCTAGGATGGAAGAGAAAGCTTTGGACAATTATTGGTTTTTAAGTTAAAAACAAAAAGTGATGTGGAAAAGTGGCAAGGGACGCCACCTAAGGTGCAAGGGTTATGGCATCAAGTGAAGTACTTTGAGGGAAGAGGTTCGAATCCCATTGTGTGCAGTTTTGCTTAATGAAATAGCATGTTTACTGTGATATGGATGTGTGGTGTGCATCTTTAGAACCTTGGAAATGTAAGGAAATGTAAGGAAATATAAGGAAATGTAAGGAAATAAAAGGAAGTATAAGGAAATGTAAGGAAATGTAAAGAAATGAAAGGAAATAAAAGGAAATGTATGGAAATGTAAGGAAATGTATGGAACGATTAGTTAAAAGAGGAAAGTGAACATTTTGGAAACCTAAGCTAAAGGAGGAAAGTAAACATTTTGGGAACTAAGCCAAAATAGGAAAGTAAACATTTTGGAAACCTAGGAAATGTCAAGTTTATAGAGCCGCGCGAAAATTTTAGGAAACTTAAAAATGACCCCGAAATGTCGAATTTTAAGGTTCAAAGGGGAACTTAGGGCCAGGTGACCCTAAAATATAAAGTACGTGAAATTTGACCCACAAACGGGCTTGAAAAAGTGGCCTGAAGATGCCACTTAGGGCCTTTGGAAATGGTGCCACATACAAGGGTGTTGGGCCTGAATTCAAGTCACATAAGAAGCAAATAAAATAAGTTTTATTTTTGCTTCTAGAAGCCCAAGAGGTGGATGGCACCTAGCTAAAGCTTTAAGTGATTTTTTATTTAATTACTTAGAGAGGAAGCAATGGACTGCAATAGGGACTCTCAAGAGAAGAATTTTATTCCCTTTAGAATTTCAAATTAAATAGGTGGATAAATGAAGAATTATTCTTTAATTAGAGAATGAGGAAGAGTGATGGCCAAGTAAAGGATTCTTGGCCTAGTAATTTTGGCTATAAAAGGATGAGACTAGGACCATTCATTATTCATTCTCCTCTCTCTTTCCTCTCGCCAATATTCTTCTTGAGCCTCCATTCTTTTCTTCTTTTCTTTTAGCCTCCTAGCCGATTTCTTCTAAGCCTATTATTCCTCTCTTCTTTCATCTTTGAAACCGAATACATAAGGGAATCATAGCCGATTGTTCATCAAGTCTCTAAGTCGAATCTCTCGAAGGTTGAAGTGAAGGTGCAATCGATTCCTTCAAATAAGGGTAAGATCCAAGTTTGGTTTCCATTCTTTATATTTTAGACTTATCAAACTCTAGGGCTAATCCCATTAATGTTCATGGTTGCGAAACTTTGAAGAGATCTTTCGGGATTTACTAAGTGTAGGCTACAAGGAAGAAGAAGTTCTTTTCCGAAGGTACACCATAGGCGCGTGTTCCTAGTTATTCGGTGAGTTTGGATTTAAAATCCACAAGGTAAGTGTCTATAGCTTTCGGCCAAGGCCTATTTTGATAATTAGATCTAATTCTTGTTTGTTTAAAAAGCGAAACTAACCCCTAATGAGATTTAATGCTTGGCGAATACAAGGAGGAGCATAGCATAGATTTCGGATTTGATTAGTATTGAAATCGGCAAAAGGTAAGTTTTAAGAATACTAATCCTACTAGGATTTGGATTTATGGTCAAATGGTTTTTTTTATTAAAGTAGTAAGTGATTAATCAAATGTAGGAATTGAGATCTAAAGCAATAGATCGGGTTTTCGGGATTTCAAGGAATTGATAAGCAAATCAGGTGTGTACCCTACACTAAATCTTGATAGATTTACAGCTTTAATTCAATATATGTGTTAATATAAAAGTGTAAGAATATGGCTAAGGTACCGTGTGTACCCTACACTAAATCTTAATAGATTTATGGCTTAAACTTGTTATATGTGTTAATATGAAAATGTAAGAATATGGCTAAGGTACCGTGTGTACGCACACTAACTTTTGATATTTCATATGGCAATTATTTTATTATGTGATTATACGTAAGAATATGAATATGGCCAAGTACCCTAATGTGGTACAAAAGTATTCAGGTACGTTTCCTACTTCCGATAGGATTATGAAATATGTTATTTTATAACATGTGAATATATGTATATGATTATGAAATTAAGTATGTTATGCATGATATATATTTTTGGGGCATTCGGGATTTATGTGTAAGGGGAAGAAGGTGTTGACTTCGGTCTCACCAACGTTATATTTGAAGGTGTTGACTTCAGTCTCACCAACGTTATATTTGAAGGTGTTGACTTCGGTCTCACCAACGTTATATGGTGACTACGGTCACAAATATTAAGGTGTTGACTTCGGTCTCACCAACGTGATATTTGAAGGTGTTGACTTCGGTCTCACCAACGTTATATTTGAAGGTGTTGACTTCAGTCTCACCAACGTTATATTTGAAGGTGTTGATTTCGGTCTCACCAACGTTATATTTGAAGGTGTTGACTTCGGTCTCACCAACGTTATATGGTGACTACGGTCACAAATATTTGAATATGGTGTGTAGCGGATGGAGGGTTGACTTAGTAGTCCCCACGGTGTGCGGTGATGGTACGGTGGTGTGTAGCGGATGGCTATATAGGTTTGGGTTCGGGTTTGCATCATTATCTTGAATTTTTATATGAATATGATATGTACGGTGTGCCTATTTCTATTATGTTTTGGTGTTGGTTACACATTGAGTCTATCGACTCACCCGTTAGGGAACATGTTACGGTGATGAGTAATAATGGATCGGACGGCAGAACTTGTGGTGCCCATGTTCAACTTTTGAAGTTTAATTTTATTTGAATCTTTATTTTATTTTAAGTACTATACAATTTTATTTTGGGTTTCATTTTATTTAATAAGGCCATCGTGACATTTTATTTCGCTTTAATTAATATGTTATGAATTTAGGGCTTTAAAAGAATAAGCCCATTTAATTTAAAATAAGTTTAAATATTTTGTCACCAAACAAATGGGTTTTTGTTAAAAGATAAATTTGTTTTCAACTCGAGCCCAACCCACAACAAACTATCTTTCAAAACACACGCTTTTCAAAGTATTTAAAAGAATTTTGAACTGGGTTACTTGAGGAACATACCGATCCGGTCCATTCTCGTGGTAGGGTGTAGGTGTTTCGGTTTGGTATCAGAGCCCAGTTTTAAACTCTCGGCCTATGGCCTAAGGCCCAAAACGTTTTCAAAACAAGCCCAAATGAGTTTTATGAAAATATTTCTGAAAGTAGACAGGTTTGATGGCATGGCACCTAAGTCTCCGACCATGATCCACTGTAAGTACCCCAACTATCTGTGTGGTTATGTGAATTATAGAATGGTAGAAAAGGAATGGAACGTAGAATAGCATGATAGGAACTTGAACCCTAGGATTAGTCTACTCAAACACAAATACATAAGACTTAATACACTAGACAAACTCGTGATTAAGTCACCGAGCTAGGTGTGGTAATCTGTTGCGCATGTCTAGGAGTGGATTCAAGAAGAGCTTGGTATTTAAGCGGTCCTAGTGACTCACCTCCTCTTTACTCGAATCCTACCAGTGCGTAATAACTGCTCACCCTAACCAAGAGGACTTAGTCACTGGCTAAACCCAATAACTAAAACCCGAAAGGGACTAGCCGTATTTTTATGGAAACCCTAATTTTAAAATTTCTAAATTACCCTCTTGATTTGAAAAGAATATTTTTATAAATTTTCCTGAAATATTTCTGATTTACAAATTTACTAAAATACCCCTAGTGGTAAAATTACAAAAATGCCCTTGGTTTATAAAATGTCCAACTACTCAATAGTTTTGCCAAAATTTCATTATGTTATAAAAGTCCAAAAACCCTAGTTTGCAAACTATCAAAAATACCGCGATTTTTGGAAAATTACAAAATTGCCCCTAACTTACCAAAATTTCCAAAATGACCCTGATTTCCAAAATTTTTGCAACTTCATCGTGCTGGAAAATAAATTTCTCAAAAAGAACCCTCAAAGTTTTGCAACTTCTGAAATATCCCTGATTTATTAAAATTTTACAATTTACCCCGGTTTGTGGAAAAATTACCAAAATATCCCCAAGGTCCAAAATTTTTGAAATACCCTCGGATTTCAAAAAAAAAATTTCCAAAATACCCCGGGAATAAAAAAATACCAAAATACTTTGTGACAAAATCACCAAGGAACCTTAATTTGAAAAATTACGAAAAATACCCCCGTAGGACAAATTACGAAAATACCCCTGGGTAGTGGAAAAACAACAACAATGAAAACTACAACATTTCTCTGAATGAACGAAAGTTCATAATTGATTGATGGATGTATGAATGTAAAGACTGTGTGCATGTATGAATACGAAAGAACCACTTCTAAAAATTCTTTCCATAAAACTTTTTCGCGGTTAATCAGTGAAACAAAATTTTTTAATACATAAAACTTCTTAATCAGATTAAATCACGACGTTAGAAATGAGTTCTAAGGGACTTGAACTTAGAGATTGTGCCTGGAAAGTATGATGGTTCTATTAAGATCGAGTCGCAGCGTAAGCATAGTCGTGAGAAAGATTATACGATTGTCGATAAGTAATTTCGAGGACGAAATTATTTTTAAGGAGGGTAGAACGTAACATCCTAGATTAGGGGTTATGCGTTTGTGCATAATTCATGAGTAGTAGGTTTTAACAATGGTTGGAAGCGAATTAAGGGTTTTAAAATCCTAGGATGGAAGAGAAAGCTTTGGACAATTATTGGTTTTAAGTTAAAACAAAAGTGATGTGGAAAAGTGGCAAGGGATGCCACCTAAGGTGCAAGGGTTATGGCATCAAGTGAAGTACTTTGAGGGAAGAGGTTCGAATCCCATTGTGTGCATTTTTGCTTAATGAAATAGCATGTTTACTGTGATATGGATGTGTGGTGTGCATCTTTAGAACCTTGGAAATGTAAGGAAATGTAAGGAAATATAAGGAAATGTAAGGAAATAAAAGGAAGTATAAGGAAATGTAAGGAAATGTAAAGAAATGAAAGGAAATAAAAGGAAATGTATGGAAATGTAAGGAAATGTATGGAACAATTAGTTAAAAGAGGAAAGTGAACATTTTGGAAACCTAAGCTAAAAGAGGAAAGTAAACATTTTGGAAACTAAGCCAAAATAGGAAAGTAAACATTTTGGAAACCTAGGAAATGTCAAGTTTACAGAGCCGCGCGAAAATTTTAGGAAACTTAAAAATGACCCCGAAATGTCGAATTTTAAGGTTCAAAGGGGAACTTAGGGCCAGGTGACCCTATAATATAAAGTTCGTGAAATTTGACCCACAAACGGGCTTGAAAAAGTGGCCTGAAGATGCCACTTAGGGCCTTTGGAAATGGTGCCACATACAAGGGTGTTGGGCCTGAATTCAAGTCACATAAGAAGCAAATAAAATAAGTTTTATTTTTGCTTCTAGAAGCCCAAGAGGTGGACGGCACCTAGCTAAAGCTTTAAGTGATTTTTTATTTAATTACTTAGAGAGGAAGCAATGGACGGCAATAGGGACTCTCAAGAGAAGAATTTTATTCCCTTTAGAATTTCGGATAAATAGGTGGATAAATGAAGAATTATTCTTTAATTAGGAGAATGAGGGAAGAGTGATGGCCAAGTAAAGGATTCTTGGCCTAGTAATTTTGGCTATAAAAGGATGAGACTAGGACCATTCATTATTCATTCTCCCTCTCTCTTTTCCTCTGCCGAATATTCTTCTTGAGCCTCCATTCTTTTTCTTCTTTTCTTTTAGCCTCCTAGCCGATTTCTTCTAAGCCTATTATTCCTCTCTTCTTTCATCTTTGAAACCGAATACATAAGGGAATCATAGCCGATTGTTCATCAAGTCTCTAAGCCGAATCTTTGAAGGTTGAAGTGAAGGTGCAATCGATTCCTTCAAATAAGGGTAAGATCCAAGTTTGGTTTCCATTCTTTTATATTTTAGACTTATCAAACTCTAGGGCTAATCCCATTAATGTTCATGGTTGCCGAAACTTTGAAGAGATCTTTCGGGATTTACTAAGTGTAGGCTACAAGGAAGGAGAAGTTCTTTTCCCGAAGGTACACCATAGGCCGCGTGTTCCCTAGTTATTCGGTGAGTTTCGGGATTTAAAATCCACAAGGTAAGTGTCTATAGCTTTCGACTAAGGCCTATTTTGATAATTAGATCTAATTCTTGTTTGTTTAAAAGCAAAACTAACCCCGATGAGATTTAGTGCTTGGCGAATACAAGGATGAGCATAGCATAGATTTGAGATTTGATTAGTATTGAAATCGGCAAAAGGTAAGTTTTAAGAATACTAATCCTACTAGGATTTGGATTTATGGTCAAATGGTTTTTTATTAAAGTAGTAAGTGATTAATCAAATGTAGGAATTGAGATCTAAAGCAATAGATCGGGTTTTCGGATTTCAAGGAATTGATAAGCAAATCGGTGTGTACCTACACTAAATCTTGATAGATTTACACTTTAATTCAATATATGTGTTAATATAAAAGTGTAAGAATATGGCTAAGGTACCGTAGGTACCCTACACTAAATCTTAATAGATTTATGGCTTAAACTTGTTATATGTGTTAATATGAAAATGTAAGAATATGGCTAAGGTACCGTGTATACGCACACTAACTTTCGATATTTCATATGGCAATTATTTTATTATGTGATTATACGTAAGAATATGAATATGGCTAAGTACCCTAATGTGGTACAAAAGTATTCGTGCACGCTTGCATTCGATAGGATTATGAAATATGTTATTTTATAACATGTGAATATATGTATATGATTATGAAATTAAGTATGTTATGCATGATATATATTTTTGGGGCATTTGGGATTTATGTGAAAGGGGAAGAAGGTGTTGACTTCGGTCTCACCAACGTTATATTTGAAGGTGTTGACTTCGGTCTCACCAACGTTATATTTGAAGGTGTTGACTTCAGTCTCACCAACGTTATATTTGAAGGTGTTGACTTCGGTCTCACCAACGTTATATGGTGACTACGGTCACAAATATTAAGGTGTTGACTTCGGTCTCACCAACGTGATATTTGAAGGTGTTGACTTCAGTCTCACCAACGTTATATTTGAAGGTGTTGACTTCGGTCTCACCAATGTTATATTTGAAGGTGTTGACTTCGGTCTCACCAACGTTATATGGTGACTACGGTCACAAATATTTGAATATGGTGTGTAGCGGATGGAGGGTTGACTTAGTAGTCCCCACTGTGTGCGTGTGATGGTACGGGTGGTGTGTAGTGGATGGCTATATAGGTTTGGGTTCGGGTTTGCATCATTATCTTGAATTTTTATATGAATATGATATGTACGGTGTGCCTATTTCTATTATGTTTTGGTGTTGGTTACACATTGAGTCTATCGACTCACCCGTTGTGGGAACATGTTACGGTGATGAGCAATAATGGATCGGACTACAGAACTTGTTGTGGCCATGTTCAGCTTGAAGTTTAATTTTATTTGAATCTTTATTTTATTTTAAGTACTATACAATTTTATTTTGGGTTTCATTTTATTTAATAAGGCCATCGTGACATTTTATTTCTGCTTTAATTACTATGTTATGAATTTAGGGCTTTACAAAGAATAAGCCCATTTAATTTAAAATAAGTTTAAATATTTTGTCACCAAACAAATGGGTTTTTGTTAAAAGATAAATTTGTTTTCAACTCGAGCCCAACCCACAACAAACTATCTTTCAAAACACACGCTTTCAAAGTATTTAAAAGAATTTTGAACCGGGTTACTTGAGGAACATACCGATCCGGTCCATTCTCGTGGTAGGGTGTGGGGTGTTTCGATTTATATCGAGCCAGCTTTTAAACTCTCTACTGTGGCCTAAGGCCCAAAACGTTTTCAAAACAAGCCCAAATGAGTTTTATGAAAATATTTCTGAAAGTAGACAGGTTTGATGGCATGGCACCTAAGTCTCCGACCCGCAGTCCACTAGGTAAGTACCCCCAACTATCTGTGTGATTATGTGAATTATAGAATGGTAGAAAAGGAATGGAACGTAGAATAGCATGATAGGAACTTGAACCCTAGGATTAGTCTACTCAAACACAAATACATAAGACTTAATACACTAGACAAACCTGTGATTAAGTCACCGAGCTAGGGTGTGGTAACTGTTGTGCGCATGTCTAGGAGTGGATTCAGTAAGAGCTTGGTATTTAAGCAGTCCTAGTGACTCACCTCCTCTTTACTCGAATCCTACCTGGTGCGTAGTAACCGTTCACCCTAACCAAGAGGACTTAGTCACGGGCTAAACCCAATAACTAAAACCCGAAAAGGACTAGCCGTATTTTTATGGAAACCCTAATTTTAAAATTTCTAAATTACCCACTTGATTTGAAAAGAATATTTTTATAAATTTTCCTGAAATATTTCTGATTTACAAATTTACTAAAATACCCCTAGTGGTAAAATTACAAAAAAATGCCCTTGGTTTATAAAATGTCCAACTACTCAATTGTTTTGCCAAAATTTCATTATGTTATAAAAGTCCAAAAAACCCTAATTTGCAAACTATCAAAAATACCGTGATTTTTGGAAAATTACAAAATTGCCCCTAACTTACCAAAATTTCCAAAATGACCCTGATTTCCAAAATTTTGTAACTTCATCGTGGCTTTGGAAAATAAATTTCTCAAAAGAACCCTCAAAGTTTTGCAACTTCTGAAATATCCCTGATTTATTAAAATTTTACAATTTACCCCGGTTTGTGGAAAAATTACCAAAATATCCCCAAGGTCCAAAATTTTTGAAATACCCTCGGATTTCAAAAAAAAAATTTCCAAAATACCCCGGGAATAAAAAAAATACCAAAATACTTTGTGACAAAATCACCAAGGAACCTTAATTTGACAAATTACGAAAAATACCCCCGTAGGACAAATTATGAAAATACCCCTGGGTAGTGGAAAAACAACAACAATGAAAACTACAACATTTCTCTGAATGAACGAAAGTTCATAATTGATTGATGGATGTATGAATGTAAAGACTGTGTGCATGTATGAATACGAAAGAACCACTTCTAAAAATTCTTTCCATAAAACTTTTTCGCGGTTAATCAGTGAAACAAAATTTTTTAATACATAAAACTTCTTAATCAGATTAAATCACGACGTTAGAAATGAGTTCTAAGGGACTTGAACTTAGAGATTGTGCCTGGAAAGTATGATGGTTCTATTAAGATCAGAGTGCGCAGCGTAAGCATAGTGCGGTGAGAAAGATTGTACGACTGTCAGTAAGTAATTTCGAGGACGAAATTATTTTTAAGGAGGGTAGAACTGTAACATCCTAGATTAGGGGTTATGCGTTTGTGCATAATTCATGAGTAGTAGGTTTTAACAATGGTTGGAAGCGAATTAAGGGTTTTTAAAATCCTAGGATGGAAGAGAAAGCTTTGGACAATTATTGGTTTTTAAGTTAAAAACAAAAAGTGATGTGGAAAAGTGGCAAGGGACGCCACCTAAGGTGCAAGGGTTATGGCATCAAGTGAAGTACTTTGAGGGAAGAGGTTTGAATCCCATCGTGTGCATTTTTGCTTAATGAAATAGCATGTTTACTGTGATATGGATGTGTGGTGTGCATCTTTAGAACCTTGGAAATGTAAGGAAATGTAAGGAAATATAAGGAAATGTAAGGAAATAAAAGGAAGTATAAGGAAATGTAAGGAAATGTAAAGAAATGAAAGGAAATAAAAGGAAATGTATGGAAATGTAAGGAAATGTATGGAACGATTAGTTAAAAGAGGAAAGTGAACATTTTGGAAACCTAAGCTAAAAGAGGAAAGTAAACATTTTGGAAACTAAGCCAAAATAGGAAAGTAAACATTTTGGAAACCTAGGAAATGTCAAGTTTACAGAGCCGCGCGAAAATTTTAGGAAACTTAAAAATGACCCTGAAATGTCGAATTTTAAGGTTCAAAGGGGAACTTAGGGCCAGGTGACCCTAAAATATAAAGTACATGAAATTTGACCCACAAACGGGCTTGAAAAAGTGGCCTGAAGATGCCACTTAGGGCCTTTGGAAATGGTGCCACATACAAGGGTGTTGGGCCTGAATTCAAGTCACATAAGAAGCAAATAAAATAAGTTTTATTTTTGCTTCTAGAAGCCCAAGAGGTGGACGGCACCTAGCTAAAGCTTTAAGTGATTTTTTATTTAATTACTTAGAGAGGAAGCAATGGACGGCAATAGGGACTCTCAAGAGAAGAATTTTATTCCCTTTAGAATTTCAGCTAAATAGGTGGATAAATGAAGAATTATTCTTTAATTAGGAGAATGAGGGAAGAGTGATGGCCAAGTAAAGGATTCTTGGCCTAGTAATTTTGGCTATAAAAGGATGAGACTAGGACCATTCATTATTCATTCTCCTCTCTCTTTTCCTTTGCCGAATATTCTTCTTGAGCCTCCATTCTTTTTCTTCTTTTCTTTTAGCCTCCTAGCCGATTTCTTCTAAGCCTATTATTCCTCTCTTCTTTCATCTTTGAAACCGAATACATAAGGGAATCATAGCCGATTGTTCATTAAGTATCTAAGCCGAATCTCTGAAGGTTGAAGTGAAGGTGCAATCGATTCCTTCAAATAAGGGTAAGATCCAAGTTTGGTTTCCATTCTTTTATATTTTAGACTTATCAAACTCTAGGGCTAATCCCATTAATGTTCATGGTTGCCGAAACTTTGAAGAGATCTTTCGGGATTTACTAAGTGTAGGCTACAAGGAAGGAGAAGTTCTTTTCCCGAAGGTACACCATAGGCCGCGTGTTCCCTAGTTATTCGGTGAGTTACGGATTTAAAATCCACAAGGTAAGTGTCTATAGCTTTCGCTAAGGCCTATTTTGATAATTAGATGTAATTCTTGTTTGTTTAAAAAGCGAAACTAACCCCGATGAGATTTAATGCTTGGTCGAATACAAGGAGGAGCATAGCATAGATTTCGGGATTTGATTAGTATTGAAATCGGCAAAAAGGTAAGTTTTAAGAATACTAATCCTACTAGGATTTGGATTTATGGTCAAATGGTTTTTTTTATTAAAGTAGTAAGTGTTTAATCAAATGTAGGAATTGAGATCTAAAGCAATAGATCGGGTTTTCGGGATTTCAAGGAATTGATAAGCAAATCAGGTGTGTACCCTACACTAAATCTTGATAGATTTAAGGCTTTAATTCAATATATGTGTTAATATAAAAGTGTAAGAATATGGCTAAGGTACCGTGTGTACCCTACACTAAATCTTAATAGATTTATGGCTTAAACTTGTTATATGTGTTAATATGAAAATGTAAGAATATGGCTAAGGTACCGTGTGTACGCACACTAACTTTCGATATTTCATATGGCAATTATTTTATTATGTGATTATACGTAAGAATATGAATATGGCTAAGTACCCTAATGTGGTACAAAAGTATTCGTGCACGCTTTCCTACTTAGATAGGATTATGAAATATGTTATTTTATAACATGTGAATATATGTATATGATTATGAAATTAAGTATGTTATGCATGATATATATTTTTGGGGCATTCGGGATTTATGTGAAAGGGAAGAAGGTGTTGACTTGGTCTCACCAATGTTATATTTGAAGGTGTTGACTTGGTCTCACCAATGTTATATTTGAAGGTGTTGACTTGATCTCACCAACGTTATATTTGAAGGTGTTGACTTGGTCTCACCAACGTTATATGGTGACTACGGTCACAAATATTAAGGTGTTGACTTGGTCTCACCAACGTGATATTTGAAGGTGTTGACTTGGTCTCACCAACGTTATATTTGAAGGTGTTGACTTGGTCTCACCAACGTTATATTTGAAGGTGTTGACTTCATCTCACCAACGTTATATTTGAAGGTGTTGACTTGGTCTCACTAACGTTATATGGTGACTACGGTCACAAATATTTGAATATGGTGTGTAGCGGATGGAGGTTGACTTAGTAGTCCCCACTTGCAAAGTGCGATGGTACGGTGGTGTGTAGCGGATGGCTATATAGGTTTGGGTTCGGTTTGCATCATTATCTTGAATTTTTATATGAATATGATATGTACGGTGTGCCTATTTCTATTATGTTTTGGTGTTGGTTACACATTGAGTCTATCGACTCACCCGTGCTAGGGAACATGTTACGGTGATGAGCAATAATGGATCGGACGGCAGAACTTGTGGTGGCCATGTTCACTTTGAAGTTTAATTTTATTTGAATCTTTATTTTATTTTAAGTACTATACAATTTTATTTTGGGTTTCATTTTATTTAATAAGGCCATCGTGACATTTTATTTCGCTTTAATTACTATGTTATGAATTTAGGGCTTTACAAAGAATAAGCCCATTTAATTTAAAATAAGTTTAAATATTTTGTCACCTGAAACAAATGGGTTTTTGTTAAAAGATAAATTTGTTTTCAACTCGAGCCCAACCCACAACAAACTATCTTTCAAAACACACAGTTTTCAAAGTATTTAAAAGAATTTTGAACCGGGTTACTTCGAGGAACATACCAGATCCGGTCCATTCTCGTGGGCCGGGTGTGGGGTGTTTCAACATACATATCAAATCAGATTTTCATGCTATTTACCCCACAAATCATAATATAGTCATGCTTTTTTCACTTTTATACATATAGCAAAATGAACAAAATATTGGGGTAAACATACCTGAATATCGTATACCACTGAATGGTATCCAAAATCACATTCATACACATGGTCATATAGTCACATTTAAATATATGTAAATCTTATGAGATTTTTAATGTCAGGTTACACACCTAGTGACAGTGAGAACAATACCCTCTCGCTCGTCAACACCTAATTGATTAACACACTTGGTTAGTATACACTATTGTTAACAAAACTACACTTATTGATGATGGATCTAAATCCTTACCTTCGGATTCTCGAACGACAGTTATTTGTGGTTTTTCTCCACTAGATGGATCAAAACCCGCTAATATTCCACCAACGTAAAGTGGTTCGGTTGTACGCACTACTTCAAATAACCGATCCTCGTTAGCAGAGGGTCTACAACCCGGTGGAAAGTCTCTAACCGCCGATACTGCCCTTCGTTTGTAGTTTGATGGTAAAGGAGTGCCTCCTCTCTTCCAAACACTCCGTACGGCCCTTTTCTTACCTATCTTGTTAGTCTTAAATCGCCCCTAAAAATACGATCGATTAGTAGTCTATCTAAATAAATTGATATGATCTAAATTAATAACCTTACCTTGATGATTTCGAATGGTCACTTCTTAAGAGTTGTCCACAACAAAGATCTTTGAAAAATCTTTTCAAATGATTCGACCTAGGAGAGAAAATAAAAGATCATGATTCTAAATTTGCCAAAGTAAAAAGAAATGATGAAAATGATTGACAAAACCTTACTTTGAGTTCTTCAAGATTCGGCCTTGAATAAGAAGAAAAGAAGGATTGATGATTCGGCTTTAACAAAAAGATAAAGGAAAAAGATATTGATTTTTAGCATTCGGTTTTCAAAGAAATAAAAAGGAGAAAAGAAAATCGAAATAGAAATTGATTCGGTTGACAAAAGAGATGAGAATGATGTTGATTCTCAAAAGAAAAGAGATTGGTTTTGGAACCTATGCACATTCGCCAAGGGTAAAAATTGAAGAAAAGTGGTTCTTGAACCTTTGTAGTTTCGCAAAGAGGGAAGAGAAGAGAGAAATAGGATGAAAAGAAAAGAAAAGGAGAAATGATCAAAGAGAGTAAATGGGTTTCAGTTATGGAAGAAATTGAATAAAGAAAAGTTTTGGTAATGGTCAAGTGAGAAAAGATGAAAGAAAATGCCTTCAAAAGTGGTAATATTTTGGTACCAAAAAAAGAGAAAATCTTGAGAGGAAAAGAAGAAAAAGAGTACCAATTTGGCCAAATATGATAGCCAAAACAAAACAAAGTTTTCACATAATGCAAAAGATAATTTCGGTTTGGAAGAAAGATTTTGGAGAAAGGAGAAAAGATGGACAATTTGCTAGGATTTTTGGCCAACTAGCACCCTAATGGCTACACTAAATTTTCGGTCAACCTTAGCCAACATCATCCCCCTTTTTCCTCCTTGTTTCTTCCCTATCATATCCAAAATTTCCAAGACAATTAATCACTCCCTTAGCCCTTCATGCCGTCTAGGTTCATGGTCAAATGACCATGAACAAACTCCCAAAACATTGCCCAATATCATGCCTTTTGTCCCCCCCTCATCTTATCATCAACTTATGATTCCATACCATAAGTTCCTAGCTTCCTTTTTCACATGGTCAAATAGCCAAAATTAAGAGAATACTCATCCACTCTAGAACATTCTTGGCCGACACTAAAGGGAAGGAAACAAAAATAAAATCCTCTCTAATGCTAACTAGGAGATTCGAACCTCACTCCTCAAGCACACATCCATGCATCTTAACCACCTTGCCAATTACTCAACTTATGCTAGAAACCTCTTGTCATTAATTCTTAAAGCCTAACTTGCTTAGCTCTCTCTTAATTATTAGAAATTAAAAGTTTCACTAAGCATTCACTTAATTAATGAAGTTCAATTAACTTCCAAAATACACTCAATAATAATTACGCATGCAACATCATTCAGTTAAGTAGAAAATGCATAACCCCTAGTTATCAGGATGTTACACTCTTCTTCTAAATCATTAATGCTGAATCTTCCTAATAGTGTAAGTAAGGGTGAATCAATCTCCGTATTACGAGTAAGGATTTTCTACAAATCGTTCTTTTTATTTTCTTTTGGAATTGCCGATTTTAGAAATCTAACTCTCTTATTTTCTCCTTGGCCTAACCTTTGAAGGGGATTTTAAGGATTCTTTTTGGAAACCAATGTTTTAGGAGAGATCATTCGGAATCAACCAAGGTAAGGATTATCATTTTCAGTTATATCGTTTCTTTTAGATAGATTACTAATCGACTTTATTTTAGGGGAGAGTTCGGGACGAACAAGATAGGTTTGAAAAGAGCAAGAAGGAGTGTTTGGAAGAGGGAGGCTCATATACCTCAAACTTCAAACGAAGGGTCGGGGATACGAGATTTTCCACTGGGTTGTGGACCCTCTGTTAACGAAGATCAGTTATTTGAAGTCGTGCGTACACTCGAGCCACTTTTCGTTAGTGGGTTGTTATCGGGTTTTGATCCATCTATCGAAGAGAAACCACATATAACGGTTGTTCGAGATTCCGAGGGTAAGGATTTAGATCTCTCATCAATAGTGTAGATTATAAGTATTAGTGTGTTCTGATCAAGTGTAATAATTAATTAGGTGTTGACGAGCGGGAAGGTATCGTTCTCACTGTCATAAGGTGTGTAACATTATACTAAATTCCTCATAGATCTAAAATAAATGTGATTTATATGAAAATATATTTGATAATGAATGTGGGTACCATTCAGTGGTATGCGATATTCAGGTATGTTTACCCAATATTTCGTTAATTTTGCTATATGCTTAAATGTGAAATAAGTATGATTTTGCTATGATTTTGGGGTAAATGGCATGAAAACTAAATAATATGGATGTGCATGGGCATATGGGTGTTATTGATAAGGGGAAGTATTCCGGTGGTTTTTACCACATAATCCGGTGACTTCGGTCACATATTTGAATCCGGTGACTTCGGTCACATATGTGAATCTGGTGACTTCGGTCACATATTTGAATCCGGTGACTTTGGTCACAATTATCTGGTGGCCTTGCCACAAAATTATAAGGGCGATGTGCATGTTGACTGCAGCAACTGCCTTCGATGGTGTGTAGCGGATGGAAGGTCGATTTAGTAATCCCCACGGTGTGATTGGTTGGTACGGGTGGTGTGTAGCGGATGGATAATTAGGTGGGCTCGAGTTTGCATTTCATTATATATATTCATGTGATTTCTAAATGATTTTTATTTGATTTGCTATAAAAATGGGCTTATGGCTAAATATGACATAAATGGGCTTATGGTTAAATATGACATAAATGGGCTTATGGCTAAATGTGTTATTAAATGGGCTTATGGCCAAATATGTTTTGAATGGGCTTAATGGCCATGATCAACTGGGCTTTTAGTGTTTTTGTTACATATTGAGTTTATGACTCACCCCTTTGTGGGATAATTTTTCAGATGACTCTTAGTGTGATGGATCGGGTCAGCGAGGACTACGTGGTGGCCATTGCTCAACAAAGTATTTCGGAGTTTCTCCTTAATAAACTTATTAAGTTTATTTTTATTACTTAGACTTTATTATGGGTTTTGTTATTTTTGTAATAAGGCCACTATAAACTGTTTTAAATTTTTACGTTTGGATTTTTATTCTGCCACGAACAATATTTATTAAATAACTAAATGGTTTTCGATAAATAATTTAAACTATTTTTGACACTGATATTAATATATTTTTACAATAATAAGTAAAATTTTCATTAAATTTGGTTTTCTTTTAACTTATAAATTTCTCTTAAAATAATGTTTTAAGAAGATACAAATTTATTTAAATTCGATTTCAACCTGAATATTAAGTTAATCTGTTTTATACGAACTCATCAAGTTTTTCTTAAACAAAATGAGAAATTGTTAAAGTTTTACTCGAGGAACATATCAAATCCAGTCAGGCTTTTTGGGCCGGGTTTGGGGTGTTTCATTTTATGTTGCATGCGACAATGCAGTCTCTTGTTCCAATGTCATGTTATTGGCATGATAAAATAGTGTGCGATTCTTTCAATTCTATTCTAATGTCATGTTATTGGCATGTGCTTGCTGATACTAGGAAACCAATGAAAGTATCAAGTGAATTTGTTGTTGAATGTTTAGCATCTTAAAAATCATGCAAGCCTTCTACTCTTTAATTCACAGAACTGTTTTCGTGCTGCAAATATTTGTTGATTTGAAAGCTCAAATTTTGGCTTCACAGGTAAGTTTGAAAGTGAGTAGAATTGTAGAGGATTTAGATCGACTACTGAATTGACTATTTTTCTTTCAGACAAAGAATGTGAGTATTAATTTTTAGTAAATAGAATTTTGTAATTAATCAATAACATTTGTTAATTCATATGTTGTTTGTATTTCAATTACTGCTTCCTACTGCTCCTGCAACTGTTGGATTGGATTTGGTGGTAATAACTTAACAGGTATAGAATCATTATTATTCTTATTTATATTCATTTTACTGATTTATATTCATTTGCATCAATACTTGCACCAATACCGCTTAATTAGAGATATTCATTTATTTATACCGATTTATACTTCTAAATTTTCCTTTTATAATAAAGGTGTCATTATCACACTGAATGTAGCCAAAGGCTTTAAAAGGATAAAATATGCAATGTCATGAATGTTAGAATCATCACGAAAGAAACCTTTTTAAGTGCTGCCTTTTTAGATGAAACAAAATACGTATGGTGCACAAATACTGATTTATGATGTACGTAAATCCAATCATGACTAGAACTAAGAAAAATGAACTGCATTTGGTAAATTCTAGTTAAAGAAATTCAACCATGTTCTTTGATGTCATAAAGGATTGAAAGCCACATTCACAGAGCATGTAACACCCCAAACCCGGTCAAAATGCTACAACCGGATCTGACGTGCCACGGGAATAAAATGGTTGAAAACTGATTTGATTTTTTTAAAGAGAAAGCTGTTGAATTTTTTTTTGATGATACGTCGTTGTACTTTGCAATGTGGAAAACACGTTGATACTTGGTTTTAGAAAAACTTGATTGCCTTATTGTTTCTTTCGCATTTATAACTTAGTCGGTGACCACTTTGGAAAACGAGTTTTTCCTTTTTATTAGATTTTGAAAACAACCAATTCATAACGTTTAAGTATGCATAACAAAAGTTAAAGAACCAATTAAATAAAAACATCCCCAAAAAAAAAAAAAAACTTCAGCGGCCTTATTACATAACTGAAAACCAAAATCAAGTAAAATCACTAAGTTCGAATAGAAAACTTTGTAATGAACCAAATGCTGTGCATGGCCACCTTGAGTCCACTCGGGCTCCATATCCACGATCTAAGCCTAATCTGCAAAATATAACAGAAGGGGTGAGTCGCCTAGACTCAGTGTGTAAGTCCCCCTCCCAAAAGAAAATATACCATTACACAGATTCAAATACAAATATGCATGTCATGCAACCCATCAACCTAGGTATCCATCCATGTCTCTCAGATCTACCCCTTGTGGTACCAAACCACTGGTGGTGCCAAACCATTGGTAACCAAAGTTACAAAGATATTATATGTGGTACCAAACCACTGGTAACCGAAGTTATGAAAATAACATATGTGGTACCAAACCACTGGTGGTGCCAAACGACTGAGACTTAGTCACAATTTTTATAATATGTGGGGCCAACCCACTGTGTGATACCAAATCACTGGTGACAGTCTGATAGATCATACTTCCCCCTCCTCTCATCACCCATAACACATATTATTGCCAACAATATCAGTATGATCATGCTTAACATACAAAATTATGTATACAAAATAACATGCTTTCATAAATCACAATTACCGCGAGAAACAATAACAACTTACTCGGCATCCTCGCTTTTACCCACAAGGGTATTTTAGTAACCATTGCTGTCACTCCAGCTTTTAACAACACACAACATATAACATATTTAGCATAGAAAGTGTGTAAGAGTTACACACCTGGTTTTCATACTAACGCTTTTACTGCTTCTACGCTATTGTCACTCGAGACTACCACGATTGGCCTACGATCTAACTCCGATGTTTGCCCACACCTAGATGGCCAATCGCGCACTCCTGACATAGATCGCTTTTTGTATTTTGGCGTTGGGTTTACAGATCCAACCTCTCCTACTGCTTGACTTCTATTCGAGTCCATAATAACCCTTGGTCACTAAACCAATCAAACTGATGAGATCTAATAAATAAACATAGTGCTTAAACGAAACCCTTACCTAGCTTTCAGATCCCGAAAGTCTTTATGAAAACGTCACCACCAACCTACATTTGGCCAACACTCATTTATTAAACCAAACCCTTAAACGCAATCAAATGAGTACCATAACCCATTCAGCCAACCACAAATGAACAAGAGAGGCCATTCGGCCAACCACAAATGAACAAGAGAGGCCATTCGGCCAAACCTACCATCGACCACCTGCCATCGGCTTTCCACAAACGGCACTTCTAACTATAGCAAGGCAGGATTCGTCTTCTATGGATAGAGAGGGGAAATTGACATGTATTAGTACACATGATTCGGGTTAGATCTTAAGGAAAAGAAGGAGTGAAATTGCATAGAACAAAATCCCGAAACTCACCAGATTACAGAGGAGTATTCGGCTTACGGTGCACCTTCGGGAAACAAAGATCTCACCTGATGGTTCGGCTATGGAGGCAGAAGATGTGCACTAGGAGTATTCAGCTTTCAGAAGGGTTTTTGAGAAGAGGAAAAACACTAGGGAGTTTCGTCTAGAAGAGAAAAATTAAGGCAAGTGGGTGAGAAGAGTTTCGGCTAGAGAGGAAAAAGTGTGAAAGAAAGAAAAGAAAATGAAAGAAAAAGACGATTTCTTCCTACTAAATTCGGTACACACACCAACACATAGAGTTGGAGTTTCTGCCAACTCTCTCCCTCCTGATAGCCTTCATCTCACCTGATAACCCAATCCTTATCTTACTTTTAGAAGAGCCCATTTGAGAACCACCTCTTCCCTCCTAATTATCATCTTTTTATCACTTAAAATAAAAGAAATAAACACTCCTAAATTCTTGCAAGTGTGTCGCCCACTCTCCCTCCTTGATATGCTGAAATTTTGCCCCAAACACTTGGGCCTCAAGTGGCCACACGTGGCCCAATAACCCCCCTAAGTGGCGCCACCTTAATGCCCACTCAAAGCACCCCAAATTTTTGGGCCACAAGCCCAGCTTGCTACCAAACATAACTATTTAAATTTAATTACTACTAACATATTTTTAATCAATCTACCCCGATTTTAAAGCCCAAATCCGAGCCCAATTCACACCTTAAAGCTTCAACCTACTAATTTACCCATGCAACGTACCAAATGCACAGACCCACAAAATCAGGATATTACAGAGCATAGATCAAGAATATATATACTGGCAAATAATGAGAGGCAATCAATCTAAGTTGCACTTTAATTTTGAATTAGAAGGAAGAGAATCAATCTAAGTTTGCATTGTTTCTAAGAACATTTGTCCAATTTAAAATGCAAGTAAACTAATTAATAGGTGAAACAATATGTACTTTTCTTTCTTAATGAATGCATCTTCTTGCCATTCTTCAACCCCATTTTCGTTCATGTTTGAGAACATTAAGGATGATTTCTTTTTCTTTTTCTTCTTTTTCGACAACAACACACTGGATATTTATATCCAGCATAGTTATTTATAATTTTTCATCATTCATGTTAATTTTTTTTATTTTCTATTTTTTTAATTTAAAGTATTAGTGAGTTAATGTTGTTTGTATTTCTGACTGCAGCCCCTGTTTCTTGGTGAGAGTGGAGTAGACCATCTTCTTGAAATTATTAAGGTACGTTTTAGTTCAAAATTTTGATCAGTAACAGTTATATCATGATGAATTTGTCCAAATTGCTGTTTATTATCCTGCTTGGTTGGTATATATGCTGTTTATTATACTGCTGTCCAAAAAAAATGATCCAAAGTATATAGGTTGGAAACCTAACGGGTTGCCTTATATCTCATGTAAGATATAACGGATCCTCCCCAGGTGTAACAATGCCACGTATGATGAATCTTAAAAAATTTCTGTCCAAATTTCTGTCTAAATTGCTATTTATTATCCTGCTTGGTTGGTATATATGCTGTTTGTTATATTGCTGTCCAAAAAAAAAAGATTCAAAGTATATAGGCTGGAAACCTAACGGGTTGCCTTATATCTCATTGTAAGATATAACGAATCCTCCCCAGGTGTAACAATGCCACGAATGATGAATCTTAAAAAATTTCTGTCCAAATTGCTTTTTATTATATTATTTGAACTGCTATATATTCTGTTTAATATGTTGTTGTTTATTATATTGTTACAACTGGTATAATATTATTAATTTCTCTCCCTAATTGCTTTGGTTTAATTTCTCATTGAATTGAACAAACATGATTTTTGCGTGATTCTGTAAAAAGGATGTATACTGATCATCCTAAATAATAATAATTTTGAGCTTGCATGCATGTACAAGACAACAAATTATAACTATTGAAACATGCATCAGTGTAAGTCTAGCAAATCATTTTCCTAATTTCTGAAATTCTGTTGAAACAACAAATTCTTACCTTTTTCAAAATTTTAAAATTCAATTCTAAATCATTCTGATAGTATTTTTCATTAAAATGTATTGATATATAATTTACTTTTTTTAAAAAAAATCTTTTTCCGGAATTTATAGCAAATATGATTGCATT
This sequence comes from Gossypium rotundifolium, assembly GCA_025506655.1. Lineage (NCBI taxonomy): Eukaryota > Viridiplantae > Streptophyta > Magnoliopsida > Malvales > Malvaceae > Gossypium > Gossypium rotundifolium. The sequence goes on from CP106722.1 coordinate 108,710,384, forward strand.
ATAGCTTCAATAATTGTGATAATTATGAAAGAAAGTGAAACACCCCAAACCCGCCCCACGAGCCTCGACTAGATCTGGTATGTTCCTCGAGTAAAAACGGTTCAAATTCGTGGGTTCTTAGAAAATCTTTAAGTGATTTTGGGAGAAAACTCGATTTGGGTTGGGCTCAAGTTGGAAACCAGTTCGTCTTTGTGGAATATAAGTTTTTATAAAAGTTCTTTATTGAGTCCCAAAACTTTAAGTAAAAGATATGCCAATTTAATTTTAAAGATTTTGCCTTTGAAAACATTTGTATTTAGATGTCATAATATTTACAAGTTTATTTAAAAAAAATTATTACTTAACTTTAATTTTGAAAACATTCGAAACACAATATCGTAAATTTAAATGCATGCATAATTAGTTCATACTATGGCCTTATTACATCAAAATATACCCAAAATAAATTGAAAGTACTTAAATAAAAGTAAATGTCAAATCATAAAATTCCTTGTTCAGCATGGCCACCACTTAAGCTCTTGCCGGCCCAGTCCATTACGGTGCGTCACCTGAAAAATGATCCCACAACGGTTTGAGTCAAACAGACTCAATGTGTACACAAACACTAAGTCCAAATAGATTCAGACATATCAAGTCATACATGTTCATATCAAAATATACAATTAATGATGCATTCCCAAGCCCAAGCCTAGTTACCAACCGATACACATCACTCGTACCAACCTGCACACTGTGGGGACTACTAAGTCAACCCTCCATCCGCTACACACCATCGAAGGCAGTCGCTGCAGTCGATGTGCTCATCGCCCTTATAAATTCGTGGCATAGCCACCAGATAATATTTTGTGTCATGAGACACCACATTCAGATAATGTGACCGAAGTCACCACATTCAGATAATGTGACCGAAGTCACCACATTCACTTCCCCTTTTCATAATATCCCATATGCCCCCATCTATCACACATATTATGCAATATCATGTCTTAATTCACATCCTTATCATACTCACATTCATGGCATAACAAACCATATCATACTCGTAGTGGGAGTAGGAAAACGTACCTTAGTACTTTGTACCATGGTATAGTACCTTAGCCATACTTTTTATATTCTTAATAACACACACATATATATATATATATATATATATATTAAACTTTGCCATTAAACTTATTAAGAAATAGTGTGGGGTACACACCTGATACACTTAGCGGTTTACTTAAATCCCGAAAAATTCGATCCAAAGCCTTAGATCCTTTAGTTCCTACAATCAGCCATTAGTAGACATATTAGCAAAACGTATTCGGCTAGATTATTAAATCCCGCAGGACTTTTGAAACCAAAACTTACCTTGTTGCCGATTGGATTTAAGATCAAATCCTGAAACTTTGCTATGCTCCTTCCTTTAATCGGCTAATCACTAGATCCATTGACTTGTTAGTTTTCGACTTAAAAGCGAAGAAGAAACAGATCTAAATACCATAATAAGGCCTTGGCCGAATGTTAGATTCACTTACCTTTGTGAATCCAAAATCCCGAAAACACCACTTGACTATGGAGATGTCGAATTCCCTATACACATATGTTAGATTTAATCTAACACTAATACATAATAGAATGGCCTATGGCCGAATCTCACTTATGGCTTACCTTGGGTTCTTAAAGTCCCGAAGATCCCCTATTGTAGCCGACTTTACTAAAAAATCCCGGAAGATCCTTTCAAATTTTGGAAAACGAAATATTAATGGGATTAGTCCTAGATTTCGACAAGTCTTAAAAGAAAAGGAATAAAAATTGAATTTGCTCTTACCCCCTAATGATGAAATCGGTTACACCTTCTTCCTGGCACCACAGAGATTCGGCTTAGAGACTTGATGACCAATCGGCTAAGGTCTTGAAACTTATCTTCTGCTTTTGATTGGGGTTTGCAAAAGAAGAAGAAGAAGATTTACAATGGGGATTCGGCTTCAATGGAAGAGTATGGGTCTTGGGAGAAATCGGCAATGATGATCTTTTTAGGGAGAAAAGATTTTGGCTAGAACACAAGGTAGTTCGGCTAGATAGGTAAAAAAAAGAAAAGAGAAAGAGTGATGGTTTTGGAGAGAAAAGAGTAGACGATAGGGAGGCCAAAGTGCTTAATGAAATTCGGCTATACCCCCTTACAACCTTGACCGAAAATACCATCCAAGGAGCCCCTCAATCGGCCAACTCTCCATATCTTGATAACTTTATCTTTTAATTATCACCTTATTCAAATTAATAAAAATTAATCCAACAATTATCCCTTATCTAGCCGAATTCTAAAAAGAATCAAACTCCTCCCTTTAGTGCCTTAATGCCGTCCAACACTATCTACCTTGTAGCAAAAATAAAACTTCTTTTTGCTTTCCTTGTTGCTCGAACACAAGCCCTTTCCCCCCTAGCATATGGCGTCACACACTAAAGCCCTAAGTGGCACCTCCAAGCCACTTTTCCAAGCCCAATTGTGTGTCATATTTCCTCTATTAATTTCCTTAAGGCCCTGTTAGGCTTAGCTCCCTTATTAAAACTTAAAATATGATATTTTTCTAAGGCATTTCTTATTATTCTAAAGTTCACAAATTTTATTAGACATAGTCACAACATACTCAAGCATACTATTTCATACAATTAAGTATAAATGCATAAGCCCATTTTTAGGACATTACAGTTCTACCCCCTTAAAATAATTTCGTCCTCGAAATTACCTGGCTAGAATAGGTGGGGGTATTGCTGTCGCATTGCTTCTTTTGGCTCCCAAGAAGCTTCTTCCGATCCATGATTGCACCATAAAACCTTAACTAAAGGTACTAATTTCCGTCGTAACACTTTCACATCTCGTTCTAGAATCTGAATCGGCTCCTCCTCATAGGACAAATCTGGCCTTAGCTCCACCTCTTCAATCGGTACTACATGAGATGGATCCGATCGGTAGCGGCGTAGCATGGACACATGGAATACGTCGTGCATCTGCTTCAACTTCGGTGGCAACTCCAACTGATATGCCACTGGTCCAATTCGTTTCAAAACCTTATAAGGTCCTATAAACCTCGGACTTAACTTCCCTTCCCAACCAAATCTGATCACCTTCTTCCAAGGCGAAACCTTAAGGAATACTTGGTCTCCCACATCAAATTCTATTTCCTTTCGTTTGAGATCTGCGTACGACTTCTGTCTATCAGATGCTTTCTTTAACCGTGCTCGAATTATCTCAACCTTTTCTTCAAATTCTGCCACTAACTCTGGACCCAAAACTCGACGTTCTCCTAATTTCGTCCAACATGTAGGAGTCCGACACTTCCGACCATATAGTGCTTCGTACGATGCCATCCGAAAACTAGCTTGGTAGCTGTTGTTGTAGGCAAATTCCGCTAGAGGCAAATATTCCTCCCAACTTCCTCTGAAATCCATCACACAGCCCCTCAACATATCATCCAACACTTGGATTACCCGCTCAGACTGCCCGTCCGACTGTGGATGAAAAGCCGTAGTAAAATCCAACTTAGTGCCTAAAGCCTGATGTAACACTTTCCAAAATCGAGAAGTAAACCTTGGGTCCCTATCTGAGATAATTGACACTGGCACTCCGTGCAACCTTATGACTTCCGCCACATACAACTTTGCCAACTTCTGCAAAGAATAATCGACTCTCACCGGAATAAAGTGTGCGGACTTGGTCAAACGGTCCACTATTACCCATACCGAGTCCTTCTTAGTAGGCGTAAGGGGAAACCCACTAATGAAGTCCATGATAATTCTCTCCCACTTCCACTGTGGAATCTTGATTGGCTGAAGCAACCCTGACGGAACTTGGTATTTGGCCTTAGCTTGCTGACACGTCAAACACTTGCCGACAAATTCTGTAACTTCCTTTTTCAGACCAAGCCACCAAAACTGCTCCCTCAAGTCTCTGTACAACTTAGTGCCTCCAGGATGCATAGCATAAGGGCTACTATGCGATTCCTGAAGAATCCTTCGCCTAAGTTCCTTATCCTTAGGCATACAGACCTTGCTCTTGAAACACAACACTCCTTCGCCATTAATGCCATAATCTTCCAACTCTCCATTCTGTACTTGTTGTAGCTTAGCACTTAGGTCCTCATCAGCCAACTGTCCCTCTTTCACTTCATTCAACCACGTCGACTTGACTTGCAACTCTGCCAACAAGCTTCCATCATCATACAAACTCAGATGTGGAAACATCGCCCTCAGATCCGACACAACCTTCCGACTTAGGGCATCCGCCACTACATTCACCTTGCCTAGGTGATACTCTATGGAACAGTCATAATCCTTCAGTAATTCAACCCACCTTCGCTGCCTCAAGTTTAACTCCTTCTGAGTCAACAAATACTTAAGGCTCTTGTGGTCGGTGTACATCGCTGACTTTTCGCGATAAAGATAGTGCCTCCATACCTTAAGAGCGAAGACCACTGCTGCTAATTCCAAGTCATGTGTCGGGTAGTTCACCTCATGTGGCCTTAATTGCCGAGACGTATATGCGACTACCTTCTCGTCTTGCATCAATACACAACCCAAACCTATATGGGAAGTGTCACAATACACCGTAAAATCCTTTCCTGCCTCAGGCTGAATTAACACTGGAGCTTCCGTCAATACCCTCTTCAGTTTTTCAAAACTCTCCTGTTGCTTATCCGTCCATACAAAGGGTACTTCCTTCCTCAGCAACTTTGTCAAAGTTGCGGCTATTGATGAGAACCCTTCCACAAACCTTCTGTAGTAGCCCACCAATCCCAAGAAACTGCGAATCTCAACCACTGACCTAGGTGGTTTCCAATCCAACACTGCTTCAATCTTTCTAGGATCCACCCTTATCCCTTCTACTGACACCACATGCCCTAAGAAGGCAACTTCCCTAAGCCAAAATTCATACTTTTTGAATTTGGCATAAAGCTTCTTCTCCCTCAACACTTGCAACACTATTCAGAGATGCTCATCATGCTCCTCTTCAGACTTGGAATACACCAGAATATCGTCTATGAACACAACAACGAACCGGTCTAGATAGGGTTAGAAGACCCGGTTCATCATGTCCATAAACACGGCTGGGGCATTTGTCAACCCGAACGGCATTACCACAAACTCATAGTGGCCGTATCTTGTCCTAAAGGCTGTCTTATGGATATCTGCCTCCTTCACCTTCAACTGATGATATCCTGACCTTAAGTCGATCTTTGAGAACACCGCCGCCCCCTTAAGCTGATCAAACAAGTCATCAATCCTTGGCAAAGGATACTTGTTCTTGATAGTCAGCTTATTCAACTGATGATAGTCTATGCACATACGCATAGTTCTGTCCTTCTTCTTCACAAATAAGATAGGTGCTCCCCATGGAGACACACTGGGTCGGATGAACCCACGGTCTAGCAATTCCTGAATTTGGGCCTTGAGTTCCACCAACTCCTTTGGTGCCATTCTATAAGGGGCGATTGACACAGGAGCTGTTCCCAACAGTAAGTCAATTCCAAACTCCACCTCCCTGTTTGGGGGTATTCTTGGTAATTCCTCCGAAAACACATCTTCAAAATCCCTTATCGTTCTAACTCCACTAACACATTCTTCCTTCCATCTAACACCTTCTTCCTTCCATCTAACACACTTACGAAGGCTAAAAATGCCTTGCACCCTTTACGAACCATCTTTTCAGCCTTTAGCGCCGAAACTACATTAGACAAGTAGTTTCTTCTTTCTCCTATCATAATGACCACCTCATCCTCCGGGGTCCTTAACTCCATTCGCTTAGTCAGACAAATCCAACACGGCCGATGGTCCACTAGCCACTCCATTCCAAGAATGAGATCAAACTCTCCAAAGGGAAGTTCCATCGGGTCAGCAGAAAATACTACGCCTTGAATTTCTAAAGGTACACTTCGAAAGACCTTATTCACCACTACAGTTTGACCTAGTGGGCTCACTACAGCCATCTCCCTACTAGAAGGTTCAGAGGCTACGCCTAGTGTTTCAACTACACTACAGGCAACATAAGAATGGGTCGAGCCCACATCAATCAAAGCATAATAAGGCTTTCCAAATACAAGGAACGTCATCTGTTATGACGCCCAACAGATCTCCCTCTTCCCTACGGTGAACCGCATAAACCAAACCCTTTGCCTTTGCCTCAAGATATAAAGACCTTGGCGGTGTTCCACGCCTCTACCAAGCATACCATTTCCTCTCGTTATTCGGACCACGGCCCCACCGAGGCTACATCCCACCTCTACCACCGATTAGCATTCGAGCTCTTGGTCGATTCCCATGTGGTCTTATTAAGGCGATCCTTAATCATGTGGTCCTTTGACCCACATTTGAAACATCCACTGCCTTCTTCCAAAGATTCGCCTAAGTGTTTCTTCCCACACTGCTCACAAGTACGATATTGCCCTCTAGTACCAGTTTGCTGACCTCGCAGCCCATCAACTCTAGGCCTTTTCTGAGCATTCCCAGATGATCCAGACATCCCAAATCCTCTCTTCTACTTATTCTGGTCCGTGTTCTGCCTCACAGAGTCCTTAATTCTTTTCGCTATCTTAGCTTTCTCTACTAAAGCAGAAAACTCCCGCTCTTGATATGGAGCGACTAACAACCTCAGGTCATCCCTTAGTCCGTCCTCAAACTGAACACACCGCTCATGCTCCGTAGCCACTACTCCTCGAGCATACCGGCTCAACCTCAGGAATTTAGCTTCATACTCTGCTACGGACTTGTTCCCTTGAACCAGCCCCAGAAATGCCTTTCGTTGCTCATCAGTATAACGTGTGCCGACATATTTCTTCTAATATGTCGCCTTAATATATTCCAAGGTCAGGTCCTCAGCTGTGGCACCATCCCGAACTGTTAACCACCATTGATACGCTTCATTCCGTAGCAGTGCCACCATTCCTTTCAACTTCTCCTCAGGAGTCAGATCGAGCTCATCCATAATGCGTTCGGTTGCTTCCAACCAATATTCAGTCGTACTGGGTGCCACACCAGATACTCCACGGAACACTTCAGCTCTGTTGGCTCGGAATCGCTCGGGTACAGATTTTCAAGCTCTCATATTCCCTCTAGCACCAGCCACCATTTCAAGAACTCGTAGCACAGCCTGCGATACAGCATCTTCTCTCGTCTGATCTTGCTGCTCAACACCAACAGCTGGTGGTGGTGGTGGCGATGGTACCTCATTCTCAGATCCTTGACCCGATCTAACGGGTTCCGATATGGTCATTCTACCTTGACTGCGTCCTCGTACATTGCGACCATGTCCCCTGAAGCTCATTTCTACTACCGCGCTTTAATCTGATTAAGAAATTTTATGCATTAGCCATTGTTTCACTGATTATTCGCGAGGAAGTTTTATGAAAAGAGTTTAGTAGCAGTTCTTTCGATCAATCAAAGTTTCAAGTTTTCTATCCTAATTCACAGAAAAGCACATCCATTCCATAGTATCTCCCATACACATTCACTCTTCGGACATTTCTGTCCGTTCCTATCCCAAGGGTATTTTCATAATTTGTCCTACAGGGGTATTTTCGTAATTTGTCAAAATAAGGTTCCTTGGTGATTTTGTCAATAAGGGCATTCTGGTAATTTTGCATTCTTGAGGGTATTTTGGAAATTTTGAAATCTAAGGGTATTTTGGTAATTAACCCGGGTAAATTTGTAAATCTTAATAAATTAAGGATATTTTGGAATTTACAAAACTTGGGGGTTGTTTTTGAGAATTTGTTTTCCAAATCAGTGTTGTTGCAGAAATATTTGAAGATCGGGGGTCATTCTGGTAATTTTGTAACTCAGGGGTATTTCGATAATTTGTAGGTTAGGGGTAATTTCATAATTTTTCCAAAGTCAAGGTATTTTGATATTTTCTAAATTTAGGGTTTTTAAACGAAGTAATGAAATTTTGATAAAAACTGTGGGTATTTTGGAAATTTCATAAACTAAGGGCATTTTTGTAATTTTACCACTAGGGGTATTTTGGTAACTTTGTAAGAAAAAATATTTTCGAAAAATTTTATAGAATAGTTTTTACAAATCAAAAAGGTAATTTAGTAATTTTAAAACTAAGGTTTCCATAAAAATACGGCTAGTCCCTTTCGGTTTTTAGTTAGGGGTTTAGCCCGTGAATAAGTCCTCTTGGTTAGGGTGAACCGAAGCTACACACCAGGTAGGATTCGAGTGGAGAGGAGGTGAGTCACGCGGACTGCTTAAATACCAAGCTCCCACCGAAACCAATCCTAGACATGCGCACCATGGTTGCCACACCTTAACTCGGCGACTTAACCACAGGTTTGTTTAGTTAGGCATTTAAGTCTTATGTATTTGTTGGGGTACACTAGTCCTAGGGTTCAAGTACTTAATCTCTATTCTACGTTCCATTTCTACCCTTCTATAAATCATAATATAAATCACATGAGAGATCGGAGTACTTACCTGGTGGACTTCGGGTCGGAGACTTAGTGTGCCATGCCAGAAAAACCTGCTTAATTCACAAAATTCCTTTTGGGCTTAACTTTGAAAACATTTTGGGCCTTAAACCCAAGGCCGAGAGTTTAAAATTAGGCTCTGATACCAAACTGAAACACCCCAAACTCGGCCCACGAGCCTCGACCAGATCTGGTATGTTCCTCGAGTAAAAACGGTTCAAATTCATGGGTTCTTAGAAAATCTTTAAGTGATTTTGGGAGAAAACTCGATTTGGGTTGGGCTCAAGTTGGAAACCAGTTCGTCTTTGTGAAATATAAGTTTTTATAAAAGTTCTTTATTGAGTCCCAAAACTTTAAGTAAAAGATATGCGGATTTAATTTTAAGGATTTTGCCTTTGAAAACATTTGTATTTAGATGTCATAATATTTACGAGTTTATTTAAAAAAATTATTACTTAACTTTAATTTTGAAAACATTCGAAACACAATATCATAAATTTAAATGCATGCATAATTAGTTCATACTATGGCCTTATTACATCAAAATATACCCAAAATAAATTGAAAGTACTTAAATAAAAGTAAATGTCAAATCATAAAATTCCTTGTTGAGCATGGCCACCACTTAAGCTCTTGCCTACTTCGGTCCATTACTAAGGCCACCTAAAAATGATCCCACAATGGGTGAGTCAAATGACTCAATGTGTACACAAACACTAAGTCCAAATAGATTCGTGCATATCAAGTCATACATGTTCATATCAAAATATACAATTAATGATGCATTCCCAAGCCCAAGCCTAGTTACCAACCGCTACACATCACCCGTACCAACCTGCACACTGTGGGGACTACTAAGTCAACCCTCCATCCGCTACACACCATTGAAGGCGATCGCAGCGATCAGCAATGACGTGCTCATCGCCCTTATAAATTCGTGGCATAGCCACCAGATAATATTTTGTGTCATGAGACTCCACATTCAGATAATGTGACCGAAGTCACCACATTTAGATAATGTGACCGAAGTCACCACATTCAATTCCCCTTTTCATAATATCCCATATGCCCCCATCTATCACATACATTATGCAATATCATGTCTTAATTCACATCCTTATCATACTCACATTCATGGCATAAAAAACCATATCATACTCGTAGTGGGAGTAGGAAAACGTACCTTAGTACTTTGTACCATGGTATGGTACCTTAGCCATACTTTTTATATTCTTAATAACACACACACACATATATATATATATATTAAACTTTGCCATTAAACTTATTAAGAAATAGTGTGGGGTACACACCTAATACACTTAGCGGTTTACTTAAATCCCTAAAAATCCGATCCAAAGCCTTAGATCCTTTAGTTCCTATAATCGGCCATTAGTAGACATATTAGCAAAACGTATTCGGCTAGATTATTAAATCTCGCAGGACTTTTGAAACCAAAACTTACCTTGTTGCCGATTAGATTTAAGATCAAATCTTGAAACTTTGCTATGCTCCTTCCTTTAATCGGCTAATCACTAGACCCATTGACTTGTTAGTTTTTGACTTAAAAGCGAAGAAGAAACAGATCTAAATACCATAATAAGGCCTTGGCCGAATGTTAGATTCGCTTACCTTTGTGAATCCAAAATCTCGAAAACACCACTTGACTATGGAGATGTCGAATTCCCTATACACATATGTTAGATTTAATCTAACACTAATACATAATAGAATGGCATATGGCCGAATCTCACTTATGGCTTACCTTGGGTTCTTAAAGTCCCGAATATCCCCTATTGTAGCCGACTTTACTGAAAAATCCCGGAAGATCCTTCCAAATTTCGGCAAACGAAATATTAATGGGATTAGTCCTAGATTTTGACAAGTCTTAAAAGAAAAGGAATAAAAATCGAATTTGCTCTTACCCCCTAATGATGAAATCGGTTACATCTTCTTCCTGGCACCACAGAGATTCGGCTTAGAGACTTGATGACCAATCGGCTAAGGTCTTGAAACTTATCTTCGGCTTTTGATTGGGGTTTACAAAAGAAGAAGAAGAAGATTTACAATGGGGATTCGGCTTCAATGGAAGAGTATGGGTCTTGGGAGAAATCGGCAATGATGATCTTTTAGGAGAAAAGATTTGGCTAGAACACAAGGTAGTTCTGCTAGATAGGTAAAAAAAAAGAAAAGAGAAAGAGTGATGGTTTTGGAGAGAAAAGAGTAGACGATAGGGAGGCCAAAGTGCTTAATGAAATTCGGCTATACCCCCCTTACAACCTTGACCGAAAATACCATCCAAGGAGCCCCTCAATCGGCCAACTCTCCATATCTTGATAACTTTATCTTTTAATTATCACCTTATTCAAATTAATAAAAATTAATCTAACAATTATCCCTTATCTAGCCGAATTCTAAAAAGAATCAAACTCCTCCCTTTAGTGCCTTAATGCCGTCCAACACTATCTACCTTGTAGCAAAAATAAAACTTCTTTTGCTTTCCCTGTTGCTCGAACACAAGCCCTTTCCCCCCTAGCATATGGCGTCACACACTAAAGCCCTAAGTGGCACCTCCAAGCCACTTTTCCAAGCCCAATTGTATGTCATATTTCCTCTATTAATTTCCTTAAGGCCCTCTTAGGCTTAGCTCCCTTATTAAAACTTAAAATATGATATTTTTCTAAGGCATTTCTTATTATTCTAAAGTTCACAAATTTCATTAGACATAGTCACAACATACTCAAGCATGCTATTTCATACAATTAAGCATAAATGCATAAGCCCATTTTCAGGACATTATAGAAAGAATAGGGATACGATCACATTTTTGTATTTGCATTTTAAATTGTAACATTTAATTTCTCACATTTTCTAATTAATTTTTTTATATTTAAAACACTGCTTAACAAATACTATTTACAATAATATTGTTTTTAATTTTAAAATACTATTTTAATATTGTTTGTAAAACAATTTATAAATATTCCTTTAATTGTTCTAAAATATAATTTTAATAAAGATTAAAATACTTTGTAAAACACTATTTTCATTTCATATTTATTTTTAAATTATGATTTCGTTTTATTTTTAAATATTTAAATTTTAATTTCTTTAGTTTTTATTTAGTTTCTCTATTATTTTAACTTAATCTAAATAATAATTGCATTAAAAATATTTTGGTAAATTTTAAAATTAAAATGGAATAAGAAAATAAAACGTTTTTAAAAATGCTTGAAAGAAAGTCGATATATATTTTTTATTTGCTTTATACATAGATCCTAAGTGGTATTTTAAAATATTACATAAATTGATTTAACAAAATTAAAAGTAGAGAGATGATATAAATAGTAAAAGCATAATTAGTTTTATCAAAAAGACATTGGATCCAGGATAAAATACCCAAATATACAAAAAAATTACGGAAAAGGGCCAGTTTTTTGAAAATTTACGGAAAAGGGCCATTTCCCCACAAAACGCGTCCACGTCAGCGCGTTTTGTGGGGGAAAACCAGGAAAGCGCGTCCCCAGGGGCACGCTTTAGCCCTGAAACGGTCAAAATATTTTTGACCGTTGGAGGCCAACGGTCAAAAATTAAAACCCTATAAATACCCCCTAATCCTTTTATTTTATTCACACATTAGTCATCTATCATCTTTCTCTCAAATTTCTCTTTAAGTCCTTGAAACTTACTCTCAAATTTCAAAGTAGTCATTTACTATTTACAAAAAGCCCTTTTTAAATTTTTAATATATTTTTTTGGAAAATTTTAAAATTTTCGATCAGATTACAATGGTAGGGAATTAATTCGTCTAGACAACAAGCACATCTCCGTCGATCAAATGCAAATGGTAAGTTTTAATTTTAATTTTTCAATATTATTTAATATTTTTTAGGTTTATGCAATTTTAATTAATTTTTATTTTATAATTTTTTAAACAGTCTGTAGATCGTGTGTTGCAATGTTTGTAACATCCTGAATTTTTGGGCCTATGCGTTTAGTGTGTGTATCTGTTTAAAGTGTTAATTTAACTGTTAAGGGTCTAAATTGGGCTCAAGCTTAGGCAGAGGCCTTGATTAAAATTTTCTGTTTGGGCATTATAGGACTTAAAAGGTAGTACCTGTGTTTAAAATATCAAAATGGGCTTGTGGCCCAGTGGTCAGTAGCGCCACTTAGGGAACAAGGAGGTGACGCCACACCAGGGAGTTAGGGGCCCAAATTTAAGTTCCAAGGAGCCCAATTCCTTGAATTCAAGTTAGCTAATTCTCGGCATTAGGGTTAGGTGGAGTGGACGGCTACAAGGCTCAAAAATAGGAGGATTTATGTGAATAGGATAATGTAGATAATATAGTTGATAATATGGAAGATAAAAGGAGAAAAATTAGGAGCTATCTGCTGAGAGCAGAGTTGGCCGAAATTCCATCATCTAGAGGAGTAAAGAAATCGGTTTCTAATAGCCATAGGGGGTGTCAAATTTTCTATAAATAGGGGGAATAGCTCATCAATTTCGGCATTTGAACCCTACTTTTTCTTCATTCTTTGTGCCGAAATTCTCAGTCTCTCCCTCCACAATTTTCTGTCAACTTTCTTTCAAAAAGTCGAAAATCACCACCTCCTTCACCCTTTCTTCTTTCTATGAAATTTCCTGTTAGCTGAATCTTCTGATCTCCATTGTTATTCTTCTCTCATTCATAAAAGCTGAAACTACACTCTTTTTTGTTCTTATAGCCGAAATCTTCCTCTTGTTCATCTTTTTCGGGATTTTCTTAAAAGCCAAAATTCTTAAATCTCTAATCTTCTACGCTTCGATCTTCTGCTGTTATTGTCGAATCTTCTTGCAAGGAGTAGCCGAAACCATTTGTATAGGTAAGTGTCGATTCTTGAGATTTCAATCTTTTTTCGGCTTTTAGAGATCTTAGCCGAATGGCTATATGGTTAACTAATCGGGTGTTTTCTCTCATTTGCGGCATTCCAGGATTTGAAGGGGGTCCAATCGCTTAGATTTCTAAGCCATAGTTCAGTAGCACTCGGATCGAATTACTTTTGGGATTTTAAGGCAAGGAGATCTGTTAATTTAAATGTATAAATCGGGTAAAGCACTAACCTTGGCCGAATATAGGAGAGGCCTTATCCTTGCGTTCTTTCGGCTTTTGAGCAAGGTTTTAGACTAAGGGTTGTAGATCCAGATAGTAAGGATATTGACTAAGGGTGTAAAGCTACGTGATATCAGGTGTGTAACTTTTCACACCATTAGATTTTCTGTTAATATGTGTTAATAAATCTGCGTATATTCTGTTAAATGTCAAAATCCCGGCATAATGTTTGAAACCTGAGGAGGGTAAAAGCGAATCACCAGGTTAGTGATCTCTGTCATTCTTCAGTGAATGTTCCTGTTAAGATGATATGTTTTATAAGTATGCTGATTTCTGTGATTGCACGGGGTTGGGTTTGATGAAAGGGGAAGTGTTCTGTGTAGTGGCTTTTGCCATGATCTGTTGTAGTGGCTATTGCCATGATCTGACGATGAGCAGCATGACTGCCATCAATGGCGTGTAACGGTGTGGGTTGATTGTAGAAATCCCCAATGGTGTGAATGGTAGGTAAGGGTGGCGTGTAGCGGATGGAAACCTAGGATTTGGGTTGGGCTTGCATAATTATTGTTATATATATTAATCAATTATTCTGTTCTGTGGGGCTAAGGCCCAAATCTAATGGTGCATGAGGGTTGCACACTGAGCCTCGCGACTCAACCTATTATTTAATATTTTCAGGTAGCACCTAGTGCATCGGACCGGGCTAGAGAGGAGCACAAGGTGGCCATGCAAGAGAGTATTTGATCCAGCAGAATTTTATTTTTAATATTTTTGATTAAGGATTTTAAGTCTCAATGTAATAAGGCCATGGGCCACTAGACTTATATTTATTTTGGGGTTTTATGTTGGGTTTTTTTATTCTTAGGCATTTAAATTTTATGTTTAAATTAAGCTGAGACATGTGGTAAATTTCGGTTTTACTTTAAAAAACACCAAGGCATTTTATAACTTCATATCTTATATAACTTAATAAATTATTAAGTTTTCGGTATAAATGTTTAAACCTGATGATTGGTTTCCAAAGTGCCACAAGTTTTATAAAATCTCCTTAGTGACATACCAGATCCATTCGTGGTGTTTGGGTCGGGTTTGGGGTGTTACAATGCTATATTCGCAATATGCATGGTCCCCCATCGCCGTTGATGGAGAATTACCTGCGGGAAGCGGGTTTTTGGCACGTGGCCACGATAGGTCGGGGGTTCAAGTTGGAGCCGACTTTGATCAGTGCGTTGGTAGAGAGGTGGAGACCCGAGACGCACACTTTCCATCTTCCATGTGGAGAGTGTACCATCACTCTAGAAGATGTGTAGTTGCAGTTGGGATTGTCGGTGGACGGATCGGTAGTCATCGGGTCTGCAACTTCTACCGATTGGATGGCCGTATGCTATGAGCTTTTGGGTGCCATTCCGGATAACATTCATCGAGGTCGGATCAAGATGGCCTAGTTACAAGACACATTCCCAGAGCCGAATGATGATTCGACCGAAATAGAAAGAATATGGTATGCTCGGGCATACATTCTTTAGATAATTAGAGGTTATTTGATGCGGGACCTGTCTAGAAACCTCGTATACTTGATATGGCTGCTGAAACTTGTTGATATAGAGCAGCCGGTGAAATGAGTTGGGGGTCTACCGTGCTATCGAAGTTGTATTGGGAGCTGTCCGGGGCGACGCGACCGAGTAAAGCAAAAATCAGAGGTTGCCTATCACTACTGCAATCACGGGCACGGTTTTGATTTCCATTTTTACGTCCCCGACTCGACCACCCATATTCATTCCCACTAATAATGAGGTAAATTTAATGTTATATTTTACAATTATTACGTAGATTTATAGTTTAATTGTATGCTAAAATTTATTTAATTAGGTGGAACCATTCTATGAAGTTATCTTGAATACCTACCTCGCTTGAAGATATACTGACTTCTATTGGACCAACTGCCGGAATCACAAGTAAGTTTCAATTTCATATTTATAATTTAGTATTTCGTATTTAGTGTTTAGTATTATGTATATAACTAATATTTTGGTAATGTTAATATAGTTTCAATGGACACCGTACGATGATCCGGCAATTCGGGCAGTAATTCCGGAGGAGTTCTTACAAAATCTAAACCTTTGGCACGTGAAGGTCCCATTGATCAACTATGCGACTGTGGAGATGCACCAGCCAGATCAGGTTTTGCGACAATTTGGATTCTGACAACCGATTTTCGTGCCACCTGAGGTGCTCGATGATGAGCACAAAGTGGACTTACGGCAGTTGCACATGGATTGGCCAAGATTTTGGTCAGCATATATCAAGATGTGGGAGAACCGGTATGACTATTTACCTATCCGAGAACCGATCATCATTCCTGAGTTAGTGTGCATGCCGGAATACATGCCATGGTTTAGGATCCATGGTAAGTGTAACACCCCAAACCCGGCCTATGCATTAAGACCAGATTTTGGCATGCCACACAATTTAACGTACATTCAAATCATTTACGAAGTAGAAATCAAATTCCAAAACGATTAAGTGAATGACTTTATCGAAAAATCGAAGTTCATTGAAAACCATAATTAAAAATACAAGAATTTGTCATTTGATCTATAAAGTAGTAATTGATAAAAACTTTGGATTTATTTAGTCGAAATATTTCATCGAAAAGTTTTAAAAGAATTTCCTAAGTTTCAATGATATTTAAGAAAAACTTTTATTTTATACGAGAGTTATAGAAAAAAACATTTATAAAAACTAAACCAATCCAACTTAGGAAAACTAAAACATAATAAAATCCAAAATTTAAGAGGCCTTATTACATTTCCATAAAAATAGTACTTAATAAAAATTATTAAAGAAGTCTAAAAGTTTTATAAACCACCATTTGTAGTATAGCCTCCACACGAAGTCATCTTCGACCCAAGCCTCCATCAAATATTATTACCTGAGAGGGGTAAAAAAACTGGGGTGAGTTACTTAGAACTCAGTGTGTAACTCACTTACCATAGTCCACTGGGCCAAAAACCATTTAAGCATTTATTTGGGCCTAGGCCCATTACAAATATAATAATTTAGAATATATGAAATGTAAGTGATATGCAATTCCCAAAACCAAACCTAGATTTCCATCCGCTACACACCACCCGTACCAACCAGCACACATGTGGGGAGCTTTAGTCACCCACCCCGCCAACACACTGAAGTAGGCATTAAGTCGTATATCAATTTTTGTGGACAAGCCACCGAATTCACAGAGTTTACATGGCATTTGCTATTTTTCAGAATTGTGGCAGAGCCACCGAAATACTATGGCAAAGCTACCAGAACTTCTCTTCGTCAAATAGCCCAACCCATGTAATCATGTATATATCATGCATAACAATCCATTCATATAATTATTCCAACATAAGGCCCATTATAAAAATTATTACAAACTGGCCCATTTCACATTTTTGGCCCACGAAGTCTCATATCACATAGGACCCATTTATCAATTATCACATATGGCCCATTGTCAAATATCACATATGGCCCAATTATCAAATTCACATAAGGCCCAATTATCAAATATCACATATGGCCCATTTATCAAATATCACATATGGCCCATTTATCGATTATCACATATGGCCCAATTATCAAATATCACATAAGGCCCAATTATCAAATATCTCATATGGCCCAAATTGTCACTTTTATCAAATTAGCCCGTTAAGGCAAATTTCGTAATTTCCATAATCTTAATACAAATTTCAAAATTTTATCATTAAGGTGATAACTATGTTATTCTTCCCGATTTCACTAACTTGTGATTTCATCCAACGATTTATACGATATAGTCATCTAACCCGTGAGATACGGTGTGAGATTACACACCTGATTATAGTGAGAAATACACTCTCCTGCTCGTTGATATCTAAACACACATCACGATGGATTAGAACACTAATATTTAATATAAAACTATTTTAATGTTAAGCGATCTAGATCTTACCCTCGGAATCTCGAACAACCACTATTTGCGATTTCTCTCCGATCAAAGGTTCAGAACCACGAGTAAACAATGGTTCGGGGGTACGTACGAATTCGAATAATTGATTTTCGCCGGATGAGGGTCCATAACCCAGTGGAAAGTCTCGGATTCCCAAAACAGTCCTTCTCTTGAATTTAGGGGGAATAATGGAACCACCCCTCTTCCGAACACTATTTACTGCCCTTTTCGTCCCTATTTTGATTGTCTTCAAAGACAAAGAATCATTAGTCCTAACAATATATAGAAAATCTTAAGACTAAAGACTTGAAGAGTGAAATCGGCTTACCGTAATATTCCGAAATAAAATCTCAAGAGAATCCTTTGTACGTTATTATCAAATCTTAAATGAACTTTAAGATTTCTCTGAAAAGATGATGATTCGACCCTTCCACTATTTCACTAAGAATAACGAAAGAAAACATTTGAATGAAAGGTTGGTTAATCAGTCAAAAAGTCTCTTCCAAAGACATTCTAACATTCGGCCATAGTGACCAAATAACAAAAGAAATGACAAAGTAGTGATACTTACCCATGATCCAAAGTTTGAATAGAAGAAAAAGAATGATTGAAAAAATAAATGCTATGGAGAATGGAAAATTCGGCTATGCTAAATGAAACACCCCAAACCCGGCCCACAAGCCCTGACCGGATCTGGCATGCTTCTAGGAAAAACCTTTCGAATCTTATTTGAACTTTGCTAAAATTTTCCGTGTTTTTGAAAACAGTTGATTTGGGTTCAAGTTGAAAACATAGAAACTTTTCAAAGATTTCGTTTAAGAAAGGTTCGTGGTTATATTTCAAACCATGAGTTACCGGTAAAAGTCGAGTCTTTAAAATTTGTGAATTAAATTGAAAATCATTTGTATTTTAGATGTCAAAACATTTTTCATTAAGAAAATTTGCTTACTTTAATTTGATAAGTATCGTGCCATAATAACATAATTTAAGTGCATGCATGAACAGTTCATACTATAGCCTTATTACATCAAACATAAACCCAAAATAAAATTTAAAGTACTTAAATAAAGTAAAATGTCCAACTAATAAAATTCGTGCTGAGCATGGTCACCACTAAGCTCCTGCCGACTCGGTCCATTACTGCGCGTCACCTAAAAAATATTCCCACAACGGGGTGAGTCAAACAGACTCAATGTGTACAACCGACACTAAGTCTCAATTAAGTTCAGGATGTCAAATCATACATAATAACATATATAATTAATGATGCAAACCCGAACCCGAACCTAGATAACCATCCGCTACACATCACCCGTACCAACCATCACACCGTGGGGACTACTAAGTCAACCCTCTATCCGCTACACACCATCGAAGGCAGTCGCTACAGTCGACGTGCTCATCGCCCTTATAAAATTCGTGGCATAGCCACCAGATAAATATTCGTGACATAAGTCACCACATTCAGTATTGTGACATAAGTCACCACATTCGGATATTGTGACATAAGTCACCACATTCAGATATTTGGGGTTTAAAACCCCCATTCCACTTCCCTTTACATATCACCCATATGCCCCATGTCAAACATATCATGCAGTATCATGCTTTATTTCACATTCTTATCACTATTGACATATGTGCCATAACAAATCTTATCATACTCATAGTAGGAGTGGGTAAATGTACCTGAGTACTTTGTACCATTGCATGGTACTCTTAGCCACATCATAACATATTCTTGTAACATATTAATTAAAACATAACCGTAATTTAATTAAAGCTTTAGTGTGGGGTACACACCTGATTTACTTAGCAAGTTTACTGAAAATCCTGAAAACCCGATCTAGCGTCCTAGATCCTTAGTTCCTATATTCGGCCACCCTCAACATGTTAGCAAAAACCTATTCGGCTAACTAACCAAATCCCGAAGGAAACATAATCGAAAGCTTACCTTGCTTGCCGATTTGAGTACTCCTCAAATCCCGAAAACTTTGTAGTGCCTCCTTCTTGAAATCGGCTAGCACTAAATCACTTCCTAGGTTAATTTTTGGCTTTTGAAAAGCATACGAAACAGATCTATAACATTAACTATAGCCTTGGCCGATTATTATGTCCACTTGCCTTGTGGATTTAAATCCTGAAAACTATCTCTTGCTCCTTGAGTAATCGAAATCCCTGCTTACCAATTGTTAGAATCGGCTATACACAATAAATCCATGGAGATGGCCTTTGGCCGAAACTACAAATCACTTAACTTGATGTTCAAAACCCGAGAGATCTCCCTTAATGCTCCTTAGCATCGGCTACCTTCAACAGAGACACATAATATGGCTTAAAGAACATTCGGCCAACCTTAGCCAAGGCTTAACCATTGTTTTCGGCACTTTTAAAGAATAAGAACCCAAACCGATTGTTTAAGGAAGATGAATACTTACCACCACGTTGCTTGAGAAGACCAAAAAGGAAAAGGTTTCGACTTTTGATCTAATAAAGGAATCGGCTTCAAAAGAATAGATTCAATCGGCTATGGACACCAAAATAGGAGATTCGGCTTTTGGAGTATTACGAAAAGAAGAAGAAGATAAAGTGCAGAGAGATTCGACAATAGGGAGTTTTGGTTTGAAGAGGTTGTGTCAATGGAGGAATAGGAAGAAGAAGATTTCGACTTTGGAGTGACTTTGAATATTCGGCCTATGAAAGTGAGTAGCAAAAAGAGAAGAAAAGAAAAGGAACACAAGTTGATTTCCTTTGGAATTTTCGGCACAAATGAGAAGGATGAAAAGAGAAGCAATTTCGGCACACCTATCTTTCTATCATTAAACCAAAAATTTCATCCTCCTGTGTCCCATATTCGGCCAACTCCTCCTCCCACTATCAAATCCTTATTTCACTCCCCCTTAGCCAAATCCTTAACACTCCAACCCAATCTATACTTCCTTCCTCCAGAGTCCATGTGCCGTCCACTTCCTCTCCTCCGTGTAGCAAAATAAAAACCTTTATTTGCTTCCCTTGTGACTCGAACCTAGGCCTTGCACCCATGCTTGTAGCGTCACTTACTAAGGCCCTAAGTGGTGCCTTGCAACCATTTTATCAAGCCCAATTTCATGTCAAATTTCCCTTACAAATTTTCTTAAGGCCTTATCAGACTTAGCTTCTTTTTTTTAAACTTTAAAATCAAAAAATTTTTAAGCTATTCCCCTTCACACTAAGGTTCACAAAATTCATACAACACATTCTTAACACACAAAGACATGCTATTTCATATAATTAAACAAAAATGCATAAGCCATAATCCGGGATATTACAGTTCTACCCCCTTAAAATAATTTCGACCTCGAAATTACCTGGCTAAAATAGGTGGGGGTGTTGCTGACGCATTGCTTCTTTTGGCTCCCAAGAAGCTTCTTCCGATCCATGGTTATGCCACAACACCTTGACCAAAGGGACCGACTTCCTCCGAAGCACCTTCACATCTCGTTCCAGAATTTGAATTGGCTCTTCCTCATAAGACAGATCTGGTCTCAGCTCCACCTCTTCAACCGGTACTACGTGAGACGGATCCGATCGATAACGACGTAGCATGGAAACATAGAATACGTCGTGCATCTGCTTCAACTCCGATGGCAACTCTAACTGGTATGCCACTGGTCCAACCCGCTTCAATACCCGGTAAGGTCCTATAAACCTTGGACTTAGCTTCCCTTTTTGACTAAATCTCATCACCTTCTTTCAAGGCGAAACTTTAAGGAACACTTGATCTACCACATCAAATTCGATCTCTTTCCGTCTGAGATCTGCATATGACTTTTGCCTGTCAGATGCTTCCTTCAATCGAGCTTGAATTATCTTAACCTTCTCCTCGGATTCAGCCACAATTTTCAGACCCAAATTTTGACGTTCCCCTAATTCCGTCCAATATGTAGGAGTGCGACACTTCCGACCATACAAATTAACCGTCGGCGCCATCCGAATCTTGACACGATAGTCATTGTTGTAAGCAAATTCAGCTAGAGGCAAATATTCTTCCCAACTTCCTCTGAAGTCTATCACACAACCTCTTAGCATATCTTCTAACACTTGTATTACTCACTCAGATTGACCATCTAACTGTGGATGAAAGGCCGTACTGAAGTCCAATCTAGTGCCTAAAGCCTGATGTAGTGCTTTCCAAAACTGAGACGTGAACCTCGGATCCCTATCCGAGATAATTGACATCGGCACTCCATGTAACCTCACAATTTCCGCCACATATAACTTTACCAACTTCTGCAACGAATAATCAACTCGCACTGGTATGAAATGTGCGGACTTTGTTAGCCGATCCACTATCACCCATACCGAGTCCTTCTTAGTAGGCGTAAGGGGAAGCCCACTAACGAAGTCCATGGTAATTCTCTCCCACTTCCACTGCGGAATCATTATCGGTTGAAGCAATCCTGACGGAACTTGGTGTTCAGCCTTAACTTGCTGACACGTTAAGCACTTGCTGACAAATTTGGTCACTTCTCGCTTAAGACCAGGCCACCAAAACTGTTCCCTTAGATCTCTGTACAATTTACTACCTCCGGGATGCATAGCATAAGGGCTACTATGCGATTCGCGAAGAATTCTTTGCCTAAGCTCCTTGTCCTTCGGCATACAGACCTTACCCTTGAAGCACAATACTCTTTCGTCATTAACACCATAACCCTCTAACTCTCCATTCTGCACTTGCCGTAACTTAGCACTTAGATCCTCATCCCTTAACTGACTTTCTTTCACCTCATTCAACTATGTCAGCTTAACTTGCAATTCTGCCAGCAGACTTCCATCATCATACAAGCTCAGATGTACGAACATTGCCCTTAGATCCGACACAACTTTTCGACTTAGGGCATCTGCTACCACATTCGCCTTGCCCGGGTGATACTCTATGGAACAATCATAGTCTTTCAATAATTCCACCCACCTTCGCTGTCTTAGATTCAACTCCTTCTGAGTCAGCAGATACTTCAAGCTTTTGTGGTCTGTGTAAATTACTGACTTTTCTCCATATAGGTAATGCCTCCACACTTTAAGAGCAAAGACCACTGCCGCCAATTCCAAGTCGGGCGTCGGGTAGTTAACCTCGTGTGGCCTTAGTTGTCGAGATGCATAAGCGACTACTTTCCCATCTTGCATCAATACGCAACCCAAACCTGTATGGGAAGCGTCACAGTACACCACAAAATCCTTCCCCGCCTCTGGCTGAATCAAAATCGGAGCTTCAGTCAAGACCCTCTTAACCTTCTCGAAACTCTCCTGTTGCTTATCGGCCCATATGAAAGGCACTTCCTTTCTCAACAACTTTGTCAGAGGCACGGCTATTGATGAGAACCCTTCCACGAACCTTCGATAATAGCCTGCTAATCCTAAGAAACTCCGAACTTCTACCACAGACTTAGGGGGTTTCCAATCCAAAACTGCCTCAATCTTCCGAGGATCCACCCTTATACCTTTAGTAGATACCACATGTCCTAAAAACGTAACCTCTTTAAGCTAAAATTCACACTTGCTGAATTTGGCGTAGAGCTTCTTCTCCCGGTGCTCATCATGTTCTTCCTCAGACTTCGAATACACCAAAATATTGTCTATGAACACAACAACAAACCGGTCTAAATAGGGTTAGAAAACCCGGTTCATCATGTCCATAAATGCGGCTGGGGCATTTGTCAATCCAAACAGAATTACTACGAACTCAAAATGCCCATATATTGTTCGAAAAGCCGTCTTATGGATATCAGCCTCCTTCTCCTTAAGCTGATGATATCCAGACCTTAGATCTATCTTTGAGAATACTGCGGCCCCTTTCAGTTGATCGAACAAGTCATCTATTCTTGGCAAAGGGTACTTGTTCTTGATGGTCAGCTTATTCAAATGACGATAATCTATGCACATGCGCATAGTTCTGTCATTCTTCTTCACGAACAAGACCGGTGCTCCCCATGGAGACACACTGGGTCGAATAAACCCACGGTCTAGCAACTCTTGAATTTGAGCCTTGAGCTCAACCAACTCCTTTGGTGCCATTCTGTATGGGGCGATCGACACAGGAGTTGTACCCGACAGCAACTCAATTCTGAACTCTACTTCCCTATCCGAGGGTATTCTTGGTAATTCTTCCGGAAAGACATCCACAAACTCCCTTACCGTTCTAACTCCACTAACTTCCCCTTCGTTCATATCCAAAGCACTAACGAGAGCCAGAAATGCCTTACACCCTTTCCGTACCATCTTATCTGCCTTCAAAGCAGAAACTACGTTAGACAAGTAGTTTCTTCTTTCCCCTATCATAACTATCACCTCATCCTCTGGGGTCCTTAACTCCATTCGTTTGGCTGCATAATCCAATACAGCCCGATGCTCCACTAGCCAATCCATGCCAAGTATAAGATCAAATTCCCCGAAGGGTAATTCCATTAAGTCGGCAGGAAATACCGCTCCTTGAAGCTCCAAAGTTACTCTCCGAAACATCTTATTCACTACTACAGTTTGGCCTAATGGGCTTACTACAGTCATTTCCCTTTTAGATAGTTCAGAGGCTATGCCTAGAGTTTCAACTACTCTACATGCAACATAAGAATGGGTCGAGCCCACATCAATCAAAACAAAGTAAGGCTTGCCACAAATAAAGAACGTACTGTTTATGATGTCCGGTGCGTCTCCATCCTCTCTTCGATGAACCGCATATACTAGACCCAGTTGTCTTGCCTCTGCATTACCAACACCTCTGCCAAGTGCTCCATGTCCTCTTCCAGCACCGTTACCTCGGCCATTCGGACCACGACCTCGCTGAGGCTGCTATTCGCCCCTACCAGCCTGATTAACACACTGAGCTGCTGGTCGATTCCCATCTGGTCTCATAGGACAGTCCTTAATCATATGGTCCTTAGACCCACATTTGAAACATCCTCCTGTACTCTTCTAACACTCTCCTAAGTGTTTCTTCCCACACTAATCGCAAGTATGATACTGCCCTCCAGTAGCAGCTTGCTGACCTCACGACCCATCAACTCTAGGCCTCTTTTGCTCATTTCTAGAAGACCCTGAAGATCCAAAGCCTCTCTTCTGCCTATTCCGATCAGTGTTCTGCCTTATAGAATCCTTGATACCCTCGGCTACCTTGGCCTTCTCCACCAACACAGCAAACTCCCGCTCTTGCTGTGGAGCTATCAACAGTCTCAAGTCATCCCTCAGCCCGTCCTCAAACCGGACACACCGCTCATGCTCAGTTGACACTATGCCTCGAGCATAACGGTTCAGCCTTAGGAATTCAGCTTCGTACTCCGCCACGGACTTGTTCCTTTGAACCAGCCCTAAAAATGCCATCCTCTGTGCATCGATGTAATGAGTACCAACATACTTCTTCTGGTATGCTTCCTTAGCATAATCCCAAGTGAGTTCCTCAGCTGTAGCACCATCTTGAACCGTGAGCCACCATTGATATGACTCATCGTAGAGAAGCGACACCAACCCTTTCAGTTTTTTTTCGTCAGTTAAATCGAGTTCATCCATGATCTGCTCAGTTGCTTCTAACCAATACTCAACGGTACTGGGTGCCACACCTGATACACCACGGAACACCTCTGCTCTGTTGGCTCGGAGTCGCTCAGGTACTGACTTCCGAGCTCCCATGCCTCCACCTGCTCCAGCCACCCTTTCTAAAACTCGCAGCATCTCCTGTGACACTGCGTCATCCGCCGTCTGATCCTGATATTCCACATCAGCGGCTGGTGGTGGTGGTGGCATTTCATTTTCAGATCCTTGACCCGATCTAATGGGTTTCAACACGGTCATTCGGCCTCTTCCATGGCCACGCACGTTACGACCACGTCCCCTTGAATTCATACTTCCAATTTGCGTTTATCTGATTAAATAATTTTATGTATTAGTTTTGTTCCACTGATTTATCACGAACAGTTTTATGTTTAATAGTTCTAGGAAGTAGTTCTTTCAATTTCATACACATGCAGTCTCAAATCATAAATTTCGTCACACACATGAACTTGCGTTCATTACAGAGAAATTTTGTAGTTGTCATTGTTTGTTATTTTCTACTACCTAGGGGCATTTCCATAATTTTGTCCTATAGGGGTATTTTGGTAAATTTTTTTCCAAATTAGGATATTTGAAAATGTTGCAAAATAGAGATTGTTGATATTTTATAAAATTAAAATACTTGCTGGAGAAATTTCAAGGGTGAAATGATAATTTTATACACTAGGGGTATTTTTGTAATTTTACAAGCCAGGGTCGTTTCAGTAATTTTTCGCAAAATATGGTTCCTAGTGACTTTTCAAGACAAGGGTATTTTTAAAGATTTTTAATTTGAGGGTACTTCGGTAATTTTCCTCACTGAGGGTATATCGGTCATTTGTACAGGTTAGGGGTAATTTGGTCATTTTGTAAGTCAGGGGTAATTTCTTAAATTTTCCAAACCAGGGTATCTTAATATTTGTAAAAATAGGGTTTTTGGATATTTGTAAGGTAAGAGATTCTTGATAAAAACTGTGGGTAGTAAGGAAATTTTATGAACCAAGGGTATTTTAGTAATTTTTTTTCCAACCAGGGGTATTTAGGTCATTTTAGTAAATCAAGAATATTTTGGAAAATTTTTTTCAAAATAGTTTTCCTACACATCAAAGGGGTAATTTGGTGATTTTAAGACTAAGGTTTTTATAAAAATATGGCTAGTCCCTTTCGGGTTTTAGTTATTGGGTTCAGCTTGTCTTTGAGTCCTCTTGGTTAGGGTGAACCATCACTACGCACCAGGTAGGATTCGAGTGGAGAGGAGGTGAGTCACTAAGACTGCTTAAATACCAAGCTCCCACTGAAACCAATCCTAGACATGCACACAACAGTTGCCACACCCTAACTCGGCGACTTAGACACAGGTTTGTTTAATTGTGCATTAAAGTTTTATGTAATTGTTGGGGTAAACTAGTCCTATAGTTCAAGTACTTATCATACTAATCTACGTTCCATTTCTACCCTTTTACAAATCATACAATAATTCACACAATGGATAGGATACTTACCTGGTGGACTTTGGGTCAGAGACTCAGGTGCCATGCCAGAAACCCTGCTCATTTCTAAAAAAAAAATCCATTTTAAAAAGAGAAAATGTTTTGGGCCCTAAAAGCCCTCAAGGTCGAGTTTTGAACCGGCTCGATACTAAGTGAAACACCCCAAACCCAAATTTCACAAGCCCAGACGGGATCTGGCATGCTTCTAGGAAAACCTTTGAATCTTATTTGAACTTTGCTAAAATTTTCCGTGTTTTTGAAAACAGTTGATTTGGGTTCAAGTTGAAAACATAGAAACTTTTCAAAGATTTCGTTTAAGAAAAGTTCGTGGTTATATTTCAAAACCATGAGTTATCGGTAAAAGTCGAGTCTTTAAAGTTTGTTAATTAAATTGAAAATCATTTGTATTTTAGATGTCAAAACATTTTTCATTAAGAAAATTTGCTTACTTTAATTTGATAAGTATCGTGCCATAATAACATAATTTAAGTGCATGCATGAACAGTTCATACTATAGCCTTATTACATCAAAAATAAACCCAAAATAAAATTTAAAGTACTTAAATAAAGTAAAATGTCCAGCTAATAAAATTCGTGCTGAGCATGGTCACCACTAAGCTCCTGCCGACCCGGTCCATTACTACGCGTCACCTGAAAAATATTCCCACAACGGGGTGAGTCAAACAGACTCAATGTGTACAACCGACACTAAGTCTCAATGTGTACAAACTTAATGCACATCTAAGGATTCGAACCTTTTCCCTTAAGCAAACATACATGCGCCACCACCATCTTGCTACTAGCTCATCTTGTGCTAGTTTCTGACACTTAAACTTACTTAAACCTCAAAGTCACTTGATCCACTACAATTAAGTACTCCTAACTAAAATTTATTCAAAATCTGAATAGTTCTCAAGTCTTCTCAAGACTATACTAAACATGCAAAATTTAATTATACACAAGTTAAGCACTAAAACATGCATCATATCAATACTCAAATTTTAGGATGTTACAACTCTACCCTCCTTAAAGAAAATTTTGTCCTCGAAATTTACCTGGCTAAAAGAGATGAGGATATTGTTGTCGAATTGCATCCTCAGGCTCCCAAGCAGCTTCCTCCACTCCGTGATTACGCCATAAAACCTTGACCAATGGTACGGTCTTCTTTCTTAGCACCTTAACATCTCGGTCTAAGATTTTCACTTGTTCCTCCTCGAAAGACAAATCTGGCCTTAATTCCACTTCTTCTACCAGTACTATGTGCGATGGATCCGATCTATAGCTTCTCAGCAAAGAAACATGGAAAAAATTATGAAGTTGACTCAATTCCAGAGATAATTCAATCTGATAGGCCACTGGACCAACACGTTTCATCACACGATATGGTCCAATGAACCTAGGGCTCAATTTGCCCTTCCTTCCAAATCCGAAAATCTTTTTCCAAGGTGAGACCTTCAGAAAGACCTGATCTCCCACAGCAAACTCGATATCCTTACATTTTAGATCTGCAGACGACTTTTGTCTATCCGAGGCTTCCTTTAACCGCGCTCGAATTACCTTTACTTTTTCTTCCGTCTCTGATATTAATTCAGGACCCAACAACTATCGTTCCCCTAGTTCAGTCCAACAAGTAGGAGTACGACTTCTACGACCATACAATGCCTCGTAGGGTACCATCTGAATGCTAGACTGATAGCTGTTGTTATACGCAAACTCTGCCAACGGTAGAAAATCCTCCCAACTACCTCTGAAGTCGATCACACAACCTCTTAACATGTCTTCCAAAATCTGGATTACTCTTTCTGACTGACCATCAGACTGAGGGTGAAAAGGCGTACTGAAGTTTAACTTTATTCCCAAAGCCTCATGCAAAACTTTCCAAAACCGTGATGTAAACTTAGGATCCCTGCCCGATATGATAGACACTGGTACCCCATGCAACCTCACGATTTCAAATACATACAGTTTAGCTAACTTCTGCAATGAGTAATCTGTACAAACTGGTAGAAAATAAGCAGTCTTCGTTAATTGATCTACTACCACCCAGGCAAAATCTTTCTTAGTAGGTGTTAAGGGTAACCCACTAACAAAATCCATCGTTATCCGCTCCCATTTCCATAGAGGAATCTTTACCGGTTGCAATAATCCCGATGGTAATTGGTGTTCCACCTTCACTTGTTGACAAGTCAAACACTTTCCCACTAAATCAGTAACTTCTCGTTTTAACTTTGGCCACCAATACTGTTCACGGAGATCCTGATACATCTTATTTCCTCCAGGGTGCATAGCATAAGGACTACTATGTGCCTCAAGAAGAATCATTTGCCTCAAATCCGAATCCTTGGGCATACAAACCTTTCCACGAAAACACAGTACACCATCTTTGTTCAAACCAAAATCTCCTATTACACCACTTTCAGCTTGTAGTATTAAAGGACCCAACTTTTCATTAGATAATTGCTTTTCTTTAATTTGCTCCAACCACAGAGGCTTCACCTGAAGTTTCGCTAGCAAACTGCCATCCTGATACAAACTGAGATGAGTAAACATTGCTCTTAACTCCGATACAACCTTTCGACTCAACGCGTCTGCCACAAAGTTAGCCTTTACAAGATAATACTTGATTGAGAAATCATAATCCTTTAACAACTCCACCCATCTCCGTTGTCTTAAATTCAACTCCTTTTGGGTAAGGAGATACTTAAGACTCTTATGGTCCATATAAATAATTGACTTCTCACCGTATAGATAATGCCTCCAAATCTTTAATGCAAACACCACCGCAGCCAACTCCAAATCATGAGTAGGATAGTTGACTTCATGCGGCCTCAACTGTCGAGAAGCATAAGCTATCACTTTTCCACTTTGCATCAGTACATATCCTAAACCCGTGTGTGACGTATCACAGTAAACGGTAAACTCTTTTTTGGCCTCTGGTTGAATCAGTACTGGCGCTTTCATTAGAATCTTCTTCAGTTTCTCGAAACTTTCTTGTTGTTTATCGGTCCATACATACGGTACTTCCTTTCGCAACAACTTAGTTAAGGGTG
Source organism: Gossypium rotundifolium (assembly GCA_025506655.1). NCBI lineage: Eukaryota > Viridiplantae > Streptophyta > Magnoliopsida > Malvales > Malvaceae > Gossypium > Gossypium rotundifolium. The sequence goes on from CP106722.1 coordinate 108,739,997, forward strand.
CCGTAATCAACGAAAACCCCTCAACAAAGCGTCTATGATAACCAGCCAAACCCAAGAAACTCTGAATCTCAGCTACTGACTTCGGCGGTTTCCAATCCAACACAGCCTCTACCTTTCGAGGATCAACTCTTATCCCTTCAGCTGACACTACATGACCCAAGAAAATCACTTCCTTTAACCAAAATTCACACTTACTGAATTTGGCATAAAGTTGCTTATCTCGGAAAATTTGCAACACAGTGCGCAAATAAGAGTCATGCTCTTCTTCATTCCTTAAATATACCAAGATGTCATCTATGAACACCACTACGAACCGATCTAAATAGGGTTGAAAGACTCGGTTCATCATGTCCATAAATGCAGCTAATGCATTAGTCAAACCAAACGGCATCACTAAAAACTCATAATGTCCATAGCGAGTTCGAAATGTCGTCTTATGAATATCTGCCTCTTTCACCTTGAGTTGATGATAACCCGATCTCAAATCAATCTTGGAGAAGATTGAAGCTCCTCTTAATTGATCAAACAGGTCATTGATTCTCGACAATGGATACCTATTCTTGATCGTCAACTTATGCAACTGCCTATAATCAATGCACATATGCATCGACCCATCCTTCTTCTTGACGAACAAAACCGGTGCTCCCCACGGAGACACACTTGGTCGAATAAATCCCCGATCTAGTAGTTATTGAATTTGAGCTTTAAGCTCCGCTAACTCCTTCGGTGCCATTCTATAAGGAGCAATGGACACTGGAGTAGTTCCAAGCAAAAGCTCAATGCCAAATTCTATTTCCGATCCGAGGTAGACCGAAAGTTCTTGGAAAGACATCCAAAATTCTTTCACCGTTCTCACACCTTCTCGATAATTCCTTGGCATCCAAAGCAGCGATGAATGCTAAGAATGCTCTATTCCTTTCCACCAACTTTTACGCCTTCAAAGCGAGATACCACATTTGCCAAAAAGTTTCTTCGCTCGCCTATCATTATTATCTCCTTATCATCCACAGTCCTTATTTACATCTGCTTTTCGACACAATCCAATTGCGCCCGATGCTTCACCAACCAATCCATGCCCAAAATAAGATCAAACTCGCCGAAAGATAATTCCATCAAGTCCGCTAGAAATACCTCTCTTTGAATCTCTAAGGGCACATCTCTAAATAATTTTTCACTATTACCGACTGTCCTAAAGGACTAATTACCATCATCTCTCTATCGGTAATCTTAGATCTAATATTTAGGTTTCTAGATATGGCACTAGCAACATATGAGTGGGTAGATCCGATATCTAACAAAGCAGTAACAGGTATATCAGAGATGAAGAACATACCAGTTATCACATTAGGTGCATACCGTCTTCACGATGCCTGACAGCATAGACCAATCCTGGCTGTCTTGCCTCCGTGTTACCTCTAACACCATTACCTCGACCCGGTGTACCTTGTCCACGTCCGTTACCATTACCACCATGACCTGGTCCACGACCTCTTGGTGGTCAGCCGAAATACCTCTAGTTGGTGAGCCTCGAGGTTCTGAGCTTCTGAGTCGTTTGGTCAAATCGAGGACAATTCTTAAACTGATGATCCTTGGATCCACATTTAAAACAGGCTCCAGTTTTCCTCCAACATTCTCTGGGATGTCGTCTTCCACAGTCGGCACATTCTCGAATCTGATTGGTAGTCACAGGTGCCCTAACTTGAACTGGCTCATCATTCCGTGGCCTCTTTTGAAACCTTTTAGAAGAACCAGAATACTTAAAATCCCTCTTGCCTCTTCATTTTTCCCAGTTCTGGCGTTCTAAATTCTTAGCCTCTTCGGCTATCTTAGATTTCTCTACAAGTGAGGTAAAAGTCCGCACTTGTTGTGGGAATATCGATGCCGTAACTCATCATTCACCCATCCTCAAAGCGTACAGTAGCTCATGATCGATCAGTACTATAGTACGAGCATAACGACTCAAACGAAGAAATTCTGCCTCGTAAGCTACTGCACTCTTACTTCCTTGAACCAAATTCAAGAATTCCTTCCTCCGGGCATCTACATAACTTGTCCCGACATACTTCCATTGGAAAGCAGCTTTAAAGAAATCCCAATTAACCAATGCGACTGGATGCCTTCTCGAGCGATAAGCCACCATTGATCGCCTTGTCTCTTAGCAAAGACACGGCTCCTCTCGATTCGCTTTCGATGGTACACTCGGATCATCCATAATTAGTTCTACTGACCTCAAGCCAATATTACGCCACATTCGGAGCTACATCAGAGACACCTCTAAAAACTTTTGCACCACTAGACTTGAGCCTTTCTGATATTGATCCGCGAATTACTGGCCCAGTTCTGGCCCCAACTACTCTTTCTAGGACTCGCAACATTGCTTGAGTCAAAGCATTATCCTCATTCGCATGATCATGAGATCCAGTTTCGCTCTCGAATGACGCAGGTGCATCCATTTCTGGTATATGACCCGACGCTTTAGATGCAGCACCTCTCCTCTACCACGGCCACGTCTACCTCGTCCATGACCACGTCCTCTAGTGCTCATATTGACTAATTCACTTTTAATTTGATTACAAGTTTTATGAATCAGAATATTATTTCAATGTTTATTAACGATATTTTATGAGATATAAGAGATAGGGTTGTTTTCGCCATCACATCCTATAGTCTCGATCTCTATCATTTTCAACACCTAAAACTAGAAGTTCTAGAGTGTTCCTAAGATCTCATCACAATAATAAACATTTAATAAACAAATACTTACTTGACTTGGTGTCGGATGCTTGTGGTGCCATACTACCTTTAAAACATAAAGTCTAGAAATTTAAATAGTTTTTAAACAGAAATCATTGTTGATCCCAAATCACAGCCGAGTTTTGAAACTGAGCTCTGATACCATAAAATGTAATACCCCAAACCCGGCCTATGCATTAAGCCCGTATTTTGGCATGCCACACAATTTAACGTACATTCAAATCGTTTACGAAGTAGAAATCAAATTTCAAAACGATTAAGTGAATGACTTTATCGAAAAATCGAAGTTCATTGAAAACCATAATTAAAAATACAAGAATTTGTCATTTGATCTATAAAGTAGTAATTGATAAAAACTTTGGATTTATTTAGTTGAAATATTTCATCGAAAAGTTTTAAAAGAATTTCCTAAGTTTCAATGATATTTAAGAAAAACTTTTATTTTATACGAGAGTTATAGAAAAAAAACATTTATAAAAACTAAACCAATCCAACTTAGGAAAACTAAAACATAATAAAATCCAAAATTTAAGAGGCCTTATTACATTGCCATAAAAATAGTACTTAATAAAAATTATTAAAGAAGTCTTAAAGTTTTATAAACCACCATTTGTAGTATAGCCTCCATATGAAGTCATCTTCGACCCAAGCCTTCATCAAATATTATTACCTGAGAGGGGTAAAAAAATTGGGGTAAGTTACTTAGAACTCAGTGTGTAGCTCACTTACCATAGTCTACTGGGCCAAAAACCATTTAAGCATTTATTTGGGCCTAAGCCCATTACAAATATAATAATTTAGAATGTATGAAATGCAAGTGATATGCAATTCTCAAAACCAAACCTAGATTTCCATCCGCTACACACCACCCGTACCAACCAGCACACCTGTGGGGAGCTTTAGTCACCCACCTCGCCAACACACCGAAGTAGGCATTAAGACATATATCAAATTTCATGGACAAGCCACCGAATTCACAGAGTTTACATGGCATTTGCTATTTTTCAGAATTATGGCAGAGCCACAAAAATATTGTAGCAAAGCTACCAGAACTTCTCTTCGTCAAATAGCCCAACCCATGCAATCATGTATATAGCATGCATAACAATCCATTCATATAATTATTCCAACATAAGGCCCATTATAAAAATTATTATAATGTAACATCCTGATAATTAGGGATTATGAATCTTACTTAATTAAATAATGCTGCATGCTTAATTATGATTGAGTATGTTTTGGAAGTTATTTTGAACTTCATTTATTTAAGTGAATGCTTAGTGGAACTTTTAATTTCTAATAATTAAGATGGAGCTAAGCATGTTAGGCTTTAAGAAATAATGACAAGAGGTTTTAAGCATAAGATGAGTAATTGGCAAGGTGGTTAGGATGCATGGATGAGTGCTTGAGGGAGAGGTTGAATCCCTAGCTAGCAAATGGGAGGATTTTATTTTATTTCCTTCCTATAGTGTCGGCCAAGATCCTTCTAGAATGGATGAGCATTCTTTTAATTTTGGCTATTTGACCATATGAAAAGGCAAGCTAAAGACTTATGGCATGGAATCAAGATAGGATGATAAGATAGGGGGACAAAAGGCGATATATGGGCAATGTTTTGGAAACTTGTTCATGGTCATTTGACCATGAACCTAGTCGATTTAGGGCTAAAGAGGGTGGTTAATGGTGATAGCAATCTAAGGGATGATGGGGAAGAATTGTGGAGGAAAAAGGGGAATTGTGTTGGCTTCCTTGTTGGCCGAATTTGACTTGAGTTAGGGGTGAGAGTTGGCCAAAAATTCTAGCAATTGTGCATCTTTTCTATTTCCCCAAAAACTCTTCTCTTAGCCGAATTTGTCTATTGGCATTTGGTAAAAAGTTTGCTTTGTTTTGGCCTTTGCATTTTTGACCAAATAGGTACTTTAATTTCTTCTTTTCCTCTCAAATTTTTATCTTGTTTTGATACCAAAATATTGTCACTTTTGAAGACACTTATCCTTTTCTTCCTCTCTAGTCTTAGAATTCATCTTTCACCAAAAGCATTCTCTCTCATTTTCTTTTTCTTTTTCATTCTATTTCTCTCTTCTCTTTCCCTCTCATAGCCGAAACTATCCTATAATCTTTTCACCATTTTTCTTCAATTTCTCCCTCTTGGCCAAATGTGCATTGATTCCTAAACACATCTCTTTTCTTTTGAGAATCAACATCTATTTTCATCTTCTTTTGCCAACCGAATCATATTCTATTTTGATTTCCTTTCTCCTTTTTTTTTTCTTTGAAAACCGAAACCTTTTTGGCCATAAATCACCATCTTTTTCTCCTATTCTTTTTGTACAAACCGAAACTACCAAATCCATTTTTATTCTCTTCTTTTTGTTTTAGGCCGAATCTTTAAGTGGGTAAGTAAAACTTTTCGTCAATCATTTTCATTATTTCTTTCTTTTTATTTTGGCCAATTTAGAATCATGATTCTCTTATTTTCTCTCCTAGGCCGAATCCTTGGAAAGGATTTTTAAGGATCTTTGTAGAAGCCAACTTTTAAGAAGTAACCTTTGAAATCATCCAAGGTAAGATTATTCCTTTTTGGTTATATTAATCCCTTTAAAATGGATCACTAATCAACTTTATTTTTAGGGTGATTTAAGACTAACAAGATAGGTAAGAAAAAGCGAAGACTGGAGTGTTTGGAAGAGAGGAGGCAATTGTTTACCATCGAACTTCAAAAGAAGGGTCATATCGGTGATGAAGAGATTTTCCACCGGGTCGTGGACCCTCTGCTAACGAAGATCGGTTATTTGAAGTAGTACGTACAACCGAACCACTTTACGTTGGTGGGATATCTACGAGTTTTGATCCATCTAGCGGAGAAAAACCACAAATAACGGTTGTTCGAGAATCCGAGGGTAAGGATTTAGATCTCTCGTCAATAAGTGTAATTCTATTAGTAATAGTGTATACTAACCAAGTGTGTTAATTAACTAGGTGTTGACGAGCGAGAGAGTATCGTTCTCACTGTCATAAGGTGTGTAACCCTACATTAAAAACTCATAGATCTATTTTTATATGTGATTTTATGATAATGTGTTTAATAATGATTTTTGGATACCATTCAGTGGTATACGATATTCAGGTATGTTTACCCCAATATTTCGTTAATTTTGCTATATGCATAAAATGTGAAATAAGTATGATTATATTATGATTTTGGGGTAAATGGCATGAAAACTAAATGATATGTATGTGCATGGGCATATGGGTATATTTGATAAAGGAGGAAGTATTCGGTGGTTTTACCACATTTTGGTGACTTCGGTCACATATTTGAAATCTGGTGACTTGGTCACAAATATGAAATCTGGTGACTTGATCACAAATATGAAATCTGGTGACTTGGTCACAAATATGAAATCTGGTGACTTGGTCACAATTTTGTCTGATGGCCTTGCCACAAAATTATAAGGCGATGTGCATGTTGATACAAAGAATCGCCTTCGATGGTGTGTAGCGGATGGAGGTCGATTTAGTAATCCCCACGATGTGTTGGTTGGTACGGGTGGTGTGTAGCGGATGGATATTAGGTGGGCCGGGTTTGCATTTCATTATTTGTACATACCCATGTGATTTAATTGATTATTATTTAATCTACTATTAAAATGGGCTTTTTGGCTAAATATGAGCTAAATGGGCCTTTGGGCTAAATATGAGTTAAATGGGCCTATGGCCATATGTGTAATTTTTGGGCTTTAAGGCATATTATAAAATGGGCTTTTTAATGTATGTGTTACACATTGAGTTTATAACTCACCCATTTTTGTGGGATAACTTTTCAGATGATTCGTAGTGCGATGGATCGGAATGACAAGGACTCAAGTGGTGGCCAATGCTCATATCAAGTATTTTGAAGATTTTCCAATTTAAACTTATTTAATTTTTACTACTTAGACTTTATTATGGGTTTGCTATTTTTGTAATAAGGCCACTATAAATTGTTTTAATTTTTATGTTTGGACTTTTATTTTGCCATGGACAAATATCTATTAAATAACTAAATGGTTTTTCGATAAATAATTTAAAAATATTTTGTCACTAATATATATATGTTTTAAAGTAATTTCCATAAATTTGGTTTTCTTTTAATTTATTAACTCCTTCTAAAATAATGTTTTAAAAGACATAAATTTACTTTACAATTTGATTTCAACCTAAAATATTAATTTAATCTATTTTCTAAAAAATCATCAAGTTTTTCTTAAATAAAGCGAGAATTTGCTAAAGTTAGATTAGAGGAACATAACAAATCCGTCGGGCTTTTTGGTAGGGTTTGGGGTGTTTCAACTTAGTATCGAGCCCGCTTTTAAACTTTTGACCTTGGGTTGTGAAGCCCACAACGTTTTCAAAATATGGCCCAAATGACTTTTTGAAAGTTTTTTTAAGTTAAAATGGTTTTATAAGAGCATGGAACTCGAAGTTCTCAGCCCAGATCCATCAGGTATGTATCTTTATTGATAGAGTGATATGAAAGTCTGATAAGCCTAAGGAAACTATAACTTTAGAGACATGGACCCTAGGTGTATGTGTGCTACTACGAAAAAAAACCACTGAATATCTGCTTCATAAAACTTTCTTTTAATAAGAAGTGAAAAGACTCTAATATATAAGACTTCTTCGTAAAAACAGATAAGACACGTAGTAGACATGAGTTCTAGGGGACGTGGTCATTGTGGACGTGGAAGAGGAAGAATGGCTGTGTCGGAACCAGTTAGATCTGGTCAAGGTTACGAAAATAAAGCTACGCCACCGTATTGTTGGGGTGGATTTTCAAGAGCAAAATGAAGGAGGTGACGCAGATATCAAGTCGTGTCTTTGCGAGTTTTAGAACGAGTAGCGAAGCTAGTCTGAAATGGGTCTCGAAAGTCGATGGTGAGAGACTAAGATCGAATGGAGCCGAGGTTTTCGGAGGAGTATCTGGAGTAGCTCCAAATGTAGCGGAATATTGGTTGGAGGCAATCGAGAGGATCATGGGCGATTTAGGCGCCTTCTTGAAGAAAAATTGAAAGGTGCTATTTCACTACTCGTGATGAAGCCTACCAAAGGTGGCTCACTATCAAGGAGAGTACCCCTGTGGATCGACTGGATTGGGGGTGTTTTAAAATTAAATTCGAAGGAAAATACATTGGAGCTAGCTACATCGACTCTCAGAGGAAGACATTTCTGAATTTGGTGCAAGGAAACAAGTCGATAGCTGAATATGAAGCAGAATTTTTATGACTTAGCCGTTATGCCAGAGGGATAGTGGCTACGGAATATGAACGGTGTGTCAGATTTGAGGATGGACTTAGAGATGAACTGCGAGTGATGATTGCTCTGCACCGTGAAAGAGACTTTGCAATCTTGGTGGAAAGAGCAAGAATAGCTGAAGAGGTTAAGAGGACTGAAAGACAGAATCGGGACAGAGGCCAGAATGAGAATAAGAGAAGCTTTGGGTCTTCAGGGTCATCCGGGAAATTTTAGAAGAAACCAAGAAATGAAGGACCGCGAGGTCAGCAGACTGCTACGGGTGGACAACATCGTGCTTGTGCCCAATGTGGAAAGATGCACTCGGGTGAATGTTGGAAAAAGACCGGGGGATGTTTCAAGTGCGGATCTAAAGACCATATGATCAAGGATTGCCCGAAGAATTCAGAGAAGAACCGCCCGATGAAGTCGTGGTGTTAATCAGTGGCGAGGTGAACAATGAATTTGAGGGGCCGTGGTCCAAATGGAAGGAATAATGGTTCTGGTAGAGGTCGCGGAACTTCAGGCAGAGGCAATGGTAGCTCTGAGGCAAGACAGCCAGTCCGGTATATGCGATTAAATCGCAGAGAGGATAGTGGCCTTTTGATGTTATCACGGGTACGTTTCTGATTTCTGGGTTGCCCTTTATTGCTTTGATAGATATAGGGTCAACTCATTCCTACATCGCTAGTGAAGTATCTGGAACTTTGCATGTGACTTCTGAGACTGTACCTAGGAAGATGACTGTACTTAGTCCTTTAGGACAGACAGTAGTTATAGACAAACTCTTTAAGGAAGTGCCTTTAGAAGTTCAAGGAACGCAATTTCTGGCTGATTTAATGGAGTTGCCATTCGGAGAATTCGACCTGATCTTAGGCATGGACTGGCTTGTGAAGTATCGTGCAAATGTAGATTGTCTTTGCTAAGCGAATGTCCTAAGAACTCTTGATGACAAAGAAGTTGTAGTGATGGGCGAGAGACGGAACTACTTATCTAATGTAGTATCCGCTCTTAAGGCAGAAAAGATGGTTAGAAAGGGATGTGTAGCCTTTCTGATGTTGGTTAGTGCCTTGGAGGCTAAAGAAGCAACTGTTGAAGGAGTTAGGACTGTGAATGAATTTGTAGATATTTTTCCGAAAGAACTTCCAGGTTTGCCTCCGGATCGTGAGGTAGAATTCAGGATTGATTTATTGCCTGGAACGGTGCCAGTTTCTATTGATCCATATAGAATGGCACCGAAGGAATTAGTTGAGCTTAAGGCTCAGATTCAGGAGTTGCTTGATCGTGGATTTATCCGACCTAGTGTGTCTCCGTGGGGAGCACCGGTCCTATTTGTGAAGAAAAAGGACAGATCGATGAGGATGTTCATAGATTACCGGCAGTTGAATAAGCTGACCATCAAGAACAAGTATCCTTTTCCAAGGATCGACGACTTGTTCGATCAGCTTAAAGGAGCTGCAGTATTCTCAAAGATTGATCTAAGGTCGGTGTATCATCAGCTTAAGGTGAAAGAAGCAGGTATCCATAAGACGGCTTTTCGAACTAGATATGGGCATTATGAATTTTTGGTAATGCCATTCGGATTGACGAACGCCCCAGCTGCGTTCATGGATATGATGAACCGTATTTTTCAGCCCTACTTGGATCAATTTGTCGTGGTATTCATAGACGACATCCTGGTGTATTCTAAGTCTGAGGGAGAACATGATAAGCATCTTTGGATTGTGTTGCGAGTTTTAAGGGAGAAGAAGCTGTATGCCAAATTCAGCAAGTGTGAATTTTGGCTGAAAGAGGTTGCATTTTTAGGCCATGTGGTGTCGACAGAGGGATAAGGGTGGATCCTCGAAAGATTGAGGCTGTGCTAGATTGGAAACCACCTAAGTCTGTAACTGAGGTTCGCAGTTTCTTGGGATTAGCAGGCTATTACAGAAGATTCATTGAAGGATTCTCATCGATAGCTGCACCCTTAACAAAATTGCTGAGAAAGGAAGTACCTTTCGTGTGGGCTGATAAGCAACAAGGGAGTTTTGAGAAGCTCAAGAAGGTTTTGACTGAAGCTCCTGTTTTGATTCACTGAGGCGGGAAAGGATTTAAATGCGTGTATTGTGACGCTTCTCACATGAGATTAGGATGTGTTACGATGCAAGGCGGGAAGGTAGTTGCGTGTCGTCTCGTGATTAAGACCTCACGAGGTTAATTACCCTACGCATGATTTGGGCCGGCAAATGTAGTCTTTGCTCTTAAAGTTTGGAGACATTATTTATACGGGGAAAAGTCAGTGATATACACGGACCACAAAAGTCTGAAATATCTACTGACTCAGAAAGAACTGAATTTGAGGCAGCGAAAGTGGATAGAGTTGTTGAAAGACTACGACTGTTTTATCGAGTACCACCCGGGCAAGGTGAATGTGGTGGCAGACGCTCTAAGTCAGAAAGTGGTGTTAGATTTAAGGGCGATGTTTGCATATCTTAGTCTTTACGATGACGGAAGCTTGTTGGCAGAATTACAAGTTAGGCCGACATGGTTGAGTCAAGTGAAAGAGAGGCAGTTAGTTGACAATGATCTGAGTGCAAAACTTCGGCAGGTACAGAGTGGAGAATTGGAAGATTTTGGTATTAACCGTGATGGGTTATTGTGTTTCAAAGGTAAAGTCTGTATGCCGAAGAATCAGGAATTGAGGCAAAAGATTCTTCAGGAGTCGCATAGTAGCCCTTATGCTATGCATCCTGGAGGAAGTAAGTTATACTGAGATTTGCGAGATCGGTTTTGGTGGCTCAGTCTTAAGCGGAAGTTCACGGAGTTTATAGGAAAATGCTTAGCGTGTCGACAAGTCAAGGCGAACATCAAGTACCTTGGATTGCTTGACCGTTAAAGATTCTCTGATGGAAGTGGGAGAGAATCACCATGGACTTTGTTAGTGGGCTTCCTCTTACGCCTACTAAGAAAGACTCTGTATGGGTGATAGTGGACCGATTGACGAAATCTGCACATTTTATCCCAGTTCGGGTTGATTACTCTTTGTAGAAATTGGCGAAGTTATATGTGGCTGAGTTGTGAGATTGCATGGAGTGCCGTTGTCAATCATTTCAGATAGAGATCCAAGGTTTACGTCTCGGTTTTGGAAAGCATTGCATCAGGCTTTGGGCACTAGATTGGACTTCAGTACGGCATTTTATCCTCAGTCGGACGGTCAGTCTGAAAGAGTAATCCAAATCTTAGAAGATATGTTAAGAGGTTGTGTGATAGATTTCAAGGGAAGTTGGGAGGAATTCTTACCGTTAGCAGAATTTGCGTACAACAACAGTTACCAAGCCAGTATTCGGATGGCACCGTATGAAGCACTATATGGACGAAAGTGTCGCACTCCTATGTGTTGGACAGAATTAGGGGAACGTCAGATTTTGGGTCCAGAAATAGTGGCTGAATCCGAAGAAAAGGTTAAGGTAATCCGGGCTCGGTTGAAGGAAACATCGGCGAGCAAAAGTCGTCGCAGATCTAAAGCGGAAAGAAATAGAGTTTCTTTGTGGGGACCAAGTTTTCCTAAAGGTTTCACCAGGAAAAAGGTAATGAGATTTGGTCGCAAAGGGAAGTTAAGTCCAAGGTTCATTGGACCTTATCGGGTTTTAAAGAGGGTCGGACCTATGGCATATCAGTTAGAATTACCTTCGGAGTTGAAGCAAATGCACGATGTGTTCCATGTTTCAATGTTACGCCGTTCGGTCGGATCCATCTCATGTAGTGCCGATTGAGGAGGTGGAATTGAGACCGATTTGTCCTATGAAGAGGAGCCAATTCAAATTCGAGGCGAGATGTAAAGGTTTTACTGGAGAAAGTCGGTTCCTCTTGTCAAAGTATTATGGCGTAATCATGGATCGGAAGAAGCTTCAGAGGAACAGGAGGAAGCGATCGACGACAATACCCTCACTTATTCGGCCGGTAATTTCGAGGACGAAATTATTTTTAAGGGGTAGAAGCGTAACATCCTCGATAATTAGGGGTTATGCATCTTACTTAATTAAATAATGTTGCATGCTTAATTATGATTGAGTATGTTTTGGAAGTTATTTTTGAACTTCATTTATTTAAGTGAATGCTTAGTGGAACTTTTAATTTCTAATAATTAAGATGGAGCTAAGCATGTTAGGCTTTAAGAAATAATGACAAGAGGTTTTAAGCATAAGATGAGTAATTGGCAAGGTGGTTAGGATGCATGGATGAGTGCTTGAGGGGAGAGGTTCAAATCCCCTAGCTAGCAAATGGGAGGATTTTATTTTTGTTTCCTTCCCTATAGTGTCGGCCAAGATCCTTCTAGAATGGATGAGCATTCTTTTAATTTTGGCTATTTGACCATATGAAAAAGGCAAGCTAAAGACTTATAGCATGGAATCAAGATAGGATGATAAGATAGGGGGGACAAAAGGCTTGATATATGGGCAATGTTTTGGAAACTTGTTCATGGTCATTTGACCATGAACCTAGTCGGTTTTAGGGGCTAAAGAGGGTGGTTAATGGTGATAGCAATCTAAGGGATGATGGGGAAGAATTGTGGAGGAAAAAGGGGGATTGTGTTGGCTTCCTTGTTGGCCGAATTTGACTTGAGTTAGGGGGTGAGAGTTGGCCAAAAATTCTAGCAATTGTGCATCTTTTCTCATTTCTCCAAAAACTCTTCTCTTAGCCGAATTTGTCTATTGGCATTTGGTAAAAAGTTTGCTTTGTTTTGGCCTTTGCATTTTTGACCAAATAGGTACTTTAATTTCTTCTTTTCCTCTCAAATTTTTATCTTCTTTTGATACCAAAATATTGTCACTTTTGAAGACACTTATCCTTTTCTTCCTCTCTAGTGCCGAATTCATCTTTCACCAAAAGCATTCTCTCTCATTTTCTTTTCTTTTCATTCTATTTCTCTTCTCTTTCCTCTCATAGCAAAACTATCCTATAATCTTTTCACCATTTTTCTTCAATTTCTCCCTCTTGGCCGAATGTGCATTGATTCCTAAACACATCTCTTTTCTTTTGAGAATCAACATCTCTTTTTATCTTCTTTTGCCAACCGAATCATATTCTATTTCGATTTCCTTTCTCCTTTTCTTTCTTTGAAAACCGAAACCATTTTGGCCATAAATCACCATCTTTTTCTCCTTTTCTTTTTGTACAAACCGAAACTACCAAATCCATTTTTGTTCTCTTCTTTTTGTTTTAGGCCGAATCTTCAGGTGGGTAAGTAAAACTTTTCATCAATCGTTTTCATTATTTCTTTCTTTTTACTTTGGCCAATTTAGAATCATGATTCTCTTATTTTCTCTCCTAGGCCGAATCCTTGGAAAGGATTTTTAAGGATCTTTGTAGAAGCCAACTTTTAAGAAGTAACCTTTGAAATCATCCAAGGTAAGATTATTCCTTTTTGGTTATATTAATCCTTTTAGAATGGATCACTAATCAACTTTATTTTTAGGGGTGATTTAAGACTAACAAGATAGGTAAGAAAAGAGCAGTATGGAGTGTTTGGAAGAGAGGAGGCATTGTTTTACCATCGAACTTCAAAAGAAGGGTCAGATCGGCGAGAAGAGATTTTCCACCGGTTGTGGACCCTCTGCTAACGAAGATCGGTTATTTGAAGTAGTACGCATAACCGAACCACTTTACGTTGGTGGGATATCTGCGGGTTTTGATCCATCTAGCGGAGAAAAACCACAAATAACGGTTGTTCGAGAATCCGAGGGTAAGGATTTAGATCTCTCGTAAATAAGTGTAATTCTATTAGTAATAGTGTATACTAACCAAGTGTGTTAATTAACTAGGTGTTGACGAGCGAGAGTATCGTTCTCGGTGTCATAAGGTGTGTAACCCTACATTAAAACTCATAGATCTATTTTTATATGTGATTTTATGATAATGTGTTTAATAATGATTTTTGGATACCATTCGGTGGTATACGATATTCGAGTATGTTTACCCCAATATTTCGTTAATTTTGCTATATGCATAAAATGTGAAATAAGTATGATTATATTATGATTTTGGGGTAAATGGCATGAAAACTAAATGATATGTATGTGCATGGGCATATGGGTATATTTGATAAAGGAGGAAGTATTCGGTGGTTTTACCACATTTTGGTGACTTGGTCACATATTTGAAATCTGGTGACTTGGTCACAAATATGAAATCTGGTGACTTGGTCACAAATATGAAATCTGGTGACTTGGTCACAATTTTGTCTGTGGCCTTGCCACAAAATTATAAGGCGATGTGCATGTTGATCGCAAAGAATCGCCTTCGATGGTGTGTAGCGGATGGAGGGTCGATTTAGTAATCCCCACGATGTGTTGGTTGGTGCGGGTGGTGTGTAGCGGATGGATATTAGGTGGTAGGGTTTGCATTTCATTATTTGTACATACCCATGTGATTTAATTGATTATTATTTAATCTGCTATTAAAATGGGCTTTTTGGCTAAATATGAGCTAAATGGGCCTTTGGGCTAAATATGAGTTAAATGGGCCTATGGCCATATGTGTAATTTTTGGGCTTTAAGGCATATGATAAAATGGGCTTTTTAATATATGTGTTACACATTGAGTTTATAACTCACCCATTTTTGTGGGATAACTTTTCAAATGATTCGTAGTGCGATGGATCGGGACAGCAAGGACTCCGTGGTGGCCAATGCTCATATCAAGTATTTTGAAGATTTTCCAATTTAAACTTATTTAATTTTTACTACTTAGACTTTATTATGGGTTTGCTATTTTTGTAATAAGGCCACTATAAACTGTTTTAATTTTTGTGTTTGGACTTCTATTTTGCCATGGACAAATATCTATTAAATAACTAAATGGTTTTTCGATAAATAATTTAAACATGTTTTGTCACTAATATATATATGTTTTAAAGTAATTTCCATAAATTTGGTTTTCTTTTAATTTATTAACTCCTTCTAAAATAATGTTTTAAAAGACATAAATTTACTTTACAATTTGATTTCAACCTAAAATATTAATTTAATCATTTTCTACAAAATCATCAAGTTTTCTTAAATAAAACGAGAATTTGCTAAAGTTAGACTCGAGGAACATAACAAATCCGATCAGGCTTTTTGGGCCGGGTTTGGGGTGTTTCATATAAACTGGCCCATTTCACATTTTTGGCCCACGAAGTCTCATATCACATAGGACCTATTTATCAATTATCACATATGGCCCAATTGTCAAATATCATATATGGCCCAGTTATCAAATTTCACATAAGGCCCAATTATCAAATATCACATAAGGCCCATTTATCAAATATCACATATGGCCCAGTTATCGATTATCACATATGGCGCAATTATCAAATATCACATAAGGCCCAATTATCAAATATCACATATGGCCCAAATTGTCACTTTTATCAAATTGGCCCGTTAAGGCAAATTTCGTAATTTCCATGATCTTAATACAAATTTCAAAATTTTATCATTAAGGTGATAACTATGTTATTCTTTCCGATTTCACTAGCTTGTGATTTCATCCAACGATTTATACGATATAGTCATCTAACCTATGAGATACGGTGTGAGATTACATACCTGATTACGGTGAGAACTACACTCTCCCGCTCGTCGATATCTAAACACACATCACGATGGATTAGAACACTAATATTTAATATAAAACTATTTTAATGTTAAGCGATCTAGATCTTACCCTCAGAATCTCGAACAACCACTATTTACGATTTCTCTCCGATCAAAGGTTCAGAACCACGAGTAAACAATGGTTTGGGGGTACGTACGACTTTGAATAATTGATTTTCGCCGGATGAGGGTCCACAACCCGGTGGAAAGTCTCAAATTCCCGAAATAGTCTTTCTTTTGAATTTAGGGGAAATAATGGAACCACCCCTCTTCCGAACACTATTTACTGCCCTTTCGTCCCTATTTTGATTGTCTTCAAAGATAAAGAATCATTAGTCCTAACAATATATCGAAAATCTTAAGACTAAAGACTTGAAGAGTGAAATCGGCTTACCTTAATATTCCGAAAAAAATCTCAAGAGAATCCTTCGTACATTATTATCAAATCTTAAATGAACTTTGAGATTTCTCCGAAAAGATGATGATTCAACCCTTCCACTATTTCACTAAGAATAACGAAAAAAAATGTTTGAATGAAAGGTTGGTTAATCAGTCAAAAAGTCTCTTCCAAAGACATTCTAACATTCGGCCATAGTTGTAACATCCAAAAAGTGGGCCAACGCATTTACATGGTAGTCTAATATGTTAAATTGAGATTGTAAAGGTTGGGCTGACTTTTTGGATTAAATATTTAGATTAGGGTTAAAGTTAGTGCTCTGGATAATTTAAAGTGAAATAGTGGGCTTTAAAAAAATTGGGTTAGGTGGCTAATAAATGATGTTAGCTTATAATTTAAGAAGATGGTTAATTAAGTGCCAAGCTGGGCTTGTGGCCCAAAGGATTAAAGTGCATTAAGTGGGCATAAGGTGGCGCCTTAAGGGAGGAGGAATTTGGGCCCTGAGTGACCGATTGGGCCTTAGAAAATGGGTCAAATTCGACACTTAAATGGGAAGGGGGTGGACGGCAATTAGACTACCTTTTAGGAGTTATTTCTTTTATTTTATGTGTTAAAAAGTTGATAATTAATAAGGAGGAGTTGGTTTTAAGGTGGGCTCTCCTAAAGGTAAGATAAGGATTGAGTTATCAGGAGAGTTAAAAGCTATCAGATGACAGCAGAGTTGGCCGAAAAACCAACTCTGGGAGGGGAGAGTTGGCCGAAATTCCAACTCTGTATGTGTGGGTATGCCGAAATTTCTCTATAAATAGGGAGTAGTATTCTTCAATTTCGGTATCTTGAAACCCTATTCTTCTCTCATTCTCTGTCGAAATTTCCAAGCCTTCTTTACAGTTTCTTTTTTTCTTTTTCTAAGAGCCGAATTCCTTTGTTCATACCCTCATCTCCCATAGTCGAATCTACAAGTGAGATCTCTGTTTTCCTGAAGGTGCACTATAAGCCGTATACTCATTAGTAATCCGGTAAGTTTCGGGATTTTTCCTTTTTTGTGATTCCCTTATTTTTATCAAACTCCTAATCTAAACCATTGTTCCAAGGTCCTTTCGATTATACACTTTACTCCTAGAAGCCGAAACTATCTCATTAAAGCCGATTTGGTGGAAAAATCGAAGGTAAGAAGTGGTAAGGATGGTCGAATGGTCTTCCATGATTCTTTCCATTTAGCCGAATGGCATATGGGTTAGAATGGTTGTGATTTTTGATTCGTTTAATATTTGGGAATGGCCGAATGTAGGAAGGTTGGTGGTGATAATTTCTAAAGGATATTCGGGATTCGGCTAACTATGTAAGTGTTCGTTTTAAAGGTTACATTTAACTAATGAGTTAGATTTCATCGTTATTTGGTTTAGTGATTAAGGGATTGATATGGACTCAACTAACAGTCAAGCAGAGAAGGTTGGATCTGTAAAACCGTCGCCCAAATTCAAGAAGTGATCTGTTTCGGTAGTGCGAGATTGGCCAACGGGGTGTGGGCCAAAATCAAAGTTAGATCGTGGCCAATAGTAGTTGTTTCAAGTGATAGTAACGTAGATATAGCAAAAGCCTTAGTACGCAAATCAGGTGTGTAACACTTCCCCACCGCCTAGATCTGATTAATAATAAATGTATATATATATATGTATATGTGTTCACAAGATTTATATGTTACATTAAAAGCCAAAATCTCGAATTTAAACGACGGACCCTCAGGTTAGTAAATAATTTGACTCTATGTTACAAGTAAACTGTTGTACATGTTTTAAATTATTGTGCATGTTGCATGGGGTGGGTGATGAAAGGAGGAAGTTATATGTACATGTATATGACTAATGGTTTTTACCGTGAACTACTATAGCGGCTAATGCCGTGAACTGTTATACGGGCTTCGGCCATTATATGTTATAAGGGCTTCGGCCAATATATGTTGATGAGCAGCTTGACTGCCATCTTGGAGAGTAGCGGTGTGGGTTGATTGTAGAAATCCCCAATGGTGTGTTGGTTGGTACAGGGGCGTGTAGCGGATGGAAACCTAGGCAAATAGGTTGGGCTTTGCATATTATATGTTTCCATGTAAATGAATTTATTATTATGTTTAATAAGGCCCAAATCTAGTGGTGCATGAGGGTTGCACATGCTGAGTCTCGCCACTCACCCTTTAAACTAACCTTCGGTGACGATTAGTGCATCGGACCGGCCGGAGTGAAGCGCAAGGTGGCCATGCAAAAGAAGGTGGATCCAGCGACAAAGTTTCCCCATATTAGTTTTTTTTAAAGTACTTTATATGATTGATTTAAAATACATTGTAATAAGGACATAGGCCATTTGTTTACATTTTAGATTTAAAATGGGCCTTTAGTATTTATTCTCGTTTTAATTTCTTTCAAGGACATGTAATTAAGTTTTGGGCTTTTGATTATTAAGGCACACTTTATGTAATTTTCTATTTGGGCTTTTTGTCAACACGATTTGTTTTACTAAAAATTTTCTTAGTGACAAACCAAATCCGGTAGTAGTGTTTGGGCCGGGTTTGGGGTGTTACAATAGTGACCAAATAACAAAAGAAAAGACAAAGTAGTGATACTTACCGATGATCCAAAGTTTCAATAGAAGAAAAAGAATGATTGAAAAAATAAATGCTATGGAGAATGGAAGATTCGGCTATGCTAAAACAAAGGAGAGAAAGGAAAGATTCGGCTATGGAGGTAGTCTAACATTCGGCCAAGGGGGAAGAAAATGTTGAAAGTATGTTTGAAAAGAAAATTTAAAATGATGAAAGAAAGAAAATGAGGATGAGAGGTTTATGATTAAATTTTCGAAATAAAGAAAAAACAAAGGACGAGAGTTTGAACAATGGTGCATTCGGCCAAGAGAAGGGAGAAGAAAATGTTGTTTGTATTTGATGTTTTAGGCACTAGATGAGAACACCAAATAGGCTACTTTGAGTGATTAGCAAAAATGACCAAATGGTCAAAAAGGATAACCAAAAGAAACAAAGAAAAGATGGTTTTCCTCTTAACACAAGCACATTCGGCCAAGAGGAAAAGATGAGAGAAAAATTTGGTTTTTGGGAGAGCAGATGACCCAAAATTAAAATTCTCTCAAGCTACCCACTTTTCCAAAACTTACTACCAAAATTTCGGCTCCCTCTTTAGTCCACAAAACTGTCCATGTTCATGGAAAATTGGCCATTCAAAGCTTCCAAAACAAAGCCCTTGATTCATGCCTTATGTCCCCTTATCACCTTTAATAATGAGATTTTTTTCCTTAAACTTTTACTTACCTTTTTCCTTTGGTCTTCTTGCCAAAAATGTCATCCAACTCATCCTTTAACCTTATCCATGACCGAAACTTTGAAAGAGGAAATAAAAATAAAAACAAACTTAATGCACATCTAAGGATTCGAACCTTTTCCCTCAAGCAAACATACATGCGCCACCACTACCTTGCTACTAGCTCATCTTGTGCTAGTTTTTGACACTTAAACTTACTTAAACCTCAAAGTCACTTGATCTACTTCAATTAAGTACTCCTAACTAAAATTTATTCAAAATCCAAATAGTTCTCAAGTCTTCTCAAGACTATACTAAACATGCAAAATTTAATTATACACAAGTTAAGCACCAAAACATGCATCATATCAATACTCAAATTTTAGGATGTTACAGTAAGCCATATTTGTTGTCGGAAGAAAAGAGGCGACGACGACTTCATCACCAAAGGGAACGTCGGGGCCCTTTAAATCAAAGGAGAAGGGGTGATGAGACGGGGCCATCAACAGCACCGACACAGTCACCGGGCCCATCAACAGTGCCCACACAGTCACCGGGCCCATCAGTTTAGCCGACGACATTGACATCATAGCCTTTAGCCTTTATGCCAAGTGCGTACCCTACCCCTTATATGTATCCTAACCCATATATGTTTCGTTTTCCCAGTCCCACCCTAGGTTGGAATGCCTGGCTGGGTTCGAGTCTGTTCCCGACTACTCCGACTGGCCAGCCGATCTTGAGGCCACCGTCGCGTGAGGGATCACAGGAGGCGCCATCAGGGGGCACTTCTTTTTACCAGTCTCCTTCGCCATACGGGATTCAGACGCCTCCGCCGTGGTTTATGCAAACACCTTCAGGGTCGTTATTTTATCAAGGTGGGTCATCCTCGCAACACCCACAACCAGACCCATTGCAAGAGGAATCGGAATCCCCGCCCGAGGTTCCACGACCCCCGTCGAAAGCTAGAAGAAGGAGGAATCCAAATACAGAATCACCGACCACCCCTGTGTGCACTGATTCAACCAAGCATCAACATTGATTCGGATGGGCTTTTTATTTTTAAATTGTAATAATTTTTTAATAAAATAAAAGTTAGTTTTATTTTTGTTTGTAATTTAATTTTATTATCTTCACTAAAATAAAAGTTGTTTATTTTTTGTATGTAATTTAATTTGATTTTTAATAAAATAAAAAGCTATTTTTTATTTTTGTAATTTAGTTTTAATATATTTAATAAAATAATGGTTGTTTAATTTTTTATTTTAATTTAATTTTAATATATTTAATAAAATAGAAATTATTTAATTTTTATTGTAATTTAATTTTAATATATGTAATAAAATAAGAAGTTGTTTTTTATTTTTATTTTTGTAATTTAGTTTTAATATATTTAATAAAATAATAGTTGTTTAATTTTTATTGTAATTTAATTTTAATATCTTTAATAAAATAGAAATTGTTTAATTTTTATTACAATTTAATTTTAATATATGTAATAAAAAAGAAGTTGTTTTTATTTTTGTAATTTAGTTTTAATATATTTAATAAAATAAGAAGTTGTTTTTTATTTTTTATTTTTGTAATTTAGTTTTAATATATTTAATAAATAAAAGGTTTTTTATTTTTTATTTTTGTAATTTAGTTTTAATATATTTAATAAATAAGAAGTTTTTTATTTTTATTTTTGTAATTTATTTTAATATATTTAATAAAATAATAGTGCTTATATGTTTTTGTAATTTAATTTTAATATATTTAATAAAATAGAATTTGTTTAATTTTTTTAAATTTAATTCTAAAAATAAAAGTCCAATATTTGTAATTTTATTGTAGGCCTAAAGTGCGCCCCTGGGGACGCGTTTTGTGCCACATCAGCAAAGAGCATCCACGTCGGCGCGCTTTTGTTGATTTGGCACAAAGCGCGTCCCCAAGGGTGCGCTTTCCTATTTTTCCCCACAAAACCCGCTGACGTGGACGCGTTTTGTGGGGAAACGGCCCTTTTCCATAAATTTTCAAAAAATCAGCCCTTTTTCGTAAATTTTGTTTTTTTGGTATATTTGGGTATTTTACCCTTGGATCTAGGGCAAGTATAAATGAAAAATTTTCAATTAGATTCATGAGATTTTAATATTCAATATATTTAAATGTTTTAAAACTTATAATTTTCTTTATCAATATAATAAAAATAATGATTATTATTTAAGTAGCTTACATATTTCACATAACTCACGTAATATACATAACTTACATAACTTTCGGATAACTTACATAATACATAACTCGATAACTTACATAATACATAATACATAATACATAATACATAGGTTAAATATCAAATTTCATAGCTTTCATCAAATTATTTAACTTACATAATTTTAAGATCAAACTTCATAACTTACATATTTTACATAACTTACATAATACCTATATAGATAAACAACTTACCCGTGTAATTTACTGTCAACTTTAGACTTCAACAACTACGAAATGGATAGATCTTGGATGAATTTGTCAAGGGTAAGCAATGGCTATCGATATTTCTAAATTTTGCATTTCAAAATGCAAGCCAAGAGAATATGATTCTTTGCCCGTGTAAGAAGTGTTGCAATGTAAATTGGCATTATCATGAAGTTGTCTACGAACATCTAGTTGTTGATAACTTTGTTCGGGGGTATAAAAAATAGATTTTCCATGGAGAGTGAACATCTAGTGGAGCCTCTTCATCGATGAATCTGGGTTATCCTCATAGTGCTTACAATCAGAATGTTAGAGAAGCCTCTAGTGTACCTGATGATCAGCCAAATGAAGAAGCGGCAAAGTTCTACACGTTACTTGGTGAAATGAATGAAGAACTGTATGAGGGATCTAAATTTTCAAAACTGTCTTTTTGTATTCGTCTTTTTCACTTAAAATGTTTAGGAGGGTGGACTGGAAACTCTTTGACAATGTTATTAGAGTTTTTGAGAGAAATGTTCCCGTTTGCCAAAATCCCTCAATCTTCCAAAGACATGAAGAAACTGATCAAAGATTTGGGCCTTGGCTACAACAAAATTCATAGTTGCCCAAATGACTGCATGTTGTATTGGGGCAATCGGGGAAACCAATAGTGCTGTCATGTATGCGGTAAATCCCGTTGGATGAATGGAAATATAGAGGATGGTAACGAGGATGAAAATGATACACAGTCAAGGAAGCAGCTAGTTAAGATTTTGCAGTATTTTCCGCTAATACCAAGGCTTCAAAGGCTTTTCATGTCGTCGAAGACAGCCGAGTCAATGACGTGGCACCATGATGGACGAATAGATGATGGATTGTTAAGGCATCCTGTAGATTCTTTAGCTTGGAAATCATTTGAGTCCAAATTTCCAAGCTTTGCAAGCGATCCTTGGAGTGTGAGGCTGGGGCTAACATCTGATGGATTTAACCCCTACAAAATCATGAGCACTATGTACAGTACTTGGCTTGTGGTGCTTGTTCCTTACAATTTGCCTCCATGGGTTTGCATGAAACAATCATCCTTTATCTTATCTATGATTATCCCTAGAGAGAAAGGGCCCGAAAATGATATTGAAAGGGCCCAGAAATGATATTGATATATATTTGCAGCCACTTATTAAAGAGTTAAAACAATTATGGGCTGGTGTTGAGACATACGATGTACTGAGAAAGGAGAACTTCAATTTACGTGTGGCTTTGATGTGGACTATGAATGACTTCCCAGCCAATGCCAATTTATCTGGTTGGAGTACCAATGGACGTTATGCTTGTCCTTGTTGTGCTGTGCAAACATGTTCACAATGGTTATATAATGGAAAGAAGTTCTCTTACATGGGGCATCGTTGGTGGTTACCGAAAAATCATAGATTTTGAGTTCAGAGTACTCAATTTGACAGTACTGAAGAGTTCAGAGAATCTCCTTTGCAGACCGGTGGATCTGAAATATTGTTCATGTTGAAAGATATGAATTTCATTTATGGGAAGATGAATCAACTGCCCAACACGCAAAGAAATAGAAGATCAAGGGATGAATTTGATGATGAATCTGATAAAGAGGATGATCCTAATGAGGTAGACTTGTGGAAAAAAGAAGTATTTTTTTGAGTTGCCTTATTGGGAGCATCAGATTTTACGACATAATCTTGATGTCATGCACATTGAGAAAAATGTCTACGAGAACATCATTGGGACTATTTTGAATGTCGATGGAAAATTGAAAGACAATCTTCAAATTTGTCTTGGTTTAGTCCACATGGGAATTTAGTGTGAGCTTCATCCTTAAGCACTTCTGAATATGAAATATCGGTTGCCGCCTGCTATTTTTTCAATGTCGAAGACGGAGAAATAAGTGTTCTGTATGGTCTTGATATAAAGGTCCCAGATACGTATGCATCAAATATATCTTAATGTGTGAGTCTTAAAGATCGAAGACTATATGGCTTAAAATCGCATGACTATCACATCTTGATGCAAGACTTATTGCCAGTTGCTATAGGTGTTGTATGTCGAAAAAGGTGACGTCTTGTGTAATTGAACTATCCAATATAATGAAAGGCATTTGTGGTAAAGTTTTGGATGTTCACCAACTTGAGACACTACAAGATCGAGCCACATTGACTTTATGCAATTTGGAGAAGATCTTCTCACGTTCCTTCTTCATAATTATGGTGCACTTGTTAATTCATCTCCCTCGTGAAGCAATACTTGGTGGACCCATTTTCTATCGATGGATGTCTCCCATAGAAAGGTCTTAATTTATTTGTAAATTATTCCTTCATTCACCTAAATGCCTTTAGTTGCAACTTTTGATAATGTTCTATACCGTGTTTAGGTTCCTATCCAAATTGAAATCTTACTTTCGCAATAAACATTATCTGGAAGGATCAATTGCCGAAGGCTACTTGGCAGAGGAATGCATGACTTTCTGTTCAAGGTATTTGAAGATGTTGAAACAAAAATGAACAGACCAAGTAGAAATGCTGGGCTCATAGATCATAACTTGGTTGAAACTTATTTATTTCAAAGTTTCTATAACACCCCAAACCCGGCCCAAACACTACTATCGGATTTGGTTTGTCACTAAGAAAATTTTTAGTAAAACAAATCGTGTTGACAAAAAGCCCAAATAAGAATTGCATAAAATGTGGCTTAATTACATGTCCTTGAAAAAAAAAATTAAAACAAGAATAAATGATAAAGGCCCATAATAAAACTAAAATGTAAACTAATGGCCCATGGCCTTATTATAACGTAGTTTAAATCCATCATATAAAATACTTAAAAAAAACTAATATGTGGAACATGTAGCCGGATCCACTTTCTTTTGTATGGCCACCTTGCGCTTCACTCCGGCCCGGTCCGATGCACTAATCGTCACCTAAAAGGTTAGTTCAAAGGGGGTGAGTCGCGAGACTCAGTGTGCAACCCTCATGCACCACTAGATTTGGGCCTCATAAAACATAACAACAATTTCATTTACATGGATAACAAGTAATATGCAAAGCCCAACCCATTTGCCTAGGTTTCCATCCGCTACACGCCCCCGTACCAACCAACACACCATTGGGGATTTCTACAATCAACCCACACCGCTACTCTCCAAGATGGCAGTCATACTGCTCATCAACATATATTGGTCGAAGCCCTTATAACATATAATGGCCGAAGCCCGTATAACAGTTCACGACATTAGCCGCCACTGAGAATTCACGATAAAAACAGTTACTCATATACATGTACATATAACTTCCTCCTTTCATCACCCAACCCATGCAACATGCACAATAATTT
The DNA here is from genome assembly GCA_025506655.1 of Gossypium rotundifolium. NCBI lineage: Eukaryota > Viridiplantae > Streptophyta > Magnoliopsida > Malvales > Malvaceae > Gossypium > Gossypium rotundifolium. The sequence continues at coordinate 108,765,130 of CP106722.1, forward strand.
AAAACATGTAAACAGTTTACTTGTAACATATAGTCAGATTATTTACTAACCTGAGGGTCCGTCGTTTAAATCCGAGATTTCGGCTTTTTAATGTAACATGTAAATCTTATGAACATATATACATATATAATTATTATTAATCAGATCTAGACGGTGGGGAAGTATTACACACCTGATTCGCATACTAAGGCTTTTGCTATGTCTACGCTACTATCACTTGAAACAACTACTATTGGCCCACGATTTGACTTCGATTTCGGCCCACACCCCGTTGGCCAATCTCGCACTACCGAAACGGATCGCTTCTTGAATTTGGGCGACGGTTTTACAGATCCAACCTTCTCTGCTTGACTATTACTTGAGTCCATAACAATCCCTTAATCACTAAACCAAATAAACGATGAGATCTAACTCATTAGTTAAATGTAACCCTTAAAACGAACACTTACCTAGTTAGCCGAATCCCGAATATCTTTGAGAAATTTCACCACCAACCTTCCTACATTTGACCATCAAACAAATATCAAACCAATCGTTACACACATTCAACCTAACCCTACATAGTATTCGGCCAAAGCACAGAAAATCATGGAAGGCCATTCGGCCACACTTACCACTTCTTACCTTCGATTTTTCCACCAAATCGGCTTTAATGGGACAGATTCGGCTTCTAGGGTAAAGAGTATAATCGACAAGGCCTTGGAAACAATGATTTAGATTAGGAGTTTGATAAAAATAAAGGAATCACAGAAAAGGAGAAATCCCGAAACTCACTCGATTACTAAGGAGTATACGGCTTACAGTGCACCTTCGGGAAATAGAGATCTCCCTTGTAGATTTGGCTATAGAGAAAGAAGATAGGCACTAAGAGCATTTGGCTTTCAGAAGGGATCTAGGAGAAAAGAGAAGAGCTAGAGAGTTTTCGGTTTTGAATGGAAACAGAGGTACATAAGAGAAAGAATTTTCGGTTGAGGAGAATAGATGAGAAAGTGAGAATAACCAAATGAAAAAGATGATATCTGGCCTCCCAATTTCGGCATATCATACCCATACACAGAGTTGGAGTTTCTGCCAACTCTTTCCCTCTTGATAGCCTTCATCTCACCTGATAACCTCAATCCTTATCTTACCCTTTTGAAGAGCCCTCACTAAAGCCAACTCCTCCCTCCTTGTTTATCATCTTTTATCACTTAAATAAAAGAAATAAAGCTCCTAATTTAGTAGCCTACATGCCGTCCACCCCCTTCCCATTTAAGTGCCGAATTTGATCCATTTCCTAAGGCCCAATCGACCACACAAGGGCCCAAACTTCTCTCCCCTTATGACGCCACCTTTTTCCCACTTAAAACACCTCAATTCTTTGGGCCACAAGCCCAGCTTGTCACTTAATTAACTATCTTCTTAAATTATAAGCTAACACCATTTATTAGCCACCTAACCTAAATTTTTAAAGCCCAATATTTCACTTGAAATTATCCAGAGCACTAACTTTAACCCTAATCCAAATATTTAATCAAAAAGTCAGCCCAACCTTTCAAATCTTAATTTAACATATTAGACTATCATATAAATGCGTAGGCCCACTTTAAGGATGTGCAGTTCTACCCCCTTTAAAATAAATTTCGGCCTCGAAATTTACCTGGTCAGAAAAGATGGGGATACTGCTGGCGTATAACATCCTCTGGCTCCCACGTCGCCTCTTCTGCGCCATGATTTTGCCACAAAACTTTAACCCACGGAATAGACTTCCTTCTCAATACTTTTACATCTCGATCCAGAATTTGTACGGGTTCCTCCTCAAAGGACAAGTCCAGCCTTACTTCTATCTCTTCTACCAGGACTACATGCAATGGGTCAGATCGATAACGTCTCAGCATCGAGACATGGAACATGTCATGTATCTGCTCTAACTCCGAAAGCAACTCTAACCGATAAGCCACTGGGCCCACACGTTCTAGTACCCGGTATGGCCCAATAAATCGTAGACTTAACTTCCCCTTTCGACCAAACCTCATTATCTTCTTCCACGGAGATACCTTCAAGAAGACTTGATCACCTACCGCGAATTCCACCTCTTTCCGTTTTAGATCTGCATAAGACTTCTGTCGATCCAACACTTCCTTTAGCCGAGCCCGTATTAACTTCACTTTATCCTCGGTTTCTGAGACTAACTCTGGACCTAATACCTTACGTTCACCCAACTCCGTCCAATATGTTGGAGTATGACACCTCCTTCCATATAACGCTTCATAAGGTGCCATCTAAATGCTAGCTTGATAACTATTATTATACGCAAATTCTGCCAAGGGCAAATACTCTTCCCAACTGCCCCTAAAGTCGATGATGCAACCCCTTAGCATATCTTCCAAGATTTGAATTACCCTCTCGGACTGACCATCAGTTTGTGGGTGAAAGGCAATACTAAAGTCTAACCTTGTTCCCATTGCTTGATGAAGAGCCTTCCAAAATCGTGATGTGAACCTAGGGTCCCTATCTGATATGATTGACACCAGTACACCATGTAATCTTACAACCTCAGCCACATACAATTTAGCCAGCTTTTGTAAAGGAAAGTCCACTCGAACCGGTATAAAGTGAGCAGAATTTGTCAGTCAGTCAACAATCACCCAAATTGAATCCTTTTTAGTGGGTGTAACGGGTAACCCATTAACAAAATCCATCGTGATTCTCTCCCATTTCCATTGGGGAATCTTCACCGGCTGCAACAATCCCGATGGCACTTGGTGTTTAGCTTTGACCTACTGACACGTCAAACATTTTCCTACGACTTCTATTACCTCTTTCTTTAGACCTGGCCACCAAAATTACTCTCGCAAACCACGATATATCTTGACTCCTCCAGGATGCATAGCATAGGGGCTACTATGTGATTCCCGAAGAATCCTCTATCTTAGCTCATCATCCTTAGGCATGCAAATCTTCCCATGATAACACCGAACTCTATCCTTGTTTAGACTATAGTCCTCCATTTCACCATCCCTCACTTGCAAAAGTCGAGCACTCAAGTCTTTATCTCCTAACTGCTTATCCTTAACCTGACTTACCCATGTTGGCTTTACTTGCAACTCAGCCAGCAAACTCTCGTCGTTGAATAAACTCAGATGAGCAACCATGGCTTTTAACTCCGATATTACCTTGCGGCTTAGCGCATCTGCTACCACATTCGCCTTACTAGGGTGATATTCGATCGAACAATCATAATTCTTCAGGAGTTCGATCCACCTACGTTGTCTCAAATTTATCTCCTTCTGGGTAAGGAGGTACTTTAGACTTTTATGGTCGGTGTAAATTACCGACTTCTCCCCGTATAAGTAGTGCCTCCAAATCTTTAAGGCAAACACTACTGCCGCCAACTCCAAGTCATGCGTAGGGTAGTTCAACTCATACGGTCTCAACTGTCAAGATGCATATGCCACCACCTTTCCTTCTTGCATCAGCACACACCCTAAACCCGTGTGCGACGCATCACAGTAGACGATAAATTCCTTTCTTGCCTCCGACTAAATTAATACTGGCACTTCCGTCAGGATTCTCTTTAGCTTCTCAAAGCTCTCTTGCTGTTTCTCGGTCCATACAAACAATACTCCCTTCCTCAACAACTTTGTTAGAGGAGCCGCTATTAGAGAAAACCCTTTAACGAACCTTCGGTAATACCCTGCCAAACCTAAGAAACTCTAAACCTCTGCCATAGACTTTGGTGGTTTCCAATCCAATACAGCCTCTATCTTTCGAGGGTCTACCCTGATTCCCTCGGTCGAAACCACATGTCCTAAGAAAGTCACTTCCTTCAGCCAGAACTCACACTTACTGAACTTTGCAAATAGCTGCTTCTCCATCAGAGTTTGCAACACCACACGAAGATGTTCGTCATGCTCCTCCTCCGACTTAGAGTAAACCAGGATATCGTCGATGAACACCACCACGAATTGATCAAGATATGGCTAAAACACCTAGTTCATCATATCCATAAAGGCTGCTGGTGCGTTGGTCAACCCGAACGGCATTACTAAGAACTCATAATGCCCGTACTGAGTCCGAAACGTCGTCTTATGAATGTCCCCTTCTTTAACTTTTAATTAATGGTATCCAGACCTTAAGTCAATTTTAGAAAAGACCGATGCTCCTTTGAACTGATCAAACAGGTCGTCGATCGGTAATGGGTACTTGTTTTTGATCGTCAACTTGTTCAATTGACGATAGTCCACGCACATATGCATGGATCCATCCTTCTTCTTCACAAACAAGACTGGCGCTCCCTATAGAGACACACTCAGTCGAATGAATCCACGATCCATTAGTTCTTGAATCTGAGCCTTGAGCTCCACCAATTCCTTTGACGCCATTCTATAGGGAGCAATAGATACTGGAGCTGTACCTGGAAGTAGGTCTATTCCAAATTCCACCTTGCGATCCAGGGGTAATCCTGGTAATTCATCCGAAAAAACATCTGCGAACTCCTTGACTGTTCGGACCTCATTAACAGTCACCTCCTTAGCATCAACGCACTAATAAAAGCCAGATATGCACTACATCCCTTTCAAATCATCTTAATAGCTTTTAAGGAGGATATCACGTTGGACAAGTAATTCCTCCTTTCTCCTAACACAACCACCTCCCTGCCTTCCGGGTTACCCAACATCATACGCTTGTTCTCACAGTCCAACTTGGCACGATGCTTAGTTAACCAATCCATTCCCAATCCATTCCCAAGATGAGGTTAAACTCTCCAAATGGAAATTCCATCAAGTCTTTCGGGAACACTACTCCTTGAGTCTCTAAAGGTACTTCCCTAAATAGCTTGTCCACTACCCTAGATTGTCCTAGGGGACTAACCACGGTCATTTTCCTAGTGGTTATCTCATAAGTCTCAGATACTGAGCATGCAACATAGGAGTGGGTTGATCCAATATCAATTAAAGTAAGAAAAGGGTTATAACCGATAAGAAATGTACCGGTTATAACATCCGGTGCATCACCGTCCTCCCTTCGGTGAGCCGCATAAATTAAACCCGATTTTCTTGCATCCGTATTACCTGTACCTCTACCGGATGCTCCACGACCCCGACCGGGTCTATTTCTTCCTCTAGCTGTACCTCTACCCCTTGGTCCAGGCTGATCACCCCTCCTAGTCTGATCAGAACCTCGACCCATTGGCTGCCCATGATCTATCTGAGGACAGTCCCTCATCAAATGTTCTGTGGATCCACACCTAAAGCATCCACCAGTTTTTACTCTGTACTCCCCATAATGGGTTCTCCCACATATAGAACATGCTTGACTCTGGCCCGATGGAGTACGAGCTGGCCCATCAGTCCTAGGCTTCTTTTGAAAATTTTCAGTTGCTCTGGAGGGCCAAAACTCCTCTTACTCCTACCCCGATCCTTATCCTTCTCTTGTTTCTCCACCCGTTTCACTTCCTCAGCTATTTTAAATTTATCCACTAGAACCGCAAAAATTCTCTCTTTTTGTGGCGCAATCAGAACCCTTAGCTCATTTCTTAGCCCATCCTCGAACCGAACGCATCGTTCATACTCCGTTGCTACCATTCCTTGAGCGTAACGACTTAGGCGTAGAAACTCAGCCTCATACTCAGCCACAGACTTACTTCCCTGCACCAAATTCAGGAATGCTTTCCTTTGAGCATCCATATAACTAGCCCCAATGTACTTTCCCTAGAATGACCCCTTAAAGAAATCCTAGTCAATCAGGTCCGCAGTCGTACCCTCTTCCACTGTGAGCCACCATTGGTAGGCCTCGTCTCGAAGAAGAGACACGACCCCTTCAGCTTCTCCTCCACCATGAAGTCTAGGTCATCCATTATACGTTCCATTGCCTCCAATCAATATTCAGTGAAACTCGGGGATACACCAGAGACTCCCCTAAATATTTCGGCCCCATTGCTCCTCAACCTTTCAGGCACAGATTTTCGGGCTCCTCTACCCATACCAGCCTCAGCCACTCTTTCCAAAACCCTTAGTATGGCCTGAGACACCACATCCTCTCCACCTGTCTGGTCCTCAAATTCCACCTCAGCAGCTGGTGGAACCGGTATCTCACTTCCGGACCCATGACCCGATCCTACGAGTTCCGACACAGTCATCCTACCTCTACCGTGCCCATGTGGCGGACGTCCTCGACCTCTTGTACTCATTCTTCTAGTTCGCGTTTATCTGATTTAAAAGTTTTATGAGTCATTAGTTGTTTCCACTAATTATCCTCGAACAGTCTTATGAAACAGAGTTTAAAAGTGATTCTTTTGAATTTGAACCTATCTACAGTTTTCAGTCTTCCTATTATAGGAATCATGTACACACAACGTTCATACAAGTAACATTCATTACCTAAGGATATTTTCGTCATTTTGCTACCCAGGGGTATTTTCGTAATTTTACCTACAGGGGTATTTTTGTAATTTTCCAAAATAAGGTTCTGGGTGATTTGGCAAAATAAGGGTATTTTGGTAATTTTCCAACTCGGGGGTATTTTGGTAATTTTGCAAATCTGGGGGTATGTCGGTAATTTTACAAATCTGGGGTTATTTTGGTAATTTATAAAATCTTGGGTTATTTGATCATTTTGCAAATCAGGGGTGTTTTGGTCATTTACAACTCAAGGGTAATTTGGTAATGTTACAATTCAAGGATATTTTGTTGTTGTTATTTTTGTTTTCTATGGAAAGATTCTGTTGACTTTGTAAATCGGGGTATATTCGCAAATCATAGGTAATTTTTTTCCAAAATATGGATATTCTAATAATTTTGTGAGAAAAACAGGTGGCTGGTCCCTTTCGGGTTTTAATTATAAGTTTTGGCCTGTCAACACGTACTCGTAACTAGGGTGAATAGTCACTATGCACCAGGTAGGATTCTAGTGGAAAGGAGGTGAGTCACTGGGACTGCTTAAGTACCAAGCTTTCCCTGAATCCACTCCTAGACATGCATATGCCTATTGCCACACCCTGCCATGGCTAAAGTGAACAATCACTATGCACCAGGTGAGATTCCTGCGAAAAGGAGGTGGGTCACTCGGACTGCTTAAATACCAAGCTCTTCCGGATCTACTCCTAGACATGCATATGCTTGGTACCACACTTTAGTCTTATGAATTGTTTACAGGTTTTGTCTAATGAAGTTAAGTCTTATGGATTTTTAAGAGTTTGTTTGTCTAAGCCTAGAGTCCATCAAGTTCTAACCTAAATAGTCTACGTCCCATAAGCCCATTAAGCCCGCATTTTTATCACATAATGGTTTAGAGTACTTACCTGGCGAACTTGGCCGGAGATGCAGGTGCCATGCTGAACTAATAAACCTTTGCTAATAAAAATCCATGTTTTAAAAACCCATTTTTAGAAAATCTTTTTGGCCCAAAATCCCAAAGTCGAGTTTTGAACTGGGCTCTGATACCAATTTATAACACCCCAAACCCGGCCCAAACACTACCACCGGATCTGGTTTGTCACTAAGAAAATTTTTAGTAAAACAAATCGTGTTGACAAAAAGCCCAAATAAGAATTACATAAAATGTGCCTTAATAAGCAAAAGCCCAAAACTAGATTACATGTCCTTGAAAAAAAAATTAAAACAAGAATAAATGATAAAGGCCCATAATAAAACTAAAATGTAAACTAATGGCCCCTGGCCATATTACAACGTAGTTTAAATCCTTCATATAAAATACTTAAAAAAAAACTAATATGTGGAACATGTCGTCGGATCCACCTTCTTTTGCATGACCACCTTGCACTTCACTCCGGCCCGATCCGATGCACTAATCGTCACCTGAAAGGTTAGTTCAAAGGGGGTGAGTCATGAGACTCGGTGTGCAACCCTCATGCACCACTAGATTTGGGCCTCATAAAACATAACAACAATTTCATTTACATGGATAACAAGTAATATGCAAAGCCCAACCCATTTGCCTAGGTTTCCATCCGCTACACGCCCCCGTACCAACCAACACACCATTGGGGATTTCTACAATCAACCCACACCGCTACTCTTCAAGATGGCAGTCGTGCTGCTCATCAACATGTATTGGCCGAAGCCCTTATAACATATAATGGCGAAGCCCAGTATAACGATTCTGACATTAGCCGCTACAATAATTCACGGTAAAAGCATTACTCATATACATGTACATATAACTTCCTCCTTTCATCACCCAACCCATGCAACATGCACAATAATTTAAAACATGTACAATAGTTTACTTGTAACATATAGTCGATTATTTATTAACTTGGGGTTAAATCGTTTAAATCCGAGATTTCGACTTTTAATGTAACATATAAATCTTATGAACACATATACATATATATTTATTATTAATCGATCTAGACGGTGGGAAGTATTACACACGATTCAAGATTAAGGCTTTTGCTATGTCTACGCTACTATCACTTGAAACAACTACTATTGGCCCACGATCTGACTTCGATTTCGGCCCACACCCCGTTGGCCAATCTCGCACTACTGAAATAGGTCGCTTCTTGAGTTTGGGCGACAGTTTTACAAATCCAACCTTCTCTGCTTGATTGTTAGTTGAGTCCATAACAATCCCTTAATCACTAAACCAAATAAACGATGAGATCTAACTCATTAGTTAAATGTAACCCTTAAAACAAACACTTACCTAGTTAGCCGAATCCCGAATATCTTTGAGAAATTGTCACCACCAACCTTCCTACATTCAGCCATCAACCAAATATCAAACCAATCGTTACACACATTCAACCTAACCCCACATAGTATTCAGCCAAAGCACAGAAAATCATGAAAGGCCATTCAGCCACACTTACCACTTCTTACCTTCGAATTTTACACCAAATCGGCTTTGATGGGACAGATTCAGCTTCTAGGGTAAAGAGTATAATTGACAAGGCCTTGGAAACAATGATTTAGATTAGGAGTTTGATAAAAATAAAGGAATCACAGAAAAGGAGAAATCCTGAAACTCACTCGATTACTAAGGAGTATACGGCTTACAGTGCACCTTTGAAAACCAAGATCTCCCTTGTAGATTTGGCTATAGAGAAAGAAGATAGGCACTAAGAGCATTCAGCTTTCAGAAGGGATCTAGGAGAAAAGAGAAGAGCTAGAGAGTTTTCGGTTTTGACAAGAAATAGAGGTACATAATAGAAAGAATTTTTGGTTGAGGAGAATAGATGAGAAAGTGAGAAAAACCAAATGAAAAAGATGATATCTGGCCTCCCAATTTCGGCATATCATACCCATACACAGAGTTGGAGTTTCTGCCAACTCTTTCCCTCTTGATAGCCTTCATCTCACCTAATAACCTCAATCCTTATCTTACCCTTTTGAAGAGCCCTCACTAAAGCCAACTCCTCCCTCATTGTTTATCATCTTTTATCACTTAAATAAAAGAAATAAAGCTCCTAATTTAGTAGCCTACATGCCGTCCACCCCCTTCCCATTTAAGTGCCAAATTTGACCCATTTCCTAAGGCCCAATCGGCCACAGAAGGGCCCAAACTTCTCTCCCCTTATGACGCCACCTTTTGCCCACTTAAAACACCTCAATTCTTTGGGCCACAAGCCCAGCTTGTCACTTAATTAACTATCTTCTTAAATTATAAGCTAACACCATTTATTAGCCACCTAACCTAAATTTTTAAAGCCCAATATTTCACTTTAAATTATCCAGAGCACTAACTTTAACCCTAATCCAAATATTTAATCAAAAAGTCAGCCCAACCTTTAAAATCTTAATTTAACATATTAGACTATCATATAAATGTGTAGGCCCACTTTAAGGATGTTACAGTTTCAGAGAACCAATCGGCAAAGTCAAAATTACAGAATTAGATGATAGATCGTGGGCCCAAGCACATTGATATGTTCTTTTTTCATCACGATTCAATGAAATCATTATGCAAGTAAATTTTAGAATTTGATAAATATTCATCAATTATAATTTTCTATCTTCTAACAAAGTAAACCTTTTTTTTAACATAGTGAGTACAAACAAATATTGAGAGCTCGTTCACAGTCCCGAAGATTACAATAACGAGAAATTAATAAGTTGTTCACAGAATCATTTCATGAATGGTTAAGCCAAACGGAACAAGTAATAATGTTTTCTCATAACATTTATAAGTACTCAATTTACTTTCGATTCAATAGGTTTGGAGCCGGAATGAAGTAAATGACGAAGTTAAATGGCTTTCACAAGGTCCAAATAGAATAGTGAAAAGAAATAGTGCCTTCCTCATCAATGGATTCAGATTTCATACAAAGTATCGCGAGATATTGAGGAGAACCCAAAATTGTGGAATTTTTGTTAATTCTTCAATTACAAGTTATGCTAGTGCTAGGGACAATAATCCTATCGGGGGGAATATGGAGAATTACGGACTTCTTACTGACATAATTGAGTTGGATTATTATGGCAGATGGAAAGTTGTCTTATTTCGAGGAGATTGGGCTGATGTGAATACGGCTCGCGGGATTAAAAACGATCAATATGGTTTGACAATGGTGAATTTTTCTCGATTAATTCACAGTGGAGAAAAATTGATGGACGAGTCGTATGTATTTTCTTCTCAAGTGAAACAAGTTTTTTACTCAAAAGATCCAACTGATGAGGGTTGGTAAGTTGTACTCCGGAACACCCCTAGAGACTTGTTTGACATGGGCAATGGAATTGAAGATGACATAGTCAAAAGATCAGAAACTTTGCCTTTTCTAGAACAAAACTTAAATGAAAATATTCCTAGTACTAGTCAAAAATTTCAATGGGTTCGTTAGCATGTGGATGAAGATATTTACGAAATATGATGTAGTAAGATTTTACGATTTTTTATTTATATGTAATATTATAATTTTAATATTGGTCATGTTATATAATTTAACTATTTTAAATGCACTATTAATGTTGTTATTTGTTACTAAAATTTTGAACTATTTTATCTGTATTGCAGGAAAAATGCCTAGAAGATGATTACGAGAGTTAAGTGTTGTCCACAATACTCCAAATTCAGAAGAAGCAAATAGGGAACAACAAACAGCTGTTGGATCTTCTAGTGTGCCGGACATAGATGACGAGCCCGCAGAATTTCAAAGTAATGTTAAGTTTATTTTACATGCATGTTGAATTTTTTTATTGATTCATTTTTCAATTTTAATATAATAATAATATATCATTTTTCAGCTGAAGGTGGTGGGACGCGAAGAGGTCGGGGACGTACACTGCTTAAAGATTTATACTACCTAAATCCTATCGAGCGTGTTAAAGTAAGGAGAAACAGTCATGGCCAGCTTGTTGGATCTGAAGCTCGACTGTTAGCAGGCTATTTGGGCATTATAGCATGAAACGCCAATATGTTGCCCATTAACTATGAATCATGGCATCACATGCCTGATACCAACAAAGATCGGGCTCTCGATAATATTAAGGTAACAAAATGTGAATGTAATTTATAATACTTTGCTTTAACTTTCATTTATATTTACTTTTTAAACTTATGTTTTTCCAGGAGAGATTTGCTTTAAAGGTCTCCGATGACTATATCAAGAAGACATTGGGTAAAAAATGGAGAGACCATAAAAGCACGCTAAAAAAACAATATTTAAGGTAAGACATAAGCCTCGACGAAAAATTAAGAAATGTCCCGCCGGGAATGTTGAGGTACCAATAGGAAGATCAAGTTAGATTCTGGAATTTAAAGAAAGGAGAGGTATTACGTTCTTCTAAAGTCTTATAAATTTTTCGGTTATGTCAAATACGTATTTACTATATACGTAATACAAATTTCATTATGTAGGACCGTGAGCGAGTTGGAACAAGCAGTAGACAGAAACAAAAATTCATGCACACGACAGGGTCTAGAAGTTTTGCTTGTGTAGCTGAGGCCGAGGTATTATAATTTATTAATTCTATCAAATATTAATGACTTTATACTATTAAATTATATTTTTACTGCTACAATGTAGGAATCCTCGTCTGGTCAAAAAGTTGGACGCCTTTAGCTTTTTGACATTACGCATAGGAAGAAGGATGGATCTCCGATGACATCGGAAGCTGCTGAAATTTTGGTGTATTTACTTAATAAAATTTGGTTTATTATAAATATTTATAATGTTTAATTATAATATTTTAATTCATCATTAGTAGTTTTAAATTTATAATGTTAAGTTATGTTGCATTCCTTCTTATTATATATTTCGTTTCTAACTCTTTCATTGATTTATTAGGATAAACTAAAAGAGAAGAAGACAGAGTATGAAACTACTGCTTCGACTGATAGTTCTGTTAATCTTGAGGATATTGATAACAGAATTATTACTGATGTTTTGGGTCCTGAAAGGTACTACTGCTTCAACTGATAGTTATGTTAATCTTAAGCATATTTATAACAGAATTATCACTAATGTTTTGGGTCTTGAAAGCTATGGTCAGGTTCGATTTCAAGGATCTGGTGTTACCCCGACCCAATATTTTGGATCTGGCTCCTAGTAATCCATGCCTTCCGGGAGTCAATCTCGTGCTGAAGTTCAGAGGCTAAAAGACCAGATAGCTCAGATGCAAGCGAGCACGGTTGAGAAAATTGCTGATGTTCAAAGAAAATATGAAGAACTCTAGCAACAGCTTAGAGTGGATGCTGAAGTGGCAACAGCGAGGGAGGCAGCGATAGCTGTGAGGGAGGCAGAGGCAGCATCGATGCTAGTAGAGCGTAACGAAGTAATCGATGAGCTCCACTCTGACTTGACATATGATACAGATGTTTAATGATGCAGAAGCCGCCATATTAGACATTTAGTTTCTCGTTGTAAGATTATTTTTAATATTATTACATTTAACATTATTGTAAGAATATTTTCAGTTATAATTCATTTAATTTATTGAATTTCAAGTATCATTTAGAATTAATGCATTTGGTGTGATTATTATGCTACATTTGTTATATTAGCTGTTATTGGTTGGTTTATATGCTATATTTCCTGTTATTGGTTGGTTTTAGTGTAGGAGGGGTATGATATTGGACAAATTGTACATTGCAAATCTGTACAAATTAGTGGCGTTTATGAAAAAAGCGCAGCTAAAAGTCATGACATTTAGCGGCGTTTGTGGGGAAAGCACTGCTAAAAGTCATGAACTTTAGCGGTGTTTGTGGGGAAAGCGCCGCGAAAAGTCATGACCTATTGCGGCGTTTGTGGGGAAAGCGCCGCGAAAAGTCATGACCTATTGCGGCATTTGTGGGTAAAGCGCCGCTAAAAGTCATGACCTTTAGCTGTGTTTGTGGGGAAAGCGCCGCTAAAAGTCATGACCTTTAGCGGCGTTTGTAGGGAAAGCACCACTAAAAGTCATGACCTTTAGTGGCATTTTTTTCGTATAAACGCCGCTAAAGTTTGCGGCGTTTGATTTAGCGGCGTTTTTTGCGGCGCTTCTAAAAGCACCGCAAATACTATTAGTGGCGCTTATAAACGCCACTAAAAGTCTGTTTTGCTGTAGTGCATAAACGTTATAAATCCCAAATTTAAACAAAATTCCTTAAAGGCCATAATTATATAAAATCATTTCCCAAATATAATCAAACCATAAATAAAAATAAAAAAACCATATAAGTCAAGAACCGTGGTCACCACTGAGTCCTCTGCCGCACCGACCCATTTACTACTGGGGATTACCTGAACAAATTAAACAGAAAAGAGTGAGTTTTTGCAAACTCCATGTGTAATCCCTACAGAAAACATGCACACAGTATAGTATCAAAAAATAGACATAAATTCACAACTCGAGTCTAAGCCCATAACAGAAACAATGTGGACCTTAGCCTACTCAGATACGGAATCAGATATAATCTAGGGCCTTAGCCCATTTTAGACATATTATGCAGATCAGAACAGAATAGCAGAGTCCTACCCACCAGCCTCTACACACCAACTCCGTCCAACCCCACACACCATGTGAGGACAAAATCAACCCACCCATCCCTACAAACCATGCTGTACTGAATGCGGCACATACTCAGAAATTTACAGCTGAGCTGCCAGATATCAGGCTTAAGAGCCTTTCAGACACTCCCTCTAGTAAATCATCGACCCACCCCGATGCAATGCAACATACATAAAATGTCATGCTATTATGCAAATACAGTTCATACACTCAAATATCAAAATTTATGCTCAGTACAGAAATAAGAAAGTCAAGTCACATAATTAGGGTCTAGTGAAAGCTTACCGACCCTACAATAGGTTCACAGTCGATTAGGGCAACCTATGCAACCTTGTAGAAATTTTCAAAAAAATAGGCTCACACGCCCATGTGGCCTGCCCGTGTGGGCCCACACGACCTAAATTGGCCATCCACACAGCCTGGCCTAAAATCCTACACGCCCGTGTGGTTTACCCATATGGGCCCACATGCCCTAATTGGTCAAGCTCGTGTGTCACACACGGCTTTTCCCAGCCGTCACACGGTCGTGTTACTAGCGCACAGCCTAGTTCATCAATCACACGGCTGTTCGGTGACTTACAGTCGACAGTGAGGTTTTTGGCTTTCGTTGAAACCTCGTTCTCTGCGTTTCTGGGTACACACCTGTATCGATTGAAGCTAAAACCACACCCAAGACGATCAACACCTAAAAATTGATCATCAAACTCTAATATTAGTCTTAATTCATGATTTTTATGAAACCACAAAGCTGACAATACTTCCAATTCATTTTTTCAACACCTAGCTCGAAGCCCCAAATGAACAAGATTAAAATTCTGAAAAAGGACACAGTTCCAAACAATTCCTTACCGTCGAACAAAAGATGTAAACCTCCAATCAATAACTTAAAATCGAAACTATAACGCACTTAAATTACTCACCAACTAACGACAGAACGGCGCAATGAATTTCAAAAGACCCCAGTCGGGTGAATGGAGTAAAGAGAACAATAATCGAAAATGAAAAAGAAACAGAGAGGAAAGGGGAAAAGCATCAGAATGATGGAGAGGAGAGGAAACTGAATTTTGGCAAAAATAATTCAAGAGAGTTTGAAACCAAAAAGGTAGGAGAAAGAAAATAAAAAATAAAATATATTCAATTTTTTTCTTTATCAGAAAACCCCTCAATATTCTCTACACTATCCCCTTAATCTCAACTACTATAGTAGTTCAGTCTCATGTAAACTCTTACTGACGCCAGAAGAAGAAAAAAACTTAATCCTTTACGCCACGCAAGGATTCGAACACAGGACCTCCAGCATTTTTACCACACTACTTAACCACCAGACCAGTAGGCCCATTCTGTTAATTACTTACACACTTTTACAAATAAGTCTACTAACTAAAGATAGGGCTTTATTCTTAAAAATACCAAAATTTGCCCAAGTCAAGGCTTGAACCCAAGACTTTTCAGACACTCTCAAAACACTTAACCACTAAAGTAGATAGATATCTGTTTCAATTTTACAAAAGCCAAAATTAAAGAAAAATCGGGGCCTTACACTGCCCCACGGGCATGTGTTCCGGTCGTGTGTCCCCTGCACCTTAATTTTGAGAAATAGAATGCTCATAATTGAGCAAACGAGTAGAGACACGGGCTTGTGTCTCGGTAGTGTGAGGGACACGGCCTCAGGCACGGGTGTGTGTCCTAGGCGTGTGAAGTTTGCACCTATTTTATGAAAAAAATCACAAAAATTAAATCGACCACACGGCCTAGCACACGGGCTTGTAATTTGGCCATGTGACTTCAATTTGTTCATGAGTTAAATAAAGAGTTACACGGGGTTGGGACACAGGCGTTTGTGACCACACGGCCTTCCCACACTGGCGTGTGACCCTGTTTAGTGGAAAATTTTCTAAATGTTGTAAAAATTTCTAAAGTTCTTGGTTTAGTCCCGAACCACTTCCAAAGCATGCTTTGGGCCTCGTAGGCTTGTATTAGAGACTTTATGATTGAATATGAATAGTTTTAATTTGGACACAAAATTTATGACTCAGAATTGTGTAAATGCATGTGTTGTAAGTCTGGTAATGCCTCGTACCCTGTTTCAACATTGAATACGGGTAAGGGGTGTTACAAAGGGGTTATGGATGCACAGCAAAAATGTCGCAGGTGGAATTTGTTATGGTTGTGGGTATATAGTAGGACCATCACAGATAGGATCTACTACGGCTATGGGAAAATGGTATAGACAAACTGCCAGTACTTCTTCCATTTATAACTTTCTATGTGTACGGTTTAACGGTATAAGGCATACTATACGTACAGTCACAAATACAATACAACAGACATCTGAGTTGTTCACAATTCATGCAAGTATATATAATTAACATATGAATTCAATTCATCAAATCATAGATTCTAACATAACTCATAATATCAGGGACTTGATTGAATAAAATTAAACATTAAAAAATAGTTCAGGGATCAATTAGAGACTAAACTGGGCAAATAAAAAGTTTATGAGAAAAACTATAAAATCTGAGAAATAGGGGCACATGACTGTGTGGCCAGGCCGTGTGAGATGCCTCAAGTCATGTGGCCAAGTCGTGTAACAAATTGAGGCCATTGGTTTACGAACTACACTAGGGTTTCCAAGGCACATGGCTGCATGGTCCACCCTTGTGGAAAATTGTGTGGAAGGGTTATGCCTGTGTGAAAAGCGAACTATCTTAGGGTTTACAGGGGGACATGGTCATGTGGTCCACACATCTGTGTGGCCCTATCCTAGGCATGGTTTGCCCAATTTACTCATAAAAGAACACACACCTTTCACCAGGATCTCAAACGTTGTTCCTAGTGTCTAGATCTGATCCCAGATACCTGGAATAGGTCCTTCAAACAAGATTTACACAAGAATTAATAATAGTTTCTAATATTTATAAAAAAAAATATCAAGATTTTCAGGAAAATTTACAAAATATTCATATTCGAGTTCAAAGATTAATAAGAATGATGTTATTCCAGGATTTATAGTTTCTACTAATTTGAAACTTGAATACTTATCGATCTTTGATTAGATTTCAAGGGTTATCATTGATAAATTCAACAACAGGTAGGAAAATGTTTTAATATAGATTGATTTCGATTTGGGGTAAGCAAAGAAATAACTTTCAACAATAAAATAATGTGAAAGAAAAGGGTGAGAAAGAAAAGATGATGATATATAGAGAATAAATGAATAAATTCTAATTGGAATGAAAAAAGTAAACCTAAATCCTAATGTAATTAGGAAAGGGATTAAATAGGCAGGTTTCCAAACTTTAAGGGGCTACAGGGTAATTTACCCTTTTTGCTGAAAATGAAAAAAAATGGAAACGATGAATGAGTTTGGCATGATTTGAACCTAAGAACAATGGGAAAATGAAAGGCCTTACCACTTGGGGTTGCTACCTATTCTAGGCTTATTACTACCACTTGTAATATATATACTAGATTGAGTTTGTTCCTTAGTTGCTTGAAAAAAAATAGAAGAAAAATGGGAAAATGCGGTTTGAACCTTGGTTCTCTAAGGAGTATTCTAAGCACTTAACCATTAACACTAAGGCTTATTTCTTGGTGATTTTATTAATTCTAACCCTATATTAGTTGGGTGTTACACATCACAAAGACAAATGACTCGTGGCCATGTTTACATTTCATCTACATGTAATTCCAATGAGGATATCATTTACCCATTTCTTGGGCTATGAATTCCACTATTGTGAATGATGCTACATATTGCAAAAGTTGTATACCCAACGCACTAGCTTTCAATTCCTTATCTATTTGAACTTGGGCTTTTACTTACATGAAAGTATACAAGTCACACATACATAGTTCATCATCAACTCAAGACTAAGGTATTTCACAATATAAATGTTACAAGTAAATAAATCTATTCTACTTGGGTCATGTCTAATGTACTATCAGTCACATCTATGTCTCTATCTTCGGGGAGTCATCTGCTTCGATGCTCAAGACAAATCATCTCCCCAATTGGCCTTGATAGACAACATATTAGTCTTTCAATCGATTTGCTCATTTTCAATTAGACTAAGGACATGTTTAGGTTCATCTACTAATATAAGTTGTCTTTTCCTATTACTCACCAACCATGTAATACCGCTTAGTATTAGTTAAACATTAGATAACCAATGAGCTAATATATGCTTCCATTTTTCTTTGCATGCGAAAACCATTTAGGACAATATGCAAAACGTATTAATGTAATTTATGGATAATTTTATTAAACCAATCTATTCGAAAAATTACAAGTGTACATAAAAGAAATACTACACTTAGTGGACTAAATCCAACAGGGTCATTTTAAAGCAATCTTATAAAGTATTCTGAATCTGAGGAAAAACAATGAAAGATATTTTAAGATCATGGATTAAGCTATTCACATAATGGTTGGAATATTCTGTAACAGCCCATTTTCGGTAAAATCAGAATAGTGGTTTCGGGACCATAAATCCGATTCCCAAAAAGAAATTTATTTTAATATTATTTTATGATCTACATTATGATAATAATGTCGTATGAAAATTTCATAAATAAAATTTACCTATTATATATTTAATTTGATAAAGGACCAAATTGCACAAAGTGCAAAAGTTTAGTTCTAATAGCTAAAGGGATTAAGTAGCTATGGAATTTAAAATTTGAGGTCTTTAAATGGTAAATAGGCCATTAAAAATGCTTAGTTGTTAAGAATGATGATTCATCCATCGAAAATAAAATAAAGAAAAGGATGAAATTGAAAAGTGAAAAAAATAAAGATGATAAATGATAAAAAATGAAAATATCATCAATTTATTATCTTCTTCCCCAAAAATACATGGAAACCCTAGGAAAAGAAAGCAAGCTTTCTTGGCTTAATTGGGTAAGTGATCTTGTCCTGTATTTAGTAATTTTTATATTTTTGAGATCAGAATAGTTTAATTTATTTATTTTAGGGATTAATTTGTAAATATATCAAAGTATAGAAATTTTTCCATGGATGTAAATGCTGAGATTTTAAAATTTATGGTAGAAAATGAAAGGTTTTTGATAGATAAACAACTTTTGTAAAGTAAATTTTTATGAAGTTATGATTTTAGGACAAATTGTAAAGTTGTAAAATTTGGCTAGCCTTGGAATAAGGATTAAATTGCATGAATTTCATTTTCCGAGCCTAGGGACGAAATCGTCATTAATTAGAAGTTTAGGGGAAAAATGATAATTTTTCCTAATATGTGAATTGGACTGAATTGAGTATCAATTATGTTAAATTGATGTTAACTTTACTCGTATAAATCCAGATAGACTAAATTCGAAGTTAGAGCGAGGAAAAGAGAATGTGTTGAATTAGAAGATCTTACGTACACGAACATTTATTGAGGTAAGTTTGTGTAACTAAATTGTGTTTATTTTTATGATTGAATTGAGTGTGGTATGTATTTATGTGAATTATAAAAATGTTATAAATGTATGAAATATTCACATGTCCGATAATGTCTGAAAAATTTTAAGTTCCGTTTGAATAATAAAATTCGATGGATACATGATTTCCCATATTGAATGTGTCCTACATATGTTACGGACAGAATATAGCTCGGACTAGCAATCCTATTATAAGCCCTCTTGAGCATCCTATTATATAGTTCTTGTGAGCATCCTGATTGGTAGTGATCTTGCATGTGTTGCGCACTACCGCATCTATTTGTGAGCGTCCTGTTACACGATTCGATCGGTTGTGATCCAGTAATTATTGCGGACATAAACACAACTCTTCGTGAGTGTCCTGATATAGGCTCTTATGAGCTTCCTGACATAGCTCGCTTGAACTCCCTGTTATGCTATCTGAAGCTCCCTGAAAATAACTTTTCGGAGTTACCTATTAAGCTCAATGAGCTTCCTATTCTAAACTCTTATGAGTTTCCTTTTTAGCCTGGATAAGCCCCATGTTACATGGCTCATATGAGCATCCTGATATATAGCTCAAGAGTGTGCTTCCTGATTATGTGCCCTTATGGGTATCCCTGAACATGAGTTGACAGATTTCTGATTTGTACACTTCGAGTGTACCACCTCTATATCCACGATATTTCAAATAAATTCAACGGGAAAAATCCTGACATGAGAAAATATGAACATGAAATGAATTAATACACGTATCTTCCTGAAATACATGAAAATGATGATACATGATATATGGAAGTATGAGATAATGATATACGAACATGGAAATTTTTTTATGAAGATATTTATCTATGATTATATATTTGTACATCTCGAATACAAGTATACTTTCTGTGTTTTCATTGATATTTTAAATAGTTCAACTGGTAAAATTTTGATATGAAACAATCTGAATTGTGACAAAATATTATGGGTACATACTTGAATTACATGTACATGAATTATACGATATTTGAATACTTGATGTGGAAAGTATGAGCATATGGAAAAAGGATTATTATTATTAAGCTCATACAAGTTTATTGATATTCATATGAAATTTATGTATGACTAACATGCTTTGCTACATGAACATATGATGAGAGAAGTATTTGAACATATAAATGATATCACTTAATATATTGAAGCATCGTATGCTTGATACACAAATGTGGAACATGCTTAATGACTTTGTTCATTTATAATCTGGTATATGTTTGAAATACATGAAACTTATATTACAAAACATGTTGAAAAGTGAGATGGACGGTACATGTATATAAAATTTGCCTGCTGATTATGTAAATTTGTGATTATGAAATATTATATGGATTACAGTGATTAACATGTTGATAAGGACATGTGTTTAGGCATTTTGGTCAACAGGACTTGGAAATGAAATGTATGTTTACCTTATGTTTATAAAATAGTGGTAAGTTAATTTTCCGGTTATACAAACTTACTAAGCTTAAAAGCTTACTCTATTTTTAATTTCCCTATTTTAAAGGAATTCGAAAGCTCGTTGGGTTGGAAGTTTGGTGGAGATATTTCACACTATCCATCGACCCATTCTGTGCAAATGGTAAAATTAATTTTGGTTATAATGGCATGTATAGGTTAATTTGGTCAATGTTGGCATGATAATGCTTTGGTTCTAACTAGCCATTGGAATGGCTAGTATTAAATGTATTTTGATGAAATTATATAAGGCCTTATTATGTTTGATGTGTTTGAAATGGTTATGTGATAAAAAGCATATAAACCTAATTATAAATGGCTTTAAGTAAGCATAAATGAGAAAATATACTTATATGTATATATATGTGTATTTGATAAGTTTAAACACTTGAACATAGGTAATGATAAGTCATGCATAAGACTCGGTTTTGGCTTGATTTAAAAGTTTTGTATTGACTTGGGAATGTATTAAAATGTCAATGTAAGTGGAAGACATATTTGGGTGAGAAATAAGGCTTATTGTAACATCCTGATAATTAGGGGTTATGCATCTTTAATTAATTGAATGTTATTGCATGCCTAATTATGATTGAGTGTGTTTTGGAAGTTCATTTTTGAACTTCATTATGTAAGTGAATGCTTAGTGAAACTTTTAATTTTAATAATTAAGATGGAGCTAAGAAAGATAGGCTTTAAGAAATAATGACAAGGGTTTTAAGCATAAGATGAGTAATTAGCAAAGTGGTAAGGCGCTTGGATGAGTGCTTGAGGGAGAGGTTCAAATCCCTAGCTAGCAAATGGGAGGATTTTATTTTGTTTCCTTCCCTATAGTGTCGGTCAAGACTCTTCTAGAATGGATGAGCATCTTTTAATTTTGGTTAATTGACCATATGAAAAGGTAAGCTAGAAGATATAGCATGGAATCATGAAAGGATGGTAAGATGGGGGGGACAAAAGGCTTGAAGTAAGGGCAATGTTTTGGAAGCTTTTTCATGGTCATTTGACCATGAACCTAGTCGGTTTTAGGGGCTAAAGGGGATGGTTTATTGTGATAGCAATCAAAGGGTTGATGGGGAAAAAATGTGGAGGAAAAAGGGGGATTATGTTGGCATTCTAGTTGGCCAAATTTGACTTTGAGTTAGGGGGTGATAGTTGGCCAAAAACTCTAGCATTTTGTACATCTTTTCTCGTTTTTCCAAAAGCTCTCCTCCTAGCCGAATTTTGCTAATGACATTAGGTAAAAGTTTTACTTTGTTTTGGCTTTTATTTTGACCATTTTGATTAAAATACCTTTTCTCTCAAATTCTTGTCTTCTTTAGTCAAAAGCATCAAAAGTTTGGAAAAACATTTCTTCTTTTCTTTTTCCCTCATTGCCGAAAGTACCAAAGTTCAAAGAACTATTCTTCTTCAATTTTTCCCTCTTGGCCGAATGCAAATAGGTCCCTAAACCTATCTCTTTTCTTTTGGAAGCATCTTCATCATCATCTTTTCTTCTTCTTCTCTTTCTCTCTTCTTTCATTTTTCATTTTCTTTCTTCCTTCTCTCAACCGAAACTACCTTCTACTAAAACCAAAATCAACATTATTTTCATCCCTTTTGTCAACCGAATCATCTTCTATTTCGATTTCCTTTCTTCTTTTCTTTTATTGAAAACCGAAACCATTTTAGCCATAAATCACTATCTTTTTCTCTTTTCTTTTTGTGCAAACCGAAATCACCAAATCTATTTTTTTTTATTCTCTTCTTTTTGTTCAAAGCCGAATCTTCAAGTGATCAAGTAAGGTTTTTGTTAATTGTTTTCATTATATCTTTTTACTATAGTCGATTTAGAAACATAAATCTCTTATTTTTCTCTCCTAGGCCGAATCCTTTGAAGGGATTTTTAAGGATCGTTTTGGAAACCAACATTTTAAGAGAAACCTTTTGAAATCATCCAAGGTAAGAATATCACTTTCGGTTATATTAATCCTTTTAGATAGTTTATTAACTAACTTTATTTTAGGGGTGATTTTGAGACTAACAAGATAGGTACGAAAAGAGCAGTACGGAGTGTTTGGAAGAGAGGAGGCCTTTGTTTACCATCGAACTTCAAGCGAAGGGTCAGACGGCGATAAGAGATTTTCCACTGGGTTGTGGACCCTCTGCTAACGAAGATCGATTATTTGAAGTAGTGCGTACAACCGAACCACCTTTCGTTGGTGGGTTATCAGTGGGTTTTGATCCATCTAGCGGAGAAAAACCACAAATAACGGTTGTTCGAGAATCCGAGGGTAAGGATGTAGATCTCTCATCAATAGTATAATTTTATTAGTAATGGTGTATACTAATCTAGTGTGATAATTAATTAGGTGTTGACGAGCGGAAGGTATCGTTCTCACAGTCATAAGGTGTGTAACCTTACAATAAAATCTCATAGATCTATTTTTAAATGTGATTACATGACAATGTGTTTGAAAATGATTGTGGATACCATTCATTGGTATACAATATTCAGGTATGTTTACCCCAATATTTCGTTAATTTTGCTATATGCATAAATGTGAAATAAGTATGACTATATTATGATTTTGGGGTAAATGGCATGAAAAATGAATAATATGTAAGTGCATGGGCATATGGGTGAATTTGAAAAAGGGGAAGTATTCTGGTGGTTTTACCACAATATCCGGTGACTTCGGTCACATATGTGAATCTGGTGACTTCGGTCACATATTAATAATCCGGTGACTTCGGTCACAATTTTGTCTGGTGGCCTTGCCACAAAATTATAAGGGCGATGTGCATGTTGACTGCAGCAACTGCCTTCGATGGTGTGTAGCGGATGGAGGGTCGATTTAGTAATCCTCACGGTGTGTTTGGTTGGTATGGGTGGTGTGTAGCGGATGGATATTTAGGTGGGCCGGGTTTGCATTTCATTATATGTTATATCCATGTGATTTTTTTAAAAATGATTATTATTTGATCTGTTATGAAAATGGGCTTATGGCTAATCATGACTTAAATGGGCCTATGATTATATATGTTATAAATGGGCTTGAAAGGCTATGATCAAATGGGCTTTTTAATGTATGTGTTACACATTGAGTTTATAACTCACCCTTTTGTGGGATAACTTTTGGATGATTCGTAGAGCGATGGATCGAATTGAGAAGGATTTCGAGGTGGCCAATGCATTTACAAAGTATTTTGGAAATTTTCCTACTTAAACTTATTAAGTTAATTTTACTACTTAGACTTTATAATGGGTTTTGCTATTTTTATGTAATAAGGCCACTATGAACTGCTTTTAAATTTTTGTGTTTGGATTTATTTTATTTTGCCATAAACAATTATTAATTAAATAACTAAATGGATTTTGATAAATAATTTAAACTGCTTTTGAAAACAAAATATATTTCCACAATATTAATAAATTTTTCATTAAATTTGGTCTTCTGTTAACTTATTATTTCTTTTAAAAATAATGTTTTATGAAGATGAGAATTTACTTTACAATTAAATTTCAACCCGATCTTTAAGTTAATCTGTTTTATTCAAAAAAAAATCATCAAGTTTTTCTTAAATAATTGAGAGTTTGCTAAAGTTTTACTCGAGGAACATATCAAATCCAGTCAGGCTTTTTGGGCCGGGTTTGGGGTGTTTCAATTATAAATGGCTTTATTTTGTCCATACGGGCAGAGATACGGCCGTGTGTCTCAGCCGTGTGTGACACACGGACATGCGGACAAGCATGTGGTTTGGCCATGTGTGCCCTACATCTTAAAAATTAAGAAGTAGAATGCTCAGGTATTATCACACGGGCAGAGACATGGCCGTGTGTCTCAACCGTGTGACACGAGCATGTGTCTTGGCCGTGTGACCCCTGCACTAAATTATTAAAAATTAAATTGTCCACATAGCCTAGCACACGGACGTGTGGCTGGCCGTGTGACCCAAGTTAGAGAGTTACACGGGTAAGGACATGGGCTGGGACATGGCCGTGTGCCTCACATCGAATGCCCACATGGCCTGGCCACACGGGCGTGTGTCCCCTGTACCTAGGAAAATTTTGAAATTTTCGTGAAAAATTCTTTGAGCTTCTGATTTAGTCTCGACTTACTTGTAATGTATATTTTGGGCCTCGATGGCTCTTATAAGGGACTTAATGATTGATTTCTGATATGAATACTGTATAAATGTGAAATGTTTCTTACCTGATTTGTAATCTCTGGTAATGCTCTGTAACCCTGTTCCAACGACAGATTCGGTTTAGGGGTGTTACATATTCTCTCAGTTAAGATGTAAGATTCTATCTTTCATGTTTTCTATTTCACAAGGAAAATAGTCTTTCTAGTTCGAATGCATTTATTGTAGATGGATTCCAAAAATGGAGAAGTTTAAAGATGGTAAAGTTGTGCATTTTTAGCACATATTTTAAAAGATCACACTTCTTCTAATTAAAATGCTGAGAAAGTATCGATGGATCTCATTATTGATTTTCAAATGGTCAAAAAAACTTTAACCGCTTTTTCTTTATGTAAGTTATGGAGAATTGAGTCAATTAAAAGCTTAAATTGATCCAATTAAGTGGTTTGCATTTCAAGGATGTATTTTAGAGGTGATGTTAAAACTAAAACATAACAAAGGTCAAAGAATTTTCTTCAACTACTAAGTTGGATATCATCTTGCCATGATGAAATAACATCTATAGAGAAAGCTTTAGAAAAAAAAATGTTGTATACACTTCACCAAAAATGTAAAAGGAAATTTTGCAAGTCCTTTTTTACTAAAGTAAAAAAATGTTATTCATGCAATTTTGGGTGATTCTAAGTTTTGTATAATAGTTGGCGAACCTCGAGTTCAATCTAAAAGTGAACAACTGTCCAATGTTTGAGATATGTTGATAAAAGTGGCTATATATGAAAGAGTGGGTTTTTTTTTAGATTAGTTCATGTTAAGGACATTGTTACATCTACATTGAAGGATGGATATTTTTTTCACTCCTAATATAATTTGTTTGTCCATAACATTCGAGGACAAGGCTATGATGGTGCTAATAATATAGGAAAAGAGTGGAATAGTGTAACATCCTAGATTAGGGGTTATGCGTTCGTGCGTAATTCATGAGATAGTGGGATCAGTGTGTGTGTTGGATGTGTTCTGAAGAGTTTCAAGAACCCTAAGATGAAAGGAAATATAAGGAAATGTAAGGAAATGTAAAGAAATGAAAGGAAATGAAAGGAAATGTATGGAAATGTATGGAAATGTAAGGAAATGTATGGAAATGTAAGGAAATGTAAGGAAATGTATGGAAAGGTATGGAAATGTATGGAAATGTAAGGAAATGTATGAAAATGTAAGGAAATATATGGAACGATTAGTTAAAAGAGGAAACCAAAGTAGATTAGGAAAGAGAACATTTTTGGAAACCTAAGTAAATTAGGAAAGTGAACATTTTGGAAACCAAGCCAAAATAGGAAACTAAACATTTTGGAAACCAAACCAAAATAGGAAACTAAACATTTTGGAAACCAAGCCAAAATAGGAAACTAAACATTTTGGAAACTTGGAAAATCTGAGTCATGCTGAAAATTTTTGAAAACTTAAAAATGACCCCAGAATGTCGAATTTTAGAGCCCAAAGGGGAACTTAGGGCCAAGTGACTCTAAAGATATAAAGTACATGAAATTTGACCCAATAACGGGTTTGGAAATGTGGCCTGAAGATGCCACATAAGGCCTTAGGAAATGGCCCACATGCAAAAGGTTTTGGGCCTAAGTTCGAGTCATCTAGGAAGCAAATAAAAGAAGTTTTATTTTGCTTCCATAATAAGAAAGTTGGACGACACGTAGCTAAAGCTTTAAGTGTTTTTTTTTAATTTAATTACTTAGAGAGGAAGCAATGGACGGCAATAGGGACTCTTAGGAGAAGAGTTTTATTCCCTTTAGAATTTTGGCTAAATAGGTGGATAAATGAAGAATTATTCTTTAATTAGGAGAATGAGGGAAGAGTGGTGGCCAAGCAAAGGATTCTTGGCCTAGTAAATTCGGCTATAAAAGGAGGGGACTAGGGCCATTCATTATTCATTCTCCCTCTCTTTTCCTCTGCCGAATATTCTTCTTGAGCATCCATTCTTTTTCTTCTTTTTCTTTTAAGCCTCCTAGCCGATTTCCTTCTAAGCCTATTATTCCTCTCTTCTTTCATCTTTGAAACCGAATACATAAGGGAATCATAGCCGATTGTTCATCAAGTCTCTAAGCCGAATCTCTAAAGGTTGAAGTGAAGGTGCAACCGATTCCTTTAAATAAGGGTAAGATCCAGGTTTAGTTTCCATTCTTTTATATTTTAGACTTATCGAAATTTAGGGACTAATTTCGATTATTAATCTTGGTCGAATCATGGAAGGAGAAGTTCTTTTCCCGAAGGTACACCATAGGCCACGTGTTCCCTAGTTATTCGGTGAATTTCGGGATTTAAAATCCACAAGGTAAGCACCTAAAAGTATTCGCCAAGGCTTGTATGATTATCTAGATTAGTTCTTTAATTATTAAAAGCCAAAACTAACCCATATTGAGATTCAAGGTTGGCCGAATATCAAGTGAAGGAAAACCAAGTTTTCGGGATTTGAATAAACACCAAATCGGCATCAAAGGTAAGTCTTTTTACAAATCCTACTAGGATTTGGATATCATAGCCAAATAGAATTTATGCTAAGTAATAAATGATGAATCAAATGTAGGGACTAAGGATCTAAACTTTAGATCTAGCTTTTCGGAATCTCAAGGAATCGTTAAACAAATCAGGTGTGTACCCCACACTAAATCTTGATAGATTTACGGCTTTAATTTTATTACATGTGCTAATATAAAAGTGTAAGAATATGGCTAAGGTATTGTGTGTACCCCACACTAAATCTTGATAGATTTACGGCTTTAATTTTATTACATGTGCTAATATAAAAGTGTAAGAATATGGCTAAGGTATTGTGTGTACTCCACACTAAATCTTGATAGATTTACGGCTTTAATTTTATTACATGTGCTAATATAAAAGTGTAAGAATATGGCTAAGGTATTGTGTGTACCCTACACTAAATCTTGATAGATTTACGGCTTTAATTCATTATATGTGTTAATATGAAAGTGTAAGAATATGGCTAAGGTACCGTGTGTATTCCACACTAATCTTATGATTTATGGTTTAAATATGTTATATATGTTAAAGTGAAAGGGAAAGAAAGTGACCAAAGTACCATATTATGGTACAAAGTGCTAAGGCACGTTTTCCTACTTCTACTAGGATTTCAAAAGATGTTATATTTAACATGTGAACAAAGATGTGAAAGTGTAATAAAATACGTTATGCATGATATTTATTAATTGGGGCATTGGGTCAATTGAAGAAGGGAAGTGAATATGATGACTTGGTCTCACTAAGTGAAGGTGTTGACTTGGTCTCACCAACGTTATATTTGAAAGTGATGACTTGGTCTCACTAAGTGAATGTGATGACTTGGTCTCACTAAGTGAAAGTGGTGACTTTGGTCACATTAAGTGGTAACTTCGTTACATTACGATGGTGGCTATGCCACAATATTATCGATGGGCGATGAGCATGTCGATTGCAATGATCGCCTTCGATGGAGTGTAGCGGATGGAGGGTTGACTTAGTAGTCCCCACTGTGTACAAGTTGGTACGGTGGAGTGTAGCGGATGGTATATAGGTTTGGGTTCGGTTTGCATCATTACCTTGAAATTTTTATATGCATATGTTATGTATGGTGTGCCTATTTCTATTATGTTTAGTGTTGGTTACACACGAGTCTATCGACTCACCCGTTGTGGGAATATGTTTCGTGATGAGCAAGAATGGATCGGACTACAGAACTTGTGGTGGCCATGTTCACTTGAAGTTTAATTTAATTTGAATCTTTATTTTATTTTAAGTAATTGTACAATTTTATTTTGGGTTTCATTTTATGTAATAAGGCCATAAGGCCCAGTTGGACTTTCTTTATTTCCGCTTATTCATGTTGATTGTGTTACAATTTATTTTTAATTAAAGTTAAGAAAAACAAAATTTATTTCTTTCAAAATAATAAACCCTAAAATTGTTTTGTCACCTCACTTAAGTTGGATTTTCAAAATTTATTAAATGGGTTCCAATCTAAGCCCAATCCAAACAACATTTTTCTAAAATTTTACAAATTTTCTCTAAGTATCGAATCTTTTGAAACCGGTTTACTTTAGGAACATACCGGATCCGGTCCATTCTCGTGGGCGGTGTGGGTGTTTCAATTGGTATCGAGCCCGCTTTTAAACTCTCGGCACGTGGGCTAAGGCCCAAAACGTTTTCAAAGCGAGCCAAATGATTTTTCTTTGAAACATAAGCGTGTTTTATGGCATGGCACCTAAGTCTCCGACCATGATCCACCGTGTAAGTACCCTAACTATATGTGTGATTCTATGAACTGCTTAAGGGTAGAAAAGGCATGGAACGTAGAATAGCATGATAGGAACTTGAACCCTAGGATTAGTCTACTCAAACACAAATACATAAGACTTAATACACTAGACAAAACCTGTGATTAAGTCAGCGAGTTAGGGTGTGGTAACTGTTAGCGCATGTCTAGGAGTGGATTTAGTAAGAGCTTGGTATTTAAGCGGTCCTAGTGACTCACCTCCTCTTTACTCGAATCCTACCAGTGCGTAGTAACTGCTCACCCTAACCAAGAGGACTTAGTCACTGCTAAACCCAATAACTAAAACCCGAAAGGGACTAGCCGTATTTTTCGAAACCCTAATTTTAAAATTTCTAAATTACCCTCTTGATTTGAAAAGAATATTTTATAAATTTTCCTGAAATATTTCGATTTACAAATTTACTAAAATACCCCAATAATAAAATTACAAAATGCCCTTGGTTTATAAGATGTCCAACTACTCAATAGTTTTACCAAAATTTCATTATGTTATAAAAGTCCAAAACCCTAATTTACAAACTATCAAAAATACCGTGAATTTTGGAAAATTACAAAATTACCCCAACTTACCAAAATTTTCAAAATGACCTTGATTTCCAAAATTTTGCAACTTCATCGTCTTGGAAAATAAATTTCTCAAAAGAACCCTCAAAGTTTTGCAACTTCGAAATATCCCGATTTATTAAAATTTTACAATTTACCGGTTTGTGGAAAAATTACCAAAATACCCCCAACGCCTAAAAATTTCGAAATACCCTCGGATCTCAAAAAAATTCCAAAATACCCGGAACTTAAAAATACCAAAGATACTTTGTGACAAAATCATCAAGAAACCTTATTTTGACAAATTACGAAAATACCACAGAGGACAAATTACGAAAATACCCCGGGTAGTGGAAAAACAACAACAAATGAAAACTACAACATTTCTCCGAATGAACTAAGGTTCATAATTGTTTGATGGATGTATGAGTGAATGAAAAGATCGTATGCATGTATGAATACGAAAGAACCACTCTAAACTCCTTTTCATAAAATTGTTCGCGGTTAAACAAAGGAACAAAGTACTAATGCATAAAACTCTTTAATCGATTAAATCGTGGCGTTAGAAATGAGTTCTCGAACGTGAACTAAAAATAAATAAATAAATAAATAAATAAATAATGTGCCTAGAAAGTATGATAGTTCTTTAAGATCGAGTCTTGCAACAATAGCGTAGTGTGGTGAGTTAGACAGCGGATGAATGATAGTAAGTAATTTCGAGGACGAAATTATTTTAAGGGGTAGAACTGTAACATCCTAGATTAGGGTTATGCGTTCGATGCGTAATTCATGAGATAGTGGGATCGATGTGTGTGTTGGATGTGTTACAAGAGTTTCAAGAACCCTAAGATGAAAGGAAATATAAGGAAATGTAAGGAAATGTAAAGAAATGAAAGGAAATGAAAGGAAATGTATGGAAATGTATGGAAATGTATGGAAATGTAAGGAAATGTATGGAAATGTAAGGAAATGTAAGGAAATGTATGGAAAGGTATGGAAATGTATGGAAATGTAAGGAAATGTATGGAAATGTAAGGAAATATATGGAACGATTAGTTAAAAGAGGAAACCTAAGTAGATTAGGAAAGAGAACATTTTTGGAAACCTAAGTAAATTAGGAAACTAAACATTTTGGAAACCAAGCCAAAATAGGAAACTAAACATTTTGGAAACCAAACCAAAATAGGAAACTAAACATTTTGGAAACCAAGCCAAAATAGGAAACTAAACATTTTGGAAACTTGGAAAATACAGAGCCGCGCGAAAATTTTTGAAAACTTAAAAATGACCCCAGAATGTCGAATTTTAGAGCCCAAAGGGGAACTTAGGGCCAAGTGACTCTAAAGATATAAAGTACATGAAATTTGACCCAATAACGGGTTTGGAAATATGGCCTGAAGATGCCACATAAGGCCTTAGGAAATGGCCCACATGCAAAAGGTTTTGGGCCTAAGTTCGAGTCATCTAGGAAGCAAATAAAAGAAGTTTTATTTTGCTTCCATAAGAAAAAGTTGACGACACCTAGCTAAAGCTTTAAGTGATTTTTTAATTTAATTACTTAGAGAGGAAGCAATGGACTGCAATAGGGACTCTTAGGAGAAGAGTTTTATTCCCTTTAAATTTCTGCTAAATAGGTGGATAAATGAAGAATTATTCTTTAATTAGGAGAATGAGGGAAGAGTGGTGGCCAAGCAAAGGATTCTTGGCCTAGTAAATTCGGCTATAAAAGGAGGGACTAGGGCCATTCATTATTCATTCTCCTCTCTTTTCCTCTGCCAATATTCTTCTTGAGCATCCATTCTTTTCTTCTTTTCTTTTAAGCCTCCTAGCCGATTTCCTTCTAAGCCTATTATTCCTCTCTTCTTTCATCTTTGAAACCGAATACATAAGGGAATCATAGCCATTGTTCATCAAGTCTCTAAGCCGAATATCGAAGGTTGAAGTGAAGGTGCAACCGATTCCTTTAAATAAGGGTAAGATCCGTGTTTAGTTTCCATTCTTTTATATTTTAGACTTATCGAAATTTAGGGACTAATTTCGATTATTAATCTTAGCCAATCATGGAAGGAGAAGTTCTTTTCTGAAGGTACACCATAGGCCACGTGTTCCCTAGTTATTCGGTGAATTTGGGATTTAAAATCCACAAGGTAAGCACCTAAAAGTATTCGCCAAGGCTTGTATGATTATCTAGATCAGTTCTTTAATTATTAAAAGCCAAAACTAACCCATATTGAGATTCAAGGTTGGCGAATATCAAGTGAAGGAAAACCAAGTTTTGGATTTGAATAAACACCAAATCGGCATCAAAGGTAAGTCTTTTACAAATCCTACTAGGATTTGGATATCATAACCAAATAGAATTTATGCTAAGTAATAAATGATGAATCAAATGTAGGGACTAAGGATCTAAACTTTAGATCTAGCTTTTCAGAATCTCAAGGAATCGTTAAACAAATCAGGTGTGTACCCCACACTAAATCTTGATAGATTTACGGCTTTAATTTTATTACATGTGCTAATATAAAAGTGTAAGAATATGGCTAAGGTATTGTGTGTACCCCACACTAAATCTTGATAGATTCTGACTTTAATTTTATTACATGTGCTAATATAAAAGTGTAAGAATATGGCTAAGGTATTGTGTGTACCCCACACTAAATCTTGATAGATTTACGGCTTTAATTTTATTACATGTGCTAATATAAAAGTGTAAGAATATGGCTAAGGTATTGTGTGTACCCCACACTAAATCTTGATAGATTTACGGCTTTAATTTTATTACATGTGCTAATATAAAAGTGTAAGAATATGGCTAAGGTATTGTGTGTACCCTACACTAAATCTTGATAGATTTACGGCTTTAATTCATTATATGTGTTAATATGAAAGTGTAAGAATATGGCTAAGGTACCGTGTGTATTCCACACTAATCTTAACAGATTTATGGTTTAAATATGTTATATATGTTAAAGTGAAAGGGAAAGAAAGTGACCAAAGTACCATATTATGGTACAAAGTGCTAAGGTACGTTTTCCTACTTCTACTAGGATTTCAAAAAGATGTTATATTTAACATGTGAACAGTGATGTGAAAGTGTAATAAAATACGTTATGCATGATATTTATTAATTGGGGCATTCGGGTCAATTGAAGAAGGGGAAGTGAATGTGATGACTTCGGTCTCACTAAGTGAAGGTGTTGACTTCGGTCTCACCAACGTTATATTTGAAAGTGATGACTTCGGTCTCACTAAGTGAATGTGATGACTTCGGTCTCACTAAGTGAAAGTGGTGACTTCGGTCACATTAAGTGGTAACTTCGGTTACATTACAGTGGTGGCTATGCCACAATATTATCAGTGGGCGATGAGCATGTCGACTGCAGCGATTGCCTTCGATGGAGTGTAGCGGATGGAGGGTTGACTTAGTAGTCCCCACGGTGTACAGGTTGGTACGGGTGGAGTGTAGCGGATGGTATATAGGTTTGGGTTCGGGTTTGCATCATTACCTTGAAATTTTTATATGCATATGTTATGTATGGTGTGCCTATTTCTATTATGTTTAGTGTTGGTTACACACTGAGTCTATCGACTCGCCCCGTTGTGGGAATATGTTTCAGGTGATGAGCAGTAATGGACCGGGACGGCAGAACTTGTGGTGGCCATGTTTAGCTTGAAGTTTAATTTAATTTGAATCTTTATTTTATTTTAAGTACTGTACAATTTTATTTTGGGTTTCATTTTATGTAATAAGGCCATAAGGCCCAGTTGGATTTTCTTTATTTTCGCTTATTCATGTTGATTGTGTTACAATTTATTTTTAATTAAAGTTAAGAAAAACAAAATTTATTTCTTTCAAAATAATAAACCCTAAAATTGTTTTGTCACCTCACTTAAGTTGGATTTTCAAAATTTATTAAATGGGTTCCAATCTAAGCCCAATCCAAACAACATTTTTCTAAAAATTTTACAAATTTTCTCTAAGTATCGAATCTTTTTGAAACCGGTTTACTTTAGGAACATACCAGATCGGTCCATTCTCGTGGGCCGGGTGTGGGGTGTTTCAAATAGCTTACACACATTGATTTTAAGTGCATGTACCTATGCTTACTATGTTCATTATATGGCACATTGCTTGCAATTAGCATTAGTTATTACTTTAAAAGAACTTATCTTTATCCACTATTGCTTTAATAAATTGAGCTCTGTTATCGATATAATTGTTGCATTAGGCAAGCGAAGTGATCAATTGAAAGTTGCTCATGCTGTAAATGTTGCTCATTTACTTTATATTAATGAGATTTAATGTGAAAGGAGTTTAATCAAATTTGTAATTTGAAGAGGCTTGTATATACTCAATGGAGTTCACATTTAAAATCTATTTCTATCTTGATCAATATGTTTAGTGAAACATGTGAGGTTTTGTTCAACATAATTGACGATGAAGCTACTTCAACTCAACATATAGATGTAGATGTAACATATGAGGCTTTGACATCCTCTGAGTTTGTTTTTATTTTACATCTTATAAGGAAAGTTCTTGAGTTTTCTAATATGCTATATCAAACTTCACAACAATAGTCTAAGGATATTTTGAATGCAATGCATCATGTTTCATCTATTAAGCCACTCATTCAAAAATTATGGAATGAAGAATGGGATGATCTAATTGTAAGATGAGATCCTTTTCTGAATCAATTAACATATCTATCCCAAATTTGAATGTTCATTATGTTGCAAGAATATGGCGAGCTCACAATTAACAGGTGAGTATTACATTGGAGCATCATTATAAAATATATATTTTAATCTTGTGATTGATACTCAGTTACAATAATTGAATGATAAGTTCAATGATCATACAATGGAGTTGCTTACTCTTAGTTCAATATAGATCCAGAGAAGCACACTTCATTTAGAATCGATGAAATTTGTCAATCGGTCCAAAAAATTTATCCTTTCAAACATTATTGAATAATAGATTATGCAATTAACAATGTAATTTGGGCATTTTGATAATTTGTGACAACTTTAGGATTTCAAAAAAGTGGAAACTATTTATTATTTGTGACAATGGTTGGTAAAAGAAAGAAAGTATTAGATTTATCCTCTTGTATGTAAAGTGGTGACTCTAATTCTTAATCTTATAGTTTCCCTAGCTACACGGAATGATCAATTTTGGTATTGAACATCATTAAAAATAAGTGTTGCAACAATATTGAAGATGATGTTCTCTTAAATTGTTTGCTACTATATGTTGAAAAAGAAATTGCTGAGACATTTCATGTAGATTCATTTATAGATGACTTTCATGATCTGAAAAGTGATGTGTTCTATTTTGATATGTTGGGTCTGAATTTAACAACTACTGTTTGGGTCTGAATTGAAATTTAAAATATTAAAAAAATAGACCAAACCAGAGTATAATGATTAAATCCACAACCACTACAAGAAAAATGGGCATTACCAACGTTAAAAGTCACCGCTAAATATTGTATTACTGTTGCTAAAATTTTATTGTAATAACAAAAAGTCGTTGTGGGATCATTGCATATACCTCTGTTGTCTAAAGTATGTGCAACACTTTGCAAATTAAAAAGTCATTTTTATTTATATATATTGCAATGACTTTTTCGTTTTCAAATATGTTTTTTTTTTAGCAACGACTTAATTTATTTGTGTAAATATGTTTTAGTTATAATAAAATCATTTATGAAATCTATAACTCAACAACAATATTTCAGTTGAAAAATTATTACATAATAATATATTAGTTGCAACTTAGAATTCATAACAATGTAAATTTGGATGCTAATTTTTACATAATTATAATAGTATAATGGTTGCCAAATTATTTTGTGACGACATTTTAGTTGGTTGTATATTACATTACAGATTTACGAAATGCCATTTCCAAAAAAATGTTTCAACAACCATAATATATGGTTGCCAAATTGTTTACATAACAATAATACTATTGGTTTCCAAATATTATTTTGCAACAATATTTTAATTGGTTGTGTATTACACTACATATGCACTATATGTCATTGCCAAAATTTATTTTAACAATTATAAAATGTAGTTATCAAATACTTTACACAATAATAATATTTTGTTAATACTATTACGTAACGATATTTATATAGTTGTAAAATATTAATTTACAACGACATAATAATTGGATACATTTTATGATAAGTCATAAAATAACATATTTTAAGCTCATTCTTAACGCGTTTTGGGTGATTATCCAATGTTTATTGTGAATTTTATAATCCTTATCCTTTAAATTAATTGTTTAATGCTTGATAGAGCACTTGGGAGCAAAAAATGAGGGAAAATCGAAGCGTCAGAGCAAGCTGAGGGAACCACATGAGCTGCACCTTTTCACACGGCCATGTGAACCACAAAAACGTGTGGTAGGTCGTGTCAATTTCACGGGATTGCGCACTGAACAGCTAAAATCACAATTTTAGGTTTTTCGGGTATTCTAAGATGTATATATGAGAAAAGTAAGAAGATAAGAGAAAGTCGTCATAAAATAATCAAGAAAATAACTCGAAAAACACCATTGAAGCCGAAACTAAAGCAGATTTTGGTCAAGTTTGAAGATTCTCAGTTTATTTTTTAGGAAGTTATCATGAGTTACTTTTATTCTTTCAATTATATTGTATCTTTGATTTTTCTCTTTTCGAGTATGAACTAATTTTCTAAATACTTAGGGGGAATGAACCCTATGATGAATTATGCCATTTGATTTCTATTTTACGGAATAAATACATAGTTTCTTTGTTCTAAATTATATGTGCTTAATTCTTGGTTTGATTTTCTAAATTATTAATACATGTTTGATATGCTTAAATTGGTGGTTGAATAAACCCTATTTAAGATTAGATCTTGCATAATTAAGTTGAGTTGCATGCAATCCTAGAAATAGGATGACATAAATCTACCGGATTAGAGTCAAATCTAAGAGGGGGAATCAATAGCACGAGTTAATGAGATAATGGGGGTTTTAATTAGAAAGAAATTTCAATTAATCAACCTAGAGTCAATTGCTTTTATATTTGAAAGAGATATTAACATAATTTAGGGCTTTCCACAGATCAATGTGCTAAGTAAAGAAATTGTGTAATTTAGATTGAATTTGATAGATGAAATCTAAGCAGATTCTTACTTGGGTATTGTTTCATTTCTTAGTTGTTATTCGATTATTTTCTTGTTTTGTTCTTTGATACATTCATTAGTTAATTAAATTAGTTAGTTTTAGTTTTAATTGATCATTTGAATTATTCAGTTAAATAATAGAACGACGGTAATTATTATTACTTATAGTTCTTGTGGCAACAATATTTTTGCTCACCGTAACTATACTAGTAACTGATAGGTGCACTTACCTTAGTCAAATTCTTAGTTAGTTTTGTGGCCATCAAGTTTTTGGCGATATTAATTTAGCCATTTTTTATTTTTATTTTAATACTTTTGTTTTTAATTTAATTTTTAACTTCTGATTTTCTTTTGTTAGATTCTCACATGTTCCTTTAGTTTATGACTAGAGGCAACCCATTGGAACCATTACTTTTTTATAGTGAAATTCAAAAAGGCTACTCATAGAAATCGAAAAGAGGTTAGAGAAGAAAGGCAAGGTCAACAATAGATTTTCATAGATGATCAACAACAAAAGGACATTACAGTGGAGATGGATATTAATCCTAGTAATTCGCAACTTCCTACACACCCTGCTCCTCAGACTATGTATGACTATGCTAAGGCCACTCTGATTGGGGTTGAATCAAGTATTGTTGGACCGATTATTGCTACAAATAATTTTGAGATTAAGCCGAACACAATTCAAAAGGTGCAATAGTATGTTCAGTTTGATGGGTTGCTAGATGAAGATCCGAATGCTCATTTATTTAACTTTTTGGAGATCTACGACACATTTAATATCAATAATGTTATTGATGATGCCATACACTTACGGTTGTTCTCATTTTCTTTGAGGAACAAGGCAAAATAGTGGTTGAATTCGCTTCCATGGGGTTCTATCACTACTTGAGATGAGATGATTGAAAAGTTTTTGTTACTTCTCATCGTCAAAACAGCAAAGTTAAGGAGTGACATATCTTCTTTTGCTCAATTTGAGCTTAAGACACTATATGATGCATGGGAGAGATTTAAGGATCTTTTGAGAAGGTGTAATCATCATGGGTTACCTTTGTGGTTACAAGTTCAAAAATTTATCATAGTTTGAATCCCTCGACTAGGCAGATGATTGATGCAGTGGCTGATGAAAAACTGAATAATAAAACACTTGAGGTAGCCCGAGAATTTATTAAAGAGATGGCACTAAATAACTATTAGTGGCAAGTTATGAGAACAAAGCTTACCAAGGTAGCCGATGTTTTTTAATATAGATATAGTTGCTATGTTGGCGAGTCTGGTTAAAGCTCTTAGTAAAAAAAATTGATGGTTTGAGTTTTAGTAAACATGTGAATCTGGTAATACATTGTGATGCGACTGGAGCGGGGATGATCAATCCGGAAGTTTTCCCTTCAAGTCTAACATGGAGCATGAGCAAGTCGACTTTATGGGTAATAATTTTAGACCTCAAAATAACCTTTATAGCAATAATTATAACCCAGGATGTAAGAATCATTCAAATTTTTCTTAGGGTGGTCAAGAAAATCAAATGTCACAACCCTCTCTAGGCTTCCAACAACCTTATCAATAAGAAAACGAGTCAAATCTTGAAAAGATGTTGAGTAAATTTATTTTAGCGTCAAAACTAAATTCCAAAACACTAAAATAGCTTTGAGGAATCAATAGGAATCTATTCAGGGTCTCGAGAATCAGATTATCTAGCTTGCTAAATTGGTTTCAGAGAGACAACAAGGCAGTTTACCTAGTAACATTGAAATCAACCCAAAAGAGCAAGTCTATGCAATCACTTTATGAACTGGAAAGGTGCTTGCCGAGCCTAGAAAGAAGATGAATCCAGAAGCTGTTGAGAAAAATGATGAGGTTGAGGAATGCAAGAAAGAGCATAAGCTAGCAGTCAAAGAATACAAACCACCAATTCTATATCTAGCAAAGTTGAAGAAAAACCACATAGATGAACAATTTGGTAAATTTCTTAAACTTTTTAAACAACTACATATTAACTTACCTTTTGTTGAAGCTCTTTTGGATATACCCAAATATGCAAAAATTTTAAAGGAGTTTTTAACAAATAAAAGGAAGTTAAAAGAGCTATCTACTGTGGAGCTAAATGAGGAGTGCTCGACCATTCTCCAAAAAAAAAACTACCCACCAAGCTTAAAGATCCAGAGAGTTTTACTGTACCTAATTTTACTGGTAGCTTAAATATTGAAAAAGCTATGACTAATTTGGGTGCTAGTATAAATTTAATGTCTTATAAAATGTTCAAACAACTTGGTCTTGGGGAACCAAAACCCATTAGGATGAGTATTAAATTAGTCGACAGATTAATTAAGTATCCTAGGGGTATTATTAAAGATGTGCTTGTTAAAATAAATAAATTCATATTCCTTGTTAATTTTGTTATACTAGACATGGATGAGGATATTGAGGTACCCAAGATTTTAGGTCGACCTTTTTTAGCCACCACTAGAACTATTATTGATGTCATTAATGGTGAACTTTTGTTAAGGGTAGGTGATGAAAAGGTTACTCTTCAAGCACGTGATGTTGTGAGAGTTTCTAGTAAACGAGACGATACTCGTTATTCTATTGTTTTATTAATCATGCGGTTCAACATTCTTTACAAGAAATTAGTCATGAAGATGTGCTAGAAACATGTCCTGTTTAAGGTGATAGACGTTAATAAACATGTGAAGAAGGAATGGTGCAGCTCCGTAAACTAGATGAATGATGAACAAAGGCTTCTGAGAACCTAAGAATGTACAAAAAAGTAACAAATTAACGCCATGATGTGCATTTTAAGAACACAAACCAATTCATAGTTGGAGACAAAGTGTTGTTAGACAATTTAGATCTATGAATGTTGTAACACCCCAAACTCGGCCAAGACGTTATGGTCGAATCCGGTGAAGTCACAAAGAATGAGTTTATTGATAAACCGTAAAAGTAACATATCTTGGGCCCACATTTAGCATGCTTTTGGATGATTTAAGCCTTGAATTATGTAATTTGGTGCTCTTAATCCGTTGTTTTCATGTTTTATACTCAAGAGAGCACCGACAGATGAAAAGAACGAGAAACGGGCTTAAAACGGACCAAATTGGGCCAAAATAGAAATCGACACGGCCTGGGCCCATGCCCACACGGCCGTGCCTCATTGATAGACTAGAACACGGCCTGAGCCCCAAAACACATGGCCGTGCCTCATCATTAGACTCGACCACGGCCTGTAATCAAAGCATACGGGCGTGCCACATGGACCTGTCCCTGCCGCAGGAAAGAAGAGTTTCAGACGATTAAGGGTACTTAGAGGCAAAGAAACATATTCCAAAAGCCTATATAAAGACCCTAAAGGCCAACCTTGAGAGGAACATTCGGATAGGCGTCCAGCTAGGCCAAATAGGGCTGATTTGTGGAGATTACTAGAAGATAGCCAGTTGATTCATCTCAAGAAGCCGGAATTATACTCAAGACGGCAGATCTCTCCTTCAATTCCTTCAGGGGGTTTTAGGGATTTCTTATATTTTGTTTTATCTTTTCTTTTGAGATGTTTTCTTTTACAATTATGAACTAAACCCTCAAATACCTGAGGGGGATGAAACCTAAGATAAATCTTGTTATTGTTCGCTGAACTATATGATAAATATTTGGCTTGTTCTTAATTATGTGTTCTTAATTCTTGTGTTGATATTTCTGGGATATTAATTCAAGTATGATGTGCTTAGGTAGAGGAGCA
This sequence comes from Gossypium rotundifolium, assembly GCA_025506655.1. Classification (NCBI taxonomy): domain Eukaryota; kingdom Viridiplantae; phylum Streptophyta; class Magnoliopsida; order Malvales; family Malvaceae; genus Gossypium; species Gossypium rotundifolium. The sequence goes on from CP106722.1 coordinate 108,805,889, forward strand.
AAAGTCCTTGCCTAAGAGTAGATCTAGCATAATTAAGCGGAGTTGATCGCGTGCCTAGAGATAGGGTGACAAGATTTTGTCGAATTAGTGTGAAACCTAATATGAGAGTCCATAGATCGAGTTAGTGCGATTCTAGGGGTTTTAGTTAGAAAGAGATTTCAATTAATCAACCTAGGGTTAGACGTTAGTCACCTTGAGAGAGGGATTAATATATGTTAGGGAATCTTACGGATCGAGTCAAGTGAATAAATCGTCTGGTTCAGTGTTAGATAACAAGTGAAGTCTAGGTGGATTCTTCCTTGGGTGTCGTCTCAATCAATTGGTTTTTCCTCAAGTTATTTTCCAAATTTCATTCTTCTTTATCTTAAAGTATTTAGTTTAGTAGTTAGTTAATTTAGATTAAACAAAAAATTCCCTTAATTCTTAGGCTAAATAATAGAAAGAGAGTTAGTATTAGTACTTTTGGTTCCTTTGGGATTCGACATACCGGTCTTCCCTAAACTATACTACTGTTCGATAGGTGTGCTTGCCTCCATCGTTGTCTTAGTTAGTTTCCAAGTTTGATCATTCTTTTTATAAATTTTAAGACTCGACAAAACAACGATCAAGTTTTTGGCGCCGTTGCCGGGGAACTGAAATATTAAGAATGCTTAATTTTTATTACTTTAGCCATATTTTATTTTTGCAATTAGAATTTATTTTTGCTTTTTTAAAATTTTCTTCTTTCACTCCTTTCAGGTACCTCTAGTTTATGACTAGAAGGAACCCGACAGGACCTCTACTTTACGATAGTTACATCGAAGGTATTGTTCATAGAAATCGTAGAGAGATAAGGGGAAGCTTAAACTACATAGAAGAAGAGTAAGAAGGTGAACCTAATCCGACTGAAAGGATGGCCGAGAATAATCCGCTAGCTCCAAAGGCAGCCGAACATCACGCTCTACGTAGGCAGCCGAACATCACGCTCTACGTACTATGTATGGTTATGCTAAACCTAGTTTAACAGGAACTGAGTCAAGTATTGTTAGGCCTACTATTGCTGCAAATAATTTTGAACTGAAACCTAACACTATACAGATGATACAACAGTTTGTTCAGTTTGATGGTTTGCAGGATAAGGATCCTAACACACACTTAGCGAATTTTCTAGAATTCTATGATACCTTCAAAATAAATGGCATTTCTGATGATGCCATCTGTCTTCAGTTATTTCCCTTTTCTTTGAAAAATAAAGCCAAACAGTGGTTACATTCTCTTCCACGAGGATCAATCACTACATGGGATCAAATGATCGAGAAATTTTTATTAAAATATTTTTCGTCGGCCAAAATGGCCAAGTTAAGGAATGATATCGCTTCTTTTGTGCAGATGGATTTAGAGATACTTTATAATGCATGGGAGAGATATAAGGATTTGTTGAGAAGATGTCTACACCATGGATTACCATTGTGGCTACAGGTGCAGAATTTTTACAATGGTGTGAACCCCTCAACAAGGCAATTAATCGATTCAGCTACCGATGAAACTTTGAATAACAAAACTTCTGAAGCAGCCTACGAATTTATCGAGGAGATGTCACTGAATAACTATCAGTGGCAAGTTACAAGTACAAGGCCAGCCAAAGCAACCGGAGTTTTTAACCTCAATGCAGTAACCATGTTATCAAATCAGGTAGAATTGCTACTTAAAAAATTTGATGGTTTATATGGTTCTTCGCAGGCACATCCAGTTATGCAGTGCGACGCAAGTGAAGGAGTGGTGAATCCTGAGTACCCACCCTGTGGACAGGGCATGGAGAGCGAACAAATGAACTATATGGGTAATAATTTTCGATCTAACAATAACCCTTATAGTAATACTTATAATTCAGGTTGGAAAAACCACCCCAATTTCTCATGGGGCGGTCAAGGAAATCAAAGACAACCACCTCAAAAGTTCCAACAATAGCCCTACCCACAGGAAAAGAAGTCGAGTCTTGAAGAAATGCTAACAAATTTGATAGCAACCTCAGAAACACGTTTCCAAAAGGTAGAAACAAAAATTGAAGTATTGTCACAGGAATTCAAGGAGTAGATCGGGCAACTTACTAGGTTAGTTTCTGAAATACGATCAGAAATCTTACCGAGGGAAAAAGAGCAGGTTTAGGCAGTGACACTGAGAAGTGGAAATGAGTTAATCGAAACAAAGAAGGAGATACCACATGAACCTGATAAGGTAAAGATAACTTCGACCCGTGAGGAAATTAAACCAACAATCCCGTATTCAGCAAAGTTTAAGAAAGACCGCTTAGACGTACAATATGGTAAATTTCTTGAACTTTTCAAACATCTACATATTAACTTGCCTTTTGTTGAAGCTATTTCGTAGATGCCAACATATGCAAAATTTTTAAAGGAGCTTCTAACAAATAAAAGGAAATTCGAGGAAATTTCAACAGTGGAACTTAATGAAGAATGCTCAACTATCATTCAAAACAAGCTGCCTACCAAATTGAAAGATCCAGGAAGTTTTACTATTCCCTATTTAATTGGTAGTTTGAGCATAGAAAAAACATTAGCTGATTTAGGTGCCAGTATTAATTTAATGCCTTATAAAATGTTTAAGCAACTTGGTCTCAGGGAACCAACACCCACTAGGATGAGTATTCAATTAGCTGACAGATCTGTAAGTATCCTAGGGGAATTATTGAAGATGTTCTGGTAAAAGTAGATAAATTTATATTTCCTATTGATTTTTTTGTGCTTGACATGAATGAGGACATAGAGGTACCCTTAATTTTGGGACGACCCTTTCTAGCTACTGCTAGGGCTGTCATTAATGTTGGTGATGGTAAACTCGCACTAAGGGTAGGAGATGAAGAAATCGTGTTCCAAATTTATGATGCCATGCGATATTCTAGAGAATAAGATGATTCTCGTTACTTTGTTGAGGCCACTAATCACATTTTTCAAGAATCTTTGCAAGAAATCATGCACAGTGACACGATGGAACTGTGTCTTTCACAAGATGAGGGGAAAGATAATGATATCGATAAAGTGAATCCCAATACATTATCCTCTAGTCAGACAGAAATAGAGGACATCGAGATCAATGACGAATTAAAACAAAAACCCTCTATTGATGAGCCACCCAAGTTAGAACTGAAACAATTGCCAAAACATTTGGAATATGCATTCCTTGGGGAAAATTCTACACTTCCGGTAATCATCTCTTCAGAACTAGGACCCAAGGAAAAAGAATATTTGGTAAAGGTACTAAGAAAGCACAAAAAGGCCATAGCATGGAAAATGTCAGACATTAAAGTAATAAGCCCATCATTCTCCACCCACAAAATTTTAATATAAGATGAATATAAACCTTGTGTGCAACCTCAGAGATGTTTGAACCAATATGAAAGAAGTTGTCAAGGCTGAGGTATTTAAACTTCTAGATGCAAGAATAATCGATCCTATTTCTAACAGCACCTGGGTAAGTCCTGTGCAGGTAGTTCCAAAGAAAGGAGGCACGACTGTTGTAGCCAACAAAAAGAATGAATTGATTCCTACAAGAACAGTCACAAGTTAGAGAGTCTGCATTGACTATAGGAAGCTGAATGACGCAACCAGAAAAGATCATTTCCCTTTACCCTTTATTGATTAGATGTTAGAAAGGTTGTCTGGGCATATGTACTACTGCTTCTTGGACGGACTCTCCAGCTACTTCCAAATCCCCATAGCTCTTGAAGATCGAGAAAAGACAACATTTACATGTCCATACGGTACATTTGCATATCAAAGAATGCCTTTTGGATTATGTAATGCTCTTGCTACTTTTCAGCGCTACATGCTAGCCATATTTGATGAACTTCTGAAAGATATTATGGAGGTATTTATGGATGACTTCTCGGTATTTGGTAACTCTTTCCACCTTTGTCTTAAAAATTTAGAATGAGTTCTAATAAGATGTGAGGAAACGAATCTTATCTTGAATTGGGAAAAATGTCACTTTATGGTTAGAGAGGGGATTCTGTTAGAACATAAGATTTCTAGTAAAGGGATTGAGGTAGTTAAAGCTAAGATTGAAACCATAGAAAAATTACCTCCCCCAGTTCAGTTAAGGGTATTAGAAGCTTTTTAGGACATGCTGAATTTTACAGAAGATTCATTAAAGATTTCTCTAAAATAGCGAAGCCTTTAACGAGATTACTAAAAAAAGATGTTCCTTTCAATTTTGATCAAGTGTTTAGATGCATTCAATATCCTCAAAGATAAACTAATAAATACTCTGATTATAGTTGCACCTGATTGGAATCTACCTTTTGAACTAATGTGTGATGCGAGTGATTTTGCAGTAGGTGCAGTTTTGGGACAGCGAAGAAACAAGCATTTTCAACCAATTTACTATGCTAGCAGAACATTGACACCTGCACAAGAAAACTATACCACCACGGAGAAAGAATTGCTAGCTGTAGTTTTTACATTTTACAAATTTAGACAATATCTAATATTATCTAAAGTTGTTGTTTGCACTGATCATTCAGCTCTTCGTTACCTCTTAACTAAACCTGATGCAAAACCTCAACTCATATGATGGATCTTACTCTTATAGGAATTTGATTTGGAAATACAGGATAAGAAGGGAGTTGAAAACCTTGTAGCAGATCACCTCTCCAGGCTTGAGAACCCACATATGGAAGAACTCGACGAAAGTGAGATAAACGACTCGTTCCCTGAAGAACAACTCTTTTCTATAACCAACTTCGAGGTACCATGGTTTGCAGATATCGCGAATTATTTAGCTGCTAACATCTTACCAAAAAGGTTAACACATCATCAAAAGAAACGATTCTTTGCTGATGCGAAAAACTATTTTTGGGAAGATCCTTTTCTTTTCCGCAATGTGCAGATCAAGTAATTCAGAGATGCGTTACAAGGATGGAAGCAAGCAAAATCCTGGAACATTGCCATTTAGGACCTTCAGGAGGACATTACAGCGGGATTAAGATAACCTACAAAACGCTCAAATCGGGATTTTATTGGCCAACTCTTTTCAAAGATGCCAACAGGTATGCCATTTTGTGTGATAAATGCCAAAGAATAGGTAATATCTCTAAACACGTGAAATGCCCCAGACATATATGTTATCATGCGAGATATTTGATGTATGGGGTATTGACTTTATGGTGGTCCGTTCCCTAGTTCATTCGGAAATAAATACATCTTAGTAGCAGTAGATTACATGTCAAAATGGGTGGAAGCTCAAGCTCTACCTACTAACAATGCTAGAGCTGTGGTAAAATTTCTTAAGAAACTTTTCTCTCATTTTGGAACACCCAAAGCAATCATCAGTGATAGGGGCAATCACTTTTGCAATGCCCAATTTGAAAAGTCTTAAGAAAATATGGAGCACACCACAGAACAGCTACCCCTTATCATCCTCAAACTAGTGGGCAACTGGAAGTGGCAAATCGAGAGCTTAAGCGAATCCTGGAAAAAATAGTTGAATCAAATAGGAAAGACTGGGCAATAAAAATAGATGACGCTTTGTGGGCCTATAGAACAGCATTTAAAACCCCTTTAGGGACATCCCCATACAAACTTGTTTACGGAAAAAGTTGTCATCTACCATTTGAGTTAGAGCACAAAGCCTACTGGGCGATAAAATTCTTGAATTACGATCTCTAAACCACAGGTGAGAAGAGAATGATGCAGTTAAACAAACTAGATGAATGGCAAACTGAGGCCTATGAGAATTCACAACTATATAAGGAGGCAGTAAAACAACGCCATGATGCTCGTTTAAAACAATCAAAGCAATTCGAAGTAGGAGACTTAGTCCTGCTGTATAATTCCAGGCTCAAACTATTTCCTGGAAAGCTGAAATCAAGGTGGTCAGGCCCATTCATGATAAAATCTATTTTTCCTTACGGCACAGTCGAGGTAACACATCCAACTCAAGGAATATTCAAGGTAAACAGCCATCGACTGAAATTTTACAATGGTGAAGATTTCAAGGAATTGAGAGAGGAGCTTCAGCTCTGTGAACCTTCTTTTAGGAATAAAAACAAGGTGAGTCTAGCTTAAGACTTTAAACGAGCGCTTTTCGGGAGGCAACCTGAGCACTAACTTCACTAACCCCATTAATGTTCACATTTTATTTTTCCTTTTTAACATCTAAATCAAACTAACTAAGTCAGTTAAGTGTAGGTTTCCTAGCACACGGCCTTATACACGGGCGTGCCTGTGGCCGTGTGGTCAAATGGGATGAAAAATGGGCGTGTGGGTAGACGTGTGAGAAGAAGAAGAAAAATTTTCCCCAACACGGGTTGCGATAAAAAGATCACGACCGTGCGATGCAACCGTGATCTATTCTGAGTAACTAAGCACAAGCATGAGCCACACCCGTGCGTGCCAACCGTGGAAGACACTGACTATATATACACGAGCGTGGAAACCTAAAGGACAGGCGTGGGAGAAGCAAACATAATAGCAAACGACTAGGGAACACGGGCGTGGGAAACATATTGAACGCGCCCAAATTTGAAAATTGTGAAAAACACGGCCTGAATAAACAGACACATGGGCGTGGCCTCTGCCCGTGTCACCTTCCCTATTTAAAGAAACTCAACCCCATTTTTCCCAAATTTGTTTCCCCAAACCCCAACCCTAGCCGTTTTCCCTCAAAAACTTCCCCCAAATCCGACCACCAGCAAGAAATCCCCTCACCATTACCTTTCCCCACCCCAAATCTTCTAAACTTTCAAATATCCATACAAAGACGAAGCCACACCCGTGTTAACAAGAGTCCACGCCCACTCCACCATTGTGTTACCCAGGATTTTTACAGCACACAACCGTGCTCCGTCCGTCCACATCGCCACGCTCAAAAGCACCACTGGTCACCTTTCATTATTTCATTCCCATTTATTTACTTATTATATGATTAAGATTTCATTTTGTTTAGTCTCTTTTCTATTATTTTTATTCATTAATTAATTTAATGTTTAGAATTTTAGAACTAATTTGATTACTACCTTAAAGTATGTTAGTCATTGTTTAGGTAGTTAATCAGAACTAAATATAACTAATCACTGTCGAAATGGTTGCTCATGGTTGAAATGTTCTTATTTAGACTTTGAAAATTTTGGGTATTTATCGAAGTACTTGCTTTATTTTGGTATAAAATTACTTGAATATCCACTATTTTTAGGTACAATGTCGTCGTCACGAGGAAAGCGAACCGCAGCCATCACTTCTAAAATATGAAAGGGACCAGGCTCATCCTTTGCTAGTGCAACTACCAAAATATGCCATCGGTTCCTCCAATTCCCTCTAGCCACCCAAGAAGACCGTTACAAGGCACTACGGGCGTGACCTCTCGGACTCAGTAGATGCATTGATTGGGCCGCTTTAGAGTAGGTCTGACTCGCAGATGATGTTCGGGCGCTGCTTACAACTGATCCGTGGGATCAAGTTTTTACCATCATCGAGCCTACGTACTTGGAGCTCACTCTAGAGTTCTGATCAACGTTCCAACTTCAGACGATGATGAAAAAACATGATGATCCGGGTACAATACAATTCCGCCTCAGAAGCACTATACGATAGATGAACATACCATAGTTTGGAGTCGCACTCGGACTTTATACAGAGAATTTTGTAGTAGAGAATGATCTCTTCGAGCTACACCGTCATTTTCATCGCACCCCCATAAGTTGTTGGTATAACATTGCCCCCGACAGAGGAAATTACGACCCCAGCTGCTCCAAGGCGACAGCTCTCGCCCCGTCCCTAAGGTACGTACATGCTATTCTAGCCCATACACTTACAGGTCGGTGAGAAAGCACTGGCGTCATCAATACTCACGATGCCTACTACCTGTGGTGCATGTCGAATGGACACATTTTCGACCTAGCCTATTTCATAGCCCGAGCCATTCAACACCAAACGGAGCAACACAGGAGAGGGATCATATCTATGGGGCCGTACATTACATGCTTGGCTCGACATTTCGGACTCATCAACACTGATGAACAGACATCCTCACTCACCCTGATCGGTCAGATGTCCCCACAAGGCATCCAAACTATGTTACACATGAGGATGATCCAACACTGACGTGGAACTGATCCTCCACAATATCGACTTAAACCTCCCACCAACGAGGAGGACCCTGAGGACATTATTGACGATGTCCAACCACCACAGGAGGTACCACTACCGAGCCATCATCCCTCCCAGACAGTAGCTTCACTATCAGACATTTTTGTACGTCTCACCCAGTTTGAGCATTACTGTACTCAGTAATTCAATGACACTGCTCGACGATTTAACGGTATCGAGGCCACCCTTTAGCATATCTGTCATTATTTCCATATCTCATCACCGCCACCACCTCAAGACCCAGATGATGTAGAGGACTTCTGAGTCCTTTTTATTTTTTATGCTTATTTTTATTTTTATTTTTCTCCTTTATCTTTATTTCTAATTTTATTTCGATCCTAATTTAGTTATTGTCTAAAGACTTGAAAGTTTTATTATTACTATTGATCTCAATTTATCACTGGCTATCTAACCATAAAATTCCATAACAACATAACCCCCCAAAACTAACTGATGACTTCGCAGATTAAATAGATTGAATATACCACTCATGGAATGAAAACATCATGTATACTTAGTCATTACACTCGTCATGGAACATCCTCCAAGGATCTCATCCATAATTCAGGATCCCCATATCTTTTGATTTTCTTATTATATGAACATTATTTGTATTTATACATTGAGGGCAATGTACATCTTAAGTGTGGGGGGGTTACCTATAGTATTATTTGAAAATACCTGAATTATGCTTTATTCTAAAGTAAGCTTCTCATTTTATGATTAGGATGAAACTTCCCTAATTTAAGATTTTTGTTAATATGTTTTGAATTAAGTCATTGATAATTGTGCATTGATGATTAAATTTGAAGGATACTAGAGAATCAAGCATGATAAGTCTATTTTTCAGAATAAAATTTTTTTTAGGTTGTCTAACTGAATTTGAATATTAATTTGAAGTTTGAAATCTACAGGGATTGATGTCAAAAACACATAATTTTTTTGAGATTTGAGCCTTATGAGCATTTATTCTTTTTCATGCTCACTTTATTTCTTATGAGTGTGTCAACACTAAATTATTATTCTAGAACTTGCCTCGATTATACATGTCAAGACCACATTTTTTATTTGATATACTAAGATGATAAAGGCACCTAGGTTTTAACCCACTCACTCCACTAAAAAGCCTACCTACATAATTAACCCCTAGTGAACGTCTTTGATCCTAACAACCCTTTTTATTGATTTACCCGCTAATATTAACCCACAACTCCACTCGTATTTGTTATCACCATTCCTTTTGACTACCCTTCTATCGAGACTTGATTTGATAAGTTGCTCAAATATATTATTTCAGTTATAAAAGTTATTTCTTATGTAATCTTTGATAGTGTTAAAAAAATGAAGTATATTAATTATTAGTTCTATGTTCTAAGAGCTTGTACGTTTAAAATCTTGAAGAAGAATCTCGTATTATTAGTATTTTAAATTTTCATGTGATATAATTATTCAGGTTATTAGTTCTTTTTTCAAGTGAGGTAATTTATCAGTTCAGTCTCTATTCTAACCTTCTAATTCAGCCTTTATCCACACCTTTAACCCAAGCCCCGTTACAACCCTGTTAAAGACCTTTTTATTTGTATATCATCTCATATTACAATGGTGGAGATTTGATTTTCAGGCAAGCTGATGGGATTAACTTTTCAGGTTAGACTTATGAGTGCTTATTATTGAACCTTAAACACTTCGAGTGCTTTGAGTGAATCTTTAGTAAGGATGTCAATCCTTGTCAGTTTTGAATCAAAGGTAATTATTTAGATAAGGGGAGACACCTATGTTTTCGTGCTACAAATATATGACTTAGAATTGTTTGAATCTTTAGGAGTCTTTGAGTTAAATTATCCCTGTATGAATAGTCTATGAATTATGATGAGACATTGTTGATGAGGATTATGAATTGTGGAAAGTTCATTTTAGTTGCAAGTTGAGAATTTTGCTTGAGGACAAGCAAAAGCTTAAGTGTGGGGGTATTTGATAAACTATAAAAGTAACATAGTTTAGGCCCATGTTTAGCATGCTTTTGGATGATTTAAGCCTTGAATTATGTAATTTGGTGCTCTTAATCCATTGTTATCATGTTTTATACTCAGGAGAGCACCAGAAGATGAAAAGAATGAGAAACGGGCTTAAAACAGACTAAATTGGGCCAAAATAGAAATCGACACGGCCTGGGCCCATGACCACACAGCCGTGCCTCATTGATAGACTAGAACACGGCCTGAGCCCTAAAACACACTGCTGTGCCTCATCATCAGACTTGACCACGGCCTACAATCGAAGCACACAGGCGTGCCACACGGGCGTGTTCGTGCCGCGGGAAAGAAGAGTTTTAGTCGATTTATGGTACTTAGAGGCAAAGAAACATATTCCAAAAGCCTATATAAAGACCCTAGAGGCCAACCTTGAGGGGAACATTTGGATAGGCGTCCAGCTAGGCCAAAGAGGGCAGATTTGTGGAGATTACTAGAATATAGCCAGTTGATTCATCTCAAGAAGCCGAAATTATACACAAGACAACAGATCTCTCCTTCAATTCCTTTAGGGGGTTTTAGGTATTTCTTATATTTTGTTTTATCTTTTCTTTTGAGATGTTTTCTTTTAAAATTATGAACTAAACCCTTAGATACCTGAGGGGGATGAAACCTAAGATGAATCTTGTTATTGTTTGCTGAACTATATGATAAATATTTGGCTTGTTCTTAATTATGTGTTCTTAATTATTGTGTTGATATTTTTGGGATATTAATTCAAGTATGATGTAGTTAAGTGGAGGAGCAAAATTCCCTGCCTAAGAGTAGATCTAGCATAATTAAACGGAGTTGATTACGTGCCTAGAGATAGGGTGACGAGATTTTTCTGGATTAGGGTGAAACCTAATATAGGAGTCCATAGATCGAGTTAGTGCGATTCTAGGGGTTTTAATTAGAAAGAGATTTCAATTAATCAACCTAGGGTTAGACGTTAGTCGCCTCGAGAGAGGGATTAATATATGTTAGGGAATCTTACGGATCGAGTCAAGTGAATAAATCGTCTGGTTCAGTGTTAGATAGCAAGTAAAGTCTAGGAGGATTCTTTCTTGGGTGTCGTCAAAATCAATTGGTTTTTCCTCAAGTTATTTTCCAAATTTCATTCTTCTTTGTCTTAGAATCTTTAGTTTTGTAGTTAGTTAATTTAGATTAAACAACAAATTCCCTTAATTGTTAGGCTAAATAATAGAAAGAGAGTTAGTATTAGTACTTTTGGTTCCTTTTGTATTCGACTTACTGGTCTTACCTAAACTATACTACTGTTCGATAGGTGCACTTGTCTCCATCGTTGTCTTAGTTAGTTTCCATGTTCGATCATTCTTTTTATAAATTTTAAGACTCGACAAAACAATGATCATTTATTTACGTAAAATTATTTCGATTATAAACTCATATACTTTATCTCCATTTTTGAAAATGTTAATTAGTTGGTTTATTTGTAAAAACCTATTTTACAGTGGAAGCTTAACAAATCGTTACGTTTTTGAAATTCAATTTGTTTTTAGGAAAAACCTCGTTATAGTTAAAATCTTTGTTTTCATAAAACAATTTATCATGGCATGCCAATTATAAACAAACCAAAAAAAACCATAGTTAAAAATTATAAAATCTAGAGAGTCCCTAAAAAATTACAACTCTCAAATAAGTCCAAAATTTTAGAATAAACCAAAAGTACTAAATTTATCCGTTTTACGATATAGTGATCACTACTGTGTCTCCGCCGCTCTGATCCACCTAAATCTGAGGATTACCTGACAGAACAGACAAACAGATGTGAGCTTACGTAAACTCAGTACGTAATCCAACAGGAATAGGCAAGCAAACATACTGAAACTTTTTAGACAATCAGATACATAATCGGGCTTTTGCCCATCTATGATACAGTTATAGGTACGAATGTATAGATTAGATAATAGATATGCAAAGTCCTACTGTAACATCCACAAACCCGGCCCACAAGCCCTGACCGGATCTGGTATGTCACTGCGGAAAAACGGTTGGAAAATCTTTGACTTTAGAGTAAAACTTGAACATTTTGTTAGAGTGTGTCCATTAAAAAAATTTTAATAATATAAGCTCGATATAAAATACGTGAATTAAAACTTTATTATGTTTTATTATAATATAAACTATTTGGAAAAGATATATCTAAGTATAATATAAACTTCAAGGATCATAAATATAATACTTTAAATAAAAGTGGCCCTTATTACAACCAATATTAAACAAAACACTTAGTATATAAAAAATATTTCTTAAAGATAATCAAATTAATCTCCTTCTGCATGGGCCACCTTGCATCCTCTCCGACCCGGTCCGATCAACAAGCCACCTGCGATGTTGGATAAATAATTGGGTGAGTCACACGAACTCAGTGTGTAATTAAACCACTAATATCCACCCACATGTTAGCCACAAATCAACCCAATTATAAAATGTAACATGTAAATATAATCATTTAGACATTACCATAATCTGGGCTTGGCCCACAATCAAATCATATTCAAGCACTGGGCTAGGCCCTTTTCCACGTATGTTCTTATAACATACCAATCCACATGTCATATTGGGCTTGGCCCATTTCCATAGCATTTCATAATGGAACAATGCAACATGAAACCCAACCCAATCCTAAGGTCCATCCGCTACACACCCCCTTAACCAGCCTACCACACACCAGGGGACTATCGAGTCACCCTCTCCTTTTCCCTCCAAAAAGGCAACCAATGCCATCCACGATGTAGCGTATAGCTAACATCAATCCACGATGGAGCACACAGCAATCCATCAAGCCACGATATGGCTTAAAGCCGATATCAATCAAGGTAACCACGCGAACTAAATCGCAAAGATCCACAACGCGACCTCAGTCAGCGCCAATCCACGATGTAGCACAAAGCTGACATCAACCACGTACTCGAAGTACACCCGTACCTTCTTTCAAAAACCTACCCATGCACATGTAACATAATATGATGCTGAGATGATGCATGTACATGATATTCACAAATATAGGCATACTCATATATTTAAAAATCAATTATCACTTTTGAACCAATTTGCTACTAACCTGGTCATCACCATACCCCCTTCAAGGGTACCAATTTCACATTTACTGCACTTGTTAGCAAACATATTAAACAGGCAAATATCACGCAAATCCCGGAAACAATGGCTAACTACACACCTTATAATCTGAAGCTCTAAACCCTCGATCTCGACGCTATCGTTTAGCGAGACTACCGTTATCTGCCTATCATTTTCTGTTGCACGCCCACACCCCGGTGGCCAATCTCGTCTGTTGAAACCGATCTCTTTTTGAACTTCGGGATGGGAGTTTTCCCTTTCTCCTCTTGATTGGCACTCGCATCCATCGACACTTAATCAGAATCACACCATTAATCAACAAGTCATAATCTACTATTATTGAATTTAGATCACCTAATAACATCCTTACCAAAATACTGAGATCCCGAAGGCTCCCCTTTGCTTCTGTCGATTTGGCCCTAAAAGATCATAGCCACCACTCGGTCAACACAAAAACATAAACAATGGCCTAAGGCCGAATTCCAATGGATCACTTACCAACCGAATACTCAAGGGTAAAGTCTTTGCTTGCTTGCTTCCAAATCTCGGAGCCCTTTCTCTAAAACCGATTGGAGATGCTCCTGCCTTGATTCGTCTTAACTACACCAAAATGACTAATAGGGAGTTTCGGCTAGGCCTTGAAGAGTTGCAACAAAAGAATTGTTTTATGAAGAAAAGGGGAATTCGGCCTAAGCAGAGTTTCCAAGAAAAAGTATAAAGGAAGAGAGAAAATAGATGCACCAACTTTCGGCTTTGGCTTCCACAAAATAAAAGAAAAAGAGGAAGTGTTCCTTGACTTGGTTTGACAAGAGGCTAAGGAAGAATTAGAAATAATTTGGCATAAAAGAAATGGGGCTAAAATTGATTAAGGGATGAGCACACCCTATTTATAGAATTGACCATAAACTAAAATTAATTCAAAATAATTTGTATTAATCGCAAGGCTATTTTTCCTCCGCCAACTACAATGATTTAATCCCATAATAATCCAAGAGCAACCATTATCTCCTACTTACATTAAATAAAATAATCCTACAATTATCCTACCACTATCTAAAATAATTAAAATAACCCAACCCTTATCACGTTACCTTCCAATTTGAATTCTAAAAGGACTAAACAACCTTAGCTCTCCCATGTGCCGTCCACCTTCACGCCAATCAAGAGCAAAAGGAAAAAAACCCTCCTGCAGCCTCCAAGGTTCGAACACGGACACAGGGAAACCAAAGACTAAGCGGCCCCAGCCATTCGGCCACTTTGATTTTTCTACCATAATGCCCCAACATTTATCTTTAAACCCTTCTTACCTCAGCCCATCACCAAATAACAAAAATTAAAACGCCAAATGCTGCTGCTCCAGCCCTCGAACCCGCGCTCTCTCTTCCCTCCAGCGCCTAAGTGGCGCATGAGTGCCACTTTGCCAACTGGTCTTTCATGTCCAATAACCTGGCCATTTATTTATAAGCATACATGGCCCATTCCCCTAATTAGCGCAAAGATAAAACAAAATTGCTGCCTTAGCAGCTCGAACCTTTGACCCCTTAGGCGTCACCTTCCCAAGCCCCAAGCAGCGCCTTCATGCCACTTTGCCAATGCCTTTCTTGTGTCTTAAACTCCGTAAAATTATTTTAAGGCCTTCTTGCCCAGTTTCCCCTTTTTACACCTAAATCCAATTTTTTTTTCCAAAGCATCCCCTTATAATTTAAGGTTCCCGAAACCCTTAAAACCTGCCCAAACATACTCCAAGCCTACTATCACTCGAATTAGGCATGAACGCATAACCCCTAAATCGGGATGCTACAATTTTACCCTCCTTAAAATAATTTCGTCCTCGAAATTACTTTACTAACGAACGTCCGTACAACCTATCTTACCACCTTACGCTATGCTGCGCACTCTGATCTTACTAAGACTATCATACCTTCCCAACACAGTTTCTAAGTTCGCATTCAAAAATTCAAAACACCTCTCTTAGCAACACAGAAAAGACTAATTCACAAGCAAGCAAAGCAATCAAAGCATGTACCAAAGCAAAGGAGCTTACCCGCTATCACATCCTTGGTTGACTCTGACTAGAACCATTCCTTCCATGGCTTGGACCACGACCCCTCGTCGCTCGAGGACAATTCTTAACCAAATGTGCCTTAGATCCGCACCGAAAGCATTCTTTACTATTTCCCCAACACTCTCCTGTGTGAGGTCTTCCACACCAAGCACAAGGACGATTTCGATCCACTGGTACAAGTGCACTTACAAGGTTCTCGGTCCTTGGTCTTTTCTGGGCATTACCAAACGATGCTGATGGTCCAACATTTCTCTTATTCTCGTTCTTATTCTTCTCTCGGTTTTCCCTTATAGTCTTCTTAACCTCTTCAGCGATCCGAGCTTTCTCCACTAAAATGGCAAAGTCTCTTTCTCATGCGGGCGATCAACTCCATAACTCATCTCGTAGCCCATCTTGAATCGAACACTCCTTTCGTGTCGGTAGCCACGATTCCTTTGGCGTCTTGACTTAGTCGCCTAAACTCGACTTCATATTCCGCTACCGACTTATTCCTTGCACTAGATTTAGAACGCTTTCCTTTGTGAGTCCAAATAATCGCTCCTACATACTTCCCTTCGAACTTGGCCTTAAAGAAATCCCAATCCAGTCGATCCGCCGGTACACCTTGTTTGACAGTGAGCCACCAACGATAAGCTTCGTCGCGAAGCAACGAAACAGCGCCCTTCAGCTTTTCTTCATTGGTACAATCCAAATCGTCCATGATTCTTTCAACTGCTTCTAGCCAATACTCCGCTACGTTCGGAGCTACTCCCGACACTCCTCTAAAGATCTCAGCTCCGTTCGATCTAAGCCTTTCCGATACCGACTTCCGAGTTCCATTTCCTCTACTAACTCCCGCTACTCGCTCTAGCACTCGCAACATGGCCCGCGATACTGCGTCATCTTCTCCGGTCTGATCTTGCTCCTCCACGTCCACTGCTGGCGGCACTTCATTTTCTGACCCATGGCCAGACCCTATCGGTTCCGATGCTGCCATTCTACCTCTACTGCGTCCCCTAGAACTCATCTCTATCGTCTTGATTTATCTGATTAAGAAGTTTTATGCATTAGTAATTGTTCCACTATTTAACCGCGAGCATATTTTATGAATGAAAGATTTTAGAAGTAGTTCTTTCGATCACCCAAGGGTTCAGTTCGAGTTTTACTACTCTAATTCAGAGAATCTCTTTCACATTCATCAATAGAAACACCTTCATTTCTCAATGAAGGCACATTCATTCATCATCAAAACACATTCATTCCTCAGCAGAGGCACACTCAGTGGTATCTACCATCCACATTCACTATTCGGACATTTCTGCCCGTTTCTACCCCAAGGGTATTTCCGTCATTTTTGTCCTACAGGGACATTTTCGTAATAAACCAGAGAAATTTTAAAACTTTAATAAACCAGAACATTTTGAAATTTCCACATCGGGAGGGTATTTCTGAAAATTTGCCAAATTAGAGATACAACAGAATTTTGGAAACCAGGGGTATTTTAGTAATTTTGTCAACCAGGGTAAGTTTGTAAATTTCAAAAGTCGGGGTATTATTTTAAAATAAAAAAATTGGATACTTTTGCAAAGTGAGAAAATTTTATTAAAGTTGGGGTTAACTCAGAAATTTTGAAAGTCAGGGGCATTTTAGTAATTTTCAACACAGGGGTATTTTCGTAAATTTTCCAAATCGGAGTATATTGATATTTTGAAAACTAGAGATTTTAATATTTTGCAAAGTGAAAATCATTTTAACAAAAGTTGAGTGTAGTGTGGTAATTTTATAATCTGAGGCATTTTGTAATCTTGCCACTAAGGCATTTTGGAAATTTTAGTAAATCGAAAAAAAACATTTTTTTTCAAAACCAGATTAGGGTTTACAAACCAAAAGGGTAAATTTAAAAATTGTAAAACCAAGAATTTTAAAAGCAGAAGGCTAGTCCCTTTCGGGTTTTAAGAATTGGTTTAGCCTATGAACAAGTCCTCTTGGTTAAGGTGAGCCAGTAGCTACGCACTGTAGGATTCAAGTGGAGAGGAGGTGAGTCACGGATTGCTTAAATACCAAGCTCCCACTAAATACCACTCCTAGACATGCGCACAGGTTGCCACACCTTAACACGGCGACTTACTTCACAGTTTGTTTAGTAACCTTAAGTCTTATGCACATGTTTGAGTAGACTAGCCTTAGGGTTCAACTGATCTTAATTCACTAATCTACGAGCCCAACAAAGCCCATAACAGTTCATATAACAAATTACTTCACAAGTCTGAAGTACTTACAGTGGACTCGGTAGAGGTGCAGTGCCATGCCAGAAAATCCTGAAAAATTTCTTAAAAGCCCATATTTTTGAAAAGCCCATTTGAAAATGTTTTTGGGCCCAAAACCCTCAAAGCCGAGTTTTGAACCGGGCTCTGATACCAATCTGTAACATCCCCAAACCCGGCCCACAAGCCCTGATCGGATCTGGTATGTCACTGCGAAAAAACGGTTGGAAAATCTTTGACTTTAGAGTAAAACTTGAACATTTTGTTAGAGTGTGTCCATTAAAAAAATTTTAATAATATAAGCTCGATATAAAATACGTGAATTAAAACTTTATTATGTTTTATTATAATATAAACTATTTGGAAAAGATATATCTAAGTATAATATAAACTTCAAGGATCATAAATATAATACTTTAAATAAAAGTGGCCCTTATTACAACCAATATTAAACAAAACACTTAGTATATAAAAATATTTCTTAAAGATAATCAAATTAATCTCCTTCGCATGGGCCACCTTGCATCCTCTCCGACCCGGTCCGATCAACAAGCCACCTGCGATGTTGGATAAATAATTGGGTGAGTCACACGGACTCAGTGTGTAATTAAACCACTGATATCCACCCACATGTTAGCCACAAATCAACCCAATTATCAAATGTAACATGTAAATATAATCATTTAGACATTACCATAATCTGGGCTTGGCCCACAATCAAATCATATTCAAGCACTGGGCTAGGCCCTTTTCCACGTTTGTTCTTATAACATACCAATCCACATGTCATATTGGGCTTGGCCCATTTCCATAGCATTTCATAATGGAACAATGCAACATGAAACCCAACCCAATCCTAAGGTCCATCCGCTACACACCCCCTTAACCAGCCTACCACACACCAGGGGACTATCGAGTCACCCTCTCCTTTTCCCTCCAAAAAGGCAACCAATGCCATCCACGATGTAGCGTATAGCTAACATCAACCCACGATGGAGCACACAGCAATCCATCAAGCCACGATATGGCATAAAGCCGATATCAATCAAGGTAACCACGCGAACTAAATCGCAAAGATCCACAACGCGACCTCGATCGGCGCCAATCCACGATGTAGCACAAAGTGACATCAACCACGTGCTCAAGTACACCGTACCTTCTTTCAAAACCCCACCCATGCACATGTAACATAATATGATCTGAGATGATGCATGTACATGATATTCACAAATATAGGCATACTCACATATTTAAAATCAATTATCACTTTTGAACCAATTTGCTACTAACTTTGGTCATCACCATACCCCTTCAAGGGTACCAATTTCACATTCTTGCACTTGTTAGCAAACATATTAAGCGAGCAAATATCACGCAAATCCGGAAACAATGGCTAACTACACACCTTATAATCAAGCTCTAAACCCTCGATCTCGACGCTATCGTTTAGCGAGACTACAGTTATCGCCTATCATTTTACATTGCGCCCACACCCCGTGGCCAATCTCGTCTGTGAATAAACCGATCTCTTTTGAACTTGGGATGGGAGTCTTCCTTTCTCCTCTTGATTGGCACTTCGCATCCATCGACACTTAATCGAATCACACCATTAATCAACAAGTCATAATCTACTATTATTGAATTTAGATCACCTAATAACATCCTTAAAATCTGAGATCCCAAGGCTCCCCTTTGCTTCAGTCGATTTGGCCCTAAAAGATCATAGCCACCACTCGGTCAACACAAAAACATAAACAATGGCCTAAGGCCGAATTCCAATGGATCACTTACCAACCGAATACTCAAGGGTAAAGTCTTTGCTTGCTTGCTTCCAAATCTCGGAGCCCTTTCTCTAAAACCGATTGGAGATGCTCCTGCCTTGATTCGTCTTAACTACACCAAAATGACTAATAGGGAGTTTCGGCTAGGCCTTGAAGAGTTGCAACAAAAGAATTGTTTTATGAAGAAAAGGGAATTGACCTAGCGAGTTTCCAAGAAAAAGTATAAAGGAAGAGAGAAAATAGATGCACCAACTTTCGGCTTTGGCTTCCACAAAATAAAAGCAAAAGAGGAAGTGTTCCTTGACTTGGTTTCGGCAAGAGGCTAAGGGAAGAATTAGAAATAATTTGGCATAAAAGAAATGGGGCTAAAATTCGATTAAGGGATGAGCACACCCCTATTTATAGAATTCGGCCATAAACTAAAATTAATTCAAAATAATTTGTATTAATCGCAAGGCTATTTTTCCTCTGCCAACTACAATGATTTAATCCCATAATAATCCAGTAGCAACCATTATCTCCTACTTACATTAAATAAAATAATCCTACAATTATCCTACCACTATCTAAAATAATTAAAATAACCCAACCCTTATCACGTTACCTTCCAGCTGAATTCTAAAAGGACTAAACAACCTTAGCTCTCCCATGTGCCGTCCACCTTCACGCCAATCAGCAGCAAAAAGGAAAAAAAACCCCTCCTGCAGCCTCCAAGGTTCGAACACAGGACCTGGGGAAACCAGCAGCCAAGCAGCGCCCCAGGCCATTCGGCCACTTTGATTTTTCTACCATAAAGCCCCAACATTTATCTTTAAACCCTTCTTACCTCAGCCCATCACCAAATAACAAAAATTAAAACGCCAAATCTGCTGCTCCAGCCCTCGAACCCGCTCTCTCTTCCTCCAGTACCTAAGTGGCGCATGAGTGCCACTTTGCCAATCGGTCTTTCATGTCCAATAACTCGCCATTTATTTATAAGCATACCGCCCAATCCCCTAATTAGTGCAAAGATAAAACAAAATTGCTTCCTTAGCAGCTCGAACCTTTGACCCCTTAGGCGTCACCTTCCCAAGCCCCAAGCAGCGCCTTCATGCCACTTTGCCAATGCCTTTCTTGTGTCTTAAACTCCGTAAAATTATTTTAAGGCCTTCTTGCCCAGTTTCCCCTTTTTACACCTAAATCCAATTTTTTTTTCCAAAGCATCCCCTTATAATTTAAGGTTCCCGAAACCCTTAAAACCTGCCCAAACATACTCCAAGCCTACTATCACTCGAATTAGGCATGAACGCAAAACCCCTAAATCGAGATGCTACACCTACCCCCATCCTCTACACACCAGCTCTGACCATCCCATCACACCATATGCGGGGTAAAAAAACACCCACCCATCCCTACACACCACATTGTGTCGTTACGACACGTATCAGATATAGTGCAGCCAAGCTGCCAAAAAAATAGGCGATGATCGCCATACAAAACACTTCCTCCACATATATATAAAACCCACCCCATAACAGATGCAGAAATCAGATACAATTTGTCAGACAACACATGCTCCACATGCTTAATATAAATAATTGATTCACATGTATCAGTATGAATAGGCATACATTAATGTCCTAATTAGATTAGTCTATCAGAATCACATAGTATACAAATTAGGGTTTAATTAGCCCTTACAGACCTTACGGTAGGCCCACAATTGATTGGAGTGACCTGTGCAACCCTAGGGAAAATTTTAATATAATGGGCCTACATGTCCGTGTGGGCCCACACACCCAGATTGGCCTTGCCCGAATGGCCCACACGACCTGGCCCAAAATCCACACGCCCAACTTGGCCTAGCTCATGTGGCCTACACGACCACACTCGAACTACCACATGGCCATGTGCTGTGCACGGCCATGCCCTCATCGACCACATGCCCGTGTGGCGTCAATAGTTTCATTTTTCAACTTTTTCCGTAGCTTCTTTTTCTGCGTTTTGGGTACACACCTGGTATGTTTTTTTATGTCGAAACAGTCCCAAACCCCACAGCACCTAAGATTGACAAACACAAACATCGAATTAGACGTTTAAAACTGACTAAAATCGATCCCAAAATGAGCTATTCATCCACTAAGCAACCACCCCTTACCTTTTATCAATTAGTAGTAATTTCCACGAAACTAAGTCCCCGACAAGCAATTCTGAGTCCCTGAATCCTCCCCTAATGGCATAACGAAAACCATTAATAACAAGTTATAACAAGAAAAATAGAAATTCCCTACCTAAACTCACCCAGGTAGGTCACGAACGATATTGAACATAAAAGAGCCATAAAAACCACAAGTGTAACAGCCCGATTTTGGGCCTAGTCGGAACAGTGGTTTCAGGATCACGGATCTGACGTAGAAAAAAAAACTTGTTTTTATTATATTTTTATGGTCTACAGTTTTACAAAATGATTTTGTGAAAATTTCGTTAGAAAATTTTGACGTTTGAGCACTCAATTTAGCAAAAAGGACTAAATTGTAAAAAGTGCAAAATTGAGTTCTACATGCTAGATGTGTCTAGTTGCTACAAAATTTTACATTGAAGGTCCTTAGATGGTAATTAGACCATTTGATAAGTTATTGGACAAAAATGGACATGGTGAGATAAAATTTCAAAGTTTTAAGTAAAGGGTATTTTGGTCATTTAGTAATTAAATGAATTAAAAACCAAAAAAATAAAGCCAAGATTTATCCCATCTTCTTCATGCTTGTGCCAAAAATTAGAAAGGAAGCCATAGCTAGGGTTTGGTCATTTTCAGGTTCGATTGTAAGTTCGTTCTTGTCCCATTTTTAATGCTCTTTACATTTTTGAAGTCGTTATCACTTGATCTATCTATTTTTACCATTAATTTGAGAGATGATTGAGGTTCAGGGTTTGAACCATGTTAGAAATGCGTGTCTTTTGATGTTTAATTGTAGATTTTGCAAGTTTAATGTTAGATAAACAACTTTTGCTAGGTATTTTTGATGAAAATGTCAAAAGGACCTATTTGTAAAAAGATTTCAAAATGTTTATAAAAGTGTGATTAAATGAAAAATGTGGGCTATTATAAGCACAAAAGAGGTTCAATACGCTTGGGTCTTGAAGAAATCAAATAGATTTCATTTTACGAGCCTAGGGGCCAAAATGTAAAAATGTCAAAGTTTAGGGGCAAAAATGTAATTTTGCCATAATGTGATTTTTGGACTGAATTGAGAAATGTGGATAATAAATGAGTTAAATTTTCTATTATAGATCAAGAGAAACGAGGTTCAGGCCTAGATCAGGGGAAAAATAAGGTGTTTGACGATTAGGTCCATTTCTACTATTTTTGTACCGAGGTAAGTTCGTATGTAAATAATACATTGTTTTATTTATGTTTTAAATGCTTTAATATTGTATGAATTATGATTGACTCCTTGGATGCAATCGATAAAGTTTGACAAGTGAAAAATCCCTGTTGAACCTTAGGAATAGGTAGGATACAAATGTCATGACATTATGGTTATTTGAGATTACGTGGAAGACCATATCTGGGATATGGAATCGATATGATACTTCGTGTAAGACCATAGCTGGTCTATTGGCATCGATAAGAGATCCCATGTAAGACCATATCTGGGATATGGCATTGGTATGGTATTGTGTGTGCGAGATTCCCGAGTATCCTTTAGTATTCCAAGTGGTTCAACGGGAAATTCAATGAGATGTCAAAGTATGTTGCGGGTTGGTATAGGTACGTACATAAAACTTATTTACTAATGAGCTCGATATGTGATGAATCCCTCAGTAAGGTTATGAATAAGTAAATTATGATTAGAAGATCTTGATACTACTTATGCCAAGTTCATCATGTTTGTTTGTATGATACATGTGTGATTATAATGCTTATTATTTCCATAGGAACTTACTATGCTATACAGCTTACTCTCCTTTCTTTTCCCTTGTATTATAGTGTTACCAAGCCAACTTAGGGATTAGAAACTTTCAAAGATCCATTCACACTATCAACTTAATATTTTGGGTATTGATTTTAATATTTTGAGTTATGGCATGTATAGAGACTTGGTCATTTTGTTACGTGTCATAATTGATTTAGCAAAATGTGTTGGCTTATGTTGGCTGATAATTCATTTTGTAAATGGCCATTGAAATTGGATAATATTGGTTTAAGTATATATATATAAATATGCATATGAAGATGCTTTTCATGGATGTGGGAAATCGCATGATTTGAGTTGAGATATATGTTATGTTTTTGTATGATAAATGATAGCATGTGAATGGGGTGTTAATGCCTTAATTGTGGTTGATTTGGTTGATGGCTTATGCTTAGAATGGTTCTATGTTTGTTGGGTAGGTTTGTGCATGGAATTGTGGCAAAATGGCTTGGTAAATAACCTTATTTTTTGTCCACACGGGCGTGTGTCTAGGCCATATGTGACACACGACTTGCCCCATGGGCCTGTGTTCCTGCCTTGTGTCCCCTGCACCTTAAGTGTTGCAAAATAGAATGCTCAGTATCGAGCACACGAGAAGAGACACGGGTATGTGTCTCAGCTGTGTGGACAGCACGGCCTTGAACACGGGCGTGCGCCCTGGTCGTGTGCAGTCTGCACCTATTTTATGGAAAATTAAATCGACCATACGGCCTAGCACACAAGCGTGTGGCATGGTCATGTGGCACAAGTCAAATAGGTCCCTATTTTAAACACGGCCTGTAGCACGGGCGTGTCTAAGGGTTACACGGGTGTGTCCCTTGGACCACACGAGTGTGTGAGCCCTGTAACATGAATTTTTTTCTAAGTTTTGTAAAATTTTCTAAATTTCTTGGTTTAGTCCCGAACCACTTCCAAAGCATGTATTGAGCCTCGTAGGCTTGTTTTAGGGACGATATGAAGGTATGTGAAAAGTTTTAAATTTGGATGGAAATTTCATCTCAATTTTATATGTTTACTTTTGTTTAAGTCCGATAATGCCTCGTACCTTGTTTCGGTGTTGAATAAATGTAAGGGGTGTTATATTTAGTAGTATTAGAGCTACGATTTAATCGATTCTCAGAATAACATAGCTTGTGTAAGAGTCTAGCTATACATGCCATATATAAACTGTGATTGTGTGATGACTCCTGACAATTTTAAACTATGTTTTCATATAGTAAATGGATCCCAACCGAGCTGTAGTTGATGAAATAGAAATCAATGCGTCGGTTCCCTCTCAAGGGGCAGCGCCATTTGAAAGTAGACCTTCTACAGTTAGTCAGGGAGGAGGAGAAGGGGCTAGGAAAGCCTTCCTCCACATGATGAACCAGTGGTATTCGGAGTTTGTTCGAACAAATCTGAATGCTCAACATCCTCCACCCCTCCTTATCCCCAATCAATCTCGTAGTTCCTCAAGGTATGGATATGGTAAGACAGAA
Source organism: Gossypium rotundifolium (assembly GCA_025506655.1). Lineage (NCBI taxonomy): Eukaryota > Viridiplantae > Streptophyta > Magnoliopsida > Malvales > Malvaceae > Gossypium > Gossypium rotundifolium. The sequence goes on from CP106722.1 coordinate 108,830,667, forward strand.
TAAGCCTTCGGTCGGTAAGATTTGAAAGCATGGGGCTGAGGAATTCAAGGCTAATGTAGATGATGACCCCAGGAAAGCCAAGTTCTGGCTTGAGAATACTATCAGGGTATTTGATAAGTTACCATGTACACTCAAAGAATGCTTGAAATGTGCTATATCACTCATGAGGGATTGAGCATATCATTGGTGGAAGACACTAGTATCTGTGGTACCGAGAGAGAGGGTTACATGGGAATTCTTTAAAGAGGAATTTCGAAAGAAATATATCAGCCATCGATTCATCGATCAGAAACGTAAAGAATTCCTTGAGTTGAAACAAGGTCGAATGTCAGTGACAGAGTATGAGCGAGAATTTGTCAAGCTTAGTATGTCTGAGAGTGTGTTTCCTCCGAGGCTATTATGTGTAAAAGGTTCGAAGATGGGTTGAATGAGGGCATCCAATTGTTAGTTGGAATCTTGATATTAAAAAAAAATTCGTATTGGTTGAATGAGCTTGCAAAATCGAATACAAAGCAAAGAGAAAAGAAAGGCCGAGAGTGAGGTTAGAGATACAAGAAAAAGGCCGATGAATAAGTCATTTCAATCTCAATCAAAGAAATCTAGAGAAATGAATTCTCGTTCAAATTTATCAGCTGGGTATTCGCATAGAGACCGCGGGAAGCAATATTCAAGTTTTAAATCTTAGGCCACTTCAATGGCAAGTGTGGGTAATGTTAGGTCAAACAGACCCGGATGTCAGCATTGTGAAAGTAGACATCTCGACGAGTGTAGGGTGAATGACCGAGCTTGTTTCAAGTGTGGTTCTCAAGAGCATTTTATCTGAGATTGCCCTAATATGGCTGAGAAAGAACAATTTTTGAGTGCAAGGCCAAGTAATACTACCAATAGTGGTAGGCCACAGAGAAACACTGGGAATGGAACTAGCAGTAAAGGTGTGACAAAGGATTCAGCTGTGAGATCCGAAGCTAGAGCACTTGTTAGAGCTTATGTCGTACGTGCCCGTAAGGATGCGTCATCTCCTGACGTGATTACTAGTATAGTTTCTCTTTATGATACTAATGTTATTGCATTGATCGATCCTGGATCGACTCATTCTTATGTTTGTGTGCATTTGGCATCTAGTAAGAGTTTACTTGTTGAGTTTACTGAGTTTGTAATTAAAGTGTCAAACCCCTTAGGCAAATATGTGCTAGTTGATAAAGTTTTTGTCCTTTGATGATTTGAGGTCACTGTTTTTCGACTAATTTAATGTTGTTGCCAATTGATGAATTTGACGTTATTTTGGGTATGGGTTGGTTATGGATTGGTTAACACTGCATGATGCGGTAGTAAATTGTAGACAGGAAACCATTGAATTGAAATGTGAAAATGATGAGGTTCTTCGGGTTGATTTAGATGAGTCGGGTGAGTTACCTATTGTGATTTCTTCAATGACTACCCAAAGATATGTAAGAAAGGGTTGTGAAGCTTATCTAGCTTATGTGTTGAATACAAGAGTGTCTGAAATAAAGATTGAATCAGTATCGGTAGTTTGTGAATATCCGGATGTGTTTCTAGAAGAGTTAAATGAGTTACCTCTAATCAGAGAGGTTGAGTTTGGTATTGATTTAGTACTACGGACTTCATCGATATCGATCCCTCCATATAGGATGGCTCTGACTGAATTGAAAGAGTTGAAAGCTCAGTTGCAAGAGTTGACATATAAAGGTTTTGCGAGACCGAGTTTTTCTCTCTGGAGTGCTCTAGTGTTATTTGTAAATAAGAAAGACAGATCTATGAGACTTTGTATCGATTATCGATAGCTCAACAAGGTGACTAAAAAGAACAAGTATCCTTTGCTGAGGATTGATGATTTGTTTGATCAGTTGAAAGGAGCAACAATATTCTTGAAGATTGATTTGAGATCTAGCTATTATCAGTTGAGAGTTAAAGAGTCGGATGTGCCGAAAACTACTTTCAGGACAAGGTATAGGCATTATGAATTTCTTGTTATGCCTTTTGGATTAACTAATTCTCCTGCTACTTTTATGGACTTGATGAATAGAATTTTCCGACCATATTTGGATAAATTTTAGTTGTATTTATTGATGACATTCTAATTTATTCCCAAGACGAGGCCGAACATGCCGAGCACTTGAAAACTGTATTGCAAATTTTGAGAGATAAGAAGTTGTTTGCTAAGTTTAGTAAAACTGAGTTTTGGCTCCGAGAAGTCAAATTTTTGGGACTTATCGTTTCAGGTGATGGTATTTGGGTTGATCACAGTAAGATTTACGCAATTGTTGATTGGAAACCGCCAAGAAATGTGTCCAAAGTCAGGAGCTTTTTTGGGCTTAGCTGGTTATTATCGGTGATTTGTTAAGGGTTTTTTAATGATTTCTACTCCTATGACTAAGTTGTTACAAAAATATGTTATGTTTGAATGGTCTAAAAAATGTCAGCAAAGTTTTGAGAAGTTGAAAGCATTATTGACTGAGGTGTCGATTTTAGTGCAACTTGAACCGGGAAAAGAATTTGTGGTTTATAGTGACGCATCATTAAATGGATTAAGATGTTTGTTGATGCAAGAGGGCAAAGTGATAGTGGATGCCTTGAGACAGTTGAAACCACAAGAGAAGAATTATCCGACGCACAATCTAGAATTGGAGGCCATAGTGTTTGCATTGAAAATTTGGAGGCATCACTTGTATGGTGAGAAATGTCATGTATTTTCGGATCATAAAAGTTTAAAGTACTTGATGACTCAGAAGCATTTAAACTTGCGACAACAGAGATGGTTCAAGTTACTGAAAGATTATGAGCTAGTGATTGACTATCACCCGGGTAAAGTAAATGTGGTCGCTGATGCGGTAAGTAGAAAGACTTTGTTTGCTTTGAGAGCAATGAATACACGGTTGACTTTGTCTGATAATAGTTCGATCCTAGTAGAGTTGAGAGCTAGACCGTTATTCCTTCAACAAATTTGCGAAGCTCAGAAATGTGACAGTGATTTGCAAACCAAAAGAGTTCATTGTGAATCAAGTAGTGATTCAGATTTTCATATCGGATCCGATGATTGTTTGATATTCTGAGGTAGAATTTGTGTACTGAAAAATGATGAACTTATTCAAAAAATTCTTCATAAGGCGAATAATGGTTGTTTATCTGTGCATCCGGTTAGTACAAAAATGTATAATGATTTGAAGAAATTATATTGGTGGTCAGGTACGAAACAAGATATTTTAGAGTTTGTTTCGAGATGTTTCATTTGTCAACGAGTGAAAGCAGAACACCAAGTGCCTTCGGGTTTACTTCACCCAGTGATGGTGCCTAAGTGGAAATGGGATAAGATTATGATGGATTTTATAATGGGTTTACCTTTGACTCCGAAAAAGAAAGATGCCGTCTGGGTTGTTGTTGATAGATTGATGAAATTGGCTCATTTTATACCGGTACGAACTGGTTATTCACTTGATAAACTAGTTGAATTGTACATTGCTGAGATCATGAGATTGCACGGGTGCCTATTTCTATAATTTTAGATAGATAACTGAGGTTTACTTCACGATTTTGGAAGAAGTTACAAGAAGCTTTGGGTACGAAGCTAAACTTTAGTACTGCTTTTCATCCGCAAATCGATGGTCAATCTGAGAGAGTAATTCAGTTTCTTGAAGATATGCTCCAATGTTATGTCCTAGAATTTGAGGGTAGTTGGGAAAATATCTACCATTGGTCGAATTTTCCTATAACAACAGTTTTCAATCGAGTATAAAGATGGCACCTTATGAGGCATTGTATGGCTGCAAATGCCGAACACCTTTGTATTGGACTGAGCTTAGTGAGAAACAGATTCACGGGGTCAACTTGGTTAAGGAAACCAAAGAAAAGGTAAAGGTAATCCTCGATTGCTTGAAAGCAACTGTCGAAACCATTTTTTTTGTTTTGTTTTGGAAAATAGGGATCGACTAAAAAAATGGAAGTGGAGTCGCCACCAATCTTTTATTCGAGGTGTGATCGGATCACCTTGAGATGGATTATTTTAACAAAACATTTTGATTTATTAAAACAATAATTTTGGTCTACGAAATTTAAGAAAATAGGTTCGGGAGTCTGTTACGTACGAGGAAGGATTAGCACCCCCGCGACGCCCAAAGTTGATTAATTAATGTCCTAACGTCAATAATTTGAAAAATTTTAAAATTATGACTTTCTTTGACTCATTTGAAGATATTAGAGTTTGAATATTAAGATTCTCTAGTTCCAAAGGGGTAAAATATCACATCCAGCACGTTAGGATGCAACAATTTAAGTCTTCGAATTCTAGATTATCCAAAAATTCTCGAAACTCATACATTGGGATTTTGAAAAGGTACTCTGTTATTTGGGATCAAACGGAAAATCGAAACCCATCACGTTAGGGCACGACATCTCGGATTTCCAAACACAAAACTTTGCCTTATTTTAGAACCAAGAAAACATGAATGCAATTTTTTTTAAAAAGGATGTTCGGTTATTTGGTCAAACGAAAAATCGAAACCTAGCACGTTAGGGCACAATTTCTCGGATTTCCAAACACAAAACATTGTCTTATTTCCGAACCAAGGAAACATGAATGAAATTTTTTAAAAGGTTGTTCGGTTATTTGGTCAAATGAAAAATCGAAACCCAGCACGTTAGGGCACGATCTCTCAAATTTCCAAACACGAAACATTGCCTTATTTTAGAACCAAGAAAACATGAATGAAAATTTTTAAAAGGATATTCGGTTATTTGGTCAAACGAAAAATCGAAACCCAGCACGTTAGGGCACGATATCTCGAATTTCCAAACACGAAACATTGCCTTGTTTTTAAAGCTTTGAACAAAAGGATTTTTAAGATCATGAATGGTGTTAAAACATGGCTTTTATACAATGCGAAGTAATTGTTCACAAGTGAAATGATACATTATTATACAAATAAATAAAAATTACCATACACATGATTACAATAATCAATGAGCATAACATTAATAAGAGGCGAATAATTTAAAATGAAGTACATTGGTCTAAAATAATAATGTATAAAACAAGAAAATGAAATACACATAAGTATAATAGGTGTAACATGCGCTTGAAACAAACAAAAATAATTTTAAACCAAGCTTTTAACATAAACGATTTTGGAAGGTTTAAGAGAAAACATAAAAATATAAACATATTTTAGAAACATGTGCACATGGAGTAATGAGAATCTAACAATATATTAGAAAGATTTCACAAAGGAACGAACAACGAATAAATAAATATAAAAAAATAAAAGAATTACACGATTTAAAACAAGATAGGATTAATTGAAACAAATTCAAAATCCAATGGATAACTTGCAAACTAATAAAGTCAATAACTTAAAATTAAGGACCAGAATGAAAGGCACCCTAAAAAATAAGGACTAAAAGCGCGAATATTCAAGTCCTTTGAACACAACGTTAAAAGATGTGTAACACCCCAAACCCGGCTTATGCATTTAAGACCAAACTTGGCATGCCACACAATTCGAACTTTCATCCAGTCATCAATGCTTTTAATGAAAACAATTCTTCAAAACGATTTTGAAGATGGAGATTATCAAAAATCAAGATTTATTTGAAAACCATGATTTTAAAACATGAGATTTTACAATTTGATTTTCAGAGAAATAATTGGTTAAAATAAAATTATAAAAGAGTTTTCACGAAAATTTTACGAGTAAGTGAGAAAAACCTTTTTTTTATACGTAAATTGAAGAAAACATTTATAAGAATTAAACAGCCCCATTTAAGTAACTAAGACATATTAGAATCCATCCATGAATTAAAATCCATAAAAATAATACTAGAGGCCTTATTACATTGGAATTGAAAAAGTACTTAAATAAAAATACTTAAAAGAAATTCAAAGTTTTTATAACTCATCATTCGTAGTATGGCCTCCACACGAAGTCATCCCCGGCCCAAGCCTCCATCAATTATTATTACCTGAGAAGGGTAAGAAAAATGGGGTGAGTTACTTAGAACTCAATGTGTAACCCACTTACCGTGTTCACTGGGCCAAAACCATTTAAGCAATTAGTTGGGCTTGAGCCCATTTACAAATGTACAATAAAAAAATAATGCATATAATATGCAATTCCCAACCAAGCCTAATTTTCATCCGCTACACACCACCCGTACCAACCAACACACCTGTGGGGATCAAGTCAACCCACCCCGCCAACACACCAATAGCAGGCATTAAGCCAATTATAATATTTGTGGCAGAGCCACCGAACTAGAATTTTGGCAACAGGCCATTGTGACAGAGTCACCGAACTAGATTTTTGGCAACAGGCCATTGTGACAAAGTCACCGAACTAGATTTTTTGCAACAGGCCATTGTGATAGAGTCATCGAACTAGATTTTTGACAACAGACCATTCTTCTTTTCGTCAATTATCCCAACCCATGCAGTCATGTATATATATAGATAATGCATAACAATATATTCATAAGGTAAATTTCAACAAAAAGCCTATATTACAAGTTATCAATTTCGCCCATTAGTCAAAATAGAAATTTTGGCCCATTTAACGATCTAGCAGACCTTGGCCCATTTAACACATGAGGCCCTTTTCACAATATTCTCACTTGGCCAATTTTTCAAAATAATCATATGGCCCAAAATATCACTTTTTAACAAAATCACCCATTAAGGGCAAATCTGTAATTTTTTTTTTCACAACCTTAATTCCGGTTTCATTCATTCACACAAAAAGTGCTAATATATTGTATTTTCCAATTTTACCGGATTTACAATTTTTATTCTAACGCTTACGGTATAATATAACCCATGAGATAAGTGTGAAGTTACACACCTGATTACGGTGAGAACTATACTTTCCCGCTCGTCGATATCTAAACACGCATCACGATAGATTAGAACATTAATACTTATTTATAAAACTATTCTTAAAAATAAGCGTTCTAAACTTTTACCCTCGAAATATTGAACAACTTCTATTTGTGGTTTCTCCCCGATTGATGATTCGTTACCCGTTGAATATTCACGAACAAACAAAGGTTCAGGAGTACGGATGACTTCAAATAATTGATTTTCACCGGATGAGGGTCCACAATCCAGTGGAAAATCTCAGATTGCCAAAACAGCCCTTCGTTTGAATTTAGGGGGGATAGTGGAACCACCCCTTTTCCAAACACTATTCACCGCTCTTTTCGAACCTATCTTGTTTGCCTCCATTGACAAAAGATTATTAGTCCAACTTATTAAATCGGAAGATTAATACTATATGTCTTAAGACAAAATCGGCTTACAACAAAAATATCTTTGCGCTCACGGGATGATAATCAAGCGTTAACGTCCCTAAGATAGAATCGATTAATAATTCACCTTCGACGAAATAACGAAATGATTTGAAAGTCCTTGATAGAAATCTTTACCTTAACACTTCGATTCGATTTCTAGCGAGTCACTATGATTACGAATACTCCGAGTTCGGCCTTCTCTAAAACACTATTAAGATGAATAGGATTGTTTAAAGGAAGAATAAGGAATGCTATTTTTCAGTCAAAAGGCTTTCTTAAACAATATGTATATTCGGCCAAAGGCAAAGAAGAAGAAAATAAAGAAATGAAAAGGGTTCTTACCACTTGGTTGAAATGAAAGTTGAAAGAATGATTGTCAAGAGAAAAGAAATATGTGAGGAGAAGGTTAACTAAGAAAACAATTTTGATGGATAAGATGCTAGCAACATTCGGCCATGGAGAAAAGTAGAAGAGAGAAAATGTGTTTCGGGTTTTCAAGGATGAATAAGAAACAAAGGGAGGGATTTGGGACAAGAGAGTATTCGACCAAAGAGTAGAAAAGAAAGAAAAGAAAAGAAAAAAAAAATGGTCTTTGTGCTATAGTGATTTTGGCACTAGAGAGGAAGAGCTTGAGAGATTAGGCAAAAATTAAGACCAAATGGTCAAAAACAATGACCAAAAGAAGAAAACAAGAATGCTCACAATGCACCATTTGCATTCTGTTATGGAGAGAAAAAAAATAAGAAAAAAGTTTTGTGAAAAGAAACACCAAAATGACCAAATGGGATTACACACTAACTACACATCCTTACCAAAGTCTACCACAAAAATTCGGCCACCCCCTAGTCCATAAAACCGTCCATGTTCATAGACATAGTTGGCCATTCAATAGTTTCCAAAACATCTCCCATGATTCAAGCCTTATGTCCTCCCTTGATGCCTTTTTCAAAAGATTATTTTCCTTAAGTTTTTTTTACATTTTTCCTTTAGTCTTCTTACCATAATATTTGAAATCCAACTCATCCTAAACCTTATCCATAACCGACGCTATGGAAGAGGAAACAAAAAAAAAAAAACAAAACTCACATGTTCAACAAGGGATTCGAACCTCTTCCCTCTAAGCATGCTTATTGTGCCAACTCCACTTTGCTACTAGTTCATCTTATGCAAACTTTTACCAATTAAATTCCCTTAAACATCAGAGTCACTTGTTCCACTTCAATAAAGTACTCATTACTAAAATTTATTCTAGTACCGAATAAATCCCAAGCCATCTCAAGACTATACAAGCACACAAATTTAATCATTCAGAAGTTAAGCACCAAAAACATGCAACATATCGATACTCATATTTTTACGATGTTACAAAATGGACTAAATTGAAAAGACATACAAAATTCAGGTGCAAAATTAAGAAAATAAGAACTCCTATATGGCTTAATTAAAACGCGACGAAATAGGGAAGGATTGAACATGCAAATGTTCCTTCAGGGATTGAAACGCACGGATCTACGCCAAAATCAGTTCGGGTCATCAGTTAATGATCAATACGGCACCATTTTAGAGCCACTAAAATAGGCCCTAAACGGTGTCGCTTTAGACTGTATATAAGAGAAAAAAAACCTAAGCATTAGTATTCAACCATTTTGAAAATAGAAAGCAAAAACCTAACCCCTTTTTACCCCCATTCTCAACCGCCACTAAGAAAAACCCCTTCGCCCGACCACCAGAACGCCACTGTAAACGGTGCTTGGTGGTACACGAAGGTCTAAGGGGGCCCTTCCACACCGTCTTTGAAGCCTAGCCCTTCGGTCTACACCCATATTTAAACTTCGATCACGACGGAGAAGACACAGACGAAATCTCACGAAGGTAGCTCCTCTCTTTTTTGTTAACGTATCAAAAAAGAAAGAAAAAGAAATGCTCGAAATAAATTCAAAAAAAAGAAAAGAATAATAAGAGAAAGATGTAATCGAAAAGAGAAACCTTTTTTGTTTCTGGTTTCTCATTGTATATTCTCTGTCTGCCTTTTTTTTGTGTGTAAAAAATGTTGCATGAATTTGAAGGCTTTTTATAGCCACCAAAAATACAAGTTTTTCTTTTCTGTCTATTTTTGCTATTTTTCTTTTTTCTATTCTGTTTATGCTATTGTCGTAGTCTGATTGCAGGTACGGAGGCAGCGTGGCATTCGATGTGAGGTGTACGATGGCCTGCTGGGGGTACGGAGGTGCGTGGTGATGCGCGTGAATGCACATGCGCGACGCGAGGCTACACTTGGAACCCTAAGGTTCTATCTGTCTAAACCCTTTGGGCCATTCGGGCCAGTTCCAGAGTTGGGTTAGGGTTTGTTTGCTAGGTCTGTAAATGGGTTAAAGGTTTGGGTCCTAATTTGGGCCATTTGAAACTTAAGTGTAAATGGACTGATAAACTGTTTTGGATTTTATTATTCTGCTTCATTTCATTTTTTTATTTGGGTTTGGGCCCCAGGCTAAATTTGGCTAATATAATTGCCCCTCTTTGCTCATTATCATGTAGCAGAAATGGAGCAAAGACTTTAAAAAGCCAAATTTGGCTGGTCTCATTGAGTCCAGACTTCTTTCGGTGCTTTTTTTTCTTCGAGTAGCTTTATTCCATCCCACTGTATCTTCAAGGTGTACTAGCGCTTCGATCTAATTCAAAGATATTAGACTTGTAGCTTCGATCTGCTCCATTGTAACTTCATGGAGATAAGATTGGTCCATAATAACCTCAGGGTCCAGGGCTTTGTAGCCTCAACCTACTCCACTGGGACCTCGAGGTGATAAGAATTCAGGGAGAAGAGATTTGTAGCTTCGATCTTCTTACTGAAACTTTTCAGAAATAAAGGTTGATCCTCAATAACCTAAGGGAGAAGGGATTTGTAGCCTCAACCTACTCCACTGGAACTTAGAGGTGATAAGAATTCAGGGAGAATAGATTTTTAGCTTCGATCTTCTTACTGAAACTTCTCAAAAATAAAGGTTGATCCTCAATAACCTCAGGGAGAAGGGATTTGTAGCCTCAACCTACTCCACTGGGACTTCGATGTGATAAGAATTTAGGGAGAAGAGATTTTTAGCTTTGATTTTCTTACTGAAACTTCTCAGAAATAAAGGTTGATCCTTAATAACCTCAGGGAGAAGGGATTTGTAGCCTCAACCTACTCCACTGGGACTTCGAGGTGATAAGAATTCAGGGAGAAGAGATTTGTCGCTTCGATCTTCTTACTGAAACTTCTCAGAAATAAAGGTTGATCCTCAATAACCTCAGGGAGAAGGGATTTGTAGCCTCAACCTACTTCACTGGGACTTCGAGGTGATAAGAATTTAGGAAGAAGAGATTTGTAGCTTCGATCTTCTTACTAAAACTTCTCGAAAATAAAGATTGATCCTTAATAACCTCAGGGAGAAGGGATTTGTAGCCTCAACATACTCCACTGGGACTTCGAGGTGATAAGAATTCAGAGAGAAGAGATTTGTAGTTTCGATCTTTTTACTGCAACTTCTCGAAAATAAAGGTTGATCCTCAATAACCTCAGGGAAAAGGGATTTGTAGCCTCAACCTACTCTACTGGGACTTTGAGGTGATAAGATTTGTATCTTCGATCCACTTCGCTTAGGAAGACAAGATCTTCTATCTTCAATTTGCTCCACTGCAAACTCAAGGACGTCAGACTGGTATTTTTGATCGGCTTCGCTCAGAAAAGCAAGATCTTCGAATTCATCGATGTTGCGACACTGTCCTCTAAAGGACCTGTCCTGTAAAATCAGTTTCATGTTTATGCTTATGTAGAATGGTTAGGATGTAATGGTCGGAATGAATGTAATGTTCCTAACTAAATGTATTCACACAAATGTCGAATGAGAATGATTTTTTACAACGATTAGGATGCAGTGATCATAATGAATCAAATGCTCCTAACTAAATGTATCTTGCATGAATGCAGAGTTTCATGAGAATGATCCTGTTAACCCTGTTTGGCTGGTATTTTGACCTAAAACCCGAAGGAACAATTATACTTTGCTCAACTGATTTGCCCCCCATTGTAACTTCACGGCCCATTCCATCATACCCCGAAGGTGCAAGGTTTGTATTATTGCACTGTCACTTGTCATGACTCAAGTGTATAGGATCCAGGATAATCTTTATAAACAGTCTCATTCTTATTGTTTGTTTCTTAAAGCCTCACCTCTATCGTGGTACTTTTAAAAAAGAAGAGATCATCACTATTTGGACACCTCCTTCTCAAATATTATCCAGCCTTTAGATCTGGTGAGTCCTAAACAAAAGTCCTATTTTAGGTTCTTGTATTATTTACAAACCTCTATAGTAATATGCGGAACTTCTTTTATGAAAGCATTATTAGTTCATCCATCATTATTTTAATGCAACATGCTTGCATAGAGGTAATAACAATAGATGAGAATAAAATTGGTGAGAAGTAAAGCTTAAGATTAACAAAAGAAATTAATTAAAAATGCACATCTTGAGAAGAACAAAGTATTCAAAGATAGCACATTTAATGTGAATAAAAATGAATACTATGCGCCCTCTAGATATCGCAGCCTGAGCTTCTCTGCCCGAGCGTCTGGAAGACTGTTTTGAGTTCGACATGTGTTTAGGAGATCTTGAGTACTTTGTCGATGCACCAAGACGCAACATGCCCCTTCCTTGTTAATTCGAGTATAGCAGGATCATCCCATGTCATAATTTGAGCCATCCTTTTTGGGTTTTCAACTCAAATCCCCTTTGGTCCCAAAGCACCCTTTACGGGTTTTCGCCTTGGCCTCTCCTTTTTCTTTCTTCTTTTTATTGAATTTTCATTTCATTTTTTTAGGGCTCAAAGTGCCCTTTGTGGGTTTTCACCTTGGCCTTTTCCTTCTTCACATGTAGTACTTTTTAACTGAATCTAAATTTACAGGATTGGGTAAGTTTTTCCCATCCATTTCGGCTAAAATTAGTGCTCCTCCGGAGAAAGTCTTCTTTACCACGTAAGGTCCTTCCCAATTTGGCATCCATTTTCCCCTGAAATCTCTTTGTATAGGGAGAATATTTTTCAATACCAAGTCTCCCTCATGAAATTCCCTTGGGCGGACCTTTTTATCTTAGGCCCGCATCATTCATTTTTGATACATCTGCCCATGCTGGATAGCCCTTAGCCTCTTTTCCTCAATCAAGTGCAATTGATAATATTGAGATTGGATCCAATCTACTTCATCTAATTTTACTTCTGATAGAACTCGAAAGAAAGGCATCTCTACTTCAATAGGTAACACTGCCTCCATTCCATGAACCAATGAGAAAGGTGTTGCCCCAGTAGAAATTCTGACAGATGTCTGATAGGCATAGACGGCAAAGGGCAACTTCTCGTGCCAATCTCTATAAGTTTCCATTATCTTTCCTACAATCTTCTTAATGTTTTTATTGGCTGCTTCTGCTGCACCATTCATTTTTGGACGGTACGACGATGAGTTGTGGTGTCTGATCTTGAACTGACTACAAACTTCAGCTACCGCATTATTGTTCAGGTTGAGTGATTGTAAGATATGATCTTCTCAGGCATCCAATATCGACAAATGATTTCCTTCTTTAAGAATCTGCTAACTGCCGATTTAGTGATGCTAGCGTACGAAGCAGCCTCTACCCACTTAGTGAAGTAATTAATGACTACAAAAATGAATCGATGCCCGTTCAAAGCTTTCGGCGAATGTAACATGCCACACCCAAGACCGATACTGGATCTAGATACGAGACATTACTATGCTTGAACTCACTTGAACATGTACTTACGAGATGTAAAATTTCGTTCCAACTTAAAATTTTCACTTTCTTAGTCAACACATACATTACAAGGGCCTACGGGGCCTTAAACTCCTGTTTGAAAACTTTCTGAACTAAATCAAAAAATTCATTTTTGAAGCAGGGTTCACACGCCCGTGTGACTTAGAATACGCCCGTGTACCCTTAAGCACGGCCATACCCTCAAACCGTGGAAAGCTACTGGCTATTTTCACATGGCTTAGACACACTCGTGTCTTCCAACTGTGGGAGGCTACTAACTAATTTCACACAGCCATGACACACCCGTGGGCTTAGACCGTGTGCTAATCCTTGATATACTGACTAAATCAGCACAGTCTGGGCACACGCCCATGTCCAACCCGTGTGTATAACATGACCTATACACACGGCCGTGGAATTTACTCGTGGCCTATTCTGATTCATAATACTAGAGTGCAGAGTTAACACGGCCTTGACACACGGCCGTGTGTCCAACCATGTGGGCATTTATAGGCTATTTACCAAGCCGTTAGCCACCCTAAAATGAAGATCATATCCATACACTATTCAACGATGCAATAACAACCCAATTTTATGAATAATACTACATGATTCATTGATCTCAATAAACATAAATACTTAGCCAAATTTGGCCAATCACTTAGCCATATACAAAAGAATAATAAACTTGATAACTTTTACAAAGGCCCTTCTAAGAACATATCCACAAAATGAATGTTTCCTATACATGTCATACTTAGTAAAGTAACTTGGCTATACCAAAATAAGAGTTGATAGTCTGCTACGAGCTTCGACTCCGATGATCCGTAAATTAGCTTGGCAGGACCACATAGAAAGAAACAATCAAATACGTAAGCATTTAGCTTAGTAAGTTTGCATGTAAAGCACATGTCAATAAGCTTGCTAGATAAAAACCATTTAGCATAACAATAGTATCGTAATTTCAGCTCTAAAGCTTACTTACTCATACTTGGTTCTTACATGTCTCATTATGCTCACTATACTCATTCTTGTAAAGTAAACATGATACCTGTGTCACTTGATCACATTGATCAGCGTACTTAAACAATAATCATTATGATTTCTAATTCTTCATTCATAACATGAGTAATATTTAATTCATTTTGATGCTATCTTTTCTTTCTTAGCCCTCTTGTTACCTCATTATTAACCTTACTTGTTTTCTCGATGAACTTCTACGAATACCCAAGGATACTAGATCTTTTCCCACTTAACATGCCACCAAAGCCATATCTTAGGCATGGTCTTACATGGAATTTCTCATCTTAGTTTCAAGGCCATGTCTTGACATGGACTTACATGAAGTCTTGCCCTTGATAACTTACTCAATGCCAAGCTTGCCTTGGACTTATATGATATCTTGATCAATGCCAAGCTTCCCTTGGACTTACATGATATCTTAATCAATGCCAAGCTTGCCTTGGACTTACATGATATCTTAATCAATGCCAAGCTTGCCTTGGACTTACATGATATCTTGATCAATGCCAAGCTTGCCTTGGACTTACATGATATCTTATGTGGTATATCGGGTATCTTGGGGAATTCATATTCAATTGGGGCTTTCTCATGTTTAATCTCTTTGTTCACAAAAAAAATAGGCATTACAAAATAGCAATGTATATTATACTAAGCAATTCAATGATAGTGATCATAAAGCTTAGAAGTCATACAAACTTACCTCGTTTTCAAAATGAGTTAGTTCTTCGGTTTAGTCTACGACTTTATCCTTTCCACGATTGAGGTGAATTCTCATCTCCTCTTGCTCTATAATAGAAAATTAGCTCATTTTAATCATTTTATTAATATAAACATCTCAATAGTCCTACTTAGGCAAAATTACCATTTTACCCCTAGATTTTGGTAAAATGATCGTTTTGCCCCTAGGCTCGAAAATTAATTCTAATCACATTTTTATCTTCAACAAGCCTAGGAAAACATTTAATGCTCTTAAAGCTATCATCAACAATAAATATTTCACATACTTACTACCAAGTTCATAACATTTTCATTAAGGTCATATTTAGTGTCCTCTTGCTAACACCCTTTTTAAAAGTTGTTCATCTAACAACTAAGACTCAAGTTCTTCCTTAAAAATGCAACAAACAACTAAAGTAGCTCTCATGGTAAAACTCTAAACCTTCCACAACATTGCACAATAGTCCCCTCATTTGAAAGCTTAAGCTTTAGGGATCTCAAAAGTACAATTATTTTCAAGAAAAGTTCACTAGAACACTTACTTGAATGGATGAGAGTTTGCTGAAATTTTTTAAGGTTTCTACCCCTTATTTGCTGCAAATTTTCGTTGGAGGATGATAGGAGAAAAAGATGATAACTTTTCTCTCCTTATTCTATTATTAAAAGTCAAATTAGTCCACCTACTACTACTAACTTTGACACTAATTGAAAATTTTGTCTCCCATGCTCTCTTATGGCTGGCCAAGCCTCTTTCAAAGGCTAAATTGCCTTTTAAATACCCCCATTTAACAATCCATAGCCATTTGGTACTCTTAGCTTATAGAATGGAACTTTTGCACTTTTTACGATTTAGTCCTTTTTAGTAAATTAAACATGAAAACGTTAAAATTAAAATACCAAAATTTTAATGCTCATATGCTATCATGCTCTAATTCATAATATATCATGAAAATAATTTCTCCGATTTCAAAATAGTGATCCCGAGATCACTATTCTGACTAGCCCCTAAATCGGGCTGTTACAGCGAAATTGGTCAAATGACATCCATGCCCCACATAGAGAAAGGCCATAGAGAAGTCATAACATGTAGGAGCGAAGGAGGTACATGAATTTTGTCCCCATAAATCTGGCATTTGTGACATCTCTTGGCATAGTTGATACAGTCACCTTCCAGGGTTGACCAATAGTATCCGAATCTCATAATTTGTCTGGCCATGGTAAAGCTATTGGCATGAGTCCCACAGACACCCTCATGGACTTCTTCCAGAATTTTATTAGCTTCAATAGCATCCACACATCTCAGAAGTACTTGATCCTTTCATCTTTTGTACAAGATCTCCCCATCTAAGACATAATCATAGGCCAGCCTTCTCAATGTCCTTTTGTCATTCTCAGTAGCCTACTCAAGATATTCACGATTTCTCACGTATCATAATATATCATGATACCAAGGGTGATTATCCCTTTCCCCTTCATCTACTTATAATAATGGGTTGGGGCTTCGTAGATACTCATTTTAATAGGCTTTACATCCTCCTGTTTGCCCACTTGGATCATGGAGGCCAGAGTGGCCAAAGCATCCGCCATCTGATTTTCTTCTCGTGGGAGATAACTAAAAGTGATATCATCAAACTCTTCAATTAACCTCATACCTATTCACCTTTTAGTTGGTAGATCACTAGTACGGAGTCCCCATATACTTCTAGCACGTTGATTCTGCGCTCTGTGGCTTTCCGAAGTCCCATGATACATGCTTCATATTTTTTCATATTATTTGTACAATCAAAATCCAATTTGTAAGTGAAAGGGTAATGATCTCCGTTTGGGGACACTAAGATTGCCACAATTCCATTACTGACAGCATCTGATGCTCCATCGATATTTAACTTCCAAAGATGATCCTTTAGTATGTCTTTCTTCATTGTCGTTGCATACATTAAATTTCGTTGGGGAAATCAAAATTCAATGGCTCATAATCCTCTAAAGCTCTGGTAGCTAGAAAGTCTGCTATTGCGCTCCCTTTCATAGATTTTTGACTCACATAGACGATGTAGAATTCAGAAAGCAGGATTTGCCATCTGGCCATTCTTCCATTCAAAGAAGTTGATTCCATTATATACTTTAGAGGATCTAAATTTGAGATTAGCCATGTCGTGTGGTATAGCATGTATTGCCTTAACCTTCGGGTCATCCAAATCAAGGCACAATACAATTTATTAATTGGCGAATATCTCATCTCACACTCACTGAATTTCTTGCTGAGGTAGTATATCGCCTTTTCTTTTCTTCCCGAAACATAATGTTGACCTAACACACACCCATAGAGTGATCAAACACTGTCAAGTACAAGATTATTGGCTTATTTGGGCAAGGGTGTGACAAAACTGGAGGATTTGACAAGTATTGTTTGACCTTATCAAAAGCTTTCTGGCATTCATCATCCCACACTCCTGGATTGTATTTCTTCAGAAGACGAAATATGGGATCACATGTTTTGGTTAATTGTGAAATAAACCGAGCAATATAATTTAACCTTCCCAGGAAACCTCAAACTTCTTTTTGAGTGCACAGTGGAGGCAATTCTTGTATAGCCCGGACCTTGTCCTAGTCAATCTCGATTCCCTTCTCACTGACTATGAAACCTAACAATTTTCCCGATCTAGCTCCAAAAGTGCATTTTGCAGGATTGAGCTTTAACTGGAATTTCCTCAGTCTCAAGAAAAATTTTCTCAAAACTTGGATATGTTCAACCTCTATTCGGGACTTTGCAATCATATCATCGACGTAGACTTCAATCTCTTTGTGCATCATATCATGGAACACGGTCAACATATCTCTTTGGTATGTCGCTCCTGTATTCTTCAATCCAAACGGCATCACTTTATAACAGAACGTACCCTATAATGTTATGAAGGTAGTCTTTCCCATGTCTTCAAAATGCATTTTTATCTGATTGTACCCGGAGAAGCCATCCATGAAGGAAAACAATGAAAATCATGCCATATTGTCTACTAGAGTGTCACTGTGAGGTAAAGGAAAATTATCCTTCGGGCTAGCCTAATTTAGGTCTCTATAATCTACACACATTCGCACTTTCTCATCTTTCTTAGGGACAAGCATGATGTTGGCTACCTATTCCGGATATTTGATCTCTTGCAAGAATCTGGAATCAAACTGTCTTTTGACTTCCTCCTTTATTTTTAGCACAATATCTGGTCTGATCCTTCGGAGGTTCTGCTGAACTGGCTTGCAATCCCTTTTATGGACAGGCGGTGTACTACAATGTTGGTGCTTATACCGTGCATATCCTTGTATGACCATGCGAAGACATCCTTGAATTCCTATAGCAACTCGACGAGATCCTGCCTCGTTTCTTTGGCTATACACGTTCCAATACTTACTACTTTCCCTTCCTCCAGTGCCACAGTCTCTACTGTTTCCTTATGAGGTAGAATTTGTTTCTCTTCCTGTTCTACCATTCTTAACAAGTCAGGAGATAAGTCACCATCCGTGTTATCTTCAAAGTCCTGTGATCCTTCTAAACACATGTCTTACTCAAAAGGATATTCTGAGTCCCTGGCAGCGTTGCTCATATCATTGATATTCGGGGACCTATTATAAGTTCAAAAAAAATATGAAAAGAATGAAAGAATTTATGAATAACTATGAGAGAATGATTTGAGGGAATCGCAAAATAAAGAAAATAATGGAAGAATGTTTGTTTTAAATGATAGCAAAGAGGTACTTCATTAATATAATAATGTTTGAAGATGAGCCTGTTTCACAAAAGAAATCTTATTACTTCTAGGCTTTAAGCAATAAGTGCGTTCTGAACATTACCTGAGTAAGCTTTAAATACTACAGGAATTTCCTCTGCAGTCCAATTGTCCAAAATGCTTCCCGGTTCGTAAGGTTGAATATTTGATAATGTCCTTTCTTCAACTGCCTCCTCGGATACGGCATTAATGCAGACACTACCCAACATCGCTATAATGTCTTCCCTCTTCGGCGCCTTCTTCTCAGCATGAATAACCCCTCCCGACACAAAGGTTTGGATATGTGTGGAATTATCATGGGTTCCCACTTGGTTTCCTCACCACTCAAACGAGCACGTCTTCTTTCTTTCCTCTTTTCTAATTCTTTCTTTTTTTGTTTTGCATCTTGCCTAAACCCTAAGCCAAAGCGATCTTGCTTTTCTCTCAATATTGGGGCCAAAATTCTCCCCTGAAGATACTTTCCAAGCCCTTTTCTAGGCAAAGCTCCTTTTTCCACGGTCATCTGCAATCTCGTTCTTGTGGTTTTAGAGATTCTTGATACTAAAATTTTGTTTCCTTCCGTAATGAAAGTTGTATTCACGAATTATAAGGACCGAAAAAAACATTCAGTTGTCTCGTCATTTATTTCCAAATGCGGCATATCACTAGTCACAGCTGTAATAATATCCTCTTCAGCTTTTATTGTTATTAGCCGGCCATCCGTTACCAACTTCAACTTCTTATGTAATGATAAAGGTAGTGCTCCTGAAGAATGTATCCACGGTCTTCCTAGTAAGCAGTTATAAGAAGGCTTGATATCCATGACCAAGAAATCTACCTCATAAGAAGTCGGGCCAATTAATAAGGGTATCTCAATTCTCCCAATGACTCTTCTTTGGGTACCATCAAACGCCTTCACTATGCTCTGGCACTCTTTCATGTACGAACTGTCCACCAGTAATCTGTTTAGAGTGGACAAGGGTAATACATTTAGCGCCGACCTGTTGTCTATCAGGACCCCTGGTAGCGTGTACCCTTTGCATCTAGTGGTAATATGCAAAGCCATGGTGGATCCTCTACCACGTAGTGGTATCTCATCATCATTGAAATAGATGAAGTTGTCAGCACTTATGTTACCAATCAATCGATCCAACTTATTAACCAAGATGTCATTGGCCACGTAAATCTCATTCAAAACTTTCGTCAATGTGTTTCTATGTACCTCTGAGCTCTGTAGCAAAGCTAACACAGATATGCGTGCTAGCAGTTTGTGAAGCTATTCTACAACACAGTATTCACTGTGTTTCAAAAATTTTAGGAACTCTTTAGCTTCTTCCTCTTTCACTAGTTCTTTGATAGGTGACACAGGCTCAACTAATTTTTCTTTCTCCTACTTTACCATTGGGGTTTTTCCTTTTGTCAAATCATAGCGGCTCCCGCTACGAGTATGAGAACCTACATCTAGATCCTCCTTTGAAGCACTAGCCACATTCTTCTTTCCTGGGATTGCCACATTACACTCATAGTTCTAGGGAACCTTCTTACTATCCTTATAAGTGAAGGCTGCGGGCCTCTGTATTATCACTCTTTGTGCTGCTTGTATTCCAACTCCATTTCTTTTGGGTCGCAAAATAACGATAACTGGAAAGTTGACTTTTGAGCTCTTTACTGTTGACTCTGACGCCCATATGCTCTTCTCTTCTGCACCTTCTTCATAAAACTCAATTTCTTTATTGTTCATCAAACTCTGTAGTAAAGCTCTAAATTCCTTACAATTCTAAATCTCATGTCCCATTCCATGGTGGTACTCGCAATAATTTATCAACTTCCCCTGACTCTCTTCTACAACAACTAGTCTCTGCTTGAGCATTTCTTCCCAGATCACTCTTAAAGGAGTCTTAATCTCTGCGACCCTTGCTTTGATTCTTCTCTCTGAACTTTCACTAATTGCATTGACCCCGTTATTAGCATGACTGGGTAATGGATTTTCTGCACTTGGCGCATCATCCAACTTCACAATACCCATGTTGATGAATCTTTCTACCAATTTCTTAAAGGCAAGGAAATTTTCTATTGAATGCCTTGTGATCCCGCATGGTAATCACACTGTGCATTCGAGTCATACCATTTGGGATACGGAGGCTGCATTGGTTTTAGATAATGAGGAGACACAACATGCACGTCAAATAAGCTTTGATACAACTCCTTGTACTTCATTGGGATCGGCGTAAATTAGAGTTTCTCATTACTTTTTCTTGTGGTGCCAGATTCTTTCCTTGACGAACCCTTATGCCCTGTAGTTACCGCTTTTGGCTGATTAACGATGATTGTCTTCGAGTACCCTATGCTTACGTTATTAACTTCATTTTCTTTTTTCCTTGTGGCCATTCTTTTTTTGCTTTCTCCAGCCTCAATCTTTCCACTTTTTATGGCATTCTCTATCATTTCTCCAGTCATTACGATGTTTGAGAAACTCTTTGTAGCACTTCCTAGCATATGCATGATAAATAGAGCCTTTAGTGTATTGATAAAGAGCATTGTGATCTCTTTCTCCAAAAGTGGTGGCTGGACTTGGATGGCAACCTCTCTCCACCTCTGTGCGTATTGTCTAAAGCTCTCATTTCCCTTTTCTCCATGTTTTGAAGAGCAATCCTATTAGGAGTCATGTCTGTCACATGACTGTACTGCTTCATAAATGCTTGAGCCAAATCTCTCCATGAACCAATTCTGGCATGACTCAACTAGTTATACCATTTGGCTGTGGCTCCCACCAGGCTATCCTAGAAGCAATGAATCAATAGCTGGTCATTGTTAATGTATCCCGTCATCCTTCTACAAAACATAGTAATATGGGCCTCGAGGCAACTTGTCCCATTATATTTCTCGAATTCAGGTATCTTGAATTTGTATGGGAGCACCAAGTTTGGGACCAAGCTTAAATCCTTGGCATCAATTCCATAACAGCTATCAGCATTTTCTATTTCCTTAAACTTCTCCTCCAACCATTTACACCTATCTTCTAGCTGCTTTGGTAATTCCACTTTTGCCCTCTCTCCTTTAGCTACTTCATCCAAATCAGGGACATTAGGATTGATTGGACTATGGCCAGGGTTAGAGCCTAAGCCATCCTGGAAATTCATCGGTATCGAGGCTCCGGTTGGAATCTGTTGCGGCATGATAGAGACAAATGGCCCTTGTGGACTTATTTCTGGCGGTGCATGCACACGCGTTGGAGTAAAGCCAGGAGGATATTGATTACTTTCCATGGTATTATCCATAGGGCTTTTCCCTTTTTCTATTCCTCCCTCCAATAATTGAGTCAATTGAGACATCATATCTTTTTGTGATTCCACCATCCGATCCATCATATCCTGCTGGATCTTAGCAAGCTGCTCCTGCATTTGCAACTGAAGTTTTTCCTGCATCTCCTTTTGGAGTTGTTCAAGCTTCTCTAATCTCTGATCCATATCTTTCATCTTGGTTCGAGTACCGTAGGGATATTTGGTTTTTCCGGTGTTCAAGTTAAAGCTAAAAATTTTTTTTTATTTAATTAGAATATGTTAATGACTTTTAATGCATATGAAATGAAAATAAATGTCAATGCATGAAATGCAAAAGAAGTCGATTTTGATTCAATTCCATTTAGAAAACTTTATTAGAAGACAAAGCTCTTTACATAAAGTGGATTACAAATAAGGCCTTGCCCTAGCACCTAAAACTTTAATTTTCCTAAGTAGTGAAGCTAACTCCTGTCCACAATCTGACCGCGTCTCAAACTACACGCTCAATATATCAGCTTGTACAGCCAAAGTCTGCAAGTAATCCGCTATCTCTCGCATCTGGGTTATGGCTTCCCCCATTATGTAATCCCTATCTCTGACTTGATTCTGAGAGTAGTGAAGCCCCTCTTTCCATTGTTCTTCATTCATATCTAGAGACTCGATACGATTTTGACAATTCTACAATGCCATTTCTAATTCTTCAATCTTCTTCTTCATTTCTTCAATTTGGCTCAAACTTGCTCTTAATTCTTTCATAGAGTTACGGCTTCAATGATGATGAAGAGATCTCTCGAGTTCTGCGACTTTAGCCTTTAGTTCACTTTGTTCACTTTGGCTTTCTGAGAGGCTCTTTTCTACAGATTCATTCCATGCTTGTACCTCTTGAAACTACTCCTCCCATTGGTCAGCCTTAGTCCTTTCGCCTTGAACCTCCTGATGCCATTATTTTGAAGTTTTCCCTAAACCAACGGTCCTCATGGATAGGCGCATCTTCTTATAGTCAGTCTTCAAGCTGTCTAGATCCTCTTCAAATCAATTTTTTCCTTTTCTATATTTCTCAACCTTAGCCTTCTATACTTCCACGTCTAATCTTAAGTGCATTTTCTCCTCCTCTAGTTGCTCGATCCTTCTCCCAAACTCGAGACTCTTCTTTTTGAAGTCTTACCTTATAATCTCTATCTCTGATGGGACAACTTGCAAGCATTCTTCTATTGATCGACCACCTTCTAAACTCGGCCCAGGTATATTATCATTAATCCTTTGGCTAAACTAATCATTATATTCGGGGATAGTCATTGATCCTACCATCAACTTTTTTCATCTGACGAGTTTGCTTCCAAGCATCAGCAACTTCCCAAATCCTTTTCTTGTAATTTTCTCCTCTATAGGGAAATTCACTTTGAGCTAACCCATGTGTCACCGGGACAAACTGTCTGGACTTATATTGTCTTGTTGCAAGAAAAAGAGCATATCCAATGGCTCCTCAAATTCTAGGTAAAGGGACCCAATCAAAGCTTCCACATCTATAGAGTATCTCATCAGGCACCATCCATGGAGCTCTCCACTCGATATCCTTCTCTTGGAGATTCTAAAAAATCATCATCCATTTTTATTTTGATATATCTTCACGCCTTGACGTAGCCACTTCTTCTTTTAAAGGTGAATAATTCTTACAGAAAGGTCGGTAAGAGACTTTATTTACCTTCCAAAAGTGACCGTGAAACCAAACCAATAACAACTGAGCGGACCCTATGAACTTGCACTCTCTTGATCTTCTACATGCATTCAATGACCTAAAAGTATCCGCCAAGATTGTAGAAATTGGCGTGACCCCTCTATTGAGTCGGTCGAAGAGATCTATGACTGTTTCATCTACGTACCCTAGAGCCCTAGGGAATAGCATCAATCCGTAGTTGCTTAATGCAAAGACATCAATTTTCTTCTTCATATCAGGATGAGCTAATATCAAATCCCTCAAGTTCCTCCATAGGATGCACTTACACTCGTCCTTTTGCTTAATCTTGGATATTATCCACTACTCGCTCACTCCCGTAATGCTCATTAACTTCTTCCAGAAGGCTGGGACATAAGCAGCTATCACATAGACTTTTTCATTTTGAACCCTCAAAAAATGCAGTAGAGCGGTGTGTTCTCCCACGGTGGGTACCAAATTTACCCTCCCAAGGGTAAAGCAACTATACGCGGGGTTCCAGTACTGAGCAAGAGCTCGAAATAACTGCTCATCTACCTTGATGTCAAGTAAGTACGGCAAATCCCCATAATCCTGGTAGAACAACCTCTTAGTCTCATCGTTCCCCTAATCCCATATCATTTTCAACTCCTGGAGATTATTCTGTGTGACACTAATACAGGTGTAATCCCATAATTTTGACACATGCCCCGCAGCTAGGCTATCCCCCTTTCTAACTGTGTTGCTTCTGACCAAGTTCGGACAGTCGCGTTATCCTCCACTTTATCAAGAAAGTTATTTTCCATGTCGAGCTCTCTAATTTAGCAATCGAACTCGAATCGACACCTTTCTCTAATATGAAAATGCATGCAAAGTAGCAAAGATACAACACAAAAAGTCAATACAATATATAGGAATAAAAATCAAAGAATATAAAAACATTTAAGCACCTATTTGGGTGACCACTAAGGTTTATCACAGCTCTACCTGGGGTGGGCTCTTAGGGCTTTCTATATGCGGTTTGGTTCTAAAGAGAGGTACTCGAACCAGCAAATTCCTCGATCCTCACCCATTATAGGCTCATACGGATCGGGTTCGGTTTAGGGGAATACATTTCCCTATGGCTGCACAGAGATGAAAATCTCATGAAGACATAGGTACAGATGTATCCCGAAAGCGATCCACTATCTTACACGGAGGTGAAAACCTCACGAAAGAGTAGCTTCTCACTTCCACTTAAAAGGGTGTGACCCGATGGTCATGCAATATGATGCAAAAGTATTATACATGTAACACCCTGGTTTAGGGGCTAGGTAATTTAAGTATAATTCAGGTGTTGGTAGGTTTTTGGGTGTGTTTGGAGGTGTTTTAGAGGTTTTAAGAATGCTCGGGTAAAAGGGGAAGGCTTAGGAAAAGTTTTAATTTTAGGGTTAAGAAATGGAGCTGGGCTTTAGAGGGCTTAAGAAATTTATTTGGAAGGTTAAGGCACATGAAAGGTATTGGCAAAGTGGTTATCTGTTGCTTGGGGGCTTTGGAAGGTGGCGCCTAAGGGAGCAAGGGTTCGAGTCATTTGGGCGACAACTTTGTTTTATTTTTGTGTCAAGGGACTGGGCTAAGTAGGCCTTAAAATAAATGTCAAGTTGATGGACATGAAAGTCAATTAGCGAGTGGCTCTTAGGCGCTACTTAGGCGCTGGAGGGAAGGAGGTCAGCGGTTTGAGGGCTGGAGCAGCATTTTGGGCGTGATTTTATCTTATGCGGTTATGAAATTTGGGCTAGGAAGGGTTAAGAATAAATGTTGGGGCCTTATAGCATAAAAATCAAAGTGGCGAATGGCACAGGCGCTAGTTGGTCTTGGCTTTCCCAGTGTCCCGTGTTCAATCACAGAGGGTGTGGGTGGTTTTTCTTTTATTTTACAGCAATTGGGGCGGCGGACGGCGGCAAGGAGTCTTCAATAGATAGGCTGGTTGTGTTGCAAATTCGGTGGAAGATAAGGATGAGTTTTATTTTTATTTTGTATTTTAAGTTGAAGGAGTGATAAAGATGAGTTTTGAATTTTGTTTTTCAATTCGATGGGATAATGGTTAATATTATTTTATTTTTATCTTGTATTTTAAATTGGAGGGGTGGTCTTTTGCTTTGATTAAAATATGGAAGTGGACTAATTCAAATTAGATTGAATTAGTATGTGGTGTGATTTTGGAGTCTTCAAGGGGAGGGGTCATCGAATTTTATAAATAGGAGAGCACCCTTTTTCATATTTTTTCCTTCTTTTATGGCAAGTGCTTAGATTATTCTTTTAGTTTCTTGATCAAAAGTAGTAGTTGTGTCTCCCAAATTTTGCTAATAGTCGAATGTCCACTTGAACCCCTAAACCTTATATTTTGTCTACTTCTATTTCTTTCGTTCTTTAGTGAATATTCCATCTTGTTTTAGGAGCCTAGCAAACCTTCACCTCTCTACCTTCTTTCTTTTTCGCCAAGATTGAAGCCAAATCATGAAGTGTGGTGTTGTCGACATCTAAAGCTTGTGGGTAAGTGTTTTAGTTACTTGTTTTAATGGCCAAAACCGAATGGTTGGCCTTAGTGTGGTTTGGTCAATGCTCTAATAGACTATAAGTGATGTGTTTTGCTTGTTTGTAGCCAGCGCCAAGGAGTCTAAAGGAAAGTCTCGAATTGTTTGAACTCATCAAGGTAAGGGGTGGTAAGGTATTCGGCCAAAAGGGCCTTTCCATGGATTTTTGTATGGCCGATTCTAATGGTCTTGTATACAGGGATTTTCGGCAATTCCATTGGTGTTTCGGGATTTAATTAAAAGGGGTAAGTGGTTGGATATTCGGCCTTAGGCCATTGTTTATGTTCTTGTGTTGACCGAGTGGTGGCTATGATCTTTTAGGGCCAAATCGATAGAAGCAAAGGGGAGCCTTCGGGATCTCAGTATTTCGGTAAGGATGTTATTAGGTGATCTAAATTCAATAATAGTAGATTATGACTTGTTGATTAATGGTGTGATTACGATTAAGTGTCGATGGATGCAAGTGCCGATCAAGAGGGAAAGGAAAGCTCCCATCCGAAGTTCAAAAGAGATCGGTTTACTGCATGCGAGATTGGCCACCGGGTGTGGGCGTGCAAAAAACGATAAGCAAATAACGGTAGTCTCGCTAAGCGATAGCGTCGGGATCGAGGATTGGAGCTTGAGGTTATAAGGTGTGTGATTAACCCATCGATTTCGGGTATATGATATGTATCGATAGGTGTATGTGTTAAATATGTGTTAATAAGTGCGGTGACTATGTGAGCCGGATACCCTTAAAGGGTATGTCGATAAACGAGTTAGTATCAAATCTGTTGAGATGTGGTTATTAATACATGTATGTGAGTATGTCTATGAATATGAATGTATGCACGAATATCATGTACATGCTTTATTCATTATGTCATTATATTATGTTACATGTGCATGGGTGGGTTTTGAAAGAAGGTGCAGGTGTACTTGATGCGTGGTTGATGTCGACTTTGTGCTACATCGTGGATTGGCGCCGGCCGAGGTCGCGTTGTGGATCTTTGCGATTTAGTTCGCGTGGTTACCTTGATTGATATCGGCTTTATGCCATATCGTGGCTTGATGGATTCTTGTGTGCTCCATCGTGGTTTGATGTTAGCTATCTGTTGCATCGTGGATGGCATTAGTTGCCTTTTGGAGGGAAAAGGAGAGGTGACTCGATAGTCCCCGGTGTGTGGTAAATTTGGTTAAGGGGTGTGTAGCGGATGGACCCTAGGTTTGGGTTGGGTGCACTTTGCATAATTTTATTTGATATGTGGATTAATATGGAAATGGGCCAAGCCCAATATGAAATATGAATAGGTATGTTTTGAGAACATACGTGGAAATGGGCCAAGCCGGTATGTGAATGTGGATTTGAATAAGAAAAGGGCCTAGCCGGTGCTTGAATATGATTTGATTATGGGCCAAGCCAGTTGTAGTAGTGTTTAAATGATTATATTTATATGTTGCTTTTGATAATTGGGTTAATTTGTGGCTAACATGTGGGTGGATATCAGTGGTTTAATTACACACTGAGTCATTATGACTCACCCAATTATTTATCCAACATCGCAGTAACTTGTTGATCGGATTGGTCGTAGAGGATGCAAGGTGGCCCATGCGAAGGAGATTTTTTTAATTATTTTAAGTAATTTTAATACTAAGTGTTTTGTTTAATTTCGGTTGTAATAAGGGCCACTTTTGTTTTAAGTACTCTTTTATGGATGATGAATTTATATCGTACTTAGAAATAATTTTTACAAATGATTTATCTTTTAATAAATTATAATAAAGTTTTAATTCAAACCAAGCGTATTATTTAATAATTTTAGTGGACACACTTTCCAAAAGTTAACAAAATTTTCAAGTTTTATTCTAAAGACAAGGATTTTCAACCGTCATTCATGATGACATAACCGATCCGGTCAAGACTCGTGGGCGGGTTTAGGGATATTCTGATTGGTATCGAGCAGGTTCAAAACTTCGACTTTGAGGGTTTTGGGCCCAAAACATTTTCAATATGGGCTTTTATTTGAGTTTTTTCGGCATGGCACTGTACCTCGGCCGAGTCCACTGTAAGTACTTCAAACTTGTGAAGTAATTTGTTATATGAACTGTTATGGGCTTTGTTGGGCTCGTAGATTAGTGAATTAGGATCAATTGAACCTAAGGCTAGTCTACTCCAACATGTGCATAAGACTTAAGGTTACTAAACAAACACGTGAAATAGGTCGTAGAGTTAAGGTGTGGCAACTTTGTGCGCATGTCTAGGATTGGATCCGGAAGAGCACAGTACTTAAGTAGTCCTCGTGACTCACCTCCTCTTCGCAGAATCCTACAGTGCGTAGCTACTGGTTCACCTTAACCAAGAGGACTTGTTCATAGGCTAAACCAATTATTAAAACCCGAAAGGATTAGCCTTCTTGATTTAAAATTCTTGGTTTTACAATTTTTAAATTTACCCTTTTTGGTTTGTAAACCCTAAATCTGGTTTTGAAAAAAAAAATTCGATTTACCAAAATTACCAAAATGCCCTAGTGGCAAAATTACAAAAATGCCCCTGTATTATAAAATTACAACACTACCCTCAACTTTTGTTAAAATGATTTTTCTTTGCAAAATATTAGAATCTCTGGTTTTCAAAATATCAATTTGGAAATTTACGAAAACACCCCTGTGTTAAAAATTACTAAAATGCCCCTGACTTTCAAAATTTCTGAGTTAACCCCAACTTTAATAAAATTCTCTCACTTTGCAAAAGTATCCAAATTTTTGTAATTCAAAATAATACCCCGACTTTTGAAATTTACAAAATTACCCTGGTTGACAAAATTACTAAAATACCCCTGGTTTCCAAAATTCTGCTGTATCTCTAATTTGACAAATTTTCAGAAATGCCCTCCCGATGTGGAAATCTCAAAATGTTCTGGTTTGTTAAGTTTTAAAATTTCTCTGGTTTATTACGAAAATGTCCCTGTAGGAAAATGACGAAAATACCCCTGGGGTAGAAACGGGCAGGAATGTCTGAATAGTGAATGTGGGTGGTAGATACCACTGAATGTGCATCTGCTGAGGAAATGAATGTGTTTTAATGATGAATGAATGTGTCTTCATTGACAAAAGAAAGTGTCTCTATTGATGACTGTGGAAGTGATTCTCTAAATTAGAGTAGTAAAACTCGAACTGAACTCTTGTGTGATCGAAAGAACTACTTCTAAAATCTTTCATTCATAAAATATGCTCGCGGTTAAATAGTGGAACAATTACTAATGCATAAAACTTCTTAATCAGATAAATCAAGGCGATAGAGATGGGTTCTAGGGGCCGCAGATGAGGTAGAATGGCGACATCGAGGCAATAGGGTCCGCCATGGGTCGAAAATGAAGTGCCGCCAAAGAAGGGTCATGGAGAACAAGATCGAGCCGGAGAAGATGCCGCATGTCGCGGGCCATGTTGCGAGTGCTAGAGCGAGTAGCGGGAGTTAGTAGAGGAAATGGAACCCAAAGTCGGTGTCGAAAGGCTTAGATCAAGCGGATGAGATCTTTAGAGGAGTGTCGGAGTAGCTCGAGCGTGGCGAGTATTGGCTAGAAGCGATTGAAAGAATCATGGGCGACTTGGATTGTACCAATGAAGAAAAGTGAAGAAGCGCTGTTCGTTGCTTGCGACGAAGCTTATCGTTAGTGGCTCAACATCAAACAAGGTGTACCGTGAATCGATTGGATTGGGATTTCTTTAAGGCCAAGTTCGAAGGAAGTATGTAGGAGCCGATTATTTGGACTCGCAAAGGAAAGCGTTTCTAAATCTAGTGCAAGGAATAAGTCGGTGGCGGAGTATGAAGCGAGTTTGTGCGACTAAGTCGATGCGCCAAAGGAATCGTAGCTCTGATTCGAAAAGAAGTGTTCGATTCGAAGATGGGCTACGGGATGAGTTGCGGGAGTTGATCGCTCCGCACAAAGAGAGAGACTTTGCCACTTTAGTGGAAAAAGCTCGGATTGCGGAAGAGGTTAAGAAGACTATCAGGGAGAACCAAGAGAAGAATAGGAACGAGAATAAGAGGAATGTTGGACCATCAGTATCGTTGGGTAATGTCCAGAAAAGACCAAGGACCGAGAACCTTGTACGTGCACTTGTACCAGCTGATCGGAATCATTCATGTGTTAAGTGTGGGAGAACCCATTTAGGAGAGTGTTGGGGAAATAGTAAAGAATGCTTTCGGTGTGGATCTAAGGCACATCTGGTTAAGAATTGTCCTCGAGCGACGAGGGGTCGTGGTTCAAGTCATGGAAGGAATGGTTTTAGTCAGAGTCAACCGAAGATGTGATATCGGGTAAGCTCCTTTGTTTTGGAATATTCTTTAATTGCTTTCCTTGTTTGTAAGTTAGCTCTTTCTTGTATGATCTGGATCTTGAGAGAGAACTTAAAGACTGTGTCGGGGAGTATGATAGACTAAGATCGAGTCTTGCAAGAGAAGTAGAATAGCGAGTTATGATTATTCGGTAATAGGTAATTTCGAGGACGAAATTATTTTAAGGAGGGTAGAATTGTAACACCACGGTTTAGGGGCTAGGTAATTTAAGTATAATTCGGTGTTGGTAGGTTTTGGGTGTGTTTGGAGGTGTTTTAGAGGTTTTAAGAATGCTCGGGTAAAGGGAAGGCTTAGGAAAAGTTTTAATTTTAGGGTTAAGAAATGGAGTGGGCTTTAGAGGGCTTAAGAAATTTATTTGGAAGGTTAAGGCACATGAAAGGTATTGGCAAAGTGGTTATCTTGTTGCTTGGGGGCTTTGGAAGGTGGCGCCTAAGGGAGCAAGGGTTCGAGTCATTTGGGCGACAACTTTGTTTTATTTTTGCGTCAAGGAATTTGGGCTAAGTAGGCCTTAAAATAAATGTCAAGTTGATGGACATGAAAGTCCAATTAGCGAGTGGCTCTTAGCGCTACTTAGGCGCCGAGGGAAGGAAGTCAGCGGTTTGAGGGCTGGAGCAGCATTTTGGGCGTGATTTTATCTTATGCGGTTATGAAATTTGGGCTAGGAAGGGTTAAGAATAAATGTTGGGGCCTTATAGCATAAAAATCAAAGTGGTAGAATGGCTGGGGCGCTAGTTAGTCTTGGCTTTCCCAGTCTGTGTTGAATCACAGAATTTGTGGGTGGTTTTCTTTTATTTTACTGATGGTTGGGCAGGCAGTGGACGGCACAAGGAGTCTTCAATAGATAGGCTGGTTGTGTTGCAAATTCGGTGGAAGATAAGGATGAGTTTTATTTTTATTTTGTATTTTAAGTTGAAGGAGTGATAAGGATGAGTTTTGAATTTTGTTTTTTCAATTCGGTGGGATAATGGTTAATATTATTTTATTTTTATCTTGTATTTTAAATTGGAGGGGTGGTCTTTTGCTTTGATTAAAATATGGAAGTGGACTAATTCAAATTAGATTGAATTAGTATGTGGTGTGATTTTGGAGTCTTGAGGGGAGGGGTGCAATTTTATAAATAGGAGAGCACCCTTTTCATATTTTTTTCCTTCTTTTATGGCAAGTGCTTAGAGATTATTCTTTTAGTTTCTTGATCAAAAGTAGTAGTTGTGTCTCCCAAATTTTGCTAATAGCCAGAATGTCCACTTGAACCCCTAAACCTTATATTTTGTCTACTTCTATTTCTTTAGTTCTTTAGTTTGAATATTCCATCTTGTTTTAGGAGCCTAGCGAAACCTTGACCTCTCTACCTTCTTTCTTTTTGCCAAGATTGAAGCCAGAATCATGAAGTGTGGTGTTGTCGACATCTAAAGCTTGTGGGTAAGTGTTTTAGTTACTTGTTTTAATGGCCAAAACCGAATGGTTGGCCTTAGTGTGGGTTGGTAGAATGCTCTAATAGACTATAAGTGATGTGTTTTGCTTGTTTGTAGCCAGCGCCAAGGAGTCTAAAGGAAAGTCTCGAATTGTTTAAACTCATCAAGGTAAGGGGTGGTAAGGTATTCGGCCAAAAGGGCCTTTCCATGGATTTTTGTATGGCCGATTCTAATGGTCTTGTATCTGAGGATTTTCGACAATTCCATTGGTGTTTCGGGATTTAATTAAAAGGGGTAAGTGGTTGGATATTGACCTTAGGCCATTGTTTATGTTCTTGTGTTGACCGAGTGGTGGCTATGATCTTTTAGGGCCAAATCGATAGAAGCAAAGGGAGCCTTGGGATCTCGATATTTGGTAAGGATGTTATTAGGTGATCTAAATTCAATAATAGTAGATTATGACTTGTTGATTAATGGTGTGATTACGATTAAGTGTCGATGGATGCAAGTGCCGGTCAAGAGGGAAAGGAAAGCTCCATCCGAAGTTCAAAAGAGATCGATTTACTTGCACGAGATTGGCCACCGGGGTGTGGGCGTGCAAATGAAAAACGATAAGCAAATAACGGTAGTCTCGCTAAACGATAGCGTCGGGATCGAGGGATTGGAGCTTCAGGTTATAAGGTGTGTGATTAGCCCATCGATTTTCGGGTATATGATATGTATGCGATAGGTGTATGTGTTAAATATGTGTTAATAAGTGCGGTGACTATGTGAACGGATACCCTTAAAGGGTATGTCGATAAACGAGTTAGTATCAAATCTGTTGAGATGTGGTTATTAATACATGTATGTGAGTATGTCTATGAATATGAATGTATGCACGAATATCATGTACATGCTTTATTCATTATGTCATTATATTATGTTACATGTGCATGGGTGGGTTTTGAAAGAAGGTGCGGGTGTACTTGATGCGTGGTTGATGTCGACTTTGTGCTACATCGTGGATTGGCGTTGATCGAGGTCGCGTTGTGGATCTTTGCGATTTAGTTCGCGTGGTTACCTTGATTGATATCGGCTTTATGCCATATCGTGGCTTGATGGATTCTTGTGTGCTCCATCGTGGTTTGATGTTAGCTATCTGTTGCATCGTGGATGGCATTAGTTGCCTTTTGGAGGGAAAAGGAGAGGGTGACTCGATAGTCCCCGGTGTGTGGTAAAATTTGGTTAAGGGGTGTGTAGCGGATGGACCCTAGGTTTGGGTTGGGTGCACTTTGCATAATTTTATTTGATATGTGGATTAATATGGAAATGGGCCAAGCCCAATATGAAATATGAATAGGTATGTTTTGAGAACATACGTGGAAATGGGCCAAGCCCAGTATGTGAATGTGGATTTGAATAAGAAAAGGGCCTAGCCCAGTGCTTGAATATGATTTGATTATGGGCCAAGCCCAGATTGTGGTAGTGTTTAAATGATTATATTTATATGTTGCTTTTGATAATTGGGTTAATTTGTGGCTAACAT
This sequence comes from Gossypium rotundifolium, assembly GCA_025506655.1. Lineage (NCBI taxonomy): Eukaryota > Viridiplantae > Streptophyta > Magnoliopsida > Malvales > Malvaceae > Gossypium > Gossypium rotundifolium. The sequence goes on from CP106722.1 coordinate 108,864,077, forward strand.
GTGGGTGGATATCAGTGGTTTAATTACACACTGAGTCATTATGACTCACCCAATTATTTATCCAACATCGCAGGTAACTTGTTGATCGGACCGGGTCGTAGAGGATGCAAGGTGGCCCATGCAGAAGGAGATTTTTTTTTAATTATTTTTAAGTAATTTTAATACTAAGTGTTTTGTTTAATTTCGGTTGTAATTTGTTTTAAGTACTCTTTTTATGGATGACAGAATTTATATCGTACTTAGAAATAATTTTTACAAATAATTTATCTTTTAATAAATTATAATAAAGTTTTAATTCAAACCAAGCGTATTATTTAATAATTTTTAGTGGACACACTTTCCAAAAGTTAACAAAATTTTCAAGTTTTATTCTAAAGACAAGGATTTTCAACCGTCATTCCGCAGTGACATAACCAGATCCGGTCAAGACTCGTGGGCCGGGTTTAGGGGATGTTACAATACAAGACTCGAACCACAACAATCAAATAAGATAACGCAAGCGAATGCAATAAGAGGATCGTAATTTTTCAAATCAAAATTTTCAATTTTTGACAAATGGAAAGAAATTAATCAATTTTATGGCTTGACTCTCTTTCAATCCCTAGTGGAGTCGCCAAGCTGTCGAAACCATTTTTTTGTTTTGTTTTGGAAAACAGGGATCGACTAGAAAATGGAAGTGAGTCACCACCAATCTTTTATTCGAGGTGTGATCGGATCACCTTGAGATGGATTATTTTAATAAAAAATTTTGATTTATTACAAAAAGAATTTTGGTCTACGAAATTCAAGAAAACATGTTCGGGAGTTGGTTACATACGAGGAAGGATTAGCACCCTCGCGACTCCCAAAGTTGGTACCAAATTGATTAATTAATGTCCTAACATCGAGAATTTGAAAAATTTTAAAATTGGAACTTTCTTTGACTCATTTGAAGATATTCGAGTTTGAATACTAAGATTCTCTAGTTCCAAAGGGGTAAAATATCACATCCAGCACGTTAGGATGCAACAATTTAAGTCTTCGAATTCTAGATTATCCAAAAATTCTCGAAACTCATGCATTGGGATTTTCAAAGGGTATTCTATTATTTGGGATAAAATGGAAAATCGAAACCCAGCATGTTAGGGCACGACCTCTCAGATTTTCAAACACAAAACATTGCCTTATTTTAGAACCAAGAAAATATGAATGAATTTTTTTTTAAAAAAGGATGTTCGATTATTTGGTCAAATGAAAAATCGAAACCTAGCACGTTAGGGCACAATTTCTCAGATTTCCAAACACAAAACATTGCCTTATTTCAGAACCAAGGAAACATGAATGAAATTTTTTAAAAGGGTGTTCGGTTTTTTGGTCAAACAAAAAATTGAAACCCAGCACGTTAGGGCACAATCTCTCAAATTTTCAAACACAAAACATTGCCTTATTTTAGAACCAAGAAAACATGAATGAAAATTTTTAAAAGGATATTTGGTTATTTGGTCAAACGAAAAACTGAAACCCAGCACGTTAGGGCACGATCCCTCGAATTTCCAAACACGAAACATTGCCTTATTTTTAAAGCTTTGAACAAAATGATTTTTAAAATCATGAACGGTGTTAAAAACATGGCTTTCATACAACGCGAAGTAATTATTCACAAGTGAAATGCTACATTATTACACAAATAAATAAAATTACCATACACATGATTACAATAATCAATGAGCATAACATTAATGAGAGATGAATAATTTAAAATAAAGTACATTGGTCTAAAATAATAATGTATAAAACAAGAAAATGAAATACACATAAGTATAATATGTGTAACATGCACTTGAGACAAACAAAAATAATTTTAAACCAAGCTTTTAACATAAACGATTTTGGAAGGTTTAAGAGAATATATAAAAATATAAACAGATTTTAGAAACATGTGCACATGGAGTAATGAGAATTTAGCATTATATTAGAAAGATTTCAAAAGGAACGAACAACGAATAAATAAATAAATAAAAATAAAAGAATTACACGCATTAAAACAAGATAGGATTAATTGAAACAAATTTGAAATCCAATCGATAATTTGCAAACTAATAAAGGCAATAACTTAAAATTAAGGACTAGAATGAAAGGCGCCCTGAAATATAAGGACTAAAAGAGCAAATATTCAAGTCCTATGAACACAGCGTTAAAAAATGGACTAAATTGAAAAGACATTCAAAATTTAGGTGCAAAATTAAGAAAATAAGAACACCTATATGGTTTAATTAAAACGCGACGAAAGAGGGAAGGATTGAACATTCAAATGTTCCTTCAGGGACTGAAATGCGCGGATCTACGCCGAAATTGGGTCGGGTCATCGGTTAATGGTCAATACAGCATCGTTTTAGAGCCACTGAAACAGGCCCTAAGCGTTTCCGTTTTAGGCTGTATATAAGAGGAAAAAACCTAAGCATTAGTATTCAGCCATTTTGAAAACAAAAGCAAAAACCTAACCCCTTTTTACCCCCATTCTTAGCCGCCACTAAGAAAACCCCTCCGTCCGACCACCAGAACGCCACTGTAAACGGCACTTGGTGGTAAATGAAGGTTCAAGAGGGCCCTTTCACACCGTCGTTGAAGCCTAGCGCTTCAGTCTACACCCATATCCGAACTCTAATCACGACGGAGAAGACACAGACAGAATCTCATGAAGGTAGCTCCTCTCATTTTTTGTTAAAGTATCGTAAAAGAAAGAAAAAGAAATGCTCCAAATAGTTTCAAAAAAAGAAAAGAACAATAAGAGAAAGATGTAATCGGAAAGAGAAACCTTTTTTTGTTTTTGGTTTGTCATTGTATATTCTCTGTCTACCTTTTTTGTGTGTATAAAAAATGTTACAAGAATTTGAAGGATTTTATAGCTACCAAAAATACAAGTTTTTCTTTTTTGTCTATTTTTGCTGTTTTTCTTTTTTCTATTCTGTTTCTACTATTTTTGTAGTCTAATTTGTAGGTACGGAGGCACGTAGTGATGCGCGTGAAGGCACGTGCGCGGCACGAAGCTACCCTTAGAACCCTAAGGTTCTATTTGCCTAAACCCTTTGGGCCACTCGGGCCAGTTCTAGAGTTGGGTTAGGGTTTGTTTGCTGGGTTTGTAAATGGGTTAAAAGTTTGGGTCCTAATTTGGGCCATTTGAAACTTAAGTGTAAATGGACTGGTAAATTGTTTTGGATTTTATTATTCTGCTTCATTTTATTTTTTGTTTGGGTTTGGGCCCCGGGCTAAATTTGGCTAATATAGCAGCTTCAAATCGACAAAAGTCATACACAGATTTGAAAATAAAAGAGATCGAATTTTATATTGGTGATAAAGTATTTCTGAAAGTATCTCTATGGAAGAAGATTCTGAGATTTGGCCGTAAAGGCAAGTTGAGTCCACATTTCATCGGGCCGTATGAAGTTATTGAAAGAATAGGGCCAGTGCCATATCCTTTAGCTTTACCAACAGAGTTGGAAATAATTCATAATGTGTTTCGTGTGTCGATGTTGCGACGATATCGATTTGATCCTTCACATGTGATTTCTTCATCAGAGATTGAACATATGGTGAAAAACCGATCAAGATCTTAGCTCGGGAAGTTAAATAGTTGAGAAATAAAAACATAGCCCTAGTTAAAGTTTTATGGCAACGACACGGAGTCGAAGAGGCTAAATGGGAACCTGAGAAAGCTATGACAGTACCCAAACCAATTTTCTGGTAAGATTTTCAGGGACAAAAATCCCTAAGGGGGAGAGTTGTAACAACCCGATTTTGGGCCTAGTCAGAACAGTGGTTTCGGGACCACGAATCCGACATAGAAAAAAAAATTATTTTTATTATATTTTTATGGTCTAAATTTTTATGGAATGATTTCGTGAAAATTTCGTTAGAAAATTTTGACGTTTGAGCACTTAATTTAGCAAAAAGAACTAAAATGTAAAAAGTGCAAAAGTTGTGTTCTACATGTTAGAGGTGTCTAGTTGCTACGAAGTTTTACATTGAAGGTCCTTAGATGGTAATTAGACCATTTGATAAGTTAGTGGACAAATATGGACATGGTGAGATAAAATTTCAAAGTTTCAAGTGAAGGGCATTTTGATCATTTAGTAATTAAATGAATTAAAAACCAAAAAAATCAAGCCAAAATTTAGCCCATCTTCTTCATGCTTGTGTCGAAAATTAGAAGGGAAGCCATAGCTAGGGTTTGGCCACTTTCAGGCTCAATTGTAAGTCGGTTCTTGCCTCGCTTTTAATGCTCTTTACATTTTTGAAGTCGCTATCACTCGATCTATCTATTTTTACCATTAATTTGAGAGATGATTGAGGTCTAGGGTTTTAACCATGTTATACATGTGTGTATTTTGATGTTTAATTGTAGATTTTGCAAGTTTAATGTTAGATAAACAACTTTTGCTAGGTGATTTTTGATGAAAATGTCAAAAGGACCTATTTGTAAAAAGATTTCAAAATGTGTGTAAAAGTGTGATTAAATGAAAAATGTGGGCTATTATAAGCATGGAAGAGGTTTGGCTAGGCTTGGGTCTTGAAGAAATTGAATATATTTCATTTTACAAGCCTAGGGGCCAAAATGTAAAAATGTTAAAGTTCAGGGGTAAAAATGTAATTTTTCTATAAAGTGATTTTTGGACTGAATTGAGAAATTTGGATAATAAATGAGTTAAATTTTCTATTATAGATAAAGAGGAATGAGGTTTGGACCTAGATCGGGGGGAAAAATAAGGTGTTTGACGATTAGGTCCATTTCTACTATTTTGTACTGAGGTAAGTTCGTATGTAAATACTGCATTGTTTTATTTATGTTTTAAATGCTTTAATATTGTATGAATTATGATTGACTCCTTGGATGTAATCGATAAAGTTTGATAAGTGAGAAATCCCAGTTGAACCTTAGGAATAGGTAGGATACGGATGTCATGACATTAGGGTTATTTGAGATTACGTGTAAGACCATATCTGGGATATGGAATCAATATGACACTTCGTGTAAAACCATAGCTGGGCTATTGGCATATATAAGAGATCCTATGTAAGACCATATTTGGGATATGGCATTGGTATGGTATTGTATGTGCGAGATTCCCAAGTATCCTTTAGTATTGCAAGTGGTTCAACGGGAAATTCAACAAGCATGTCAAAGTTGTGAAAGGTTATGATTATGTTGCGAGTTGGTACAAGTACGTACATAAACCTCATTTACTAATGAGCTCGATATGTGATGAATCCCTCGGTAAGGTTATGAATGAGTAAATTATGATTAGAAGATCTTGATACTATTTATGCCAAGTTCATCATGTTTATTTGTATGATACATATGTGATTATAATGCTTATTATTTGCTTAGGAACTTACTAAGCTATATAACTTACTCCCCTTTCTTTTCCCTTGTCTTATAGTGTCACCAAGCTAGCCCGAGAATCAAAAACTGTCATAGATCCATTCACACTATCAACTTAATATTTTGGGTACATGTAACAGTCCGGTTTATACCCTAGTCAGAACAGTGGTTTCGGGACCACAAATGAAGTCTCAGATAATATTTTAATATTATTTTACGATCCGTTGATATGTGACTAAGCATGTGTTTAAATTTAAATAAGTTAATTAGATAAAATGCGTGTGTTTAATTTGAGCAAAGGATTAAATTGCATTGATATGCAAATTAGTAGGCTACATGATAAGGTATTTAATTGTTATTTCTTTATAAGTATGAGGGTTGTATGTGGCAATTAAGCCATTAGTTAAGATAGTGGATGGTACAAGTACCAAAATGGCTTTAATTTATATGTTATATATGTTTTAGTATAAGGACAAATTTGTAATTTAGTTAGTAATATGATAGTTAATGAATTTAGGCATGAAAATGGATATTCATTCATGCATTCATCCACCGAAAAATAAAGAAAAGAAAAAGAAAAGATGAAGCTTTGGCATTCGGCCATAACACTCTTTGATTAAGGTATGAATTTGATTCGGATTTTTTTATACTTTCTATGTTTTCGTAATCGTTGCTTTGAATGCTTCTAAACCCATGCTTCAATTTTGAAGATTGATGATGTTTGTGAAATGAGACTTTGATGAACTCATGTGATTTGTGATGTTTAATAGTAAATATGAAAGATATGTGTTTGATGAACATGTTTTGTTTTTGAAGTTTTGATGAATTTAGCTAATTAGGGCTAAATTGAGAAAATGGTAAATTGAAGGACTAAATTACAAATTTGATGAAATATTTGGGCTTATATAGTCCCTAGAGAGGTTTGGCCAAGCATGTGTATGTATGGATTTTTGTGAATTTGATGTTTTGAGAAAAATAGACTAAATTGATAAAGTGTGCAAATATGAGGGTTAAATTGTAAATAGCCCAAAATATATGTGTATGGATTTAATTGAATGGAATAGTGAATAAAAGGGTTAATTCTGAATATGTTTAGATCAAGAACCGAGGAAAACAGATTTAGATCGCGGGAAAGCGAAAGTAACAGAGTAGCCGTTTTCGTTTCGTTAAACCGAACCCGAGGTAAGTCACTATGCAAATAAACTTATCTGTATTGAATTGAATATATGTATTCATATGTCTATCGATGAAAATGAATGAGTATGAGATGCTAAGTGCTTGAATTCCGAAATAAGTTCGATATAGTGATAAAGCCGACAAGTCCCGTACGAACCTAGGAATAGATAGGATTAGCTATATCATGACATAGGTATCTGTTCTGTTTCATCATGTAAGACCACGTCTGGGATTTTGGCTTTGAATTGTGATCTCATGTAAAACCATGTCTGGGATGTTGGCTTCGATATAAGCTTTATGAGTAAGACCACATCTGGGACATTGGCATCGACATGAGTTTTACGTGTAAGACCACGTCTAGGACGTTGGCATCATTATGATCTGTATGTGTAAGACCATGTCTGGGACATCGGTACCGTATTGAAATGTGTAAGACCCTGTCTGGGACAGTGGCTCCTTTATACGAGTGCATGTAAGACCTCATCTGGGATGTTGGCATTGTACTACTATTTTGAGCTTTCTAAGTATCCTACTAGGTTCCTAAGGGTTCAACGGGCAAGTCTATGAAACGAATCGTAAATACGAGCTATGAGCAAATAAGTGAATGATTATCCGTTTCAGGTACGTTGAATGTACATTAAGTGTGCATAAAAGGTAAGTATCTATATGACTTTGATTTGAAGAAAAGTGTTATTCAAAATGAAAAGGTGGATCTTGAAATGTTGAATGTGGCAAACGTGGCCATAAGTTTATGAACCAAGTTATATAAGTGATAGTTGCTAAGTGATTGATATGTGTCAATGTATTTATTTGTATATGACTTACTAAGCTTTCGGAAAGCCTACTCTGTGTGTGTTTTGTAACACCCTAAACCCGGTCAACACACCACGACCGAATCTGGCATGTCACAGAATGAAAACATTTCGAAGGAAACAAGTCACCGGTTTATTTTCAGCGAAAAGCTCTTTGTTCTTGTGTTTGCAGAACCCCGGTGCATGTATAGTTGAAATCGTTAAGTTGCTTTGAAATCCCGAAAGGCTTTTTAAAACTCGTTTAGCATTCATTACTTAAGAAAAATGTTAAAATCTATTGAAACCTGAGTGAATTCTTACGTAGTTAATTTAAAACCGTTTGATTTTGAGCATGGAAAACTTAGATTTTGAAAATCATTTAAGTTAACCTTGTTATCCTCTTGAAAATATTGTTACCCGATGGTAAGATTTAGAAAACCCGTTGTGTAGTGTAATTTTTGAAAACTTTGGTTATTAGGTTATTTAAAACATGTTAAATAGTTTACTTAGCGACATTTAGAAAATTAAAGCAGATATAATAAAACCCAAAATAAAAATACTAATGGCCTTATTACAAACCCAAATAAAATCAGAATTTAAAATGAAGGTACCCAAATCGAAAGTCCAAGTAAAACCGAAAGTAAATGTCGCATGGCCACCTCGAGTCCACCCGACTCCTCATCCGTGATCTATGAGTCACCTGAAAAGATAAGGGAGAAGGTGAGTCACCAAGACTTAGTGCATAATCCCCCTCCCGATTATAGCAACATGCTTACACAGATTCATAACCAAGTAAATACATCATGCACCCAAACCTAGCCATCCACAACTCCTTTTTCTACCCCGTGTGGTACCAAACCACTGGTGGTGCCAAACCACTGGTGACCCAAAGTCACTGATATCAATAATAATGTGGTGCCAAACCACTGGTGACCCAAAGTCACGAATAACCCATATGTGGGGCCAACCCACGTTGTGATACCAAATCATTTGGCGACAATCCGTTTTATCAAATGTAGGGCCAACCCATCGTGATGCGAAGCCACTGGGACGAGTCGCTATAAGGTGCCAAACCTCTGGTGACCCAAAGTCACGAATATCAACTGTGGCACCAAACCACTGGTGGTGCCAAACCACTGGTGACCCAAAGTCACAGATATCATTCTTCCCCCTCCTCTCATATCACCCACGATAATGCACATGCAAAAATATACCATGCCAACATGCTTAATCGTTAAACATAAATCGAACATAACATAGATAATAGCATCAGCAATCATCCAGCTTAACTCATCAACAGACTTACCTGAAATCCTTGCTCATACCCATAAGGGTATCGTATCGTAATCTACACAATTTTCGGCTTTTAACAAAGTTTAAGTTATTAGCACATTTATATGGATTATGAAGTGTGTAAGATACACACCTGGTTACTAATGCGACTATCGAATCCCGAAGATCAAGATCTAACACACTAGATCCCCCTCTTTCCTACATTCGACCAATGACAACTGTTAGCGAAAAGCCATTCGGCTACACTTGTAAATCCCGAAAAGTTAACGCATCTAATAGCCATCTTTACCTTAACGCTTTTTGATCACGAGATAGAGCCTTCCCTACAATCGGCCAAGATCTTAAACCTCATAACTAATAGCCTTCGACTTTTCAAGAGAATAAGAGAAAGATTGAGTCGACATGAAACCTTACCACTGATTTACTAAGACCAATTGACAGAGAATAGATGATCACGATCCACTGCTTCAAAATCCCGAAGGACCTAAGAAGAAACCGATTTCACAGATGAATGAGAACCAAGCCAAATGCTGAAATTCGGCTTTTGTTCTATATATGTCAATAGAGAGAAAAGAAGAAGATGACAGAGATTCGGCCAAGAACACTTACCCCCTCCAAACCGATTAGAGAAGAAGACCAAAGAGATCTACCCTTGATTGATATTCGGCCAAAGTGTTGAAATAAGAAGAGGAGAGTAAAGGGAGATTTCGGCAATGGCTTTTAAAAGAAGAGCAAAATAGATTCGGCTTTGAAAAGAATCAAGAAAAGATTGATGAATTTTCAGCACAAAAGAAGATGAGGAGAAGAAGAGATGTTGATGGGGTTTTGAAACAAATATGAGAGAAAGAAAAGAAAGAAATAGGGGGAGAGGGGAGATTCGACTAGATGCTTTAGAGGGAAGTCGACAATAGCCTAAAAACCTTAGGCTTTTGATTCAAATGGTGCACTAAGGGAAGAAATCGATAAGGCTAAGGGGGTTTCGGCTTAGCTCACAACCGAATGCACCAAGGCATTGACTAGCCGAAAATGTCATTAGGAATTTTGGCACTCCCCCTAGTCTTCCAACCAATTACTCTTCCTCACACTAGAGTTCAAATTTCGGCAACCTCCCCAAAACTCTCCTGGCCACCCATTCAAATGAGTTTGAATTGATCAAACTCCTAAATTCTCTCTTCTCCACCGTTTAAATCATTGACTTGTTCAGGCTTATCCATCGAGTTTGATCTGAGCACAACTCTTCCTCTCTCTTGTGTCAAAAATAATTACACAAGGGGAGATTTCTGCAGCTTGAACCAAGGCTCCCCTTCCCTGCATGTGGCGTCACCTTCCTTGTACCTTAGTGGCGCCTCCCTTGCCACTTTACCACTAGGTTATTTGCATCAAGACACTCCAACAACTCCTTTTAACCCCTAAATTCCCTAACTCCCCCTTCCAAGCACCTAAAATAGAAAATTTTAGCCATGACTCAGGCCTAACCTAAGGTCATGCCTGGACCCCAAGACACCTTGATTAACAACAATATCAAGGCATTCACATGCCATTAATGCAAACATAATAGCCCCTAACTAAGGATGTTACAGTTCTACCCCCTTAAAAATAATTTCGACCTCGAAATTACCTGGTCAAAAGAGTTGAGGGTATTACTACCTCATCACATCCTCTGGTTCCTACGTAGCTTCTTCCACACCATGATTTCGCCATAATACCTTCACCAATAGAACCGATTTCTTGCGTAGAACCTTCACATCCCGATCTAGAATCTACACTGATTCCTCTTCCATGGTCAAATCTGGGTTCACCTCAATTTCCTCCACCGATACAACATGTGATGGATCTGAACGGTAATGCCTAAGCATGGAGACGTAGAATACATCATGTATCTGATTCAGTTCCGCTGGCAACTCAAGCTGATAAGCTACTGGTCCTACTCGTCTCAATACCTTATATGGGCCAATAAATCTTGGGCTTAGCTTGCCTTTCCTTCCAAACCTCAGCACTTTCTTCCATGGCGAGACCTTGGAAAACCACATCACCCATCAGAAACTCAATATCTCTCCGCTTAAGATCGGCATATGACTTCTGCCTGTCTGAAGCTTCCTTTAGACGAGCCTGAATCAACTTGACTTTATCCTCGGTCTCAGCAACCAACTTCGGTCCCAATATCTAACGCTCACCCAACTCTGTCCAGCATGTAGGTGTACGGCACTTCCTACCATACAACGCCTCATATGGTGCCATCTTAATGCTTTCCTGGTAACTATTGTTGTATGCAAACTCCGCTAACGGTAGGAACTCTTCCCAGCTACCGCTGAAATCCAAAACACAGCCCCTCAGTATATCTTCCAAGATTTGTATCACCCTTTCTGACTGTCCATCCAACTGCGGATGAAATGCCGTACTAAAATCCAACCGCGTACCCAACGCCTGATGCAATGCTTTCCAGAACCTCGACGTGCATCTGGGATCCCTATCCAAGATAATCGACACTGGCACATCGTGCAACCTCACTATCTTTGCCACATACAGCTTAGCTAACTTCTGAAGCGAGTAATTAACCCTTACTAGTATGAAATGAGCTGATTTTGTCAAATGGTCCACAACCACCCAGACTGAGTCCTTCTTACTAGGCGTAAGGGGTAGCCCACCGACAAAGTCCATCGTAATCCTTTCCCACTTCCACTGAGGAATCTTCACCGACTGAAGTAAACCCGACGGCAACTGATGTTCAGCCTTGACCTGCTGACACGTCAGACACTTACCTACAAACTCAGTCACTTCCCGCTTCAGACCTGGCCACTAAAACTACTCTCGTAAATCTCGGTACATCTTGCTACCTCCAGGATGCATAGCGTATGGGCTGCTATGTGTGTCCTGAAGAATCCTCTGCCTTAACTTGACGTCCTTCGGCAGACAAGCTCTCCCTTGAAAACAAAACACTCCATTGTTGGTCAAGCTGTAACCTTCCAAACCACCACTCTGTACTTGCAACCTCCGAGCATTCAAATCCTCATCCACTAACTGTTTCTCTTTAATCTGCTCTACCCAAGTCGGCTTAACCTGTAATTCTGGCAAAAGACTCCCATCATCATACAAGCTAAGATGAGAAAACATCACTCTCAGATTCGACACTACCTTACGGCTCAACGCGTCTGTAACCACGTTAGCCTTGCCTGAATGATACTCAATTGAACAGTCGTAGTCCTTCAACAGCTCAATCCATCTGCGCTGTCTTAAATTTAAATCCTTTTGCGTCAAAAGATACTTCAGACTCTTGTGGTCCATGTAGACTATCGATTTCTCTCCGTATAAATAGTGTCTCCATATCTTCAGGGTGAAAACCACTGCAGCTAACTCCAGGTCATGTGTCGGGTAGTTACCCTCATGCGGTCTCAGCTGTCGAGACACATATGCCACTACTTTCCCTTCCTGCATCAGCACACATCCCAAGCCAGTATGTGATGCATCACAGTAGACCGTGAATACCTTTCACGCCTCAGTTGAACGAATCGAGCTTAGTCGTAATCTTCCTCAACTTGTCAAAACTTTCCTGTTGTTTCTTGGACCACACAAATGGGACTCATTTCCTCAATAACTTGGTCAACGGTGCTGCGATCAGAGAAAATCCTTCTACAAATCTCCGATAATACCCTACCAGACTTAGAAAACTCTGGATCTCCGCAACCGAATTAGGCGATTTCCAGTCCAACACTGCCTCAATCTTGCGAGGGTCTACTCTAATCCCTTCAGCTAACACTACATGACCTAAGAAAGTCACCTCCCTAAGCCAGAACTTGCACTTACTAAACTTGGCAAATAACTGCCTTTCCCTCAGAATTTGTAAAACTACCCGCAAGTGCATATCATGATCCTCCTCAGTCCTTGAGTACACTAATATGTCGTCTATAAATACCACGACAAACTGGTCCAAGTACTGCTGGAACACCTGATTCATCATATCCATGAATGCTGTCGGTGCGTTAGTCAATCCAAACAGCATTACCAGAAACCCGTAGTGCCCATATCGAGTGCAAAATGCCGTCTTATGGATATCAGCCTCCTTCACCTTAAGCTGATGATACCCCGACCTTAGATCGATCTTCGAGAAAACTAATGCCCCTTTAAGCTGATCAAACAAGTTGTCTATCCTCGGCAACGGATACTTGTTTTTGATCGTCAGCTTATTCAACCGGCGGTAGTCTATGCACATCTGCATTGTACCATCCTTCTTCTTAACAAAGAGCACTGACGCTCCCCAAGGTGAAACACTTGGCCGGATAAAACCTCGGTCTAACAACTCCTGAATTTGAGCCTTCAGGTCCACCAATTCCTTTGGCGCCATTCTGTACGGGGCAATAGACATTGGCGCAGTTCCGGGTAGCAGATCTATATCGAATTCAACTTCACGATCCGGAGGCAGACCCGAAAGTTCTTTTGGGAATACGTCGGCAAATTCCTTCACTGTTCAGACATTCTTTACGGCTGACTCCTTAGCCTCCAAAGTGGACACCTGAACCATAAGCGCCTCACAACCCTTCCTGACCATTTTCTCAGCTTTCAAAGAAGACACCACGTTGGATAGATAATCTCTTCTATTACCTGTCATCACCACCTCTTCACCCTCAACCGTTTTCAAAACCATGCGCTTAGCCGTGCAATCTAAACTCGCTTGGTACTTCACCAGCCAGTCCATCCCAAGAATCAGATCGAACTCCCCAAACGACAGTTCCATCAGATCGGCCATAAATACTACCCCTTGGAGTTTTAGGGGTACATCCCTAAATAGCTTATTTACTTCTACAGAGTGACCTAGAGGGCTAATTACTGTCATCTCCCTAGAAGTAGTTTCAATGTCTAGGTTCATGGTTTCCACAACATACGAATGCGTCGAACCCACATCTATCAAAGCAGTATATGGTAATCCAAAGATTAAGAACGTACCAGTTATGACGTCTGGTGCGTCGACTTCCTCTCGACGCCTCGCTGCATATACCAATCCAGGCTGTCTTACTTTAGTGTTGCCTGCACCTCTGCCCGGTGTTTCGCGACCCCAACCAGAACCATTACCTCCTCTACCAGAACCACGACCCCTCTGCGGTTGCGGTCCCTCATTCCTGAACTGAGCACGACCCTGTCCCTCAGACTGAATCTTGGCTAACTTCCATGGACAGTCTCTCACACGATGATCCAGCGACCCACACTCAAAACATCTTTTGCCACTGGTCCAACATTCTCCCCAATGAGATTTTCCACACCGATTACACCGCGCTGGTCCCTGATTAGCAGCAATAGGCCTCCTAGACTGATTCGGCCCACCATGCCTAGCCTTTTTTTGAGAATTTTTGGCTGATCCAGATGATCCAAAACCTCTCTTTTGTATATTCCTATCCGCATTCTGTCTCACAGATTCCTTGACCCCTTCGGCTACCTTGGCCTTCTCTACCAACACGGCAAACTCCCGCTCCTGCTGTGGAGCAATCAGTAATCTAAGCTCATCCCTCAGTCCGTCCTCGAACCTGACACATCGTTCATGCTCCGTAGCCACGATACCTCGAGCATACCGGCTCAACCTTAAGAATTCAGCCTCGTACTCCACTACGGACTTACTCCCCTGAACCAGCCTCAGAAATGCCTTCCTCTGCGCATCAATATAACTAGACCCATTATACTTCTTCTGATACGCCGCCTTAAAATAATCCCAAGTGAGATCATCCGCTGCAGCACTATCCCGAACCATGAGCCACCACTGGTATGACTCATCCCAGAGAAAAGACACCACCCCTTTCAGTTTCTCCTCGGCAGTCAGATCCAAATCGTCCATGATTCACTCCGTCGCCTCCAACCAATACTCAGCCGTATTGGGTGCCACACCAGATACACCTCAGAATACCTCAACTCCATTGGCTCGGAGTTGCTCAGATACAGATTTTCGAGCTCCCATACCTCCACCTGCTCCAGCCACCCTCTCAAGAACTCGCAGCATCGCCTGCGATACTACATCATCCCCATGCGATCACGATACTCAACACCAAAGGTGGTGGTGGTGGTATCTCATTCTCGGACCCTTGACCGCACTCCTAGCTGGTTTCGATCGGTCATTCGCCTCTACCACACCCACGCACATTACGACCACGTCCCCTAGAACTCATGTCTATGATCGCGATTTAATCTGCTTTAAGAAATTTTATGCATTAGCTTCTGTTCCACTGATTAACCACGAACAAGTTTTATGTAAAGAAGTTTAGTAGTAGTTCTTTTGATCATTACAAAGTTTTCGTTTCAAGTCTTCTACCCTAATTCAGAGAATCACATTCATTCTTCAACAACATCCACCACGCACACTCACCACTTGTAGGTGTACTCTCGTCATTTTACTACCCGGGGGTATTTCTGTAATTTGTCTTATAGGGGTATTTTGGTAATTTTCCAAATTAGGGGTATCTTGTAATTTTGCAAAATAGGGGTATTTTGGTCTTTTTGTAAAATGGGGATACTTTGGTAAAAATCGAGGGTAGTATGGTAATCTCATAAACTGGAGGTATTTTAGTAATAAATTGGAAAAATCTTTACAAATCATAGGTATTTCAAAAATTTTAGAAATCAGGGTATTTTGGTAATTTCTAAGATCTAAGGTAGTTTTTACAAATCAAGGGGGTAATTCGGTGATTTCAAAACTAGGGTTTTTATAAAACAGTGTAGCTAGTCCCTTTCGGGTTTTAATTATTGAATTTAGCCTGTGAATAAGTCCTCCTAGTTAGGGTGAACCATCACTACGCACCAAGTAGGATTCGAGCGAAGAGGAGGTGAGTCGCTAGGACTGTTTAAATACCACGCTCCCCCTGAATCCAGTCCTAGACATGCGCACAACTGTTGCCCCACCCTTAACTCGGTGACTTACTCACAGGTTTGGTTGATTGATCTTTAAGTCTTATGTAATTTTTTTTGTGTTGGAGTAGGCTAATCCTAGGGTTCAATAGCTCCTAATCTACTAATCTACAATCTTCCACATACAAATCACACAATGATTAGGGGTACTTACCTGGGTGGATTGGTGCCGGAGACTCGGTGCCATGCTTCTTAAGCCATATATTTCCCACAAAACTTTTTTTTTCCAAAAACCCTACTTTTAAACATTTTGGGCCTCAGGCCCACAGCCGAGCCTTTGAACTTGGCTCTGATACCAAAAATGTAACACCCCAAACCCGGTCAACACACCACAACTGATCTGGCATGTCACAGAATGAAAACATTTCAAAAGAAACAAGTCACCGGTTTATTTTTAGCAAAAAGCTCTTTGTTATTGTGTTTGCAGAACCCCGGTGCATGTATAGTTGAAATCGTTAAGTTGCTTTGAAATCCTGAAAGGCTTTTTAAAACTCGTTTAGCATTCATTACTTAAGAAAAATGCTAAAATCTATTGAAACCTGAGTGAATTCTTACTTAGTTAATTTAAAATCGTTTGATTTTGAGCATGGAAAACTTAGATTTTGAAAATCATTTAAGTTAACCTTGTTATCCTCTTGAAAATATTATTACCCGATGGTAAGATTTAGAAAACCCGTTGTGTAGTGTAATTTCGAAAACTTTGGTTATTAGGTTATTTAAAACATGTTAAACAGTTTACTTAGCGACATTTAGAAAATTAAAGCAGATATAATAAAACCCAAAATAAAAATACTAATGGCCTTATTACAAACCCAAATAAAATCAGGATTTAAAATGAAGGTACCCAAATCGAAAGTCCAGGTAAAACCAAAGGTAAATGTCGCATGGCCACCTTGAGTCCACCCGGCTCCTCATCTGCGATCTACGAGTCACCTGAAAAGATAAGGGAGAAGGTGAGTCACCAAGACTCAGTGCATAATCCCCATCCCGATTATAGCAACATGCTTACACAGATTCATAACCAAGTAAATACATCATGCACCCAAACCTAGCCATCCACAACTCCTTTTTCTACCCCATGTGGTACCAAACAGCTGGTGGTACCAAACCACTGGTGAACCAAAGTCATTGATATCAATAATAATGTGGTGTCAAACCACTGGTGACCCAAAGTCACGAATAACCCATATGTGGGGCGAACCCACGTTGTGATACCAAATCACTGGCAACAATCCGTTTTATCAAATGTGGGGCCAACCCACTGTGGTGCGAAAACCAACTTTGGACGAGTCGCTATGAGGTACCAAACCTCTGGTGACCCAAAGTCACGAATATCAACTGTGGTACCAAACCACTGGTGGTGCCAAACCACTGGTGACCCAAAGTCACAGATATCATTCTTCCCTATCCTCTCAGATCACCCACGATAATGCACATGCAAAAATATACCATGCCAACATGCTTAATCGTTAAACATATATCGAACATAACATAGATCATAGCATCAACAATCATGCATCTTAACTCATCAACAGACTTACCCGAAATCCTCGCTCATACCCATAAGGGTATCGTATTGTAATCTATACAATTTTTGACTTTTAACAAATTTTAAGTTAGTAGCACATTTACATGGATTATGAAGTGTGTAAGATATAGACCTGGTTACTAACACGACTATCAAATCCCGAAGATCAAGATCCAACGCACTACATCCCCCTTTTCCTACATTCTGCCAATGACAACTATTAGCAAAAAGCCATTCGGTTACACTTGTAAATCCTGAAAAGTTAACGCATCTAATAGCCATCCTTACCTTAACGCTTTTTGATCACGAGATAGAGCCTTCCCTACAATCGGCCAAGATCTTAAACCTCATAACTAATAACCTTCAGCTTTTCAAGAGAATAAGAGAAAGATTGAGTCGACATGAAACCTGACCACTGACTTACTAAGACTGATTGACAAAGAATATATGATCACGATCCACTGCTTCAAAATCTCGAAGAACCTAAGAATAAATCGATTTCACAGATGAATGAGAACCAAGAGAAATACCGAAATTCGGCTTTTGTTCTATATATGTTGACAAAGAGAAAAGAAGAAGATGACAGAGATTTGGCTAAGAACACTTACCCCCTCCAAAATCGATTAGAGAAGAAGACCAAAGAGATCTACCCTTGATTGATATTCGGCTAAAGTGTTGAAATAAGAAGAGGAGAGAGTAAAGGGAGATTTCGGCAATGGCTTTTGAAAGAAGAGCAAAATAGATTTGGCTTTGAAAAGAATCAAGAAAAGATTGATGAACTTTCGGCACAAAAAAAGATAAGGAGAAGAAGAGATGTTGATGGGGTTTTGAAAAAAATATGAGAGAAAAAAAAGAAAGAAATGGGGGGAGAGGGAGATTCGGCTAGATGCGTTAGAGGGAAGTCGACAATAGCCTAAAAACCTTAGGCTTTTAATTCAAATGGTGCACCAAGGGAAGAAATCGACAAGGCTAAGGGGGTTTCGGCTTAGCTCACAATCGAATGCACTAAGGCATTGACTAGCCGAAAATGTCATTAGGAATTTCGGCACTCCCCCCTTGTCTTCCAACCGATTGCTCTTCCTCACACTAGAGTTCAAATTTTGGCAACCTCCCCAAAACTCTCCTGGCCAACCATTCAAATGAGTTTGAATTGATCAAACTCCTAAATTTTCTCTTCTCCACCCGTTTAAATATGTTGACTTGTTCAACAGTTATCCATCAGAGTTTGAGCTGAGCACAACTCTTCCTCTCTCTTGCGTCAAAAATAATTACACAATGGGAGATTTCTACAGCTCGAACCAAGGCTCCCCTTTCCTGTATGTGGCGTCACCTTCCTTGTACCTTAGTGGCGCCTCCCTTACCACTTTACCACTAGGTTATTTGTATCAAGACACTCCAACAACTCCTTTTAACCCCTAACTTCCCTAACTCCCCCTTCCAAGCACCTAAAATAGAAAATTTTAGCCATGACTCAGGCCTAACCCGAGGTCATGCTTGGACCTCAAGACACCTTGATTAACAACAATATCAAGCCATTCACATGTCATTACTGCAAACATAATAGCCCCTAACTAAGGATGTTACATGTGTTTTCTCTATTTTATAGGTCGTCGAAGCTACTGAAGCTCGGGATTGTCAAGGATCGTCATCACACTACTAAACTTATTTTGGTACCCTTTTTGAAAATGTATATGGCTAATTATGGCATGTATAGGCTAGATAGGTGTATATGTTTATGAAGTGAGCATGGCCATGTGTATTGGAAAGTTTTTGAGTTGATAAATGTTTGAATGAATGAGTTATGAAGCATATATTTAGTATGTTTTAATGAAATGAGATGGTTAAGTTTTGGTTAAGCAAATGGATGATACATGTTTGAAATGAAGTAGGATTTAGTTTGTAATTTGGTATGAATGGAATTGGTATTGAATGTATGGATGAAGTGAAACATTTGATATATTTTGGTTGCCATATATGCATATTATGTTTTGGTATATATTGCTTGTAGAAAGGCCCTAAGTGGGTGGCATATTGGCCTTGTAGAATGGCCTATAATATCACAGGGTTGAGGCACACGGGCGTGCCTAAGACCGTGGGTAAATTGGAAAAATGTGGCTTAAATTGCACACGACCTCGACACGGGTGTGCTTGGTGGCCGTATGAGAAATGGCAGTATGTGATCTATTAGTACACGGCCTTAGCACACGGGCGTGCTTGGTGACCGTGTTGATTTTGGCAGTATACTACCACGAAAAGGACACATGGGAGTGTCAAGTAGCCGTGGGTGAGCCACGGCCTACCCCTACAGCCATGTGTCCCTTGTATGTTAGAAAAGTTTCAATTTTTTATGAAATTACTTATGTGTTTTGATTTAGTCCCGACTTGATTTATAAGCATGCTTAAGGTCTCGATGACCTACTTAAGGGAAATTATGATTGATATTGATGAATGGTTGCACGATTAATTCTGTAAATGTTTTCAATCTGTCTGGTAATGCCTTTAACCTTAATCCGATGTTCGGACACGAGATAGGGGTGTTACATTTTATTGGTATCAGATCTACGGTTTAGTCGATTCTCGGACTAACGTAGCGTGTCAGAGTCTAGCTATACATGCCATATATTTGAACTATGATAGTGTGATGAATCTTGACGTGTAAAATGTGATTTCTGTATAGCAATAGATCCCGAAAGATCTGTAACTGATGACATAGAAAGTAATGCACCTGCTTCTGCTCAAGGGACAGCTCCCTTTGATTTGAGACCGGTTACGAGCGGTCAAGAAGGAGAAGCTAAACAAGCTTTCTTCCAGATGATGAGTGAGTGGTTCACTTAATTTATGAGAAATAACCCGACTATTTCACAACCTCCGCCCCCAGTTAATCCCCCTCAGACTACAGTTGTGCCACCGGCTATGTATCCGAATCATTAAATAAGCCTCCAGGTTGACAAGATCCGTAAGTAAGTATGGGTGAAGAGTTACGAGCTACCAATAATGATGATCTTGAAAAAGTCAATTCGGATTGAAAATGCTATTCGGATATTTGATGAGATGTCTCGACTGAAGAATGCATAAAGTGTGTTGTATCATTACTTGAGATGCGACTTATCAATGGTGGAAAACCTTAATTTCATTGTTTGAGAGAGCAGTTACATGGGATTTCTTTCAGATTGAGTTACGGAAGAAATATATTAGTGAAAATTAAATCGATCGAAGCGAAAAAATTTCTAGAGCTTAAGCAGGTAGAATGATCCCACCGAATATGAGCGAGTTTGTGCGACTAAGTCAATATGCCCGAGAGTGTATATCTTCCGAAGCTATAATGTGTAAAAGATTTGAAGACGGTCTTAATGAAGATATCCGTTTGCTGGTTGGGATCCTAGAAATAAAAGAGTTCGTTACACTCGTTGACCAAGCTTGCAAAGTTGAAGCACTCGGGAAGGATAAAAGAAGAGCTGAGTTTGAAGCTCGAGATACAAGAAAGAGATTTCAGAATAAATCATTTCAATTTGCTTCAAAGAGATACAGAGATGATCAAAGTCGTTCCCAAGAAAATACGGGACATTTGAACAGAAATAGAGCTAAATCGCAAATGAGTTCCAAAAACCCAGCAACTTCAGTGGCTAGTGTTGGTAATGTTCGATCTGAGAGAGCTGAATGTAAACATTGTGGAAAAAGACATCGAGAAGCTGTAGATTAAATGACAGAGCTTGCTTGAGATGTAGATCGCTTGATCATTTTATCTGTGATTGCCCTGAGCCTGTCGAACCAGAGATTGTTCAGAATCCGAGATCTGATAATGCACCTGCGAGAGGTAGATCTTTAAAGAATAAAAGAAATGTTAGTGGTAGTCAGAGGTGCACGAGAGAAACTGTGGTAAGATCTGAAGCTAGAGCATTTGCCAGAGCATATGCTATCCGAGCTCGTGAAGAAGCTTCATCACCTGATGTTATAATGGGTATTTTACTTCTTATGATACTTCTGTGATAGCTTTAATAGACCCTAGTTCTACGCATTCATACATATGCATGAATTTTGTATATGGTAAGACTTTGCCTATAGAGTCTACTGAGTTTAATATGAAAGTATCGAACCCCTTAGGTAGAAGTGTCCTTGTAGACAAAGTATGCAAGAACTGTCTGTTAATGTTTCGAGATATCTGTTTCCCTTCTGATTTGATGCTTTTTCCATTTGATGAATTCAATATTATTTTGGGAATGGATTGGTTGTTTATGCATGATGCCGTTGTGAATTGTAAAAGAAAATCTATTGATTTAAGAAGTCCGAATGATGAGATTGTACGGATTGAGTCTGATGCTTTGAATGGATTGCCTACTGTGATATCCGTTTTGAAAGCTCAGAGTTATGTGAAAAAGGGGTATGAATCATATTTTTCTTATGTGATTGATTCAAAAGTATCCGAGAAGAAAGTTGAATCAGTACCCATTGTTTGTGATTTTTCTGATGTGTTCCCTGAAGAGTTACCGGGTTTACCTCCGATTCGTGAAGTTGAATTTGGTATTGAATTGTTGTCGGTACGACATCTATTTTGATAGCTCCGTATAGAATGGCACCAACAGAGTTGAAAGAGTTAAAGTCATAGCTACAAGAATTGACTGATAGAAGGTCTGCTAAACCGAGTTTTTCGCTTTGGGGTGCTCCTGTTCTGTTTGTGAAAAAGAAAGATGGCACGATGAGAATGTGTATCGATTATCGTCAGTTGAATAAGGTGACTATAAAGAACAAATATCCATTGCCTAGAATTGATGATTTGTTTGATCAGTTAAAAGGAGCTATTGTGTTTTCCAAGATTGATTTGAGATCGGGATACTATCAATTGAGAGTTAAAGATTCAGATATTTCAAAAATTGCTTTTAGAACGAGGTACGAGCATTATGAGTTTTTAGTTACGCCATTCGGACTAACCAATGCTCCGACTTTTTTTATGGACTTGATGAATAGAATTTTCAGACCGTATCTGGATCAATTTGTTGTTGTATTCATTGACGACATTTTGATTTACTCAAGTGATGAGAATGAGCATGCAGAACATTTGAAAATTTGCAAACTTTGAGAGAAAAGCAATTGTACGCAAAATTCAGCAAATGTGAATTCTGGTTGAATGAGGTCAGTTTTAAATGTCTTACCTTTGGATACACTGAAGAGGTACACTCTGCCGAGTGTGTTAATAGATAATGGATCAGCTTTAAATGTCTTACCTTTGGCTACACTGAAGAGGTTGCCTATAGATAGCTCTCACATAAAAGCATGCCAGAACATAGTGAGAGCGTTTGATAGCACTGAAAGAAGAGTGATGGGAAGAATGGACGTACCATTATTAATCGGGCCTAACACATATGAAGTAGATTTCTTAGTCATGGACATTAAGCCCCCTTACAACTGCTTGTTGGGAAGGCCCTAGATTCATTTGGCAGGTGCTGTGCCCTCGTCACTGTCCCAGAAACTGAAGCTGGTAATAGAAAACCGACTGGTAACTATAAACTCTGAAGATGACATCATAGTAACTGTTACCAACGAAGCGCCATATCTAGAAACAAGTGAGGAGGCCGTTGAATGTTCCTTTCGATCCTTAGAGTTCGTAAATGCTACTTTCATCTTGGAGGGAAATGAAGTCACGGTGCCTAAGCTATCCAAGACCACAAGGATGGGCCTATGAATGATGATAGGAAAAGGGGCTCTACCAGGAAAAGGATTGGGAAACATCTCCAAGGAAAGTTCAGATCCGATCTTTGAAAGAGAAGAGAGACCGTTTTGGCTTGGGTTTCAAATCAGATGCAAAACAAATGAGGAAGGAAATAGAGAAGAAATAAGAGAAGAGAAGGGCAAGGTTGAACGGAGAGGACGTCAAGTGAGAATCAATGACATTCCCCACATATCCCGTACCTTCGTGTTGGGAGGAATAATCTACCCGGGGAAAGAATCTTCTAAAGATAAACATCCTCACATCAATGCCATACACGACGAGGACACCGATCAAGATTTCCTGTAGTTTTTAGAGATTATACAAAGTAATATTCAGAACGCACTCATTGTTTTAAGCCTAGAAATAATGAGATTTCTTTTGTGAAACAGGGTCATGTTCGGATATTTTGTTCCAATGAAATACATCTTTAATTCTAACAAATATTTTCTTATTTCTTGTTCCCATTCATATCATGTGAATAGTTATCCTTCAATTCATTTATTCTGTGTACATCCTTTGATACCCATCATAGGTCTCTAGCCATCAATGATATGAGTAACAATACTACAGATTCAGAGGTCCGTTTTGAGCAAGACATGTGTTTAGAGGAATCTCAGGATTTTGAAAGTGACAGAGAATATGACTTGCCTCCAGATTTGTTGAGAATGGTAGAGCAAGAAGAAAAACATATCATACCGCATAAAGAGTCAGTGGAAATGGTGAACCTGGGAGAAGGACAAGAAGTGAAGATTGGAGCTTGTATCACGACAGAGACCAAGCAAGACCTCATCGAGTTACTCCAAGAATTCAAGGATGTATTCACGTGGTCGTATCAAGATATGCCCAGATTAAGCACTGATATCTCAGTACATCGGTTGCCCATAAAAGAAGAATACAAGCCCGTCCAACAGAAGCTTTGATGAATGAGACCGGATGTTTTGTTAAAAATAAAAGAAGAAGTCGAGAAACAATTTAACGCCAGATTCTTACAAGTGGTTAAGTATTCAGATTGGGTGGCTAATATCGTCCCTGTCCCTAAGAAAGATGAGAAAGTGCGAATGTGCATAGACTACAGGGATCTAAACAAGGCTAGCCCGAAAGACAATTTCTCGTTGCCTCACATCGACACCTTAGTAGACAATACGGTGGGCTATTCGTTGTTCTCCTTCATGGATGGTTTCTCAGGATACAACCAAATAAAGATGCATCTTGAAGACATGGATAAGACAACATTTTTGACCGTGTGGGGAATGTTTTGCTACAAGGTGATGCCATTTGGGCTAAAAAATGCGGGAGCGACATATCAGAGAGCCATGGTAACCCTATTTCACGACATGATGCATAGAGAAATTGAGGTTTACGTTGACGATATGATCGCCAAGTCCCGAACTGAAAAGGAACATGTGCAGGTCCTAAGGAAACTATTCTTGAGGTTGAGGAAATTCCAGCTAAAACTTAATCCAGCAAAGTGTACCTTGAACTCGATGCAGGAAGTTGCTCGGATTCATGGTCAGTAAAAAGGGGATTGAGGTTGACCCAGACAAAGCCAAGGCCATACAAGAGTTGCCTCCACCACGTACCCAAAGAGAAGTTAGAGGTTTCTTAGGAAGGCTAAATTACATCGCTCGGTTTATTTCACAACTGACTGAGAAATGTGACCCCATATCCTGTCTTCTTAAGAAACGCAATCCGAGCACGTGGGATGAAGAATGCCAGAAGACTTTTGACAAAGTAAAGTAATACCTGTCCAATGCCCTAGTATTTACGCCGCCTCATCCAGGTAGGCCATTAATCCTTTATTTGACAGTGCTCGATAATTCAATGGGATGTGTGCTTGGTCGACTGTGAGGCGGAAAAATAGAAGGCAATATACTACCTTAGTAAAAAATTCACTGAGTGTGAAACAAAGTACTCGCCAATCGAGAAATTATGTTATGCCTTGATTTGGACAACTCGGAGATTGAGGAAGTATATGTTGTATCATACGACATGGCTCATCTCGAAGTTAGATCCTCTAAAATATATGATAGAGTCTACCGCTTTGAACGGAAGGATGGCCAGATGGCAGATTCTGCTTTCTGAATTTAACATAGTCTATGTGAACCAAAAGGCAGTAAAAGGGAGTACAATAGCGGACTTTTTAGCCAGTAGAGCCCTTAAAGATTATGAGCCTTTAGACTTCGATTTCCCTAATAAAGATTTGATGTATGTGGCAAACATCGGAGAGGGTGCCTCAAAAGATCATCCTTGGAAACTAAATTTTGACGGAGCATCAAATGCTGTGGACAGTAGAATTGGGGCAGTTTTGATATCCCCAAAAAGAGACCATTACCCATTTGCTTGCAAACTGGATTTCGATTGCACTAATAATATGGCTGAATATGAAGCTTGCATCACGGGTCTCCGCGCCGCTATCGAACGCAAAATCAGAGTATTGGAAGTGTATGGAGATTCTACCCTGGTAATCTATCAACTTAAAGGGGAATGGGAAACCAGGGATCCAAAGCTGGCCATCTACAAAAGATTGACCCAATATTTGATCAGAGAGTTTGACGACATCACTTTCCGTTATTTACCCAGAGACGAAAACCAGATGGCTGATGCTCTGGCCACCTTAGCCTCCATAGCCCGAATAAACGAAAATGAGGATATGAAGCCTATACGAACGAGCATTCATTAGGACCCAGCCCATTGCTACAATGTTGAGGAAGAAGAGAAAACTAGCCTACCATGGTACTACGATATCTTTGCGATGCGTGAAAAATCGTAAGTACCGGACCAACTGGCGAGAACGATAAAAGGACATTGAGAAGACTAGCACGTGACTCGTCACGGATGGAAGGTCCTATACAAGAAAAGGAAAGATCAAGTCTTCTTTGAGATGTGTGGATACTGCCGAAGCTAAGTTAATCTTGGAGGAAGTCTATGAAGGCGTCTGCGGAACTCACGCCAATGGTTTCACAATGGCCAGACAAATAATGAGGTTTGGATATTATTGGTCTACCATGGAAGGAGACTGCATCAACTATGCCAAAAAATGTCATAAATGCCAGATTTGTTGAGACAAGATTCATGTGCCTCCGTCACCTTTACACGTTATGACTTCTCCATGGCCATTTTCCATATGGGGCATGGATGTCATTGGACCAATCTCACCGAAAGCTTCAAATGGGCATCGGTTCATCTTCGTGGTCATCAACTACTTCACCAAGTGGGTAGAGGCTGCCTCATATGCTAACGTCACTAAGTCAGCGATCAGTCGGTTCTTGAAGAAGGAAATCATTTGTCGATATGAAATGCACGAGAGGATTATATCGGACAACGCATTGAACCTAAACAACGATGCGATGGCGGGAGTTTGCGCCAATTCAACATTAAACACAACAATTAGTCTCAGTATAGTCCAAAAATGAATGGGGCGTTAAGCGGCCAACAAAAACATCAAAAGATAGTGGGAAGATGGCCAGAGACTTACAAGGATTGGCATGAGAAATTACCGTTCGCGCTCATACGCGGTGGCGGTAATGTGACTCTAATGGCGACTCACCAAGTTTCCCCCTTGGGCTCTGCAGAGAGAAAAAAGAGAGAGAGAAGAGTGTTTTTTTCAAAAGAAAGATGGAATGAATTTTTTTAAAAAATATTGGCCTTAAATAGTCCCCTCGAAACTACGTCGTTTTGGGGCTGGCCTTTAATGCCCAAAACGACGTCATTTCGCCCATGGGATTCGCATGTTGACCAGACTCGACCAGAGAATCCGCGCATTTTTGTTGATTGGGCTAATTTCCCTTCTGGCCCTTTCGCTTTTTTTACTGTGTTATAATTAGATTTTCCTTTTTTTTTGAGTTTCGCCCAGTAATTTGTTTTGATTTTCATTTTAGTCCCTGTCAAGATGCTACGTTTTTGGAGCAGGGAATAATTTCCATCTCAGTCCCCCTCATTTCACGTGCGTTTTAAATAGGCCCTTTCCCTTTTCTTTTATTTCGAATTAACCCCAAACTTTCGTTTTAAATTCAATTTGGTCCCTTTTTCAACTATCTTGCAATTTTTTTATATATATTTTATTACTATTATCATTATTTTATTATTGATTATTATTAATTAACATTATTGTTATTTATTGGTATTATGGCTATTGTTTTATTATTTCTTTATCTTTATTGCTATTTTTACTATTATTTTGTTTTTTTCTTTCTTCTTCATTATTATTAGTTACTAATATTATTACTATTACCATATTATTATTTCTATATAATACATATATCTTGTTACTATCATATTGGCTAGTCGGTAATGTTATTATTATATTTATTTTCAATATTGACGTATTTTTATAAATATTTTACTATTATTTTATTTTATTTTCTTCTATCTAAAATTATTACTATTATTTTACTTCCTTTATTATCCATTATTATTATTATCACTATCATTATTATTATTATTATTATTGTTGTTGTTGTTGTTGTTGTTATTTTTCATTATTATTATTTAAATCGCTATTTCTACCATTGTTACTATACGTAATACTTCCAACATATTATATATCATCCTTATTTATACATATATGTGTCCTTTTATTATCCTTTTCACGCATAACATCGTGTTTTTGCATTTTTACGCTGATTTGTCTCGATGCCTCAGTTTCATAACAATCGATATTTCGTATTAGAGATTCGAGAAGATCGAGCCCTAACTCACTGGGTTTCGATTTCCCTCGTTTAAACTAAACAACGGAATATCTCTTTTGAAATCGCGATTTAAGTTTTGAACAAAACACTTAATCTCGGATATTCGAAATGTCGCGCCCTAACTTACTGGACTCGACGTCTAGATACCTCGAGATAAGTTTCTTTTTCTTCTAAAATAGAGGCAATATCCCTAATTTGGATTTTCGAAAAAATGAGCCCTAACTTACTGGGTTCTGGTTTCTCGTTCGACAAATGACGGAATATCCTCTCCAAATATACAACCGAGTTTTAAAAGACAAGCTTAGTTTCGGGAATCTAAAGTATCGCGCCCTAACTTACTGGGCATGATACTTCATCTCTTCGAAAATAAAAGCATCTTATCGTCCCTTCCGATTCCTTCAAATTTTGGAGAATAAAAAGTATCGTATTTTCAAATCATTTCAAAGTTTTCAACATTAGGACACCAATCAATCAATTTGGTACCAATTTTGAGCAAATCGAAGGTGCTAACCCTTCCTCGTGAGTAACCGACTCCCGAACTCGTTTTCTGGATTACGTATACCAAAATTGTTGTTTTGATAAATCAAACTGTTTATTAAAAACAACTGTTTTACGAGGTGACCCGATCACACCTCATCAAAAAAAAGATTGGTGGCGACTCCCATTTTATTTTCGTTTTTCAAAAACCCCAAGTCGACCCGTTTTTCAAAAAAATGGTTACGACAGTAAGCATGTAATTTTTTGTTCTCTGAAGATATCTTATAACCCTTTTGGCTGCTATCCAATAGTCTATACAAGGGTTGCTTAAATATCTGCCTAACATCCCAACAATGTACGCAATGTCCAGACGCGTACAAACTTGAGCATACATTAAACTCCCAACAGCTGATGCATAGGGAATCTTTTGCATTTTTTGAATTTCAAGGTTACTTTTAGGGCATTGAGTAAGACTAAATTTGTCTCCTTTAGTGACAGGGGTGTCACCTGGTCTACAACTCTACATGCCAAACCTTTTGAGTACCTTATCGATATAGTTCTTTTGTGATAATCCAAGAATACCTCGAGATTGATCTCGATATATCTAAATTCCTAAAACAAAATAGGCGTCCCCAAGATCTTTCATCTCAAAATGCTTAGATAAAAACCTCCTGGTTTCGTGCAATAAGCCTATATCATTAGCGGCAAGCAAAATGTCATCAACATATAGAATCAGAAATATGTACTTACTCCCATTGAATTTGTGATACAAAATCATCAACAATATTTATCTCAAAACCAAACGAGACAATTATTTGATGAAACTTATGGTGCCATTGACGAGAAGCTTGTTTGAGTCCATAGATGGATTTTGTCAATTTGCAAACCATATTCTTTGAGTCTTTTGGCTCAAAATTTTTTGGTTGCACCATATAAATTATTTCTTCAATGTTGCCATTAAAAAACTCAGTTTTAATCTGATGTAACTCAAGATCAAAATGAGCAACAAGCGCCATGATTATCCTAAATGAGTCTTTCGATGAAACTGGAGAGAAAGTCTCTGTAAAATCAATACCTTCTTTTTGAGTATATCCTTTAGCTACAAGACACGCTATACCTCTCCACATTACCATTTGCATCCCTCTTGGTTTTAAATATCCATTTACAACCAATTGGTTTTGCACCTTCAGGTAATGGGACAAGTTCCCAAACTTTATTGTCTTGCATAGATTTATACTCATCTTTCATGGCATCAATCCAATTTTGAGAATTAGAACTTTTCATGGCCTGATGAAAGTTGATTGGATCATCTTCCATCATTCCATTATCATCCTCATGTTCTTGGAGAAATACAACATAATCATCTAGAATAGCATTTCTCCTTTCTCTTGTGGACCTCATTAATGGCACTTGTTCTTGAGGTTGTTGAGTTTGGTCTTCTGGAACAATTACCTCATTTTGAATGGGAAGTTGTTCAACATTGTCTTGTAGAGGTTCTGGATTCACTTCTTGATCAATGATAGGTATAAGAACCTAAACATCATCAAAAGTGATAGTAGGAATTGAGTTAGAATCCAATTCCTCCTCAAAAAACAATGTCTCTAACCTTATTTCTCCCCCCAAACTCAACATCCTCAAAAAATGTTGCAGTTCCCATCTCAAAAATATTCCTTATTATGGGATCATAAAATTTATAGCCCTTAGATCACTCAGAATAGCCAATAAAGTAACTGCTTACTGTTTAAAAGTCCAATTTCTTTTCATGTGGCCTATAAAGCCTTGCCTCAGCTGGACATCCCCAAATGTGAAAGTGCTTTAGACTAGGCTTTTGACCTGTCCAAAGCTCATAAAGCTCATAAAGTGTTTTTGCAATTGCTTTATTGGGTACTCTGTTTAGAATGTAAGCTGCTGTCTTTAATGCTTCTCCCCAGAGGGACTCAGGTAAGGTAGAATGAGCAATCATGCTCCTTACCATATCCTTAAGAGTTCTATTTCATCTTTCAGCTACACCATTCATACTAGGTGATCCTGGCATGGTAAACTGTGGGACAATACCGCATTCCTCTAGGAATCTCGCAAATGGTCCTGGACATTGTTCACCTGAGCCATCATATCTACCGTAGCACTCACCACCACAATCAGATCTGATGTTTTTAATCTTTTTGTTGAGTTGATTCTCAACTTCAGCTTTATAAGCTTTGAACACGTCCAAAGATTGATATTTCTCATGAATAAGATATAGGTACCCATACAGTGAGTAATCATCTATGAATGTTATGAAATATTGTTGACCATTCCAGGATGCTGTAGGGAATGGCCCACAAATATATGTATGAATTAATTCTAAGACGCCTGAAGATCTGGTGGCACCCAATCTCTTGGTTTTGGTCTGTTTTCCCTTAATGCAATCGATACAGAATCAAAGTCTGTGAAGTCAAGGGACTCTAAAATACCATCAGACACAAGGTGTTCAATTATAACTTTTGAGATATGACCTAAGCGCTTATGCCATAATGATGCTGAATTTTCCTTATTTAATTTGCGTTTAATACCACGTGATTCCACATGCAAGGTTTCATTATAGGATGCAATTGTTTCTAGCAAATAAAGGTTGTCATAAGTATTTAAATAACCAGTTCCAACAACATTTGAATTTAAAGACAAATTAAATTGATTATTTTCGAATGAACAATAATAACCAAATTTGTCCAATGAAGAAACATAAACTAAATTCCATCTAAATGACGGTACAATATAAGTGTCTTTTAAATCCAAATAAAAACCAGTTCCTAATAACAACCTAAAATGCCCAACGGCTTCCACTTCTACCAATTTTTCATCGCCCATAAAGATGTGTCTTACACCATCACTTGGCTTTCGGTAACTCAGGCAACCCTTGAAACACCCCATACCCAGCCCACGAGCCTGGACCGGATCTGGTATGTTCGTCGATGTAACCCGGTTCAAAAATTCTTTTGTTACTTTGAAAACTGTGTGTTTTGAAGATAGTTTGTTTGTGGGTTGGGCTCGAGTTGAAAACAAGTTTATTTTTATATCGAAAACCCATTTATTTCAGGTGACAAAATATTTAAGCTTATTTTAAATTAAATGGGCTTGTTCTTTAAGTACCCTAAAATTGTAACTTAGTAATTAAAACAAAAATAAAATCATCACTATGGCCTCATTACATAAAACATAACCCAAAATAAAATTATACAGTACTTAAATAAAATAAAATGTCCATATTAAATAATTCTTAAAGCTGAGCATGGCCACCATAAGTTCTGCCGTCCCGGTCCATCACTGTTCATCACCTGAAACATGTGCCCACAACGGGGTGAGTCAATAGACTCAATGTGTAACCAACACCAAAATATAATAGAATTAGGCATACCATACACATCATGTTCAAATAATAATTCAAGATAATGATGCAAACCCGAACCCAAACCTATATGCCATCCGCTACACTCCACCCATACCAACCTGCACACCGTGGGGACGACTAAGTCAACCCTCCATCCGCTACACACCATCGGCGTCATTGCGGTCGGCGTGCTCATCGCCTATATAAAATTCATGGCATAGCCACCGGATAATTGTGTCATGAGACACCACATTGAGATAATGTAACCGGTTACCACATTCGGATAATGTGACCAAGTCACCACATTCACTTAGTGAGACCAAGTCATCACATTCACTTAGTGAGACCGGGTTATCACATTCACTTAGTGAGACCGAAGTCATCACATTAACTTCCCCTTTCTCAAATAACCCGAATGCCCCATATTATCCATATCATGCATATCATACTTAATTTCACATTCATGTCACTTTTCACATGTTAAGTATAACATATTTCGTAATCCTAGTAGGAGTAGGAAAACGTACTTGAGTACTTTGTACCATAACATGGTACTTTAGCCACATTCTTACACTTTCATATTAACATATATATCAAATTTAAGCCATAAATCTATTAAGATTAGTGTAGGGTACACACCTGATTCACTTAGTAAATTTACTGAAATCCCGAAGAATCCCGATCTACTGTTCTAGATCTTGCTCCCTATATTCGGCCAACATTAAAGGTTTAATGAGAAACTCATTCAGCCACAAAACCAAATCCTAGTTGGATTTGGTGCCCTAAAACTCACCTTAATGCCGATTTGCTTAACACTCAAATCCCGAAAACTTTGTTTTTCTTCACTTGGTATTCGGCCAACCCTAAATCTCAACATAGGTTAGTTTTCGGCTTTTTAATAATTAAAGAACAGATCTAAGTATTCATACAAGCCTTGGCCGAATGCTTTTAGGTGCTTACCTTATGGATTTTAAATCCCGAATTTCACCGAATAATTAGGAATCGCTGCCTATGGTGTACCTTCGGGAAAAGAACTTCTCCTTCCTTGTAGTCGACACTTAGTAATTCCCGAAAGATCTCTTCAAGGTTTCGGCAACAATATATAGAGGATATTAGGATCTTAATTTTGACAGACTTAAAAGAAATAGAATGAGAATCGAACCTAATCTTACACTTACTGAAGAATTCGATGGAACTCTTGCTTGAATCCCTTAGTAGTATTCGGCTATGGCCCTTATGTATAACTCAAGGTTTCGGCTTTTGTAACAATAAAGGAATCGGCTAGGGCTTTACTTACTTTCAGTTTTTTTATTGTGTTTGTAATAGAAGAAGAAAAGAAAAGAAGAGAATTATGGCAGAGAGAATTCGGCTAAGGAGAGAAGAAAAGAATGGTGCTATTTGCTAGAGAATTTCGACAGAGGTTTCCTTGAAGAGAAAAGAATGAATGAAGAATGGCCCTTATTTTCCCTCTATTACCGAAATTTCTAGGCTAGAGTCCCCTACTTGGCCACCACTTTTCCTATGTGATAATTATCACTTTTATCAAAAGATTTAATCCAATAATTATCTCCTAATTAGCCAAAATTCTAAAGGAAATAAGACTCCTCTTTTTAGAGCCCACATGCCGTCCACCTCTCTACTCTTGTAGCAAAATAAAATTTCTTTTATTTGCTTCCTAAGTGACTCGATCCCTGGCCCAA
This sequence comes from Gossypium rotundifolium, assembly GCA_025506655.1. Taxonomy (NCBI): domain Eukaryota; kingdom Viridiplantae; phylum Streptophyta; class Magnoliopsida; order Malvales; family Malvaceae; genus Gossypium; species Gossypium rotundifolium. Next base: position 108,897,042 of record CP106722.1, read on the forward strand.
TTACACTTGCATGTGGCGCCATTTCCTGAGGCCCTAAGTGGCATCTTCAGGCCACTTTTCCAAGCTCGTTTGTGTGTCAAATTTCACATACTTTTTCTCTTAAGGCCACCTTGCCTTAATTTCCTCTTTTAAACTTTAAAACTCGACATTTCTAGGTCATTTTAAGTTTCCAAAAATTTTCGTTTGGCTCTTTAAACTTAGGTTTCCAAAATGGTCACTTTCCTATTTTACTTAGGTTTCCAAAATGGTCACTTTCCTATTTTACTTAGGTTTCCAAAATGGTCACTTTCCTATTTTACTTAGGTTTCCAAAATGTTAACTTTCCTCTTTTTAACGTAACATTTCCATACATTCCCAGGTTTCCAAAAATATTCAAAATTTATTCATAACACATCAAACATGTCATTTCGTACAATTAAGCCAAAAATGCATAGGCCCTTTTCAGGATGTTACAGTTCTACCCCCCTTAAAATAATTTTGTTCCCAAAATTTCCTAGCTAAAATAATTGAGGGTATTATTGTCGCATTGCCTCCTCTGGTTCCCACGAAGCTTCCTCCGATCCATGGTTGCGCCATAACACTTTGACTAGAGGAACCAACTTCCTCCGTAGCACTTTCACGTCACGTTCCAAAATCTGGATCGGCTCTTCCTCGTAGGTTAAGTCTGGCCTTAGCTCTACTTCTTCAATTGGTACCACGTGAGAGGGATCCGATCGGTAGCGATGTAGCATGGATACATGGAATACGTCGTGTATCTGCTGTAACTCTGGTGGCAACTCTAGCTGGTATGCCACTGGTCCCACTCGCTTTAGTACTTGATAGGGCCCTATAAACCTTGGGCTTAACTTCCCTTTCCGACCAAACCTCATCACATTTTTCTATGGTGAGACTTTCAGAAACACTTGGTCTCCCACTTCAAACTCTATTTCCTTCCTCTTGAGGTCGGCGTAAGACTTCTGCCTATCAGAGGCTTCCTTTAACCGTGCTAGGATTATCTCAACCTTCTCTTCAGTTTCTGCCACCATCTCTGGTCCCAAACTCGACGTTCTCTTAACTCGGTCCAACAAGTAGGAGTACGACACTTTCGACTGTACAATGCTTTATATGGTGCCATTCGAATACTTGCCTGATAGCTGTTGTTGTACGCAAACTCGGCTAGAGGCAAATACTCTTCCCAACTTCCTCTGAAATCCATCACATCCTCTCAACATATCCTCCAACACTTGTATTACTCGTTCAGATGCCTGTCATTTGTGGATGAAAAGCCGTAGTGAAGTCCAACTTAGTGCCTAAAGCTTGATGAAGTGCCCTCCAAAATCGAGACGTGAACCTTGGGTCTCTATCCAAAATAATTGACACCGGCACTCCGTGTAGTCTCATGATTTCTGCCACATATAACTTGGCTAACTTCTGAAGGGAATAATCCACTCTTACCGGGATGAAATGTGCGAACTTAGTCAAACAGTCCACTATTACCCATACCGAGTCCTTCTTAGTAGGCGTAAGGGGAAGCCCACTAACGAAGTCCATGGTAATTCTTTCCCATTTCCATTGCGAAATCTGGATTGGCTGAACCAATCCCGATGGAACTTGGTGTTTAGCCTTAACTTGTTGACACGTCAGACATTTTCCCACAAATTTCGTAACTTCCCGTTTAAGATCAGGCCACCAAAATTGTTCTCTTAAATCTCTATACAACTTAATGCCTCTGGGATACATAGCATAAGGGCTACTATGCGCTTCTCGAAGAATCCTCTGTCTTAATTCCTTGTCCCTCGGCATACAGACTTTTCCTTTGTAGCACAACACTCCTTCGTCATTAACCTCATAGTCCTCTAACTCTCCGTTCTGTGCTTTTTGTAACTTAACACTTAAATCATCATCAACCAACTGTCCCTCTTTCACCTCCTTCAACCACGTTGGCTTGACTTGCAATTCAGCCAACATGCTTCCATCCTCATACAAACTTAAATGGGTGAACATTGCCCTTAGGTCCGACACAACCTTCCGACTTAGGACATCCGCTACAACATTCGCCTTGCCCAGGTGATATTCTATTGAACAGTCATAGTCCTTCAGTAATTCCACCCACCTTCGTTGCCTCAAGTTTAACTCCTTCTGAGTCAACAGGTACTTAAGACTCTTGTGGTCTGTGTAAATCGTCAACTTTTCGCCATAAAGGTAGTGTCTCCACACTTTAAGCGCGAAGACCACTGCTGCCAATTCCAAGTCATGGGTTGGGTAGTTCACCTAATGCGGCCTTAACTGCCGAGACACGTAAGCGACTACTTTTCCATCTTGCATTAGAACACATCCTAATCCCGTATGTGAAGTGTCACAGTACACCACAAAATCCTTTCCCGCCTCAGGCTGAATCAACACTGGAGCTTCTGTCAATACTTTCTTAAGTTTTTCAAAACTCTCCTGTTGCTTATCCGTCCATACAAAGGGTACTTCCTTTCTCAACAACTTTGTTAATGGCACGGCTATTGACGAAAATCCTTCCATGAACCTTCTCAGAATAGCTTTGCCAATCCTAAGAAACTTGAATCTCCGCCACCGACTTAGGTGGTTTCCAATCAACACGACTTGATTTTCTTAGGATCCACCCTTATTCCTCGGCGGACACCACGTGTCCTAAAAAGCAACTTCCTAAGCCAAAATTCACACTTCTTGAATTTGGCATAAAGCTTCTTCTCCCTCAATACTTGCAATACAATTCGGAGATGTTCATCATGCTCCTCTTCAGACTTAGAATATACCAAAATATCGTCGATGAACACTACGACGAACCTATCTAAGTAGGGTTAAAACACCCGGTTCATCATATCCATGAATGCGACTGGGGTGTTTGTCAACCCGAACGGCATTACCACAAACTCATAGTGGCCGTATCTTGTCCTAAAGGCTGTCTTATGGATATCTGCCTCCTTCACCTTCAGTTGATGATATCCCGACCTTAAGTCGATCTTTGAAAACACTGTCGTCCCCTTAAGCTGATCGAACAAGTCATCAATCCTAGGCAAAGGATACTTGTTCTTGATGGTCAGCTTATTCAATTGACGGTAGTCTATGCACATACGCATAGTTCCGTCCTTCTTCTTCACAAAAAAGGACTGGTGCTCCCCACGGAGACACACTGGGTCGAATAAACCCACGATCCAACAATTCTTGGATTTGAGCCTTGAGCTCAACCAACTCTTTTGGCGCTATTCGGTATAGAGCGATTGACATAGGAGCTGTTCCTGGTAGCAAGTCTATTCCAAATTCAACTTCCCTATCTAGGGGTATTCTTGGTAATTCCTCTGGGAACACATCCTCAAAGTCCCTTACCGTTCTAACTCTATTGACACATTCCTCCTTTCCATCCAACGCACTTACAAAGGCTAAAAATGCCTTGCACCCTTTACGAACCATCTTCTCAGCCTTAAACGCCGAAACTACATTAGACAAGTAGTTCCTTCTTTCTCCTATCATAATGACCACCTCATCCTCAGGGGTTCTTAGTTCCATTCGTTTAGCCGCACAATCCAACATGGCTCGGTGTTCTACTAACCAATCCATACCAAGTATGAGGTCAAATTCTCCGAAGGGTAACTCCATTAAGTCAGCTCGAATGCTCACTCCCTGAATTTCTAGGGATACATTCCGAAAGATCTTATTCACTACTATAGTTTGGCCTAATGTGCTTACTACCATCATCTCCCTATCAGAAAGTTCAGAGTCTAGGCCTAGTGTTTCAACTACACTACAGGCAACATAAGAATGGGTCGAGCCCACATCAATTAAAGCATAATAGGGTTTGCCATGAATGAGGAATGTACCGGTTATGACGTCCGTGCGTCTCATCCTCCCTACGATTTAATGCATAAACCAAACCCTACTGTCTTGCCTCGATGATAGCAAAGACATCCGCCTTGTGTTCCACGTCCTCTGCCAAAGACCATTACTTCTATTATTCAACCTCGACCTCGTTGAGGTCAGTTGTCCTCCCCTGCCAAATGATTAACATTACGAGTTCTTTGGTCTTTTCATCGATATCTTTGGACGATCCTTGAGCATATGGTCCTTGGACCCACACTTAAAACATCCTCCTGTCTTTTTCCAGCACTCCCCTAAATGCTTTTTCCCACAATGCTCATAAGGACGATACTGCCCTCTAGTACCAACTTGCTGACCCTTCGGTCCATCAGTTCTGGGCCTTTTTTGCACATTTCCTGACGATCCATAACCCCTCTTGGGTCTATTCCTATCAGAGTTCTGCTTAGCCGAGTCCTTGATTCCCTCAGCTACCTTAGCCTTTTCTACTAACGCGAAAAACTCCTGCTCCTGATATGGAGCTATCAATAACCTTAGGTCATCCCTTAATCCGTCCTCAAAACGGACACAGCGTTCATGTTCAATTGCGACTACTCCTCGAGCATATCGGCTTAACCTCAGAAATTCAGCCTCATATGCTGCTACTGACTTGTTCCCTTGAACTAGTCCTAGAAAAGCTTTCCTCTGTTCATAAATACAACGTGTGCCGACATACTTTTTCTGATATGCCTCCTTAGCATACTCCCAGGTCAGATCCTCAGCGGTGGCTCCATCCCTCACTGTTAACCATCATTGATACGCTTCATCGCATAGTAATGCCACCATTCCTTTCAACTTCTCCTCCGGAGTCAGATCGAGCTCATCCATAATGCGTTCGGTTGCTTCCAATCAGTATTCAACTGTACTGGGTGCCACACCGGATACTTCCCAAAACACCTCAGCTCTGTTGGCTCGGAGTCACTCGGGTACAGATTTTTGAGCTCCCGTATTTCCACCCGCGCCAGCCACCATTTCCAAAACTCACAGCATAGCCTGCGACACAGCATCATCCCCCGTCTGAGCTTGCTGCTCGACATTAACAGCTGGGGGTGGTGGTGGCGATGGTAACTCATTGTTAGACCCTTGACTCGATCTAACGGGTTCTGACACAGTTATTCTTCCTCTTCCGCATCCTTAACGACCGCGTCCTCTAGAACTCATCTCTAACGTCGAGATCTGATTAAGAAGTTTTTATGAATTAGTACTTTTGTTTCACTTGATTACCCGCAAAGAAATTTTATGAAAAGGACTTTAGGGGTGGTTCTTTCGTATTCATACATGCACATAGTCTTTTCATTCATTCATACATCCATCAAACAATTATGAACCTTAGTTCATTCAGAGAAATGTTGTAGTTTTCATTTGTTGTTGTTTTTCCACTACCTAGGGGTTTTTCGTAATTTGTCCTACAGGGGTATTTTCGTAATTTGTCAAAATAAGGTTCCTTGATGATTTTGTCACAAAGTATTTTGGTATTTTTAAATTCCTGGGGTATTTTGGAAAATTTTTGAAATTCGAGGGTATTTCAGAAATTTTTGGACCTTGGGAGTATTTTGGTTACTTTTCCACAAACCGGGGTAAATTGTAAAATTTTAATAAATCGAGAATATTTCAAAAGTTGCAAAACTTTGAGGGTTCTTTTTGAGAGATTTATTTTCCAAAATGATGAAGTTGCAAAAATTTTGGAAATCAGGGTCATTTTGGTAATTTTGGTAAGTTAGGGGCAATTTTGTAATTTTCCAAAATAAAAAATTTTTCGAAAAATTGTGTGGAAAAAAAAATAGTTTTCACAATTTAAAGAAAAATGATTTTAAGAGTTTTAAAATTAGGGTTCTTAAAAAAAACATGGCTAGTTCCCTTTCGGGTTTTAGTTATTGGGTTTAGGCTATGACCGAGTCTTCTTGGTCAGGGTGAACCAAAGCTACGCACCAGGCAGGATTCGAGTGGAGAGGAGGTGAGTCACACGGACTGCTTAAATACCAAGCTCCCACTGAAACCATTTCTAGGCATGCGTACAGAGGTTGCCACACCCACTAAGTCTTCTGGGTTAGGGTGAACTGAAGCTACGCACCAGGTAGGATTCCTGCGAAGAGGAGGTGAGTCACTAGGACTGCTTAAATACCAAGCTCTTCCGGATCCAATCCTAGACATGCGTACCATGGTTGCCACACCTTAACTCGATTGACTTAGCCATAGGTTTGTTTAGTGCATTAAGTCTTATGTAGTAGTTGGAGTAGACTAGTCCTAGGGTTCAAGTTCCTATCATGCTATTCTATGTTCCGTTCCTTTTCTACCCTTCTATAATTCACATAATCATACAGATGGTTAGGGGTACTTACCTGGTGGACTGCAGGTCGGAGACTTAGGTGCCATGCCATCAAACCTGCCTATTTTCAGAAATACTTCCATAAAACTCATTTGGGCTCGATTTGAAAACATTTTGGGCCATAGACCACAGGCTGAGAGTTTAAAACTGGGCTCTGATACCAAACTGAAACACCCCACACCCGGCCCACGAGCCTGGATCGGATCTGGTATGTTCCTCGATGTAACCCGGTTCAAAAATTCTTTTGTTACTTTGAAAACTGTGTGTTTTGAAGATAGTTTGTTTGTGGGTTGGGCTCGAGTTGAAAACAAGTTTATTTTTATATCGAAAACCCATTTATTTCAGGTGACAAAATATTTAAGCTTATTTTAAATTAAATGGACTTGTTCTTTAAGTACCCTAAAATCGCAACTTAGTAATTAAAACAAAATAAAATCATCACTATGGCCTTATTACATAAAACAAAACCCAAAATAAAATTATACAATGCTTAAATAAAATAAACCATCCATATTAAATAATTCTTCAAGTGAGCATGGCCACCACAAGTTCTGTCGTCCCGGTCCATCACTGTTCATCACCTAAAACATGTGCCCTAGCAGGGTGAGTCGATAGACTCAATGTGTAACCAACACCAAAATATAATAGAATTAGGCATACCATACACATCATGTTCAAATAATAATTCAAGATAATGATGCAAACCCGAACCCAAACCTATATGCCATCCGCTACACTCTACCCGTACCAACCTACACACCGTGGGGATTACTAAGTCAACCCTCCATCCGCTACACACCATCGAAGGCAGTCGCTGCAGTTGACGTGTTCATCACCCACATAAAATTCGTGGCATAGCCACCAGATAATTGTGTCATGAGACACCACATTCAGATAATGTAACCGAAGTTATCACATTCAGATAATTTGACCGAAGTCACCACATTCACTTAGTGAGACCGAAGTCATCACATTCACTTCCCCTTTCTCAAATAACCCGAATGCCCCATATTATTCATATCATGCATATCATACTTAATTTCACATTCATGTCACTTTTCACATGTTAAGTGTAACATATTTCGTAATCCTAGTAGGAGTAGGAAACTTAATTTCACATTCATGTCACTTTTCACATGTTAAGTGTAACATATTTCGTAATCCTAGTAGGAGTAGGAAAACGTACCTGAGTACTTTGTACCATAATATGGTACTTTAGCCACATTCTTACACTTTCATATTAACATATATATCAAATTTAAGCCATAAATCTATTAAGATTAGTGTGGGGTACACACCTGATTCACTTAGCAAATTCACTGAAATCTCAAAGAATCCCGATCTACTGTTCTAGATCTTGTTCCCTATATTCAGCCAACATTAAAGGTTTAATGAGAAACTCATTCAGCCACAAAACCAAATCCTAGTTGGATTTGGTGCCCTAAAACTCATCTTAATGCTGATTTGCTTAACACTCAAATCCCAAAAACATTGTTTTTCTTCACCTGGTATTCGGCCAACCCTAAATCTCAACATAGGTTAGTTTTCGCTTTTAATAATTAAAGAACGGATCTAAGTATTCATACAAGCCTTGGCTGAATGCTTTTAGGTGCTTACCTTGTGGATTTTAAATCCGAATTTCACCGAATAACTAGGGAATCTGTGACCTATAGTGTACCTTCGGAAAAGAACTTCTCCTTCCTTGTAGTCGACACTTAGTAATTCCCGAAAGATCTCTTCAAGGTTTCGGCAACAATATATAGAGGATATTAGGATCTTAATTTTGACAGACTTAAAAGAAATAGAATGAAATTCGAACCTAATCTTACCCTTACTGAAGAATTCGATGGAACTCTTGCTTGAATCCCTTAGTAGTATTTGGCTATGGCCCTTATGTGTAACTCAAGGTTTCGGCTTTTGTAACAATAAAGGAATCGGCTAGGGTTTTGCTTACTTTTGGTTTTTTTTTTATTGTGTTTGTAATAGAAGAAGAAAAGAAAAGAAGAGAATTATGACAGAGAGAATTCGGCTAAGGAGAGAAGAAAAGAATGGTGCTATTTGCTAGAGAATTTCGGCAGATGTTTCCTTGAAGAGAAAAGAATGAATGAAGAATGACCCTTATTTTCCCTCTATTGCCGAAATTCCTAGGCTAGAGTCCCCTACTTGGCCACCACTCTTCCTATGTGATAATTATCACTTTTATCAAAAGATTTAATCCAACAATTATCTCCTAATTAGCAAAATTCTAAAGGAAATAAGACTCCTCCTTTTAGAGCCCACATGCAGTCCACCTCTCTACTCTTGTAGCAAAATAAAATTTCTTTTATTTGCTTCCTAAGCGACTCGATCCACGGCCCAATTACACTTGCATGTGGTGCCATTTCACGAGGCCCTAAGTGGCATCTTGAGCCACTTTTCCAAGCCCGCTTGTGTGTCAAATTTCACATACTTTTTCTCTTAAGGCCACCTTGCCTTAATTTCCTCTTTAAACTTTAAAACTCGACATTTCTAGGTCATTTTAAGTTTCCAAAATTTTCGTTCGGCTCTTTAAACTTAGGTTTCCAAAATGGTCACTTTCCTATTTTACTTAGGTTTCCAAAATGGTCACTTTCCTATTTTACTTAGGTTTCCAAAATGTTAACTTTCCTCTTTTAACGTAACATTTCCATACATTCCTGTGTTTCCAAAAATATTCAAAATTTATTCATAACACATCAAACATGTCATTTCGTACAATTAAGCCAAAAATGCATAGGCCCTTTTCAGGATGTTACAACCCTGCATAGAAACACTTATGTGAGTAGTAGCACCAGAATCTATCCACCAAGTATTTCTAGGTACTGAAGCTAAATTAATCTCTGAACAAAACAAATTAAAAATTATACCTTTCTTTGCACGCCAAGCATGATAGTTGGTACAATCTTTCTTTACGTGTCCAAACTTGTTACAAAAGAAACAACTCTCTATAGCTTGTTGTTGTTTCTTTTGAGATAGACCCTTAGCAGCTTCATTCTGATATTTTCTTTTCTTTCCCTTGTCTTTAGGGGCATTGGCCAAATGAGCACTTTCAGACTTATCATGCTTCAACCTTTCTTCCTCTTGCACACAATGAGAAATGAGTTCATTTAGGGTCCATTTCTCCTTTTGACAGTTATAACTAATTTTAAATTGATTAAACTGTGCAGGAAGCGATACCAAAACCATAAGAACAAGCAATTCCTCAGAAAGCTCAATCTTAAGTGCCTTAAGTCTTGAAACAGTATGGAACATCTCCATAATGTACTCATTTACGTTTCCTTGACCCTTATACTTCATAGACATCAAAGAAGTCAGAAGTGATGTCATCTCAACCTTATCGTTTTTAGCATAACGTTTCTCAACTTCATCAAGGAAACCCTTGGCCTAAGTAAACTCTTTAGATTCTATGCCCCTAAAGGCTTCTGGAATGTTGTGTTTCATGATCATAAGACTCATGTGATTTGAACGATCCCACCTCTCAAAATCCCTCTTAACATCAGGGGTGATTTTCGCAGTGAGAGGTCTAGGTTGTTCTTCCCTTAGTGCAAGGTCTATGTCCATACAGCCAAGCACTATAAGTAAGTGTCTTTTCCATTCCATAAAATTAGTCCCATTAAGCATGGGTATAGAATTTATATTAGCAGATATTGTGGCAGTAGAAGATGAATTAGCTGAATATAGAACAAAAAAAAAGCTTAAATCAATATTCATAAGTAAACAATAGATTCAGGATAATGGCTAATCCCATCTCAAGATACCAAACAAAACATTAATATCAAGTCTTTGGATAGTAATATTAACAATAAGCGGTACTCTTGTTGTAGCAATCAAACATTGACAATAAATTATGTCAAACAATGAATTAATCTTTGGACTAACTTATTGCTCACATAAAATGCCTTATAATTGTCACACGTTTATCACCACAGATGTCGTTAAAATTCTACCAAATATTAACTTACCTTTGGGTCAATTAATAAACGCATGAATCACAAAAACATATAATCATCTTAATATTTCAAATAAACTAATCTACACAAAAGAGGTCACTTTGGCAGCATTTTGTTTCAACTAATTTATTTAAAATATTAGACATCCTTAGTTAAAATCCAAAATCAATTTATTTGTTTCAAAATATTTACCTTAATTTCATCTTTCAATCAAATTTGAATGATAATTATATATATATATATATATATATATATAAATTTCAAAACATGCATTAAACCAATCAAATCATGCATATATTATATAACGAAACATATATATTAATCAATTTCTATATATATATATATATATATTTAAATGTCATATAAGATTAAAATAATAATCACATGCCTTGCAAATATCAAACTAGATTATATTTATAAAACCTTAAAACTTTATTTAAAGAATCAAAACCCAAAATTATCAAGAATCTCAAAGATTCAACATAAAATTAAAATATCAAATTCATAAAGAATAAATTCTTTCTCAATGATTCAACATGACAAAGCTCGGATGCCACTTGTTAGATTTGTAAAATAAATCTAAAAATAAAACTTAATAAACCAGGATCTATCATGTCAAATCATCAAGAATAAATCAAGAATAAAACTAAATGCGGAAGCGTACTTGAATCCATGAATTTCTTGAAGTTTTACCGGATCTTGGGGATTAGATCTTTCAAATTAGCACACAATAAATTCAAAGAATATATGCTCTCTCTTTCCTAATGATGGGATATTAGAAAAGATATCTTGTGTATAATTTGGGGACCATAACCCTAATATTTATAACCTTAGCATATTAGTTCTAATCAAATTCTAATTAGCCCATCATTAATTAGAACTTGATTAGAAGAGTATCTACACATATTTATCCCATACTTTATTTAATAATTAAAAGCCCAATAAAATTCTAACCAAATTAGATCACTTTTAATTTGGGCTAACCTATATGATAGTAGATAATAACATGTAATTATCCTAATTATATATGTGATGTCCAAATTTTCCAACAAAAGGCACTTAGGATTTAACCCGCTAACATTTAAATAGCTTACCCATTGTATTATCCCCTAATAAACCTCGTTGATCCTAATCCATTTTTGTTTACTTATCACCCGTTGATGTTAAGCCGAAAACCACATTAATTTTGTAAATCACCCTTTTTATTGATTCCTTTTTGTCGAGATCTGATTTGGTTAGTTGCCTAACTATGTTTTATCATTTGGGTTGTTGAATTTCTCTTTGTTCTAAAAAAAAAGGCCAAAAAATTGTTTGAGCAATCTTGATTAATTAATAAATTAGTATTAAGTCTATAAACAATACTATCTTATTTGAACTTGAATCGTTACTCTCATCTTTTGTATAAAGCTCACATCCACTCTTTATTTCTCATTGATATTAAATTTTTGTAATTCAACAGTTGATTCTTTTGGTTTGGTAACCTATCAATTTGACTCTCGATTCTAACCACATTTTATGACTTTTTTCGTACCCTTAACCTAGGCCTCGTTACAAACTCGTAAAGACCTCTTGATTGGTGTGTCATCTCGTATCTATAGTGGTAGAGATTTTATATTCAAGCAAGCCTATGGTAATAGCATTTCTTGTTTGACTGTTGAATGCACATTACTTGAACCTTAAACACCTTGAGTACTTTGAGTGAACCATAATGAGGGTGTTAATTCTTGTTGAGTTTGAAATTCAGGTGATGTTTTAGATAGGGAGACGCCTATGTTTTTCTGCCTTAAAAAATTTCTGCTTGGACTGCTTGTATTCTTTGGTGTCATTTTAGTTTAAATTTCCAATGCGTGATTATCTGTAGATTATCCTAAGACATTGCCGGTGAAAATAATAAATTAAGGGAAGTTAACTTGAATATGGGTTGAGAATTTTGCTTAAGGACAAACAAATGCTTAAGTGTGAAATATTTGATAAGTTCTAAAAGCAACATGTTTTAACCTCATTCTTAATGTGTTTTGGGTGATTATTTTATGTTAATTGTAAATTTTATACTCCTAATCCTTTAAATTCATGCTTTAATGCTTAATAGAGCACAAGGGAGCAAACGGAGCGAAAATAGGAGCATCGGAGCAAGCTAGAGTTGCACCTTTTCACATGGCTAGAATACAAAACTATGTGAACCACATGGGCGTGTTGGAGGCCATGTCAATTTCACAGGATTGTGCATTGAATAGCGGAAAATAATGATTTTTAGTTTTTTCAGGCATTCTAAGACGTATATATGACAAAAGTAAGAAGATAGGAGAGAGCCGCCAGAGAATACTCAAGAAAATGACTGGAAAAATACCATTGAAGTTGACTCTGAAGTAGATTTCCGTCAGTATGAACTAATTTTCTAAATACATAGGGGGATGAACCCTACAATGAATTATGTCATTTGATTTCTATTTTACACAATAAATACTTAGTTTCTTTGTTGTCAATTATGTGTGTTTAATTCTTTGTTTGATATTTCTATAGTATCAATCCATATTTGATGTGCTTAAATTGGTGGTTGAATAAACTCTGTTTAAGATTAGATCTTGCGTAATTGAGTTGGAGTTGGATGCAATCAAAGAAATAGGATGACATAAATCTACTGGATTAAAGTCAAATCTAATTGGGGAATCCATAGCATGAGTTAATGCGATAATAGGTGTTTTAATTAAAAAGAAATTTCAATTAATCAACCTAGAGTTAGTTACCCTTATGCTCGAAAGAGATATTAGCATAATTTAAGAATTTCTACGGATCAAGGTGCTAAGTAAAGGAATTGCGTAATTTAGATTGAATGTGATAGATGAAATCTAGACGGATTCTTACCTAAGTATTGTTTCGTTTCTTGATTGTTATTCAGTTATTTTCGTGTTTTGTTCTTTGATGCGTTTGTTAGTTAATTAAATTAGTTAATTTTAGTTTTAATCGATCATTTGAATTATTCAGTTAAATAATATAAAGACGATAATTACTAGTCTTGTAGTCCTCATGGGTACTATATCTTTGTTCATTATAACTATACTATTAATTAATAGATGCACTTACCGTACTCAAATTCTTAGTTAATTTTATGAACATCATTTTATGTTACACAAGGACATTTAGTTTTTGTGTAAAGATAATTTTGGAAACCATAACATTCTATTTCAAAAGTTTATACGTGAAGATATCATTACAACTGCTTAATTTTATTTTGCAATAAAAATAAACCGATTGGTAATAAAAATAGGCAATGACAATCTTAAATATACTAACTATTTATTTAAAAATAATACTATTTAGTTACAATTAAATCAAAATAAAAATCTAACAAAGTTAAAGAAATTTGTAAGAAATATTGTAATAAAAATAATTTCACAACTAAAACTGGTAAATTTTAAAGTTTAAAATTGTAAACTCATATATATTGTATCATAATAATAACATAACTAAAGTTTATAAAAATATTGCTAAAATCATTAGCAAGCAATGTATTAATTAAAATTGACGGAAAGAAAAATAAAGGTTTACATCACCTAAACAATAATGAAGTTTAAATTGGAAAAAATAAGGTTTACATCACCTAAACTAAGTCGTGATATTTTTCTTAAGGGACAAGTTGAGGTGTATATATTTGAAAGCTATTGGGAGGAAATTAGGAGCATTGAAAAATTTTATGAACTAAATATGAAATGCATAAAGAAACCAAACATTGGATACAGAGAAGTACTTTACTTACCTATGGAGTCATGTAGAAATAATGCTAATATTGCCTCATCAAACTGATTTTTTCACTTAAAATAATGAATATGTAAGCTAATTTTCTCAACCTAACACGAACTATATAGATAAATAGATAGGTAGACAGATGTTGATAACATCACCTTGATAGCAATTCTCCAATCTATATATAAGCAATAGAGAAAAAGAAAAAGAAACAAAGACCATTGACTAAAATAAAACAAACAAGAGTGTAAGGCCCAAAATTTCTCCCAGGGCCCAATACCAATCAGCAAACAGACCCTAAGTTTTAGCCCAAAAACTTAACAAAAACAGATTAAAAGAGAACCCTAGCAATTGCTCCTTGTGCCGTCAACACTATTCCAAAGCTGCACGTCTTGCGTCCCTGAGTCCAGCGCCTTCACGCCTCCGGTGGTGCACCTACAAAATAGGAAGCAGTACAACACGGAAAGGGGGGTTGTAGTCGGATTTTATTCTATTTTTAGAGGGGTTTTTCAAGCTATAAAAAGCCGAAATACATGATGTAAAAGGGGTTTTTTTTTTTACAGCAGAAATAGAGCAGAGCACATAGATACACAGTTGTTTTTCCAAAAAAGAAATACAAAGAACAACACTGAATCTCACAGAGAAATTGTTAGGAAAAGATCAAAGAAGGTTTATATTCTTTTTTTTTTTTCGTTATCGATTTTTGTTTTGGGCTTTCATTTTTCTTTTTATGTTTTTTTGTTTTTTTTTTAAAAATTACAGTATATACATATGAAAGTTTCTTAAAATTAAAAGAGGAGAGATCGAGAGGGACCCACCGGGGCTTCCTCTGGCCGCTGCAATCGAGGCGCGCATGGAGGGGGTTTGCTGGGTTCACTGCAAAGAAAGGGTTTAAACCCTAAAAAGAAAACAAGAAAGGAGAGGGGGGGCTCCTGGTTTGGGTTTTCGAAACAGAAAAAAGGAAATGAAGGATTTTTTTTTTTTTTTGTTTCTTTGGTTTTTGAACATAATAAAATGTTGCCGTAAGGGAAAAGGAGGAGAGCCCGTGTGATGACAGTCCTGTAATTGGATTTGTGCAATGTTTCTTTAAATGGGAAAATTGCGCGATGAGTAACCCCTGTTGCGCCTGTTTCGATTGCATCCCCTACAATTTTTTTTGTCTATCTAAATGGGCCCCGATAATTTTACTTTTTTTCCATTTTAATCCTTGATAAAACGCAAAGTATAAGGGGCGAGGGATATTTCCCCTTTCACCCCCGCATATTTTCGGCACATTTCAATGAAGTCCGTTTTCTTTCTTCATATTTATAATTCGCCCCAAACCTTTTATCTTGAGTTCAATTTAACTCCTTTTGGAATTATTTTGTTTTTTTATTATATTTTCTGACATTATTCTATTAAATATTGCTATCATTGTGAATATTATTATTATCTACTATTATTATTAATCGTTTTATTATTATACTCATTATTTTACTATAAACGTTTTTATCACTATTACAATTATGTTTGTTATTAATATTATATTTCATTATTAATACTACTATTATTCCTAATATTTTTTTTACCTTTTTATAATAATTATTATTTTGTTATTATCAATATATTATTTTCATTACTATTAGCATTATTATTACTATTATTATATCTATGTATTATTGTTTACTTTATGTTTTTCATTGTATATTACTTGTTTGCTATTTCCACTGTTATTTTATTATTATTCCTTATTATTATTGTGTTTACATTTCAATATTTTTTTTTCGAAATCCATGAAAAGGCTTTAAAATAAGGCAATGTTTTATGATTGGGAAATTCAAGGAATCGTGCCCTAACGTGCTAGGTTGTCGTTTCTGTTTGACCAAATCATTAAATATCCTTTAAAATTGTGTCCGTTTTTTTTTAAAATTAAAAGCAAGGCAATACTTTGTGCTTGGAAGCTTGGAGAAATTGTGCCCTAACGTGCTGGTTTCAATTTTTCGCTTATCCAAAGGGCTAAATATCCTTTTAAAATTTTGATCGCGTTGTCTCAACTTTTAAAATAAGGCAATATTTCTTGTTTGGAAATTTGAAGGATCATGCCCTAACGTGCTGGGTTTCGTTTTTTTTTTTTTTCATTTGGCCAAATGATGAAATACCCTTCTTAAAATGACAATGCATGAATTTTGGAAATCATGAAATGATCTTGGTGTCAAAGGTTTGAAACGTCGTATCCTAACGTGCTGGACGTGATATTTCATCCTTTCGGAACAAGAGAATTCTGATATCCAAATTCGAATTACTCGAACATTTTTCAAATGATCCATATTTTAAAATCTTTTCTAATTTTCGATATTAAGGACATTAATCAATCAATACGGTACCAGTTTTGGGCGTTGCGAGGGTGCTAATCCTTCCTCGTGCGTAACCGACTCCCGAACCCATTTTTTTAAAATTCGTAGACCAAAACGTTTTCAAAAGTGGCCCAATCGCACTTCAAAAAAGATTGCTGGTGACTCCATTTTTTTTAAAGCCGGTCGGTTTTTCCAAGCAAAAAAAATGGTTTCGACAGCTTGGCGACTCCACTGGGGACAATAAAAGGGTCAAGCCATGGAATTGATTGATTAATGTCCTTGTATTGAAAATTAAAATCTGATTTAAACTTTTTTGTCCCATTACATATGTTTTTTTTTACATTTTAAATGTCTAGGACACATTTGCATCATATTGCATGACCGTAAGTGGTCACACCTTTAAGTGAGAGTGAGAAGCTACTCCTTCATGAGGTTTTAACCTCCGTGCAGGATAGTGGATCGCTTTCGGGATACATCTGTACCTATGTCTTCGTGAGGTTTTCACCTCCGTGCAGCCATAGGGAAATGTATTCCCCTGAACTGAACTCGGTCCGTATAAGCCTATAATGGGTGAGGATCGAGGAATCTGCTGGTTTAGGTACCCTTGCTTTAGAGCCAAAACCACATATAGAGAACCCTAGGAACTTACCCTATGTAGAGCCACGCCAAACCCTAGCAATCACCCAGATAGGTGCTGTATTATTTTTCGCATGCCTTGAGTTTTATTGTTGCTGCATGATACTAACTTGTTGCATTGGAATTGCATGGCATTTCATTTTTAAAAAGGTGTCGACTTACGTTCGGTTTCTAATTTAGGAAGGCTTATTATGGAGAACAGATTCCTTGATAAAGTGGAGGATACTGCTGTAGTCCGAATATGGTCAGAGCAAACTCAATTAGAAAAAGGGGACGGTCTAGCCGAGGGATATACGTCGGAGTTATGTAATTACACCCGCGTCAGTGTGACGCAAAATGATCTTCAGGAATTAAAAGAAATATGGGACCAGTGGACGAAGAGACTAAGCAATCGTTTTATGGGAATTATGGGGATTTGTCCCACCTACTCGACATCAATATAGATGAGCATTTATTTTGAGCCCTCACGCAGTATTGGAATCCCGCCTATAGCTATTTTACCTTTGGAGAGGCAGATTTGGTACCCACTTTAGAAGAATATACGGCTTTACTTCGTTGCCCGAAGGTCCAAGTCGACAATGTTTATATTAAAGTCGCCTGTGGCCCAACCTTTTTAAAGAGGATGATGAATATCACAGGGATGAGCGAACAATGGGTTGCAGCAAGGATCAAGTAAAAAGGTGAGTGCAAGTGCATCCCATGGAGGGTTTTGAAGGATTTGATTGTAGTACATCTTGATGCGAAGAAGAGAATTGACGTTTTTGCTTTGAGCATCTATGGTTTAATGGTTTTCCCTATGGCATTGGGATATATA
The DNA here is from genome assembly GCA_025506655.1 of Gossypium rotundifolium. Lineage (NCBI taxonomy): Eukaryota > Viridiplantae > Streptophyta > Magnoliopsida > Malvales > Malvaceae > Gossypium > Gossypium rotundifolium. The sequence continues at coordinate 108,914,718 of CP106722.1, forward strand.
GACGAATCAGTTTCGGATCTCTTCGACCGACTTGATAGAGGGGTCACACCTATTCCTGCGATCTTAGCCAAGACATTTGGGTCCTTGAATGGATGCAGGAGAGCCGGTGAGGGTAGATTTATAGGGTGTGCACAGTTATTGTTAGCTTGGTTCCATAGCCATTTTTGGAGAGTGGATAAAGTCTCTTGTCAGGTTTTTTCCAAGAATTACTCAGCTAAAGGAGTTAGCAGTCACGCCTAGAAAGGACGACGTATCAGAAGAGAATTGGGCTGCGCTTCTTCAAAATCTCAAGGGAGAGGATGTTGAGTGGGGAGCGTCTTGGTTGGTTCCTGATGAAATTCTCTTCTGGTGTGGAAGTTACGATTCGGTTCCTTTACCAAGAATTTGGGGAGCCGTGGGGTATGCCCCTTTGCTTGTGTTGAGGCAGTATAGATCAAGGCAGTTCATACCAGTAACGTTTGGGCTAGCTCAGTTTGAATTTTCGTATAGGGATGATCACTATAAGAGGAAGGTTCGAGAGATTTCTGAGGCTTGAAAGTAGACTCGCCGAATGAAGAGAGTTGCTATGGGCCCGATGATAACCCTCGAGTATAATGCTTGGCGAAGTAGGAGAATCAATGACAATATCCCCACGCCAACACAAGATGGTGCTCGGCCAATGGAGGAATACCTACGAGTAGTCCCTTCAGAGTTGGAAATATTAAAGAAAGACTTTGAAAGTAAAAGTTCGGAGTTAGGGAAAAAGATAGAACAACTAGAGGAAGAAAAAATACACTTAAGGTTAGATATTGATGTCCAGAAATCAGAGGCGGAGAAACTAAGAAAAGGAAAAAGGAAGGCCAAAGAAGATTTGGACAGCCTGAAGACTGACTACAAAAAATTGCACTTATCGATAAGGATTGCTAGGTTAGGTAAAACCTCAGAACAGTGGCGTCAAGAAATTCAAGAAGAGAAGGCCAAGGTGGATCAGTGGAAGAAGAGGTTCCATGAGGCCCATGCACAAAAGGATACTCTGAGAAAGACTGTGGATGAGAGCTAAAACGAGAATGAGATGTTAAGAGCTCGTCTAGCAAAATTAGAGAAGACATTGTGTCAAAGTCGCAACTCTGAGGTGAAGTTAGAATCAAGCCTAAACCAGATTAAAGAATTGAAAAGGAAGGTGGTAGAGCTCGAGACGGCACTGCAAAATAGTGAGCTCCAGATCCAACTATTGGAGGCAGATGACCAACAGTGGAAAGAACAGCTTCAAAGATCTCAGAACCAGGTTAGGGACAGAGACTACGTTATGGGTGAAGCCATGGTTCAGATACGAGAGGTGGCCGATCATCTGCAAACCTTAGCGGTTCAGGCTAATGTGTTAAGTATATTTTATGAGTCAAAGTCAGACCGGGGTCGAGAGTTAGCTTCACTTCTTGAGAAAGTTAAAACTTTGGGCATAAGGGTTAGGTCGTATATGTGACTCTGTTTTATGTAAAGGATTTTTTTTTTAAATAAGTTTTCTATAAGAAATTGAACCAGAATCGACGCCTCTTATTTTTTCATTCATATCATGCATTTGCATTGCATCACATCATATGCATTTAATATCTCAAAACAACTCTATTAACTAAAGGTCATATTATAGTTATCCTGGAACACTGCTATTACACTCGAAAAAAGACAAGAGCAATGGATCAAAGGATGGAAAGGTTAGAGCAGATGCAGAAAGAGATGCAAGACCAATTGTAGACTCAGATGCAAGAGCAATTAGCCAAGATCCAACAGGATATGAGGGATCAAATGCTGGAATCCCAAAGAAGTATGATGAGACAGTTGACACAATTGTTGACTGGACGGCAAGATAAAGAAAAGGGCCCTATGGTCGATGTTGGAGAAGAAAATGAAAATTCTGCTTATCCTCCAGGCTTAGTCCCAATAAACTCCCAGGTCCAACCACTAAGAGTGTCTGTCAATATTAGACCTCAGTATCAAACCGGTACCTCAGCACCGGTAAATTTCTCGATAGGCTCGAGCTCTAACCCTGGAGATAATTTGGCAAAGTCGATGGTCCCTGATTTTGATGATGCAGCTGAAGATGAAAAAATAAGGGTAGAACTCCCAAAGGAGTTCGAGGATCGATGCAAATGGTTAAAGGAGAAGTTTAGAGCATTGGAAAGTGCTGATTACCAATGCGAGGTAGATGCTAAGAAACTGAGTCTAGTCCCAGATTTGGTACTTCCTCCGAAGTTTAAGATGCCAGAGTTTGAAAAGTACAACGAGACCAGTTGTCCTGAGGCCTATATTGCGATGTTCTGTCAGAGAATGACGGGATATGTCAACAATGACCAGTTGTTGATCCATTGTTTTCAGGATAGTCTGACTGGAGCTGCAGCAAAATGGCTAATTGTACCCAAATCAAATAGTAGAAAGATTTGGCGCAGGCCTTCATGAAGCATTACGGCCATGTGACTGATATAGCCCCTGATAGGATCACATTGCAAAACATGAAGAAAAGGTCAGGCGAGAGTTTCAGGAAGTACACACAAAGGTGGAGGGAGGTCGCTACACAGGTCCAGCCACCGTTACTAGAAAAGGAAATGACCATGCTCTTCATAAATACTTTGAAAGCACCTTTCACCAATCATATGTTGGGGAGCGCGACTAAGAGTTTCACTGACATAGTAATGTCCGGAGAAATGATAGAGAACGCGATAAGGTGTGGGAAAATAGAAGCTGAAGAGAGCATGAAAAGATCAGCTCCAAAGAAAAAAGAGAATGAAGTAGGTAATGTAAGCTCGGGTTATCCCAAACCCATTATTATTAACCAACCACGAGCGGTAGCTGCGGGCCAGTAGGTCCAACCGAGACAAAAGCCCAACACGAGGCAGAAGTTGGAGAAAGTCCAATTCACTCCCATACCTGTGACATATAAAGAATTATATAAAACTCTATTCGATGAGCACGTCGTATCCCCTTTCTACTTGAAGTCGTTGAAACCTCCATATCCTAAATGGTATGACACAAACGCTCAGTGTGAATACCATGCTGATGTAGTAGGTCACTCGATAGAAAATTGTACTTCATTCAAAAGACTAGTCGAGAAGCTTATCAAGGCAGGTGTGGTAAAGTTCAACGATGCACCTGGTGGGGGAAATCTGTTACCCAGTCATACGGATAATAGGGTAAACGCGATAGTTGAGAACAGGGGGAGGAGAATCAAACAGAAAGTTGCTAAGGTCAGAACACCATTGAGGGAGGTTTGGAAAGAACTATAGAAAATGGGTTTAATTCTGCAAGAGAGTATGAACAGATCTCGAGATGCAAGGAACTACTGTGAGTTCCACTACAAGGAAGACCATCAGATCCAACAATGTACCGAATTCAGAACCCTAGTACAAGGGTTAATGGATAATAAAGAGCTGGAGTTCTTTGATTTTTTGAAGAAGAGGATGTATACGCCCGGTAGTGATTATCACACGACCAAGGGTCGGTGAAGTAGAAGTGAAAATGGCACCGAGGGTTATAATTCAAAAACCCGTGACTTTCCCCCATAAAGATACACCGAGGGTTATAATTCAAAAACCCATTAATTTTCTTTATAAGGATAACAGGAAGGTACCTTGGAATTACAATTGCACTGTGACAGTTTCAGGGAAAGAGAGTTCGGCCAGCACACCCAACCTAGAAGCTGAACGCATTGAAGGAAAATCCTCAATGATTGGAAAGGGGGAAGGAAAGTCAGAGTCGCTGGTTAATGAACCAGTAACAGAGAATGTGGCTAAGGAGTTTTTGAAGTTCCTAAAGCACATCGAATAGACTGTTGTAGAACAGTTACACCAGTAGTCGGCACGCATATCAGTAATGGCATTATTCTTAAACTCAGATGTACACCGTAGCGTGCTAATGAAGGTGTTGAATGAAACATATGTCGTTGAAGACATTTCAGTAAATAAGCTGGACCGCCTTGTTAGTAACATAATCGCAGATAATTTCATCTCGTTCAGTGACGATGAAATTCCACCAGGGGGCATGGGATCCACCAAGGCTTTACACATCACTACCCGATGCAAAGGGTATACATTACTGGGGTATTAATCAACAACGGGTCGGCACTGAATGTCTTGCTCCTATCTACACTGAACAAGTTGCCTGTAGATAGCTCTCATATGAAAACATGCCAAAATATAGTGAGAGCATTCGATGGCACTGAGAAAAAAGTGATGGGGAGGATTGAGATACCCCTCCTAATTGGGCCAAATATGTATGAGGTAGATTTCCTCGTGATGGACATCAAGCCTTCTTATAATTGCTTATTGGGGAGGCCCTGGATCCACTCAGTGGGAGCTGTACCATCATCATTGCACCACAAGTTAAATTTGGTGACAGAGGGCCGATTGATAACCATAAATGCGGAGGAGGACATCATCGCATCCGTTACCAACAACGCGCCGTACATAGAGAATGGTACTGAGGCGATAAAGTGTGCCTTCTGATCACTAGAGTTCGTAAATGAGACTTTCATCAGTGAAGGTGGCAAGGTCTTGGTGCCAAAAATCTCTGAAGCAACAAGGATGGGCCTACAGCTGACAGTAGGAAAAGGAGCGTTGCCTGGGAGGGGACTCGGGAAGTACCTTCAGGGTCTAGTCTACGTGCCTGGTTTGGTTGACAAGCGTGATCATTTTGGTCTGGGGCATAGGCCAGATGCTCAACAGAGAAGGGTGGAATTAGAAAGAAATCATGAGGGACGAAGGACATGATTGAATGGTGTCGAGGTCCAATGGGGAGCCATGACTTTTCCTCATATATCTAACACATTCGTGTCAGGAGGAATTATCCATTCAGGACTGGAAAGTATGAATAGAGAAACAGCTGAAGACATGATGAGGGCCTTGAACATTAATGCTGTGTTTGAAGAGAGTTCGAAGAGAGGAAACTTGGCGGGTATTCGCCCCTACGAGCCTGGAAGTGTTCTGGACAACTGGACTGCGGAAGAAATTCCTATAGTTTTTAGGACTAAAACAGAGTAATGTTCAAAACACACTTGTTGTTCAAGGCTAGGAACAATAAGAATCTTTTGTGAAATAGGCTCATGTTCAAGCATCATTACTTTCAATAAAAGTTCATTTTTCTTTCATACGGTGCAGTTATTCTTTTGCTTCTTTTCCTTTCCATTCATAATCATAAAACATAAATAAGTCATTCTTAAATTCATTTGCATTTAATACTCTTTCATACCTACCATAGGTCCCCAGATATCGATGTCATGAGCAACGCTGTTATGGACCTAGAATTTTCGGATGAGCAAGACATGTGCCTGAGGGACCTCAGGACTTTACAGATGATGGATATTGTAGTGTATATGGTAGAGCAGGAAGAGAAGCTGATCCTACCTCACGAAGAGGCAATTGAGAATGTACTTCTAGAAGATGGGAAAAAAGTGAAAATCGGTACCTGCATAACCAAGGAAACAAGGCAGGACCTCATTAAACTTCTGCTAGAGTTCAAAGATGTCTTCGCGTGGTCATATCAAGACATGCCAGGGTTGAGCGCTGATATTGCAGTACACCGTATCCCCATAAAAGGGGAATGTAAGTCGGTCCAACAGAAGCTTAGAAGGATAAGACCCGATGTCGCGGTAAAGATAATGGAAGAAGTCAAGAAGTAGTTTGATGCTGGGTTTTTACGAATGGTGAATTACTCAGAATGGGTAGCCAACGTTGTCCCTATCCCTAAAAAGGATGGGAAAGTATGAATGTGTGTCGATTACAGGGACTTAAACAAGGCTAGCCCGAAAGACAACTTCCCTCTGCCTCACATCGACACCTTGGTGGATAATACGACGAGGTTTTCATTTTTCTCCTTCATAGACGGTTTCTTGGGATACAATCAAATAAAGATGCACCCTGAAAACATGGTAAAGACCACATTCATAACCTTATGGGGAACTTTTTGTTACCAAGTGATGCCATTTGGGTTAAAAAATGCGGGAGCAACATACCAAAGGGCTATGGTGACCTTGTTTCACGACATGATGCACAAGGAGATTGAGGTCTATGTCGATTACATGATCACAAAGTCTCGAACGGAAGGGGAGCATGTGCAAGTTTTGAAGAAACTATTCTTGAGTTTGAGGAAATTTCAGCTGAAACTCAATCCAGCCAAGTGTACTTTCAGGGCTCGATCAGGAAAGCTATTTGTTTTCGTGGTCAGTGAAAAAGAAATTGAAGTAGATCCGGATAAAGTTAAAATCGTACAAAAATTGCCTCCATCGCACACTCAAAAGGAAGTCTGAGGTTTTATAGGAAGATTGAATTACATCGCTCGGTTTATTTCGCAATTGACTGAGAAGTGTGATCCGATATTCTGTCTTCTTAAGAAACACAATCCAGGCGTTTGGGATGATGAATGCCAGAGGGCATTTGACAAGATTAAACAATATTTGTCCAATACCCCAGTATTAATGCCTCCCAGTCTGGATAGACCATTGATTTTGTATTTGACTGTGTTCGATAATTTGATGGGATGTGTGCTCAGCCAACACGATGAAACAAGGAAGAAAGAAAAAGTGATATATTACCTCAGTAAGAAATTCTCTGAGTGTGAAATGAGGCACTCACCAATTGAGAAATTATGTTGTGCCTTAGTCTGGACAACTCGGAGGTTGAGGCAGCACATGTTGTACCATACGACTTGGCTAATCTCTAAACTGGACCCCCTGAAGTACATGATGGAGTCGACCGCCTTGAATGAAAGAATGGCCCGATGGAAAATTTTGCTCTCGGAGTTTGACATAGTCTATGTGAACCAGAAGGCGGTAAAGGGGAGTGCGATAGCTAATTTTCTAGCCAGTACAGAACTAGACGACTACGAACCCTTGGATTTTGATTTTCCCAATGAGGATCTGATGTTTGTAGCAGCAACTAAAGAAGATACCCGAAAAAGCCATCCTTGGAAGCTAAACTTTGACGGAGCATCAAATGCTGTTGGTAATGGAGTTGGGGCAGTCCTAATATCCCCAAACGGAGATCACTATCCATTCACTTGCAAGTTAGATTTTGATTGCACAAATAACATGGCAGAGTACGAAGCTTGTGTTATGGGAATTCGAGCTGCCATAGATCGCAAAGTCAGGTTACTAGAAGTATATGGAGATTTCGCGTTTGTAATCTATCAGCTAAAAAGGAATGGGAAATGAGAGATCCCAAGTTGATCAGTTATCAGAAGTTAGTTTTGGAGCTAATCGAGGAGTTTGATGATATCACATTCTTTTACCTCCCATGTGATGAAAATTAGATGGCTGACGCCTTTGCCACATTAGCTTCTATGATCAGAGTAAACGAGCAAGAGGGTATGAAGCCTATCCAAATGAGTATTTGTGAGACTCCGGCTCACTGCTGCAATATCGATGAAAAAAGAGTATAGAGATGATCATCCTTGGTATCATGACATTTTGCGATATGTGAAGAGCCGTGAATATCCTGATCAAGCAACGGAAAATGATAGGAGAACATTGAGAAGACTAGCCAATTACTATGTCTTAGACGGAGAGATCCTGTACAAAAAGAGGAAGGACTGGGTGCTGTTAAGATGTGTCGATGCTATTGAGGCTAGGAAAATCTTGGAAGAAGTTCATGAGGGTGTCTATGGAACGCATGCCAATGGGTTCACAATGGCCAGGCAAATAATGAGATTCGGGTATTATGGTCCACGATGGAAGGAGACTGCATCCGTTATGCCAAGAAATGCCACAAGTGTCAAATTTATGGAGACAAGATCCATGTGCCTCCTTCACCTCTTCATGTTATGAATTCTCCATGGCCTTTATCAATATGGGGCATGGATGTCATTGGGCCGATTTCACCGAAAGCTTCTAATGGACATCGATTTATTTTTGTGGTTATTGATTACTTCACCAAATGGATAGAGGCAGCTTCATATGCCAATGTCACGAAGACGGCAGTTAGCAAGTTTTTGAATAAAGGAATCATATGTCTGTACAGTATGCCAGAAAGGATCGTATCTTACAACGCTTTGAACTTGAACAACAGCGCGATAGCGAAAGTCTGCAGTTAGTTTAACATTAAGCACCATAACTCTCGCCATATCGCAAGAAAATGAATGGCGCAGTTGAGGCAGCTAATAAAAATATCAAGAAAATTGTGGGGAAAATGACTGAGACCTACAAGGATTGGCATGAAAAGTTACTGCTTGCCCTCTACGACTATCAAACATCAGTTAGAACCTCTACCGGGACAACTCCTTTCTCATTGGTTTATGGGATAGAGGTAGTCTTACCTATTGAAGTTGAAATTCCTTCTCTCTGGGTCTTGTCAGAGCTGAAGTTGGACGAAGCAGAATGAGTTCAGTCCCGATATCATCAACTAAATCTAATTGAGGAAAAGAGGCTAAGAGCCATTCGACATGGTCAAATGTACCAGAAGCGAATGATGCGGGATTACAACAGGAAAGTCCGCCCCAGAGTATTCCATGAGGGAGACTTGGTATTGAAACAGATCCTCCCTATGCAAAAAGACTTCAGGGGAAAGTGGATGCCTAATTGGAAAGGACCTTATGTTGTAAAGAAGGCTTTCTCTAGGGGAGCGTTGATACTCGCTGAGATGGACGGCAAAAGTCTGCCAAATCCAATTAATGTAGACTCGGTCAAGAAGTACTTCGCTTGAAAATGGGCCAAGGCGAAAACCCGCAAAGGGCGTCTTGAGTTTAAAATAAAAAATAATAAAAATACAAAATAATAAAATAATAAAATAATAATAATAATAAATGGAGAGGCCAAGGCAAAAACCCGTAAAGGGCGTTTTGAGACCAAAGGAGCTTTGAGTCGAAAACCCAAAAAGGGCGGCTCAGATTATGACCAACTTGTGATGAGGCATACAATAGTTTTCGTTACGCTTGAATTAACAATAAGGAGGTATGTTACATCTTGGGGCATCGACAAAGTACCACGGATCTCCTAGACACATGTTGAACTCAGAATTGTCTTCAAGAAGTACGTACAGAAAAGCTCAGGCTGTGATATCTAGAGCACCAATTCTACCCTTACTTGTTTTTGTACCTTTGCAAACTTTGCTGCCTTTGTTCAATTCATTCTTCACGGGTTTTGTCCCGAATAAATTCTAGTTTCATTCATCTTTATAATCTTTTTCCAAGCATTTCATATTGAAGTAATGATTAATGAACAAATAACACTTTCGCAAGAGACGTTTTGCTTATTACTCTGAAAGTCTCTAAATAATACAAGAATCTGAAATAGGACAATTATTTAGAACTCACCAGGCTTAAAGGGCTTGAAACACTTGAGATAGGGGTCTAAGCAATGACGACATCTTCAGATTCTCTGTTAGAAGTACCAGCTGAACAAGGAAGACATATACTAGGGATCGCCTTAATAAATAGCAAGCAATGACAGCCCAAGTGTTAAAAATGGATCATTCTCATGACATTTTGCATCCATTCATAACATTCATAATACATAGGGTTAGGAGCATTTTTCATGACATCCTAATCATTTGACATAGCATAGACTCCATGAAATCAATTCTATAGGTAGGTTCCCCAAGGGACAATGTAGCAAAATTGATAGGGGTTACATAAGATTACAGATCTTATCTCCACTGAGCAAGAGTGGAGCAGATCGAAGACGATAAGCCTTAATTCCCTAGGTAGTAGGGTAACAACCTAAAGATTACAGATCTTATCCCACTGAGCAGGAGTGGAACAGATCGAAGACGATAAGCCTTAATTCCCTAAGCAGTAGGGTAAAAGCCTGAAGATTACAGATCTTATCCTACTAAGCAGGAGTGGAACAGATTGAAAATGATGAGCCTTAATTCCCTAAGCAGTAGGGTAATAGGCTAAAAATTACAGATCTTATCCCACTGAGCAGAAGTGGAACAGATCGAAGACAACAAATCTTATCTCTATTGAGCAGGAGTAGAGCAGGTCGGAAGACTGAAGCCTTATCTCCACTGAGCAGGAGTAGAGCAGATCGAAGATAGCAGATCCTATCTCCACTGAGCAGGAGTGGAACGGATCGAGGACGACAGATCTTATCTTCATATATTGGCAATGAAGCAGATTCAAACCACCAGCCTAACCCCCTAAGCAGTAGGGTAGCAGGCTAAAAATTACAGATCTTATTTCACTGAGTAGGAGTGAAGCAGATCAAAAATTACAAGTCTTATCTCCATGTATCGGCAATGGAGCAGACTGAAGATCATAGCCTTATCTCCACTAAGCAGGAGTGGAGCAGGCTAAAAGAAAACAGATCTTATCTTCACTGAGCAGGAGTGGAGCAGATCGAAGATCCTATCCTTACGTCTACTGAGCAGGAGTGGAACAGGCTAAAAATAGCAGATCTTATCTCCACTGAGCAGGAGTGGAGCAGATCGAAGATTATAGCCTGATCTCCACTGAGCAGGAGTGGAGCAGGTCAAAAATTGCAAGTTTTATCTCCATGTATCGGCAATGGAGTAGACTGAAGTTTATAGCCTTATCTCCACTAAGCAGGAGTGGAGCAGGCTGAAGGAAACTAGATCTTATCTTCACTGAGCAGGAGTGAAGCAGGCTAAAGATAGAAGATCTTATCTTTACTGAGCAAGAGTGGAGCAGATTGAATACAACAAGTCTTATCTCCATGTATCGACAATAGAGCAGACTGAAGACTCTAGCCTCACCTCCACTGAGCAGGAGTGGAGCAGGGCAAAAATTGCAAGTCTTATCTCCATGTATCGGCAATGGAGCAGACTGAAGTTTATAGCCTTATCTCCACTGAGCAGGAGTGGAGCACGCTGAAGGAAAGTAGATCTTATCTTCACTGAGAAGAAGTGGAGCAGATCGAAAGTAACAAGTCTTATCTCCATGTATCGGTAATGGAGCAGACTGAAGAATGCAGATCTTATCCCCACTGAGTAGGAGTGGGGCGGATCATGGATATAGATCTTATCTCCACTGAGCAGGAGTGGAGCAGACCGAAGAAATACAGATCTTATCTCCACTGAGTCGGAGTGGAGCAGATCGAGACAAAATTCCTATACCACTAAAGATGCAGTGGGTCAAAGCAATGTTACCTGAAGAAAAGGAAGTATCAAGAAGTCGAGACTCAGTAAGACCGGGCAAAATTGGTCCTCTTAAAGTCTTTGCTCCATTCTCGTTACACGACAACGAGCAAAGAGGGGCAACTGTAAGGCCCAAAATTTTACCCGGGGCCCAATACCAATCAGCAAACAGACCCTAAGTTTTAGCCCAAAAACTTAACAAAAGCAGATTAAAAGAGAACCCTAGCAATTGCTCCTTGCGCCGTCAATAGTATTCCAAAGCTGCACGTCTTGCGTCCTCGAGTCCAGCACCTTCATGCCTCCGATGGTGCACCTACAAAATAGGAAGCAATACAACACGGAAAGGGGGATTGTAGTCAGATTTTATCTATTTTTAGGGGGGTTTTTCAAGCTATAAAAGCTGAAATACATGATGTAAAATGGGGGTTTTTTTTACAGCAGAAATAGAGCAGAGCACATAGATACACAGTTGTTTTTCTAAAAAATAAATACAAAGAACAACACTGAATCTCACAGAGAAATTGTTAGCAAAAGATCAAAGAAGGTTTATATTCTTTTTTTTTCGTTATCGATTTCTGTTTTGGGCTTTCCATTTTTCTTTTTATGTTTTTTTTTGTTTCTTTTTTAAAAATTACAGTATATACGTATGAAAGTTTCTTAAAATTAAAAGAGGAGAGATCGAGAGGGATTCATTGGGGCTTCCTCTAGCCGCTGCAATCGAGGCGTGCATGGAGGGGGTTCGCTGGGTTCACTGCAAAGAAAGGGTTTAAACCCTAAAAAAAAACAAGAAAGGAGAGGGGGGCTCCTGGTTTTGGTTTTCGAAACAGAAAAAGGAAATAAAGGATTTTTTTTTTTGTTTCTTTGGTTTTTAAACATAATAAAACGGTGCCATAAGGGAAAAGGGAGAGAGCCCGTGCGATGACAGTCCTGCAATTGGATTTGTGCAATGTTTCTTTAAATGGGAAAATTGCACGATGCGTCCCCCCTGTTGCGCCTGTTTCGTTGCATCCCTTGCAGTTTTTTTTTTGTCTATCTAAATGGGCCCCGATAATTTTACTTTTTTTTCCATTTTAATCCTTGATAAAACACAGAGTATAAGGGGCGAGGGATATTTCCCCTTTCACCTCCGCATATTTTTGGCGCATTTCAATGAAGTACGTTTTCTTTCTTCATATTTATAATTCGCCCCAAACCTTTTATCTTGAGTTCAATTTAACCCCTTTTCGAATTATTTTGTTTTTTTTATTATATTTTCTAACATTATTCTATTAAATATTGCTATCATTGTGAATATTATTATTATCTACTATTATTATTACTCGTTTTATTATTATTATACTCATTATTTTACTATAAACGTCTTTATCACTATTACAATTATGTTTGTTATTAATATTATATTTCATTATTAATACTACTATTATTCCTAATATTTTTTTACCTTTTTATAATCATTATTATTTTGTTATTATCAATATATTATTTTCATTACTATTAGCATTATTATTACTATTATTATATCTATGTATTATTGTTTACTTTATGTTTTCATTGGATATTACTTGTTTGCTATTTCCTTTGTTATTTATTATTATTCCTTATTATTATTGTGTTTACATTTCAATATTTTTTTTCGAAATCTATGAAAAGGCTTTAAAATAAGGCAATGTCTTATGATTGGGAAATTCAAGGAATCGTGCCCTAACGTGCTGGGTTGTGGTTTCTGTTTGACCAAATCATTAAATATCCTTTAAAATTGTGTCTATTTTTTTTAAAAAAAAATTTAAAAGCAAGGCAATATTTTGTGCTTGGAAGTTTTGAGAAATTGTGCCCTAACGTGCCGGGTTTCAATTTTTCGCTCGTCCAAAGGGCTAAATATCCTTTTAAAATTTTGATCGCGTTGTCTCAACTTTTAAAATAAGGCAATATTTCTTGTTTGGAAATTTGATGGATCGTGCCCTAACGTGCTGAGTTTCATTTTTTTTTCATGTGGCCAAATGATGAAATACCCTTCTTAAAATGACAATGCATGAATTTTGGAAATCATGAAATGATCTTGGTGTCAAAGGTTTGAAACGTAGTATCCTAACATACTGGACGTGATATTTCATCCTTTCGGAACAAGAGAATTCCGATATCCAAATTCGAATTACTCGAACATTTTTCAAATGATCCATATTTTAAAATCTTTTCTAATTTTCGATATTAAGGACATTAATCAATCAATACGGTACCAATTTTGGGCGTTGCGAGGGTGCTAATCCTTCTTCGTGCGAAACCGACTCCCGAACTCGTTTTTTTTAAATTCGTAGACCAAAACGTTTTCAAAAGTGGCCCAATCGCACTTCAAAAAAGATTGGTGGCGACTCCGTTTTTTTTAAGTTGGCCCGTTTTTCCAAGCAAAAAAAATGGTTTTGGCACAGAGTATTGATTTTAGACAAGTTGTTTGATAAGTTGTATTCATCTTCTTCAATTTCTCAAGTATTACCTGGTAGTTGAATTTCATCTTCATCTACAAGAGCCCTATCTATAAAATTCCTTCTACATATGTGATTTCTTCTGAAAAATTCATTAACGAACCCTTTGAAATTTCCCTTTTCCTCTACTCGACTAACCATCCTATACAATAACATATATATTAAAAACAAACATAAAAGTAATTGTGTATATAAGTTCGTTATAAAATAGAATATGAAATTTTAACAAATACCTATATTTTAATATATTTTTTCCTTCACAAAGGGAAAAAAAAAAGCGCGAGAAAGGATAACTAGGAGAATGAACTTGCAAAACAATTTCAATACTTCTTTGTAAAAGCGTTTTAACTTAATGGTGAAAATTTTTGGTACAGAAGTGATAAGAAATTGCCTCCAATTTCCCACGTCAACTTTTCAAAACATTTGTAAATTTTGGGTTAACTCATAAAAGGAACAATATAAGGTAATTATTAAAACCTTACATATTTTATTTTAAACTTTATAGATCTTACTAGGGTTAATAAAACAAAATAGAATGTTTGTTGTTTTCACAAATTACTAATTGTTGTCAATTATAAAACCTTAATAATTAAATCTACCCTAAGAAGATGGAAAATGTTAAGTTAAATTTGTAATCGTTAAACCCAATGTAGCACCAAAAGCAACCACAATGATCTATATGACTTTCAAAATTATACAGTAAAAAAAAAAACCTTTTAATTTTATAAACTTTGTATATTGGAAAAGAAAATTATATATTAAGTTAGTAGAAAACTAATCAAATATAAATTTCACTGAAGATATTCGAGAACATAGTAAAGCTTAACCATGGATGTTGAAAGCGAAATTTTATTGTTTATTTATAAATATTTTCGTTTTGATGAACTGTAACACCCCTAACCAGTATCCTCGCCAGATTAGGGTTACGGAGCATTACCGTACAATCGAAAACAATTAAACTTGAAATCATTCCATAACATAGTTAAATCATAGACCAATTGTAAAACATACATACTGTCCCTAAATCGAGCCCTCGAGGCCCTAAAAATACCTTAGAATTGATTCGGGTCCAATTTGAAAACATTTGGAAAGTTCAGTAAAAAGTCACAAAATTTTGGTAACAGGGGTCACACGGCCATGTCCCAGCCCGTGTCCTCACCCGTGAAACTCTTTGAGTAGGGTCACACGGTCGTGTCACACGCTCGTGTGCTAGGCCGTGTAACTCACTGACTTGCATGCAAAAGAACCAATAGGGGACACATGGCTATGTCGCCAGGCCGTGTGTCATACATGGTTAAGACACATGCCCGTGTCTCAGGCCATGTGGACTAAAATTTACCTATAATCAAGCCATTTCAAATCCATTTCATGCATAATTGATGGTTATGGTGAGTAGGGAATATCATATCTACAAGGACTAAAAGTACTAGTAATTATCGTTTTTCTATTATTTAACCGATAAATTGAAGTGATTGCTTTTAATCTAAAATTACTAATCTAATTTAACTACGAACACGGCAGATAATGAAATGGGAAAATAATCGAACCAAAGAGAAAGACAATACCCAGGAAAGAATCCACCTAGACTTCACCTATTATTCTGAATCTAAAATAAATGGTTTATTCACTTGTGTCTTGATCCGTAGAAATCCCTAAATTATGTTAATATCTCTTTCGAGAGTAAGAACAACTGACTCTAGGTTGATTAATTGAAATCTCTTTCTAATTAAAACCCCTATTGTCGCATTAACTCGATCTATGGATTCCCCTATTAGATTTGAATCTAATCCAGTAGATTTATGTCTTCCTATTTCTAGGATTGCATGCAACTCCACTCAATTATGCTAGACCTACTCCTAAACAAGGACTTTTTCTCCACTGAAATAGGCACATTAAATTTGAATTAATATCTTAGAAATATTAAAACAAGAAATAAGCATACATAATTGAGAACAAGAATCAAGTATTTATCGTGTAAATCAGAAATCAAATAATAGGATTCATCATAGGTTTCATCTTCCCTAGGGATCTAAGGAATTTAGCTCATAATCCTGAATGAAAATATCTCAAATTCAGAATAATCACAAGACATAAAGAAACTCAATAAAACTTTGAAAGAAATTAAATGGATATCTTCGATCTTGAGGGAGATCCGCTTCCGAGTTGATTCCGATGGCATTCTTCGAGTGCTTTCTTCGATCTTCTCTGAGTACCCCCTTAGATCTTCTTCTAATTGATATTTCTAGACTTTAGAATACTCAGAAAGCCTAAAAATTGGGTTTTTCCGCATATTTGGGAAGTAGGGTGCGATATCAACACGGGCTGGCACATGGGCGTGTGGCCAGCCTGTGTGGAAATGCCAAGGCTATATGGATCCTAGAAACAACATTATTTGCCTGATTTTAGCTCGTTTTTCACTCCTTTCGCTCCCAAATGCTCTCCTAAGTATAGAAACATGAATTTAAAGGATTAGGAGCATCAAATTCACTAATTCACATAATTAATCATCCAAAAACGCATTAAGAATGAAATTAAAATATGTTACTTTTATGACTTATCAAATATCCCCACACTTAAGCGTTTGCTTGTCCTCAAGCAAAATCCTCAACTCACAATTAAAATTAATCTTTCTCAACTTATAATTCTCATCAATAATGTTTCGACATAATTCAAAAATAATCATACATTGATAATTCAACTAAAAGAGCACTAAAGATTCAACAATCTAAGTCGAACATTTTTAAAGCATGAAAACATAGGTATTTCCGCTTATCTAAGTAATTACCTTTAATTCAAAATCGACAAGAATTGACATCCTCACTAAAGATTTACTCAAATCACTCAAAGTGTTTAAGGTTCAATAATAAGCAGTCAATAGTCAAATATGAAAAGTCATTACCACAGGCTTGCATGAAAATCAAATCTCCACCACTATAAAATGATATGATACACAAATTAAAAGGTCTTTAAGATGTTGTAATGGGGCATAGGTTAAGGGTGTGGTGAAAGGCTAAAAAAGTTGGTTAAAATTGAGATCGAATTGATAAATTACCTAACTAGAAAAATAAAAAATGTTGAATTAAAAACAAGTGCATAACTGAGGAACTATTCAAGCATAAGAAAACGAGCTTCTTCTCAAATTATGAATTTAATGGTTCAAACTCAATTATAGAACTAAATGATAATCAATATTTTTCTTTGATATTTTCTATTTTTTTTGTATCTTTTTTTTTTTTTTTGGCAATAAGAAATAATTCAGCAAATTAAACAAAAGAGCATAGTTAGGTAACTAACCAAATCAAATCTCGACAAAAGGGAGTCAATAAAATGGGAAAAATTCTCAATGAATAAAAAAAAAAAAAAGAGCTATGGGCTAACATTAATGGGTAAATTAAGAAACGGTGTGTTATGCTCAACGGGGTTCACTAAGGGTTAACTAAAAAGGTAGGCTTTTTATGGGATAAGTGGGTTAAAACCTAAGTGCCTTTATCATCTCAGTATATCAAATCAAAAGGTGTAGTCTCGACATGTATAATCGACGCAAGTTCTAGAATAACAAATCAAATTGACACTCAAAACCAATAATAAAATGAGCAAGAAAAATGTATGCTCTAAAGGCTCAAAATCTCACAAAAAAAAAATTATGGTTTTGATGTGAAACTTGTAAATTTAAAACTTCAAGGTAATACCTTAATTCAGGGAAACAATCTAAAATTTTTAATTTCGAAAATAAACTTATCATGCTTGATTGTCTTATGTCTTAAAGTTTCAAACAACCAATGCACAAATATCTATGAATTTAAGCCAAAACACATCAATAAAAATAAAAAATCGAAAACAATTCATTCTAATAGAAGTATGAGAAAATTACTTAAACACAAGACATAATTCAGGGATTTTCTAATAATTATATAAATAATCTCCCCACACTTAAGATGTACATTGTCCTCAATGTACAAACATAGATAATCACAGTATAAACAGAATATCATAAGAGAGGGAGAAAACTGAAACTGCCTTGAATATTGGATGAAATTGCCAGAATGGTGAAAAGCGAAATTGTAGACAAATCTAGATGTAGTGCATGATTCCGAGCAAACTAATAAGAGAATAAACACAAATAGTGAAGAATAAGGGTTATACCTCGATTAGAAACAACCATAAAAATATATTTCAAAAGATAATAATGAAAATAAGTTGAAGAAAATAATAAAAATAAAACAACTAAAACAAATTTAAAAAGAAAGATAAATAAAATAAAATAAAATAAAATGAGAAAAATAATAATAATCTCAATTATACCAATAAACTTAAAGGTAATTGTAATAATAATAGTAAAAAATACTAAAAAATCGAAATAGCAAAGAATAAAATAAAAGAATTTAAAATCTAAGTATAAGAATAATAATTAATTAATTAATTAATTCATTAGTAAAATAAAAGTAAATAATATAAAAAATAACAATCAATAAAATAAAATAAAAGGGGTGGCTTGGTTGGGGAAGAAGAAAAAGACAAATTGAGAATGAAAATATATGGTTTGGGCCACATGGCCGTGTGACACAGTTTTGTGGAGTATTTTCAACCCATGTGCAATTAAAAGTTAACCCAGTTTTCACATGGCCGTGTGTCAAGGCCGTGTGGGATCTCCTTCACTTCTCCCACGCCTATGTGAGATCCCACACGCCCGTGTGGTCAGGCCATATGGGTCACACGGCCATGTCGCCAGGTCGTGTGGGTCACACAGCCATGTACCCAATTTCACACACGGCCTGGGACACGCCCATGTGTCCAGGCTATGTGGTCCACACACCCATGTGTCTAGGCCGTGTGGGTCAAAAACACACTTTTATTAAGATTTTAAATTAGCATGTATGGAATTAAAAGCATTAGCAAAAGTTAAACATTCGAGTTGCCTCTTGAGAAGCGCTTATTTAAAGTCTATGCTCGACTTACCTCATATTCGTACGGTCACGGTGGTTCACGGAGTCAAAAATCCTCTTTCTCGTTATCAATTCTATTATCAGAATAAGGTTTAAATAGAGTACTATTTACCTTAAATGTGCCAAATTCAGAATGAGTTACCTCGACTGTACCGTATGGGAAGACATTTAGTATCGTAAAGGGATTTGATCTGTTTGCATCAAGCTCCGAAGTGGCAATTCAAGGATCCGTTTTATCTAGAAGTACTTTGTCTCCAAACCTAAATTGGTTCATTCCATCCACATGCTCATCATGGTGTCTCTTTGGTTCTGCATTGTGTATTCTCGGTTTCTCCTTGACATGTGTCCGCCATTTGTCTAATTCATCGATCTGTAGCATTCGTTCTTAATGAGTCGTTCTGTTTCTGTCGCATGGACTGGAACGTGGCTCCATTACATTTTTCCGAGAGGTTTCCTACAAAGAAGTTTGAGTCACAAGGTTACTCATATTAATAGAACTTGTATAATCATCTTGATCACTAGATGTCTTAACAGAATCACGAGCTTGGAGTGTAATCGTGTTATCACCTACACGAAGTATTAATTCAACTGTACCAACATCAATAATAGTTATGGCATTTTCTAAAAAGGGTGGACCTAGAATCAGAGGTACGTCACTATCCTCATCCATGTTTAAAGCAACAAAATTAATTGGGAATATGAATTTATCAATTTTGACAAGAACATCTTCAATAATCCCCCTAGGAAATCTAATGGTTCTATCTGCTAATTGAATACTTATCCTAGTTTGTTTGGGTTTCCCAAGACCTAATTTCTTTAACATTTTATAGGGCATTCCATTAATACTAGCCCCTAAAATCAGCCAAACCATTATTAATATTCAAACTACCAATTAAATAAGGAATAGTAAAACTCCCCGGATCTTTCAATTTGTTGGGTAGCTTATTTTGTAAAATGGCTGAACAAACTACATTTAGCTCCACATGTGACGAATCATCTAACTTCCGTTTGTTTGCCAAAAGCTTCTTTAAAAATTTAACAGAATTGGGCATCTGTGAAAGAGCTTTGATAAACTGTAACACCCCTTATTTGTGTCCGACACCGGGACCGAATACGAGGTATTACCATGCTTAACCTTGCTTGAACATGTAATATCAGGCTATAAAATTTTGTTCCAACTTAAAAATTTTCTTTCTTATTCAATACCTACATATCATGGGCCTACGAGGCCTTAAACATACATCTAGAAGGTTCCGGAGTTCAACCGGAAACTTTTACTCTCCTTGAAATTTTTTTGCCTAAACAGGGGTCACAAGCCCGTGCGACCTGGGACACGCCCGTGTGGGCAGGCTGTGTAGTCTCACATGCCCATGTCCCTAGCCTGTGTAGAATTTATTTTTATTTCGAACCTACAGGGGTTTTCACATGGCCGGACACACGCCCGTGTCAATAACCTGTGTCCTTCACACGGCCTAAACACTCCCGTGTGTCGGCCCGTGTGACGATTCAAATTCTCGCAATTAAAATGCAGGGGACACACAGCCTATCAACACACCCATATGGGTTGACCGTGTGTCACACACAGCCTAGACACATGCCCGTGTTTTTGACCGTGTGTCACACACGGCCTAGACACACGCCCGTGTGTCTGCCCGTGTGGACACTTAGAGACTATTTTCCAAGCCTTTTTGCCACCCTGAAACATAGACTCATTCATTTCATCACAAGTAACACATTTTCAATACTAGGGAAAAAAAGCATGAAAGGATAACTAGGAGAATGAACTTGCAAAACAATTTTCAATACTTCTTTGTAAAAATGTTTTAACTTAATGGTGAAAATTTTTGGTACCAAAGTTGTCGAAACTATTTTTTTATTTCAAAAAACGAGGTCGACTTTAAAAAAAAATGGAGTCGCCACCAATCCTTTTTGCTTAGGTGTGATCGGATCACCTTATAAAATGTTTTATTTCAAAACATTAATTTTGGCCTACGAAATTCAGGAAAATGGGTTAGGGATTCGGTTACGTACGAGGAAGGATTAGCACCCTCGTAGTACCCAAAATTGGTACCTAATTGACAATTTCATGTCTTAATGTCGAAAATTCAAAAAGATTTGAAAACATGATTTCTTTAAAAACTTGAACAATTTGAATTAAAATTTGAGATTTCTTTGTTCTGAAAGAATATAAACATCACATCCAGCACGTTAGGACATGATATTTTAAACCCTCGTAATCAAAATCATCTCATGATTTACAAAATTTATTAAAAGGATATTTAGTTATTTAGTCAAACGAAAAATCGAAACCCAGCATGTTAGGGCACTATTCCCCGAATTTCTAAATACAAAATATTGCCTAATAGGCTTTTATGTCAAACAATCAAGTTTTAATATTTATAAAGAGTGATCGAACCTGTAAACTAACTGTGACAACGATAGAGGCAAGTGCACCTATCGAATAGTAGTATAGCTTAGGCAAGAATATCTTATCGAACCCAAGGGAACCTAAAAGTACTACTACTCACTTTCATTCTATTATTTAGCCTGAAATATGGAGTGATTGATTTATTAAAACTAATGAAATACTTTAAACTAAATGCAAAGACAAAAGAATGAATGGGAGAAAGACTTTAGGAAAACTCAGTCGATGAAAACGATACCCTCAGGAAGAATCCACCTATGACTTCACTTATTATTTATCCCCCAACCATACGATTTCTTTACTTAGCTTGATCCACGAGACTCCCTAACCTATATTAAACCCTCTCTCGAGGCGAATAACGTCTAACCTTAGGTTAATTAGTGGAACTCTCTTTCTCGTATAATAACCCCCTAAGGAAGCAGTGAATCGATCAATGGATTCTCATATTAGGTTTCACCCTAATCCGGCAAAATCTCGTAACCTTATCTCTAGGCGCCCGATCAACTCCGCTCAATTATGCTAGATCTACTCTTAGGCAGGGTCTATTCCTCCTCCACCTAAACACATCAGATTAAATTAAGTAACATAATTAAGAACAAACTAAGTACTTCTCATATAAATTTAGAAATCAAATAACAAAATCCATCATAGGTTTCATCCCCTTCAGGTATCTGAAGGGTTTAGTTCATAACTAAATATGAAAACATCTCAAGAGGAAAGAATAAACAAAACATAAGAAATCCCTAAAACCCCCTGAAAGAATTAAAGGAGAGATCCTCCGTCTTGAATGGAGTTTCGGCTTCTTGAGATAGATCAACTGGCTATCTTCAAGTGACTCCCTAAAAGATGAAAGCTTCGGCAAAAGCCTCTGTAAAAAGCCCCCCTTTATGTCTGCCTTGGGTTGTTTATATAGGCTTTGGAATGCTATACTTGGCTCCTGAGTATCTCCTTCAAGTAAAATTACTATTAGGGTGTTGGAGTAGACTTAGGAGTATGTTTTTTTGGCTTCAAGAAACCAAATCCGAGTGAAATTGCCCTCTCCCGTGGAAAGGGCACGGCCATGGCACACGCCCGTGTAAATCGTGGTTGGGCCGTGTCTCGATTCTATCATTTTGTGCACGACCATGTAAGTCTAGATTCAGGCCGTGCTTCAGGTCTGTCAATTTGGACACGACAATATAGATCACCAAGCACGTCCGTGTGAGAAATGGATGATGCATAGCCGTGTGTGATGGAGTTGAGGCCGTGCTCTAGGTAATCAGCGAGGCACGGTCATGTGGGCTTTGGGCCAGGCCGTGTTGATTTCCCGCTAAGGCCCAATTACTCCGTTTTAAGCCCGTTTTGTGTTCTTTTTATCCTCGGGTGCTTTCCTGAGTATAAACATGAAAAGAAAGGATTAAAAGCACCTTTTTACATAAAATCAAGGGCTAAATCATCCAAAAGCCTATTAAATATGGGGTTAAAATATGTTACTTTTACGGTTTATCAAATACCCCCACACTTAAGCTTTTGCTTGTCCACAAGCAAAATTCTCAACTTACAATTAAAACGAACTTCCCATAATTCATAATTCCTATCGACAATGTCTCATCATAATTCATAGATAATTTATACATGGATAATTCAACTCAAAGAACCCTAAAGATTCAATTACGATAAGTCATACCTTTATAGCACGAAAACATAGGTGTCTTCCCTTTATCTAAGTGATTACCTTTAATTCAAAATCGACAAGAACTGATATCCTCACTAAAGATTCACTTAAATACCTCAAAGTTGTTTAAGGTTCAAGAATAAGTACTCTAAGTCGAACCTGAAAAGTTAATCCTATAGGCTTGCCTGAAAATCAAGTCTCCACCACTGTAAATGAGATGATACACAAATCAAAAGGTCTTTAATTAGGGTTGTAACGGGGCTTGGGTTAAAAGGTGTGGATACAGGCTAAATTAGAGGTTATAATCGAGATTGAATTGACTAATTACCTAATCTAAAAATAATGAACTAGATATGGATATTTACATCAAATGAAAACTAACAATATCTACTATTGATAATTACTCTATAACAAGAGTATTTTTATCACTTAAAATTTGATAATACATTAATACGAGCTTTTTCTTCAACAATTGGAGTTTAAATGCTCTAAGCTCTTTTATATACTACTAATATTGAATATACTTGGGTTTTTTTTTAAGAACAAACTAAAATAAACATAATAGAAGGAACTTTGATGATTGAAATAACGTAGTTCGGCAATTGATCAAATCAATTCTCGATAGAGGGGTAGTTAAAGGAATGTTGATAATAAATACAAAGGGATTTTGGGTTAATATTAGACGATGAGTCAATAAAAAGGTTGTTAGGATTCAACGAGGTTCACTAGGGGTTACTTTGTATGGGTAGGCTTTTTAGTGGATTGAATGGGTTAAAACCTAGGTGCCTTTATCATCTCAGTATATCAAATCATTAATGTGGTCTCGACATGTATAAACGAGGCAAGTTCTAGAATAACAGTTCAAAGTTGACACACTCACAATCAATAAAGTGAGCACGAAAAAGAATATATGCTCTATAAGGCTCAAAATCTCACAAAATTATGCGTGTTTTGACATCAATCCTTATAAATTTTGAACTTCAAGGTGATACTCAAATTTAGTTCAACGACCTATCAATTTTAATTTTTAGAAAGTAGACTTATCATGCTCGATTCTCTAGTATTCTTCAAATTTAATCATCGATGCACAATTAACTATGACTTACTGTAAAACATATAAATAAAAATCATAAATCATTAGAAATTTCACCCTAATTAATAATATGAGAAAAATACTTAAGATCAAGACTAAATTTAGGGTTTTGAGAATTATGCAAAAAGTTAGGCACTATTATCCCCACACTTAAGATGTACATTGTCCTCAATGTACAACGATAGATAATAATAATTAGAAATAAAATCAAAAAGATAAGTGGGGAAAGTAATACTCCCTAAAATCTGGATGATCCCGGACGTCATTGGTGGTGGTGATGGTGTTTTTTATGGGCCTGGTGGTGTGGCTACCGAAAAGCAACTTGCTAGATGAAGAAATTGGGTAGCCTGCGAAGATATAGCCAAGAGCTCTAGAGAAATAATAATAATATACTAATAATATATTTAAAGATTAAGGAAATAAAAAGAAGGAGACTAAGAAGAAAACTAAAATTGAAAGAAAAGACTAATGGACTCCAGAGTCCTTATTATTGGGTGGTTCGTGAGGTGGGTATGACCTCGAAAGCTATGGTGCGTGATTCCCTAGTAGCCTTTAGAGCCTAAAACCAAGAAACTAATATGAAATAAATTAAATTAAGCAGAAAAGAAGTATAGATAAGGAAAATAAAGGAGATGAGAAAAGAAAAATAGAACCGAAAAGGTTTCGGAGACCCTTGGCGTGTCAATTAGCTGAAGCTGCCGGCATGAACTTATGTTGAGGTCTCCATTGAGAAGACGGTGCTTACCTTCTTATGTTTCTTCGGCATGATTTTTATGTTGCTCAAGAGTCTTGGACCTTTTCTATGAACAGAGAAAAATTTGAAAGAAAAGAGAAAGAAGAAAGAAGAAAGAAGATGGAAAAAAAGGGAAAGGGCTGTGGGGATTTAAATAAGGTTTCAAATAAGGCACGGTCCCACGCCCGTATGTCGAGGGTGTGTCGATTCACACGGCCTCCTCGCACGGCCGTGTTGTGGAGTGTGTTGTTCTTCTATGCCCGTTTGTCGATTGGCACGCCCGTTTCTAGAAAGCCAGTATGTGAGCACGATTGGAATGCACGGGTGTGGTCTGCCCGTGCTCAATAAGTCAGTATCTTTACACAGTTGTGCTATTTTTTTCGGTGCCCGTGCTGTGGGTGGTTAGATCCGTGACGTTGGGGGTGGGTGGACTGACTTGCACGGCTCTACTCTGTCAATGTGGTGGTTCCAGTGGTCCACACGGCCACGGGACGGCTGTGTTTAAGGCCGTGTGGCCTGGAAATCTACATTTTTGCATTTTAAATATTGAGAGAAGAGAGAAAAGGAAAGAAAAGGAAATAAATTTTAAAGTAAATAGTGTTAGTGCTCGGGTTACCTCCCAAGAAGCGCTATAGTCTTAAGCTAGACTGTCCTTGACTTTGAAAGTTTTAGAGAGGTTTAAAAGTTTGAATATTTTCCCTCTTACTGACAGTTTTATTTTCGTGACAAAGTTTAGGTCGAGAAGCGTTTACCTTGAAATTGCCAAATATTGGCTTGCTTACCTCGACTATTTCGTGTGGGAGAATATCGTGTACCTGAAGGAGTAGTTCTTCCTTTTTGTTCATGTCTGTTGAAGTGATGTGAGGATTGCTTTTGTCTAATAGCACCTGGTCTCCTATTTTAAAGTGATTTGATGTCCCTATGAGCTCTTCTGGTGGTTCCTTTGGTTTTACTTCGTGTGGGTCTGACTTTTCTTTGATATGTATCTTCTGCTCTTCTAAATTATCGATCTTATGGTTTAGTTTGTGGTGTGATTCTTCTGTGACAACTTGGTGGCTATGAGTTGGCTCAAGTTTGATGCATTATGATGTTTCCTGCGGTGAAGGTTGAACAATTTGGTTATCTATTGAAATGACGTTCTTACCTTCATCTTCTGTTGTTTTGGCTAAGTCGAGAGCTTGAAGATTAACCGATTCTTCTCCTATGCGAAGTATGAGTTCACCTGTGGCAACATCAATTTTAGTTCTAGTAGTTGCTAGAAAAGGTCTTCCTAGAATTAAGGGAATTGAATTATCCTCATCCATGTCTAAAACAACAAAATCTACTGGGAAAACAAATTTATCGATTTTTACAAGCACATCTTCAATAATGCCCCTAGGAATTCTAATAGTTTTATCAGCTAGTTGAATACTCATCCTAGTTTGTTTGGGCTTCCCTAGACCTAGTCGTTTAAACAATGTATAAGGCATGACATTTATACTTGCCCCTAGATAGGCTAACGTATTATCAATAGTTAAACTACCAATTAAACATGGTATCGTAAAACTCCCTGGATCTTTTATTTTCTGTGGTAGTCTGTTCTGTAGCATTGCTGAGCATGTTGTGTTCAATTCCACATGGTGCTCTTCATCTATTTTGCGTTTGTTCGTTAAGAGCTGTCTTAAGAGTTTCCTTGAATCGGGCATCTGAAAAAGAGCTTCAAGAAGAGGTAAGTTAATATGTAATTTCTTTAGAAGTTTTAGAAACTTACCAAATTGTTCCTCTGAGTCCTCTTATTTCAATGCCTCGGGATAAGGTATGTGAGGTTGGTATTCTTTGATTATCGACTTTGGCTTTTCGTGAGCTACCTCAGTTTTACCTTTTTCTCCCTTGGTTTCTTTTGCTGATGTGGGCTTGTCTACCTTTGTACCATCGTGAGATGTGATGGCTTGGATTTGTTCTTTTGGGTTTATTTCTGTGTTGCTTGGTAGACGTCCTTGTTAACGTTCAGAAATCAGCTTTGTAAGATGTCCCACTGACCTAGTAAGTTCTCTAACTTGATTCTCGATCCCTTTGATTGATTTTTGTTGTTCATCACGTGTTGCATCAGGCTTTTGGAGACGAGAATCTGTAGCTGCCATGAATTTTGCCAGCATCTCTTCAAGGTTTGATTTCTTTTCCTGTGGATAGGGCTGATTTTGGTAATTTGGAGTAGGTTGCTGCCTTTGATTTCCTTGATTTCCTTGTCCTCCCCACGAAAAATTTGGGTGGTTCCTCCAACCTGCATTAGAAGTGTTACTATAAAGATTATTATTAGATCGAAAATTGTTACCTATATAGTTTGTCTGCTCGGTTTTTATTCCTGGTTGGTAGGGTGGGTACTCAGAATTCGCCACATTCCCGCTTGCTTCGCATTGCATGACTGGATGTACCTGTGAAGAACATAAATTATCAAGCTTTTTATTCATTAACTCCACTTGTGTTGATAGCATTGTCACTGCGTCTATGTTAAAAACTCCGGCTGATTTTGTCGGTTTAGCTCTTGTAATCTGCCATTGATAGGTGTTCAATGGCATCTCCTCAATAAAATCGTAAGCCGCTTTAGGAGTTTTATTATTCAAAGTTCCACCGGCTGATGAATCAATCATTTTCCTAGTTGGAGAATTCATACCATTGTAAAAAGTTTGGACTTGAAGCCATAAAGGTAATCCGTGGTGTGGGCATCTCCTTAGGATATCCTTGTATCTTTCCCATGCATCATAAATGTTTCTGTGTCATTCTGCACAAAAGAAGATATGTCATTCCTAAATTTAGCCATTTTGGCTGGTGGAAAATATTTTAAAAGAAATTTTTCTATCATTTGATCCCATGTGGTGATTGACCCTCGTGGTAACGAGTTCAACCACTGCTTTGCTTTGTTCCTTAATGAAAAAGGAAATAACGGAAGACGTATGGCATCGTTAGAAATGCCATTTATTTTGAAGGTATCACAGAATTCTAAAAAATTAGATATATGAGTGTTTGGATCTTCATCCTGCAAACCATCAAATTGAACAAACTGTTGAATCATTTGTATTGTGTTAGGCTTTAATTCAAAATTATTAGCACTATAAGCGGGCCTAACAATACTAGATTCTGCTCCTGTCAAATTAGATTTAGCATAATCATACATAGTACGCGGAGCATTCTGTTCTTACACATTTGGCGGTGGATTGTTTTCGTCCATCCCTTCAGTAGGATTGGATCTTTACAGTTCTTCTCTTTGATAGCCTAGGGCTCGTCTAATTTCTTTGCGATTTTTGCGAGCGGTAGCTTCAATGTCACTTTCGTATTCTAATGGTCCTCTCGGATTTCTCATAAACTAGAGGTACCTGATATGAAAAGAAAGAAAGAAATTTAGAAAAACAAAAATATATGTATAAGAATAAGAGAAATTTAAAAATAAAAATAATGGCTAAAGTAATAAAAATAGAGCTTTCTTAATATTTTAGTGTTCCCCGGCAACGGCGCCAAAAACTTAATCGCGTCAAACAGTTGAGTTTTAATATTTATAAAGAGTGATCGAACCTGTAGACTAACTGTGACAACGATAGAGGCAAGTGTACCTATCGAATAGTAGTATAGCTTAGGCAAGAATATCTTATCGAACCCAAGGGAACCCAAAAGTACTACTACTCACTTTCTTTCTATTATTTAGCCTAAAATATGGAGTGATTAATTTATTAAAACTAATGAAATACTTTAAACTAAATGCAAAGACAAAAGAATGAATGGGAGAAAGACTTTAGGAAAACTCAGTTGATGAAGACGATACCCTCAGGAAGAATCCACCTATGACTTCACTTATTATTTATCCCCCAACCATACGATTTCTTTACTTAGCTTGATCCGTGAGACTCCCTAACCTATATTAAACCCTCTTTTGAGGCGAATAACATCTAACCTTAGGTTAATTAGTGGAACTCTCGATCTCGTATAATAACTCCCTAAGGAAGCAGTAAATCGATCAATGGATTCCCATATTAGGTTTCACCCTAATTCGAAAAAATCTCGTAACCCTATCTCTAGGCGCCCGATCAACTCCGCTCAATTATGCTAGATCTACTCTTAGGCAGGGTCTATTCCTCCTCCACCTAAGCACATCAGATTAAATTAAGCAACATAATTAAAAACAAACTAAGTGCTTCTCATATAAATTTAGAAATCAAATAACAAAATCCATCATAGGTTTCATCCCCTTCAGGTATCTGAGGGGTTTAGTTCATAACTAAATACGAAAACATCTCAAGAGAAAAGAATAAACAAAACATAAGAAATCCCTAAAACCTCCCGAAGGAATTAGAGGAGAGATCCTCCGTCTTGAATGGAGTTCCGGCTTCTTAAGATGGATCAACTAGCTATCTTCAAGTGACTCCCTAAAAGATGAAAGCTTCAGCAAAATCCTCCTGAAAAAGCTCCCCCTTTATGTCTGCCTTGGGTTGTTTATATAGGCTTTGGAATGCTATCCTTGGCTCCTAAGTATCTCCTTCAAGTAAAATTACTATTAGGGTGTTGGAGTAGACTTAGGAGTATGTTTCTTTGGCTTCAAGCATCCAAATCCGAGTGAAATTGCTCTCTCCCGTGGCAGGGGCACGGCCATGGCACACGCCCGTGCAAAACGTGGTTGGGCCGTGTCTCGATTCTGTCATTTTGGGCACGGCCGTGTAAGTCTGAATTCAGGCCGTGCTTCAGGTCTATCGATTTGGACACGGCCATGTAGATCACCAGGCACATTCGTGTGAGAAATGGATGATGCATGGCCGTATGTGATGGAGTTGAGGCCGTGCTCTAGGTAATCAGCGAGGCACGTGTCGTGTGGGCTTTGGGTCAGGCCGTGTTGATTTCCCGCTAAGGCCCAATTACTCCGTTTTAAGCCCGTTTTGTGTTCTTTTCATCTTCGGGTGTTTTCCTGAGTATATACATGAAAAGAAAGGATTAAAAGCACCTTTTTACATAAAATCAAGGGCTAAATCATCCAAAAGCCTATTAAATATGGGGTTAAAATATGTTACTTTTACGGTTTATCAGGCACTATTCCCTGAATTTCTAAATACAAAACATTGCCTTATTTAAAAAATATTTAGATAAAATATAGTAATTTTGCAAAATGTATTTTTATGTTAAACGATGATCCATGTGAAATATTGAATTAATACATCAACGAACATAAATACTAAAAGCAATCATGATATACTAACATTTCATATTAATATAGACAATAATCAAAAGAATAATATGACATAGCAAATGATACACATAATAAGAGGATTATGTTACAACAACATTAAGCAAATATAGAACATAAATAAACAAATAAAAATATGCGATAACAATTAAAAAATCTATATGGAAGATAAGAGTTAAAAAAAATAAATATGATAATAAAAAAAAACTATATCTTTAATATAAATAATGTAAACAATATATGTTATATGATATACAAAATTTATAAAACATAAAATGATTTAAATTATACATATAATATAATATAATATATATGATATATAAAATTTTGAAAATGTATAATGCAATAACTAATATACAAATTATAAAATAATATATAATATAAATAATATTAAATCAAATAAAGTAATACATAATAGTAATTTAATATATATATATATATATAAAGATAATATGTAAAAAACATATGAATTTATACTATTAATAAATTAATATACAAATAATAAAAATAATATAAAATTTTTAATATGATAAAATAATTCAATATAGTATTAGAATAATTTAAAATAAAATAAAATAAAAGGTTTTAAAATAAATAAAGAAATGGGGATTAAATAGCAACAAAAATAAATATAAAAAGATTAAATCAAAACGCGCGTCACACTGTAGTGGTTAATATGGCAATTATGCCTTTTTCCCAAAACGACGTCGTTCTGATTTTGGCCTTTAAATTGCCTAAGGAACCCAATTGTAACAAAATAAAAGTTTTAGGGCTAATTTAAAAAAATAAAAATTCAAATTGCACTGAATTAAAAATACTAAAAATAGTGGAAGGACCAAAGAGGCAATTAGCCCTTTTAACAAAAACGTGCGAATCCTCCCCGGGTTTTCGGGTCAATGCGCGGATCCTCTCTGAAAACGACATCGTTTTATGCTTATTAAATTAAGCAAAAACAGCACCGTTTTCATCTTGCTATATAAGCTAAATCAGCCCCCGAAATTTCATTTAAACACTCCTTTAAAAAAAATTCTAGGGCTCCCAAAACTCTCTTTGGACTTTGGCTTGAGGTCCGAATCAGGCCTAGGTTTCGGCGATGGACCGCCACACGCGCCGCCATATGCGCCACCACACGCGGTGGCCAGAGGTCAAAAATTCCGCTCTTCCACTTAAACCAAAAGGTAAAACCCTTTTCCGTTGTATTTATTTGAAAATAAAACAAAATAAATAATAAAAAATGGTTCGAAAATCACCTCTGTTATTTTGAAAACTCTTACTTTTTATTTCATATATTTTTTTTTTGTGTATTTTCGTGTGTCTGTCCCTGTTTACAGGTTTTATGGGGTTTTTATAACCCAAAAAATAAATTAAAAAAAAGGAAATATAGGAATTTTTCCATATTTGCTGATGCTTCTTTCCTTTTTGCAAGCGATCAACAAAGGTCTTAGCGGTGGTACGGGATTCGCGTGCGGATTGTGGCGTGACCGATGGTCGGCGTAGGTGCGAGGAGCTGATTGCGGCGCAAGGGGCTGGACAAGGTTGTTTAGCACTGGCGGCGCCTAGGGTTTTCCAGAAACCCTAGGCTTACTGGACTGTTTAGGCATTGGGCCCAAAAGGGCCATGTGTTGTTTTAAGTTTGGGTCTGTTTTGGGTAGCCCGTTTAGGTCTGAGTTAGTGGGTTTGTAATGGATTGGGTCTTGGTGATGTTTTCTAATTCGGGCCAGGGTGTAACGGGGTAATGGTTTATTGGTTTTGGGCTTTGTAAAAGGACTGTAAAAGCATAAATTTGGACATTTATTTTTTAATTTATTTCTGTTTTGGTTTGTTTCATGTGCTCGGGCTAAATTGGGTTCTTACAAAAGTGATAAGAAATTGCCTCCAATTTCCCACGTCAACTTTTCAAAACATTTGTAAATTTTGGGTTAACTCATAAAAGGAACAATATAAGGTAATTATTAAAACCTTACATACTTTATTTTAAACTTTATAGATCTTACTAGGTTAATAAAACAAAATAGAATGTTTGTTGTTTTCACAAATTACTAATTGTTGTCAATTATAAAACCTTAATAATTAAATCTACCCTAAGAAGATAGAAAATGTTAAGTTAAATTTGTAATTGTAAAACCCAATGTAGCACCAAAAACAACCACAATGATCTATATGACTTTCAAAATTATACGTAAAAAAAAAAAAACTTTCAATTTTATAAACTTCAGATATTGGAAAAGAAAATTATATATAAAGTTAGAAGAAAACTAATCAAATATAAATTTCATTGAAGATATTCGAGAATATAGTAAAGCTTAACCATGGATGTTGAAAGCAAAATTTTATTCTTTATTTATAAATATTTTTGTTTTCATGAACTGTAACACCCCTAACCAGTATCCGTCATCGGATTTGAGTTACGGAGCATTACCGTACAATCGAAAACAATTAAACTTGAAATCATTTCACAACATAGTTAAATCATATACCAATTGTAAAACATACATACTGTCCCTAAATCGAGCCCTCGAGGCCCTAAAAATACCTTAGAATTAATTAGGGTCCAATTTGAAAACATTTGGAAAGTTTAGTAAAAAGTCACAAAATTTTGGTAACAGGGGTCACACGGCCGTGTCCCAGCCCGTGTCCTCACCCGTGAAACTCTTTGAGTAGGGTCACACGGTCGTGTCACACGCCCGTGTGCTAGGCCGTGTAACTCACTGACTTGCATGCAAAAGAACCAATAGGGGACACACGGTTATGTCCCCAGGCCGTTTTTCACACATGGTTAAGACACATGCCTGTGTCTCAGGCCATGTGGACTAAAATTTACCTATAATCAAGCCATTTCAAATCCATTACATGCATAATTGATGGTTATGGTGAGTAGGGAATATCATATCTAAAAGGACTAAAAGTACTAGTAATTACCGTTTTTCTATTATTTAACCGATAAATTGAAGTGATTGTTTTTAATCTAAAATTACTAATCTAATTTAACTACGAACACAACAGAGAATGAAATGGGAAAATAATCGAAGGTAACCAAAGAGAAAGACAATACCCAGTAAAGAATCCACCTAGACTTCACCTATTATTCTGAACTGAATTAAATGATTTATTCACTTGTGTCTTTGTCAAAACCATTTTTATTAGGTTTGAAAAACGGTGTCGACTTGAAAAATGAAAGTGCAGTCGCCACAGATCCTTTACTCGAGGTGTGATCGGATCACCTTAAAATTGATTATTTTAATAAAACTTTGATTTATTAAAACAAATTTTGGTCTACGAAACTCGAGAAATGGGTTCGGGAGTCGGTTACGTACGAGGAATGATTAGCACCCCCGTAACACCCAAAATTGGTACCGAATTGATTAATTAATGTCTTGATGTCAAAAATTTGAAATGATTTTTAAATTACGACCTTCTTTGACCCATTTGAAGATACTCGAGTTTGAATATTAGGATTCTTTGGTCCAAAGGATTCAAATATCACATCCAGCATGTTAGGACGCAACAATTTAAGTCTTCGAATTCTAGATCATCCCAAAATTCTCAAAACTCATGCATTGAGATTTTGAAAGGGTATTTCGTTATTTGGGATCAAACGGAAAATCAAAACCCAGCACATTAGGGCACGATCTCTCGAATTTCCAAACACGAAATATTGCATTGTTTTAAAATTAAGAAAACATGAATGAAATCTTAAAAGGATATTCAGTTATTGGGTCAAACTAAAAATCGAAACCCAGCACGTTAGGGCACGATCTCTCGAATTTCCAAACACAAAATATTGCCTTTATTTTGGAAATTCTTATTTCGATATAACAAAATGTCACATCCAGTGAGTTAGGGCCCAACATTTTCGAATTCCCGAGAATAAGTTTTTATTTAACTTAAAAAGATAATTAGTTCTTTAGATTCGACAAGAAAAATTGGAACTCAGTAAGTTAGAGCGTGACTTCTTTCGAATCTTAGAACACGAAGTAATTGCTCATTTCTAAAAATTGGATAAAGTGTGATATGGTTTTATAAAATGGAAGATGAATTATAATATCAATACATGATAAAATGAAAACAAGGGTAACAATGTAAATAGCCAACATAAAGGCCAAAATGAATACAATAGAATAAAATTTAAAACCAACAATTTATATGAAATAATATGAAAACAATAATAAAAGAGAATAATAACAAAAATAAAAGCTAATGTTAAATTAATAGATAGATAAATACTACCTACAAAAAATATTTATGGTAACAATACAAATGATTAAAGATTTAAAATTGGAAATTAAATTACAACATGATAAAGGTGTTCACAAACAATAGATAAATAAATATTAGCAAAGTGATAGTAACGAAAACAGAATTAATTAAATATATTAGTAATGATAATAGTACAGTAATAGTAAGGAGGTAAATAATAAAAATGAATACAATAATAGTAATTGCAATATAAAAATAATAGTGGAAATAATGGCAATAATATTAAAAATAAATAATAATAATAATAATAATAATAATAATAATTAGAAAATAATAATAAGTTCAATAATAATATTTAAAATAACAACAAGAATAAAATAATGAACATAATGTTAAAACTAATTTAATAAATAACAAAACTAACAATATAGGACTAATTTTAAATGAAAATAGAAATCTGGGGGCGAATTCATGAATAAATAAAAGGAAAAGGATCAAATGGAAACGCACGCTATGAGCGAGGGACCAACTGGGCAATTTTACCCTTACCCCAAAACGGCGCCGTCCAAATGGGGATCCAATTGACAACGAAATCAAATTTCGGATCCAAATTAAAATAATAAAATAACTTAATTGTGAAACTTTAAAAAAAGAAGGAACCAAAGCGGTAAATATACCACTTTCAGAAAACACGCGGATCCTTCCCTGGGTCGGGTCAACGTTCGGGTTGAGGGGTTTAAACGGCGTCGTTTTAAGGCCACTTAAACAGGCCTAAAACGAAGTCGTTCCCAGAGCCTATAAAAGGGCAAATTTTTTGTTAAAAAATCATTTCTACCGTGTTATAACAAAAAAAGGGAAGGTTTTCTGCTAAGGTTTTGTCCCTAGCCCTGAGCGCCGCCATGCTCGCCGTGGAGCCACCATGAACGATGCTCAAAACCAGACAAAACGCCCCATTTTCCCTTTTTTATTTCTATCATTTTCGAAAATATATGTAGTATATACAAAAAAAATATTTATACATATATAAAAAGTGATTTGAAGAGAGAAAAAAGAAAAATAAAGAAGAAGCAGAGACTTTTTTCGATCTGATTTTTCTTTTCTTGTATTGAATGTATTCATTGCTCCTGTAAAAATAGGGTTCGTAACCCTTTACATTGATTTGCATTTGGCTTTATAAAGCTGAAAAATCCAGAAATAAAATCCCAAAAATACATTATCATTTTCTCTTTTCTATTATTCTCCTATTTGCTGTCATTGTTTTTCAATCTGTTGCAGGTATGGAGGCGTACGTGGCTGTACGGAGGTGGGCCGACGTGGGCACGTGGTGTGCGTATGAGGGTTTGCGGTGCGTGCGAGGGGCTTGGTCGTTGAAGCATGCGGCGCTTGAAACATCCAGAAATCCCAAGGGTTTCTGCCTGCCGAAAATGTTTGGGCCATTTGGGCCGTGAAATTGGGTCTGTAATTGGGGTTTATTTAATTGTAAGTGGGCTAGGTGTTTGGTGTTTGGGTCTGCTGTTTAGTTTGTGGGTTTGTGAAAAACTGTAAAAAAGGGACTGTTTTGGAATTTTATTATTGAACTTGGTTTATTATATTTTTGGCTTTTTTTAATTTAGTTTAATGGACACTAGGCCTAGGCAAATTTGGGTTCTTACAACTACCCCTCTTTGCTCATTTTTGTGTAACAGGAATGAAGGAAAGACTTTAAAAGGGCCAATTTTGCCCGGTCTTGTCGAATCTTAACTTCATTCGGTGCTTTTCTTCTTCGAGTAGCTTCATTCCATCCCACTGCATCTTCAGGGGCCCGGGAACTAGTGCTTCGATCCAACTCAAGGAAATTAGACTTGTAGCCTCAATCTGCTCCACCGCAACTTCAAAGAGATAAGATTTGCTATCTTCAGTCTACTCAACTACAAACTCTAGGATGACAAACTGGTATCTTCGATCCGCTTCGCTCAAGAAGGCAAGATATTCTATCTTCGATCTGCTCCTGTAACTTTAGGAATGCCAGATCTGCTATTTTTAGTCTGCTCCACTGCAAACTCAGGGATGCCAGACTGGTATCTTAGATCTGCTTCACTCCAGAAGGCAAGATCTGCTACCTTCGATCTGCTCCTGCAACTTTAGGAATGCCAGATCTGCTATTTTTTTAGTCTGATCTACTACAAACTTAGGGATACTAGACTGGTATCTTCGATCTGCTTCACTCAAGAAGGCAAGATCTACTATCTTCGATCTGCTCCTGCAATTTCAGGAATGCTAGATCTGTATCTTCGATCCGTGTCACTCAAGAAGGCAAGATTTGCTATCTTTGATCTGCTCCGGCAACTTCAGGAATGCTAGATTGGTATCTTCGATCTGCTTCGCTCAAGAAGGTATGATCTACTATCTTCGATCTCCTCCTGCAACTTCAGGAATGCCAGATTGGTATCTTCGATTCACTTCGCTCGAGAAGGCAAGATCTGCTACCTTCGATCTGCTCCTACAACTTCAGGAATGCTAGATTTGCTATTTTTAGTCTACTCCACTGCAAACTCAGGATGCCAGACTGGAATCTTCGATCCACTTTGCTCAATAAGGCAAGATCTGTTATCTTCGATCTGCTCCTACAACATCAGGAATGCCAGATTGGTATCTTTGATCTGCTTTGTTCAAGAAGGCAAGGTCTACTAACTTCGATTTGCTCCTACAACTTCAGGAATGCCAGATCTGTATCTTGGATCTGCTACACTCAAGAAGGCAAGATCTGCTATCTTCGATCTGCTCTTACAAATTTAGGAATGCCAGATTGGTATCTTTGATCTGCTTCGCTCAAGAAGGCAAGATCTACTATCTTCGATCTGCTCCTACAACTTCAGGAATGCCAGATCTGCTATTTTTAGTCTGCTCCACTACAAACTCAGGGATGCCAGGCTGGTATCTTCGATCCACTTCGCTCAAGAAGGCAAGATCTTCTATCTTCGATCTGCTCCTGCAACTTCAGGAATACCAGATTGGTATCTTCGATCTGCTTCACTCAAGAAGGCAAGATCTACTATCTTCGATTTGCTCCTGCAACTTCAGGAATGCCAGATCAGTGAATTCACTGATGTTACGACACCGTCCTTTAGGGGACCTATCCTGTAAAATTGGTTTTATGTGTTTATTCTTATGCAAAATGGTTAGGATGCTATGATCAAAATGAATCAAATCCTCCTAAATAAATGATATTATGGGTGACATTTACATGAATGTAGAATGTCATGAGAATGATCCTTTGTTAAATGTATAATGATTAGAATACAATGATCAGAATGAATCAAATGCTTCTAACTAAATGTGTTTTGCATGAATGTAGAATTTCATTAGAATGATCCCTTTTTAAACGCTTAGGGTTGTCATCGCTCCTTGTTTATCAGGGCTTTATCACTAACGTATTAGGCTACCATCTTATTCGACTGGTATTCTTGACAGGAAACCCGAGAAAACAATTATATCTTGCGCAACAGATTTTCCCCATTGTAACTTTAGGGTTCATCTCATTTTGACTTAGGGGTATAAGATCTGAATCTTTTCCCATCCATCCCTCTGCAACTTCCAAATATATGATTTGTTTCTTCTTCAATCCATCCCATTGTTATTCAAGGGTACATGACTTGTATCAGTTTCCATCCATACCACCGTAACTCAGGGGTAGAGGACTGTAACTTGTTCAATCAATTGATCACTCCCCAGGTGGCCTAACCAAATGTGTATGCATGATATTTGCATGGATGCAGAATATCATTTTTTTCTTGCTAATGATTCCCCTTTTACACATGGGTTAACATTGCCCATTTCTCGTCAAGATTGTAGACCATTTATTGTCAAGATTGTATCACTGACGTAATATCTTGTCATTTTGTTCAACCACCATTTTTGACAAAAATCTGAAGAGATCATCTCAGTTTAGACTCTTCCTTAAACTTGGTGAGTTTTAAACAAAATTCTTGTTTTAGGTTCTTGTATTATTCAGAAGCTTCCAGAGTAATATGTGGAACTCCTTTTATGAAAGTATTGTTAGTCCACTAATCGTTATTTCAATGCAAAATGCTTGAAAGAGATCATAACAATGGACAAGAAGTAAATTAATTAGGAGAATAGCTCGAAACAAATAAGCTACGTAAATATAGCAATTGCAATCAAGAAGGAAATTTATTGTGAACATATTTTGAAAAGAATAATATAATCACAAATAACAAATTTAAAATGGGTAAAATGGAAACTAGGTGCCCCAGATATTGCAGCTTGAGCTTCACTGTTCCAACTTCTTGAGGGTCATTTTAAGCTCAATATGTGTTTAGGGGGTCCGTAGTACTTTGTCGATGCCCCAAGACGTAACATACTTCTTCATTGTTAATTCAAGTATAGTAAGACTACTATATGCCTTACTTTTGATCAAAATTTAAGCTGCCCTTTTTGGGTTTTCAACTCAAATCCCCTTTGGTCTTAAGGCGCCCTTTGCGGGTTTTCACCTTGGCCTCTCCTTTTCTTTCTTCTTTTTGATTGAATTTTTTTTTTTTGGTCTCAAAGTGCCTCTTTGCAGGTTTTCACCTTGGGCTTTCCTTTTAGACAGAAATCTGAATTCACCGGCTTGAGCATGTCCTTGCCATCCATCTTGGTCAAAGTTAATAATATTCTAGAATAAGCCTTCTTCGCCACATAAGGTTTTTCCAAATTCAGCATTTATATCTGAAGTCCTTTTGGATGAGAAGAATCCTTATTAATGCCATGTTCCCATCCTGAAATTCTCTTGAGCGACCCTTTTTGTCATAAGCTCG
This sequence comes from Gossypium rotundifolium, assembly GCA_025506655.1. Taxonomy (NCBI): domain Eukaryota; kingdom Viridiplantae; phylum Streptophyta; class Magnoliopsida; order Malvales; family Malvaceae; genus Gossypium; species Gossypium rotundifolium. The sequence goes on from CP106722.1 coordinate 108,953,293, forward strand.
TATCATCCATTTTTGGTACATTTGACCATGATGAATACTTTCAATCAAGCTTACTAGAGACATTCTGCTTCATCTAATTTAATCAAAACTTGGAGAAAAGGAATCTTAACTTCCAACAATTGTTTCCTTTTCACATCCCAATGAGAAAGATGTGCCCCGGTGAAGGTCTTAGCCAACGTTCAAGAAGCATAAAGGGTAAATGGTAACTTCTCTATGCCAACCTTTACAAATCTCAATCTTTTTTTTTAAAAAATTTGAATGGTGTTTGGCTGCCTTTGCTGCACTGAGACGTGGCACCTGATCTTTGAACAAACCACAAACTTTTGACATTGTGCGGTTAAATTTGATCTTTTTGACCCTTTTTTGTCAGTATTCTTTCTTTCTTTTTCTCTTTTTTTTTTTGATGACTATCAACTATGTAATATTGGCATATAAAGCGACTTTCACCCTCTTAGTGAAGTAATTGACAACCACGAAGATGAATTGGTGTTGGCTAGATGCTTTTGACGAGATCAGCTCTATAACATTTATGCCCCACATATAGAAAAGATGGATGAGGCACACAAGTCTTGTCTTCCTCAATTTGGCATTTACAGCGTAACTGATGCAATTTCCCTTTCCTGGCAAACCAGTAGCCTGAACCTCTTAATTAGCCTGGCTGTTGTAGAACCATTATCATGGACTCTTTAAACACCAATCTTAACAACATACCCATGTTTCAGTAGCCTGGCGTGCCTTGATATGATTGTGCGAAAACATCTTTGAATTCTTGAAAATAGTTCAATGATGTCTCGCCTTATTTTAGTGGTGAGCTAGGCTTCGATATTCACCTTTTTCCTAAACTCGCAATGTCCACTGACCCTTTGTAAGGTAGAGTCTATTTTCATCTTGCTCTACGATCCTTAACAAATCAAAAGATGGGCTACAATCTCTGTCATCTTCAAAGTCTTTAGATCCTTTTAGACACATATCTCACGTAAAAGGGAGTCAGCAACAGCGTCGCTCTTGTCGTTGATATCTTGGGACCTATTGTAGATATGAAGGCAAATTCCAAAGAATAAATTATTCTAAGGATGGTTATTTATGTGGTATGATCATGAAAGAATATTCCAAAGAACAAAAAAAAAATGTATAGTATGGAAAAGAATAAAAATATTTACTAAAAAAGATGCATTGAAATAAAAGTTCTAGACAAAAGCCTATTTAATAAAAAGATTCTTATTGCCTCTGGGCTTAAAGCAACAAGCATGTTTTGAGTATTACTCAAGATTAGCTCTAAAAATACAAGGATCCCTTCCATAATCCTATTGTTCAAAACATCCCATGTACGTAAAGGCAGAAGCTTGGAAAAGTCTATTCCCCGGTTCACTATTCTGATACGTCATTAATGTTCAAAATCGCCAGTATCAGTTTTGTACTAGAGCTTTGAACTTGATGTACTCCTGATATCATACCCCCATTCATCATGGTACTCACAATAGTTATCCTTTTAACAGCATGGTTGAGTAACAGATTTTCTGCACCAAAGGGATCATCAAATCTTATAACTCCTATTTTGATGAATCTTTCGACTAATTTCTTGACAGCGGTGCAGTTTTCTATTGAGTGCCCCATAATTCTTGCATGGTATTCGCATTGGGCGTTCATATCGTACCATTTAGGGTATGGAGGCTGTATTGGTTTCAGGTAATGAGGAGCTACAACATGCATTTCAAATAAGCTCTGGTATAACTCCCTATACGTCGTTGGAATAGGTGTGAACTGGGGTTTCTCTGAGTTTGGTCTTGAATTAAGTTCTTGCCTTGGGGAGACCTGATAACTGGTAACTGCCTTCTTTGGCTTGTTTAGTATAAACGGCTTCAAATGTCCCTTGTTATACCCAATCATATTATTCACATCCTTGTCCTTCCTCCTTGGGGCCTTTGAAGTCCACTATCCCCTTTCTTTTGTTTCTATCAGAACAAACGGTTTGGCGTGATCATCCTCCAAGTTAAAACCTGAGCCCCTCGAGAAGTTCAACAATGCTGAGGTATCAATCTGACATTAGGGTTTGATAATGACAGGTGCCCCTTGCAAAGGCACGTCTGGTTGAGTCGGGATACTTATCTGGGAATAAACGATGTCTTCATCATCATCCACACTGTTGACCACTGGGCCACTCCTTTTTTCAAGCCCTCCAACTAGTAATTGGGTTAACTGGCACATCATATTCATTTGATCTCGCATATCCTGTTGAATTTTGGCCAACTACTCTTGCATCAGTATTTTCCTTTGCTCTAATCTCTCCAACCTTTGTTCCATGTCTTCTTGGTTAACTAAAATAATTCTACCTAGTTAGGATCCTTTTGTGCAAATCTATTGCAAAAAATGCAATGCAAATGATGTAAATGCATGAAATGAATGCAAGAAGAAAGAGAGACATTGATTCTGAATTCAATTCCATTAGAAGAACTTTTCTAGAAAACAAATATCTTTATATAAAATGGATTATATATGCGGCTTAGTCCTCATAGTCCAGGTGAAGACATCGATCTTCTCCTTCATATCTAGACGCTGCGGTTGAATCCTTCAAATCCTCCCAAAAGATGTCTCTCTTATTTCCATTCGGCTTGATCCGGGTCGTGGTTCGCTGCTCACTTATCCCTTGCGATGTTAATTAGCTTCTTTAAGAAAGTTGAGGCATGACGGCTCTTGCACAGTTTATGTCAATTTGAATCCTTCGGGCAACGCTCTGCATTCCTACGCAGACTATCAACTTTCTTCCGTTGTGTTCACTTAGACCATGTCCGAACAATCGTAATATAATCTACTTTATCAAGAAGTTCGTTTCCTTATGACAAACTCCTCTATTTAGCAATCGAATATTAATCAACATCTCCTTTCTATGATGATGCAATGCAATGCAATCAAAACAAAAGAAAACACTTTAGTGCAAGAGAAATAATCAACACAGAACACCTATCTGGGTGACCACTATGGTTTGGCGTGGCTCTATCTAGGGTAGGCTCCTAGGTCTCTCTATATGTGGTTTGGTTCTAAAGTTAAGGTACCCGACCTAGTAGATTCCTCGATCTTCACCCATTATAGGCTCATACGGATTGAGTTCGGTTCAGGGGGATACATTTCCCTATGGCTGCATGGAGATGAAAATCTCACGAAGACATAGGTACGGATGTATCCCGAAAGCGACTCATTATCCTGCACGGAGGTGAAAACCTCACGAAGAAGTAGCTTCTCACTCCCACTTAAAAGGGTGTGACCCGACGGTCATGCAATATGATGCAAAAGTATTCTATAAGACTCAAACCACAACAATCAAATGAGATGAGGCAAGTGAATGCAATAAAAAGGATTGTAATTTTTCAAATCAAATTTTTAATTTTCGACAAAAGGACAAAAATTAGTCAATTTTATGGCTTGACTCTCTTTTTGGAAGTCCCCAGTGGAGTCGCCAAGCTGTCGAAACCATTTTTATTAGGTTTGAAAAACGGTGTCGACTTGAAAAACGAAAGTGGATTCGCCACCTATCCTTTATTCGAGGTGTGATCGGATCACCTTGAAATTTATTATTTTAAAAAAAAAACTTTAATTTATTAAAACAAATTTTGGTCTACGAAACTCGAGAAAACGGGTTCGTGAGTCTATTACGTACGAGGAATGATTAGCACCCCATAACGCTCAAAATTTGTAATTGATTAATTAATGTCTTGATGTCGAAAATTTAAAATAAATTTTAAATTATGACCTTCTTTGACCCATTTGAAGATACTCGAGTTTGAATATTAAGATTCTCTAGTTCCAAAGGAATAAAAATCACATCCAGCATGTTAGGATGCAACAATTTAAGTCTTTGAATTCTAGATCATCCCAAAATTCTCAAAACTCATGCATTGAGATTTTGAAAGGGTATTTCGTTATTTGGGATCAAACGAAAAATCAAAACCCAACACGTTAGGGCACGATCTCTCAAATTTCCAAACACGAAATATTGTCTTGTTTTAAAATTAAGAAAACACGAATGAAATCTTAAAAGGATATTCGGTTATTGGGTCAAACGAAAAACCGAAACCCAGCACGATCTCTCGAATTTCCAAACATGAAATATTGCCTTTATTTTGGAAATCCTTATTTCGAGATAACAAAATGTCACATCCAGTGAGTTAGTATGCAACATTTTTGAATTCCCAAGAATAAGTTTTTATTTAACTTAAAAAGATAATTAGTTCTTTAGATTCGACAAGAAAAATCGGAACCCAGTAAGTTAGAGCACGACTTCTTTCGAATCTTAGAACACGAAGTAATTGCCCATTTCTAAAAATTGGATAAAGTGTGATATGGTTTTATAAAATGGAAGATGAATTATAATATCAACACATGATAGAATGAAAACAAGGGTAACAATGTAAATAGCCAACATAAAGGCCAAAATGAATACAATTAAATAAAATTTAAAATCAACAATTTATATGAAATAATATGAAAACAATAAATAAAAGAGAATAATAACAAAAATAAAAGCTAATGGTAAATCAATAGATAGATAAATACTACCTAAAAAAAATATTTATGGTAAAAATACAAATGATTAAAGAATTAAAATTGGAAATTAAATTACAACATGATAAAGGTGTTCACAAACAATAGATAAATAAATATTAGCAAAGTGATAGTAACGAAAATGTAATTAATTAAATATATGAGTAATGATAATAGTATAGTAATAGTAAGGAGGTAAATAAAAAAATGAATACAAGAATAGTAATTGCAATATAAAAATAAAAGTGGAAATAATGGTAATAATATTAAAAATAAATAATAATAATACTAATAATACTAATAATAATAATAACAATAATAAGTTCAATAATAATATTTAAAATAACAACTGTAATAAAATAATGAACATAATGTTAAAACCCATATTAGTGTTTAGTAGTTTCAAATAGAAATCTAAATGGGGTGTGGCCAAGTGGTAAGGCAACGGGTTTTGGTCCCGCTATGCGGAGGTTCGAATCCTTCCGTCCCAGAGCATACTCTATTTATATATCAGAATAACCATATTCGAATCTAAATTGCTCTTCTTTTTTTTTTTTTTTTTAATAACCTTCTTTCTAACAGTCAAGTATTGGAGAAAATGTGATTCTTGCTTTTGATTTTTAATGATTTCTTACGATTGGAACTCGAACAACTGTGAGATTGCTGGATCTATTCTAGCGAGTTATTTGATCTATCGGGTTATTTGAAGATGCACGGTAGATTAAAAAAGATTAGTTTATTTGTGTTATTTATAATATTCGGGATATTATTAGTATTTTCGTAATATTATTATTAATGATATTCTTTATTTTTATTATTATTAGAATCAAAAAGTTTAATTAGAATAGAAAAGTATAATAAAAGTAAAAAAAAATATTGCATTCAGACAATCATATGATATGGGGTAGTTTGAATTCTTATTGTGGCTCTTTCTTCCTAAATTATTTATTTATTTCATATAGCGTATAGAAGGAAATTGATTTCATATAGAAAGTATAGATAGATTACTATGTATCGACTGAACCAATGACTATTCATGATTCAATAATTGAATCAATGCTCCAAACTAGAGGAATGTTATGGTAAAACTTAGTTTGAAACGATATGGTAGAAAGCAACGTGCGACTTGAAGGACATGATCAACTGTAGATGTAATAACCCACCACTTTCCGTTATGTAAAAATGAAGGTGCTTTTTGCTCGACATCCTTTGTTCTATTATAATCTTCCTTTTTGTTGGGTGGTAATGTAAATAGTACGGGATGGAGCTCGAAGAGAAACATCCATTTTTCAGGGGCAAGGATCTAGGGCTAGTTAATGGAAATCAATAAGTTGGAACAACTTCGTAAGTCTATTTGTGATATAGAAATCGAAAGGATCCGAACAAAACTAACAATATAGGACTAATTTTAAATGAAAACAAAAATCTAGGGGCGAATTCATGGATAAATAAAAGGAAAAGGATCAAATGGAAATGCGCGCTATGAGCGAGGGACCAACTGGGTAATTTTTCCCTTACCCAAAACGGCGCCGTCCAAATGGGGATACAATTGACAACGAAATCAAATTTCGAATCCAAATTAAAATAATAAAATAACTTAATTGTGAAACTTTAAAAAAGGAGGGACCAAAGCGATAAATATACCACTTTTAGAAAACACACGGATCCTTCCCTGGGTCGGGTCAACGCGAGGGTTGAGGGGTTTAAACGGCGCCGTTTTAAGGCCACTTAAATAAGCCTAAAACGACGTCGTTCCCAGAGCCTATAAAAGGGAAAATTTTTTGTTAAAAATCATTTCTTCCAGTTATAACAAAAAAAGGGGAAGGTTTCTGCTTGCTCTGCTAGGGTTTCGTCCCTAGCCCCGAGCGCGCCATGCCTGCCGTGGAGCCACCGTGAACGATGCTCAAAACCAGGTAAAACGCCCCCTTTTCCCTTTTTTATTTCTATCCTTTTCGAAAATATATGTAGTATATACAAAAAAAAAAATATTTATACATATATAAAAAGTGATTTGAAGAGAGAAAAAAAGAAAAATAAAGAAGAAGCAAAGACCTTTTTTCGATCTGATTTTTCTTTTCATGTATTCAATGTATTCGTTGTTCCTGTAAAAATAGGGTTCGTAACCCTTTACATTGATTTGCATTTGGCTTTATAAAGCTGAAAATTCCAGAAATAAAATCCCAAAAATACATTATCATTTTCTCTTTTCTGTTATTCTCCTATTTGCTGCCATTTGTTTTCAATCTGTTGCAGGTACGGAGGCGTGCATGGCTGTACGGAGGTGGCCCGACGTGGACACGTGGTGTGCTCATAGGGGTTTGCAGCGCGTGCGAGGGGCTTGGCCGCTGAGGCATGCGACGCTTGAAACTTCTAGAAACCCCTAGGGTTTCTGCCTGCCGAAAATGTTTGGGCCATTCGGGCCGTGAAATTGGGTTTGTAATTGGGGTTTATTTAATTATAAGTGGCCTAGGTGTTTGGTGTTTGGGCCTGCTGTTTAGTTTGTGGGTTTGTAAAAAACTGTAAAAAAGGGACTGTTTTGGACTTTTATTATTGGACTTGGTTTATTATATTTTTGGTTTTTTTTTAATATCTCTAAATTATATTAATATCTCTTTTGAGAGTAAGAACAACTGAATCTAGGTTGATTAATTGAAATCTCTTTCTAATTAAAACCCCTATTGTCGCATTAACTCGATCTCTAGATTCTCCTATTAGATTTGACTCTAATCCGATAGATTTATGTCGTTCTATTTCTAGGATTGCATGCAACTCCACTCAATTATGCTAGATCTACTCCTAAACAGGGACTTTTGCTCCACTGAAACAAACACATTAAATTTAAATTAATATCTTAGAAATATTAAAAAAAGAAATAAGCATACATAATTGAGAACAAGAATCAAGTATTTATCGTGTAAATCAGAAATCAAATAATAAGATTCATCATAGGTTTCATCTTCCCTAGGGATCTAAGGAATTTAGCTCATAATCTTGAATGAAAATATCTCAAATTCAGAATAACCACAAGAAATAAAGAAACTCAATAAAACTTCAAAAGAAATTAAACAGAGATCTTCAATCTTGAGGGAGATCTGCTTCCGAGTTGATTCTGATGGCATTCTTCGAGTGCTTTCTTTGATCTTCTCTGAGTACCCCCTTAGATCTTCTTCTAATTGATATTTCTAGACTTTAGAATGCTCAGAAAGCCTAAAAATTGGATTTTTCCACGTATTTGGGAAGTAAGGTGCGATATCAACACGGGCTGACACATGGGCGTGTGGCCAGCCAGTATGGAAATGCCCAGGCTGTGTGGATCCTGGAAATATCTTTATTTGCCCGATTTTGGCTTGTTTTTCACTGCTTTCACTCCCAAATGCTCTCATAAGTATAGAAACATGAATTTAAAGGATTAGGAGCATCAAATTCACTAATTTACATAATTAATCATCCAAAAACGCATTAAGAATGAAATTAAAATATGTTCCTTTTATTACTTATCAAATATCCCCACACTTAAGCATTTGCTTATCCTCAAGCAAAATCGTCAACTCACAATTAAAATTAATCTTTCTCAACTTATAATTCTCATCAATAATGTTTCGACATAATTCACAAATAATCATAAATAGATAATTCAACTAAAAGAGCACTAAAGAGTCAACAATCTAAGTCGAACATTTTTAAAGCATGAAAACATAGTTATTTCCCCTTATCTAAGTAATTACCTTTAATTCAAAATCGAAAAGAATTGACATCCTCACTAAAGATTTACTCAAGTCAATCACAGTGTTTAAGGTTCAATAATAAGCACTCAATAGTCAAACATGAATAGTCATTACCATAGGCTTGCATGAAAATCAAATCTCCACCACTATAAAGTGATACAATACCCAAATTAAAAGGTCTTTAAGAGGTTGTAATGGGGCTTAGGTTAAGGGCGCGGCGAAAGGCTGAAAAAGTTGGTTAAAATTGAGATCGAATTGATAAATTACCTAACTAGAAAAATAACAAATGTTGAAATAAAAACAAGTGCATAACTCAGGAACTATTCAAGAATAAGAAAACGAGCTTCTTCTCAAAATATGAATTTAACGGTTCAAGGTCAATCATAGAACTAAATAATAATCAATATTTTTTTCTTTGATATTTTCTATTTTTTTTGGTATCTTTTTTTTGGCAATAAGAAATAATTCAGCAAATTAAACAAAAGATCATAGTTAGGTAACTAACCAAATCAAATCTCGACAAAAGGGAGTCAATAAAATGGGAAAAATTCTCAACGAATAAAAAAAAAAGAGTTATGGGTTAACATTAATGGCTAAATTAAGAAACGGTGTGTTAGGCTCAACGGGGTTCACTAAGGGTTAATTAAAAAGGTAGGCTTTTTATGGGATAAGTGGGTTAAAACCTAAGTGCCTTTATCATTTCAGTATATCAAATCAAAAGGTGTGGTTTCGACATGTATAATCAATGCAAGTTCTAGAATAACAAATCAAATTGACATACTCAAAACCAATAATAAAATGAGCAAGAAAAATGAATACTCTAAAGGCTCAAAATCTCACAAAAAAATTATGGTTTTGATGTCAAAATTGTAAATTTAAAACTTCAAGGTAATACCTTAATTCAGGGAAACAATCTAAAATTTTTAATTATGAAAATAAACTTATCATGCTTGATTCTCTCATGTCTTAAAGTTTAAAACAATCAATGCACAAATATCTATAAATTTAAGCCAACACACATCAATAAAAATCAGAAATCGATAACAAATGATTCTCATAGAAGTATGAGAAAATTACTTAAACACAAGACATAATTCAGCGATTTTCTACTAATTATATAAATAATCTCCCCACACTTAAGATGTACATTGTTCTCAATGTACAAACATAGATAATCATAGTATAAACAAAATATCATAAGAGAGGGAGAAAACTAAAACTGCCTTGAATATTGGATGAAATTGCCAGAATGGTGCAAAACGGAATTGTAGACAAATTTAGATGTAGTGCATGATTTCGAGCAAAATAATAAGAGAATAAACACAAATAGTGAAGATTAAGGGGTTATACCTCGATTAGAAACAACCGTAAAAATATATTTCAAAAGATAATAATGAAAATAAGTTGAAGAAAAAATAAAAAAAATAAAGCAACTAAAAAATTAAAAAGAAAGATAAATAAAATAAAATAAAATAAAACGAGAAAATAATAATAAACTCAATGATACCAATTAAATTAAAGGTAATTGTAACAATAATAGTAAAAATACTAAAAAATAGCAAAAAAATTAAAAGAAATTAAAATCTAAGTATAAGAATAATAATTAATTAATTAATTAATTAATTAGTAAAATAAAAATAAATAATATAACAAATAATAATAAATAAAATAAAATAAAAGGGGTGGCTTGGTTGGGGAAGAAGAAAAAGAGAAATTGAGAAAGAAAATATATGGTTTGGGCCACATGGCCGTGTGACACAGCCGTGTGTAGTATTTTCAACCCGTGTGTAATTAAAAGTTAACCCAGTTTTCACACGGCTGTGTGTCAAGGCCGTGTGGGATCTCCTTCGCTTCTCCCATGCCTATGTGAGGTCCCACACGCCCGTGTGGTCAGGCCGTATGGGTCACACGGCCATGTTGCCAGGTAATGTGGGTGACACGGCCATGTCGCCAGGTCGTGTAACTCACTGTCGATTACCCCATTTCACACACGGCCTAGGACACGCCCATGTGTCCAGGCTGTGTGGTCCACGCACCCATGTGTCCAGGCCGTGTAGGTCAAAAACACACTTTTTTTAAGATTTTAAATTAGCATGTAATGGAATTAAAAGCATTAGCAAAAGTTAAACATTCGGGTTGCCTCCTGAGAAGCGCTTATTTAAAGTCTAAGCTCGACTTACCTCGTATTCGCACGGTCACAATGGTTCACGGAGCCGAAAATCCTCTTTCTCGTTATCAATTCTATTATCAAAATAAGGTTTAAGTCGAGTACTATTTACCTTAAATGTGCCAAATTTAGAATGAGTTACCTCGACTATACCATATGGAAAGACATTTAGTATCGTAAAGGGATTTGATCTGTTTTCATCAAGCTCCGAAGTGGTAATTCAAGGATCCGTTTTATCTAGAAGTACTTTGTCTCCAAACTTAAATTGGTTCATTCCATCCACATGCTCATCATGGCGTCTCTTTGGCTCTGTATCGTGTATTCTCGATTTCTCCTTGACATGTGTCCGCCATTTGTCTAATTCATCAATTTGTAGCATTCGTTCTTCATGAGTCATTCTGTTTCTGTCGCATGGACTAGAACGTGGCTCCATTACATTTTTCCGAGGGGTTTCCTACAAAGAAGTTTGAGTGACAAGGTTACTCATATTAACATAACTTGTATAATCATCTCGATCACTAGATGTTTTAATAGAATCACGAGCTTGGAGTGTAATCGTGTCATCACCTACACGAAGTATTAATTCACCTGTACCAACATCAATAATAGTTCTGGCATTTGCTAAAAAGAGTCGACCTAGAATTAGAGGTACGTCACTATCCTCATCCATGTTTAAAACAACAAAATTAACTGGGAATATGAATTTATCAAGTTTGACAAGAACATCTTCAATAATCCCCCTAGGAAATCTAATGGTTCTATCTGCTAATTGAATACTCATCCTAGTTTGTTTGGGTTTTCCAAGACCTAATTGCTTAAACATTTTATAGGGCATGCCATTAATACTAGCCCCTAAAATCAGCCAAAGCATTATTAATATTCAATCTACCAATTAAAAAAGGAATAGTAAAACTCCCTGGATCTTTCAATTTGTTGGGTAAATTATTGGCTGAACAAACTACATTTTGCTCCACATGCGACGAATCATCTAACTTCCGTTTGTTTACCAAAAGCTTCTTTAAAAATTTAACGGAATTGGGCATCTGTCAAAGAGCTTTGATAAACTGTAACACCCCTTATCCGTGTCCGATGCCGAGACCAGATACGAGGCATTACCATGTTTAACCTTGCTTGAACATGTTATATCGGGCTATAAAATTAAGTTCCAACTTAAACCTTTTCTTTCTTATTCAATACCTACATATCATAGGCCTATGAGGCCTTAAACATACATCCGGAAGGTTCCGGAGTTCAACCGAAAACTTTTACTCTCCTTGAAATATTTTTTGCCTAAACAGGGGTCACACGCCCATGTGACCTGGGACACGCCCGTGTGAGCAGGTTGTGTAGTCTCACACGCCCATGTCCCTAGCCTGTGTTGAATTTATTTTTATTTCGAACCTACGTGGGTTTTAACATGGCTGGACACATGCCAGTGTCAATAACCCGTGCCCTTCACACGGCCTAGACACGCCCGTGCCCTCACCCATGTGTGAAAACTAAGGGTATTCTATTTATGACGTCAGCAACCCCTTAAAAAGCATATGGCCTAGGCACAAGCCCGTGTGTCGGGTCGTGTGACGATTTGAATTCTCACAATTAAAATGCAGGGGAGACACGACCTATCAACACACCCATATAGGTTGACCGTGTGTCACACACGGCCTAGACACACACCCGTGTGTCTACCCGTGTGGACACTTAGAGGCTATTTTCCAAGCCTTTTTGCCACCCAGAATCATAGACTCATTCATTTCATCACAAGTAACACATAGCATGGTAATATTAAACTACTAAGAATCCTTAAATTATCATTCATTCCACTCATACTTTGCTCAATTACTTGCATAAACATTCAATTCATCAAACTCATCAACTTTATAACATAAACTTGAAAATATTGGCCAATTCACTATCGTCATTTACAAAATGAGTGTAGAACATTAATAGCTAACCCCTTTGGCCTTTAAAATGTGACATGACACAAAATGATTAAGTTCCTATACATGTCATACACAAAATGAATTAATTTTACTATACCAAAAGAACAGTTGATAATGTGATCCGAGCTCTGACGTTCTATGATCCCCGAGCTAACTTGGCAAAACAACAAGGAAAAGGGAAAAGAGATGGGTAAGCATATAGCTTAGTAAGTTTGCATGAAATTCTAAAACAACATAATTGCTCACATTAAATTCATCCATCTATTGAAACAATAACAACATAAGTCTCAAAAGCTTAAGCACATTCATCTATGCTTACTCATACTTATTCTTACCCATCTCATGCCACATTATGGGTTTATAACTTGTATTTTATCATGGTACCTGTATCACTAACCACATAACTTAGCATATATACTATCATGAGCATAAACTCAAATCTTCATCATTCATAACATGAATGAAACTCAAGGTCATCCATAAAGAGTTTTGGCTCTATACCATTTTACATACTTAGCTCTTTTACCCATGAATTAATTAGATTATTTTAAGATATTCAAACTCGTCATGCATAAATCTCGATGCCAACACCATATCCCAGATATGGTCTTACATGGGATCATCCTTTGATGCCGATGCCATATCCCGGATATGGTCTTACACGGGATCTTATAGTTTAAAGTCAATGCCATGTCCTAGACATGGACTTATACGAGATCATACATAGATATCAATGCCATGTCCCCTACATGGTCTTATACGAAATTGTCCTTTGGTGCCAAGGTCATATCCCAGACATGGTGTTACATGGAACCTTCTCTATTCATTGCTTTGACATGAGTATCGTCATTATTCCAAATCTTTATCTGGGATTTCACTTAGCTTATTTTCACCATTTCCTCATCGAGGCTTCATCACTCGATTTTCATAACAATAACATACATTATCATAATATTAATTAGTTTTAGTTATCGAAACATTATGAACTTTAAATTCATACAAACTTACCTCGATTCTCAAAATGTGTATCAATGATCGATTTAGTCCTCGATTTTGTTCTTGCCTCGGCTTCGATCCAGGCTTCATGTTTCTTGATCTATAATAATAATCACTTGTTAAATACACGCATTGACTAAATCGGCTCATATTCATATTTTGGCAAAATAACAATTTTACCCCCAAACTTTTACATAATTACACTTTTTCCCCTAGGCTCGTAAAATAATTTTTATTCAACATTCTTGCATTTCAAGCCTAGCTGAATCATATTCTCAACTATAACAACATCCAATTTTTACTATTTCCCTCATGAATGACCATTTCTACAACTTTTACAATTTAGTCCTTTTATGCATTTTTCATGAAAATCACTTAGAAAAAGATGTTTATCATACATAAAACTTTCATATTCTTCCATAAAACATCAAAATACATGCATGTCATACATGGGTAAATTTTTGAACATAAACCCTAGCTCAAAAGATAGCTAGAAATAGCTAAACCGAGCTACGAGGGTCTAAAAAATATGAAGAACATTAATAACAGGGCTAGGATGCACTTACTATCAAGCTTGGAAGTTGAAGAAACCCTAGCTATGGTGCTCTTGTGATTTTCGGCCAAGTTTGGAGAAGATGGACACAATTTGACTTCTTTTTCCCTTTTTAATCTTTTATTTACTAAATGACAAAAATGCCCTTAATGATCCTTTCTTGAGATTTTTCCTTCCCATGTCTATTTTTGTCCATCATCAAATATATTGGTCTAATTTCTAAATAAGGACCTCTAGGAATTTTTTTAATTCTATTTCATACTTGAATATTCTAGAATCTCATATTTTCTACTCTTTGCAATTTAGTCCTAATGGACAATTTAATCACTAATTAATAAAATTACTTCATGAAATTTTTACACAATCATGAAATCACCTCATAAGCCTCATAGAAATAATAAAAACTCATGTTTCTATTTTGGATTTACGGTCTCGCACCACTATTCTGACTAGGCCCAAAGTTGGGCTATTACGTAAACGGTAAGTTAATGTGTAATTTTTTTTATAAATTTAAGAAATTTACCAAATTGTTCTTTCGTGTGGTCTTTCTTTGTCGCACTAAGATATGGCATTCAAGGTTTATATTCTGTACCAACTGGTTTTTGCTCATTCTAGCTTACCTCAACCTTACCGTTACTTACCACAGTTTCTTGCCTCGGTTCTGATTCAGATTCAACTATCCCTTCTTCATCTTGAACAGTAATTGCATGAAGCTGCTCTCTTGGGTTAGTTTCAGTGTTGCTAGGCAAGCTACCTTATGGTCATTCCGAAATCAGTTTAGCGAGTTGACTGATTTAATTCTCGAGTCCTTGAATTGACGCTTGCTGATTTTTAAGTGCTGCTTCAGTTTTTGAAAGTGGGTTTCTGACACCGAAATGAACTTTGTCAACATCTCCTCGAGATTCAGCTTATTCTCTTGCTAGTAAGGTTGTTGTTAAAAGCTTGGAGGGGGTTCAGGTCTCTGATTTCCTTGCCCACCCTAAGAGAAATTGGGATGGTTCCTCCAACCTGCAGTATAGGTGTTACTGTAAGGATTATTTTAAGGCCTATAATTATTACCCATATAGTTGATTTATTCATTCTCTGTGCTAAGACCGTAGTGTAACACCCCAAACCCGGCCCATACGTCATGACTGGATCTGGTATGCTACGGGTTGAATGTTGAAAACTTTGCTTGAAGGGTTTTGAAGAATCTCGATTTATTTTAACCGATTAATCATTTATTGTGATATTTTGAAGAAACTTTAACATTTTCGTTGGACACATTTGGAAAACCCATTTGGTTTCACTTTATAATTAAGACTTTGGAAATATAGGTTTGTAAGACGTATAGAATAAATAAAGGAAAAAAAATGTAAAACGATAACCTAAGTTATGAGGGCCCTATTACAAAAATAATCCCAAATTTAAACTTAAAGAGAAAAATGGAAATAGTCTATAAAGATAAAAAAAAAAACTTGATGGCCCCTCGAGTCCGCCTCGGCTCCCATGTCCACGATCTACTGCTCAGCTGGAAAGTTGGGAAAAAATAAAAGGGTAAGTCACCAAGACTCAGTGTGCACATCCCGAAAACACATAAACGCCTTGGGCCCACAAACACATTATGGGCCTAGGCCCATTCACAATGGCACAAAATATATATTACATGCAACATGGCCCATCCCAAACCTAAAAGTCCACCCTCTACACAACCCCGTATCAACCATCACACCGTGGGGATTTCTACAATCAACCCTCCATCCGCTACATACCATATCGACAGTTGTGCTGTCTGTCATAAAGATCGATCACTATGTGACCTATGTGGCAAAGCCACCGATCGCTATGTGACATTAATAATATATATCGACAGCTGCGCTGCCTGTCATAAAGACCAATCACTATGTGACCTATGTGGCAAAGCCATTGGTCGCCTCGCGACCTGCTCCCCTTCATCATATCAATCCCATCCCATGCATACATACATGTAAGAATCAGAACATTAAACTATCTAAATAGATCACATACTTTCACATACTTCGATACATATAGAGAAGTTTCTATGATTACGTACCTGGCATCCCTTGACTACCCTTTTTGGGTATTACGACTGTTCATACAGCCTCAATTTCTGGCTTTTAGCCCATAACATATACATAGTACAGTTTAACTAGTGTGATAGAGATTTACACACCTAATTACTGTCAGGGTAATACTTTCTATGTCGACACTATTAGAAGTTGATACGACTGCTAACTACCTAAGGTTTTGCTCCGAAACCGGTCCATAACCCGGCGGCCAATCCCGAACCACTGACACCGCGCGTTTCTTGAACTTTGGGGCTGAAACTATAGATCCAACCCCTTCCTTTGATTTGCTGACATTCGAGTCCATGAGTGATCTTTGGTCAGAAGATACTATGATGATTGCTTAACGCAACATTAGGTTAAGGCACAAATAATGAAAACGAACCTGATTAAACAACATAGGAAGAATTGAACCCTTACCTTGAAATCCCGAAAAGAGATTGAGACTCCGAGACTAGAGTTTTCGGCTTTTAAATCTAGGCGATCTACCTAAATCCCAACACGAAATTATACAAAACCATTAGACCATTAGCTTTTCAGCTTTGTCTTCCAAAAACCAAAAGAGAAAGTGAAGAGATAGGAAAATCGGCACTCACCTTAACACAAAGAATTCGACTACCCCTTAGTGATTCTGGCTTTTGAGAAGATCAGAAAAAATCGACAAAAGGGAATAGGAAGTATTCGGCTATGAGGATGAGAAGAGAGTTCAGAGTTTTGGCTTTTGAAAGAAAAGATGTTGAGAACAATTGGGAGGTTTCGACTTTTGATAGAAAAAAGAAAAAGAAAAGAGAACAGAATAATGGACTTTCAGCTTTTGCATAAAAGTGAGGATGAGAGAATGGAAAAAGAAAATAGGGACCAAATACCGGAATTGAAGAGATATCTCCTCTATTTAAAGAGAATTTTGGCACCCCCTAGAGTTTGAAATTTGGCCACCACTGTGCTTAGCAGATAACTCCTAAACTTCCTCCCTTATCTTTATCCGATCACTCCTTCAAAAGAGGCCTAGATAGCACCACCTCTTCCTCCCTTTATCAGCACATTATCCACATGTTATTATCCTCCTATTTCCAAGCCCCTATGTCGTCCCTCTCTATCCATTTAAAAGCCAAAAATTAGCTAAAATTGTATTAAAAGAATTGAGCTTCAAGTGACTCAAACTTGGGCTCTCTTCATTTGCTAATGACGCCACCCCATGGTTCCATGTAGCGCCACTTAACCTTGGGCCACAAGCCCATTTTGGTACTTTAAACGCTGATAACATTTTTAATGTCCTAGCTGAACTGGCTTTCCACTAGAGTGTCCAATAACTAATTCTACTAAGGCCTTAGCCCAACCTCGAGCCTAATATGGACCCCTAACACTCTAATTAACACATTACACATAACCACACATTAAACGCATAGGCCCATTAATTTAGGATGTTACAGTTCTACCCCCTTAAAGAAATTTTGGCCTCAAAATTACCTGATCAGAACAGATGGGGGTACTGCTGCCGCATATTTTGGCCTCAAAATTACCGATCAGAACAGATGGGGGTACTGCTGCCGCATAATCTCTTCTAGTTCCCATGTAGCCTCCTCAGAACTGTGATTCCGCCATAAAACCTTAACCAATGGAACCGTCTTCTTTCGCAGCACTTTGACATCATGATCTAGGATTTCCACAGGTTCCTCTTCAAAGGATAGGTCAGGTCTCACCTCGATTTCTTCCACAGGCACCACATGAGACGGATCCGAACGGTTATGTCTTAACATAGAGATGTGGAATACATTGTGAATCTGGCTTAGCTCAGAAGGCAGCTCTAGCTGATAGGCTATCGGCCCTACTCGTTTCAACACCCGATAAGGCCTGATAAATCTGAGACTTAATTTACCTTTCCGTCCAAACCTCAGTACTTTCTTCCATGGCGACACCTTCAAGAACACCTTGTCACCCACCGCAAACTCTATGTCCTTACACTTCAAGTCTGCATAGGACTTCTGTCGGTCCGACGTTTCCTTTAGTCGAGCTCGAATTAACTCAACATTCTCCTCTATCTCGGTAACCAACTCCAGACCCAAAATCTAACGTTCCCCTAATTCCTTCCAACAGGTAGGAGTATGACACTTTTGCCCGTACAATGCTTTATAGGGTGCCATCTGAATACTAGACTGGTAGCTGTTGTTGTATGCAAATTCCGCCAATGGTAAAAACTCTTCCCAACTACCTCTGAAATCAATGACACATCCCCTCAACATGTCCTTCAAGATCTGAATCACCAGCTCAGACTGTCCATCAGCCTGAGGATGAAACGCTATACTGAAATCCAACTTCGTACCCAATGCTTGATACAAAGCCTTCTAGAACTGCGACGTGAACCTCGAGTCCCTGTTTGATATGATTGATATTGGTACCCCATACAATCTCACTACCTCTGCTACATATAGCTTAGCCAATTTCTGCAAAGAGTAATCGACCCGTACTGGTATGAAATGAGCAGACTTCGTCAAGCAATCAACAATTACCCAGACAGAATCTTTCTTAGTAGGAGTGAGGGGTAGCCCACTAACAAAGTCCATTGTGATCCTTTCCCACTTCCATTGTGGAATCTTCATTGGCTGCAACAACCCTGATGGTAACTGATGCTCTGCCTTTACCTGCTGACAGGTCAAACACTTACTCACCATTTAGTTACCTCACGCTTCTAGCCCGGCCACCAGAACTAATCCCGCAAATCCAGATACATCTTACTCCCTCTGGGATGCATAGTGTATGAACTTCCATGTGCTTCTTGCAAAATCCTATGCCTCAATCTCGGATCCTTTGGCATGCAAACTCTCTCTTGAAAACATAATAGTCCTTCCTCATTCATAATGAAGTCCGTCGATCCATCACTTGATCCTACATGAAACTTCTCCTCTAGCAACTCATCGGTCTGTTGCTTCTCCTTAACTTGACCGACCCCAGAGGGTTTCACTTGAAGTTCAACCAATAAACTCCCATCATCGTACAAACTATGGTGAGCAAACATTGCCCTCAAGTCAAAGATTACTTTATGACTTAAGGCATCAGCCACCACATTAGCTTTACCCGGATGATACTCAATCGAGCAATCATAATCCTTTAACAACTCGATCCACCTCCTCTGCCTTAGATTCAACTCCTTTTGGGTCAAGAGGCATTTTAGGCTCTTTTGATCTGTATAAATAACAGATTTTTCCCCGTACAGATAATGTCTCTAAATCTTTAAAGCAAAAACCACCGCCGCCAACCCCAAGTCATGGGTGGGATAATTTGCTTCATGCGGTCTTAACTGCCGAGATGCATACGCAACAACCTTTCCATCTTGTATCAACACGCATCCTAGTCCCGTGTGTGATGCATCACAGTAAATTACGAATTCCTTTTCAGCCTCCGGTTGAATCAATAATGGAGCCTCCGTCAAAATCCTTTTTAACTTCTCGAAACTTTCTTGCTGCTTGCTAGACCAAATAAACGGAACTCCTTTCTGTAATAACTTAGTCAATGGTGTCGCGATTAAAGAAAATCCTTCAACAAACCTTCGATAGTACCCCGCTAGACCAAGAAAACTCTGAATTTCCGCCACAGACGTAGGCGGCTTCCAATCCAATACCGCTTCAATTTTTCGAGGGTCAACCCTAATCCCCTCTGTCGACACAACGTGGCCTAAAAACGTAACTTTCCTTAGCCAAAATTCGCACTTACTGAATTTGGCATACAACTGGTTCTCCCTCAGAATCTGCAAAACCACTCGCAGATGTGAATCATGCTCCTCTTCCGATCTTGAGTAAACCAGGATATCATCTATAAATACTTCGACAAACCGATCCAAGTAGGGTTGAAACACTCGGTTCATCATATCCATAAATACTACTGGCGCATTGGTCAATCCAAATGGCATCACCATGAATTCTTATTGACCGTAGTGAGTCCTAAATGTCGTCTTACGAATATCCGCCTCCTTGACCTTAAGCTGATGGTATCCTTACCTTAGATCTATCTTTGAGAACACTGACGCCCCTTTCAGTTGATCGATTAAGTCATCAATCCTTGGCAACGGATACTTGTTCTTGATAGTCAACTTGTTTAGCTGACGGTAGTCAATGCACATACGTATTGATCCATCTTTCTTCTTAACAAACAACACCGGCGCTCCCCAAGGCGACACACTTGGTTGAATAAATCATTTATCTAATAACTCTTGTATTTATGCTTTCAACTCTACCAGCTCATTTGGCTCCATTCTATATGGAGCGATTGACACTGGTGCTATTCCCAGAAGAAGATCGATACCAAAATCTACTTCATGATCAGGAGGTAATCCTGGAAGCTCTTCTGGGAAAACATCAGAAAACTCCTTCACCATCCTAACATCCCCAACAGTTAGGTCCTTGGCTTCCAGAGCCTGAACAAAAATAAAAATTACCTCGCATCCTTTTCTCACCATCCTTTCTACTCTTAGGGCAGTCACCACATTCGACAAACAGTTCCCCCTTTCTTCTATCACCAACACTTCACCCCCCTTGGAGGTTCTTAACACCATACGCTTGGCTGCACAATCTAAAATAGCTTGGTACTTCACCAACCAATCCATGCCTAATATTAAGTCGAACTCCCCGAACAGTAATTCCATCAAATCTGTCGGGAAAAATATTCCCTGAACTTCTAAGGGTACCTCCCGATGAAGTTTATCTACTACCACAGATTGTCCTAATGGGCTAATTACAGTCATCGCCCTAGGGGTAATCTTAGAATCTAAACTTAAAGTTCTAGACACACTACTATCAACATATGAATATGTCGACCCAATGTCAATTAATGCAGTGTAAAGCAAACCAAATATTAAAAACGTACCGGTTGTAACATCTGGTGCGTCAGCCTCCTCTCGACGTCTGACAGCATAGACTAACCCTGGCTGTATCACCTCAGCATTTCCTATCCCTCGGCCTGGTGCTCCACGGCCCCGACTGAAATCGTTACCACCTCTAGTTGGACCACGACCCCTCTGCGGCTACTGACCTCCTTTGCCCAGCTGAGCATTGTCCTGCCCTATAGGTCCTGCATCGCTTCGTGGCTGTGGATAGTCTTTAATCTGATGGTCCAAAGATCCACACCTAAAGCACTACCCACTACCTACCCAACACTCACCTACATGAAATTTACCACATCGAGCACACTTCCGTGTTTGGCTAGCAGCAGCAGGTCTCTCAGCCCGTCTCAGTCCAACCGATCTAGGTCTTTTTTGAGTACTCCCAGTTGTCCCTAATAATCTAAAATTTCTCTTACCTCTACCCCTCTCTCTATCCCGGTTCAGTTTTTTCGTTCATCTCACCTCCTCAGCTATTTTAGCTTTCTCCACAAGCATAGCAAATTCCCTCTCCCGCTATAAAGCTATCAAAACATGTAGGTCATCCTTCAGGCCATCTTCAAATCGAACACACCATTCATGTTCTGTGGCCACCATCCCTCGAGCATAATGGCTCAAACGCAAGAATTTCGCTTCAGACGCCACCACCGACCTACTCCCCTGAACCAGATTCAGGAATGCTCTAAGCTGCGCATCCATATAACTCGTTCCAATGTACTTACTCTGGAACACCACTCTGAAGTAATCCCGGGTGATACGATCAGCCATGGTACCATCCTTAACCGTAAGACACCATTGATACGCTTCGTCCCGGAGAAGGGTCACTACTCCTTTCAGCTTCTCTTCTCCCGTAAAATCCAAATCATCTATTATGCGTTCTACCGCCTCCAACCAATACTCAGTTGTACTCGGGGCTATCCCAAAAATTCCCCTAAACACTTCTGCCCCATTAGCTCTAAGTCACTCCGGCACAAATTTTTGGGCTTCTGTGCCCATGCCTGCCACAACAACCCTCTCTAAAACCCTCAACATCGCCTGAGATACCGTATCATCTCCGGCCGTCTGATCACACGAGCAATCCTGCCTCTAACTCGGCCACACACACCACGTCCTCTAGTGCTCATTCTACCGATTCGTGTTTATCTGATTACAAATTTTATGAATTATTAATTTCTTCCACTGATTAATAACGAACAATCTTATGAAAAGTAGTTTTAATAGTAGTTCTTTCAAATTCGAACTCTATCTGCAAGGTTCAGTTCTCAGGCCTATATTTCCTAGCTCTAAAATCCACATGCATTCCACCATCACACATCAGCATACAAGTAGCATCCATGAACTCACATTCATCATGTAAGGGTATTTTTATCATTTCACTATCCAGGGGTATTTTTGTAATTTTCTAAAATAGGGTTTCTTGGTGATTTTACAAAATAGGGGTATTTTAATAATTTTACAATCTGGGGGTATTTCGGTAATTTTGTCAATCGGGGGTATTTCGGTGATTTTACAAATCCAGGGTATTTTGGGAAGTTTTCACAAATCAAGGGGATTTCTAAAATTTTACAAAACTGGGGACATAAGTAATTTTTACAAAAATAGGGTGGCTGGTCCCTTTCAGGTTTTAGTTATAAGTTTTGGCCCGTCAACAAGCCCTCTTGGTTAGAGTGAACAAACACTACGCACCAGGTAGGATTCCTAAAAAGAGGAGGTGAGCCGCTAGGGCCGCTTAAATACCAAGCTCTTCCTGGATCCAATCCTAAACATGCGTATGCCTGTTACCACACCCTAACCCTATGACTTGTTCACAGACATGTTTAATTAGAGATTAAGTCTTATGAGATTTAAGAGTTGTTCAAAACTAGGCCTAAGGTTCATAAATTTTAGTATACTTGTCTATGTCCTATAAAGCCCATCCAGCCCAACATGCACATCACTTAGAATACTTACCTGCGTGGATCGGGTGCTGGTAGACTCGAAGGCCATATCTCAACTGAACTTTTCTTAACTTACATCACTTTTATAAATCACTACTAGACCCATTTCACTGCCCGAGTTTTGAACTGGGCTCTGATACCAAAATGTAACACCTCAAACCCGGCCTATACGTCATCACCGGATCTGGTATGCTACGGGTTGAACGTTGAAAATTTTGCTTGAAGGATTTTGAAGAATCTCAGTTTATTTTAACCGATTAGTCATTTATTGTGATATTTTGAAGAAACTTTAACATTTACGTTGGACACATTTGGAAAACCCATTTGGTTTCACTTTATAATTAAGACTTTGGAAATATAGGTTTGTAAGACGTATAGAATAAATAAAGGAAAAAAGAAGTAAAACGATAACCTAAGTTATGAGGGCCTTATTACAAAAATAATCCCAAATTTAAACTTAAAGAAAAAAACAAAAATAGTCTATAAAGATAAAAAAACTTGATGGCCCCTCGAGTCCGCCTCGGCTCCCATGTCCACGATCTACTGCTCATCTGAAAAGTTGGGAAAAAATAAAAGGGTGAGTCACCAAGACTCAGTGTGCACATCCCGAAAACACATAAACACTTTGGGCCCACAAACACATTATAGGCCTAGGCCCATTCACAATGGCACAAAATATATATTACATGCAACATGGCCCATCCCAAACCTAAAAGTCCATCCTCTACACACCCCCGTACCAACCATCACACCGTGGGGATTTCTACAACCAGTCCTCCATCCGCTACACACCATATCTACAGCTATGATGTCTATCATAAAGACCGATCACTATGTGGCCTATGTGGAAAAGCCACCGATCGCTATGTGACCTTAATAATATATATCGGCAGCTGCGCTGCCTGTCATAAAGACCGATCACTATGTGACTTATGTGGCAAAGCCACCGATCGCCTCGCGACCTGCTCCCCTTCATCATATCAATCCCATCCCATGCATACATACATGCAGGAATCAAAATATTAAACTATCTAAACAAATCACATACTTTCACATACTTCGATACACATAGAGAAGTTTCTATGATTACATACCTGGCATCCCTTGCCTACCCTTTTTGGGTATTACAACTGTTCATACAGCCTCAATTTCCAGCTTTTAGCCCATAACATATACATAGTACAGTTTAACTAGTGTGATAGAGATCTACACACCGACACCGACAGACGATATTTCTATGTCGACGATGATCGAAGTCAATACGACTGCTAACTGCCTAAGGTTTTGCTCCGAAGCCGGTCCACAACCCGACGGCCAATCTCGAACCGCTGGCACCGTGCGTTTCTTGAACTTTGGGGCTGAAACTATAGATCCAACCACTTCCTTTGATTTGCTAACATTCGAGTCCATGAGAGATCTTTGGTCAGAAGATACTATGATGATTGCTTAACATAACATTAGGTTAAGGCACGAATAATGAAAAAGAACCCGATTAAACAACATAGGAAGAAATGAACCCTTACCTTGAAATCCCGAAAAGAGATTGAGACTCCGAGACTAGCGTTTTCGGCTTTTAAATCTAAGTGATCTACCTAAATGCCCAACACAAAATTATACAAAACCATTAGACCATTAGCTTTTCGGCTTTATCTTCCAAAAATCGAAAGAGAAAGTGAAGAGATAGGAAAATTGACACTCGCCTTAACACAAAGAATTCGACTACCCCTTAGAGATTCCAGCTTTTGAGAAGATCAGAAGAAAAGATGATAGGAAGAAATCTATGTAGGTTCGGCTTTAGTGAAGAAATCGATAAAAGGGAATAGGAAATATTCGGCTATAGAGATGAGAAGAGAGTTCAGAGTTTCGGCTTTTGAAAGAAAAAATGTTGAGAACAATTGAGAGGTTTCGACTTTTGAAAGAAAAAAAATTAAAAGAGAACAGAATAATGGACTTTTGGTTTTTGCATAAAAGTGAGGATGAGAGAATGGAAAAAGAAAATAGGGACCAAATACCGGAATTGAAGAGACATCCCCTCTATTTAAAGAGAATTTTGGCACCCCCTAGAGTTGGAAATCCGGCCACCACTGTGCTTAGCAGATAACTCCTAAACTTCCTCCCTTATCTTTATCCGATCACTCCTTCAAAAGAGGCCTAGATAGCACCACCTATTCCTCCATTTATCAGCACATTATCCACATGTTATTATCTTCCTATTTTCAAGCCCCTATGTCATCCTTCTCTATCCATTTAAAAGCTAAAAATTAGTTAAAATTGTATTAAAAGAATTGAGCTTCAGGTGACTCGAACTTGGGCCCTCTTCATCTGCTAATGGTGCCACTCCATGGCTCCATGTAGCGCCACTTAACCTTGAGCCACAAGCCCATTTTGGTACTTTAAATGCTGATAACATTTTTAAAGTCCTAACTGAACTGGCTTTCTACTAGAGTGTCCAATAACTAATTCTGCTAAGCCCTTAGCCCAACCTCGAGCCCAATCTGGACCCCTAACACTCTAATTAACACATTACACATAACCACACATTAAATGCATAGGCCCATTAATTCAGGATGTTACACGTAAGGTAAATATTTTGGATTGTTCATTCCTCCCCCATTCGTATCGCATTGCCTCACTGGATGTACCTGCTTAAAAACACATAAACCATCAATTTTCTTATTTAAAAGTTCTATCTAATTTGATAACATGGTGACCGCATCTAAATTGAAAACACTTGCTGCTTTCATCGATTTTGTCCTCATGACTTGCCACTAATAATTATCCAGTACCATCTCCACTATAAATTTATAAGTCGCTTCAAGTGCTTTATTGTTCAGAGTTCCACCAGCTGCTGCATCGATTAACTACCTAGTTGAGGGGTTCAAACCGTTGTATAAGGTCTGAACCTATAGCCATAGAGGTAACCCATGGTGAGGGCACATTCTCAGTAAATCCTTGTGTCTCTCCCATGCATCATATAAGGTCTCTAAGTCGATCTGAACGAGGGAAGAGATATCATTCCTTAACTTGGCTGTCTTAGCTGGTGGGAAATACATCAGTAGGAATTTCTAGGTCATTTGATCCCATGTAGTGATAGAACCTCATGGTAAAGAATTCAACCACTGTTTACCTTTGTTCCTCAAAAATAAGGGAAACAACCGTAGGCGAATGGCGCCGTCAGAAATGCCATTTATCTTGAAAGTATCACAAACTTCCAGAAAATTAGCCAAATGAGTATTTGGATCTTCCTCTTGCAAACCATCGAACTGAACAAATTGTTGTGCCATCTGAATAGTGTTCGGCTTCAGTTTAAATTTATTTGCAGCAATGGTGGGTCTCACAATACTCAATTCAACCCCATTTAGAGTGGGCTTGGCATAATCGTACATAGTATAAGGAGCAGGATTATCACCTATCTCCTCAGTAATAATAACAACGTCCTCTTGCTCTTCCACTATACTCTGTCGACTCTGCCTTGCTTTTCTGCGAGCTGTACTTTCAATCTCACTGTCAAATAATAATGGTCTCGACGGGTTTCTTCTAGTCATAAACTAAAGGAACCTGCCAAAAGAAAATAAAAGAAAAGAAAAAATAGAATGCAAAAATTAAACTAAAAATAAAAATATATAGTAAAAATAAAAATTGCTAAATTAATAAAAAATTGAGTGTTTCTAATATTTTAGTCCTCGACAACAGCGCCAAAAACTTGATAGTCACTAAACTAACTATAAATACGACTAAGGCAAGCGCACTTATCGAACAATAGTATAGTTATGGTGAGTAGGGAATATCGTATCCACGACGACTAAAAATACTAGTAATTACTGTTTTTCTATTATTTAACCGATAAACTGAACTGATTGTTTTTAACCTAAAATTACTAATCTATTTAACTACGGAAGCGATAGAGAATGAAATGGGAAAATAATCAAAGATAACCAAAGAGAAAGACAAAACCCAGGAAAGAATCCACCTAGACTTCACCTATTATTCTGAATCTGAATTAAACGATTTATTCACTTGTGTCTTGATCCATAGAAATCCCTAAATTATGTTCATATCTCTTTTGAGATTAAGAGCAACTAACTCTAGGTTGATTAATTGAAATCTCTTTCTAATTAAAACCCCTATTGTCACATTAACTCGATCTATGGATTACCCTATTGGATTTGACTCTAATCCGGTAGATTTATGTCATCCTAGTTCTAGGATTGCATGCAACTCCACTCATTTATGCTAGATCTACTCTTAAACAAGAATTTTTGCTCCACTGAAGTAAGCACATTAAACTTGAATTAATATCTCAGAAATATTAAAACAAGAAATAAGCATACATAATTGAGAACAAGAATCAAATATTTATCACGTAAATTAGAAATCAAATAATAAGATTCATCACAGGTTTCATCTTCCCTAGGTATCTAGGAAAATTAGTTCATAATCCTGAATGAAAACATCTCAAAGTTAGAATAACCACAAGACATAAAGAAACTCAATAAAACTTCGAAAGAAATTAGACGGAGATCTTCAATCTTGAGGGAGATCCACTTCCGAGTTGATTCTGATGGCATTCTTCGAGTGCTTTCGATCTTCTCTAAGTACCCCCTAAGATCTTCTTCTAATTGGTATTTATAGACTTTAGAATGCTCAAAAAGCCTAAAAATTGGGTTTTTTTTTTCATATTTGGGAAGCAAGGTGCGATATCGACACGGGATGGCACATAGGCGTGTGGCCAGCCTGTGTGGAAATGCCTAGGCTGTGTGGATCTTGAAAACTACTTTATTTTCCCAATTTTGGCTCATTTTTCACTCCTTTCACTCCCAAATGCTCTCCTAAGTATAGAAACATGAATTTAAAGGATTAGGAGCATCAAATTCACTAATTTAAATAATTAATCATCCAAAAACGCATTAAGAATATTACTTTTATGACTTATCAATAATCATTCAACCTATTTACGCACACTTTAAAAGGGACATTAAACAACATCAAAACACAATTAAAAATGCTCAAAAAATACCAAAACAAACATCTTAAGTGCCTAACCAATGTGCCCTTATTGACACCGCATTTAATTCATCCATCAACAACCAATATACCATTCATAATTACCTCAAATAAAGTTCAAACATTCAAATAATTGAATATGGTAAATGCATAACCTATACTAATCATTCCCAACCAATTATTAACCAAAAAGGCTCAATGAATAAGCTTTCTTCATTTATTAATCAAGCACCTCAAGTATAATACAAAAATGACCCATTCATTAAAGCAAACACCAAGTGAAAGTATTTCCATAACAACTCCAAACATGTATTTACAATCATTTAGAACTTATAGGACTATATTCTCTGGGATTTACTAAAAAAAAGGATATTATATTAATATTGACATTCTAGGTACATGCCAAGACTCAAAAAGAAATACATCACAAACTTTGAGTACGGGATTTGTCGTGGATGCTGAGACATAGGACAACTGTAACAGCCCAATTTTGAGTCTGATCAAAACGAGTGGTTTTGGGGCCACCTAACCGAGTCAAAATATTTTTTTTATTATTCTATTAGCATTTTTAGCATGATAGTATTACGGTATAAAAGTTTCATAAAGAAATTTTATCGATTAAATAGCTAATTCGGTAAAAAGGACTAAATCCCGTAAAGCGATAATGTAACATCCCAAAAATTAGGGGTTGTGTTTTTTTTTTTTTTGCATACTTTCATGTTGTGATTGCTTAGTTGGTTATTTGAGTGTGTTTGGGGGTTCTATGGAGGCCTGGGTTCGAGTTTGAGCTTTGGGAAAATTTTTCTTTTTGGCCTTTAATGTAGGGGGCTGTTGGAAGCAAGACTTAAGGGAATTTGCATGTGTTCTTCTGACACAATTGAACTGGTGGCAAGTTGGTGGTGGCATCACTAGGGAACAAGGGGGAGTGGAGTTCAATCCCCTTGGCAAGCAATTAAAGGTATTTATTTTATGCCTTGGGAGAGGAGGTAACTGAGTTTGGATCAAATTATTCTAAGGGAGTTGGAATTGGTCAAACCATTCAAACGGATGAAGGGGAGCAAAGTTAGGGGGAAAAAGTAGAGAGAATCAAGGAAGTGAGGTGTGTGGAAGTGTTGGCCATGAGTGGGAGTGTGTGATAGGGGGAGTTTCGACTAGAGAGGGTTCTTGAGTAGCATTTTCAGCAGCTTTGGTTTTGGGTAGAAACCAAAACTTCTTTGTGCTTTTGTCACTTTTCTTCTGGAAGCATTTTTGGGATTTCTTATTGGCAACTCTCGTTCACTTTTTCCTTCTCGTTACTTACCTCTCGTGCACTTTGGTAATTTCTTCTTTCTTTTGCTAATAGTCGAATCATTATTCTTCTTCTCCTTTCTCTTCAAGCTCTACTTATCCCTTGTCTTTTCTCTAGCCGAATACCAACACACTTTTCCTTGTCTTCCACTTCTTTTCTTAGTTCCATCTTTACTTCATAGTTGCTACTCTTGGTTGCCGAATCTTTTAATCCCCATTCGGCTCTTCTCTGGTCAAAGGTAATGGTTTCTTTTCTCTTATTTTCTTTCTTCCCTCTCTTTGCTCTGCCAAAGCCGAAACTCCTAACTTCAACTTCTTATTGCCTAGGCCGAATCTATTAGAGTTCAAGCTTACCTTCTTCTCTGTTCATTCAACATTCGGTACTAAAAAGTTGTTGGTAAGTGTGACTATGGCCGAATAGGGGTGGTTTGTCACATCCTGAATTTATGGGGCTTTGCATTTAACATGCTGTGATGTATTATTGTCCTTATTATGCTTGTTAGAACGTTTTAGGGGTCCAGACTGGGCTCGAAGTTGGGCCGAGGCCTTAGCAAAAATTTTTTGTTTAGGCACTCTAGTGGAGAGTCAAGTAGGATAGCGCTTAAAAGATATTATCTGTGAAGTAAGACACAAAAATGGGCTTGTGGCCTAGTGGTTAGTGGCGACATGCAGGGATTAGGAGGTGGCGTGTCAAGTAGTTAAGAAGGTCCAAGGTTCGAGTCGCATGATACCTTTTTATTTTAATTTAATTTTGGCAGTATCAAAGAGTAGTAGTGGAGTTCAGCTTGGATGTTTGAAATTAGGAATTATTTAATGTGGATAATAAGGTTGATAATGTGCTAATAAAGGAAGGAAGAGGTGGTGTTATCCATGACATGTGGATGAGTACTCAGATAAAGATAAGGAGAAAATTTCAGATTTATCTACTGGTCACAGTGGTGGCTGAAATTCCAACACTGAAGGGGGAGGTGAAATCAGTTCTGATAGGCTCAAGGGGTGCCGAAATTTTCCTTGATTAAATAGCTTAGTTTTGATTTTAAAGAGGGGCATTTTAAGTTTTTAGGCAGTAGGTGCCGAAATTTTGGTTTAAGTAGGGGGGATACCTCTTCAATTCTGGCATTTGACCCTATTCTCTTTTTCTTTCCTCTCATCTCTACTTTTATGCAAAAGCCGAAATTTCCATTATTCTCTTCTCTCAATCATCTTTTTCTCAAAAGCTAAAACTCATTACTCTTCTCTTCTCCATTCTTTTCTTATAACCGAATGATCATTGTTCTTCCCTTCATTCTCTCTTTGCCAATTTCTTCATAGCCAAATCTTCATAGATCCTGTTGCACTGTTTTCCTTTTGATCTTCTCAGAAGCCAGAATCTCTAAGAGTTAGACGAATTTGTCGGTTAAGGTAAGTGTCGAATTCTCTCTTCAGTTCTTCTCTTCCAGTTTTTGGAGACCAAAGCCGAAAGGGTAGATAAGATTATCTTTGGAGTAATGATTTGATTGTTCTCGTGTTCTTATTTTGGGGTGACACATCGAGAATCGAAGTAGATCGTCTAGATCTAAAAGCCAGAAACTGCTAGTCTGTAAACTCCATCTCTTTCGGGATTTCTATGTAAGGAATCTCTACCCTATGAATGTACATTCGTGTTTGTACTCGATTCAATGTTTTAATCTGATTTGTTGACTAAGATCTGTTCCATGGATACAAACTCCAGTCAAACAAAGTGGGAATTGGATCCGTAAATCCAACCCCTAAATTTAAGAAGCGAGCTGTGTCAGCCGTACGGGATTGGCCACCGAGTTGTGGACCGACTTCAGAACAAAACCTTAGACAATTAGCAGTCGTATCGACTTCTAATAGTGTCGTCATAAAAAGTCTCGTCTTATCTGTAATCAGGTGTGTGGATCTCTATCACACTAGTTAATCTGTACTATATATATGTTATGGGCTAAAAGCCAGAAAAAGGTTGTATGAACAGTTGTGTTACCTGAAAAGGGTAGGCAAAGGATGCCAGGTACGTAATCATAGAAACTTCTCTATGTGTATCGAAGGATGTGGTAGTCTGTGATCTCTTTAGATAGTATATTATTTTGATAGCATACTAATAGGTCACTCAGTGATCGGTGGTTAATCCACAACATATTATTTAGGTCGCATGGCGATCGGTGGCTCTGTGACATCTGATTAATAGGTCACATAGTGATCGGTGGTTAAACCACAATATATTATTAAGGTCGTATGGCGGTCGGTGGCTCTACCACATAGGTCACACAGTGATTGGTCTTTATGACAGGCAGCACAACTGTCGAAATGGTGTGTAGAGGATGGAGGGTTGATTGTAGAAATCCCCAAGGTGTGATGGCTGGTACGGGCTGGTGTGTAGAGGATGGACTATAGGATTGGGATGGGCCATGTAGCATGTATATATTCTGTTGCCATTGTGTATGGGCCAAGGCCCATAATGTATTTGTGGGCCTTACCCTTTTATGTGTTTTCGGGATTTGCACACTGAGTCTTGGTGACTCACCCTTTTATTTCTCTAACTTTTCAGATGAGCAATAGATCGTGGACATGTGAGCCGAGGCGGACTCGAGGGGCCATCAAGTTTTTATTTTCATAAACTATTTTCGATTTTCCTTTAAGTTTTAAATTTTGGGATTATTTATGTAATAAGGCCTCCATAGCTTAGGTTATCAATTTATATTTGTTAATGTTTATATTCTACAAACTTATGTTCAAGGGCTTGATTATAAGAAGGAAAGAAAAAAAAGAGATTTTCAAATAAGTTCTTTAAAAAAAAAAACTACAGAGGCTTTCTACAAATATCACTTATTTAACAAATACTTGCATAAACGAACCGAGATTTTCAAAACCCTCCGAAGCAAAGTTTTCAACATTTAACCCGTAGCATACCAGATCTGGTCATGACATTTTGGGTCGGGTTTGGGGTGTTACATTTGGTATCAGAGCCCAGTTCAAAACTCAGGCTGTAAAATGGGTCTAGTAGTGATTTATAAAATTGATGTGAATTTGAGAAAATTTTTGGTTGAGATATGGCCTTCGAGTCTATCGGTACCCAATCCACGCAGGTAAGTATTCTAAACTCATTATGTGGTATGCATGTTGGGCTAGATGGGCTCCATAGGGACGTAGGCTAGTATGATTAGAGTTTGATGGACTTTAGGCTTAGTTGAAACAATTTCTCAAATCTCATAAGACTTTCTCTAATTAAACATGTCCGTGGACAAGTCGTTAGGTTGAAGTGTGGTAACAGGCATACACATGTCTAAGAATGGATCTAGGGAGAGTTTGGTATTTAAGAGGCCCTAGTGGTCTACCTCCTCTTCACTGGAATCCTACCTGGTGTGTAGTGACAGTTCACCTTAGCCAAGAGGACTTGTTGACGGGCCAAAATTTATAACTAAAACCCGAAAGGGATCAACCACCCTATTTCGGAAGATTGGTAAAATACCCCTAGTTTTGTAAAATTTTTGGAATACCCTTGACTTGTGAAAATTATCGAAGTACCCCCAGATTGCAAAATTACCGAAATACCCCCAAATTGTAAAATTACCAAAATACCCCTGTAGGATAAAATTACGAAAGTACCTCTGGATAGTGAAATGATGAAAATACCCTTATGTGACGAAGGTGGGTTTATGGTTGTCACTTTTGTGTTTGATGCTGTTATGTGATGCTCTGTTGTGATGCATATGGATGCGGAATGTATGTGATTTCTAGGACTAGGAGATATAAACTTGAGACTGAGTTTGAATTCGAAAGAACTACTAATTAAACTACTTTTCATAAGATTGTTCGTGGTTAATCAGTGATAGAAATTAATAATTCATAAAATTTCTAATCAGATAAACGCGAATCGGTAGAATGAGTACAAGGGGTCGTGGACATCATGCGCGTGGTCGTGGTAGGGGCAGGATGGCTGTGTCAGAACTAGTAGGGTCTGGCCATGGGTCAGGAGACGAGATGCCAGTACCCCTAGCTGCGGAGGCAGAATATCAGGATCAAATGGCCGGAAATGATGCAGTATCTCGGGCGAGGTTAAGGGTTTTAGAGAGGGTTGCTGGGGCAGGCATGGGCACAAGAGCCCAAAAATCTGTGTCAGAGCGACTTAGAGCGAATGGGGCAGAAGTGTTTAGGGGAATTTCTAGTATAGCCCCGAGTACAGCTGAGTATTGGTTGGAGGCGGTTGAACGCATAATGGATGATCTGGATTTTATGGAAGAAGAGAAGCTGAAAGGAGTAGTGTCCCTTCTTCGGGACAAAGTGTACCAATGGTGGCTTACGGTTAAGGATGGTATAGTGGCTAACCGTATCACCTAGGATTGCTTCAGAATGGCATTTCAGAGTAAGTACATTGGAACGAGTTATGTGAATACACAGCGCAGAGCGTTTCTAAATCTGGTTCAGGGAAGTAGGTCGTTGGCAGCATATGAAGCGAAATTCTTACGCCTTAGCCATTATGCTCGAGGGATAGTGGCCACAGAACATGAGCATTGTGTTCGATTTTAGGATGGCCTGAAGGATGATCTACGTGTTTTGATAGCTCTACAGTAGGAGAGGGAATTGGCTGCGCTTGTGGAAAAAGCTAAGATAACTGAGGAGTCGAAGCGGATGAAAAAACTGAACAGGGATAGAGATAGGAGTGGAAGTAAGAGAAATTTTAGATCATCAGGGGCAGCCGGGCGTGTTCAGAAAAGACCTAGGTCAGATAGGCCGAGACGGGATGAGAGACCTGTTGCTGCTAGTCAGACACAGAAGTGTGCTCGATGTGGTAAATTCCATGTAGGTGAGTGTTGGGCAGGCAGTGGGAAGTGCCTTAGGTGTGGATCTATGGACCATCAGATTAGAGACTGTCCATAGCCACGGGGCGATGTAGGACCCGTAGGGCAGGGAAATGCTCTACCGGGTAGAGGGGGTCAGCAGCCGCAGAGAGGTCGTGGTCCAGCCAGAGGGGGTAACAATTTTGGTCGGGGCCGTGGAGCACCAAGCCGAAGGGCAGGAAACACTGAGGTGAGGCAGCTAAGGTTGGTCTATGCTGCCAGACGTCGAGAGGAGGCTGACGCACCGGATGTTATAACCGGTACGTTTTTAATATTTGGTTTGCCTTACACTACATTGATTGATATTGGGTCGACGCATTCATATGTTGCTAGTAGTGTGTTTGGAACTTTAAGTTTAGATTCTGAGGTTACCCCTAGGGCGATGACTGTAATTAGCCCTTTAGAACAATCTGTGGTAGTAGGTAAACTCTATCGGGAGGTACCCTTAGAAGTTTAGGGAATAGTTTTCCTGATGGATCTGATGGAATTACCGTTCAGGGAGTTTGACTTAATATTAGGCATGGACTGGCTGGTGAAATATCAAGCTAATTTAGATTGTGCAGCCAAGCGTATAGTGCTAAAAACCCTCGAGGGTGGTGAAGTGTTGGTGAGAGGAGAAAGGGGGAACTGTCTGTCGAATGTGGTGACTACCCTAAGAGCAGAAAGGATGGTAAGAAAAGGATGCGAAGCAGTTTTAATGTTTGTTCGGGCTCTAGAAGCGGAAGACCTAACTGTTAGGGACATTAAGACGGTAAAGAAATTTTTTGATGTTTTCCCAGAAGAGCTTTCGGGATTACCCCCGGATCGTGAAGTGGAGTTTGGTATCGATCTTTTTCCGGGAACAGCACCAGTATCCATTGCTCCATATAGAATGGTGCCAAAGGAGTTGGTGGAATTGAAAGCGCAGATTCAAGAGTTGCTGGATAAAGGGTTTATTCGACCAAGTGTGTCGGCGTGAGGAGCACCGATGTTATTTGTTAAGAAGAAATATGGATCAATGTGTATGTGCATTGACTATCGTCAGTTGAATAAGTTAACAATTAAGAACAAATACCCCTTGCCAAGAATCGATGACTTGTTCAATCAGTTGATGGGGGCCTCAGTCTTTTCGAAGATAGACTTGAGATCAGGGTACCATCAGCTTAAGGCAAAGGAGGTGGATCGAGTTGTTAAAGGATTATGACTGCTCGATCGAGTATCATCCGGGTAAAGCTAGCGTAGTGGCGGATGCTTTGAGTCGTAAAGTAATCTCTGACTTGAGAACAATGTTTGCTCACCTTAGTTTATACGATGATGAGAGTTTATTGGCTGAAGTTTAAATGAAACCCTCTTGGGTCAGTCAGGTTAAGGAGAAGCAGTGGACCGATGAGTTGCTTAAGGTGAAGTTGCAGCTAATATCAAATGATGGGCCAAAGGAATTTAGTGTGAATGAAGAAGGACTGTTATGTTTTTGAGGGAGAGTTTGCATGCCAAAAGATCCAGAGTTGAGGCGTAAGATTTTACAAGAAGTGCATGGTAGTCCATACGCTATGCACCCTGGAGAGAGTAAGATGTATCAGGATTTGTGGGATCAATTCTAGTGGCCGGGCTTGAAGTATGAGGTAACTAATTGGTGAGTAAGTGTTTGACCTGTCAGCAGGTAAAGGCGAAGCATCAGTTACCATCAGGGTTATTGCAGCTGGTGAAGATTCCACAATGGAAGTGGGAAAGGATCACAATGGACTTTGTTAGTGGACTACCTCTCACGCCTACTAAGAAAGATTCGGTCTGGGTGATTGTTGATCGCTTGACGAAGTCTGCACATTTCATACCAGTATGGGTCGATTACTCTCTGTAGAAATTGGCTAAGCTATACATAGCAGAGGTGGTGAGGTTGCATGGAGTACCAGTATCGATCATATCAGACAGGGACCCAAGGTTCACGTCACAATTTTGGAAGGCGTTGCATTAAATGTTGGGTACGAAGTTGGATTTCAGTATAGCGTTTCATACTCAGACCAATGGACAGTCTGAGCGGGTAATTCAGATCTTGGAGGACATGCTGAGAGGTTGTGTCATTGATTTCAGAGGTAGTTGGGAAGAATTTATACCATTAAAGGAGTTTACTTACAACAACAGCTACCAATCTAGTATTCAGATGGCGCCCTATGAAGCATTGTATGGGCAGAAGTGTCGTACTCCTACCTGTTGGACGGAATTAGGGGAACGTCAAATTTTGGGTCCAGAGTTGGTTACCGAGACAGAGGAGAAGGTGGAGTTAATTCAGGCTCGACTAAAAGAAGCGCTGGACAGACAGAAGTCCTATGCTGATTTGAAGCGTAAGGACATAGAGTTTGCAGTGGGTGACAAGGTGTTCTTGAAAGTGTCACCATGGAAGAAAGTACTGAGGTTTGGATGGAAGGGTAAATTAAGTCCTAGATTTATCAGACCTTATCGGGTGTTGAAACGAGTAGGGCCGGTAGCCTATCAGCTAGAGATACCTTCTCAGCTAAGCCAAATTCACAATGTATTCCACGTATCTATGTTAAGACGTTATCGTTCGGATCCATCTCATGTGGTGTCTATGGAAGAAATCGAAGTGAGACTTGACCTATCCTTTGAAGAGAAACCAGTAGAAATCCTGGATCATGATGTTAAGGTATTGCGAAGGAAAACGGTTCCGTTAGTTAAGGTTCTGTGGTAGAATCACGGTTCTGAGGAGGCTCTTGGGACCAGAGGAAGCAATGTGGCAGCAATACCCGCATCTATTCTGATCAGGTAATTTCGAGGCCAAAATTTCTTTAAGGGCGGTAGAACTATCACATCCTGAATTTATGGGGCTTTGTATTTAATGTGTTGTGATGTATTATTGTGCTTATTATGCTTGTTAGAATGTTTTAGGGGTCCAGAATGGGCTCGAAGTTTGGCCGAGGCCTTAGCAAAAATTTTCTGTTTGGGCACTCTAGTGGAGAGTCAGGTAGGATAAGGCTTAAAAGATATTATTTGTGAAGTAAGACACAAAAATGGGCTTGTGGCCCAGTGGTTAGTGGCGACATGCAGGGATTAGGAGCTGGTGTGTCAAGCAGTTAAGGAGGTCCAAGGTTCGAGTCGCATGATACCTTTTTATTTTAATTTAATTTTGGCAATAGTAAAGAGCAGTAGTGGAGTTCGGCTTGGATGCTTGAAATTAGGAATTATTTAATGTGCATAATAAGGTTGATAATGTGCTGATAAAGGAAGGAAGGGGTGGTGTTATCCATGACACTGTGTATGAGTAATCAGATAAAGATAAGGAGAAAATTTTAGATTTATCTACTGGTCACAGTGGTGGCCGAAATTCCAACACTAAAGGAGGAGGTGAAATCGGTTCTGATAGGTTCAAGGGGTGCCAAAATTTCCCTTGATTAAATAGCTTAGTTTTGATTTTAAAGAGGGGCATTTTTGGTTTTTAGGTAGTAGGTGCCGAAACTTTGGTTTAAATAGGGGGATACCTCTTCAATTCTGGCATTTGACCCTATTCTCTTTTTCTTTCCTCTCATCTCTACTTTTATGCAAAAGTCAAAATTTCCGTTGTTCTCTTCTCTCAATCATCTTTTTCTCAAAAGCCGAAACTCATAACTCTTCTCTTCTCCATTCTTTTTTTATAACCGGATGATCATTATTCTTCCCTTTATTCTCTCTTTGCCGATTTCTTCATAGCTGAATCTTCATAGATCCTGATGCACTATTTTCTTTTGATCTTCTCAGAAGTCGAAATCTATACGAGTTAGTCGAATCTATCGGTTAAGGTAAGTGCTGAATTCTCTCTTCACTTTTTCTCTTTCGATTTTTGAAGACCAAAGCTGAAAGGCTAAATTAGATTATCTTTGGAGTAATGAATTTGATTATTCTCGTGTTCTTATTTTGGGGCGACACATCGGGAATCAAAAGAGATCGTCTAGATCTAAAAGCCAAAAATCGCTAGTCTCTAAACTCCATCTATTGTAGTGAATAAAGGGATGTCGGTTATTAGTCCTTAGGATAGTCTGTTGTAGTGAATAAGCTATTTAGGGATGCGCCTCTAGAGGTTTAAGGGGTTGTATTTCTGGTGGATTTGATGGAACTACCATTTGGCAAGTTTGATCTCATTCTGTGCATGGATGGGTTAGTGAAACATTATGCGAATTTGATTGCGCTGCTAAGCATATGATATTGAAGTCTTTAGAGGACGAGGAAGTGATTTTGATAGGAGAGCGAAAGGATTATCTATCTAATGTAATCTCAGCATTAAGGGCCAAGAAGCTGGTTAGCAAGGGTTGTAAAGCGTTTTTAGCTTATGTTAGCACATCTGATACTAAGGGTTTGTCTGTTGGGGATGTCAGGATAGTAAAAGAGTATCCGAATGTATTCCC
The DNA here is from genome assembly GCA_025506655.1 of Gossypium rotundifolium. Lineage (NCBI taxonomy): Eukaryota > Viridiplantae > Streptophyta > Magnoliopsida > Malvales > Malvaceae > Gossypium > Gossypium rotundifolium. The sequence goes on from CP106722.1 coordinate 108,991,585, forward strand.
TGAAGAGCTTCCAGGTTGCCACCAAACTGTGAGGTGGAGTTCGGCATTGAGCTCCTACCGGGAATGACTCTGGTGTCTATCGCCCCTTACCGGATGGCGCCAAAAGAGCTAGTAGAATTAAAGCCTCAAATTCAAGAGCTACTGGATCGGGGATTTATTTGACTGAGTGTGTCACCTTGGGGAGCACCGGTATTGCTCGTAAAGAAGAAGGATGGGTTAATGCGCATGTGTATTGATTACCGTCAGTTGAACAAGCTAACGATTAAGAACAAGTATCTGCTACCAAGGATAGACGATCTGTTTGACCAATTGCGATGAGCCACGATTTTATCCAAGATAGATCCTAGACCGGCGTATCATCAGCTAAGGGTCAAGGAGGCAGATATATACAAGGTTGCATTTCGAGCTCGTTATGGACATTACGAGTTTCTGGTTATGCCGTTCGAATTAACGAATGCACCAGCTGCTTTCATGGATATGATGAATTGGGTCTTCCAACCCTACTTAGACCAGTTCGTAGTGGTATTTATAGATGACATTCTGGTGTATTCAAGAACTGAGGAGGAGCATATTCCTATCTCCAGATTATTCTACAAATATTGAGAGAAAAGCAACTCTGTGCCAAATTCAGCAAGTGCGAGTTCTGGTTGAAGGAGGTGACATTTTTGGGTCATGTTGTGTCTGCCAAGGGGATTATGGTTGATCCTCGAAAAGTTAAGGCCGTATTGGATTGGAAGCCACTGAAGTTAGTATCAGAGATTCAAAGTTTTCTGGGTCTAGCTGGGTATTATAGAATATTTGTCGAAGGATTTTCATTGATTGCTGCACCCCTAACTAAGTTACTACGTAAGGGTGTACCGTTTGTCTGGAATGATAAGCAGCAGGAGAGTTTTGAGAAATTGAGAACGATTCTGACTGAAGCTCTGATATTGATACAGCCAGAGGATGGAAAAGAATTCATTATTTATTGCGATACGTCACACACGGGACTGGAGTGTGTATTGATGAAAGAGGGTAAGGTGGTAGCGTACGCCTCTCATCAGCTTAGGCCGTACAAGGTGAACTATCCCACTCATGACTTGGAGTTAGTGGTGGTGGTGTTCGCACTAAAGATATGGAGACATTATTTTTACGGCGATAAGTTGATCATCTACACCGACCAAAAGAGTCTTAAGTACCTCATTACCCACAAGGAGTTGAATCTTAGGCAACGAAGGTGGATAGAGTTACTGAAAGATTATGATTGCTCGATTGAGTATCATCTGGGAAAAGCTAACGTGGTGGCAAATGCACTGAGTCATAAGGTGGTATCTGATCTAAGAGCAATGTTTGCTCGTCTCAATTTATTTGAGGATGGTAGTTTGTTAGCTGAACTGCAAGTAAAACAACTTAGATTAGTCAAATTAAATAGAAGTAGTTATTGGATGAGTCATTTGTTTCTCATATTCAACGGGTGAAGAAAGGAGAGACTGTGGGTTTTGAGCTGAATCATGAGGGAGTATTATGCTTTCGTGGAAGGGTTTGTGTACCAAGGGATTCTGAGCTAAGGCAGTCGATTCTGCGGGAGGTGCATAATAGTCATACGTTATGCATCAAGTGGAAACAAGTTATACCGAGATCTACGTGAGCTGTATTGGTGGCCAGGACTTAAGTGTGAGGTGACTGATTTTGTAAGTAAGTGTTTGACATGCCAACAAGTGAAGGCTGAGCATCAACTGCCTTCGGGATTGCTGCAACCTGTAAAGATTCCACTCTGGAAGTGAGAGAGGTTAACAATGGATTTTGTTAGTGGGCTACCCCTAACGCCTTCTAAGAAAGATTCGGTGTGGGTAATTGTTGACCAACTAGCTAAATCTGCTCATTTCATACCGATTCGCACGAATTACTCGTTGCAGAAGTTAGCCAAGTTATATGTGGCAGAGATTATAAGGTTTCATGGGGTACCAGTGTCTATCATCTCGGACAGGGACCCTAGATTCACATCTCGATTCTGGAGAGTGTTACATGAAGCTCTAGGTACAAGGTTAGATTTCAGCACAGCATTTCATCCGCAGACGGATGGTCAGTCAGAAAAGGTAATTCAGATTTTGGAAGACATGTTAAGGAGCTGTGTGATTGATTTCAAAGGTAGTTGGGAAGACTATTTACCGTTGGCAGAATTTGCTTACAACAACAGTTACCAATCTAGTATTCAGATGGAACCATACGAGGCATTGTATGGGCGTAGGTGTCCTACCCCTACTTGTTGGATAAAATTGGGTGAGCGGTAACTGTTGGGTCCGGAGTTAATATCTGAAATTGAGGAGAAAGTGAAGTTGATACGGGATCGGTTAAAAGAAACGTCAGATAGACAGAAGTCATATGTTGACTTAAAGCATAAAGAGATAGAGTATTTTGTGGGGGATTATGTCTTCTTGAAGGTCTCACCACGGAAAAAGATTCTGAGATTCAGACGGAAGGGCAAGCTGAGCCCTAGATTTATCATGCCGTACCGGATAGTAAAGCGTGTGGGATCGGTCGCTTATCAGCTAGAACTACCTCGTGAGTTGGATCATATACATAATGTATTCGACATTTCTATGCTGAGGAGCTACCGATCGGATCCTTCGCATATAGTGCCTATGGGGAAGGTCGAGGTAAAACCTGATCTGAATTTTGAAGAAGAACTGGTGCAGATTCTGGATCGTGATGTTAAAGTGCTGAGAAGGAAATCTATGCCGTTAGTCAAGGTGCTGTGGCGTAATCATAGTTCAGAGGAAGCCACATGGGAGCTTGAGGTAAATTTAAGGGGGTAGAGTTGTAACGTCCCAAAAATTAGAGTTGTAAATTTCAAGGTAAATTTCAAGTCCAAAATTTCTTTAAGGGGGTAGAGTTGTAACGTCCCAAAAATTAGAGGTTGTGGTTTTTTTTAGCATAATTTCAAGTTGTGATTGCTTAGCTGGTTATTTGAATGTGTTTGGGGGTTCTATGGATGCCTGGGTTCGAGTCTGAGCTTTGGGAAAATTTTTGTTTTTGGCCTTTAATAGAGAGGGCTGTTGGAAGCAGGACTTAAGGGAATTTGCTTGTGTTCTTCTGACACAATTGAACTCCTGGCAAGTTGGTGGTGGCGTCACTAGGGAACAAGGGGGAGTGGAGTTCGATCCCTTTGGCAAGTAATTAAAGGTATTTATTTTATGCCTTGGAAGAGGAGGTAGCTGAGTTTGGATCAAATTCTTGTAAGGGAGTTGGAGAATTGGTCAAACCATTCAAACGGATGAAGGGGAGCAAAGTTAGAAGGAAAAAGTGGAGAGAATCAAGGAAGTGAGGTGTGTGGAAGTGTTGGCCGTGAGCAGGAGTGTGTGATAGGGGGAGTTTCAACTAGAGAGGTGTCTTGAGTAGTATTTTCGGCAGCTTTGGTGTTAGGTAGAAACCAAAACTTCTTTGTGCTTTTGTCACTTGTCTTTTGGAAGCATTTTGGGATTTCTTCTTGGCAACTTTCGTTCATTTTTTCCTTTTCGTTACTTACCTCTCGTGCACTTTGGTGATTTCTTCTTTCTTTTGCTAATAGTTGAATCATTGTTCTTCTTCTCCTTTCTCTTTACGCTCTACTTATCCCTTATCTTTTCTCTAGCCGAATACCTACACACTTTTCCTCTTCTTCCACTTCTTTTCTTAGTTCCATCTTTATTTCATAGTTGCTACTCTTGGTTGCCGAATCTCTTATTCCCCATTCGGCTCTTCTCTGGTCAAAGGTAATAGTTTCTTTTCTCTTATTTTCTTTCTTCCCTCTCTTTGCTCTGCCAAAGCCGAAACTCTTAACTTCAACTTCTTATTGCCTAGGTCGAATCTATTAGAGTTCAAGCTTACCTTCTTCTCTAGTCATTCAACATTCTAGTATTGGAAAGTGGTTGGTAAGTGTGACTATGGCCGAATAGGGGAGGTTGGTTTCTCTTTATTATTTTGAGTTTCTTAGGGTCGAAAGGCCCTTTTTTTTTTTTTCTTCGAACAACGTTGCTAACTGGTTCTTTTCATTAGAGACTCGGTTGCTTAATCGAAGGGAGTAAATCGAATACTCTATCTTAACAGGAGTTTTCATTTTCTGGTAAGTGAAAGCGAAGAGTAAAGTGTTTCTATATCTTGGTTTATCAAGGGTAAAGACTAACTAATAGTCAACTGTGATCTCAGGTGCTTCGAAAAGTGTTGTGAACCGTAATCCGTAACAGGTGTGTAACCTCACACTTCTGTATAAACTGACATTGCCATGATCTAGGAATCGGCTAAATGTCTAAATGCCATAAAGCCAGAATACTGGCAACTGTGATCGCTCGAGCGTGCGAGCGCTCGAAGTGATAAACCGAGCCTTGAATGATGATGATAGACCTTTGGGTGTGTCGCGATCTTTTTCATCGACTTAGGCCGTGATGGTCTCTGAATGAGACGAAGTGGGCTAAGTGGGCCCAATGGATAAATGGGCCCACATGAGCGAAATTGATGGTAAGTACTGAAGTTTGATGCGACTGTGAAGTCCGTAGATCCGAGACTGAAAACGAATAGAATGGGCCACACGAGCGTGTGGGCCCGTATGGGCCAAAATTGGCTTTTAAGCCCAATAGCACTGTATTGATTAAAAATGGAATACCCTTAAAGGGTGAAATTACTGAAATACCCTTGGTGGGTAAAATTACTGGAATACCCTTAAAGGGTGAAATTACTGAAATACCCTTGGTAGGTAAAATTACTAGAATATCATTAAAGGGTGAAATTATTGAAATACCCTCGATGGGTAAAATTATTGGAATACCTTTAAAAGGTGAAATTATTGAAATGCCCTCGTTGGATGAAATTATTGGAGTACCCTTGTGGGGTAAATTACCGTTTTACCCCCACTGATCAAAGGACCATTGTACCCCTAGGGGTAGATTTAGTGTGTTTGTGTGTAATCTATTTAATTTCTATGATGGTAATTTATTGCATACACTGAGTTAACATGTCACGACATGTTGCATTGGGTTGGGTTATGTTTTTGGAGGAAGTACTGTACTGGTGGCTATGCCACGATATACTGATTCAGTGGCTTTGCCACTATATATTGATTTTAGTGGCTCACCACGATATCTTTATCTTGGCGACTTGGTTGCATTGATATTAGCAAATGATCATTGCTATTGGTATATAAATTTGGGTGGGTTGGTTTGGTCCCTACATGGTGTGTAGGGTTGGTACGGGTGGTGTGATAGTTGGACTGGGTTGGGCTGCATTTTTGTTTGCATTACCATGATTTTGGGGCTACGAACTGATACTACATGGGCTTGGGGCCAGATTGTGCCTGTAACTCGGGATTACACACCGAGTTCTTGTAACTCTCCCTTTACCTTTAACTGTGTAGGTAATCCCCAACCTTACAGGATTTGGAGCTGAGAGGGACTCGGAGTGGCCACACGCGTCCTGTTTAGTCGTGGGGTTCTTTAGTAAATTTAATTTAATTTTACATTGCTTTAATTTTTGGGGTTAATAATTTCTGTAATAAGACCATTGGAATTGTTTTAAACTTTTACTTGGTATTTCTTATATCACTGCAAGATTTATTAAACACGGGTTTTAGAACATTAACATCTGTTTTAAGAGATCACATTTCCGCAATGGTTTAAATCAATTTTTTGTAACAGACAAGTTTTAAAAGAAAAATGATAAATGCATAATTAGGTTTTACAAAAAGAAAATGATTTTGAGTAAAACTAGTTATGTTAATAAGCTACAAAAATCGAAATTTTGAATCGCTAGGAAGTTTTGATTCGTAGATGAGTTTTCCAATGAATGCATAGTTTTCAAACATCACCTGATGTGGCACGCCAGATCCGGTCATAACGTCTAGGCCGGGTTCGGGGTGTTACAGATAATTATGAGTTCTATTGCCTAAATGGCTTAAATGACATTGGTTGTCTTAGTGGGAGTCCTTGCATGGCAATTATACCACTGCCTTTTTGAATGGACGGTAGTGGGCTTAAGTTTCCATGGCTTTAAGTTTTATTAATAAGGTTAAATTTGTAAATTGGTTAATATATGTTATATTAGTAAAATAAAATAGAAAAATGTCTTTATTTTCTTCATGCATGGCCGATTATAAGAAAGAAAAGAATTCTTCTTCACATTTTTAAGGTTCAGGTATATTGATGCATGATTAAGGTATGTATTGAACTTGATTTTTGATAATTTTTACGTTTTTGAGATCGTTGCTTAGTAATCTACAAAGCCCATGCCCTAATTTCTGAAATTGGTGATATTTTTAAAATGTGCCATTGTTGAATACTTATGTATTTTGATGTTTCTTGATAAATTATTGATGGTTGTTTATAGATATACAAGTTTTATAAAGTGATTTTTGACAAAATTGAGTGTTTGGGATTAAATTGAAAAAGATAGAATTTTTGTGGCTAGAAATGTGAATAAAATAAAAATATGGGTTGTTTTGATGCTATAGAAAATTCGGTTATGAATGGGTATATGAAAATTTTGTGTAATTTTGCATATTTATGTATTATGGACTAATGTGTTAAAATGTGATAGTATAAGGGTTATTTTATAAATAGGTCAAATTACATGTTTATGGATTAAATTGAATGTGTTGGTGATTAAATGGGTTGAATTTGAATTAATATAGATCAAGAGAAACAATTATCGGAATTAGATCGAGGAAAACGGAAAGTAGACGAATAGTCGACGGATTACGAGGTAAGTTTGTATAGCTAAAAATCAAACTGTTAGATATGTATAATTATTTAAATTGAATATATATATATATATATATATATATATATATATATATATATATAATGAATAATTTACTAGAATTATCGGCTCTATGAATATGTTGTCGCCAATTTAATTATATGATTAATTGATACAAAATTATATGTTCCAAGTATCTAAATACAAGTTTCACGATACATGATTATATGATTAAATATATTATATGGTACAAGAACAAAATTAATAGATGAGATATGGGATGAATTGGTACTTGAATAAAAAATGTTATAGATATTATATATGTACAAAATCTAACTGGATAATAAACATGGCTTATGCAAATCGAGCATTTGAATATATATGTTTTAATTGAATTAAAATATATGAATTGAGAAATTGTAATATTAAATATCGTTAATTTTGAATTTAAATTAGTTTAATATGCTATTTTGAATTTTATAGAGTTATAATTGAGATAGTTGAATATGATTATGCATGGAAATAATATATTTGAGTTTAATTATTCGAGTTATGACATTTGAAAGTCTGTATGAACTTTATGGAATAGCTAGAATTTTCAATATATGAATTATGTATAAGATGACTTTATAATGATGATATTCGGGCTTTGAGCCTAGCAAGCCTTATTATTGGTGAATTAAATCGAGCTTTGTGCCTAGCGTGCTTTATGCCGTGTATTAAATTAGGCTTTGAGCCTAGCGTGCCTTGTCTTTGGTGTGTGATCTGAGCTTGTGCCTAGCAGGTTTTATCTTTGGTGAATTATTATAAGCTTTATGCCTAGCGACTTTATGCCGGTATGGCATTGATATGTGATTGCATGTAAGACCACGTCTGGGATGTTGGCATTGTATGATATGTGTGATTATCCGTGTATCCTATCCAATTCCGAATGGATCAACAGGTAATTTACCGATTTGTAATATATAAAGTAAATGTTATAAGAGATATAAGAAGTACATGATATATGTTACATAATTTATATGAGATTATATGCTAAATGAAATATAAGTTACATGGATTATATGTTACAATTATATGTGTACATGATACATAATACTTGGTATACATGATTAATATGTTATAGGAATTACATGATTTATACGAATACATGCTATACTGAATTACATGAATTACATGGATATTATATTGCTACAAGAGTTATATGATTTACATGAATATATGTTATACATGTTACATGATTTACATGAATTGACTACTACATGAATAGATGAATTATAAAGATGATGTGTTACATGAATTATATAAGTTACAAGATGAAATCTTATATGAGATATTTGATGGGTATAAATGAAATGAGAGATGAATTAGATATTAAATAGACATTATAAGTTTGGTTTCTTCCTTGTGAATAGATGAACTATTATTCTTCTTGATGAATTGATGTTATATGGTATAATTCTACTATCGGTTATATGAATGTGTTATGTGTCATTTGAATGGAAATAAATTGATATGAATATTATGTGGATTTAAATGCTTATTGTTTTTACTCATGATGTTTTGATGAAATATGAATAGGTAATATTTATATGGTATAAGTATAGATGGCTACCAAGTATATGGTTCTTAATGAGCAAGATACTAAGTATTCAATGATAGTTTCATTGATTTGACTATAAAGATGACAATGTGAAAATAGAAATGAGGATACGAATCAGTACAGGTATATGTGTAATACTCGACAAGTAAGTGACATTGATAAATTCATGTGATACGTGAGTAGATGTGATAAATTACGCATGAATTACATGACTATTAAGGAAATAAATATTGAATTAAATAGGGCTAGTTCAAAAGCAATTAAATTGCTTAAAATGACAAGCTAATTGTTAAATCTTTTATATAGTGATGTTAATATATGAGCTTACTAAGCTTATTAGCTTACTCTGTTTATTATCTGTATTTTACAGTGATTCAAATGCTCGCTCGAGTTGGAAGTCATCAAAGATTTCATCACACTATCTAGGGGGTAATTGGTATTTCTAAACTCTTTGATGTGGGATAATATGACATGTATAGGCTAGTTAATAAGTTGAATTATATGGTCACTTTTGCATATGAATGAGATATGATCTGTTGTATTTTGATCAAGCTATGTGATATGGCTTGGGTGAAAATGGTTGATTTGATATAGAAGTATTATATAATGTATTCATCTTGTGATAGTTTTGTTAATTGGCATTTTGGTATAGATGATATATATACTTGAACATGTTATGCAAATGATGCTTGTAGTTAAATGTCATAAGAGCTGTGAAAATGGCTTAAACCAAGCCCGTTTTATGCCACACGATTAGAGCACACGAGCTTGTGACCCTATTTCGTAAGTTTTCCTATATCTTTTATATGTTATTAAATTATTCCCTATTATGTAATTAGAATTTTATATGCTCGTTTTAAGCATGATATGAATATGAATGCTTGATATTATTGAATTGAGATGATGTTTGATAAAAGTTAAAATTTTACTGTTCCAAACTGTGTTACAAGTCCGGTAATGCCCCTTACCTATTCCAGCGACGGTTACGGGATAGGGGTGTTACATTTTATTGGTATTAGAGCTACGGTTTATTCGGTTTTAGAACTACTGTAGTGTATACGAGTCTAGTTATACATGCCATAATTAACCTATGATAGTGTGATATCTTTTGATTCTGACAAGAATGGTTTTAATTAGACAGATGTGCTTTCCAACCGAGCTAATTCTGATAGTACTGATTATGATACGTGAATACCGAGTAAAATGTATGTGTGATGAGTTGAAAATCATAAAGATATGAATGATAGTTTATAACATTATGTTATTGATAAATGTTATGTTATATGTGAATATAAATGAGAGTCAAATTATGAGGCTTTACAACCTTCACCCCTTTACCGGTATAGAGTTATAATGAAATTCATCTGATTTGGATTGAATAAGTTCCTAAGTATGAAATCAAAGAGCTCAAGGATTAAATGATTTATAACACAGTCAGTTATGAGAATGGATTAGCAAATAAAGACTGTCCTGAAAAAGATGGCAGATTTCTCAAAAGATCATTCGGATTATGTAATGCTACCGTTAAAGAAGAAATTTTACTTCTATAGACTGAATTATACAGGTATGTTAATTAAAGAAGGTATTGCTGGAATCTCTTCTGAATTGATTTTTAATAATGGATGAGATTATCTGGGAATAGTGATGACAGGACTAGACAGTGAAGTAATAATTGAATTGTACTAATAGTTGAGTGCAGCGATTATAGTTTACGTAAGTTGCGATGATATCTTTCGGGTATTCTACTTGTCCATGTACCTTCAGAGGTATGTAAAGCTGTATATCCTCATATGAAATTTTTATCATATGAAAATGTTATCTAAATATACTGATATATGAAAGCTTTGTTGGGCTATTAGGGTTATGATCGACATTATTCTATTTTCTCCGGTATTCTATTACATTGTGTTGATAGAAGTCGATTGTAAAATCTATATGATGTTGGCATTTTGTTTCTTTTGATTATTGTTCTGTTGAATATACAGGAAAATCATATTGCTTCTGTTACTATTGGTTCCAATGAATATGAGTGATACTTTAATTCTAGAATTTCTTTAACACATTACTGGGATATTTACCATTTGATATAGGTGTTCTCTCCAAAAAGTTCAGTATAGTGTTATATTTGGGATTACGGTATCTCAGCTTTCCTATGATTCTATATGGTTACATGTGAAAGATATTTTTAGAATGGATATAGTTATATTCACTTTGGTTATACAAATTTCGGATCTATAGAGATTGTGATTCTGCATTGGTTGTTATTGGAACTATATTGATTTCCCTTTTTGTTCTGAACTGCCTTATTGACAGGAGAAATTGATTCATTTGATTAATCTGGTTGAGTTATCCATTTGAAGGGTACTTAAATTTTGTGTACTTGAGTTATCTGTAGATTAAAATAAATAAATAAATAAATAAATCTTGGACGCTTACAGGTGAATTGACGGGTAGTCTGAATGAAGAGTTCATATTCTAGAAGATATGAAACAGGATTATAATTATCGAATCAGATCTAATTCAGAAAGTGACTTTATAATAGCCAGGTTAAGAAGGCAAATTGATGTTTATTCAGTAAATCTATCGGATCTGGAAATAAGATAATGAATTGCCAACTAAAAGAATACAATGGGAGACATCTTCTAACTCTGTGTTTCGTATTAAGACTGATGATTTCTTATTGTTCTGAAATAGAGTTTAAGTACCGAGAAATCCAAATATTTTACAGTGATTGATATATGAAGCTCACAGTAGTAGTTAGCCTGATTTTCAGGAAACATAAGATATTTAATAATCTGAAATAGTTATATCGGTAGATAGGTATGAAGCAAGATATTTTTTTTTTACTCTACGCTTTGTAGTTTAAAGTACCAGCAAGATAAACTGATTGATATGTGTCTTCGGGACTGTTATAGTCTACGATGATATTAGAGTAAAAAAATTGGGTTAGTAATACGATGAGTTCTGTATTGGTATTGTTCTTATCACCGAAACAGAAAGATGTTATCTAAGTTACTGTCGAATGTTTAAAAATTCTGCACATTCATTTCTATACGTACATATTTCTCTTTTAATAGACTTGTTGGGTTGTATATTTCAGAGATTTTCAGATTATACAGCATGCCAGTCTCCATTATCTTGAGAACCCGAGATTTATATTGCAATTCAGTAGAAAGCTATAGTAAGATTTGGATATAAGGTTGAGTTCTAATATGGCCTTTCATTCGCAAACTGATAGTTAGATGATTCAAACTCTTGGACATTATGTTTTGTTTTTGTGTTTTAAAAATTGAAGGTAACTGAGAAAAGCATTTATTGATGGTGGAGTTTCTGTATAATAAAATCATCAGATTATATACAGCTGGCACCATATGAAGTATTGTATAGTTGCAATTACCGAACTCCATTATTCTGGACAGAGCTTTATGATAAATAGATTCACTGAATTGAGATGATCAAAGAGATAGGAGAAAAAGTGAAAGTAATACAAGACAGTTGAAAGCAGTTTCGCATCGACGAAAAATGTATAAGGTTTTAAAATATAAAGATATTGACTTTCAAGATTGGTGACAGAACGTTTTTGAAAAATCACACTGTTAGAAAAGATTCTTTGATATAACTAAAGTAAAGTTGAATGTGTGATATATTGGGTTGTATGAGATTTACAGGAGAATAAGATCAGTGTTTCATACATCTATGTAATAATAGTACCGATCAGAATTCTTGTAACACCCCAAACCCGGCCAATACACCACGACCGAATCTGGTATGTTACGGGAAAATTCGTATTTGAGAGGTTAGGTTTCCGGTTAAAGTGTTGATGAAAACTCTTTGCTGTGTTTGTAAAAATCTTGGGTGTAATTGTTTAAAACCGATAGTGAATTTTGATAACCCGGAAGTTTTGAAAACTTAGTTGAATCTAATAGTAAAACCAATTTATACCATTTAGAAATTGAGTTATTCCTTTTAGTTGCTTAAAACATTTTGAACTTAGTTTAAGTTTGGAAAACATTTGAGTTGCATTCATTTTAAATTACTGATATGATACCCGATGGTAAAGTTTAACACATATCGCTTTGTAGTTTTGAAAACCTTATCTTTCCAAGTTTTATCCAATAATAACCCAATAATTTGTTAAGGCATATTTGAAATCAAATCTAAGTATATAAATAACCAATGTATAATTTTAAAAGGCCTTTACAATCCCAACAAAATCAAATGGAAATAAATAGAGTAAAGTACCAAGTTTTTTTTAAATCGGTGCAAGTCCCAATTTATCCATGGCATGGTCACCTCGAGTCCACCCGCTCGTGTGTCCGCGATCTAAGTATCACCGGAATGATAAGGAGAAGGTGAGTCGCAAGACTCGGTGCATAAATCCCCTCCGATGAATGCAACATACTAACACACACCATAACAAAGCAATACAATTAATGCACCCAATCCTAACCATCCATAACACCTTTTTCTACCCCGTGTGGTACCAAACCACTGGTGGAGCCAAACCACTGGTGACCCAAAGTCACGATATCCATCAATGTGGTGCCAAACCACTGGTGACCCAAAGTCACAAATAATCCATCTGTGGGGCCAACCCACGTGTGATACCAAATCACTGGCGATGATCCCGTATCTCAATAGTGAGGCCAACCCACGGTGGCGTTAAACCACAGGGACAAGTCGCTATGAGGTGCTAAACCTCTGGTGTCCCAAAGACACAAATGTGATACCAAATCACTGGTGACCAAAGCCACGAATAGTCAAGTTGTGGGGCCAACCCACGTGTGATACCAAATCACTGGCGACGATCCCGTAATATCAACTGTGGGGCCAACCCACTGTGGTACTAAGCCACTGGGACAAGTCGCTATGAGGTGCCAAACCTCTGGTGTCCCAAAGACACAATAAATCGATCTGTGGTACCAAACCACTGGAGGTGCCAAACCTCTGGTGTCCCAAAGACATGGATATCATATTTCCCCTCCTCTCATATCACCCCTAGACATATCATACCGACTCATGTAAAGTATGCCAATCATGCAAATCATGCTAACATGTTAATATTGCATCCAACATGTAACATCCTGAAAAGGGCCTATGCATTTTGGCCAAATTGTGCGAAAAGACATGTTTTATGTGTTTTGGAATAAATTTGGAATAATTTTGGAAACCTGAGAATGTATGGAAATGTATGGAAATGTAAGGAAATGTATGGAAATGCATGGAAATGTATGGAAATGTATGGAAATGTAAGGAAATGTATGGAAATGTAAGGAAATGTATGGAAATGTAAGGAAATACAGGGAAATGTAAGGAAATGTAGGGAAATGTCTTGGAAATGTAAGAAATGATTTAGAAATGTTAAGTTTCAAAAAGAGGAAAGTAAATATTTTGGAAACTTGGAAATGATTAGCTAAAAGAGGAAAGTAAACATTTTGGAAACTTAAGTTAAAAGAGGAAAGTGAACATTTTGGAAACCTAGGAAATGTCAAGTTACAGAGCCGCGCGAAAATTTTTGGAAACTTAAAAATGACCCCGAAATGTCGAATTTTAAAGTTCAAAGGGGAACTTAGGGCCAGGTGACCCTAAAATAAAAAGTATGTGAAATTTGACCCACAAACGGACTTGGAAAAATGGCCTGAATATGCCACTTAAAGCCCAAGGAGTGACGCCACTTAGGTGGATAAATTGGGCCTCGTATGGCCACAAGGAGTCCAATAAGAACAAGTTTAAATTCGGCTCATCAAGGGAAGGGGGTGGACAGCACCTAGCTAAAGCTTTAAGTGATTTTTATTTAATTACTTAGAGAGAAGCAATGGACTGCAATAGGGACTCTTAATGAAGAGTTTTATTCCCTTTAGAATTTCGCTAAATAGGTGGATAAATGAAGAATTATTCTTTAATTAGGAGAATGAGGAAGAGTGATGGCCAAGTAAAGGATTCTTGGCCTAGTAATTTCGGCTATAAAAGGATGAGACTAGGGCTATTCATTATTCATTCTCCCTCTCTTTTCTTTTGCCAAATATTCTTTCTCCTCTCCCTCTGCCGAAATTTTTCTTGAGCATCCAATCTTTTTTTCCTCTTCTCTTTTAGCATCCTAGCCGATTCCTTCTAAGCATATTGTTCCTCTCTTCTTTCATCTTTGAAATTGAATACATAAAGGGATCATAGCCGATTGTTCATCAAGTCTCTAAGCCGAATCTCTGAAGTGGTGTCAGGAGGGATCTGTCGATTTCAAAATAAAGGGTAAGGATCTATAGTTATAATTGTATTCCTTTCCTTTCAGCCGAAAGTTAGTCTAATCCCTCCTATATCTTATTGATCGAAATATGGAAGGTGAATTTCGGGATTTCAGATCTAAGGTATTTTGGCATCTCCATTAATCAAGAAGAGAGTTTCGGGATTTAAAAGATTTAAGGTAAGATATATGTATATTCGGCCAAAGGCGATGTTTATGTTTTAATGTTAGATTAAATCTAACATATGGTTATAGGAATTTCGACATCCTTAAAGAAAGCAAGAGATCAATTTCGGGATTTGAATAATCATCAAATCGGCATCAAATTAAGTCTTTTTACAAATCCTACTAGGATTTGGATATTATAGCCAAATAGGATTTATGCTAAGTAATAAATGATAAAACAAATAGGGATTAAGGATCTAAGCATTAGATCAAGCTTTTCGGGATCTCAAGGAAACTGTTAAGCAAATCAGGTGTGTACCCCACACTAAATCTTGATAGATTTACTACTTTAATTTTATTATATGTGCTAATATAAAAGTGCAAGAATATGGCTAAGGTATCGTAGGTACCCCACACTAAATCTTGATAGATTTACGGCTTTAATTTTATTATATGTGCTAATATAAAAGTGCAAGAATATGGCTAAGGTATCGTGTGTACCTTACACTAAATCTTGATAGATTTACGGCTTTAATTCATTATATGTGTTAATATGAAAGTGTAAGAATATGGCTAAGGTACCGTGTGTACCCCACACTAATCTTAATAGATTTATGGCTTAAATATGATATATATGTAAATATGAAAGTGTAAGAATGTGGCTAAAGTACCATAGTATGGTACAAAGTACTCAGGTACGTTTTCCTACTCCTACTAGGATTTCGAAATATGTTATATTTAACATGTGAAAAGTGATGTGAAAGTGAAATTAAATATGATATGCATGATATGTATAATTTGGGGCATTCGGGTTATTTGAGAAAGGGGGAAGTGAACGTGATGACTTCGGTCTTACTAAGTGAATGTGGTAACTTCGGTTACATTATCTAAATGTGGTGTCTCATGACACAAATATCAAGTGGCTATGCCACAATATTTTAAGTGGGCGATGAGCACGTCGACTGCAGCGACTGCCTTCGATGGTGTGTAGCGGATGGAGGGTTGACTTAGTAGTCCCCACGGTGTGCAGGTTGGTATGGGTGGAGTGTAGCGGATGGCATATAGGTTTGGGTTCGGGTTTGCATCATTATCTTGAATTTTTATATGAATATGATATGTACGGTATGCCTATTTCTATTATGTTTTGGTGTTGGTTACACATTGAGTCTATCGACTCACCCCGTTGTGGGAACATGTTTCAGGTGATAAGCGAATGGACCGGGACGGTAGAACTTGTGGTGGCCATGTTCAAACGAAGTTTGATTTAATTTGAACCTTTATTTTATTTTAAGTCTTCGTATAATTTTATTTTGGGTTTTATTTTATGTAATAAGGCCATAGTGATGATTTTATTTCTATTTTGATTACTACGCTATGAATTTAGGGCTTTATAAAGAATAAGCCCATTTAACTTAAAATAAGTTTAAATATTTTGTCGCCAGAAGTAAATGGGTTTTCGATAAAAAAAATAATAAGTGAACTTGTTTTCAACTCGAGCCCAACCCAAAACAAACTATCTTCAAAACACTCAAGTTTTTCCTAAATACAAAAGAATTTGAAACGGTTTACACCGGGGAACATACCAGATCCGGTCCATTCTCGTGGGCCGGGTGTGGGGTGTTTCAATTTGGTATCAGACCCCAGTTTTAAACTCTCGGCCTGTGGCCTAAGGCCCAAAACGTTTTTCAAACAAGCCCAAAAGAGTTTTATGGAAATATTTCTAAAAATGGACAGGTATGATGACATGGTCCCCAAGTCTCCGACCCGCAGTCCACCAGGTAAGTACCTCTATCTATCTGTGTGATTATGTGAATTATAGAAGGGTAGAAAAGGAATGGAACGTAGAATAGCATGATAGGAACTTGAACCCTAGGATTAGTGTACTCAAACATAAATACATAAGATTTAATACACTAAACAAACCTATGGCTAAGTCAGACAAGTTAGGGTGTGGCAACTATGGTACGCATGTCTAGGATTGGATCCTGAAGAGCTTGGTATTTAAGCAGTCCTAGTGACTCACCTCCTCTTCGTAGGAATCCTACCTGGTGCGTAGCTTCGGTTCACCCTAACCCAGAGGACTTAGTGGGTGTGGCAACCCCTGTACGCATGTCTAGGAATGGTTTCAATGGGAGCTTGGTACTTAGCAATCGCGTGACTCACCTCCTCTCCACTGAATCCTGCGCCTGGTGCGTAGCTTTGGTTCACCCTGACCAAGAAGGCTCGGTCATAGGCTAAACCCAATAACTAAAACCCGAAAAGGGAACTAACCATGTTTTTTTTAAAAAAAGAACCCTAATTTTAAAACTCTTAAAATCATTTTTCTTTAATTTGTGAAAACTAATTTTTCCCACACAATTTTCCGAAAAATTTCTGATTCATAAAACTACAAAAATACCCCTAGTGGTAAAATTACAAAAATGCCCTTGGTTTATAAAAATGTCTAAAATACCACAGTTTTAATCAACATTATTTTATAACAAGTTCAAAAAAAAAAAAACTTTCTAAGAATTTTTGATTTACAAGATTACCGAAATACCCTTAGGGGTGGAAATTACTAAAATGCCCTTGATTCTAAAATTTCCATATTACCCTTGATTTCAATAAAATTTCCTCACTTTGTAAAAGTATTTAAAAACCCTATTTTGCGAAAGTCCAAAATACCCCAATTTGAAAATCTACGGAATTACCCCCGATTGACAAAATTACCAAAATGACCCTGATTTTCAAAAGTTTTGCAACATCACCGATTTGGAAAACAAATTCTCAAAAAGAACCCTCAAGTTTTGCAAATGTTGAAATACCCTTGATTTATTAAATTTTACAATTTACCCCGGTTTGTGGGAAAATTACCAAAATACCCCCAAGGTCCAAAAATTTCTGAAATACCCTCGGATTTCAAAAATTTTCCAAAATACCCCGGGAACTTAAAAATACCAAAAATACTTTGTGACAAAATCACCAAAGAACCTTATTTTGACAAATTATGAAAATACCCGTGTAGAACAAATTACGAAAATACCCCCGGGTAGTGGAAAAATAGCAACAAATGAAAACTACAACGTTTCTCTGAATGAACTAAGGTTCATAATTGTTTGATGGATGTATGAATGAATGAAAAGACTGTGTATGTATGAATACGAAAGAACCACTCCTAAATTCCTTTCCATAAAAACTTCTTCGCGGTTAATCAGTGAAACGAAATTTTTTAATACATAAAACTTCTTAATCAGATTAAATCGCGACGTTAGAAATGAGTTCTAAGGGATGTTAACTTAGAGATTGTGCCTAGAAAGTATGATAGTTCTTTGAGATCGAGTCTTGTGACAATAGCGTAATGTAGTGAGTTAGACTGTACGGATGAACAATAGTAAGTAATTTCGAGGACGAAATTATTTTAAGGGGGGTAGAACTGTAACATCCTGAAAAGGGCCTATGCATTTTGGCCAAATTGTGCGAAAAGACATGTTTTATGTGTTTTGGAATAAATTTGGAATAATTTTGGAAACCTGAGAATGTATGGAAATGTATGGAAATGTAAGGAAATGTATGGAAATGCATGGAAATGTATGGAAATGTATGGAAATGTATGGAAATGTATGGAAATGTAAGGAAATGTATGGAAATGTATGGAAATGTATGGAAATGTATGGAAATGTAAGGAAATGTATGGAAATGTAAGGAAATGCAGGGAAATGTAAGGAAATGTAGGGAAATGTCTTGGAAATGTAAGAAATGATTTAGAAATGTTAAGTTTCAAAAAGAGGAAAGTAAATATTTTGGAAACTTGGAAATGATTAGCTAAAAGAGGAAAGTAAACATTTTGGAAACTTAAGTTAAAAGAGGAAAGTGAACATTTTGGAAACTTAAGTTAAAAGTGGAAAGTGAACATTTTGGAAACCTAGGAAATGTCAAGTTACTGAGTCATATGAAATTTTTGGAAACTTAAAATGACCCGAAATGTCGAATTTTAAAGTTCAAAGGGAACTTAGGGCCAGTGACCCTAAAATAAAAAGTATGTGAAATTTGACCCACAAACGGACTTGGAAAAATGGCCTGAATATGCCACTTAAAGCCCAAGGAGTGACGCCACTTAGGTGGATAAATTGGGCCTCGTATGGCCACAAGGAGTCCAATAAGAACAAGTGTAAATTCGGCTCATCAAGGGAAGGGGGTGGACAGCACCTAGCTAAAGCTTTAAGTGATTTTTTATTTAATTACTTAGAGAGGAAGCAATGGACGGCAATAGGGACTCTTAAGAGAAGAGTTTTATTCCCTTTAGAATTTCGGCTAAATAGGTGGATAAATGAAGAATTATTCTTTAATTAGGAGAATGAGGGAAGAGTGATGGCCAAGTAAAGGATTCTTGGCCTAGTAATTTCGGCTATAAAAGGATGAGACTAGGGCTATTCATTATTCATTCTCCCTCTCCTTTCTTTTGCCAAATATTTTTTCTCCTCTCCCTCTGCCGAAATTCTTCTTGAGCATCCATTCTTTTTTTCCTCTTCTCTTTTAGCATCCTAGCCGATTCCTTCTAAGCCTATTATTCCTCTCTTCTTTCATCTTTGAAATCGAATACATAAAGGGATCATAGCCGATTGTTCATCAAGTCTCTAAGTCAATCTCTCAAGTGGTGTCGGAGGATCATCGATTTCAAAATAAAGGGTAAGGATCTATAGTTATAATTGTATTCCTTTCTTTTCAGCGAAAGTTAGTCTAATCCTCCTATATCTTATTGATCGAAATATGGAAGGTGAATTTGGGATTTCGATCTAAGGTATTTTGGCATCTCCATTAATCAAGAAGAGAGTTTTGGGATTTAAAAGATTTAAGGTAAGATATATGTATATTCGGCAAAAGGCCATGTTTATGTTTTAATGTTAGATTAAATCTAACATATGGTTATAGGAATTTCGACATCCTTAAAGAAAGCAAGAGATCAATTTCGGGATTTGAATAATCATCAAATCGGCACAAAGGTAAGTCTTTTTACAAATCCTACTAGGATTTGGATATTATAGTCAAATAGGATTTATGCTAAGTAATAAATGATAAAAAAATAGGGATTAAGGATCTAAGCATTAGATCAAGCTTTTCGGGATCTCAAGGAAACTGTTAAGCAAATCAGGTGTGTACCCCACACTAAATCTTGATAGATTTACGGCTTTAATTTTATTATATGTGCTAATATAAAAGTGCAAGAATATGGCTAAGGTATCGTGTGTACCCCACACTAAATCTTGATAGATTTACGGCTTTAATTTTATTATATGTGCTAATATAAAAGTGCAAGAATATGGCTAAGGTATCGTGTGTACCCTACACTAAATCTTGATAGATTTACGGCTTTAATTCATTATATGTGTTAATATGAAAGTGTAAGAATATGGCTAAGGTACCGTGTGTACCCCACACTAATCTTAATAGATTTATGGCTTAAATATGATATATATGTAAATATGAAAGTGTAAGAATGTGGCTAAAGTACCATAGTATGGTACAAAGTACTCAGGTACGTTTTCCTACTCCTACTAGGATTTCGAAATATGTTATATTTAACATGTGAAAAGTGATGTGAAAGTGAAATTAAATATGATATGCATGATATGTATAATTTGGGGCATTCGGGTTATTTGAGAAAGGGGAAGTGAACGTGATGACTTCGGTCTCACTAAGTGAAACGTGACGACTTCGGTCTCACTAAGAATATGTGACGACTTCGGTCTCACTAAGAATATGTGATGACTTCGGTCTCACTAAGAATATGTGACGACTTCGGTCTCACTAAGAATATGTGATGACTTCGGTCTCACTAAGAATATGTGACGACTTCGGTCTCACTAAGAATATGTGATGACTTCGGTCTTACTAAGTGAATGTGGTAACTTCGGTTACATTATCTAAATGTGGTGTCTCATGACACAAATATCAGGTGGCTATGCCACAATATTTTAAGTGGGCGATGAGCACGTCGACTGCAGCGACTGCCTTCGATGGTGTGTAGCGGATAGAGGGTTGACTTAGTAGTCCCCACGGTGTGCAGGTTGGTACGGGTGGAGTGTAGCGGATGGCATATAGGTTTGGGTTCGGGTTTGCATCATTATCTTGAATTTTTATATGAATATGATATGTACGTTATGCCTATTTCTATTATGTTTTGGTGTTGGTTACACATTGAGTCTATCGACTCACCCTTGCTAGGGAACATGTTTGGTGATAAGCGAGAATGGACCCAGACTGGCAGAACTTGTGGTGGCCATGTTCAACTTAAAGTTTGATTTAATTTGAACCTTTATTTTATTTTAAGTACTGTATAATTTTATTTTGGGTTTTATTTTATGTAATAAGGCCATAGTGATGATTTTATTTCTGTTTTGACTACTACGCTATGAATTTAGGGCTTTATAAATAATAAGCCCATTTAACTTAAAATAAGTTTAAATATTTTGTTGCCTGAAGTAAATGGGTTTTCGATAAAAAAATAATAAGTGAACTTGTTTTCAACTCGAGCCCAACCCAAAACAAACTATCTTCAAAACACTCAAGTTTTTCCTAAATACAAAAGAATTTGAAACGGTTTACACCGGGGAACATACCAGATCCGGTCCATTCTCGTGGGCCGGGTGTGGGGTGTTTCACAACAACACATACATCATAGATCATGATGTCATATATCAATAATAGAACTCGTAATGAAACGGACTTACCCGAATCCGTGCACATACCCCATAGGGTATCATATCACTCAACCATACCGTTTTGGCTTTGTTAAACAATCAGGTTATTAAGCATATTGCCAAGCAAAGAGTGTGTTAGTTTACACACCTGTTAAAACGCAAGCCTTAATCCCAAAGAACCGATCTAAGACCCTCGATTACCTTGCTCCTATAATCGGCCAAACATGAACATCAGGACCAAGGCCATTCGGCCAACCCAATTAAACCCAAAGTGTTAACGTTTGAACCCTTACCTTGCAAATGATTTGGTTTCCTACCAAACCCCGAACCAAACGATGGTTTTCCCTTAAGCAAACGTCCACACCCTAGTAAGAAGAACAGTTAATCCTTTAGAGACTTTGGCTTAACGAAACACAAAGAATAGACTAATAAAATCGACCCTTACCACTACTTACCAACCGATCACCCACAGATAAAGGCTTCGCTTGACTGTTTCGAAATCCCGGATGCCCTATAATAAAATGATTACCAAAACAAGTGATTAACTCCTTTCAAAAAATGCCAAAATCGGCTCTTAACCAAATCGAATTGATGAAAACAAGGGAGAAGAGAAATAGACATTCGGCCAAGCACCTACCTTCCTCTAAACCCGATTGGAACCAAACTAGAAGAGATCCCCCTTGTTTGTGATTCGACCAAGACTTAAACAAAAAGGAGAAGAAGATTCGGCTGTGGTTGTTTAAAACTATCAATCAAGGTTCGGCTAAGAAGGCAATGTAGATTCGGCACAAAGGGTTTCGACAAAGAGGATTTGAGAAGAAGAAAGAAAAATGGACAGGAGGAAGGTACTTTCGGTTTTGAAAGAAAAAGAAAGGGAGAAGGTGTTTTAGAGTACAAAGTTTCGGCTACCCAGGTTTCAAGGAAAGAAAGAAAGTATGAGAAGAAGAGAATACTAGTTTCAGCTTAGTACAAATGAAAAAGAAAAGCAATGGAAGGGTTCGGCCAAAGGAAACAAAAAAGGTAAAAGCTTGAGGGCTCAAGTGAAAATTCGGCTACAACCACAATTTAGGAGACACAAATGCAAACTTTCAGCAAGTAAAGGTTGCTTGGACTTTCGGTTTCAAGAAGTAAAAATGAAAGAGAGCTCTTTTGAAAATTCGGCTAGTTATGTCAAAAGAAAGAACTTGGCTTTCACAATGTTGATCGAAAATACACCAAAAATGCCAAGGAACATTCGGCACTCCCACTTACACACCTACCAAACCGGCCACTCCCCCCCCAAATCTCTCCAACAATCAGCCACTACCAACAAACACTCCAAGCCACTAATTCAAATAACTTTGAACTAGTCAACCTCCATGATTTTCTCTCCACCCACCATTTAAATTATTTGACTTGGTCCACCCTCAACCACCTTGGCGTCAAAATGGAAGCAAAAAGATGAGACTTCTGCAGCTCGAACACAGGACCTCCTCCCCTTGCAAGTGGCGTCACACACAAGCTCTAAGTGGCGCCTTCCTTGCCACTCTACTAGCTCAATTCTTGTGCTAAAATCCACCTAAAAATACCTATAACCCCTAGCTCCTTCAGCTCCATTCACTTAAAGCTTAAAAACTAAAATTTTTTTCCTACCACTCAGGCTTACACCAGGCTTACAACTAAGCCCCAAAACATCAAAAACAACCACACCGTAGATCAAACACATGTAAACAATGCAATAACAAAATAGCCCCTATTCCAGGATATTACAATTCTAACTCGAGAAATCAAAGAGTTGAAAAATAGAAGTATATCACTTGTGAAAGTTTTCTGGTGTAAACACGGGATAGAGGAAGCTATGCGAAAACAGTATCCTAACTTATTTACCAGTAAGATTTTCGGGAACGAAAATCCCTAAAGGGAGGAGAGTTGCAACAGCCCAATTTTAAGCCTGATCAGTACGAGCGATTCTAGTCGTATTTTCAGCATGATAGTATTACGGTATAAAATTTTCATAAAGAAATTTTATCGATTAAATAGTTAATTCGGTAAAAAGGACTAAATTGCGTAAAGCGATAATTATGAGTTCTATTGCATAAATGGCTTAAATGACATTGGTTGTCTTAGTGGGAGTCCGTGCATGGCAATTATACCATTGCCTCTTTGAATGGACGGTAGTGGGCTTAAGTTTGCATGGCTTTATGTTTTATTAATAAGGTTAAATTTGTAAATTGGTTAATATATGTTATATTAGTAAAATAAAATAGAAAAATGTCTTTATTTTCTTCATGCATGGCCGATTATAAGAAAAAAAAAGAATTTTTCTTCACATTTTTACGATTCAGCTATATTCATGCTTGATTAAGGTATGTATTGAACTCGATTTTTGATAATTTTTACGTTTTTGAGATCATTGTTCAGTAATCTACAAAGCCTATGCCCTAATTTCTGAAATTGGTGATGTTTTTAAAATGTGCCATTGTTGAATACTTATGTATTTTGATGTTTCTTGATAAATTATTGATTGTTGTTTATAGATATACAAGTTTTATAAAGTGATTTTTGACAAAATTGAGTATTTGGGATTAAATTGAAAAAGATAGAATTTTGTGGCTAGAAATGTGAATAAAATAAAAATATGGGATGTTTTAATGCTATAGAAAATTCGGTTATGAATGGGTATATGAAAATTTTGTGTAATTTTGCATATTTATGTATTATGGACTAAAGTGTTAAAATGTGATAGTATAAGCGTTATTTTATAAATAGGTCAAATTACATGTTTATGGATTAAATTGAATGTGTTGGTGATTA
This sequence comes from Gossypium rotundifolium, assembly GCA_025506655.1. Taxonomy (NCBI): domain Eukaryota; kingdom Viridiplantae; phylum Streptophyta; class Magnoliopsida; order Malvales; family Malvaceae; genus Gossypium; species Gossypium rotundifolium. The sequence goes on from CP106722.1 coordinate 109,015,766, forward strand.
AATGGGTTGAATTTGAATTAATATAGATCAAGAGAAACAATTATCGGAATTAGATCGAGGAAAATGGAAAGTAGACGAATAGTCGACGGATTACAAAGTAAGTTTGTATAGCTAAAAATCGAACTGTTAGATATTTGTAATTATTTAAATTGAATATATATATGTGTGTGTGTAATGAATAATTTACTAGAATTATCGGCTCTATGAATATGTTGCTGCCACCGAATTATATGATTAATTGATACAAAAATTAAATGTTACAAGTATCTGAATACAAGTTTCCTGATACATGATTATATGATTAAATATATTATATGCTACAAGAACTATATGAGTAAATGATGTCGAAACCATTTTTTAAATTCATTTTTAAAAAAAAGGGGGGATTGACTTTAAAAACGAAAATGGGAGTCGCCACCAATCCCTTTTTGCTTAGGTGTGATCGGATCACCTTATAAAACGTATTATATCAAAACATTGATTTTGGCCTACGAAATTCAAGAAAACGGGTTCGGGAGTCGGTTACGTATAAGGAAGGGTTAGCACCCTCGTAACGCCCAAAAATTTGTACCTAATTGATAAACTCATGTCTTAATGTTGAAAATTTGAAAAATACGATCCTTTTATTCGAGAGAAAGCCAAGACTCGTTTATCTCAAAGAAATATTATGCCACACCCAATAAGTTAAGATGCAACATTTCAAAACTTCGAAACTAAGCTTACCTTTATTTGTAGAAAATGTAACATCCTGAAATAGGGGTTAAATTTTATTAAATTATTTTGCATAAGTGTGGTCATTGTGGTGTTGATTGAGGTATTTTAGGTGCTAGTTATAAGCTAAGGGAAGGCCTGAGCTATAGGAGGAAATTTGGTTTTAAGTATCAAAAAAAAAAAAAAAAAGGGAGCTTGGATAAGGAGGTCTTAAAAGAAATTCGGTGTGAAGCATGACACAAGATAACCATGTGGTAAAATGGCTTGGGACGTTACCTTAAGGGCTTGGAAGGTTGCGTCAAAGGGAGCTTCAAGGGGCCTTGGTTCGAGTCTTGATGGCAGCAAAATGGGTGGCTTTTATTTTACCTTTTGACGTTAAGGGGGAGGGGGAGTAGTGGACGGCACATGGGTTTTACAAGGATGAAATAAGCTTGTTTTTCTTTTAAATTTTTTGCTAAGATTAGTTGATAAATGTGGATTTATTTTCATTTATTTTAAATAGGTGGATAAGAGATAATTTAGGAGATTAATGTGGGCTATGATTAAGAGATAATATAGGAGATTGATATGGTATAAGTGATGGATTATTTTATTATTTATTAAGATGATAAATGGGAGAAAAGTGTGGGATATGATAAGAGATAAATGAGGAGATTGATAAGGGATTAGTGTTGGATTAATTTGATTTTATTAATTTAGGTGATAAAGGAGCTAGATAAGGGGTATGAGAGGAAAATGAGCTAGTGTGCCGAAATTGTGTAGTATAAATAGGGGGAGTGATCATCTTTGGCATCTCTTTTTCTTCATTTTATTTTCTTTGTGCCGAAAATTGGGTTTTCCATCTCATTTTCTCTCTATACCGAAAACACTTAAGGCTATTCTTCCTCTCCCCATTTGCTCTCTTGTGGCCGAATGTTTCATGACCATTGGAAACTATAGCCGAACTACTATAGCACTCACCTATTCTTCTCAGAGTTTTATTCAAAAGCCGAAAGTGTTAGTACCTATTCTCATTCTTTTTCTATTTACTCTCAAAAGCCGAAGTATTTCTTTGTGGTAGCTTAATTTCTCTAGTATTCTCTAAACCAAATTTATAATTCCTTGTTATTTTCTTTAAGAAGCCGAATACATTCTTCTGTTCTGTGGCCGAATCAAGCTAGAGCTTGTAGAGAGGAAGGTGTCGACATTCTTTTTTTTCCATCAAGCTTTTAATCGATTTCTGATAGTGAGGTAAGGGGTTGTCGTTTTATTTGTTTCTCGTTATTTTATCAAATCGAGGAGACTAACTCCCTTTTCTTGCGATGGTCGAATTCATGGAAGGAGTTATCAGGATCTCTGTAGGCTAATGTTAATATGGATAGGAAGTCTTTCGAGATTTCGATTACTCAAGGATTTCGACAGTTTCAAGAACAAGAAGTAGTATTTCGGGATTGAGTAGACTATACCAAAATAGGTGCGTATTTATCGTACTGTTCTCCTGTTGTGTGTATGTGTTATATTTATGTATATGTGGTATGATGTGAATGGTAGCCAAAGTAAGGGCTAAAATGGTGGATACCCATGATGGGTAATGTAACACCCCAAACCCGACCCATGAGTCCTGACCGGATCTGGTATGTCACGGAGTAAAGTAATTTGAATCATTTTGAAAGTTTGGTAAAAACTTAATAAAATTTGACTAAGGTATTAAAACGGTGTTTGAAAACTTAGTTGGGCTTTTATAAACATAGTTGAGTTGATAAACCCTTTTGAAAACATTTGATCATGTACATTTTAAAATCATCAAAGTTGTAGTTGACTTGGTTTATTTTTGTTACCCGATGGTAACATCTTTTAAAAACCCGTAGGAGTTTATTAAGGTTGAAAAGTTACTTTTAACCGGTTCACTTAACATTTAAAAACTTCGTTTGTAACATAACATAAGTAAATAAAACAGTAAAATAAACATCCAAATAATAATAGCGGCCTTATTACAATCCCAATATAAAAAGACTTAGAAAATAAATAATTTTAACAATAGTAAAGTAAATCAAATCCAACGACAAGCATCGCCTCCTCGAGTCCTCTCCGGCTCCATCTCCGCGATCTACTCATCTGCAAAATGGTAATGGAAGGGGGTGAGTCACCAAGACTCAGTGTGTAATTCCCCCCACCCGGAAAATACAACTCATACACAATTTATTAATAAACATGCACATGCAAACCCCACTAGCCATCCGTACTCCTTTTCTACCCCGTGTGGTCAAAACCACTGGTGGTCAAAACCACTGGTGACTAGTGTCACAAATTTAATGATGGGGCCAACCCATCGTGTGGTCAAAACCACTGATGACCATAGGTCACAATTTATCAAGTGTGGTCAAAACCACTAGTGGTACCAAACCACTGGGACTTGGTCGTAATTTATCAATCGGTGTGGTCAAAACCACTGATGACCATAGGTCACAAATAATATGATGGGGCCAACCAATCTTGTGGTCAAAACCACTGACGACAGTCCATAAAATCATCCCCTTCCTCTCATCAATCCCACCATCATCATGCTTACATACAAAATCATAATCCCATATATATATATATATATATATATATATCATGCATTAAGTACAACATAGCATGTGATGGCGACTCAACCATAAATCATAGATCACAAGTTAGGGGACTTACCCGGCAACCATGATTATGCCACAAGCTAATCACAACCAAAAAGATTAGCAGGCAAACAATAAAGTCATGCAAATTAATAAAGTGTGTAGTGAGTTTTTACACACCTATCTACTAGCAAGTCCCGAATATACGAGCGAAATCCCGAGATGTTGGTTCCTCCTACAATCGGCCAACTCATGATTAGGGGCTTTGGCCTATTCGGCCAAGCTAAAAGAATTACCAAAGGTTCTTGCGGCACTTACCTTAAACGGATTTGATTTCCAAACAAATCCCGAAGCCTTAATTAGCCCCTAAATCCATGGAACACATTAGTTTTGGCATTTAAACGTTAAACTTTTCAACATATGGCCCTTGGCCGAATGATGTATCCCACATACCAAACTTACCTTAAATCCCGAAAGACCTCTCAATCGGTTATGGCCTCCCTACAATCGGTTTAGACAAGTTAATAAGAATCATAGGCCATTCGGCCATAATCCAAAAAGAGAGGATCAAACCGATTACCTTAAAGAAACATACTTACCACTATGTCACTTGGAGAATTACAAAAGAAAAGTTGACAGCCCCTAAGTGATTCGGCCAACACAAGATGGAAGGGCAGAATTTGAGAAGAAGAAAGGGTAGGTTCTTGCTAAGTAGAAGAAGAGAAGAAGAGAACTTTTGGAAGAATTTTGGCAAGAGAGGCTAGGGAAAATTGACAAAGAAGAAGATGGAGAGAAAGAAAAGAATTTCTATCAATTTCGCCCCTCCTTTAGGTGTTAAAACCGAATATGGATGACCCCAAGGAGTCCCTATTTCGCCATCACCTTCCATTTGGTGATAATTCCACTTTTATTCAAAATACATTTATCTATTGTTATCCCTTAATCTCCTCTTTAACAAGTTAAATGAAAATAAACTACTAATACATTCCTTCCAAATTAAAAATATGCAAAAGTTTAAGCTTAATCTCATCACCTAAAGAGTCCAAATTCATGCCATCACTTACTCTCCTTCACGCCACCGCATAAAAAAATAAAATCAAATCTCGCTTTATGGTTCAACTCGAACCTCATGTCGCAGCCCCCCTTACACGCCTCATGCCATGTTTCCCCAATTGACTTTCATGTCAAATAACCTCCTCATTAATTTTAAAGCCTTCTTCCTGGCCCTCCTTCTTTTAACGCCAAAAGCCCAAAAATAAAACACCTTCCTTGCATCCCTCATGTCTCGAACTCGAGTCCTTTTGCCAACACCCTTAAGTGGCGCCCCAAGCCACTCCACCAACCTGACTTTCATGTCATAAACCCCCTTCATTTAATTATAAGGCCTTCCTAGCCCAACATTCCATTCATAATGCAAAAATAAAAGCCCCAAGCGCACCCTTGGCAGCTCAAACCCCTGCTCTGCCGCACCACTCTAGCTCCCTAGGCAGTGTCCCAACCACTCTACCAGCTACTTCCTTATGTCATGCTCCTTCCAAAATTTTTCTTAAGCCCTATCGCACCTAGCTCCCTCCTTTTAAACACTTAACAAGAAATTTCAGCCCTAAGTCAGGCCTAGCTCGGGTTATTTCTAGACCCTAAAACATGCCAAATAAAATCATAGTATTTATTTCTTCAAGCACACATGGAAATTAAGGAATTACAAACAACCCCTAATTTAGGTGTTACGCTTCTACCCCTTAAAAAGAATTTCGCTTGAAATTACCTAGATCAAGAGTCGGGGTATTGTCACCGATCACATCCTCGGGTTCCCATGTGGCCTCCTCCGTACCATGATTCTCGCCATAACACCTTTACCAAAGGCACTGACTTCCTTCTCAGAACCTTGACATCTCGATCCAGGATTTGTACTGGCTCCTCCTCGAAAGACAAGTCTGGATTCACTTCAATTTCCTCAACCGACACCACGTGTGAGGGATCTGATCGATAGCGCCTCAGCATTGAAACATGGAAAACATCATGGATCTGGCTCAATTCTGCCGGCAACTCAAGTTGGTAAGCTACCAGTCCCACACGTTTCAACACCGTGTACGGTCCGATGAATCTAGGGCTTAGCTTGCCCTTCCAACCAAAGCTCAGTACCTTCTTCCAAGGTGATACCTTCAAGAAGACCTTATCACCCACTACATATTCAACCTCTCTGCGCTTAAGATCGGCGTAGGATTTCTGCCTGTCTGATGCCTCCTTAAGATGAGCCCGTATTATTCTAACTTTATCCTCCGTCTCTGCCACAAACTCTGGACCCAACATCCGACGTTCTCCTAGTTCTGTCCAACATGTAGGAGTACGGCATTGACCATACAAAGACCTCATACGGTGCATCCAATGCTCGCTGATAACTATTATTATAAGCGAACTCGCCAAAGGTAGGTACTCCTCCCAACTACCACGGAAATCCAAAACACAGCCTCTCAACATGTCTTCCAACACTTGGATAACCCTCTCAGATTGTCCATCGGACTGCGGATGGAAACCCGTGCTGAAATTCAACTTAGTGCCTAACTCTTGATGTAAGGCCTTCCAAAATCTCGACGTGAACCGGGGGTCCCGATCTGAGATAATGGACACTGGTACTCCATGTAACCGCACTATCTCAGCGATGTACAACTTGGCTAATCTTTGAAGCGAGTAATCAACCCTTACCGGTATAAAATGAGCCGACTTAGTCAACCGGTCTACTACCACCCAAACTACATCTTTCTTAATGGGCGTAAGGGGAAGCCCACTTACGAAATCGATAGTAATCTCCTCCCACTTCCACCGTGGAATCTTTACTGGCTGTAACAGCCCCGATGGTAATTGATGCTCAGCCTTCACTTGTTGGCATGTCAGACACTTGCCTACCAACTCGGTTACTTCCCGCTTCAGACCCGGCCACCAAAACTGCTCCCTTAAATCTCGATACATTTTACTGCTTCCCGGGTGCATAGCATACGCACTGCTATGAGCTTCTTTAAGGATCCGCTGCCTCAACTCATCATCCTTAGGCATGCATACTCTTTCCTGAAAGTTCAACACTCCATCACTGCTCAAGCTGAAACCTTCGGCCTCACCATTCTGTACTTGCAGCCTCCGAGTACTCAAAGCTTCGTCGGTCAACTGCCTCTCTTTGACCTCATCAATCCAAGAAGGCTTCACTTGCAATTCCGCCAAAAGGCTCCCATCCTCATAGAGACTTAGATGAGAGAACATAGCTCGCAAATCCGCTACCACCTTCCAGCTCAATGCATCAGCTACCACATTAGCCTTCCCTGGATGGTATTCGATTGAGCAGTCGTAGTCCTTCAACAACTCAATCCACCTCTGCTGCCTCAGATTCAAATCTTTCTGAGTCAAGAGGTACTTCAGACTCTTATGATCTGTGTACACCACTGACTTCTCCCCGTACAGGTAGTGCCTCCAAATCTTCAAAGCGAACACCACAGCAGCCAATTCCAAGTCATGTGTCGGATAGTTAACTTCGTGAGGCCTCAACTACTGTGACGCATAAGCGACCACCTTCCCTTCTTGCATCAATACACACCCTAAACCAGTATGTGATGCATCGCAATAAATAGTGAACTCCTTTCCTGCCTCAGGCTGAATTAAAATCGGTGCTTCTGTCAGAATCCTCTTCAGCTTATCGAAACTCTCTTGCTGCTTCTCAGCCCACACAAACGAAACTCCTTTTCTCAACAGCTTAGTCAACCGTGCTGCGATTAAGGAAAAGTTCTCCACAAATCTCCTATAATATCCGGCCAACCCCAGAAAACTCCAAATTTTCGTAACAGACTTGGGTGGTTTCCACTCTAATACCGCATCAATCTTACGGGGATCCACCCTAATTCCCTCGACTGAAACAACATGCCCTAGAAAGGTTACCTCCTTGAGCCAGAACTCATATTTGCTGAATTTGGCGTCAAATTGCTTTCTCCTTAGAACTTGTAGAACCACATGAAGATGTGCGTCATGCTCCTCCTCAGACTTCGAATACACCAAAATGTCATCTATGAAGACCACGATGAACCGATCCAGATAGGGTTGGAAAACCCGGTTCATCATGTCCATAAATGCAGCCGGTGCATTTGTCAACCCAAAAGGCATTAACAGAAACTCGTAGTGGCCATCCAGAGTACAGAACGCCGTCTTGTGGACATCAGCCTCCTTCACCTTAAGCTGATGATACCCTGACCTAAGGTCAATCTTAGAAAACACCGATGCCCCTTTGAGTTGATCGAACAGATCATCAATCCTGGGCAAAGGATACCGATTCTTTACTATCAACTTGTTCAGCTGCCGATAGTTTATACACATCCTCATTGTCCCATCCTTCTTCTTGACAAACAGCACTGGAGCTCCCTACGGTGATACACTTGGTCGGATGAACCCTCTATCCAATAATTCTTGAATCTGCGCCTTCAACTCCACCAATTCTTTCGGCGCCATCCGATACGGAGCTATAGATACGGGCGCGGTTACGGGTAACAAGTCTACACCAAATTCAACCTCACGGTCTGGAGGTAGACCCGAAAATTCCTCTGGAAATACATCCACATAGTCCCTCACAGTCCGGACATCTCCCACAGCAACATCCTTAGCTTCCAAGGCACAGACATGCACCACATAAGCTTCACAACCCTTCCTAACCATCCTTTCCGCCTTCAGCGCAAAAACCACATTAGACAAGTAATCCCTCCTTTTACCTATCATCACCACCTCATCACCTTTCACGGTCTTTACTACCATGCGCTTCGCCGCGCAATCCAGACTAGCTTGATACTTTACTAGCCAATCCATCCCGAAGATTAGGTCAAACTCCCGGAACGGTAGTTCCATCAAATCAGCCAAGAACATGACCCCTTGGAGTTCTAGGGGTACGTCCCTATAGAGTCTACTTACTTCTACAGAGTGACCTAGGGGGCTTAATATAGTCATTTTCCTAGAAGTAAGCTCAGAGTCTAAGTGTAGGGTTTCCACTACGCTACTGGCAATGTACGAGTGGGTTAAGCCAATGTCAATCAAAGTATTATAGGGCACACCAAAGATCAAGAACATACCGGTTATGACGTCTGCAAAGCGCCGCCTCCTCTTGACGCCTCATGGCATAGACCAAACCAGTTGTCTAGCCTCAAGACCACCGTATTTCCCCTTGGTGCCCCACGACCTCTGCCAGCACCATTACCTCCTCTTCCTGCACCACAACCCCTCTGAGGCTGTTGGTTATCCCTCCTATTCGGTGCACGATCTTGACCTTCCGTTCTCAGCCTAGCTGCCTTCTTCGGACAGTCTCTAACTCGATGCTCCATAGACCCACATTCGAAGCATCCCCGATTACCATTCCAACACTCCCCCTTGTGAGACTTGCCACACCGAGCACACCGTGGCGGCCATTGAGGATTGGTAGCAGCAGCAGGCCTAACAGCTTAATCCGACCCACCAACCCTTATCCTCTTCTGCTGATTGCCCAAAAACTTTGAAGGTCCCGAGCTCCTCTTATTCCAATTTTGATCTTGGTCCCGTCTAACCGACTGTCTTACCCCTTCAACAACCTTCGATTTCTCCACTAAGACTGCGAACTCTCATTCCTGTTGTGGAGCTATCATCATTCTCAGCTCATCTCTCAACCCGTCTTTAAATCTCACACAACGCTCATGCTCGGTACCCATAATTCCACGAGCATACCTACTCAACCGGAGGAATTTGGCCTCATATTCTGCCACCGTCTTATTGCCTTGAACTAGATTCAAGAAAGCCTTCCGTTGTGCATCCACGTAACTAGTTTCGATATACTTCTTTTGATAGGCATCCTTGAAGAATTCCTGTGAGATTTTCGCCACTGCTCCATCTCTCACAAGTGAGCCACCACCGGTAAGACTCATCCGCAAAGAAAGAGATGATACCTTCAACTTCTCCTCACCGTGAAATCCAAGTCACCCATAATCCTTTCAAGGATTCCAACCAATACTCCGCCAAGACTGGGCGCCACTCCGTAAACTCCTCTAAATACTTCGCTCATTAGCCCGTAGTCGTTCAACCACGATTTACGCCCTCGCACCTGCTAGCCTCAAAGAACTCATTTCAAAACCCATAATACAACTTTGAGATACCACATCATTACCACCACCGATCTTGAACTCGGTTTTACACGGCAGATCCCAGATCTCATTTCCGCACCCATGTCCGACCCTCTTGCTTCGGACAAGGTCATCCTACCCTTCCACGCCACGCCGGGACGTCCACGACCTCTTGAACTCATTCTAACGATTGCGTTTATCTGCTTAAGAATTTTATGCATTAGTATTTCACTTGGTTATCCTCAAGAACTTTTATGACAAGAGTTTTAGGAGTGGTTCTTTCAGATCATACATGCACACGCTTTCCATTCATTCATTCAAAGAGACGTTGTAGTTTCCATACTGATTGTTTTTCCACTACCCAGGGGTATTTTTGTAATTTTTCCTACAGGGGTATTTTTGTAATTTTTCAAAAATATAAGCTTTCGGATGATTTTGTCAAAAAGTTATTTTAAAACTCTTAAATTTTTGGGGTATTTTGAAAGATTTTGAATTCGGGGGTATTTCGGTAATTTTGAAGTTCAGGGGCATTTTGGTAATTTTTCACAAATCGGGGTGAATTTGCAAAATTTAATAAATCAGGGATATTTCAAAAGTTGTAAAACTTTGATGGTTCTTTTTTAAGAATTTACTTTTCCAAAATAGTGATGTTGCAAAATTTTGAAATCAGGGTCATTTTGGTAATTTTGTAGGTTAGGGGCAAATTTGTAATTTTCTAAAATCATGACATTTTTGAAATTTAAGGTTTTTGGGCACTTTTTATGTGATGAATTTTTTGATTAAAACCATGGGTATTTTGGGAATATCATAAATCAAGGGTGTTTTCGTAATTTTACCCTTAAGGGTATTTTAGTAATTTCACATAATCAGGGTATTTTCACAAAATGGTTTCCAAAAATTGGGTTCTAGCTGATTTCACAAAAGAAAGATATTTTGGAAATTCCTATTTGAAAAATTTTTTTCATATGGAGGGTATTTTGGTAATTTTCAAGCCAGGGGTATTTTGGTCATTTTTCAAACTGAGGGGTATTTTGGTCACTTTTTTTTAAAAAAAACAAGGTTTTAATTATTTCAAAATAAAACGACTAGTCCCTTTCGGGTTTTAGTTATCGAGTTAAGCTTGTAAGTGTGTCGTCTCAGCTAGGATGAACCATTACTACGCACTGTGTAGGATTCGAGTGAGTAGGAGGTGAGTCACTAGATCGCTTAAATACCGTGCTCCCACCGAATCCAATCCTAGACATGCGTATAACGATTGCCACATCCCTTGCTTAGTGACAACTCACAGGGTTGTTTAGGTAATTATTAAATCTTATGCATAGTTGAGGTATGCTAACCCTAGAGTTCAACAATAGTCTACGTTCCCATTTTACCCTTCTACCCCTCATCAAATATTCACAAAAATGGATAGAATTACTTACCTGGGTGGATTGGTGCCAGAGACTCGGTGCCATGCTGTTCAAGCCTAAAAACAGTTTCAAAACATTCTAAAATATTCAATAAGGCCTACTAACACAAAAAATAAAACGTTTTTGGGCCTTGGGCCCCCACAGTCGAGTTTTGAACCGGGCTCTGATACCAAAAATGTAATACCCCAAACCCGGCCCATGAGTCCTGACCGGATCTGGTATGTCACGGAGTAAAGTAATTTGAATCATTTTGAAAGTTTGGTAAAAACTTAATAAAATTTGACTAAGGTATTAAAACGGTGTTTGAAAACTTAGTTGGGCTTTTATAAACATAGTTGAGTTGATAAACCCTTTTGAAAACATTTGATCATGTACATTTTAAAATCATCAAAGTTGTAGTTGACTTGGTTTATTTTTGTTACCCGATGGTAACATCTTTAAAAACCCGTAGGAGTTTATTAAGGTTGAAAAGTTACTTTTAACCGGTTTACTTAACATTTAAAAACTTCGCTTGTAACATAACATAAGTAAATAAAACAAGAAATAAACATCCAAATAATAATAGCGGCCTTATTACAATCCCAATATAAAAGACTTAGAAAATAAATAATTTTAACAATAGCAAAGTAAATCAAATCCAACGACAAGCATGGTCACCGAGTCCTCTCCGGCTCCATCTCCGCGATCTACTCATCTCAAAATGGTAATGGAAGGGGGTGAGTCGCCAAGACTCAGTGTGTAATTCCCCCACCAAAAAATACAACTCATACACAATTTATTAATAAACATGCACATGCAAACCCCACTAGCCATCCGTACTCCTTTTCTACCCCGTGTGGTCAAAACCACTGGTGGTCAAAACCACTGGTGACTAGTGTCACAAATTTAATGATGGGGCCAACCCATCGTGTGGTCAAAACCACTGATGACCATAGGTCACAATTTATCAAGTGTGGTCAAAACCATTGGTGGTACCAAACCTCATTTAATTTTAAAGCCTTCTTCCTGGCCCTCCTTCTTTTAACGCCAAAAGCCCAAAAATAAAACACCTTCCTTGCGTCACCCATGACTCGAACTCGAGTCCTTTTTCCAACAGCCTTAAGTGGCGCCCCAAGCCACTCCACCAACCTGACTTTCATGTCATAAACCCCCTTCATTTAATTATAAGGCCTTCCTAGCCCAACATTCCATTCATAATGCAAAAATAAAAGCCCCAAGCGCACCCTTGGCAGCTCGAACCCCTGCTCTGCCACACCACTCTAGCTCCCTAGGCAGCGTCCCAACCACTCTACCAGCTACTTCCTTATGTCATGCTCCTTCCAAAATTTTTCTTAAGCCCTATTTCACCTAGCTCCCTCCTTTTAAACACTTAACAAGAAATTTCAGCCCTAAGTCAGGCCTAGCTCGGGGTTATTTCTAGACCCTAAAACATGCCAAATAAAATCATAGTATTTATTTCTTCAAGCACACATGGGAAATTAAGGGAATTACAAACAACCCCTAATTTAGGGTGTTACAGGTAATCGTTCAACTAGGTCAGTATTTCATGACGTTGATTTACATTTGATATATGTATGAAATATGGCATGTGATATATAATTGTTCAAGTGATATGTTGCCATGACATATATGTATGCATGGGACTTGGGATGTGACTATCGAAGGAAAGGGTGTACTTTATGTACGTGGTCTAATGTTAGCCTTGTGCTATATTGGCGCTTGATGTTGGCTATGTGCCTCATCAAAGGAGGTGTTGGCTAGGTGCCACATCTCGGCGGGTGATAGCTGTGTGCATCACCGTAGACTGATTGATATGTGGGATCACTTATGTGATCGGTGGCTCAGCCACGGCCTTGTGCAGTAGGTCTGCCAAGGTAAGATATATGGATCACTTGGTTGATCGGTGGATTAGCCACGGCCTTGGGCAGCAGGTCTGCCAAGGTAGGTGTAACGGATGGACACTAGGTTGGGTTGGGCTTCATGTTGCATATTTATGTAAGTGGACTGTGTGGATATGGGCCAAGCCCATATGTGGAGACATGTGAAATAACTATGCACTGAGTTTGTTTGACTCACCCAATTTTTACCAACATCGCAGTGATGCATAAAGCTTGGACCAAGTTGGAGTGGATACGTGGGCCCATGCGTAAGATGTTTTTAATTATTTACGTATTTTATATTTCAAAGATTTTTAAGTAAGGTTTATTGTAATAAGGGCCTTTTAAGGGATTTGAGGTTTATTATTATGTTTAAAGTGGATTGATGATTAAAGTATTATTTGAAAATGTTTTATTCTCAAAGAATTTATACCTTAAAAATATGCATTACGCTTTTCAATTCTTGACGCTTTGTAATAATAAAGTTTTACTTAGAATTTTAAACAAACAATGTTTTACAAAGGACAATAAATTTTTATGTTTTTAACTCTAAGTCAAAAGTTTTTCAAACGTTTTCCGCAGTGGCATTTCAAATTCGGTCGTAGCGAATGGGCCGGGTTTGGGGTGTTACAGTTTGGTATCAGAGCCCGATTCAAAACTCGACTTTGAGGGTTTTGGGTCCAAAAACATTTTCAAAGATGGGCTTTTCAAAAATAAGGACTCTTATTTTAGGTTTATTCTGGCATGGCACCTGTATCTCTGACCCGAAGTCCACCAGGTAAGTACCCCTAAGCTATTGAAGTGATTTGTATATGTGAATTTGATGGGCATTATGGGAACATAGATTAGTGAACTAGGATTTATTGAACCTTAGGACTAGTCTACTCCAACAGAAGAATACATAAGACTTAAAACAACCGAACAAACTCGTGATTAAGCCGCCAAGTTAAGGTGTGGCAATCACAGTGCGCATGTCTAGGAGTGGATTCTGTAAGAGCTTGGTATTTAAGCAGTCCTAGCGACTCACCTCCTCCTTACTCGAATCCTATCTCAAAAGTAGTAACTGCTCACCCTAACCAAAAGGACTTATTCACTGCTAAACCCAAGAATTAAAACCCGAAAGGGACTAGCCTTACTGTTTATAAAAATCTTACATTTTTCAAAATTACTCCTTTTGATTTGTAAAAACCATTTTAGACTTGGAAAATTTTCCTGAAAATTCTCTGATTTACAAAATTACCTAAATACCCCTGGTTGAGAAATTACAAAAATACCCTTGGTTACTGAAATTACCATAATACCCTCGACTTTTGCAAAAATATTTTTTGTTTTACAAAATACTAGAAATCCAAATTTTGCAAATTATTAAGATACCCTGATTTGGAAAAATTTACGAAAATACCCCTGACTTACAAAAATTACCGAAACGACCCCGATTTCTGAAATTTTTACAATACCTCTGATTTGGAAAATAAATTTTTAACCTCGAGTTTTTGTAAATTTTGGAAATGCCTCTGATTTGTAAAGATTTTCAAATTGACCTCGATTTATTACCAAAATACCCCTATAGGACAAATGACAAAATTACCCCTGGGATGGGAATGGACAAAAATGCCCATGGAAGTGTGTTGAATGTTGATGAATGTGAATGTGACTCTCTGAACTAGAGTAGTGAACTTGAGCTGAACTTTTGGTTGATCGAAAGAACTACTTCTAAACACTTCTGTTCATAAAATTGTTCGTGGGATAATTAGTGAAACAAAATTTCTAATACATAAAACTTTTTAATCAGATTAAATCGTGACGTTAGAAATGAGTTCTAGAGGACGTGGTCGTCGTGGACGTGGTCGAGGCAGAATGACCGTGTCGAAACCCATTAGATCGGGTCAAGGGTCTGAGAATGAGATACCACCGCCACCCCCACCACACGCTTTTGGTGTTGAGCCGCAAGATCAGACGGGGGATGATGCGTTATCGCAGGCAGTGCTGCGAGTTCTTGAGATGGTGGCTGGAGTAGGTGGAAATATGAGAACTAGGAAGTCCGTACCCGAGCGACTCTGAGCCAACGGAGCTGAGGTGTTCCGTGGCATATCTGGTGTGGCACCCAGTATGGCTAAGTATTGGTTGGAGGTGACTGAGCGAATTATGGATGAGCTCGATCTAACCGCTGAGGAGAAAGTCAAAAGAATGGTGGCGCTGCTTCGCGATGAGGCATATCAATGGTGGCTCACAGTTCGGGATGGTGCTACAGCTGAGGAACTCACCTAGGAGTATGTTAAGACGGCGTATCAGAAGAAGTACCTTGGTACTCACTACATTCATGCACAAAGGAAGGCTTTTCTGGGGCTAGTTCAAGGGAACAAGTCCCTGGCGGAGTACGAGGCTGAATTCCTAAGGTTAAGCCGATATGCTCGAGGAGTAGTGGCTACAGAGCATGAACGATGTGTCCGGTTTGAGGATGGATTAAGGGACGGCCTGAGGTTGTTGATAGCTCCACATCAAGAGCGGAATTTGTTTGTGTTAGTAGAAAAGGCTAAGGTGGTGAAGGAATTAAGGACTCGTAAGATGTAATGTAG
Organism: Gossypium rotundifolium; assembly: GCA_025506655.1. Lineage (NCBI taxonomy): Eukaryota > Viridiplantae > Streptophyta > Magnoliopsida > Malvales > Malvaceae > Gossypium > Gossypium rotundifolium. The sequence continues at coordinate 109,031,043 of CP106722.1, forward strand.
ATAAGGATAGGAACCGAGATAAGAGGAGTTTTGGACCGTCAGAATCGACTGAGAGTTTTTAGAAAAGACCGAAGGCTGAGAATTCTATTCGTGTTACTAAGCCAGCTACTAGAAATTCGGACCGTCCGTGTGCTCGGTGTGGAAGGTATCATATTGGCGAGTGCTGGAATCGAGAACGGGAATGTTTTATGTGTAAGTCCAAGTCTCATTTGATTAAATACTGTCCCCAGGATCTGAGTAGGGCTCGGACAGTAGGCCAGGGTTATGAGCAGTCAGGTAAGAATGGTCAACAAGCGACAAGGGGTCGTGGTCCGAACCATGGAGGAAATGGTTTTGGCCGAGGTCGTGGAGCACCGAGCGGAGGTGCTGAAGGTTCAGATGCAAGGTAGCCAAGGTTGGTTTATGCAGTCGGCTGTCGCGAGGATAGTGATGTGCCAGATGTGACAACGGGTAAGTTTTTTGTTTCTGGAATACCTATTGCCTGTTCGTTGTAGAATCAGCTTGTTCTTATGTCGCTAGTGAAGTGTATGAAACCCTGATTGTGAACTTAGAGAATGTGCCCAGAAAGTATGATAGTTCTTTAAGATCAGAGTGCGCAGCAGCAGCGTAGTGTGGTGAGTTAGAATGTACGATTGTTCGTTAGTAATTTCGTGGACGAAATTATTTTTTAAGGAGGGTAGAATTATAACATCCTAAAATAGGGGTTAAATTTTATTAAATTATTTTGCATAAGTGTGGTCATTGTGGTGTTGATTGATGTATTTTAGGTGCTAGTTGTAAGCTAAGGGAAGGCCTGAGCTATAGGAGAAAATTTGGTTTTAAGTATCAAAAAAAAAAAAGGGAGCTTGGATAAGGAGGTCTTAAAAGAAATTCGGTGAGAAGCATGACACAAGATAACCATGTGGTAAAATGGCTTGGGACGTTACCTTAAGGGCTTGGAAGGTTACGTCAAAGGGAGCTTCAAGGGGCCTTGGTTCGAGTCTTGATGGCAGCAAAATGGGTGGCTTTTATTTTGCCTTTTGACGTTAAGGGGGAGGGGGAGTAGTGGATGGCACATGGGTTTTACAAGGATGAAATAAGCTTGTTTTTCTTTTAAATTTTTGGCTAAGATTAGTTGATAAATGTGGATTTATTTTCATGTATTTTAAATAGGTGGATAAGAGATAATTTAGGAGATTAATTTGGGCTATGATTAAGAGATAATATATGAGATTGATATGGAATAAGTGATGGATTATTTTATTATTTATTAAGATGATAAATGGGAGAAAAGTGTGGGATATGATAAGAGATAAATAAGGAGATTGATAAGGGATTAGTGTTGGATTAATTTGATTTTATTAATTTAGGTGATAAAGGAGCAAGATAAGGGGTATGAAAGGAAAATGATATAGTGTGCCGAAATTGTGTAGTATAAATAGGGGGAGTGATCATCTTTGGCATCTCTTTTTCTTCATTTTATTTTCTTTATGCCGAAAATTGGGTTTTCCATCTCATTTTCTCTCTATACCGAAAACACTTAAGGCTATTCTTCCTCTCCCCATTTGCTCTCTTGTGGCCGAATGTTTCATGACCATTGGAAGCCATAGCCGAACTACTATAGCACTCACCTATTCTTCTCAGAGTTTTATTCAAAAGCCGAAAGTGTTAGTACCTATTCTCCTTCTTTTTCTATTTACTCAAAGTATTTCTTTGTGGTAGCCGAATTTCTCTAGTATTCTCTAAACCGAATTTATAATTCCTTGTTATTTTCTTTAAGAAGCTGAATACATTCTTCTGTTCTATGGCCGAATCAAGCTAGAGCCTGTAGAGAGGAAGGTGTCGACATTCTTTTTTTTCCATCAAGCTTTTAATCGATTTCTGATAGTGAGGTAAGGGGGTGTCGTTCTATTTGTTTCTTGTTATTTTATCAAATCGAGGAGACTAACTCCCTTTTCTTGCAATGGCTGAATTCATGGAAGGAGTTATCAGGATCTCTGTAGGCTAACATTAATAGGGATAGGAAGTCTTTCGGGATTTCGATTACTCAAGGATTTCGATAGTTTCAAGAACAAGAAGTAGTATTTCGGGATTGAGTAGATCGTACAAAACAAAAGCGTAGTTATCGACCGTTTTCTCTTATTGTGTGTATGTGTTATATTTATGTATATGTGGTATGATGTGAATGGTAGCCGAAGTAATGGCTAAAATGGTGGATACCCATGATGGGTAATCGTTCAACCAGGTCAGTATTTCATGACATTGATTTACATTTGATATATGTATGAAATGTGATGGCATGTGATATATAATTGTTAAAGTGATATGTTGCCATGATATATATGTATGCATGGGACTTGGGATGTGACTATCGAAGGAAAGGGTGTACTTTATGTACGTGGTCTAATGTTAGCCTTGTGTTACATTGGCACTTGATGTTGGCTATGTGCCTCATCAAGGGAGGTGTTGGCTAGGTGCCACATCTCGGCGGTTGATAGCTGTGTGCATCACCGTGGACTGATTGATATGTGGGATCACTTATGTGATCGTTGGCTCAGCCACGGCCTTGTGCAGCAGGTCTGCCAAGGTAAGATATGTGGATCACTTGGTTGATCGGTGGATTAGCCACGGCCTTGGGTAGCAGGTCTGCGAAGGTAGGCGTAACGGATGGACACTAGGTTGGGTTTGGCTTCATGTTGCATATTTATGTAAGTGGACTGTGTGGATATCGGCCAAGCCCATATGTGGAGACATGTGAAATAACTATGCACCGAGTCTGTTTGACTCACCCAATTTTTACCAACATCGCAGGTGATGCATAAAGCTTGGACCGGGTTGGAGTGGATACGAGGTGGCCCATGCAGAAGATGTTTTTAATTATTTACGTATTTTATATTTCAGCATTTTTAAGTAAGGTTTATTGTAATAAAGGCCTTTTAAGGGATTTGAGGTTTATTATTATGTTTAAAGTGGATTGACGATTAAAGTATTATTTGAAAATGTTTTTATTCTCGCAATTTATACCTTAAAAATATGCATTACGCTTTTCAATTGGACAGTTTGTAATAATAAAGTTTTACTTAGAATTTTAAACAAACAATGTTTTACAAAGGACAATAAATTTTTATGTTTTTAACTCTAAGTCAAAAGTTTTTCAAACGTTTTCCGCAGTGGCATTTCAAATTCGGTCGTAGCGAATGGGCCGAGTTTGGGGTGTTACAGAAAATCATTACCTCGAGTCACAAAACATCATATCCAATAAGTTAGGACATAACATCTCGAGTTCCCGAGAATAAGTTTTTATTTAAAATTTGCAATTTTTTATTTCAAAAAGGATACTTGGCTATGTAAATTCAATGAAGAAAATTGAAACCCAGTGAGTTAGGGTACAATTTCCTCGAGACTTCCAAATGCCAAATATTATTTTATTTAAGTAAGTACTTTCGGATAACACTTGCAATTGAAAATGAAATACATTTTCTAAATAATGATTTGAATGAAATCGGCATTAGTATATTACCAAACATAAATTTCAAAGGGTATTTTACTAAGTAAAAATAATAACAAATAATGCAAATAATGCATGCAATATAACAATTATACTAAAGTAAATAAAGATTATAAATTTGTTCTTAAAATATAAATGATCACTAAAAGAGAGCATGCGATAATAAAAAAATTAAGGAATAAACATGAAAATTTTGTACAAGATTAAATGTATACATAAAAATAAGGTGAATAATATATATAAAGAAATATTATAATAATAATAATAAAATCAATTTTAAAAATAATATATATATTCATGAGAAAATAATTAAGACATATTTTTAAAAATAAATAATATATAATTTTAAATAAAAATATATTTATAATACAATAATTTAATACATATATGTATAAAACTACATATTTAAAAATAAACATAATATATGTTATACAATATACAAAATTTTATACAATATGAAGAATAAAACAATTTAAATGTTATATATAATATAATATAATAATATATAATATACAAAATTTAAAATATATATATTATAATAAATAATATACAAATTTTAAAATGTTATATAATATATAAATAATATCAAACTTAATAAAATAACCTAATATAGTAATAATTTAATATATATAATATTAAATAATTAAAAATAAGAATAAGAAGGATAAAAAAATCAAAGAAACATGGATTAAATCAGAAATATAAAAAAATCCAGGGTAAAAATGTAAAAGGACCAGATTAGAACGCGCGTCAGATTATAGAGACCTATTAAGCAATTATGCCTTATCTCCTAAACGACTCCGTTCCCCCTTTCTGCCTTAAAATAACCCTACAATCAGATTGCAAGAAAATATAAATTTCAAGGCTGAATTAAAAAAAAAGAAAATTTAAATTGAACTAAATTAAAAATGATAAAATTACAGAAGGACCAAAGAGGCAATTTGCCCATTTATAAAAAACACGTGGATCCTCCCTGGGTTTCGGGTCAACGCGCGGATCTACTCCTTTAAACGACGTCGTTTAATGCTTATTGGCTTAAGCAAAAACGGCGTCGTTTCTATATTGTTATATAAGCTAAAAATTTGCCCAAAAAATCATTTTTACCTACTGTTTAAAAAAAGCAGGGAGCTTTCCCTGTTTTGCTCTCCCTCTGGCGATTTTTGACAAGGCTTCAAGATCGATCATCGCCATTCGTCATTACCAAGCACCAAAATTCAAAAACAGTAACTTTTTATTCTTTTTTACGCTTTATTTAAATATGCATATAGTTTTTAAAAAAATAGAAGTGAAAGTTTTATAAGTTCGCTTATGCACTCGAAGAGAAAGGAAAAAAAAGGAAGAAAAAATAAAAATAACAACCTTGATGATCTTTGTATTGATTTCGTATGTGTTTTCTTTGTGTGTAAAAAAATCGTAACCTATACCCTTTTATTTTTTTTGTATTCTCTGTATCTTTGCATGTATTGCCTTGGGGTTATTTATAACCCAAATAAAATTGAAAAATAAATACAAAATCACAATCTGCTGCTACTATCCATTTTCTTTCCTTGTTTTGCAGGTGAATGATGAGAACAACAGCAGTGGAGCGTCATCTGTGCGCGGATTGCGGCGCGACCAAAGGTCGGTGTTGGGTGTTGCGGCGCGAGGCAAGAACCCTAGGGTTCAGGGTTTCCAGTTTCTAAAACCCAATTTGGGCTTTTGGGCCATTCGGGTTTTTGGGTATTAGGTTGGGTTGTAATGTTAATTGGGCTTGGGTAGTCTATTTTTTTAGGCTACAAATCGATTGTAATAATAAAATGGGACACTGGGTGGCATAAATGGGCTATTACAGCTGCCCCTCTTTGCTCATTGCCGTGTAACGAGAATAGAGCAAATACAATAAAAGGACCCATTTTGCCCGGTCTTGTCAAATAGTTGTATCTTCAGGGAGATAGGCTAGTATCTTCAATCTGCTTCACTGCAACTTCAAGAAGATGAGATTTACTATCTTTAGACTGCTCCACTGGAAACTTAGGGATGCTAGGTTGATATCTTTGATCCGCTTCTTGCAACTTCAGGAAGATAATATTTGCTATCTTCAATCTGCTTTACTGCAATTTCGGTAAGATAAGATATGCATTAGCCTACACCACTGCAAACTCAGGGAAACAAGGCTGATGTCTTTGATCTGCTTCACTGCAACCTCAAGAAGGCTAGATCTGCTATTTTAGTCTACTCTACTTCAAGTTCAAAGATGCCAGACTAGTTTCTTTGATCCGCTTCACTGCAATCTCAGGAAGAAAAAATCTGCTATTTTTAGCCTGCTCCACTACAAACTCAGGGATACCAGACTAGTATCTTCGATTTGCTTCACTGCAATCTCAGGAAGATAGATCTGCTATTTTTAGTTTGCTCCGCTTCAAACTCAGGGACGTAGGCTAATATCTTCGATCTGCTTCCTGCAACTTCAGGAAGATAAGATCTATTGTCTTCAGTTTGCTCCGCTACAAACTCAGGGAGGCAAGCTAATATCTTCGATTTGCTTCTTGCAACTTCAGGAAGATAAGATCTGCTGTCTTCAGTCTGTTCTACTGCAACTTTAGAGAGGCAGGCTAATATCTTCGATCTGCTTCTTGCAACTTTAGGAAGATAAGATCTGCTGTCTCCAGTCTGCTCCGCTGCAACTTCAGGGAGGCAGGCTAATATCTTCGATCTGCTTCCTGCAACTTCAAGAAGATAAGATCCTCTGTATTCAGTTTGTTCTGCTGCAACTTCAGAGAGGCATGCTAATATCTTCGATATGCTTCCTACAACTTCAGGAAGATAAGATCTATTGTCTTCAGTTTGCTCTGTTACAACTTTAGGGAGGCAGGCTAATATCTTCGATCTGCTTCCTACAGCTTCAGGAAGATAAGATCTATTATCTTTAGTCTGCTCTGCTACAAACTCAGGGAGGCAAGCTAATATCTTCGATCTGTTTCCTACAACTTCAGGAAGATAAGATCTGTTGTCTTCAGTCTGCTTCGCTGCAACTTCAAGGAGGTAGGCTAATATCTTCAATCTGCTTCCTGCAACTTCAGGAAGATAAGATCTGCTGTCTTCAGTCTGCTCTGCTACAACTTCAAGGAGGCAAGCGAAAAGCTTCAATCTACCCTACTACATTGTCCTACAGAGGACATAACCTGTAGAATGGCTATATGCTTATGTAGAATGATTAAGATGCCCTAATCGAAATGAATCAAATGCTCCTAATTAGACGCACTATGATATATGAATGCAGAAATGTTATGAGTATTATTCCTACTTAAAGTGTCATTACTCATTTGTTCTTCATCCTCGTTCCTCTCGAAGTGTCAATCATATTCTGCTCAAATAATTTTCCCTACGGTAATTCTGAGTCCACTCCACTTCAACCTTGGGACATAAAGTTTGTACCTCCCACTGCAACTTCAGGGGAATAACATTTGGTTTCTTCCATCCATTCTGTTACCACTCAGAGGTATAGAATTTGTATCATCTTCAATCAATTTGATCTGTTACACCATTCCCTGGGTGTAATGACCAGTGTATGTGCCTAAAATTTGCATGAATGTAGGGTATCATTTTTCTTTTCCCGAGAATAATCCCCTTTTACACTTGGGTTGACATTGCTCGTTATTTGTCAAGATGGTATCATCGACGAAGTTTCTTGTCTTTTTATTCAACCAAAAAAATACGAAGAGATAATCATGTTTCAATATTTCCAACCCTTAGGCTTGGTGAGTTCTAAACAATAGCCCTGTTTCAAATTCTTGTATTATTTAGAAGCTTCCAAAGTAATTGCGAAACTCATTTTATGAAAGTATTATTAGTCCATTAATCGTTATTTCAATATAAAATGCTTGAAAAAGATCACAAAGTTGGACGTGAAAGAAATTAATCAGGATCATAGCTCAAAACAAATAAGTTAATCAAAGATAACCAAGGCAATAAAAGAAAATTGATTGGGGTGTATCTTGAAAAGAATAAAGTAAGCAAAGATAGCCAAGGCCATAAAAGAAAATTGATTGGGGTGTATCTTTGAAAAGAATAAAGTAATCAAAGATAGCAAATTCAAAATGGGTAAGATAGAAGCTAGGTGCCCCGGATATCACAGCCTGAGCTTCTCTGTACAAACTTCTTGTGGACCATTTTGAGCTCAATACGTGTTTAGAGGATCCAGAGTACTTTGTCAATGCCCCAACACGTAGTATGCTTCCTCATTGTTAATTTAGGCATAGTAAGACTATCACATGCCCTATCTTTAATCAAAATTTGAGCTGCCCTTTTTGGGTTTTCAGCTCAAAACCCTTTTGGTCTCAAAGTGCCCTTTGCGGGTTTTCGCCTTGGCCTCTCCTCTATTTTGTTTTTAATTTGAACTCAGGGCACCCTTTGTGGGTTTTCACCTTGGCCTTTCCCCTTTCAGGTAAAATACTTCTTGACTGAACCTGAATTCATCGTATTGGGCAAGTCTTTGGCATCTATCTCGGTCAATAACAATGCTCCTCTAGAACAAGCCTCTTTACAACATAAGGTCCTTCCCAGTTTGGCATCTACTTTTCTCTGAAATCTTTTGTAAAAGAAAGATCAGGTTCACTTCGTGGAATTCTCTAGGATAAAACTCTTTGTCGTAAGCTTGCATCATCTAACCGTGATGGATAACTTTTAACCTTTTCTTCAATTAGGTTCAATTGGAAAAAATGTTTCTATTCCATAAACCAATGGGTAAGATGTTGCCCCTGCAAAAGTCCTGGCCAATGTTCAATAATCATAGAAGATAAATGGTAACTTCTTTATGCCAATCTATACAAGTCTCGGTCATCTTTCCTACAATCCTTATTTTGTTTTTTTTTTTTGTTCTTTTTCTTTTTGGCTACCTTTGAATAGACTACAAACATTTTACATTGTCTTTTTTAGCACTCTTTGACGGCACCTGATCTTCTTCTTCTTCTTCTTCTTTTTTTAAGAATTTGATGACTATCGACTTTATAACATTGGCATATGAAGCTACTTCCACCCTCTTAGTGAAGTAAACGGCGACCACGATGATGAATCGATATCGATTAGAAGCTTTTAACGAAATCATCCACATAATATCCATTCCCACATATAGAAAATCCGTGAAGAAATAGATAAGGCACATAAGTATTGTCTTCCTCAATTTGACATTTACGACATAACTAAAGTAATCTCCCTTTTATGAAGGACCAATAGTACCCGAACCTTATAATTAGCATGGCTATTGTAAAACCATTAGCATGTGTCCTTTTGACATCCTTATGGACCTCTTTTAAGATATCAACGTACCCGTGTCTCAGTAGCCTAGGCATGTCCTGATATGATCGTTCAAAAACATCTTTGAATTCTTAAAAATAACTCAATGATGTCTCGCCTTATTTCTATGATGAACTACGCTACAATCTTTACCTCTGTTCTAGGCTCATAATATCCACTGAACCTTTGTAGAGTAGGGTCTGTTTTTTATCTTGTTCTAACATTCTTAACAAATCAGAAGATAGGTTACAATCTCTGTCATCTTCAAAGTCCTGAGATCCCTCTAGACACATATCTTACTTGAAAGGAAACTCTAAGTCAGTAGCAACATTGCTCACATCGTTGATATCAGGAGAGCTTATTGTAGGTTCGAAGGAAGATTCCAAAGAATAAATGATTCAAAGAATGATTATTTGTATGGTTATGAATGAAGAATGAAAGAATACTTGAAAGAAAGTCCAAATAGCAAACAAAAGAAAAAAACTAAGAGCAATTGTTTGTACAGTATGAAAAAGAATATTTGCTCAAAAAGATGCATTTTATTGAAATAACAATTTTGGACACAAGCTTGTTTCACAAAAGGGTTTTTATTGCCTCTAGGCTTAAGGTAAAAAGTGTGTTTTGAATATTACTCTAAATTAGCTCTAAAAATATAGGGATCTCTTCCACAGTCCCATTATTCAAAACACTCCCAAGTATGCAACGGCATGGAAACTTCGTTCCCTAATTCCCTCTTCACTTTTGACTTCTTCAAGGAGTCACAACTTTCTTCTATCCTTCTTCAATTATCGTATTTACTGCCTCGTTAAAGTGATCAGGTTCTGATGAAACGTCGAACTTCACAATTCTCATTTTAATGAACCTTTCGACCAACTTTTTAAACGTAGTACATTTTTCAATTGAGTGACCCGTTATTCCTGCATGGTAGTCACATTAAGGTTCGAGTTTTACCATTTAGGATATGGAGGTTATAACGGCTTTAGATAAAATGGGGACACCACATGTGAGTCAAATAAACTTTGATATAGCTCATTATACATCATCGAGATTGGCGTAAATTGTAGCGTTTCAGAGTTTTTCCTTACGCTCGATTCCTATCTTACCGACCCTTGTTGCCCAGCAGTAATTACTTTTGGCTAGATAACAGTAATTGCCTTTGAGTTCCTTTTGTTGTATGTACTCGTATTATTCACCTTGTTATCCTTTTTTCTGGGAGCAGACCTTTTACTAGTTTCCCCTACTTCAATCTTGCCACCCCTTATGGATTTTCAATCATTTCTCCTGCCATCACTATATCCACAAAGCTCTTGGTGGTACTTCCTATCATGTGAGTGATGAATGGAGCCTTCAAGGTATTGATAAAAAGCATTGTAGTATCCTTTTCTAGGAGTGGTGGCTGAACTTACATGGTGACCTCCCCCCATCTTTGTGCGTACTGCCTGAAGTTTTCATTTGACTTCTTTTCCATATTCTGTAAAGTGATTCTGTCAGGCATCATGTCTGTGACATGGTTGTATTGCTTCATAAACGCTTGGGCCAGGTCCCTCCAAGAGCTAATCCTAGCACGGTTGACTTGGTTGTACCACCTAGATGCTGCCCCCGCCAAACTGTCTTGGAAATAATGAATCAAGAGTTGATCATTGTTAACGTAGCCGATCATCCGTCTGTAGAACATAGTGATATGAGCTTCAGAGCAGCTAGTCCCATTGTACTTCTCAAATTCTAGCATCTTGAACTTATGAGGAATCACCAAATCTAGAACCAAGCTCAAGTCTTTAGCATCAATTCCATGGTGATTGTCAACATTTTCCAAGGCCTTGAACTTTTCTTCCAACCATCTACAATGATCCTCTAACTACCTTGAGGATTCAATTCTTTTCTTTCCCTCTATGCTATATCTAAGCCAAGGATAACAGGATTAGCAGGGTTATCTCCTGGATTAGATCCTGTGCCCACTTGGAAGTTCATGGGCACTCTTGCATCAGTTTGCCCTTGTTGAGGCCTAATCGTGACAGATTGCCTTCGGGGATACTCTTCAGGTTGTGCTTGTGTATGCAGTGGGGTAAAACCTGGAGGGAAGTCCTCATTATCTTCACCAGCATCCGTCATGGGACCTTTTCCTTTGTCCATTGCCCCATTCAGTAGCTGAGTCATTTGAGCCACCATATTCCTTTGGGCCTTCATCATTTGTTCCCTCATATCTTGCTGAATTTTTGCCAACTACTCTTGCAACTGGTCTTGCATGTCTCTTTGGAACTATTCGAGTCTTTGGTTCATATCTTTCGTCTTAGCGTGAGTATCGTAACGATGTTTAGTTTCTAGATTAACTTTCTCTTTTTCTCTCTTTTTCTAAAATAACTTCAATTAATTAGGGTCCTTCTATGGATTTTAATGCAAATGATATGACGTAATGCAAATGCATGAAATGAATGCAAAAAGAAAGAGAGGCGTTGATTCTGAATTCAATTCCATTAGAACAACTTTTCTAGAAAATAAATTCCTTTACATAAAACAGATATTTATACGGCCTTTCCCTCATATTCCAAGCGAAGACATTGATCACTTTCTCCTTATCCAGATATTAAGGTCCAATCTCGTGAAGTCTCTACTAGCTTTTTTTACTTGATCTGGGTCGCGACTCACTACTCACTTATTTCCATAATGCTCGTTAGCCTCTTCAAGAAATCCAAGACGTGGTGATTCTCGAATAGTCTTTGTCAGCTTGAATCCTTGGGAAATAAATTATTGTATTCCTTCACGGACTATCAGTCTTCTCTCATTTACATGGTGTGTAACACCCCAAACCCGGCCTAAATGTTACGACCGAATCCGGTATGTTACAGGGTGAAGTAAAAATGAGATTTGTTGAATTTAGGAAAAACCAGAGGTTTGAAAAACTTTTCAATTAAGGCGTAGTCTTGAAAATAACAATATAGAGATTAAGGAAATTCCCAAGTTATGATAATTGAACATTCATTATATTTGTTGATACTTTAAAGAGAAATGATTATTTTATGGTGCCCGTATGCTTTTGAAAAACTCCATTTTCACTTTAATGATTAAGTTACCATAGTGTCGAATTTGAAATAAACAATAGCTAATAAAAACCCATGTTTAACTTAGAAAGGCCTTATTACATAATAAAAGTCCCAATTTAAAATAAACTATAGTAAGAAACGAGTTTATGAAAGAAAAGGGAATTATGGCTTCCACGAGTCTGCCTCGGCTCCCACATCCATGTTCTACTGATTACCTGAAAAATTAAAGAAGAGGTGAGTCACCGGGACTCAGAGTGTAAATTCTCCCACATTATACAAACGGCTCGTGGCCCACAATCACACATTGGGCCTTAGCTCATATAAAAAACATACAAACACATGAATGCAATAAGCCCAACCTAAACCTAGTTTGCCATCCTCTACATGCCAACCCGTACCAGCCCATCACACCGTGGGGATTTCTACAATCAACCCTCCATCCGCTACACTCTATTTCAACAGTCATGCTGCCAGTTATAAACCAATCACTAGGTGACCAAATAATACATCGTGGCTTAGCCACCGATCACAATGTGACCCAATAAAATATATATATCATGGCTTAACCACCGATCACTATGTGACCCAATTAATGTATGTACATATATATATCGTGGCATAGCCACCAATCACTACGTGACCAAATAATCATGCACTTGCCCTTCATATCAAACCCATACCCCATGGACTACATACATGTCCTAACGAATGCTACATGCTATCTATAACACAACAGATTACCATACATATATTCGTCCATGCAAAGAAAACGATACGGTCACGTACCTGGCATTCCTAGCCTTACCCTTAAGGGCATCACGACTGTCTACACAGGCTTTTCAGCCCATACAATTGTTAGTACAGATAAAGTAAAGTGTGTGGAGGTTTACACACCTGATGATGTGCAATACGATACTTTCTATGTTGACACTATCGATAATAGGAACCACTGCTATCTATCTACTATTCTGCTCAGAAGCCGGCCCATAACCCCGGTGGCCAATCTCGAACACCAGACATCGCTCGTTTCTTGAACTTTGGGGCTGGGACTACGGGTCCAACCCCTTCCTTTACTTGACTAGCATTTGTATCCATGAAAAAGATCTTGGTCAATAGACCAGATAAAAACATTGAAGCAAAGAACGAAGACGAATAAACACTCAAAGTAAAGATCCTTACATATATCGATAGATCCCAAAGACTATAAAACTTGGATTAAGCACTGATTAAATGTCTAATTCGACTAGAATCGAATGCCCTTTAACACCCTTCAATCGCTGACCAAAACCCGAAAACATGAAGACAAGCCCCTACTTCGATCGGTCAAATCCATAAGACAAGATTAATGTTTTCGGCATCCATAAAGGAGAGAAAAGAGAATTGAGATGAAAAGAATAATACCTACCCTAATCAAAAGAATCCAATTGGCAGAGTTGTGGAGCAGAGTGATGACAACTACTATGAGAAGGGACAGGATATGCTTCAGTAAAAGAGCGTCAAAGAGAAAGGCTTATGAGATTCGACTAAGTGAGATGGAATCAAGGAGATGATTGGTCTTTAAGGGAGAATTCGGTCAAGAAGAAGAAGAGAAGAAATGTGAGATTTCGGCGTTTAAATGGAGCAATGAAAAGATGAGAACAGAAAGTGGAAAAGATGATGAGAGGGTTCGGCACTGAAGAAGAGTTTAGAAAGGAAAAATGATTTCGGCTTAGAGGTCTTTTGTGAAGAGAGGGAGGGAAGAAGAGAGAAAGAGAAAAAGAAACACCAATGGTCTAAGCAAATTTGGCTAGAAAGCAAAAGAGGAACAAAAGAAATTGGCCCAGTAAATTCGGCACTTACCCCTAGTAACCGAAAATACACACTGATCACAAGCAAAAAAGCCTAAGACCTCAAGCCATTCGGCACACCCTTAACCATCCAAAACCGATTCCTCCCCCTTGCTCTTAGTGTCCAACATTCAGCCACCACCTACACCCATATCTTATCCCACGTTTTCCTCTTAGCCTCATCTTCATATCATTGGACTTAATCCACACTCACCTATGCAGAGTCCCAGTCGAATCCATCACTCAGGCTCCTTAGGCGTAAAAAATAACACTCTTATTTGCTATCAACGCAATTCAAACATGCTCCCTCACAACCTCCTTATGTCGTCACCTACCTACACCTTGAGTGGCGCCTCCTTGCCACCTTACCAATTAGATTCTTGTGTCAACTACCCCACTTAAGTACTTTTAAGGCCCACTTCAACTAGCTCTCCCTTGTAGTACCTAAAAACAAAATTTTTACCAAGGCTCAGGCTTAACCTCGAGCCTTCCCGAAACCTCTAAACACACCAGAATAACACACATAGCACAGCATACACACATAACATATTACAAATGCAGAGCCCCCAATTTAGGATGTTACAGTTCTACCCCCTTAAAGAAATTTCGGCCCCGAAATTACCTGGTCAAAAGAGGTGAGGGTATTGCTGTTGTATAACATCCTCTGGCTCCCATGTAGCTTCCTCTGACCCGTGATTCCGCCACAGAACCTTTACCAAAGGAACTGATTTCCTTCGCAAAACTTTAACATCCCACTCTAAGATCTGAACTGGTTCCTCTTCAAAGGATAAATCAGGCCTTACTTCGAGTTTCTCCAATGGTATCACATGGGATGGATCTGAACGGTAGCATCTCAACATTGAAATATGAAACACATCATGAATCTTACTTAACTCTGAAGGTAGCTCGAGCTGATAAGCAACTGGTCCTACACGCTTCAACACACGATAAGGCTCGATGAACCTAGGGCTTAGCTTACCCTTCCGTCCAAACCTTAGAATTTTCTTCCACGGTGACACCTTTAAGAAAACCTGGTCACGCACTGCAAATTCTATGTCCCTCCGCTTCAGGTCAGCGTAGGATTTCTGCCTGTCAGACGCTTCCTTCAACCTAGTCCGGATCAACTCAACTTTGCTCACCATTTCCAACACTAGTTTTGGACCCAATAGCTGACGCTCACCCAACTCTGTCCAACACGTAGGAGTACGACACTTTCGCCCATACAACGCTTCATAGGGCACCATCCGAATACTGGACTGATAGCTATTGTTAAATGCAAATTTCGCCAATGGTAAAAATTCTTTCCAGCTACCCTTGAAATCGATGATGCAACCCCTCAACATATCTTCCAAGATCTAAACTACCCTCTCCGATTGTTCGTTCGTCTACGGATGAAACGCCGTACTAAAATCTAACTTTGTACCCAATGCTTGATGCAATGCCCTCCAAAATCTTGACGTAAACCTAGGATCTCTGTCCGAGATAATGGACACAGGTACTCCATGCAACCTCACAATCTTCGCTATATACAACTTAGCCAACTTTTAAAGAGAGTAATCGACCCGAACAGGTATAAAATAAGCGGACTTCGTCAATCGATCAATGACTACCCATATCGAATCGTTATTAGTAGGCGTAAGGGGTAGCCCACTAACAAAATCCATAGTGATCCTCTCCCATTTCCATTGCGGGATCTTTACCGGCTGCAATAACCCCAAAGGCAACTGATGCTCCACTTTTACCTGCTGACATGTCAAACATCTGCCTACAAATTCGGTTACCTCTCGCTTCAGACCCGGCCACCAAAATTATTCTCGTAAATCCTGAAACATTTTACTTCCTCCCAGATGCATAGCGTATGGGCTATTATGCGCTTCCTGAAGAATCATCCGCCTCAATTCCACGTCCTTTGGCACGCAAACTTTCTTTCGAAAAATAGGACCCCATCATCGTTCAGACTATAATCATCTACCTCACCATGTTGCATTTGTGATAGTCGAGCACTCAAGTCATCATCCTACAACTGCTTCTCTTTAATCTGACCTATCCACGTCGGCTTCACCTGAAGCTCAGCTAATAAACTCCCATATTCATACAGGTTAAGATGGGCAAACATCGTCCTCAGATCTGAGATTACTTTCCGACTTAGCGCATCTGC
Organism: Gossypium rotundifolium; assembly: GCA_025506655.1. Lineage (NCBI taxonomy): Eukaryota > Viridiplantae > Streptophyta > Magnoliopsida > Malvales > Malvaceae > Gossypium > Gossypium rotundifolium. The sequence continues at coordinate 109,046,823 of CP106722.1, forward strand.
CACCATGTTAGCTTTACTCGGATGGTATTCAATCGAACAATCGTAATCTTTTAATAACTCAATCCCCCTTCTCTGCCTCAAGTTCAACTTCTTCTGGGTAAGGAGATATTTCAAACTCTTATGATCTGTATAAATGACGAATTTCTCTCCATACAGATAATGTCTCTAGATCTTCAAGTCAAAAACCACTGCTGCCAACTCCAAATCATGTGTAGGATAATTTAGCTCATGCGGTCTTAACTGTCGAGACGCATAAGCAAAAACTTTTCCACCTTGCATTAACACACATCCTAACCCCGTGTGTAAAGCAACACAGTAAACCACAAACTCCTTTTTAGCCTCCGATTGAATCAAAATCGGAGCTTCCGTCAGCACCCTCTTCAGCTTCTCAAAGCTTTCCTGTTGCTTATCACCCCATACAAAAGGTACTCCTTTTTCTCAATAACTTGGTTAAAGGTGCCACAATCAAGGAGAACCCCTCAACGAACCTCCTGTAATACCCAGCAAGACCAAGGAAACTCTAAATTTCTATCACAGACCTGGGTGATTTCTAATCCATGTGTAACATCCTGAAATTGGGCCTAGTAGAATTGGGCCCAATAGGCCTTGAGAATGGGAACGTTTAAAATTTTTGAGATGCATGTAGCACTTAGAATGTTATGGTAAGGTATTGATGGGCTTGTGCATTGTGTGTAATGTTATGTTTAATATGTTAATTTGAGGTTCGATTGGGCCCAAAGAATTGGGTCAAATTTTACAGCCCAATGTGCGCTAAGGGGGACGGCACAAGGCTATAATTTAGGGATTATTTTGTTTAATTAATAAGGATAACAAGTCGATAAAATAAAGGGAGAGTTGGTGCAAATGTGGCCTCTTATGGATGAGCGTTTTGATAGGGATAAGGGATAGAAGGATAGAGGAGAAAAGATAGGAGTTATCTTCTGAGTACAGAGTTGGCCGAAATTCCATCCCCTGGAGGGGGTGTCGAAATTCCCTATAAATAGGGGGTACCTCTTCAATTTTGGCATTTTGAACCCCATTCTCTTCTCTCATCTTATATGCCAAAATTCTCAGTTTTTCTTGGTAATCTCTTTTCTTTTGATTTCTTCTAAAAGCCGAAACCCCTAAGTATTCTTTCTCTCCACTTTCTTTTCACTTTCCCTCTAAGCCGAGACACTTCACTCAATTTTTCTAAAAGTCAAAAATGCATCAGTTCATCTTTTCTGGGATTTTCATAAAAGCCAAAATCGCTAGATCTCATCTCCTGTGGTTACCGAGTCCTATTTAATGGAGTCTCTTGTGCCGGAATCTAAAAGAAACAATAGATAAGTGTTGATTTTAGGATTTCAATGTTCTTTCAGCTTTTCAAAGTCCTTAGCCGAATGGCTATTAGAAACTAATCTCTTATTTCACACTTCTTTTCGGAATTCCGGGATTTGAAGAAGGAGGCCAATCGCATAGATCTCTAAGTTATAGAATAGTGTTACTTTCGAGATTTCAAGGTAAGAGGATTTGTTTATTTATATATATAAAATCGGGTAGAATACTAACCATGGCCGAATATAGGAGAGGGCATATTTTCACAGTTTTTCGACTTTTAAGCAAAGTTATAGATTGAGTATAATAGATCCGAATATCAAGGACATCGACTAAGAATATTCGATTACGATATCGTGTGTAATACTTCCCCACCATTTAGATCTGTCTCATTAAATACATTTTATAAGTATTATATGTTAGGATAAATGCCAAATCTCAAGATAAAGATGGAAGCCCAAAGAGGGTAAAAGCGAATCACCGTGTCGTTGAATATTCGATTATATGTTATAAGTGTATTGATTTTTGTGATTGCATGGGGTGGGTTTGATGAAAGGAGGAAGTTATATGTTATATGTGTAGCGATTTTTACCGTGATCTGTTATATGTTGTAGTAGCTTTTGCCGTGATCTGTTATAAGGGCTTCAGCCAATATATGTTGATGAGTAGAATGACTGCCATCTTGGCGTGTAGCGGTGTGGGTTGATTGTAGAAATCCCCAATGGTGTGTTGGTTGGTACGGGGGCGTGTAGCAGATGGAAACCTAGGCAATTGGGTTGGGTTTTGCATATTATTTGTTTCCATGTAAATGAAATTATTATTATGTTTTATGAGGCCCAAATCTAGTGGAGCATGAGGGTTGCACACTGAGTCTCGCGACTCACCCAGTTAAACTAACCTTTCAGGTGACAATTAGTGCATCGGACCGGGCCGGAGTGGAGCGCAAGGTGGCCATGCAAAAGCACATGTGGATCTGGCGAAAAGTTTTCCTTTATTAGTTTTTTTTTAAGTATTCTATGTTATGGATTTGAACTACGTTGTAATAAGGCCATGGGCCACTAGTTCACCTTTTTGTTTTGTTATGGGCCTTTATTGTTTATTTTTATTTATTTTAAAACCAAGACATGTAATTCAGTTTTAGGCTTTTGATTATTAGGCATATTTTATATAAATTATATTTGGGCTTTCCGTCAACACGATTGGTTTTACTAAAATTTTCTTAGTGGCATACCAAATTTGACTGTAGTGTTTGGGCCGGGTTTAGAGTGTTACAAATTGGTATCAGAGCCTGGCTCAAAACTCAGCTTTGGGTTTTGGGCTCAAAATGTTTTCTAAAAATGGTTTTTTTTGAAACATGCATGTTTAAAATGGTACAGGTTTGTTTTCTAAGATGGCACTGCCTCCTACCAAGTCCGCTGTAAGTATTTAGAACTCCTTGTGTGATATATATATATATATATATGAATATGGGCTTGATAGGTTTTATGGGACGTAGGTTAGATTAGTTAGACTTTGATGGACTATAAGCTAAGGTTAAACAACTTCTTAAATTACATAAGACTTAAATTATCCAACAAATCCTGTGAACTAATCACTGACTTAAGGTGTGGCAACAGGCACACGCATGTCTAGGAATGGATACGGTGAGAGCTTGGTATTTAAGCAGTCCTAGTGACTCACCTCCTCTTCACTGGAATCCTACCTGGTGCGTGGTGACTGCTCACCTTAAGCCATGTTAGGGTGTGGTAATGGCTATACGCATGTCTAGGAGTGGATACAGGGAGAGCTTAGTATTTAAGCAATCTTAGTGACTCACCTCCTCTTCACTGGAATCCTACCTGGTGCATAGTGACTGTTCACCCTAACCATGATGACGTGTTGACAGGCCAAAACCTATAACTAAAACCCAAAAGGGACCAGCCACCTTGTTTTGTACAACCCTAAAGTAAACCTTGGTTTTAAAATCACTAAAGTACCCTTGATTCGTAAGAATTTCTCGATTTGAAAAATGACCAAAATACCCCTGATTTGCACATTGACCAAATTACCCCTAACTTGTAAAATTACCAAAATACCCTCGGTATGAAAAATTATCGAAATACCCTCGGTATGAAAAATTACCGAAATACCCCCGAATTGAAAATTACCAAAATACCCTTATTTCGTAAAATCGCCTGGAACCATATTTTGGAAAATTAAAAAGGTACCCCTGTAGGTTAAAATTACAAAAATACCCCTGGGTAGTGAAATGACGAAAATACCCTTAGGTGATGGATGCTATTTGTATGTTGGTGTGTATGGATGTTGAATGTGCATGGTTCCTAGAATTAAGAAGACTGAAATCTGTAGATAAGTTTGAATTCGAAAGAACTACTTTTAAAACTATTATTCATAAGACTGTTCGTGGTTAATCAGTGGAAGAAACTAATCTCTTATTTCACACTTCTTTTCGGCATTTCGGGATTTGAAGAAGGAGGCCAATCGCATAGATCTCTAAGTTATAGAATTGTGTTACTTTCGGGATTTCAAGGTAAGAGGATTTGTTTATTTATATATAAACTCGGGTAGAATACTAACCATGGCCGAATATAGGAGAGGGCATATTTTCACAATTTTCCTGGCTTTTAAGCAAAGTTATAGATAGAGGATAATAGATCCAGATAGCAAGGACATCGATTAGGAATATTGGATTTCGCATTATCAGGTGTGTAATACTTCCCCACCATCTAGATTTGATTAATAATAAATATATATGTATATGTGTTCATAAGATTTACATGTTACGTTAAAAGCAGAAATCTCGGATTTAAACGACGGACCCTCAGGTTAGTAAATAATCTGACTATATGTTACAAGTAAACTGTTGTACATGTTTTAAATTATTGTGCATGTTGCATGGGTTGGGTGATGAAAGGAGGAAGTTATATGTACATGTATATGAGTAACGGTTTTTACCGTGAATTACTGTAGCGGCTAATACCGTGATTTGTTATACGAGCTTCGGCCAATATATGTTGATGAGCAGCATGACTGCCATCTTGGAGAGTAGCGGTGTGGGTTGATTGTAGAAATCCCCAATGGTGTGTTGGTTGGTACAGGGGCGTGTAGCGGATTGAAACCTAGGCAAATGGGTTGGGTTTTGCATATTATTTGTTTCCATGTAAATGAAATTATTATTATATTTTATGAGGCCCAAATCTAGTGGTGCATGAGGGTTGCACACTGAGTCTCGTGACCCAGTTAAACTAACCTTTCAGGTATCATTTAGTGCATCGGGCCGGGCTGGAGAGGAGAGCAAGGTGGCCATGCAAAAGAATATGTGGATCCGGCAAAAAGACTCAAGTTAATTATTTTTATATTATGTTTTATTTAATGAATGTTAAACCTCGTTGTAATAAGGCCATGGGCCACTAGTTTATATCTTGTTTTATTATGGGATAAATTATTTTTAGTTATTAAAACATTTATTTTAATTAAACCAAGGCATGTAATTAAGTTTGGGTTTTATCCATGAAGACATATTTTATATAAATTACATTTGGGCTTTCTGACAACACGATTTGTTTTACAAAATTTCCTCGATGGACGTACTGATCCGTATTGTGGTGTTTGGGCCGAGTTTGGGGTGTTACAAATTGGTATCAGAGCATCCTAAATATAAAATATGGGCTTGTGCATTTATATGAGATGTTGGTTTAACATGTTAGTTCAAGAATTTAAGGCTCGGGCTGAGGCATTGATTAAATATATGGATTTGAGGTTAAATTAAAGTTCTGAGACGTTTAAGTGATATTTTGGGCTTTAAAACTTGGGTTAGAATGATTAAAAATGGTGTTAGTAGTAATTAAATGTAAATAGTTATGTTTGGTAGCAAGTTGGGCTTGTGGCCCAAAAATTTGGAGTGCTTTAAGTGGGCACTAGGGTGGCACCACTTAGAGAGGTTATTGGGCCATGTATGGCCACTTGAGGCCCAAGAGTTGGGGCCAAATTTTGGCATACCAAGGAGGGAGAGTGGGCGGCACACTTGTTAGCATTTAGGAGTGTTTATTTCTTTTATTTTTGGTGATTAAAAAAGATGATAATTAAGAGGATGAGGAGTTGGATCTAGTTGAGACTCTTTTAAATGAGTCAGCAGATCATGATAAGGGATAGGAATTTGAGCTATCAGGTGTTTGTAGAGTTGGCCGAAAATCCAACTGTGGGATAGGGGGTGCACTGCCGAATTCTATTTAAGCCAATTGATCATCCATTCTTTTATTTTTTTTTCTCTTCTTCCTCACCTAGCCGAAATTCCCTTCTCCTATTCTCACAAATTCTTTTCTTTGCCGCAACTCTCCAACACAATTTATTTTCCCCTCTATTCTTCTCAAAGCCGAATACCCTAGTCTTTATTTTCCTCTCCCATTTCCGAATCTACAAGTGAGATCTCTGTTTCCCGAAGGTGCACCATAAGATGCATACTCCTCTCTAATCTGGTGAGTTTCAGGATTTTGTTTCTTTGCATTTTATTTATTTTTTTGTCAAGTTCTAAACCAAATCATTTATTCCAAAGGCTTGTCGATTTCACTCTCTCTATCCTAGAAGCCGAATCTTGTCTTGTTTCATTCGAAAGTGTCGATTTGGTGGAAAAGCCGAAGGTAGGTTGGTGGTGACGATTTCTCAAGGACATTTAGGATTCGACTAACTAGGTAAGTGCTCGTTTTAAGGGTTATATTTAATTCATGAGTTAGATCTCATCGTTTATTTGGTTTAGTGATTAAGGGATTGTTATGGACTCAACTAACAGTCATGCAGTAGAGGTTGGATTTGTAAAACCGTCACTCGAATACAAGAAGCGATCTGTTTCGATAGTGCGAGATTGGCCATCAGAGTGTGGGCCAAAATCGAAGTCAGATCGTGGGCCAATAGTGGTAGTCTCGAGTGATAGTAGCGTAGATATAGCAAAAGCCTTAATACGTGATATCAGGTGTGTAATACTTCCCCACCATTTAGATCTGTCTATTAAATACCTGTTTATAAGTATTATATGTTGTGATAAATGCTGAAATCCCGGCATAAAGATGGAAGCCCAAAGAGGGTAAAAGTGAATCACCAGGGCAGTGAATATTCTGATTATATGTTATAAGTGTATTGATTTTTGTGATTGCATGGGGTGGGTTTGATGAAAGGAGGAAGTTATATGTTATATGTGTAGCGGTTTTTACCGTGATCTGTTATATGTTGCAGCGGCTTTTGTCGTGATCTGTTATAAGGGCTTTGGCCAATATATGTTGATGAGCAGCATGATTGCCATCTTGGCATGTAGTGGTGTGGGTTGATTGTAGAAATCCCCAATAGTGTGTTGGTTGGTACGGGGGCGTGTAGCAGATGGAAACCTAGGCAATTGGGTTGGGTTTTGCACATTATTTGTTTCCATGTAAATGAAATTATTATTATGTTTTATGAGGCCCAACTCTAGTGGTGCATGAGGGCTACACACTGAGTCTCGCGACTCACCCAGTTAAACTAACCTTTCAGGTGACAATTAGTGCATCGGACCGGGCCGGAGTGGAGCGCAAGGTGGCCATGCAAAAGCAGATATCGATCCGATAAAAAGTTTTCCTTTATTAGTTTTTTTTTTAAGTATTCTATGTTATGGATTTGAACTACGTTGTAATAAGGCCATGGGCCACTAGTTCACCTTTTTGTTTTGTTATGGGCCTTTATTGTTTATTTTTATTTATTTTAAAACCAAGACATGTAATTCAGTTTTAGGCTTTTGATTATTAGGCATATTTTATATAAATTATATTTGGGCTTTCCGTCAACACGATTGGTTTTACTAAAATTTTCTTAGTGACATACTAGATCCTGTTGTAGTGTTTGGGCCAGGTTTGGGGTGTTACAAATTGGTATCAGAGCCCAGTTCAAAACTCAGCTTTGGGTTTTGGGCTCAAAACGTTTTTTACAAAATGGTTTTTTTGAAACATGCATGTTTAAAAATGGTACAGGGTTTGTTTTCTCGGCATGACACCTGCGTCTTTGGCCCAAGTCAGCCAGGTAAGTATTCAGAACTCCTTGTGCGATATATATATGAATATGGGCTTGATGGGTTTTGTGGGACGTAGGTTAGATTAGTTAGACTTTGATGGACTATAAGCTTAGGTTAAACAACTTCTTAAATTATCCAAACAAATCCTGTGAACTGATCACTGACTTAAGGTGTGGCAACAGCACACGCATGTCTAGGAATGGATACGGTGAGAGCTTGGTATTTAAGCGCCCCTAGTGACTCACCTCCTCTTCACCGAATCCTACAGTGCGTAGTGATTTGCTCACCTTAAGCCATGTTAGGGTGTGGTAATGGCTATACGCATGTCTAGGAGTGGATACAGGGAGAGCTTGGTATTTAAGCAGTCCTAGTGACTCACCTCCTCTTCACTGGAATCCTACCTAGTGCATAGTGACTGTTCACCCTAACCATGATGACGTGTTGACAGGCCAAAACCTATAACTAAAACCCGAAAGGGACCAGCAACCTTGTTTTGTACAACCCTAAAGTAAACCTTGGTTTTGAAATCACTAAAGTACCCTTGATTCGTAAAAATTTCCCGATTTGAAAAATGAACAAAATACCCCTGATTTGCACATTGACCAAATTACCCCTGACTTGTAAAATTATCAAAATACCCTCGGTATGAAAAATTATCGAAATACCCTCGGTATGAAAAATTATCAAAATACCCTCGAATTGAAAATTACCAAAATACCCTTATTTCGTAAAATCACCTGGAACCATATTTTCTAAAATTACGAAAATACCCTCAGAGGTTAAAATTACAAAAATACCCCGGTAGTGAAATGACTAAATACCCTTAGGTGATGGATGCTATTTGTATGTTGGTGTGTATGGATGTTGAATGTGCATGGTTCCTAGAATTAAGAAGACCAAACTCAGAGATAGGTTTGAATTCAAAAAGTACTTTTAAAACTATTATTCATAAGACTGTTCGTGGTTAATCAGTGGAAGAAACTAATCTCTTATTTCACACTTCTTTTCGGCATTCCGGGATTTGAAGAAGGAGGCCAATCGCATAGATTTCTAAGTTATAGAATCGTGTTACTTTCGGGATTTCAAGGTAAGAGGATTTGTTTATTTATATATAAACTCGGGTAGAATACTAACCATGGCCGAATATAGGAGAGGGCATATTTTCACAGTTTTCCCGGCTTTTAAGCAAAGTTATAGATTGAGGATAATAGATCCGGATAGCAAGGACATCGTTTAAGAATATTGGATTTCGCATTATCAGGTGTGTAATACTTCCCCACCATCTAGATCTGATTAATAATAAATATATATATGTATATGTGTTCATAAGATTTACATGTTACGTTAAAAGCAAAAATCTAGGATTTAAACGACGGACCCTCAGGTTAGTAAATAATCTGACTATATGTTACAAGTAAACTGTTGTACATGTTTTAAATTATTGTGCATGTTGCACGGGTTGGGTGATGAAAGGAGGAAGTTATATAACATCCTAAAATTAGAATATTATTTTATTATTTGTGTTGGCTTGGGTATGAATTTTGTGTGTTTAGCATAGTTTTGTGAAGGCTTGATTTTTATTTAGGAAGCTAGAAAAATTCTTAGTATGGTATATTTAATGAAGTGGATTAGGTGAACTTGACACTAAAGTTAATTTAAGTGTTAAATTAAGCACATGAGGAGTTAGTGGCAAGGTGGTTATGATGCATGAAGGGTAGCTTGAGGATAGAGGTTCAAGTAGCATGATTAACATTTTGAAGACTTTATTTTTTATGTATCCTAGCATTAATGGACGGTCAAGCTTTACATATGGAAGGTTGGACTTTCAAATTTTTTTTCTTTTTGGCAAGTTGAATATTGGTTTAGGAAATTTTGTACTTTGGGAAAGGAATCTTAAGGTTTATGGAAGGATGGAGGGACATAAGGCTTGGCTTAAGGGAGTTGTTTTGGAAACTCTCCTATGGCCATTAGTCCATGTATGTGGACGGCATGTGTGGCTAGGGGGAGAGTGGTCGAATTTTTTTGGTTTGGTTGGTAGATAGTTAGTGCCAAATTTCTCTTTGGTTAGTAATCATTTTCGGCTAGCTTGGTAGGCATTCAACCTTTGCTTTGTGTCAAAACTGAAACTCCTTTGAACCTTACCAATTCTTCTCTTTTGTGCACCATTTGGTATTTTATTTCTTTCCTCTCCAAAGCTATTCTCTTTCGCAGAATGTACCTTGATCTTTAGGTGCAATTTTGTACACTTTTCTTCTTTGGTAAAATAGGTGTTGGCCGAATCTCTTAATCCCTTTTTTCTCTCTTTTCTTTCTTTTGAATATTGTTCAAAATCACAACATTTCTTTTACTTTCTTCTTGGCCGAATCTCTTTCTTCTCCATTCCTCTTGATTTTTCTTTCATTGGTTATTAAAGCCGAATCATCCTTCTTCCCTTTTTATTATTCTTTGCCATATTAATTCTTCATCTCTTTCGAGCCGAATATCAATTGTTTTCTTTATTCTAAAACCATAGCCGAAACTTCTCATATCCTTTTGATTTGTCTTGGCCGAATTTCTTTAAGGGTAGGACTTCATTTGGTTTTCTTCAAACGATTTTGGAAGATAGGTAAGTGTTATGGCCGTTTTTCTTTATTCTTTTTCTCGTTTCTATGTTGTTTCTCTTGTGGACAAAGGCCGAATTTTGGGCAATTGTTGCGTGGTTCTAATCATTCTTAGAAACCGATTTCTTTTAGGCTCCTCGGGGCGTTGGAAGCAATCAATCTAAGCCTCGTTTCTTTGTCGATCGCTTTGGGTAAGCTTTTAGGTAAGACTTGGTATTTCAAGTGATAACTCATTGGGATTTAGTGGTTTGGCGAATGGCCTTTGTTTATAATCTAAGTATTGGTGATTGTAGGACAAGGTGATCTAGTGCGTAGATCGGATCTTCTGATTTTAGTACTTATGTTAGTGTCGTGTGTATCTTACACACTTTATAATTCGGTTATATATTTATATACATATTAACTAAACATGTTATTAAAGTGGGAATCTATGAGATTTTTGATAAGATACCTTGATGGGTATGTGCAAGGATTCGTAAGTCCGTTTCAATATGATGTTAATATATGTTGATTGATATCATGATCTATTATTTAAATATGTTATATGATCATATCAAAGTATGATGGCATGATTGATACTCTTAATACATTGGTTAGGGAATATGAGTGAAGGGGAAGGATTTAATATCCGTGTCTTTGGACACCGTGAGGTTTGGCACCTCCAAAGATTTGGTATCACATTTGTGTCTTTGGGACACCGAGGTTTGGCACCTCATAGCGACTCGTCCCTGTGGTCTAGCACCACCGTGGGTTGGCCCCACTTTTGAGATATGGGATCGTCGCCATTGATTTGGTATCACACGTGGGTTGGCCCCACAACTTGATTATTCGTGACTTTGGTCACCAGTGATTTGGTATCACATTATTGGAAATCGTGACTTTGGGTCACCAGTGGTTTGGCACCACCAGTGGTTTGGTACCACACGGGTAGAAAAGGAGTTAAGGATGGCTAGGTTGGGTGCATTATATATTTATATATGTTGCTTGATTATAAATTGTGTAAGAATGTTGCATTAATCGGGGAAGGATTTATGCATCGAGTCTTGGTGACTCACCTTCTCCTTATCATTTCGTGTGATTCGTGAGATCGCGGATGAGGAGCCGATGAACTCAAGGAGGCCATGCAATAAAATTTGATTTTTCATGAACTTGATTTGGGGTACTTTAATTTATTTTAATTTGGTTTTGTTTTATTTGGGTTTGTAATAAGGCCTCTTTAATTATGTTTTTGGATTATTTATATGCTTTGGATATGTTTTAAATATGGCTTATAAATTATTTGGTTAATTTAATAATTGAGCCCAAAGTCTTCTAAAATAATAAAACGCAATGGTTTTAAAATCTTACCATCGGGTAATATAAATCGCTTGATAGTAAAATATAGATTAAGTGTTTTCTACAATTTTAATGATTTCCAAATATTAAGTTTCTACATTCAAAATGCAAATGGTTTTCAAAGTAATAATTGAGTTTTCTTAAAATGATATAAATGTTTTCTAACCTATGATTTATCAACTAAGTTTTAAAGTTTTATTTATGAAATTACAAAGAAAATTATCAGTTTAAACTTATTATACACCTGATTTCTACAAATATAAAATTTTCAAAGAGTTTTTCACAAAAATTTAATTGTTATTCGATTCTTTTCAAAATGTTTTCCTCAGTGACATATCAAATTCGGTCGTGGCGTATTGACCAGGTTTGGGGTGTTACAAATTGGTATGAGAGCCAAGTTTAAAAGCTCGGCTGTGGGCCCAAGGCCCAAAATGTTTTAAAGTATGGTCTTACAATGTTTTTGAAAATTATATGATTTGAAAGGCATGGCACCGAGTCTCCGACACCGATCCGCCCAGGTAAGTACTTCAAACTGTTGATTTTGATGATATGATGATGATGGTATGACTGTATAGTCGTAGGAACTACTCTAGAGACTCAAAACTATAGGTTGGATGTACTCGCGAAACAACCTCTTATTAAAACTATTCATAAAACTGTGTTTTAAAAATAATGGAATAATGACTAATACATAAAATTTTTAAATTAGCTAAGTCAAGACTTTAGACATGAGCACTCGAGGTCGGTCGTGTTATGCGAGACGCCAGTAGGGGTAGGATGGTCGTGTTCGAGCCAAAGGAGGTCGGGTCAAGGATCCGAGAATGAGGTACCACCACCCCACCACCACCGGTTGGAGTTGAGTTTCGGATCAAACGGGGACGACGCAGTTGTCTCAAGCAATGTCATGAAGTTCTTGAGAGAGTAGCCGGAATAGGTGGAGGCGCGAAGCTCAAAATCAGACTGAGCGACTCGAGCCAATAGAGCTGAGGTATTTCGAGGTGTTTCGGGTGTAGCTCCCAGTACGGTCGAATATTGGCTAGAGGTGACGGAGCGAATCATGGATGATCTGGACCTGAATATTGAAGAAAAGCTGAAAGGGATAGTGTCACTTCTTCGAGATGAGTCATATCAATGGTGGCTCACGGTGAGGAACAGTGCCGCAACAGAAGATCTTACTTGGAACTATTTCAAGGCAGCGTATCAGAAGAAATATATTGGGTCTAGTTACATTGATGAGCAACGTAAGGCATTTCTAAGTTTGGTCTAAGGGAGTAAGTCCGTATCAGAATATGAAGCAGAATTTTTAAGACTGAGCCGATATGCTGGAGGTATCGTGGCTTCAGAGTACGAGCGATATGTTCGGTTCAAGGATGGATTGAGAGACGAGCTGAGACTATTGATTGCTCCACATCAAGAGCGAGAATTTGCTGCGCTAGTTGAAAAGACTAATATAGCTGAAGGGATAAAAGAATCTGTAAAGTAGAATCACGACAGGAACAAACATAAGAGAAGTTTTGGATCATCCGGGTCAACCGGTAATTCTCAGAAGATGGCTAGGCAGAATGGGCCAACCAATGCAGAGGCCTCATTATCGCTAATCGTGGACCAAAGACAAAGGTAATCGATGTGGGAAATATCATTTGGGTGAATGTTGGACCGGAGGGAAAGGATGTTTTGAGTGTGGCTCGCTGGATCATCGTGTGAGGGATTGTCCACGTAAGCTAGCCAGGAATCAGTCTGAGGGTCAAGGTCGTGCTTAGTTCAGAAAGGAGGGGCCGTCACCACAGAGAGGTCGTGGTAATGGTAGAGGAAGTAATGGTTCTGGTCGAGGCTGCGGAGCATCGAGCAGAGGTACAAGAAACACTGAGGCAAGACAGCCTGGTTTGGTGTATGCAACGAGGCGTTGAGAGGAGGGTGATGCACAGGACGTCATAACCGGTACGTTCTTAATCTTTAGTGTACCATATACTGCTTTGATAGATGTGGGTTTGACGCATTCGTATGTTGCTAGTTGCATAGTAAAGACCATGAACTTAGACTCTGAGACTACTTCTAGGGAGATGACAATAATTAGCCCTCTAGGTCACTCTGTAGAAGTTAATAAGTCAGATAGGATGTACCCTAGAACTCCAAGGGGTAGTGTTTGTGGCTGATCTGATGGAACTACCATTTGGGGAGTTTGATCTGATTCTTAGGATGGACTGGTTGGTTAAGTACCAGGCAAGTCTGGATTGCACTGCTAAGCACATGGTTTTGAAGACAGTTGAGGGTAAAGAGGTGGTCATGATAGGTAATAGAAGAGATTACCTATCCAACGTGGTATCTACGTTGAAAGCTGTGAAGATGGTCAGGAAGGGCTGTGAGGCATATGTAGTCCATGTGTGTGCGTTGGAAGCTAAGGAATCTACTGTGGGGAATGTTCGAACTGTAAAGGAATATGCTAACGTATTTCCAGAAGAACTTTCGGGACTGCCTCCGGATCGTGAAGTCGAATTCGGTATAGATCTGTTATTCAAACGGCGCCAAAGGTTCATAGCTCCGTATAGGATGGCAATCAAGGAATTGATGGAATTGAAGGCTCAGATTCAAGAGTTGTTGGATCGAGGTTTCATTCGACCAAGTGTTTCGCCTTGGGGAGCGCCGGTACTTTTTGTCAAGAAGAAGGATGGTACGATGCGGATGTGTATTGACTACCGCCAGTTGAATAAGCTGACGATCAAAAACAAGTATCCTTTGTCGAGGATAGATGACTTGTTTGATTAGCTTAAAGGGGCAGCGGTTTTCTCCAAAATTGATTTAAGGTCTAGATAATATCCATAAAATGGTATTTCGCACTCGATATAGGCACTACGAGTTTCTGGTAATGCCTTTTGGATTGACTAACGCCCCGACAGCTTGCATGGACATGATGAATCGAGTATTTCAGCAGTTTTTGGATCAGTTTGTTGTAGTATTTATAGACGATATTTTGGTATACTCCAAGTCAGAGGAGGAGCATGATGCGATTTGCAGTAGTGTTGCGATTCGAGGAAAAGCAATTATATGCCAAATTTAGTAAGTGCGAATCGGCTTAGGAGGTGACTTTCTTGGGTCACGTAGTATCACCGAGGGATTAGAGTGGATCCTCGAAAGATCGAAGCGAGTGTTGGATTGAAGCCGCCTAAGTCGATGGTGAGATTCGTAGTTTTCTAGGTCCAAGGGTATTACCAAGATTTGTCGAGGATTTTCTTTGATAGCAAGACCTATGACCAAGTTATTGAGGAAAGGAGTTCCATTTGTGTGGACCGAGAAGCAACAAGAAAGTTTCGACAAGTTGAAGAAGATTCTGACTGAAGCTCCGGTTTTAATTCAACCTAAGGCAGGCAAGGAATTCACGGTTTACTGTGATGCATCACATACTTGGTTTGGGATGTGTCTTGATGCAGAAGGGAAGGTAGTGGCTTATGCATCTCGGCAGCTTGAGACCACATGAAGTTAATTATCCGACGATGACTTGGAATTAGTCTGCAGTGGTTTTCACCAAGATTTGGAGACACTATTTGTACAGAGAGAAGTCTATAGTCTGCACAGATCACAAGAGTCTAAAGTATCTTTTGACTCAGAAGGATTTGAATTTGAGACAGTGCAAATGGATTGAATTGTTGAAGGACTACGACTGATCGATTGAGTATCATCCGGGCAAGGATAACGTGGTGGCAGATGTGTTGAGCTGAAAGGTTGTATCAGACTTAAGATCGATTTTTGCTCATCTTAGTTTATACGACGATGGGAGTCTTTTGGCAGAATTGCAAGTCAAGCCGACCTGGTTAGAGCAGATCAAGAAGAAACAGTTAGAAGATGATGGTTTGAATGATCGGAGGTTGCAGGTTCAGAATGGTGGTTTAGAGAATTATAGTTTGTCCAGTGATGGAGTGTTGTGTTTTCAAGGGAGAGCTTGTATGCCGAAAGATGTTGAGTTGAGGCAAAGGATTCTTTGGGACGCACATAGCAGCCCATACGCTATGCATCCTGGAGGTAGCAAGATGTATCGGGATTTAAGAGAGCAATTTTGGTGGCAGTGTCAAGCGGAGGTAATCGAGTTTGTGGGTAAATGTCCGACGTGTCGCAGTCAAAGTCGAGCATCGCCATCATCTGGATTACTTCAAAGGTGAAGATTCCACAAAGGAAGTGGGAAAGGATCACTATGGACTTTGTCACGGATTACCTCTTACGCCTAGTAAGAAGGACTCGATTTGGGTGATTATGGATCGTCGACTAAGTCACTCATTTCATTCCGTAAGGGTGGATTACTCGCTTCATAAGTTAGCTAAGTTGTATGTGGCGGAGATAGTGAGGTTGCACGGTGTACCAAAGTCGATCATCTCGCATGAGATCCTAGATTTACGCCAAGGTTTTGGAGAGCGTTACATCGGCTTTGGGTACGCAGTTGGATTTTACTACGGCATTTCATCCACAGTCTGACGGGCAGTCGGAAAGAGTTATTCAGATCTTAGAAGATATGTTGGGAGGATGTGTTTTGGACTTCAGAGGCAGCTGGGAAGAGTTTTTACCATTAGCTGAGTTCGCATACAACAATAGTTATCAGGCAAGCATTAAGATGGCACCATATGAGGCGTTGTATGGTAGGAGGTGTCGTACACCTACATGCTGGACAGAGTTGGGTGAGCATCAAATGTTAGGACCAGAGTTGGTTGCAGAGACTGAGGATAAGGTTAAGATGATTCAGGCTCGTTTGAAGGAAGCTTCGGATAGGCAGAAGTCATATGCCGATCTCAAGCGGAGGGATATAGAGTTTGCCGTGGGTGACCAGGTCTTTTTGAAGGTCTCGCCATGGAAGAAAGTGTTAAGATTTGGGAGAAAAGGCAAGTTGAGTCCAAGGTTCATTGGGCCGTATAAGGTGTTGAGACGAGTGGGACCAGTAGCCTATTAGCTCGAATTGCCAGCAGAGCTGAGTCAGATTCACGATGTGTTCCATGTCTCCATGCTTAAACGCTATCGTTCTGATCCATCGCATGTTGTGTCAGTGGAGGAATTAGAGGTGAGTCCAGATTTAATAGTGGAAGAAGAACCAGTGTAGATTCTAGATCGAGACATGAAAGTTTTACGTAAGAAGTCAGTTCCTTTAGTGAAGGTCTTATGGCGGAACCATGGCGTAGAAGAAGCTACGTGGGAACCGGAGGATGTTATGAGACAAAGAGTATTCTCAACTGTTTTGATCGTGTAATTTCGAGGACTAAATTTTCTTAAGAAGCGTAATTGTAACATCCTAAAATTAGAATATTATTTTATTATTTGTGTTGGCTTGGGTATGAATTTTGTGTGTTTAGCATAGTTTTGTGAAGGCTTGATTTTTATTTAAGAAGCTAGAATAATTCTTAGTATGGTATATTTAATGAAGTGGATTAGGTGAACTTGACACTTAAGTTAATTTAAGTGTTAAATTAAGCACATGAGGAGTTAGTGGCAAGGTGGTTATGATGCATGAAGGGTAGCTTGAGGATAGAGGTTCGAGTAGCATGATTAACATTTTGAAGACTTTATTTTTTATGTATCCTAGCATTAATGGACGGTCAAGCTTTACATATGGAAGGTTGGACTTTCAAATTTTTTTTCTTTTTGGCAAGTTGAATATTGGTTTAGGAAATTTTGTACTTTGGGAAAGGAATCTTAAGGTTTATGGAAGAATGGGGGGACATAAGGCTTGGCTTAAGGGAGTTGTTTGGGAAACTCTCCTATGGCCATTAGTCCATGTATGTGGATGGCATGTGTGGCTAGGGGGTGAGTGGCCGAATTTTTTTGGTTTGGTTGGTAGATAGTTAGTGCCAAATTTCTCTTTGGTTAGTAGTCATTTTCGGCTAGCTTGGTAGGCATTCAACCTTTGCTTTGTGTCAAACCAAACTCCTTTGAACCTTACCAATTCTTCTCTTTGTGCACCATTTGGTATTTTATTTCTTTCCTCTCCAAAGCTATTCTCTTCGAGAATGTACCTTGATCTTTAGGTGCAATTTTGTACACTTTTCTTCTTTGGTAAAATGGGTGTTGGCCGAATCTCTTAATCCCTTTTTTCTCTCTTTTCTTTCTTTTGAATATTGTTCAAAATCACAACATTTCTTTTACTTTCTTCTTAGCCGAATCTCTTTCTTCTCCATTCCTCTTGATTTTTCTTTCATTGGTTGTTAAAGCCGGATCATCCTTCTTCCCTTTTTGTTTTTCTTTGCCATATTAATTCTTCATCTCTTTCGAGCCGAATATCAATTGTTTTCTTTATTCTAAAACCATAGCCGAAACTTCTCATATCCTTTTGATTTGTCTTGGCCGAATTTCTTTAAGGGTAGGACTTCATTTGGTTTTCTTCAAACGGTTTTGGAAGATAGGTAAGTGTTATGGCCGTTTTTCTTTATTCTTTTTCTCGTTTCTATGTTGTTTCTCTTGTGGACAAAGGCCGAATTTTGGGCAATTGTTGCAGGGTTCTAATCATTCTTAGAAACCGATTTCTTTTAGGCTCCTCGGGACGTTGGAAGCAATCAATCTAAGCCTCGTTTCTTTGTCGATCGTTTTGGGTAAGCTTTTAGGTAAGACTTGGTATTTCAAGTGATAACTCATTGGGATTTAGTGGTTTGGCCGAATGGCCTTTGTTTGTAATCTAAGTATTGGCTGATTGTAGGACAAGGTGATCTAGTGCGGTAGATCGGATCTTGGATTTTAGTACTTGCGTTAGTGTCAAAAGTATCTTACACACTTTATAATTCGGGTTATATATTTATATACATATTAACTAAACATGTTATTAAAGTGGGAATCTATGAGGTTTTTGATAAGATACCTTGATGGGTATGTGCAAGGATTCGGGTAAGTCCGTTTCAATATGATGTTAATATATGTTGATTGATATCATGATCTATTATTTAAATATGTTATATGATCATATCAAAGTATGATGGCATGATTGATACTCTTAATACATTGGTTTGGGAATATGAGTGGAGGGGGAAGGATTTAATATCCGTGTCTTTGGACACCAGAGGTTTGGCACCTCCAGTGATTTGGTATCACATTTGTGTCTTTGGGACACCAGAGGTTTGGCACCTCATAGCGACTCGTCCCTATTGTCTAGCACCACCGTGGGTTGGCCCCACTTTTGAGATATGGGATCGTTACAGTGATTTGGTATCACACGTGGGTTGGCCCCACAACTTGATAATTCGTGACTTTGGTCACCAGTGATTTGGTATCACATTATTGGATATCGTGACTTTGGGTCACCAAGTGGTTTGGCACCACCAAAGGTTTGGTACCACACGGGTAGAAAAGGAGTTAAGGATGGCTAGGTTGGGTGCATTATATATTTATATATGTTGCTTGATTATAAATTGTGTAAGAATGTTGCATTAATCGGGGGAAGGATTTATGCACTGAGTCTTGGTGACTCACCTTCTCCCTTATCATTTCAGGTGATTCGTGAGATCGCGGATGAGGAGCCGGATGAACTCAAGGAGGCCATGCAATAAAATTTGATTTTTCATGAACTTCGATTTGGGGTACTTTAATTTATTTTAATTTGGTTTTTGTTTTATTTGGGTTTGTAATAAGGCCTCTTTAATTATGTTTTTGGATTATTTATATGCTTTGGATATGTTTTAAATATGGCTTATAAATTATTTGGTTAATTTAATAATTGAGCCCAAAGTTTTCTAAAATAATAAAAACGCAATGGTTTTAAAATCTTACCATTGGGTAATATAAATCGTTTGATAGTAAAATATAGATTAAGTGTTTTCTACAATTTTAATGATTTCCAAATATTAAGTTTCTACATTCAAAATGCAAATGGTTTTCAAAGTAATAATTGAGTTTTCTTAAAATGATATAAATGTTTTCTAACCTATGATTTATCAACTAAGTTTTAAAGTTTTATTTATGAAATTACAAAGTAAATTATCGCTTAAACTTCTTATACACCTTATTTCTACAAATATAAAATTTTCAAAGAGTTTTTCACAAAATTTAATTGTTATTCGATTCTTTTCAAAATGTTTTCCTCAAGGACATATCGATTCTATTAGTATGCGTATTGACCGGGTTTGGGGTGTTACAAGTTATATGTACATGTATATGAGTAACGATTTTTACCGTGAATTACTGTAGTGGCTAATGCCGTGATTTGTTATACGGGCTTCGGTCAATATATGTTGATGAGTAGCATGACTGCCATCTTGGAGAGTAGCGGTGTGGGTTGATTATAGAAATCCCCAATGGTGTGTTGGTTGGTACGGGGGCGTGTAACTGATGGAAACCTAGGCAAATGGGTTGGGTTTTGCATATTATTTGTTTCCATGTAAATGAAATTATTATTATATTTTATGAGGCCCAAATCTAATGGTGCATGAGGGTTGCACACTGAGTCTCGCGAACCAGTTAAACTAACCTTTCAGGTGACAATTAGTGCATCGGACCGGGCTGGAGAGGAGCGCAAGGTGGCCATGCAAAAGAATATGTGGATCCGGCAAAAAGACTCAAGTTAATTATTTTTATATTATGTTTTATTTAATGAATGTTAAACCTCGTTGTAATAAGGCCATGGGCCACTAGTTTATATCTTGTTTTATTATGGGATAAATTATTTTTAGTTATTCAAACATTTATTTTAATTAAACTAAGGCATGTAATTAAGTTTGGGTTTTATTCATAAAGACATATTTTATATAAATTACATTTGGGCTTTCTGACAACACGATTTGTTTTACAAAACTTTCCTTAGTGACGTACCAGATCCGGTCGTGGTGTTTGGGCCAGGTTTGGGGTGTTACAAATTGGTATCAGAGTATCCTAAATATAAAATATGGGCTTGTGCATTTATATGAGATGCTGGTTTAACATGTTAGTTCAAGAATTAAAGGCTCGGGCTAAGGCATTGATTAAATATATGGATTAGAGGTTAAATTAAAGTTTTGAGACTTTTAAGTGATATTTTCGGCTTTAAAACTTGGGTTAGAATGATTAAAAATGGTGTTAGTAGTAATTAAATGTAAATAGTTATGTTTGGTAGCAAGTTGGGCTTGTGGCCCAAAAATTTGAGTGCTTTGAGTGGGCACTAGGGTGGCGCCACTTAAGGAGGTAATTGGGCCATGTATGGCCACTTGAGGCCCAAGAGTTGGGGCCAAATTTTGGCATACCAAGGAGGGAGAGTGGGTGGCACACTTGTTAGCATTTAGGAGTGTTTACTTCTTTTATTTTTTGTGATTAAAAAGATGATAATTAAGAGGATGAGGAGTTGGATCTAGTTGAGACTCTTTTAAATGAGTCAGCAGATCATGATAAGGGATAGGAATTTGAGCTACTAGTGTTTGCGAGTTGGTAGAAAATCCAACTCGGGATAGGGGTGCAATCGCCAATTCTATTTAAGCCAATTGATCATCCATTCTTTTATTTTTTTCTTTTCTTCCTCACCTAGCCGAAATTCCTTCTCCTATTCTCTCAAATTCTTTTCTTTGCAACTCTCCAACACGCTTTATTTTCCCTCTATTCTTCTCAAAGCCAATACCCTAGTCTTTATTTTCCTCTCCCATAGCTGAATCTACAAGTGAGATCTCTATTTCCCGAAGGTGCACCATAAGCTGCATACTCCTCTCTAATCTGGTAAGTTTCGGGATTTTGTTTCTTTGCGTTTTCTTTATTTTTCTGTCAAGTTCTAAACAAAATCATTTATTCCAAAGGCTTGTCGATTTCACTCTCTCTATCCTAGAAGTTTAATCTTGTCTTGTTTTATTCTAAGTGTTGATTTGGTGGAAAAGCCGAAGGTAGGTTGGAGGTGACGATTTCTCAAGGACATTCAGGATTCAACTAACTAGGTAAGTGCTCGTTTTAAGGGTTATATTTAATTCATGAGTTAGATCTCATCGTTTATTTGGTTTAGTGATTAAGGGATTGTTATGAACTCAACTAACAGTCAAGCAGTAGGGGTTGGATTTGTAAAACCATCACTCAAATACAAGAAGCGATCTGTTTCGATAGTGCGAGATTGGCCATCGGAGTGTGGGCCGAAATCGAAGTCAGATCGTGGGCCAATAGTGGTAGTCTCGAGTGATAGTAGCGTAGATATAGCGAAAGCCTTAATACACGATATCAGGTGTGTAATACTTCCCCACCATTTAGATCTGTCTGTTAAATACCTGTTTATAAGTATTATATGTTGTGATAAATGCCGAAATCCCGGCATAAAGATGGAAGCCCAAAGAGGGTAAAAGCGAATCACCAGGTCAGTGAATATTCTGATTATATGTTATAAGTATATTTATTTTTGTGATTGCATGGGGTGGGTTTGATGAAAGGAGGAAGTTATACATTATATGTGTAGCGGTTTTTACTGTGATCTGTTATATGTTGTAGCGGCTTTTGCCGTGATCTGTTATAAGGGCTTCGGCCAATATATGTTGATGAGCAGCATGACTGCCATCTTGGCGTGTATCGGTGTGGGTTGATTGTAGAAATCCCCAATGGTGTGTTGGTTGGTACGGGGGCGTGTAGCGGATGGAAACCTAGGCAATTGGGTTGGGTTTTGCATATTATTTGTTTCCATGTAAATGAAATTATTATTATGTTTTATGAGGCCCAAATCTAGTGGTGCATGAGGGTTGCACACTGAGTCTCGTGACTCACCCAGTTAAACTAACCTTTCAGGTGACAATTAGTGCATCGGACCGAGCCGGAGTGGAGCGCAAGGTGTCCATGCAAAAGCACATGTGGATCCGGTGAAAAGTTTTTTTTTTATTAGTTTTTTTTTTTGAAGTATTCTATGTTATGGATTTGAACTACGTTGTAATAAGGCCAAGGGCCACTAGTTCACCTTTTTGTTTTGTTATGGGCCTTTATTTTTTATTTTTATTTATTTTAAAACCAAGACATGTAATTCAGTTTTAGGCTTTTTATTTTTAGGCATATTTTATGTAAATTATATTTGGGCTTTTCGTCAACACGATTGGTGTTACTAAAATTTTCTTAGTGACATACTAGATTCGATTGTAGTATTTGGGCCGGGTTTGGGGTGTTACAAATTGGTATCAGAGCCTGGTTCAAAACTTAGCTTTGGGTTTTGGGCTCAAAACGTTTTCTAAACATGGTTTTTTTGAAACATGCATGTTTAAAAATGGTACAGGGTTTGTTTTCTCGGCATGGCACCTGCGTCTCTGGCCCAAGTCCGCCAGGTAAGTATTCAGAACTCCTTGTATGATATATATATATATATGAATAAGGGCTTGATGGGTTTTATGGGACGTAGGTTAGATTAGTTAGACTTTGATGGACTATAGGTGTAACATCCTAAATTAGGGGTTGTTTGTAATTTAATTATGTTCCCATGTGTGTGCTTGAAGAAATGAATATTATGATTGCTAAGCATGTTCTAGGGTCTAGAAATAACCCCGAGCTAGGCCTGACTTAGGACTAAAAATTTCTTTTTAAGTGTTTAAAAGAAGGGAGCTAGGTGAGGTAGGGGCCAAAATTCATAAAAAAATTCTTTTCTTCTCTCTTCTTGTTGCTGGCCGAATTCTTCATAACCACAATTGCTAAAATTCTTCAAAAATTCTCTTCTTCTTTTCTTCTACTTAGCCAAACCTACCCCCTCTCTTTTACTAAAAATTTTACCTTCCATTTGTGTTGCTAGCCGAATGTCTCTTCCATAAAGGGCTTAAGCCGAATCCTCCCTAACCAAGGTGCTGCCGATTTCAATAGTGTGGTAAGGACTCTCTCTGAGTTTAATTCTTTTATTCTTGTTTTGGAAGCCGAAACCATGAGGTTTAACCCTGTATTTTTGTGTATGATCGAACCTATTCAGGGTCTTGGATTGGTAACCCTTTTTAGAAGCCAGCGTTAAGGAGAATTGAGAGGTCTTTCGGGATTTAAGGTGAGCATGGTATGTAGGTTATGACATTCGGCCAAAGGCCATGTTATGTACTTCATGTGGTAACCGATTTTTATTGTGGAATTTCGGCAGAGTCTTAATCAAGTGACGATTTCAGGATTTGTTTGGAAATTAAATCCGTTTAAGGTAAGTGTCGCAAAAGAGCCTTTGGTATTAATTTCGTTTAGTCGAATAGGCCTATGTCACTAACCTTGTTGTTAGCCGAATATAGGGTCAAATGATCTAGCATCGTAGATCGGATCTTCGAGATCTAGGAATTTCGTTAGTAACAGGTGTGTAAAACTCTTTACACACTTTATTAATTAACATTGCCATATTGTTGCCTTTCAATCTTTTTGGTAGTGATTTGCTTGTGGGCATAAGATTGGCTTCCGGGTAAGTCCCCTATTTTGTCATCTATGATGTATGTTTGGGTATGCCATCACATACTGTTAAATACTATGCTATACATAAATGCATGATATATGATAATTGTTATGTAAGCATGATGATGGTGGGATTGATGAGAGGAGGGGGATGATTTTTATGGACTGTCACCAGTGGTTTTGACCACAAGATGGGTTGGCCCCATCAGCTTAATTGTGACTTCGGTCACCAGTGGTTTTGACCACACCGTTGATAAATTGTGACTAAGTCCCAGTGGTTTGGTACCACCAGTGGTTTTGACCACATTATGATATATGTGACCTATGGTCATAAGTGGTTTTAACCACACGATGGGTTGGCCCCATCATTTGATTTGTGACTCTAGTCACCAGTGGTTTTGACCACCAGTGGTTTTGACCACACGGGGTAGTAAAGGAGTATGGATGGTTAGCTGGGTTGCATGTTGCATGTCTATTAATAAATTGTGTATGAGATGCATTTTTCGGGTGGGGGATTTACACACTGAGTCTTGGTGACTCACCCCTTCCCATACTATTTTGCAGATGAGTAGATCGCGGAGATGGAGCCGGGAGGACTCGAGGCGGCCATGCTTGTTTCTCAGATTTGGAACCTTATTTAAATCAGTTTTAGTTCATTTATTTTCTAAGTCTTTTTATTTTGGGTTGTAATAAGGCCGCTAATTATTATTTGGATGTTTATTTTATTGTTTTATTTTACTTATGTTATATTACAAATGAAATTTATAAATGTTAAGTGAATCGGTTATAACTTTTTCAAACTTAATAACTTCTACGGGTTTTCAAAGATGTTACCATCGGGTAACAAAATACACCAAGTCAACTATAACCTTGACAAATTTTAAAATTTTACATGATCAAACGTTTTCAAAGGGTTTATCAACCCAAACATGTTTATGAAAATAATCCCAACTGAGTTTTATCAAACCCCGTTTTAATACCTTAGCCATATTTTAACAAGTTTTCACCAGACACTCAAAATATTTTAAATCATTTTACTCCGTGACATACCAGATATGGTCAGGACTAATGGGCGGGTTTGGGGTGTTACAATAGGCTTAGGTTAAACAACTTCTTAAATTACATAAGACTTAAATTATCCAAACAAATCCTGTGAACTGATCACTGACTTAAGGTGTGGCAACCGCCAAGCGCATGTCTAGGAATTGTTATGGTGAGAGCACAGTATTTAAGTAGTCCTAGTGACTCACCTCCTCTTCACCGAATCCTACAGTGCGTGGTGGTTTGCTCACCTTAAGCCATGTTAGGGTGTGATAATGGCTATACGCATGTCTAGGAGTGGATACAGGAGAGCTTGGTATTTAAGCAATCCTAGTGACTCACCTTCTCTTCACCGAATCCTACAGTGCGTAGTATTTATTCACCCCGACCATGAGGACGTGTTGACAAAGCCAAAACCTATAACTAAAACCCGAAAGGACCACCACCTTATTTTGTACAACCCTAAAGTAAACCTTGGTTTTGAAATCACTAAAGTACCCTTGATTCGTAAAAATTTCTCGATTTGAAAAATGACCAAAATACCCCTGATTTGCAAATTGACCAAATTACCCCTAACTTGTAAAAATTACCGAAATACCTTCGGTATGAAAAATTACTGAAATATCCTCGGTATGAAAAATTATTGAAATATCCTCAAATTGAAAATTACCAAAATACCCTTATTTCGTAAAATCACCTAGAACCATATTTTGGAAAATTTTGAAAATACTCCTGTAGGTTAAAATTACGAAAATACCCTTAGGTAGTGAAATTACGGAAATACCTTTAGGTGATGGATGCTATTTGTATGTTGGTGTGTATGGATGTTGAATGTGCATGGTTCCTAGAATTAAGAAGACTGAAACCTATAGATAGGTTTGAATTCGAAAGAACTACTTTTAAAACTATTATTCATAAGACTGTTCGTGGTTAATCAGTGGAAGAAAACTAATAATTCATAAAATTCTTAATCAGATAAACGCGAATCGGTAGTATTAGTACAAGGGGACGAAGACGCTCTAGAAGCGAATAATGGTGCGTATCCTACCATAGTATACTAAGTGTTTATTTGGCTTTGGAATTGGAGTGAATAGCGAAAGCATAGTGATGAGACTTGGGTAGTACGATTACTAGTTAGTCAGAAATTTCGAGGACGAAATTTCTTTAAGGAGGGTAGATTTATAATATCTTAAAATTGGGCCCAATAGGCCTTGAGAATGGGAACATTTAAAATTTTTGAGATGCATGTAGCACTTAGAGTGTTATGGTAAGGTATTAATGGGCTTGTGCATTGTGTGTAATGTTATGTTTAATATGTTAATTTTAGGTTCAGTTGGGCCCAAAGAATTGGGTCAAAATTTTGGCAGCCAAGGTGAGCTAAGGGGGGACGGCACAAGGCTATAATTTAGGGATTATTTTTGGTTAATTAATGAGGATAACAAGCTGATAAAATAAAGGGAGAGTTGGTGCAAATTCCATCCCCTGGAGGGGGTATCGAAATTCCTTATAAATAGGGGGTACCTCTTCAATTCCGGCATTTTGAACCCCATTCTCTTCTCTCATCTTCGTGCGAAATTCTCGCCTTCTTGGTAATCTCTTTTCTTTTGATTTCTTCTAAAAGTCGAAATCCTAAGTATTCTTTCTCATCCACTTTCTTTTCACTTTCCTTCTAAGTCAAACACTTCACTCGCTTTTCTAAAAGCGAAAATGCATCACCATCTTTTTGGGATTTTCATAAAAGCCAAAATCGCTAGATCTCATCTCCTGTGGTTGCCGAATCCTCTTTAATGGAGTCTGCTTATGCCGAAATCTAAAAGAAACAATAGGTAAGTGTTGATTTTGGGATTTCAATGTTCTTTCGGCTTTTCAAAGTCCTAAGCCGAATGGCTATTAGAAACTAATCTCTTATTTCACACTTCTTTTCGGCATTCCGGGATTTGAAGAAGGAGGCCAATCACATAGATCTTTAAGTTATAGAATCGTGTTACTTTCGGGATTTCAAGGTAAGAGGATTTGTTTATTTATATATATAAAATCGGGTAGAATACTAACCATGGCCGAATATAGGAGAGGGCATATTTTCACAGTTTTTCGGCTTTTAAGCAAAGTTATAGATTGAGGATAATAGATCCGGATATCAAGGACATCGACTAAGAATATTGGATTTAGCGATATCGTGTGTAATACTTCCCACCATTTAGATCTGCTCATTAAATACCTATTTATAAGTATTTTATGTTGTGATAAATGCCAAATCCGGCATAAAGATGGAAGCCCAAAGAGGGTAAAAGCGAATCACCAGGTCAGTGAATATTCTGATTATATGTTATAAGTGAATTGATTTTTGTGATTGCATGGGGTGGGTTTGATGAAAGGAGGAAGTTATACGTTATATGTGTCGCGGTTTTTACCGTGATCTGTTATATGTTGTAGCGGCTTTTGCCGTGATCTCATTATACTGAGCTTGGCCAATATATGTTGATGAGCAGCATGACTGCCATCTTGGCGTGTAGTGGTGTGGGTTGATTGTAGAAATCCCCAATGGTGTGTTGGTTGGTACGGGGGCGTGTAGCGGATGGAAACCTAGGCAATTGGGTTGGGTTTTGCATATTATTTGTTTCCATGTAAATGAAATTATTATTATGTTTTATGAGGCCCAAATCTAGTGGTGCATGAGGGTTACACACTGAGTCTCGCGACTCACCCAGTTAAACTAACCTTTCAGGTGACAATTAGTGCATCGAACCGGGCCAGAGTAGAGCGCAAGGTGGCCATGCAAAAGCACATGTGGATCTGGCGAAAAGTTTTTCTTTATTAGTTTTTTTTTAAGTATTCTATGTTATGGATTTGAACTATGTTGTAATAAGGCCATGGGCCACTAGTTCACCTTTTTGTTTTGTTATGGGCCTTTATTGTTTATTTTTATTTATTTTAAAACCAAGACATGTAATTCAGTTTTATGCTTTTGATTATTAGGCATATTTTATATAAATTATATTTGGGCTTTCCGTCAACACGATTGGTTTTACTAAAATTTTCTTAGTGACATACCAGATTCGGTTGTAGTGTTTGGGCCGAGTTTAGGGTGTTACACCATGACAGCTTCAATCTTCCAGGGATCAACTCTGACCCCTTCCGCCGACACAACATGTCCCAGAAAAGTAACCTCACTTAGCCAAAATTTGCACTTACTGAATTTAGCGTACAATTGTTTCTCCCTCAGGGTTTGTAGAACCACTCGAAGATACGAATCATGCTCCTCCTCCGACCTTGAATATACCAAGATATCGTCTATAAATACTATGACAAACAGCTCCAAATAGGGTTGGAATACTCGGTTCATCATATCCATAAACGTTGCTGGTGCGTTGGTCAACCCAAACGGCATCACCAAGAATTCGTAATGGCCATAACGGGTCCTGAAAGCTGTCTTATGAATATCCAATTCTTTGACCTTAAGCTGATGATATCTTGATCTCAAAACTATCTTTGAGAAAACTGATGCCCCTTTCAATTGATCGAACAAGTCATCAATCCTCGGCAACGGATATTTGTTCTTGATAGTCAACTTGTTCAGCTGGCGGTAGTCAATGCACATATGCATTGATCCATCCTTCTTCTTAACAAATAGCACTAGCACTCCCCAAGGTGATACACTGGGTCAAATGAAACCCCGATCCAATAGTTCTTGAATCTAAGCATTCAGTTCCACCAACTCCTTGAGTGCCATTCTATATGGTGCAATGGACACTGGTGCTGTCCTCGGAAGAAGATTAATTCCGAACTTCACCTCACAATCCGGGGGTAGTCCTGGAAGTTCTTCTGGGAAAACGTCAGAAAATTCCCTCACCGTTCTAACATTCCCCACAGTTGACTCTTGGACCTCTAGAGCACAAACAAAGGCTACGAATGCCCTACATCCTTTTCTCACCATTCTTTCAACCTTTAGAGCAGACACCACATTAGACAAGTAGTTTCTCCTTTCCCCTATTACCACCACCTCATCCTCCTGAAGAGTCCTTAGTACCATATGCTTAGCTGCACAGTCCAAATTTGCTCGATATTTCACTGACCAGTCCATACCTAAGATCAGATCGAACTCCTCAAATGGCAGTTCCATTAAATCTGCCTAAAAAATTACCCATTGCACTTCTAGAGGTACATCCCTATACAGTCTGTTCACCACTACCGACTGACCTAGCAGGCTAATTACCGTCATCCCCTAGAAATAATCTTAGAGTCTATACTTAAAGTTCCAGATACTACACTAGCAACATAAGAATGCATCGATCCAATATCAATTAATGTAGAAAAAGACAAACCAAAAAATCAAGAACGTACCAGTTATGACATCCGGTGCATCCCCCTCCTCTTAACATCTAGCTGCATAGACCAACCCCGGCTGTCTCGCATCAGTGTTCCCTGCACCTCTGCCTAGTGTTCCACGGCCCCAGCCATAACCATTACCCCCTCCGACTGGACCACGACCTCTCTGCGATTGTTGACCTTCTCTACTGGTCGAGCATTAGGTCATCCCTCTACCGCCCTTACGCCACCCGATCCTGTGGATGTCCCCTAACACGATGATTAGTAGACCCACACCTGAAACATCTTCTGTCACCTATCCAACATTCGTCCAAATGAAATCTACCACATTGGGCACACCTCTGAGGCTGACTATTACCAACAGATCTCCCACCCCGACTCGGCCCATCCATCTTAGGTCTTTTTTGAAAACGCCCCGTTGACCCCGACGATCCAAAACTCCTCTTATTTTTATCCCTGTCTCTATCATGATTCCACTTCTCAGACCGCTTAACTTCCTTGGCTATCTTAGCCTTTTCCACTAAAATTGAAAACTCCCTTTCTCGCTGTGGAGCTATTAGCACTCGCAGATCATCCCTCAGACCATCCTCAAACTGAACACAACGCTCATGCTCTGTGGCCACTATTCCCTGGGGATAACGACTCAAGTGCAGGAATTTCGCTTCATATTCAGCCACCGATTTATTTCCCTGGACCAGATTCAGAAATGCCCTACGCTGCGCATCCACATAACTCAATCCGATGTCCTTACTCTGGAATGTCGACTTGAAGAAATCCTAGGTAATGCGGTCAGCCACTGAACCATCCCTGACTGTAAGCCACCATTGATACGCCTCATCCCGGAGAAGAGACACCACTCCTTTCAGCTTTTTCTCTTCCGTGAAGTCGAGATCATCCATTATACGCTCCACTACCTCCAGCCAATACTCAGCTGTATTAGGAGCTACGCCACAAATTCCACTGAACGTTTCTGCTCCATTAGCCCGGAGTCACTCCGACACAGATTTTTGAGCCCCTGTACCCATGCCTGCCCTAGTAACTCTCTCCAATACCCTTAGCATCGCCTGGGACACCGCATCGTCTCTACTTGTTTGGTCCTGATATTCTGCTTCCACAGCTGGCAGTACTGGCATCTCATTTCCTGACTCATGAGCAGACCCTACCGATTCCGACACACCAATCCTGCCTCTACCAAGGCCACACACACAACGCCCCCTAGTGCTCATAACTAATGTTTGCGACTTAGTCTGATTAAAAGTTTTATTAGTTAGTATCTTCCATTGTTTTAATACTGAGCAATTTTATGTGACTTAGCTTTAAAGAGTAGTTTTCGCAAAACATGTCACAAGCTAGAGGTTTCAGTCCCTAAAGTTTAAGTTTCCCTATGCTAACAACATATCCATACAGTCAAATAAGCATTTCGTGCATACATTACCAGGAATTAGAACACTTACTTGTGTGGATCGGTTGTCGGTAGACTCGGATGCCATACTTTGATCAAAACCTTAATATTTACTTCGATTTTATACAACCTTTTCGAACCCATTTCCCAGCCCAAGTTTTGTAACCTAGGCTCTGATACCAAAAATGTAACACCCCAAACTCGGCCTAAATGTTACGACCGAATCTGGTATGTTACAGGGTGAAGTAAAAATGAGATTTGTTGAATTTAGGAAAAATCGAAGGTTTGAAAACTTTTCGATTAAGGCGTAGTCTTGAAAATAACAATATGTAGATTAAGGAAATTCCCAAGTTATGATAATCGAACATTCATTATATTTGTTAATACTTTAAAGAGAAATGATTATTTTATGGTGCCCGTATGTTTTTTATATGTTTTTTGAAAAATTCCATTTTCACTTTAATGATTAAGTTACCCTAGTGTCGAATTTGAAATAAACAATAGCTAATAAAAACCCAAGTTTAACTTAGAAAGGCCTTATTACATAACAAAAGTCCCAATTTAAAATAAAGTATAGTAAGAAACGAGTTTATGAAAGAAAATGGTATTATGGCCTCCACGAGTCCGCCTCAGCTCCCACATCCACGATCTACTGATTACCTGAAAAATTAAAGAAGGGGTGAGTTACCGGGACTCAGTGTGTAAATTCTCCCACATTATACAAACGACTCGCGGCCCACAATCACACATTGGGCCTTAGCCCATATAAAAAAACATACAAACACATGAAGTCAATAAGCCCAACCCAAACCTAGTTTTTCTATCCTCTACACGCCAACCCGCATCAAATTTCATCACACCGTGATTTCTACAATCAACCCTTCATCCGCTACACTCCATTTCGACAAATCATCTTGCCATTATAAACCGATCACTAGGTGACCAAATAATACATCGTGGCTTAGCCACCGATCATAATGTGACCCAATAATATATATATATATAACGTGGCTTAACCACCGATCACTACGTGACTAAATAATCATGCACTTCCCCATCATATCAAACCCATACCCCATGGACTACATACATATCCTAACGAATGCAACATGCTATCCATAACACAACAAATTACCACACATATATTCGTCCATGCAAAGAAAACGATACAGTCACATACCCGGCATTCCTAGCCTTACCCCTAAGGGCATCACGACTGTCTACACAGCCTTTTCTGACTTTTCAGCCCATATAATTGTTAGTACAGATAAAGTAAAGTGTGTGGAGGTTTACACACCTGATAATGCGCAATGCCACGCTTTCTATGTCGACACTATCGATAATAGGAACCACTGCTATCTGTCTACTATTTTGCTCAGAAGCCGGCCCACAACCCCGGTGGCCAATCTCGAACAACAGACACCGTGCGTTTCTTAAACTTTGGGGCTGGGACTACGGGTCCATCCCCTTCCTTTGCTTGACTAGCGTTTGTATCCATAGAAAATATCTTGGTCAATAGACCAGATTAAAACATTGAAGCAAAGAACGAAGACGAGTAAACACTTAAAGTAAAGATCCCTTACCTAGATCGATAGATCCTGAAGACTATAAAACTTGGATTAAGCATCGATTAAATGTCTAGGTCGACTAGAACCGAATGCCCTTTAACACACTTCAATCACTGACCAAAAGTCAAAAAGCGAAGACAAGCTCCTACTTCGATCAGTCAAATCCATAAGACAAGATTAATGCTTTCAGCATCCATAAAGGAGAGAAAAGAGAATTGAGATGAAAAGAATAATACCTACCCTAATCAAAAGAATCCGATTGGCAGAGTTGTGGAGTAGAGTGATGACAACTACTATGAGAAGGGACAGGATATGCTTCGGCAAAAGAGATTCAAAGAGAAAGGCTTATGAGATTCGACTCAGTAAGATGGAATCCAGAAGATGATTGGTCTTTAAGGGAGAATTCAGTCAAGAAGAAGAAGAGAAGAAAGGTGAGATTTCGGTGTTTAAATGGAGCAATGAAAAGAAGAGAACAAAAAGTGGAAAAGATGATGAGAGAGTTCGGCTTTGAAGAAGAGTTTAGAGAGGAAAAATGATTTCAGCTTAGAGGTCTTCTGTGAAGAAAGAGAGGGAAGAAGAAAGAAAGAGAAAAAGAAACACCAATGGTCTAAGCAAATTCGGCTAAAAAGCAAAAGAGGAGCAAAAGGAATTGGCTCAGTAAATTCAGCACTTACCCCTAGTAACCGAAAATACACACTGATCACAAGCAACAAAGCCTAAGACCTCAAGACATTCGACACACCCTTAACCATCCAAAACCGATTCCTCCCCCTTGCTCCTAGTGTCCAACATTCGGCCACCACCTACACCCATATCTTATCCCACGTTTTCCTCTTAGCCTCATCTTCATATCTTTGGACTTAATCCACACTTACCCATGCAGAGTCCCAGCCGAATCTATCATTCAGGCTCATTAGGCATAGAAAATAACACTCCTATTTACTTTCAACGCAATTCGAACCTGCTCCCTCACAACCTCCCTATGGTGTCACCTACTTACACCTTGAATGGTGCCTCTTTGTCACCTTACCAATTAGATTCTTGTGTCAACTACCCCACTTAAGTACCCTTAAGGCCCACTTCAACTAGCTCTCCCTTGTAGTGCCTAAAAACAAAATTTTTACCAAGGCTCAGGCTTAACCTCGAGCCTTCCCGAAACCTCTAAACACACCGGAATAACACACATAGCACAACATACACACATAACACATTACAAATGTAGAGCCTCCAATTTAGGATGTTACATGGTGATCATTGTTTTTTCGATTTTTAAAATTTATAAAGAGAATGATCGAACTTGGAAACTAACTCTGACAACGATTTAAGGCAAGTGCACCTATCGAACAGTAGTATAGCTTAGGCAAGACCGAATTGTCGAACCCAAAGGAATTAAAAGTACCAATACTAACCTTCTTTCTATTATTTAGCCTAAATATTAAGTGATTGGTTATTTAATCTAAAACTAACTACTAAGCTAAAGACGCAAAGACAAAAAGAATGAATTGGGGAAATACTGTTGGGAAAACTCAGTTGATTAAGACGATACCCTTAGGAAGAATCCACCTAGACTTCACTTGTCATCTAACACTAAACCGACGATTTATTCACTTGACTTGATCTGTAGGATTCCCTAATTTATACTAAACCCTCTCTCGAGGCGAATAACGTCTAACCCTAGGTTGATTAATTGAAATCTATTTCTAATTAAAACCCCTAGAATCGCATTAACTCGATCTATGGACTCCCATATTAGGTTTCACCCTAATCAGGAAAAATCTCGTCACCCTATCTCTAGGCACACGATCAACTCCGCTTAATTATGCAAGATCTACTCTTAAGTAGGGGCTTTTGCTCCACCACCTAAGCACATTCAACTTGAATCAATATCCCGAAAATATTAAGACAAGAATTAAGCTAACATAATTAAGAACAAATCAAGTATTTATCATATAGTTTAGAAAATATTAACAAGATTCATCTTAGGTTTCATCCCCTTCAGGTATCTGAAGGGTTTAGTTCATAATGATAAAAGAAAACATCTCAAAAGAAAAGATAAAACAAAACATAAGAAATCCCTAAAACTCCCTGAAGGAATTAAAAGAGAAATCTACCGTCTTGAGTAGAATTCTGGCTTCTTGAGATGGATCAACTGGCTATCTTCGAGTGATCCCAAAAATCTGACCTTTCTGGCTCGGCTCCTTGGCCTAGCTATCGCTAGCTCTAGCAGAAGGTTTCTGCCGAACTCCCCGCCTAAGTTGCCCCGTAGGGTGTTTATATAGACTTTGAGATGCTTTACTTGGCCCCTACATATCCTAATTCAAGTAGAAATCCTACTAGGGTGTTTGAATAGGCTTTGGAATGTGTTTCTTTGCCTCTAAGTACCCTATTCTGAATGAAATTGCTCTTTGCCACGGCAGGGACACGGCCATGGGTACATGCCCGTGTGTTTCGTGGCCAGGCCGTATACGAGCCTGTTGATGAGGTACGACCGTGTGAATCGTGGTCAGGCTGTGTTCGGACTTCTCTTAAGAGGCACGGCTGTGTGGACTTAAGTCTAGGCCATGCCGATTTCGTGATATGGCCCATTTAGTCCGTTTTAGGCCCGTTTCTTGTTCTTTTAGTCCCTAGGTGCTTTCCTGAGTATAAAACATGAAAAGAAAGGATTAAGAGCACCCTTTTACACAATCCAGGGAATAAATCATCCAAAAGTATGCTAAATGTGGGATTAAAATATGTTACTTTTACGGTTTATCAAATACCCCCACACTTAAGCTTTTTCTTATCCTCAAGCAAAATTCTCAACTTACAATTAAAACGAACTTCCCAAAATTCATAATTCTCATTAACAATGCCTCATCATAATTCATAGATAATTTATACATGGATAATTTAACTCAAAGACTCATAAAGATTCAAACACTTCTAAGTCATATATTTGTAGCATGAAAACATAGGTGTCTCCCTTTATCTAAATGATTACCTTTAATTCAAAACTAACAAGGATTGACATCCTCACAAAAGATTCACTTAAATCACTCGAAGTGTTTAAGGTTCAGGAAAAGAGCACTCATAAGTCGAACCTGAAAAGTTAATCCCATAGGCTTGCCTGAAAATCAAATCTCCACCACTATAATATGATATGATACACAAATCAAAAGGTCTTTATCAGGGTTGTAACGGGGCTAGGTTAAAGGTGTGGATAAAGGCTAAATTGGAAGGTTAAAATCGAGATTGAATTGACAAGTTACCTACCTTTAAAAAAAGAATTGAACTAATAATTTGAATAAGTAAATCACATGAGAATTTAAAATACTAATAATATGAGCTTCTTCTTCAAGATGTTGAATTTAAACGTACAAGCTCTTAGAACATAGAACTAATAATGAATGTACTTCATTTTTTTAAGAACAAATCAAATAAATACATAATATAAGAAAGAAATTTATGAATTGAAATGAAGTAATTAGGCAACTGATCAAATCAATTCTCGATAGAAGGGTAGTTAAAGGAATTGTGATAACAAATACGAGCGGGGTTTTGGGTTAATATTAATGGGTGAATCAAATAAAAGGGTTGTTAGGATCAAAGAAGTTCACTAGGGGTTAATTGTGAAGGTAGGCTTTTTAGTTGAGTGAATGGGTTAAAACCTATGTGCCTTTATCATCTCAGTATATCAAATAAAAAATGTGGTCTTGACATGTATAATCGAGGCAAGTTGCAGAATAACAATTTAGTGTTGACACACTCATAATCAATTAAGTGAGCACGAAAAAGAATATATGCTCTATAAGGCTTAGAATCTCACAAAAATTATGGGTGTTTTTGACATCAATCCCTGTAAATTTCAAACTTCAAAGTAATATTCAAATTCAGTTCAACAACCTAGAAAATTTTTAATTTTGAAAAATAGACTTATCATGCATAATTCTCTAGTATCTTAAAGTTTAAATCATCAATGCACAATTATCTATAACTTAATCTAAGACATATTAATAAAAATCATAAATCATCAGAAATTTCATCCTAATTAGTAATATGAGGAAATTACTTAAGAACTAGATATAATTCAAGGATTTGAGAATAATGCAAAAAGTTAGGCACTTTTACCCCCCCACACTTAAGATGTACATTGCCCTCAATGTACAAAGATAGATAAATAATTATGTGATATTGAAATCAAAAGATAAGGGAAGAAGTGACACTTCCTAAATTTTTTCTGGGATCACTATTCCCGGCCTGATTTTGAGGAGGCGGTGGTGCTGTGGTGGATGCCAACAGTCACTATGCTAGATGAAGAAATTAGGAAACTCGTGAAGAATTAGCTAAGAATTATTAATAAAGATTCAAAATATATGAAATAAGTATTTAAAGAAAAGAAAGCTAAAGTGAAGGAAAATAAAAAGGAAAATAAACTTATAAGAATAGATAAATAGACTTAGGAGTCCTTATTGTTGGATGGTTCGCGAGGTGGGTGTGATTTCTAATGCTGTGTTGAGCCGGTGGTCGTGGTTTCGATGTGATTCCCTAGCAGCCTGAAGAACCTAAAACCAAGAAACTATAATAAAATAAACTAAATTAAGTAGAAGAGAAGTAAAGATAGGGAAATTGAAGCAAAAGAGAAAAGAAAAATAAAAGTTAAATGGTCTTAAAGACCCTTGGCTTGTAGAGTAGCTGAAGCGGCCGTCATGAACTTATGTAGATCGGTCTCCTTTGAGGAGACTACACTTGGCTGTTTCCGCTTCTTTGACATGGATATGTGTAGGCTCAAGAGTATAGAGACTTGTTATGGAGAAGAGAGGAATTTGAGAAAAATAAGGCCGAAAAGAAAAGATGAGGAGTTGGTCGGAAGAAGGGGAAAGGGAGGTTGGATTTAAATAGAGTTTTGGGGTTTAATGCTTCCTACGCCCGTGGACCGTGGGCATGTCGATTCACATGGCTATGTCGGATGGTCGTGTGTCTAGGCGTGTTGGTTCATCCACACTCGTTTTATAAATTGCCGTGCCCGTTGGTGATAAGTCAGTGTCATCCACAGCCACGTCGCACGATCGTGGGATTTTTTCGGTGCTCGTGGGGTGGTGGTTGGAGCCCGTGACTCGAAGATTTGATTCTCTCTGACTTGTACCTCTTTTGCCATTATCATTACGAAGATTCTGTACTTTCACACGACCACAGCCACGGCCATGTTCAAGGCCGTGTGACCTGGGAATCTGGACTTTTGGTTAGTTTACAGCTAGGCATTCAGAAAGAAGAAAAGAGAATAAAATAAAAGAACATAAAAAATGTAAAGTACTTAAGGTTAGTACTCGGGTTGCCTTCCGAGAAGTGCTCGTTTAAAGTCTTAAACTGGACTTTCCCTTCGTTTTGTATAATCATGGTGGTTTGAAGATTTGAACATCTTCCCTCATGCTGTCGGTTTTATTTTCATGATAAAGTTTAAGTCGAGAAGCGTTTACCATAAAAGTATCGAATGTTGGATTGGTTACATT
The DNA here is from genome assembly GCA_025506655.1 of Gossypium rotundifolium. NCBI lineage: Eukaryota > Viridiplantae > Streptophyta > Magnoliopsida > Malvales > Malvaceae > Gossypium > Gossypium rotundifolium. Next base: position 109,084,211 of record CP106722.1, read on the forward strand.
GACTGCTCTGTATGGGATGATATTGCGTACCTCAAGAGGGATTCTTTCGGTTGTATTAGGGTCTGATGGGATGATTCGAGGATCTACTTTGTTCATTCATACCTAATCTCCTATTTGGAAGTGATTTGATGTTCCTATGAGCTCTTCTGGGGGCTCCTTCGATTTTACTTAGTGTGGTTTTGGTTCTTCTTTAAAGTGTGTTTTCCACTCGTCTGGTTCATCGACCTTAAGGCTTCGTTCCTTATATAGTTTTTCTTTATTTGGACGAGGTCTATGATCCGACTCAGGTCTGTGGTTTTGTGGTGAATCCTGTGGTGAAAGGAGAACAAATTGGTCATCGACGGATTTTACTTTCTCACCTTCATCAATTAATGTCTTGGTCGAGTCAAGAGCTTGTAGACTGATTGATTTGTCACCTACATGAAGAATGAGTTCTCTTGTAGAAACATCAATCTTAGTCCTAGCAGTTGCTAAGAAAAGTCTTCCTAAAATTAAAGGAATCGAATTGTCCTCATCCATGTCTAAGACAACAAAGTCAACTGGGAAAACAAATGTATCAATTTTTACAAGAACATCTTCGATAATACCCCTAGGAATTCTAACAGTTTTATCAGCTAATTGTACACTCATCCTAGTTTGTTTGGGTTTCCCTAAACCTAGTTGTTTAAACATTTTATAAGGCATGACATTTATACTTGCCCCTAGATCAGCTAAGGCATTATCAACAGTTAGTCTACCAATTAAACATGGAATTGTAAAACTCCTTGGATCTTTTAGCTTCCCTGGTAGTCTATTTTGTAGAATTTCTAAGCACATTGCATTTAGCTCCACATGCGACTCCTCGTCTAACTTACGCTTGTTCGATAAGAGTTGCTTTAAAATTTTTCTCGAATCTGGCATCTGTGACAGAGCTTCAAGAAGCTGTAAGTTAATATGTAATTTCTTTAAAAGTTTAAGAAACTTACCAAACTGTTCCTCTGTATCGTCTCTCTTCAATGCTTCGGGATAAGGTATGCGAGGTTGGTAGTCTTTGATTACCGATTTTGGCTTTTCTTGTGTTATCTCAACTTTAGCTTCTTCTACCTCACTTTCTTGAATTGAATTGGGTTCATCCAACCCTACATTTTTCTGAGCTGTTATGGCTTGGATTTTCTCCTTTGGGTTAATCTCGGTGTTGCTTAGTAGACACCCTTGCGGTCATTCGAACATTAACTTTGCAAGTTATCCAACTGACTTTGTAACTTCCCCGACTAACTTAGTAAGTTCCCCAACTTGGTTCTTGATTCCTTCCATCAATGTTTGTTGGTTTTTAAGTGTTGCCTCAGTGTCTTCGAGACGGTTTTCTGTGGTTGCCATGAATTTTGTTAACATCTCTTCAAGGTTTGGCTTCTTTTCTTGTAGATATGGCTGATTTTGGAAATTTTGAGGAGGTTGTTGTCTTTGATTTCCTTGACCTCCCCAAGAAAAATTTGGGTGGTTCCTCCAACCTGGATTATAAGTATTACTATAAGGGTTATTATTAGATCTGAAATTATTACCTATATAGTTCATCTGTTCGCTTTCTTTACCAGGTTGGTAGGGTGGGTACTCAGGATTCGCCATAGTTCCACTTGTGTCGCACTGCATTACTGGATGTACCTGCGAAGAACACAAACTATCAAGCTTTTTATTCATTATATCTACCTATGTTGATAGCATGGTTACTGCGTCAAGGCTAAAAAATACGGCTGATTTTGTTGGTTTTGTCCTTGTAACCTGCCACTGATAGTTATTTAGTGACATCTCTTCAATAAACTCGTAGGCTACTTCAGGAGTTCTGTTGTTCAGGGTTCCACTGGCGACTGAATCAATTAGTTGCCTCGTTGAGGGGTTTACACTGTTATATAAAGTTTGGACTTGGAGCCACAAGGGTAAACCATGGTATGGACACCTTCTCAAGAGATCATTTTATCTCTCCCATGCCTTGTATAATGTCTCTAAATCCATCTTCACAAAAGAAGAGATATCATTCTGTAATTTGGCCGTTTTGGCCGGTGGGAAATATTTTAATAAAAATTTTTTGGTCATTTGATCCCATGTGGTGATTGACCCTCGTTGCAACGAGTTTAACCACTTTTTGGCTTTATTCCTTAATGAAAAGGGAAATAACCGAAGACGTATGGCATCATCAGAAACGCCATTTATTTTGAAGGTATGACAGAACTCTAAAAAATTAGCTATATGGGTATTTGGGTCTTCGTCCTGCAAACCATCAAATTGAACAAATTGTTGAATCATTTGTATAGTGTTAGGCTTTAATTTAAAATTATTAGCAGCTATAGCAGGCCTAACAATACTCGATTCTGCTCCTGTTAAATAAGGTTTAGCATAATCATACATAGTACGTAGAGCATTGTTTTCTGCCATATCTTGTGGTGGTGGGTTATTCTCGTCCATCCCTTCAGTAGGATTGGATCTGCCTTCTCATTCTTCTTCTATGTAATTTAGGGTTTGCCTAATTTCTCTTCGATTCCTGCGAGCGGTAGTTCAATATCACTGCCGTATACTAGTGGTCCATTCGGGTTCCTTCTAGTCATAAACTAGAGGTACCTATGTTGGAAAAGAAAGAAAGAAAAATAGCAAGGTTAAAACTAAAATAAAAATAAAAATAAATTACGGAAAAAAATAAAAAATAATGGCTAAAGTAATAAAAATTAAGTTTTCTTAATATTTTAGTTCCCCGGTAACGGTGCCACAAACTTGATAGTTGTTTTGCCGAGTTTTAAAATTTATAAAGAGAATGATCGAACCTGGAAACTAACTTTGACAACGATTTAAGGCAAGTGCACCTATCGAACAGTAGTATAGCTTAGGCAAGACCGGATTAACTAAAAGTACTAATACTAACCTTCTTTCTATTATTTAGCCTAAATATTAAGTGATTGGTTGTTTAATCTAAAACCAACTACTAAGCTAAAGATGCAAATACAAAAAGAATGAATTGGGGAAATACTATTGGGAAAACTCAATTGATTAAGATGATATCCTTATGAAGAATCCACCTAGACTTCACTTGTTATCTAACACTAAACCAGACGATTTATTCACTTGACTTGATCCGTAGGATTCCCTAATTTATTTTAAACCCTCTCTTGAGGCGAATAACGTCTAACCCTAGGTTGATTAATTGAAATCTCTTTCTAATTAAAACCCCTAGAATCGCATTAACTCGATCTATGGACTCCCATATTCGGTTTCACCCTAATCCGGCAAACTCTCGTCACCCTATCTCTAGGTGCGTGATCAACTCCGCTTAATTATGCTAGATCTACTCTTAAGCAGGGACTTTTGCTCCACCACCTAAGCACATTCAACTTGAATCAATATCCAGAAAATAGTAACACAAGAATTAAGCTCACATAATTAAGAACAAATCAAGTATTTATCATATAGTTCAGAAAACAATAACAAGATTCGTCTTAGGTTTCATCCCCTTCAGGTATCTGAAGGGTATAGTTCATAATGATAAAAGAAAACATCTCAGAAGAAAAGATAAAACAAAACATAAGAAATCCCTAAAACTCCCTGAAGGAATTAAAGGAGAAATCCGCCGTCTTGAGTAGAATTTCGGCTTCTTGAGATGGATCAACTAGCCATCTTCGAATGGTTCCTACAAATCTGACCTTTCTGGCTCGGCTCCTTAGCCTAGTTGTCGCTAGCTCTGGCAGACAGTTTCTGCCGAACTCCCCGCTTAAGTTGCCCCCTAGGGTGTTTATATAGACTTTGAGATGCTTTACTTGGCCCCTTCATATCCGAATTCAAGTAGAATTCCTACTAGGGTGTTTGAATAGGCTTTGGAATGTGTTTCTTTGCTTCTAAGTACCCTATTTCGAATGAATTTGCTCTTTGCCACGACAGGGACACGGCCATGGGCACACACCCGTGTGTTTTGTGGCTAGGCCGTGTGCGATCCTGTTGATGAGGTACGGCCATGTGTGTAACACCCTTTCCCCGTAATCCCTGTCGGAATCGACCACGAGGCGTTACCATATAAAACTACTTGAACACCACTTAGGCTCAACATGACTACTCTCCTTAATGTCAATACTACAACTTGTTTTCGACTTACAAGACCTCACTCACACATGTGACGGCTCTGGACTCTATATCGGGAACTCTTACGATCCGTAAAATTTCTTTCCTATTTAAACAGGGTGTACACGCCCGTGTTAGATGACACACACGCCCATGTGTAGTCACACACGACCATGTGCGCACACCGTGCCTAAAAATCCCAACATTCTGTCAAAACTCCCACATTTAGGGCACACGCCTTTGTGGAATGGGGGCACGCCCGTGTACCCTCACAACATGCCCGTGGCTTTGAACCATGGGGAGTTACTGACTATATTCACATGGCCTTGACATGCCGTGGGCCTAGATCATGTGTTAATCCTTGGTATACTGACTTGTTCACATGGTCTGGGGCACACGTCCATGTTCAAATCGTGGGTCTTACACAGCTCATGTACACGGCCGTGGGATTCACCCGTGGCCTACTTTGACTTAAAATACAAAGGTGCAGGGTGCACACGGCCTAGACACACGTCCGTGTGTCCATCCGTGTGAGCACTTAGAGGCTATATACCAAGCCTTTTTCTATCCTACATTTCATTCATTAATATACCAGTTCAATCAAGTTTCAAATCATCAACTAAAACACATGAATTTATACAATTGATTCATGAAAATAAAGTTTTCTTCCCATACAATTACAACAATTTAGGCCATCATCAATGGCCATACACCTTTAAACTATGAACCCTCTTAGACCAACACAATTTGACACAATAACCTCAACTTAGTCAACCCTACATTCTAGTCCTATACATGACATGACTTATAAGGACTTGATACCTCATACCAAGTGTCTGTTCGATAGTGTGAATACATCTCCAACGGCCTCCAACTCGAGCTAGTAGATAATTTACCTATAAGAGATGGGAAAGGAGCTGAAGTAAGAAATAATGCTTAGTAAGTTCATATGTATAACTGATAATTTCTTATATTCATTGGATAAACATAACCATAAAGTATCATAAAGATTTTCTCTCATAAACCCTTAATTACTTACTCAACCATTGTTGAAACTTACTCATTCAATCTTTTACCACACTCTTACCATACCACGAGCCGGATGCTCGTGCTGAATATCATTCATTCCTACAATGATTACCATTTAATCACCTAAAACAACACATCAACCATTTTCAATAAGTCACTGATATTACTAATCTCTCGGTGGTTATGCACTTAGCCCACCATTACATCTCTAATAGGATGGTATCGGACACAGCCCACCATCTAGTTATACTTATGGTGTTTTTGCACTCAGCACACCAATCATTTATAAGAGATTGTATCGCACATAGCCAATCGATTATGATTTAATCAGGTGGTAACGCACACAGCCCACTGATCATTTATAACTATGGTGATTTCGCACTTAGCTCACCAATATTAATACAACTGATGGTATCGCACACAGCCTATCATTACCAACAATGAGGTGATATTGCACATAGTTCACCATCATTTATCATTCGTGGATAACAAACCACAAGTATATCTCTATCTTAAATATTCATCCGAGGACATTTACACACACTTCTATTCTTAATTAACATTCTTCCATACTCGCTAACATTCACACACTATGTCAATAAATCTATATCATGCAACTAAGGTGTATTAATTATACAAATCCCACGAAGGGTTCATCATATATTGAGTTCATCACGATTTAGTTCTAACACATACCTATGCCTCTAGTGGTACAACTACATACATTCAACATTCTTGAGTCTCATACATATTGTCGCATTGACATCATAGCCCAATAGGGTTTTACTTACGTTAACATGTCTATGCCATGTCCTTGACATGGTCCTATATGAATTCTTACACCGATGCCATATTCCAATATGGTTTTGCTCGAGACTTTAACCATTATCATCTCACACTATATACTTTTACCATTTCTATAAATTCAATTCCATTGACATCTTATCAAAAATATTTCATACATTCATATAGTGAACATACATTCCATTCAATATTGGAATATTAAACTAACTCATACGTCATTGCAACATTCGTACATGAACATACCTTGATGTCGAAAGAGCCGAAAACCTTTTTGCCCACATTTCTCTTTTCACTCGTTCTAGGTCCGAAACTCGTTTTCTTTGATCTAGAACAATGGAATTTAGTGATTTAATCACTTATAAATCATAATACACCATAATCTACACTTTAGAAAAAAATGACTATTTTGCCCCTACACTTTGGCAAAATTACGATTTTGCCCCTAGGCTCGTAAATAAATTTTTATCACATTTTCTTGCTAAACAAGCCTATTTGAACATTTAATCCTCTTACAACTATCCTCAATTCCAACTATTTCATGCCTTAATGAATAAATTACAACTTTTGCATTTTAGCCCAAATTAGGCGTTTTTATGACAACACCCTTCACAAAAGTTGTTTATCAACATCCTATCATTCATTTTCTTCCATAAAAATTAGGCAACCAGTATAAACCCTCCCATGGAAAGTCCCTAGACTCTAAACCATGTTACAAATTAGTCCCCCCATTAGCTAGCTTAAGCTTTGGGGACTTCAAAAGTACAATTTTTATCAAGAAAAGTCATCAAAATCACTTACTTGTGAGGAGGAATGCTTGCTGAAATTTTGAGCTTCAAAAACCCCATTCTTGCTGTCCATTTTCGGTGGAAGAGGAGAAGAAATAAAAAAGATGATAGCTTTTCTTATTTCATCTTATTTTAATTCTTTTTAATAACCTAACATGACAACATTTAATGCCCTTGTCCCCTTTGTCTTCTTTGACCGTCCAAGCCAATTCCCATGGTCTAATTGCACATTTGGGACCTCTAATTTATAACCCATAGCTATTTGGCACCTCTAGGAAATAAAATAGAACTTTCACACTTTTTGCGATTTAGTCCTTTTTTAGCTAGAATTTGCTAAAATTAAGGCGCCAAAATTTTCATGCATCCTTATAAACATGTTATCACACATAACATATCATGAAAATAATTTTATCTAACCTCGAATTAGTGATTCCAAGATCACTGTTCCGACTAGCCCCTAAATCAGGCTGTTACAATTCTCCCCCCTTTAGGGATTTTCGTCCCCGAAAATTTAACCAGGAGGAGTTGTTACCAACATTCTTAAAACATTTTCATAAACTCTTCAAAAATCACAAATTCACTTATCCACGAGTTTCTTCTGTCAACAATCTCTAAGCTATCACACATAAGGTCGGAGCACCACTTGCGACCTAGGTATTTATTCCTCCCGGGCATATACTCAATATCCACTAATTTTGGAACTCTGTACAAATCTGAATGATCATTCGGACACTTATAGGTCGATTTACTAACACTCGTATGTCATTCCCCCTTCTTGGGAATTTTGTCAAACCAGATTCGAAATCTATAAGGTTTTATCTCACTTCCTCATTAAGTATTCACCAACCGTAATAGTCTCGACTTGTACGCTTTGACAACTCAGCTTTTAGTGGTCAACTACTTCTGACCATAAACTCGATCATATCATGAAATGTACTCTACTGTCAAAACATTTATGCGTATAACAGTACTTCCTTATTCTTGCTTTAGCAGATATGCTACCACTAAATCTCATACAAAAACTCTGTATAAGTTTTGGATTCATCATCTTTCCAATTCTATTTTGAGAAATCATCAACAACGAAAGGACTTATACAACCTGAATTCATCAACACAAATAATCTCATTCGGAGCTTCTTTAAAATACCATATACTATATCTTTTCTAAACCTTTTTTTTGTTCTGAAAAGAAAACTCGATCTAGTCATTAACCTTGTTAAAACTAAGATGTTACCGACTAAGATTCACTGAGTAACCATCTCACTTTGCTTAACATGGATCTTTCACTCAAACCAAGACTATGTCTATTATCTGTGAAGTATAATAGCAACTATACCTACTATGGTAATAGCTCAAGTCGTCTCCACTATCTTATCATTATAAGATATTCTTACTCATAAAAAAAAATTTAGAAATTACTCATCAATTTTCCCATAGATCATTACCACACATCCAGTTCTCATACAAACACAAAAGTGATCGTCTCGGGATAACCAATTAGGCAACTATTTTTCTCAATTCAGACTGAATTTAGTACTTGGATTTTCAATCAATAATTTTGACAATAACTTTTAACTTGACCATCACAGTATGATCCTTTCCATGAGCATATCTTTGTATCGTGCTCCTTACTCATGATCACACAAAAATTATTCTCTTTATTGATTCATGCGTGAATCTACGCAGAACTTGAATCATATGTGAATACATTAATCTACTCCTTTCTCCACATAGAGAACATTTCTAGCACACTCTCATCTGAGTTTCTTTTGCTATGCTAATTTAAAACTTTTACTAGTGTCGTGTCTCACAACATTAGGGACATCTTGATCGAATCTATTGACTCTATTTAGCTTACTCGAAATCTCATCATACAACGTGAAACTCGTGATTTCACTTCTTATACTAGAATCATCACGGACTTCCTCCTCAAAGTACCCGTACATGATTACAAGGATATAAAGGAATGTCGATTTCAATTAACTAAATCGACAACTATTTTGTCTGATTTTCACTATCAGCTACCATTCTCACACAATCACAGGTTATGAAAAGAAAAACTACGTCAGCCCCGATAGGTAATCAATATTTATAAGAAAATACTCAAGGAGATTTTTATTTTTTTATTTTTTATAATTCCTTTCATAGCATCAAATAACTATGCACAAACTACAGATCAACTTACTCATACTTGCCATTAATTTAGCACATATCGTGCCACACCTCGTACTAGATTCTTCATGATTCACTCGAATGTCTGCATTCACTCCTTCACATGACTTTAGTACAAATCTCATTTATACTTCTAGTCTCGTCTATCTGTCCCATTGATCACTAGGGATAATCAAAGATGCAAATTCATCGACATTCAAGTAGGTACGAAACCAACGCCACACCCCCGAGGTGATCCTATATGGAGTCACCTTTAAATGCCAATGCCCTATCCCGGATAAGGGCTTATGTGGACTTTTGCGTCAAGTATCGATGCCATATTTTGAATATGGTCTTATACAGAATCATAACCCGGTGCTGAGGCCATGCCTTAAACATGGTTTTACCTTGGACCTTATCTATTTCACATATCAATGACAGCCCTTTTCATTTTAGCCCCTCCAAGACTTCAACCTCATGTTCAACGACAATTACTCTATCTAGTAGAGTATCATACATCAATGTGATATAAAGCATTCTCAAATGCTGATATAAATACTACATTAACCATATACAACTTACTCAAGTTCCACATTAATATCTGCTTGAGTACTCAGTATTTGATTCTGCTTTCTCTTACTATCACTTATCAATTAAAGAATGTCTTACGGGTTTCAGTACATTATTTATCTGATTGCCATAGTCCATCTATTGTCTTACTCATATCACAACATCATAGCCCAGCTATTTCTTTACAAGTCATCACGATGCCATAACCTCGCTATGGTCTTACACGAAATCTCATACCAATACCAGGTCTCAGATGTGGTCTTACGCAGGATCACTATTTGACGCCGACGTAATATCCCAGATATGGTCTTACACGGAATCACTATTCGTCACCAATGCCATGTCCCAAACATGGTCTAACATGGGATCACAAGTACCACCATGGTCCAACCATGGTCTTATTGATCACTTTATCATTAAACAACCGTACTCATTTCCTGTATTCTACTTAGTCAAATTTCCTAGTTTAACTTCCACACCATAATACATGTGTTTCATACCGAGTCACATATAAAACATTATACATCATCTACTTTAGCAGTCACACATGAGATTCAACTATGTGGACATATTGATCATGCATCATTCAAACAATCGCATATACACATATAACCCATCCTCTGGGTAAATTTACTCACCATATACACCTAACCTAACCCACTGGTTTGGGTATATAACACCTTACGCACACTAAACTAATGTAAATAAGCTTATCACTTTATAACTCTCGTTTCATGCATTATCACACACAGATCATAATCTTCTATTCATACCTCTTGGTACTTACTAGTCTCATGCTTGTAAGGTAAACAAGACACCCATATTACTCGATCACATGGATCAGTATATTTTGCTATGATAAGCATAATCTCAATATCATTATTCATAACATGAACAATACTCTTAGTCAGCTTTAACTATCATAACTTGATAACAACTTTACTCGACGGCCCACTGAATTACTATGAATGACCAAGGATACTGAATCTCAATACATATGTATCTCGAATGCCAATGCCATATCCTAGATATGGTCTTACATTGGCATGCTCATCAATGCCGATGCCATGTTCCAAACATGGTCTTACACTGGTTTACTCATTTCATGTGGTAGATCGAGTATCCTTGGTATTTCAATTTCAATCGGGACTTTCCCATGCTTGACTTTAGTAACTCCTTCGTTTAATATATCAATTAAACATTTTCATAGAAATAATATGCATATAACCACATCACAATCAATTCAATGAAAATATTCATGAAGCTTGAAAATCATACAAACATAATGTCATTAGCTCGGTTGGGAATCATCTCTGTCTTAACAAAATAATTTCACTAGAGCCGGGAGATATCACACTATCACGGTCCACAATGGTATGTATAGCTAGACTCTTACTCACGCAAGGTTAGTCCGAGAACCGACTAAACCATAGCTCTAATACCACTAAATGTAACACCCCTTACCCATAATCCCTATTGGGTCGAGCACGAGGCGTTACCGTATAAAGCTACTTGAACACCACATAGGCTCAACGTGACTACTCTCCTTGATGTCAATACTACAACTTCTTTTCGAATTACAAGACCTCACTCACACATGTGAGGGCTCTGGAGACTATATCGGGAACTCTTACGACCTGTAAAATTTCTTTCCCATTTAAACAGGGTGTACACGCTCGTGTTAGATGACACACACGCCCGTGTGTTGTCACACATGACCATGTGCGCAACCGTGCTTAAAAATCCCAACACTCTGCCAACACTCCCACGGTTAGGGCACACGCCTGTGTGAAACAGGGGCACGCCCATGTACCCTCACAACATGCCCGTGGCTTTGAACCGTGGGGAGTTACTGACTATATTCACACGGCCTTGACACTCCCGTGGGCCTAGACTGTGTGTTAATCATTGGTATACTGACTTGCTCACATGGTCTGGGGCACACGCCCATGTCCAAACCGTGGGTCTTACACGGCTCATGTACACGGCCGTGGGATTCACTCGTGGCCTACTTTGACTTAAAATACAAAGGTGCAGGGTGCACACGGCCTAGACACGCGTCCGTGTGTCCATCTGTGTGAGAGCTTAGAGGCTATATACCAAGCCTTTTTCTATCCTACATTTCATACATTAATATACTAGTTCAATGAAGTTTCAAATCATCAACTAAAACACATGAATTTATACAATTGATTCATGAAAATAAAGTTTTCTTCCCATACAATTACAACAACTTAAGCCATCATCAATTGCCATACACCTTTAAACTATGAACCCTTTTAGACCAACACAATTTGACACAATAACATCAACTTAGTCAACCTTACATTCTAGTCCTATACATGCCATGACTCATAAGGACTTGATACCTCATACCAAGTGTCTGCTCCATAGTGTGAATACATCTCCAGCGGCCTCCAACTCAAGCTAGTAGATAATTTACCTATAAGAGATGGGAAAGGAGATGAAGTAAGCAATAATGCTTAGTAAGTTCATATGTATAACTGATAATTTCTTATATTCATCGGATAAACATAACCATAAATTATCGTAAAGAGTTTCTCTTATAAACCCTTAGTTACTTACTCAACCATTGTTGAAACTTACTCATTCAATCTTTTACCACACTCTTACCATATCACGAGCCGACTGCTCGTGCTGAATAGCATTCATTCCTGCAATGATTACCATTTAATCACCTAAAACAACATATCAACCATTTTCAATAAGTCGCTGATATTACTAATCTCTCGGTGGTTACACACTTAGCCCACCATTACATCTCTAATAGGGTGTCCCACACAGCCCACCATTTTGTTATACTTATGGTGTTTTCGCACTCAGCACACCAATCATTTATAAGCGATGGTATCGCACATAGCCCATCGATTATCAGTTAATCAGGTGGTAACGCACACAGCCCACCGATCATTTATAACTATGGTGATTTCGCACTTAGCTCACCAATATTAATACAACTAATGGTATGACACACAGCCCATTATACCAACAATGAGGTGATATCGCACATAGTTCACCATCATTTATCATTCGTGGATAATAAACCACAAGTATATCTCTATCTTAAATGTTCATCTGAGGACATTTACACACACTTCTATTCTTACTTAACATTCTTCCATACTCGCTAACATTCACACACTACGTCAATAAATCTATATCATGCAACTAAGGTGCATTAATTATACATATCCATGAAGGGTTCATCATATATTGAGTTCATCACGATTCAGTTCTAACACATACCTGTGCCTCTAGTGGTACAACCACATGCATTCAACATTCTTGAGTCTCATACATATTGTCACATTGACATCATACCCCAATAAGATTTTACTTACATTAACATGTCTATGCCATGTCCTTGACATGGTCCTATACGAATTCTTACACCGATGTCATATTCCAATATGGTCTTGCTCGAGACTTTAACCATTTTCATCTCATACTATATACTTTTACCATTTCTCTAAATTCAATTTCATTGACATCTTATCAAAAATATTTCATACATTCATATAGTGAACATACATTCCATTCAACATTGGAATTTTAAGCTAACTCATACGTAATTGCAACATTCGTACATGAACTTACCTTGATGTTGAAAGAGCCGAAAAGGACTTTTTTGCCCACATTTCTCTTTTCACTCGTTCTAGGTCTGAAACTCATTTGCTTTGATCTAGAACAATGGAATTTAGTGATTTAATCACTTATAAATCATAATACACCATAATCTATGCTTTAGGCAAAAATGACTATTTTGCCCCTACACTTTGGCAAAATTACTATTTTACCCCGAGGCTCGTAAATAAATTTTTATCACATTTTCTTGCTAAACAAGCCTATTTGAAATTTAATCCTCTTACAACTATCCTCAATTCCAACTATTTCATGCCTTAATGGATAAATTACAACTTTTGCATTTTAGCCAAAATTAGGTATTTTTATGACAACACCCTTCACAAAAGTTGTTTATCAACATCCTATCATTCATTTTCTTCCATAAAAATTTGGCAACCAGCATAAACCCTCCCATGGCAAGTCCCTAGACTCTCAACCATGTTACAAATTAGTCCCCCCACTAGCTAGCTTAAGCTTTGGGGACTCCAAAAGTACAATTTTTATCAAGAAAAGTCATCAAAATCACTTACTTGTGAGGAGGAATGCGTGCTGAAATTTTGAGCTTCAAAAACCCCATTCTTGCTGTCCATTTTCGGTGGAAGAGGAGAAGAAATAAAAAAGATGATATATTTTCTTATTTCATCTTATTTTATTTCTTTTTAATAACCTAACATGACAACATTTAATGCCCTTGTCCCCTTTGTCTTCTTTGATCGTCCAAGCCAATTCCCATGGTCTAATTGCACATTTGGGACCTCTAATTTATAAACCATAGCTATTTGGTTGTAACATCCCAAAGTTGGGCCTAGTAGGATTGGGCCCATTGGGCTTTAGGCGTAGGAGCGTTTAAAATTTTTGGGAATAAGAGAAAGGCTTTAATGCAAGTTAGATCTACTAGGTGAGTGGTTTTGGAAGGTTAGAGGGCTTCTATAAAGTCTCGGGTTCAAGTTACGCCTTAGGAAAAATTTTGGTTTTGGGTGAATAAAACCCTAGGAGTTAGTAGTAGGCTTTAAGAATAAAATGTGGGGAAAATGACACAAGTGGAGTGTGTGGTGTAATGGCAAAGTGATGCCACATAAGAGACAAGGGGGTGACGCCACAAGGAAGGAAGGAGGTCCAAGGTTCAAGTCTTGGCTTTTGCATTTTGGTTTTCTTTTTAAATGGACTCTAGAATTTTTCCATAGGGTTATATTTAGTTGCGCATGGTTTTAGACACAAGAGGAGCTTGTGGCTTACTGGCTAGTGGCGTGAATTGGCCGATGGGAGAGCTTGGGTTTGAATCTCATGGAAAACAAGGGAGTATTTATTTTGCGGATTGGACGGGAAGAGTTTGAGTTGGATTTAAACTCTACTGACGGAGGGATCCCACATCGGAAAGATACGAAGAAGGAATGTAAGAAGCTAGCTATATATAGAGCTACCTAGGAGGAGAAGGAGCATACCTGGTTGGCATTGGGCATAGGAGTGCTCTGAGCGCGGTTAGCAGCTTCAGATTCCTATCAGGTGTGTACTCTCTCTACTATAGTTGTATAGTGGCAAATGTCGATAAGCCAGTCACACGACAATGGTAGCCACACGAGCGTGCGAGCGCATGTGTGGGGTTTCAACGCGATATTGAGGCCATCATTAGTGTTTTTATGGGTTTAGGCTGTTGGGCCACGATGGCTTGAAAGGGGCCAAGTGGGCCCAATGGGCCAGTAGGCCCAATGGGCCAGGGGGCCCATATGAGTAAATTGTATGATTGAGTAGTAGATAAGGAACTAGACTATGTGAATCTGATATATGTGGCTAGGTTTGGGCTAAATAGGTCACATGAGTGTGTGGGCCTACTTGGGCTGAGAATAGGCCTTAGGCCCATTCGCATCATTATCACTGTTTAGAATACTAAGTCGTTCGAGGCGACAGTGGACCTTCTGTTGGGTTGTTAATACCCTTAGTTTGTGAAATTTCCAAAATACCCTTGGTTTGTGAAATTACTAAAATACCCCTGGTTTGTGAAATTACCAAAATACCCTGGTTTGCAAAATTACCAAAACTATCCTTGGTTTGCAAAATTATCGAAATACCCCAGGTTTGCGAAATTATCGAAATACCCCCAGTTTGTGAAATTACCATTTTACCCCTAAATAATAAAATAACCGTTGTACCCTTGTGGTAGTACTAATGTTGTCTATGTTAATTGTATGATTGATTATGTTCGAGATGCACTGCATACATGGATTAGTTATGAGTAGAATTACTGAATTACCCTTGGTAGGTAAAATTACCGTTATATCCTTTGGGGTTGATTAGCGTGATTGTGTGTAACTTCTCACACCATCTATAATGTTGTGCTAATGTAATATTATATTCTATTAAATGTCGAACCTCAGTATGGCTAGTGAGTTGCCCTTGGAGGGTAAAGGCGAGACATTAGGTTAGTGATTTCCGTTACATCAAATAAATGGTTATGAGGAGATGACATGATATACGTTATGAGCATTCTATACATGTATGCCGAAACCTATTGTATCTGTGCATTAAAGTTATTATGTTTGCATGGGATTGGGATTATGTTATTAAAGGGGAAGTGTTCTGGTGGCTTTGCCACGATCCGTTGTAGTGGCTCTACCACGATCTGTTGTAGTGGCTCTGCCACGATCTATTGTAGTGGCTCTGCCATGATCTGTTCTGGTGACTATGTCACGATTCTGAAGATGAGCAGCTAACTGCAGAATGACTGCCATCGATGGTGTGTAGCAGTGAGGGTTGATTGTAGAAATCCCCATTGGTGTGATTAGCAGGTACGAGTGGTGTGTAGCGGATGGAAAATTTGGTTGGGCTGGGTTTGCATCGCATTGCATACATGATCTGCTGTGACATATGATATGGGTTAAGGCTCAACCGAGGCTATTTTGGGCTAAGGCCCAATTGCCACCGTTACTGTAATGGGCTTCGGCCCGGATTGTTATGATGCATGTTCTTACCGGTGAGGGTTGTGCACACTGAGTTTTCGTAAACTCACCCCCTCTTTTTAATAAATGTTTCAGGTGATTCCCAGCGATTGAGGATTGGGAGCCGTGGAGGACTCAGGGGTGGCTATACATCGGAGATACTGCTCGTGGACTTTAGTAATTTCGATTTTTGCCTTTTCTTTTAGATTATTTATTTTGGGTTAATATTTTGTGATAAGGGCATTGGTTTATTTTTTCTAAGTTTTCATTTATAACTGTTAAACTTATAAATACGAGGTTTTTTTTAAAACATTAGCAATCATTTTCTAAAATATCATGTTTACGCAACGATGCAAGTTCAACTTTCATAATGTAATGCTTTTTCAAAATAATAACAACTTTTAAACGGTCATTTAGTAAATCACATTTTTCTCAATCAAACAACAAACTCGGAGTTCAAAAATCTGATAAAACTTTTCTAAGCAATTGCTTAGCTTTTCAACTTCCTTCAATGTGACACGCCAGATTCAAGCCTAACTTCTAGGCCGAGTTTGGGGTGTTACATTGGCACCTCTAGGAAATAAAATAGAACTTTCGCACTTTTTGTGATTTAGTCCTTTTTCACAATTTAGCTAGAATTTGCTAAAATTAAGGCGCCAAAATTTTCATGCATCCTTATAAACATGTTATCACACATAACATATCATGAAAATAATTTTCTCTAACCTCGAATTAGTGATTCCGAGATCACTATTTTGACTAGCCCCTAAATCGGGCTGTTACAATGTGAATCGTGGTCAGGCCATGTTCGGACTTCTCTTAAGCGGCACGGCCGTGCCAATTTTGTGATATGGCCCATTTTGTCTGTTTTAGGCTCGTTTCTTGTTCTTTTTGTCCCTAGGTGCTTTCTTGAGTATAAAACATGAAAAGAAAGGATTAAGAGCACCTTTTTACACAATCTAGGGAATAAATCATCCAAAAGTATGGTAAATGTGGGATTAAAATATGTTACTTTTACAGTTTATCACTTGGACCATATTCGGACGACCATATTATAATTCACTTTATCAAGAAATCCATTTTCTCATGAAAAACTCTTTTATTTAGCAATCGAATTTGAATCAACACCTCTTTTCTATGATGTAAATGCAATGCAACCAAAATAAAACAAAACACGTTAGCACAGGCAAAATAAACAACATAGAACACCTATCTGGGTGACCACTAGGGTTTAATTAGCTCTATCTAGGGTTGGCTCTTAAGGATCACTATATGTGGCTTAGTTCTAAAGGGACGGTACCTGAACCAGTGGATTCTTCAATCTTCACCCATTATAGGCTTATATGGATCGAGTTCAGTTCAGGGGAATACATTTCCCTATGGCCATGTGGAGGTGAAAACCTCACAAAGACATAGGTACGTTTGTATCCCAGAAGCAGTCCACTAGCCCATGTGGAGGTGAAAACCTCACGAAGGTATAGTTTCTCACTCCCACTTAAATGGAATGACCATAACGGTCGTGCAATATGATGTGGGAATATCCCACAAGACTCAAACCACAAAAAACACATGACACGGTACAAACTCATGTGGTGAAAGAATCAAAATCAAATTTTGATTTTCGATAAAAAGACAAAAAATAATCAATTCGACAAAACACAACAAGTCAGTATCATATCAAAAATAAAATTAAAGGAAAATGACAAATAATCAAGCACCTACCTGGGTGATTGCTATGGTTCAGCGTAGTTCTACCTAGGGTAAGCTCTTAGGGCTTTCTACATGCAGTTTGTTTCTAAAGCAGAGGTACCTGAACCGACAGATTCCTCGATCCTCACCCATTATAGGCTCATACGGACCAAGTTCAGTTCAGGAGAATACATTTCCCTATGGCTGGACGGAGATGAAAATCTCACGAAAACATAGGTACGGATGTATCCCGAAAGCGATCCACTATCCTACACGGAGGTGAAAACCTCATGAAGGAGTAGCTTCTCACTCTCACTTAAAAAGTGTGACCACAACGGTCATGCAATATGATGCAAGAGTACCCTAGACACTCAAATCACGACCAACAAAATGACCCAAACAAATGCAATAAAAAATCGTAATTTTCAAATTTGATTTTCAACTTTCGTCAAAAGGATAGAAATTAATCAATTTACGGCTTGACTCTCTTAGTTCCACAGCAGAGTCGCCAAGCTGTCGAAACCATTTTTTAATTTATTTATTAAAAAATAGGGATCGACTTTAAAAATGAAAATGGGAGTCGCCACCAATCCTTTTTTGCTTAGGTGTGATCGGATCACCTTATAAAACGTTTTATATCAAAACATTGATTTTGGCCTACGAAATTCAAGAAAATGGGTTCTGGAGTCGATTACGTACAAGGAAGGGTTAGCACCCTCATAACGCCCAAAAATTGGTACCTAATTGATAAACTCATGTCCTAATGTTGAAAATTTGAAAAATACGATCCTTTTATTCGAAAGAAAGCCAAGACTCGCTTATCTCAAAGAAATATTATGCCACACCCAATAAGTTAAGATGCAACATTTCAAAACTTCGAAACTAAGCTTACCTTTATTTGTAGAAAGTCATTACCTCGAGTCACAAATCATCATATCCAATAAGTTAGGACATAACATCTCGAGTTCCCGAGAATAAGTTTTTATTTAAAATTTTCAATTTTTTATTTCAAAAAGGATACTTGGCTATGTAAATTCAATGAAGAAAATTGAAACCCAATGAGTTAGGGCACAATTTCCTCGAGACTTCCAAATGCCAAATATTATTTTATTTAAGTAAGTACTTTCTGGATAAATAACTGCAATTAAAAATGAAATACATTTTTTAAAATAATGATTTGAATGAAATGTGGCATTAGTATATTACCAAACATAAATTTCAAAGGGTATTTTACTAAGTAAAAATAATAACAAATAATGCAAATAATGCAAGCAATATAACAATTATACTAAAGTAAATAAAGATTATAAATTTGTTCTTAAAAATATAAATGATCAACTAAAAGATAGCAAGCAAATAATAAAAAAAGGAATAAACATGAAAATTTTACACAAAATTAAATGTATACATAAAAATAAGGTGAATAATATATATAAAGAAATATTATAATAATAATAATAATAAGCCAATTCTAAAAATAAATATATATATTCATGAGAAAATAATTAAGACACATTTTAAATAAATAAATAATATATAATTTTAAATAAAAATATATTCATAATACAATAATTTAATACATATATGTATAAAAACTACATATTTAAAAATAAACATAATATATGTTATACAATATACAAAATTTTAGACAATATTAAGAATAAAACAATTTAAATGTTATATATAATAAAATATAGTAATATATAATATACCAAATTTAAAAATATATATTATAATAAATAATATACAAATTTTAAAAATGTTATATAATATATAAATAATATTAAACTTAATAAAATAACCTAATATAGTAATAATTTAATATATATATATATATATATATATAAATTAAATAATTAAAAATAAGAATAAAAATGAAAATAAAAAGGATAAAAATCAAAGAAACATGGATTAAATCAGAAATATAAAAAAAAATCCAGGGTAAAAATGTAAAAGGACCAGATTAGAACGCGCGTCACATTATAAGGACCTATTAAGCAATTATGCCTTATCTCCTAAACGACGTCGTTCCCCCTTTCTGCCTTAAAATAGCCCTTGCACCAGATTGCAAGAAAATATAAATTTCAGGGCTAAATTAAAAATAAAAGAAATTTTAAATTGAACTAAATTAAAAATGAAAAAATTTCATGCATGGCCGATTATAAGAAAGAAAAGAATTCTTCTTCACATTTTTAAGGTTCAGCTATATTGATGCTTGATTAAGGTATGTATTGAACTCGATTTTTGATAATTTTTACGTTTTTGAGATCGTTGCTTAGTAATCTACAAAGCCAATGCCCTAATTTCTGAAATTGGTGATATTTTTAAAATGTGCCATTGTTGAATACTTATGTATTTTGATGTTTCTTGATAAATTATTGATGGTTGTTTATAGATATACAAGTTTTATAAAGTGATTTTTGACAAAAATGAGTATTTGGGATTAAATTGAAAAAGATAGAATTTTTATGGCTAGAAATGTGAATAAAATAAAAATATGGGTTGTTTTGATGCTATAGAAAATTCGGTTATGAATGGGTATATGAAAATTTTGTGTAACATCCCGAAATTGGGCCTAGTAGGATTGGGCCCAATAGGCCTTGGGCGTGGGAATGTTTAAAATTCTGAGAATAAGAGAATGACATTATTGCTAATTGGACTATTAGTTAAGTGAATTTGGAAGGTTACGAGGTTTCTATGAAGTCTCGGGTTTAATTGGGCCTTGGGAAAAATTTGGTATTTTAGCACTTTAAGGAGAGATGGTAAGTAGCTGCAAGGCTTATTGAAATAAATGAATAAATGGTTAGCACAAGTGAGCAATTAGTAAAGAGGTTATGGCATTAAGTGAAGTACCTTGAGGGAAGAGGTTCAAATCCCTTTGTGTGCAATGTTTGGCTAATATTTTTGCACTCTTTCCTTAAGTGTCTGCCAAGGACTATTTATGGCAAGGGTGTACTTCATTATTTTTGGTAAGGTGGCTATAAGAATAAGGCAAGGTTGAAGTTTGGGAAAGGAATCAAGAGAAATAGGAATGAAAGGGGGACATGAGGCTTAATTTGTGGATGGTGTTTTGGAAAGCTTGGGTGGCCAAACTCTTATCCTAAGGGGGGGAAGCGTGTGGACGGTTTTGAGGTAGATAGGTGGCTGAAAATTTTACCTTGGCATTTGGTAAGGCCTTGGTTTTGTTTTGGCCAAAAATCCTATTGCAACCTTTGTGTCATCTTCTCTCTTTTTGCTACTTTCTTTGCCAAAATTTTCTAGCACAATAGTGCAATTTTCTCTTCTCTTGAATTGGTCACATATTCATCTTTTGTCTAATCTCCTTGATAGCCAAATATCATTATTCATTCTCCTCCATAACCGAAACTTTTCCATCGTTCTTTCTTTCTGATTCCTTAAGCAATCAGTAAGTATTCTTTCCAATGTTTTATTTTCTTCTCCTACGACCGAATCCATACTTTGGCTTTTGGATGGTCATTTTGACCGAGACTATCACCTTACTTTCTCTCATACGAGATCGTTTTCTTCTTCGTAGTGATATAGAGGGAGGCCAAATACCACAACATCGCCTAATCATCTTTAGTCATAGAATGATCGTGAGAAACGAGATTATAATCGATTAAGGTAAGGAAGATCTTTCATAGTCCATTCGATATCTCCATTTGGTTTTTGAGTTAATCGGATTGAAGGTTGGCTAATTGATATTGTTGGTAGGATCAATTTTTGGTGCATCGAGGGGGATCACAGTCCTGGTGTTGAAATCGGTAGAAAGCACAACTCGTAATCAAGGTGTGTAATCTCGTACCTTTCCGAATATATGTTTGAAATGGGGAGTAAATCTCACATCTCTCTGGAAGTTTACATGAAATATTCTGTGATTCGGTAGAAATACCAAAGAAAACTGATAATCGGCATCCGTGATCACTCGGACGTGCGTATGATCGTAGTGGTAATCATGTTTTGTAATAAAAAAGTTTCGCTCAGAAACAGTGATGTGTATTTGAAAAATCACGAAAAATTGGATAAAAAGAATTACAAAGTGAGTAAGATATCAGATTAAATATTACTGTGTCTACTTTAATATGGAAGAAACGGAGAAGAAAAAAGGAATATTATATTCTAGGATATGTTAATTTTAGTGAGACTAGTTCTAAATGACTTTGGGGTATTCTGTTCTTTCTTGGAAAAATCGTATAAAATTGTAAAAAGTAAATTATGGGACATAAATTATATGTATGAATTGCTTATTGAGCCTATTATTATTAGAGACAAGTGGGAGCAGTATATGAAAACTGTACAGTGAGATATTTAGATTTTGGGTAAGAGACGTCAGAATCATTGGACAGTGAAACAAGGGAAAATTTAAAGAATAAACTGTACTAAATGGTTAAGCTAAAAATTTTGGAAAAATTATAGGAGAAAGATATACGAGTCTAGTTTCAAAGAAAATTTACGGATTTAGATTTTGAGTTTACTAACTCGAGTTATAGTCAATTTAGTCGGTATGACTCAATTGGACAGTTTCAAACTTTTATGCCCTAAATTAGTAGTTAAGCCTTGGTTATGAAATTACCGAAATACCCTTAGAGGGTAAATTACCAAAATACCCTTAGCGGGTACGATTGCCAGATTACGAAAATGTCCTTTGGGCCGAATTATGGAAATGCCCCTATTGGGCCGATTTGTAAAGTGTTAATGGGCCGAAATATGAAATTGCTTAATAGGCTGAATTGACATATTGCCTTATGGGCCGAATGGACATATTGATTAATAGGCAAATGTGATATTTGTTATATTGGCCAAATGTGATATTTGCTATATGGGCCAAATGTGATAAGTGATATATGGGCCTCATGTGCTCAATGGGCCGAATTGCTAGATTACTTAATGGGCCAATTTGCTAGATTGATTAATTGGCCAAATTGCTAAATTGCTTAATGGGCCAAATTGCTAGATTGCTTAAGGAGCCAATTTGATAAATTACCATATGGGCCAAAATGAGAAATGGGCCAACTTGCAGTATGGGCCTTATGTTGAAATTATCATATGAATATTGTTATGCCTTGTATATGTATACATGATTGCATGGGTTGGGATAAAATTGAAGAGAAGTTCTGGTGGCTCTGCCACAATCTAGTTCGGGTGGCTCTGCCACAATCTAGTTCAGGTGGCTCAGCAACAAACATTTTAAATGGCTTTATGCCTGCGATTGGTGTGTTGGCGGGGTGGGTTGACTCGATCCCCACAGGTGTTCTGGTTGGTACGGGTGGTGTGTAGCGGATGGAAAAAAAACTAGGTTTGGTTGGGAAATTGCATTTCATACACATGTTATATTTGATACATTATTGTTATTGTAAATGGGCTTAGGCCCAAAATATTGCTATGTGTGTTCCGACCCAGTGGATGATGGTAAGGGGATTTCACACTGAGTTCTTGTAACTCACCCCCCCTTTTCTCTTAACCCTTGTAGGTAATGCTCAGTGACGAGGACTTGGGGCCATGGATGACTCGGTGTATGTAACACCCCAAACCCGGTCAACACACCACGACCGAATTTGGCATGTCACAGAGGAAAACATTTTGAAGAAAATTGAGTTATCGATTAAATTTTGTGGAAAACTCTTTGTTGCTCTATGTGTGTAGAAATCAGGTGCATGACTAGTTAAAAACTGATGGTTTACTTTGAAATCCCGGAAATAAATCTTTAAAACTTAGTTGCTGATCCATAGATTAGAAAACCTTTTTGTAAATTTTTAAAGGAAACCCAAATGATTAATTTGGAAACCGTTTGAGTTGTCGAAAACAATTGAGTTGTCATTTGTTATCAAGTGATTTGTATTACCCGATGGTAAGGTTTTGGAAACCATTGCGTTTTGTAGTTTAGAAAACCTTGCGCTCACATTATTAAATTAATCAAATAATTCACTTAACCATGTTCGAAGTCAAATCCAAAACATATAAATAATTCAAAACATAATTTAAAAGGCCTTATTACAATACCCAAATAAAAAATAAATAAAACAAAATATGAAATAATTACCCAATTCAAATCCAAGTAAAACCAAAGGTTTTAATGCATGGGCCACCTCCAGTCCATCCGGCTCCTCATTCGCAATTTACGAGTCACCTGAGAAGATAAGGGAGAAGGTGAGTCACCAAGACTCAGTGCATAAATCCTCCTCCCGGATAACGCAACATACTTACACAAATCATAACCAAGCAATACATATAATGCACCCAAACCTAGCCATCCATACTCCGTTTCTACCCTGTGTGGTACCAAACCACTGGTGGTGCCAAACCACTAGTGACCCAAAGTCACGATGTCCAATAAAAATGTGGTGCCAAACCACTGGTGACCCAAAGTCACGAAATATCAATAATCCAAGTGTGGGGCCAACCCACGTGTGATACCAAATCACTGGCGACAATCCCGATAAATCAACTGTGGGGCCAACCCACTGTGGTGCTAAGCCAGTGGGATGAGTCGCTATGAGGTACCAAACCTCTGGTGTCCCAAAGACACAAAATAATCTGTGGTACCAAACCACTGGAGGTGCCAAACCTCTGGTGTCCCAAAGACACGGATATCAACTTCCCCCTCCTTTCATATCACCCATCACAATGCAAAACTTAAGCAAATCATGCCATCATGCGTTATTATGAATCATATAGCAAATACATCACAGATCATGGTATTAAGCATCATATAGCAAATCATATCGAAACGGACTTACCCGAATCCTTGCTCATACCCTTACGGTATCATATCAAGATCTACACATTTTCTGGCTTTTAACATATTCAGGTTATTAATATATTTACTTAGTTATAAAGTGTGTAAGTTACACACCTGTTACTAACGCAAGCACTAAATCCCGAAGACCCGATCTACCGCACTAGATCTCCTTACCCTACATTCGGCCAAACCACCAAACCATTAACAAGGCCATTCGGCCATCCCAATAAATCCCGAAGGGTGAGATTACGCATAAACAACACCACCCTTACCTTTCTGCCTTACGAATGCTAATCTCAACACAAGATATGCGAGACTGCTCCTCCCCCTACAATCGGCCAATCATCACAACTTAGTCTCAATAGCCTTCGGCTTTTCAACATCTAATGGAAAGATTGAACCGGCATAACCCTTACCATTGACTTACTGAATTTGATTGACAGAGAATAGAGGCTTAGATCGACTGCTTCCAAAGTCCCGAAGAGCCTAGAAGAAATCGGTTCCTATGACTGGTTAGAACCTTGCTAACAAATGCCGAAATTGGCTTTTGCTTTCATGAGAAACGACAAAGAGAAGAGAAACAAAATAAAAGACATTCGGCCATGAACACCTACCTTCTTAAAACCGATTGAAGAAATCCCGAAGAAGAGATCTAGGCTTGATTAATATTCGGCCAAAGCAAAACAAGAAGAGAATAGCGAAATTTCGATAATAGTGTTAGGTGATGGAGGGAGATTCGGCTAGAGTGGGGAAAAAAGAAAGAAAAAGAAAGTGAAATGGAAGAGAGGGAATTCGGCAAAGGAAGGTGGAGAGGATTTCGGCACAAGAGTTTGAGAGAAGAAAAGAAAAAGATAAAAGGGAGGAGATGGGCACTTTCGGCTTAGAGAAGAAAGAAAAAAAAGAGTTGGGGAAATCGGCAATGCGCACTAGGGGTTTTCGACTTTTGATTCACTAGATGCACGAGGACCTATACTAGCCGAAAATGCACAAATAGGTGCCTAAGGAAATTCGGCACCCCCTTACTCAGCCTCCCAACCGTTTACTCCTCTTCCATCAAGAGTTCAGATTTCGTCAAAATTCCCTGAATCATTCCTGGCCAATCATTCAAATGAGTTTGATCTAATCAATGCTTATCTAACAGAGTTTGTGCTGAGCATAACTCTTCCCCCTTGGCGTCAAAACAATAAGCAGAAAGTGGAATTTCTGCTGCTCGAACCTGAGCTCTCCCTTCCCTGCATGTGGCGTCAATCACAGGGCCCTAAGTGGCGCCTCCTTGCCACTTTTCCAAGCCCAATCTTGTGCTTAAATCCCCCACGAATTATACTTAACCCCTAGCTCCTTCAGCTCCCTTTGACTAACACTTAAAAATAAAAATTTCTTGCAACTCAGGCCTACTCTAAACTTATAACTAGATCTTACAACACCACAAATAATTAACACAACGGCCACACACATGCAAAAAAGCTCAAACACAATAACCCCTATTTAAGGATGTTACAGTTCTACCCCCTTAAAAATAATTTCGGCCTCGAAATTACCTGGTCAAAAGAGTTGAGGGTATTGCTGTTTCATCACATTCTCTGGTTCTCATGTAGCTTCCTCCACTCCATGGTTCTGCCATAGCACCTTCACTAATGGGACCGACTTCTTGCGCAAAACTTTCATATCTCGATCCAGGATCTGTACTGGTTCCTCCTCTATGGTCAAATTAGGACTTACCTCAATTTCCTCCACTGCTACAACATGCAATGGATCTGAACGATAGCGCCTGAGCATGGAGACATGGAACACATCATGTATTTGACTCAGCTCTGCTGGCAGCTCAAGCTGATAGGCTACTGGTCCCACTCGCCTCAACACCTTATATGGGCCAATAAACCTTGGACTTAACTTGCCTTTCCTTCTGAACCTCAACACCTTCTTCCATGGAGAGACCTTCAGAAAGACCTTGTCACCCACAGCAAACTCTATATCTCTCCGCTTAAGATCAACATATGACTTCTGCCTGTCCGAAGCTTCCTTCAAATGAGCCTGAATCAACTTAACTTTATCCTCGGTCTCAGTAACCAACTCTGGACCCAACATCTGACATTCACCTAACTCTTTCTAGCATGTAGGTGTGCGACACTTCCTACCATACAACGCCTCATAAGGTGCTATCTTAATGCTTGCCTGATAACTATTGTTGTATGCGAATTCAGGTAATGGTAGAAATTCTTCCCAGCTACCTCTGAAGTCCAAAACACAACCCCTTAGCATATCCTCTAGGATTTGTATAACCCTTTCCGACTGTCCGTCAGACTGCGGGTGAAAAGCTGTGCTGAAATCCAACCTCATTCCCAAAGCTTGATGTAAAGCTCTCCAGAACCTCGACGTGAACCTTGGATCCCTATCTGAGATAATTAATGCTGGCACACCATGCAACCTCACTATCTGGGCCACATACAATTTAGCTAACTTCTGAAGTGAATAATCAACCCTTACCGGTATGAAATGAGCTGATTTGGTCAAACGATCCACAATTACCCAGACTGAGTCTTTCTTACTAGGCGTAAGGGGTAGCCCACTGACAAAGTCCATGGCAATTCTTTCCCACTTCCATTGAGGAATCTATACCGGCTGAAGTAAACTCGACGGCGGTGATGCTCGACTTTGACTTCTTGCACGCCGACACTTACCCACAAACTCGATCGGTTTTGCTTCAACCACGCCACCGTAACTATTTTCGCAAATCCTGGTACATCTTGCTACCTTTAGGATGCATAGCGTATGGGCTACTATGTGCGTCCTGAAGAATCCTCCGTCTTAACTCGACATCCTTCGGCATACAAGCTCTCCCTTGGAAACACAATACTCCATCACTGGACACATTATAACCCTCTACCCCACCATTCTGAACTTGCAACCTCCGAGCATTCAAGCCTTCATCCACTAACTGTTTCTCCTTGATTTTCTCAACCCAAGTCGGCTTAACCTGCAATTCTGCCAAAAGATCCCCATCGTCATACAAGCTAAGATAAACAAACATCGCTCTTAAGTCCGCTACCACCTTACGACTCAACGCGTCTGCCACCACGTTAGCCTTGCCCAGATGATACTCAATCGAACAATCGTAGTCCTTCAACAGCTCAATCCATCTACGCTGTCTCAAGTTCAAATCCTTCTGAGTCAGAAGATACTTCAGACTCTTGTGATCTGTGTAAACTATCGACTTCTCTCCGTACAAATAGTGTCTCCATATTTTCAGAGCGAAAACCACTGCAGCTAACTCCAAGTCATGTGTCGGATAGTTAACCTCATGCGGTCTCAGCTGTCGAGACGCATATGCCACTACTTTCCCTTCCTGCATCAGCACACATCCCAAGCCATTATGTGATGCATCACAATAGACCGTAAATACCTTTCCTACCTCAGGCTGTACCAGAACCGGAGCTTCCGTCAAAATCTTCCTCAACTTGTCGAAGCTTTCCTGCTATTTTTTCGACCACACAAATGGAACTCCTTTCCTCAATAGCTTAGTCAACGATGCCGTGATCAGAGAAAATCCTTCCACAAATCTCTGATAATACCCTGCCAGACCTAGAAAACTCTGAATTTTAGTTACCGACCTAGGCGGTTTCCAATCCAACACTGCCTCAATCTTGCGAGGGTCCACTCTAATCCCTTCAGTGGACACTACGTGACCTAAGAAAGTCACTTCCCTCAGTCAGAACTCGCACTTACTAAACTGGGAAAATAACTGCTTCTCCCTCAGTGTCTGCAACACCACTCGCAAATGCGCATCATGATCCTCCTCAGTCCTTGAGTACACCAATATGTCGTCTATAAATACTACAACGAATTGGTCCAAG
This sequence comes from Gossypium rotundifolium, assembly GCA_025506655.1. Taxonomy (NCBI): domain Eukaryota; kingdom Viridiplantae; phylum Streptophyta; class Magnoliopsida; order Malvales; family Malvaceae; genus Gossypium; species Gossypium rotundifolium. The sequence goes on from CP106722.1 coordinate 109,112,481, forward strand.
TACTACTGAAACACCCGATTCATCAAATCCATGAATGCTGCCGGTGCATTGGTTAACCCGAACGGCATCACCAGAAACTCGTAATGCCCATACCGAGTACGAAATGCCGTCTTGTGGATATCAGCCTCCTTCACCTTTAGCTGATGATACCCAGGCCTTAAATTAATCTTTGAGAAAATTGATGCCCCCTTAAGTTGATCGAACAAGTCATCTATTCTCGACAACGAATACTTGTTTTTGATTGTCAGCTTGTTCAACTGGCGATAGTCTATACACATCCACATTGTACCATCTTTCTTTTTGACAAAGAGTACTGGCGCTCCCCAAGGCGAAACACTTGGCTGGATAAAACCTCAGTCCAACAACTTCTGAATCTAAGCCTTCAGCTCTACCAACTCCTTCGGCGCCATTCTGTATGGGGCAATAGATACTGGCACAGTTTTGGGTAACAGATCTATACCAAATTCAACTTTTCGATCTGGAGCCAGACCTAGAAGTTTCTCTGAAAATACGTCAGCAAATTCCTTTACTGTTCGGATATCCTTTACAGCAACCTCCTTAGCCTCCAAAGCACATACTCGAACCAAAATCGCCTTACAACCTTTCCTGACCATCTTCTCAGCCTTCAATGCCGATACTACGTTGGATAGATAATCTCTTCTATTACCTATCATCACCACTTCTTCACCCTCAGCTGTTCTCAAAACCATGCGCTTAGCCGCGCAATCCAAACTTGCTTGGTATTTTACCAGCCAGTCCATCCCAAGAATCAAATCGAACTCCCCAAACGGCAGTTCTATCAAATCAGCTACAAACACTACCCCTTGAAGTTCTAGGGGTACATCCCTATACAGCTTATTTACTTCTACAGAGTGACCTAGAGGGCTAATTACTGTCATCTCCCTAGAAGTAATTTCAAAGTCTAGGTTCATGGTCTCTACTATGCTACTAGCAACATACGAATGCGTCGAATCCACATCAATCAAAGCAATATATAGTAATCCAAAGATTAGGAACGTACCGGTTATGACGTCCGGTGCATCGCCCTCCTTTCGACGTCTCGTTGCATATACCAACCCAGGCTGTCTTGCTTCAGTGTTGCCTGCCCCTCTGCCTGGCGTCCCACGGCCTCTACCCGAGCCATTACCTCCCCTAGCAGCACCACGACCCTTCTGCGGAGGTGGTCCCTCATTTTTGAACTGAGCACGACCCTGACCCTCAGACTGAATCCTGGCTAACTTACGTGGACAGTCCCTCACACGATGATCCAGTGAACCACACTCAAAACATCCCTTTCCACCAGTCTAACATCTTCCCTAATGAGATTTCCCACATCGATTACACTACACTGGTCCCTAATTAGTAGCAGTAGGCCTTCCAGATTAATTCGGCCCACTCTGTCTAGCCCTTTTCTGCGGATTACTGGCCCACCCCGATGATCTAAAACCTCTCTTGTGTCTATTCCTATCCAGATTTTGTCTTACAGACTCCTTTACCCCTTTAGCTACCTTGGCCTTTTCCATTAGCACAACAAACTCTCGCTCCTGCTGTGGAGCGATCAGTAATCTCAGCTCATCTCTCAATCCATCCTCAAACCTAACACATCGTTCATGTTCTGTAGCCACGATGCCCCTAGCATACCGGCTCAACCTTAAAAATTCTGCCTCGTACTCCGAGACAGACTTACTCCCCTGAACCAGCCTCAGAAATGCCTTCTGCTGCGCATCAATATAGCTGGCCCCGACATACTTCTTCTGATAAGCTGCCTTAAAATAGTCCCAAGTGAGATCATCAGCTGCTGCACTATCCCGAACCGTGAGCCACCACTGGTATGACTCATCCCGGAGAAGCGACACTATCCCTTTCAATTTTTCCTCAGCAGTCAGATCCAGGTCATCCATGATTCGCTCCGTCGCCTCTAACCAATACTTAGCCGTATTGGGCGCCACACCAGATACTCCAAGGAAAAACTCAGCTCCATTAGCTCGGAGTCGCTTAGGTATCGACTTTTGAGCTCCCATGCCTCCACCTGCTCCAGCCACCCTTTCCAAAACCCACAGCATCGCCTGTGATACTGCATCATCCCCCGTCTGATCCTGATATTCCACATCAGCGGCTGGTGGTGGTGGTGGCATTTTATTTTTGGACCCTTGGCCAGACCTAACAGGCTCCGACACGGTCATTCGGCCTCTACCACGGCCACGCACATTACGACCACGTCCCCTAGAATTCATGTCTATAGTTGCGATTTATCTATTTAAGAGATTTTTATGAATTAGCTTCTATTTCACTGATTACCCACGAATAAGTTTTATGTAAAGAAATTTGGTAGTGGTTCTTTCGATCATCACACAGTTTTCAGTTCAATTCCCTACCCTCATTTCACTTGTAAGGGTATTCTCGTCACTTCACTACCCGGGGGTATTTTCGTAATTTTAACCTATCGGGGTATTTTGGTAATTTAAAATAGGGTTAATTTGAAAATTTTTATAAATCATAGATATTTTCAAAAATTTCCCGAAATCGGAGGGTGTTTTGGTAATTTCAAAGACCAGGGGTATTTTCATAATTTTTCATAATCCAGGGGTATTTTCAATTTTTTTTTCAAAATATGGTTCAAGGTGATTTTACAAAATAAGGGTATTTTGAAAATTTTCAATTCAGGGGTACTTCGGCAGTTTTTCATACTAAGGGCATTTTGGTAATTTTACAAGTCAGGGGCAATTTGGTCATTTTTCAAATTAGGGGTATTTTGGTCTTTTTCCAAATCAGGGGTACTGTGGTAATTTTAAAACTAAAGTTTAAAGTGTTTCGAGTCAAAACGGCTGGTCCCTTTCGGGTTTTAATTATTAAGTTTAGCCTGTGAATAAGTCGTCTTAGCTGGGGTGAACCGTCACTACGCACCAGGTAGGATTCGAGTGGAGAGGAGGTGAGTCAATAGGACTGCTTAAATACCAAACTCCCCCTGAATCCAATCCTAGACATGTGCACAACGGTTGCCACACCCTTGGCTCAGTGACGTACTCACAGGTTTGTTTTGTGGATCATTAAGTCTTATGCTATTTTTGTTGGAGTAAGCTATTCCTAGGGTTCAATGATTCCTATTCTACTAATCTACGATCCCGAGATTCCCATTTCCTTGCATATAATTCACACAACAGTCAGAAGTACTTACCTGGGCGGATTGGTGCCGGAGACTCGGTACCATGCTTCTCAAACCATATATTTCTAAACAAAAACATTTTAGAACCATACTTTAAAACATTTTTGGGCCCCGGGCCCACAGTCGAGCCTTTGAACTTGGCTCTGATACCAAAAATGTAACACCCCAAACTCGGTCAACACACCACGATTGAATTTGGCATGTCACAGAGGAAAACATTTTGAAGAAAATTGAGTTATCGATTAAATTTTGTGGAAAACTCTTTGTTGCTCTATGTGTGTAGAAATCAGGTGCATGACTAGTTAAAAACTGATGGTTTACTTTGAAATCCCGGAAATAAATCTTTAAAACTTAGTTTCCAATCCATAGATTAGAAAACCTTTTTGTAAATTTTTAAAGGAAACCCAAATGATTAATTTGGAAACCGTTTGAGTTGTTGAAAACAATTGAGTTGTCATTTTTTATCAAGTGATTTGTATTACCAGATGGTAAGGTTTTGGAAACCATTACGTTTTGTAGTTTAGAAAACCTTGCGCTCACATTATTAAATTAATCAAATAATTCACTTAACCATGTTCGAAGTCAAATCCAAAACATATAAATAATTCAAAACATAATTTAAAAGGCCTTATTACAATACCCAAATAAAAAAATGAAATATGAAATAATTACCCAATTCAAATCCAAGTAAAACCAAAGGTTTTAATGCATGGGCCACCTCGAGTCCATCCGGCTCCTCATCTGCAATTTACGAGTCACCTGAGAAGATAAGGGAGAAGGTGAGTCACCAAGACTCAGTGCATAAATCCTCCTCCCGGATAACGCAATATACTTACACAAATCATAACCAAGCAATACATATAATGCACCCAAACCTAGCCATCCATACTCCGTTTCTACCCCGTGTGGTACCAAACCACTGGTGGTGCCAAACCACTGGTGACCCAAAGTCACGAAATATCAATAATCCATGTGTGGGGCCAACCCACGTGTGATACCAAATCACTGGCGACAATCCCGATAAATTAACTATGGGGCCAACCCACTGTGGTGCTAAGCCACTGGGACGAGTCGCTATGAGGTGTCAAACCTCTGGTGTCCCAAAGACACAAAATAATCTGTGGTACCAAACCACTGGAGGTGCCAAACCTCTGGTGTCCCAAAGACACGGATATCAACTTCCCCCTCCTCTCATATCACCCATCACAATGCAAAACTTATGCAAATCATGCCATCATGCGTTATTATGAATCATATAGCAAATACATCACAGATCATGGTATTAAGCATCATATAGCAAATCATATCGAAACGGACTTACCCGAATCCTTGCTCATACCCTTACGGTATCATATCAAGATCTACACATTTTTCAGCTTTTAACATATTCAGGTTATTAATATATTAACTTAGTTATAAAGTGTGTAAGTTACACACCTATTACTAACGCAAGCACTAAATCCCGAAGACCCGATCTACCACACTAGATCTCATTGCCCTACATTCGGCCAAACCACCAAACCATTAACAAGGCCATTCGGCCATCCCAATAAATCCCAAAGGGTGAGATTACGCATAAACAACACCACCCTTACCTTTCTGCCTTACGAATGCTAATCTCAACACAAGATATGCGAGACTGCTCCTCCCCCTACAATCGGCCAATCATCACAACTTAGTTTCAATAGCCTTCGGCTCTTCAACATCTAATGGAAAGATTGAATCGGCATAACCCTTACTATTGACTTACCAAATTTGATTGACAGAGAATATAGGCTTAGATCGACTACTTCCAAAGTCCTGAAGAGCCTAGAAGAAATCGGTTCCTATGAATGGTTAGAACCTTGCTAACAAATGCCGAAATCGGCTTTTGCTTTCATGAGAAATGACAAGGAGAAGAGAAACGAAATAAAAGATATTCGGCCATGAACACCTACCTTCTTAAAATCGATTGAAGAAATCCCGAAGAAGAGATCTAGGCTTGATTAATATTCGGCCAAAGTAAAACAAGAAGAGAATAGGGAAATTTCGACAATAGTGTTAGGTGATGGAGGGAGATTCAGCTAGAGTGGGGGGAAAAAGAAAGAAAGAGAAAGTGAAATGGAAGAGAGGGAATTCGGCAAAGGAAGGTGGAGAGGATTTCGGCACAAGAGTTTGAGAGAAGAAAAGAAAAAGATGAAAGGGAGGAGATGGGCACTTTCGGCTTAGAGAAGAAAGAAAAAAAAGAATTGGGGAAATCGACAATGCTCACTTGGGGTTTTCGGCTTTTGATTCACTAGATGCACAAGGACCTATACTAGCCGAAAATGCACAACTAGGTGCCTAAGGAAATTCGGCACCCCCTTACTCAGCCTTCCAACTGTTTACTCCTCTTCCATCAAGAGTTTAGATTTCGTCAAAATTCCCTGAATCACTCCTGGCCAATCATTCAAATGAGTTTGATCTAATCAATGCTTATCTAACAGAGTTTGTGCTGAGCACAACTCTTCCCCCTTGGCATCAAAACAATAAGCAGAAAGTGGAATTTCTATTGCTCGAACCTGAGCTCTCCCTTCCCTGCATGTGGCGTCAATCACAGGGCCCTAAGTGGCGCCTCCTTGCCACTTTTCCAAGCCCAATCTTATGCTTAAATACCCTACGAATTATACTTAACCCCTAGCTCCTTCAGCTCCCTTTGACTAACACTTAAAAACAAAAATTTCCTGCAACTCAGGCCTACTCTAAACTTATAAGTAGATCTTACAACACCAAAAATAATAAACACAACGGCCACACACATGCAAAGAAGCTCAAACACAATAACCCCTATTTAAGGATGTTACAGTGTAGGCCATACTTCAGAAATGATTTTATTTGGACTTTAGTTTCTTACTTCGTTTACTTTATTACTTTACTATTTTGGGTTATGTGTTGTAATAAGGCCTCTAGATTATTTTATTTTGCTTTATGTTTGACGTGTTTATATTTTACTCAAATTATTTTAAATGGGATTTTCTAAAATCAAAATAAAGGTTTTCCAAAATCGATTAACAAATGAATTTCAAAATAAACTTTTACAAATATTTTTAATACGGAAATTTCCCTCGAACTATCAACGATATTTCCAAAAGTCACAGTTTTATAAAATTATTAATTCAAATTTAATCGATCAATCTTTGAAATTAGTAGTATTTTATTAAATATCTCAAGTCAAACTTGATTTTTCTTGATTTTAACAAATCAACATCTATTTTTGTACGAATAGAAAAGGATCTAACATTTTTTTTATCTCATTTGACATGTTTTCTTTATACGTTATCAAAAAACTTTTTAGTGTGACACACCAGATTTGGGCCTAACTTCTAGGCCGGGTTTGGGGTGTTACATTTTATGGTATCAGAGCCCAGTTGTAAAACTCGGCCGTGGTTTGGGTTCAAAAGCGTTTTTCAAAACTGTTTAGAATTTTGATTTATAAATATATGTTTTAAAGGAAGTGTGGCACCACGAGTATTCGGCACCAAGTCAAGTAAGTATTTGTTTTCATTTTATAATTTTTGTGATACGAAAATTTTACAAAGTAGAATACTCTAGAACTGTTAGTCTTAAGAGTTGAAACTATAGAGACTGAGACTCTAGGATGCGGATTTGAAAACAACTTTCCTACTCACACTTCATAAAACATCGGTTAATAAACATTGAATAGTATGATGATTCATAAAACTCGTAATTTGATTATATCGACTTAGTGAACATGAGCGCTAGAAGACGCGGACGCGGTAGACGTGGACGTGGTAGAGGCCGAGGTGTTAGGACTAGATCTTCGGTACTAAGGCATGTGCCCAAAAGGGAGGCGCAGACATCGTTAGTGGCTGAGACGGTATCTCATGATCGAGTTGGGGTTGATGAGCTGACTCAGATAGTTAAGAAGGTATTGAAGGAGGTTAAGGAAATCAGTGAAGCACTTCAAGTTGGGACTGTGGACTGTAAAAAGAAAGGAGATCATGGTTCTTGTGGATCGCAGTCTCGTTCCGTAAAGCGTGTTAAGGGATGTCCAAACTTTTTGGCTTACGATTATTGTGGAAGGCGTCATCAGGGTGAGTGCTGGAGGAGGTCAGGAGCATGTTTGAGATGCGGGTCTAAAGAGCATAAGGCTCAGGATTGTTACATCACCATCAAGTCAGGTATGTTTGGTTGGACGTGAAGATTGAATGTACAAAATTCTAAGTATAAATGGTAGACAACTATTTTCTTTTGTGGTTAGATGTTTGGTTGTGTGAAAGAGGATTCAAGATTTTGTTAAAAGTACATTGTGGTTTTTAAGATCAGAGTGCGCAACGAAAGCTTAGTGATGTGATTTAAGCGATACATTTAGTAGTTGATTGGAAATTTCGAGGACGAAATTTCTTTAAGGAGGGTAGAATTGTAACATCATGAAATTGGGCCTAGTAGGATTGGGCCCAATGGGCCTTGGGCGTAGTAATGTTTAAAATTCTGAGAATAAGAGAATGGCATTATTGCAAATTGGACTATTAGCTAAGTGAATTTGGAAGGTTACGAGGTTTCTATAAAGTCTCGGGTTTAATTAGGCCATAGGAAAATTTTGGTATTTTAGCACTTTAAGGAGAGATGGTAAGTAGCTTCAAGGCTTATTGAAATAAATGAATAAATGGTTAGCACAAGTGAGCAATTAGTAAAGAGGTTATGGCATTAAGTGAAGTACCTTGAGGGAAGAGGTTCAAATCCCTTTGTGTGCAATGTTTGGCTAATATTTTTGCACTCTTTCCTTAAGTGTCGGCCAAGGACTATTTATGGCAAGGGTGGACTTCATTATTTTTGGTAAGGTGGCTATAAGAATAAGGCAAGGATGAAGTTTGGGAAAGGAATCAAGAGAAATAGGAATGAAAGGGGGACATGAGGCTTAATTTGTGGATGGTGTTTTGGAAAGCTTGGGTGGCCAAACTCTTATCCTAAGGGGGGGGGGAAGCGTGTGGACGGTTTTGAGGTAGATAGGTGGCTGAAAATTTTACCTTGGCATTTGGTAAGGCCTTGGTTTTGTTTTGGCCAAAAATCCTATTGCAACCTTTGTGTCATCTTCTCTCTTTTTGCTACTTTCTTTGCCAAAATTTTCTAGCACAATAGTGCAATTTTCTCTTCTATTGAATTGGTCACATATTCATCTTTTGTCTTATCTCCTTGATAGCCGAATATCATTATTCATTCTCCTCCATAACCGAAACCTTTCCATCGTTCTTTCTTTCTGATTCCTTAAGCAATCGGTAAGTACTCTTTCCAATGTTTTATTTTCTTCTCTTATGACCGAATCCATACTTTGGTTTTTGGATGGTCATTTTGACCGAGACTATCACCTTACTTTCTCTCATACGAGATCGTTTTCTTCTTTGTAGTGATATAGAGGGAGGCCAAATACCACAACATCGCCTAATCATCTTTAGTCATAGAACGATCGTGAGAAACGGGATTATAATCGATTAAGGTAAGGAAGATTTTTCATAGTCCATTCAATATCTCCATTTGATTTTTAAATTAATCGGATTGAAGGTTGGCTAATTGATATTGTTGGTAGGATTGATTTTTGGTGCATCGAGGGAGATCACAGTCGTGGTGTTGAAATCGGTAGAAAGCACAACTCGTAATCAAGGTGTGTAATCCCGTACCTTTCCGAATATATGTTTGAAATGGTGAGTAAATCTCACATATCTCTGAAAGTTTACATGAAATATTCCCTGATTCGGTAGAAATACCGAAGAAAACCGATAACCGGCATCCGTGATCACTTGGACGTGCGTATGATCGTAGTGGTACTCATGTTTTGTAATAAAACAGTTTCGGTCAGAAACAGTGATATGTATTTGAAAAATCACGAAAAATTGGATAAAAGGAATTACAAAGTGAGTAAGATATCATATTAAAGCTTACTGTGTCTACTTTAATATGGAAGAAACGGAAAAGGAAAAAGGAATATTATATTCTGAGATATGTTAATTTTAGTGAGACTGGTTCTGAATGACTTCGGGGTATTCTGTTCTATCTTGGAAAAATCATATAAAGTTGTAAAAAGTGAATTATTTGACATAATTTATATGTATGGATTTCTTATTGAGCCTATTATTAATAGAGACAGGTGGGAGCAGTATATGAAAACTGTACAGTGAGATATTTGGATTTTGGGTAAGAGAGGTCAGAATCGTTGGACAGTGAAATAAGGGAAATTTTAAAGAATAAACTGTATTAAATGGTTAAGATAAAAATTCTGGAAAAATTATAGGATAAAGGTATACAAGTCTAGTTTCAAATAAAATTTACGGATTTAGATTTTGAGTTTCCTAACTCGAGTTATGGTCAATTTAGTCGGTATGACGCAGTTGGACAGTTTCAAACTTTTATGCCCCAAATTAGTAGTTAAGCCTTGGTTATGAAATTACCGAAATACCCTTAGAGGGTAAATTATCGAAATACCCTTAGAGAGTAAATTACCAAAATACCCTTAGCGGGTACGATTGCCAAATTACGAAAATGCCCTTATGGGCCGAATTATGGAAATGCTCCTATTGGGCCGATTTGTAAAGTGTTAATGGGCCGAAATACGAAATTGCTTAATAGGCTGAATTGACATATTGCATTATGGGCCGAATGGACATATTGATTAATAGGCAAATGTGATATTTGTTATATGGGCCAAATGTGATATTTGCTATATGGGCCAAATGTGATAAGTGATAAGTGATATATGGGCGTCATGTGCTCAATGGGCCGAATTGCTAGATTACTTAATGGGCCAATTTGCTAGATTGATTAATTGGTCGAATTGCTAGATTGCTTAATGGGCCGAATTGCTAGATTGCTTAAGGAGTCGATTTAATAAATGAGAAATGGGTCAACTTGTAGTATGGGCCTTATGTTGAAATTATCATATGAATATTGTTATGCCTTGTATATGTATACATGATTGCATGGGTTGGGATAAAATTGAAGAGAAGTTCTAGTGGCTCAGCCACAATCTAGTTCGGGTGGCTCTGCCACAAACATTTTAAATGGATTTATGCCTGCGATTGGTGTGGTGGCGGGGTGGATTGACTCGATCCCCACAAGTGTGCTGGTTGGTACGGGTGGTGTGTAGCGGATGGAAAAAAGAACTAGGTTTGGTTGGGAAATTGCATTTCATACACATGTTATATTGTTATTATAAATGGGCTTAGGCCCAAAATATTGCTATGTGTGTTCTGACCTAGTGGATGATGGTAAGAGGATTTCACACTGAGTTCTTGTAACTCACCCCCCTTTTCTCTTAACCCTTGTAGGAAATGCTCAGTGACGAGGACTTGGGGCCATGGATGACTCGGTGTAGGCCATACTTCAGAAATGGTTTTATTTGGACTTTAGTTTCTTACTTCGTTTACTTTATTACTTTACTATTTTGGGTTGTGTGTTGTAATAAGGCCTCTGGATTATTATTATTTTTTTTTTTTGCTTTATGTTTGACGTGTTTATATTTTACTCAAATTATTTTAAATGAGATTTTCTAAAATCATAATAAAGGTTTTCCAAAATCGATTAACAAATGAATTTCAAAATAAACTTTTTCAAATATTTTTAATACAGAAATTTCCCTCGAACTATCAACGATATTTCTAAAAGTCACAGTTTTATAAAATTATTACTTCAAATTTAATCGATCAATCTTCAAAATTAGTAGTATTTTATTAAATATCTCAAGTCAAACTTGATTTTCTTGATTTTAACAAATCAACATCTATTTTTGTACGAATAGAAAAGGATCTAACTTTTTTTTATCTCATTTGACATGTTTTCTTTATACGTTATCGAAAAACTTTTTAGTGTGACACACCGGATTCGGGCCTAACTTCTAGGCCGGGTTGGGGTGTTACATTTTGTGTAATTTTGCATATTTATGTATTATGGACTAATGTGTTAAAATGTGACAGTATAAGCGTTATTTTATAAATAGGTCAAATTACATGTTTATGGATTAAATTGAATGTGTTGGTGATTAAATGGGTTGAATTTGAATTAATATAGATCAAGAGAAACAATTATCGGAATTAGATCGAGAAAAACGGAAAGTAGACGAATAGTCGACGGGTTACAAGGTAAGTTTGTATAACTAAAAATCGAACTGTTAGATATGTGTAATTATTTAAATTGAATATATATATATATGTATGCGTAATGAATAATTTACTAGAATTATCGGCTCTATGAATATGTTGCTGCCACCGAATTATATGATTAATTGATACAAAAATTATATGTTACAAGTATCTGAATACAAGTTTCTTGATACATGATTATATGATTAAATATATTATATGGTACAAGAACAATATTTATAAATGAGATATGGGATGAATTGGTACTTGAATAAAAAATGTTATAGATGTTATATATGTACAGAACTGATTGGATAATAAACATGGCTTATGCAAACCGAGCATTTGAATATATATGTTTTAATTGAATTGAAAATATATGAATTGAGAAATTGTTATATTAAATGTCGTTAATTTTGAATTTAAATTAGTTTAATATGCTATTTTGAATTTTTATAGAGTTATAATTGAGATAGTTGAATATGATTATGCATGTAAATAATATATTTGAGTTTAATTCAACTGAGTTATGACATTTGAAAGTCTGTATGAACTTTATGGAATAGCTAGAATTTTCAATATATGAATTATGTATAAGATTACTTTATAACAGTGATATTCAGGCTTTGAGCCTAGCAAGCCTTGCGCTGGTGAATTAAATCAAGCTTTGTGCCTAGCAGGCTTTATGCCAGTGTATTAAATCAGGCTTTGAGCCTAGCAGGCCTTGTACCGGTGTGTGATACAGGCTTGTGCCTAGTAGGCTTTATGCCAGTGAATTATTATAAGCTTTATTCCTAGCAGACTTTATGCCGATATGGCATCGATATGTGATTGCATGTAAGACCACGTCTGGGACGTTGGCATTGTACGATATGTATGATTATCCGTGTATCCTATCCAATTCCAAATGGATCAACGGGTAATTTATCGATTTGTAATATATAAAGTAAATGTTATAAGATATATAAGAAGTACATGATATATGTTACATAATTTATATCAGATTATATGCTAAATGAAATATAAGTTACATGGATTATATGTTACAATTATATGTGTACATGATACACAATACTTGGTATACATTATTTATATGTTACAGAATTAGATGATTTATACTGAATACATGCTATTCAATTACATGAATTATATGGACATTATATTGCTACAAGAGTTATATGATTTACATGAATATATGTTATCTGAGTTACATGATTTACATGAATTGATCGCTACGAGTAGATGAATTATAAAGATGACGTGTTACATGAATTATATAAGTTACAAGATGAAATCTTATATGAGATATTTGATGGGTATAAATGAAATGAAAGATGAATTAGATATTAAATAGACATTATAAGTTTGGTTTCTTCCTTATGAATGGATGAACTATTGTTCTTCTTGATGAATTGATGTTGTACGGTATAATTTTGCTATAGGTTATATGAATGTCTTACTGTGTCATTTGAATGGAAATAAATTGATATGAATATTATGTGAATTTAAATGCTTATTGTTTTTACTCATGATGTTTTGATGAAATATGAATAGGTAATATTTATATGGTATAAGTATAGATGACTACCAAGTATATGGTTCTTAATGAGCAAGATACTGAGTATTCAATGATAGTTTCATTGATTTGACTGAAAAGATGACGATGTGAAAATAGAAATGAGGATACGAATCAGTACAGGTATATGAGTAATACTCGACAAGTGACATTGATAAATTCATGTGATACGTGAGTAGATGTGATAAATTACGCATGAATTGTAACACCCCAAACCCGGCCTAGAAGTTACGCCCAAATCTGGCGTGTCACATGGAAGTGTTTTTTTTTTTTCAAAACCATCTTTGCGATTGTTAAAAACTTGTTTGAGAATTACAGCCTCTTTGTTAAAACCCAAAACACTTAAGCAATTGTTATCTACTTGAAAACGTAATTATCTTTAAAAATCTTTTTGGTTGCGAAAACATATTTGAAATAACAATTTATGAAAATATGATGTTTGGAAATAGAATTGCAGAAGCATTTTGAAAACATTGCGGAAACGTAGATAAAATACAAGTATTTTTGAGAGATTGGTTGATGAGTCAAAAATCGAAGTAGTGGACTTTAAAATTAGGACTTTTGAAAATGACGTTGAAATTTTGAAAGAGAATCCGAGTTAAATTATTTGTAAATGTTTGCTATAAAATCCATTTATTAATCAATTTTGAAAACCATTATTATGATTTTATAAAATTCCTTTTTAAACAATTTAAGAAGAATAATAAAAACATCCCAAACATAAAGCAAAATAAAAATAGTCCAGAGGCCTTATTACAAAACATAACCCAAAATAGTAAAGTAATAAAGTAAACGAAGTAAGAAACTAAAGTCCAAATAAAACCATTTCTGAAGTATGACCTACACCGAGTCATCCATGGCCCCAAGTCCTCGTCACTGAGCATTACTTACAATGGTTAAGAAAAAAGGGGGGTGAGTTATAGGAACTCAATGTGAAATCCCCTTACCATCATCCACTGGGTCGGAACACACATAGCAATATTTTGGGCCTAAGCCCATTTACAATAACAATAATGTATCAAATATAACGTGTGTATGAAATGCAATTTCCCAACCAAACCTAGTTTTTTTCCATCCGCTACACACCACCCGTACCAACCAGCACACCTGTGGGGATCGAATCAACTCACCCCGCCAACATACCAATCGCAGGCATAAAGCCATTTAAAATGTTTGTGGCTGAGCCACCAGAACTTCTCTTCACTTTTATCCCAACCCATGCAATCATGTATACATATACAAGGCATAACAGTATTCATATGATAATTTCAACATAAGGCCCATACTACGAGTTGGCCCATATGGTAATTTATCAAATCCGCTCCTTAAGCAATCTAGCAATTTGACCCATTAAGCAATCTAGCAATTCGGCCAATTAATCAATCTAGCAAATTGGCCCTTTCAGCACATGAGGCCCAAAAATTACTTTTTACATTTGGCCCATATAGCAAATATCACATTTGGCCCATATAACAAATATCACATTTGCCTATTAATCAATATGTCCATTTGGCCCATAAGGCAATATGTCAATTCAGCCTATTAAGTAATTTCGTATTTCGGCCCATTAACACTTTACAAATCGGCCCAATAGGGGTATTTCCATAATTCGGCCCATAAAGGCATTTTCGTAATTTTTCAATCGTACCCGCTAAGGGTATTTCGGTAATTTACCCTCTAAGGGTATTTCGGTAATTTCATAACCAAGGCTTAACTACTAATTTGGGGCATAAAATCAAAACTATCCAACTGCGTCATACCGACTAAATTGACTATAACTCGAGTTAGGAAACTCAAAATCTAAATCCATAAATTTTCTTTGAAACTAGACTCGTATATATTTCTCCTATAATTTTTCCACAATTTTTTCCTTAACCATTTAGTATAGCTTATTCCTTAAAGTTTCCCTTGTTTCACTTCCAACGATTCTGGCCTCTCTTACCCAAAATCCAAATATCTCACTGTACAACTTTCATATACTGCTCCCACTTGTCTCTATTAATAATAGGCTCAATAAGGAATTCATACATATAAATTATGTCCCATAATTCACTTTTTACAATTTTATACGATTTTTCCAAGATAGAACAGAATACCCTGAACTCATTCAGAACTAGTCTCACTAAAATTAACATATCTTAGAATATAATATTCCTTTTTCCTTCTCCGATTCTTCCATATTAAAGTAGACACAGTGTAACACCCCAAACCCGGCCCACGAGTCCTGACCGGATCTGGTATGTCACGGAGTAAAATAATTTGAGTCACTTTGAAAACTTGATGAAAACTTGGTAGAATTTGGCTGAAGTATGAAAACGGGGTTTGAAAACTTAGTTGGGCTTTTATAAACATAGTTGGGTTGATAGATCCTTTTGGAAACATTGATCATGTATCATTTTAAAATCATCAAAGTGATAGTTGACTTAGGGAATTTTGTTACCCGATGGTAACTTCTTGGAAAACCCGTTAAATTTTGTTAAGTTTGAAAAAGTTGCTTTTAACCAGTTCAATTAATATTTATAAAATTCCATTTTTAACATAACATAGGTAAAATAAAACAGTGAATATCCAAAATAATAATAGCGGCCTTATTACAATCCCAAAATAAAAGACTTAGAAAAGTAATTAATGTTAACAATAGCAAAGTAAATCGAATCCAACAATAAGCATGGCCGCCTCGAGTCCTCTCCGGCTCCATCTCCGCGATCTATTCATCTGGAAAATGTTAAGGGAAAGGGGTGAGTCACTAAGACTCAGTGTGTAAATCCCCCACCCGGAAAAGCACTCATACACAAGATATTAATTAACATGCACATGCAACCCAACTAGCCATCCATACTCCTTTTCTACCCCGTGTGGTCAAAACCACTGATGACTTAAAGTCACAATGTAAATGATGGGGCCAACCCATCGTGTGGTCAAAACCACTGATGACCATAGGTCACAAATAATCAAGTGTGGTCAAAACCACTGGTGGTACCAAACCACTGGGACTTAGTCGCAAATAATCAATCGATGTGGTCAAAACCACTGATGACCATAGGTCACAAATAATCTGATGGGGCCAACCCATCTTGTGGTCAAAACCACTGATGACCATAGGTCACAAATAATCTGATGGGGCCAACCCATCTTGTGGTCAAAACCATTGGCGACAGTCCAAGAAAATCATCCCTCCTCTCATCAACCCCACCATCACATGCTTATACATCAATTATCATATTTCATGTCATAGCATTTAATATCATGTGATGGCATGCAAATCGTATATCAAAAATTACAAGTTAGGGGACTTACCCGGAAACCATGTTTATGCCACAAGCTAATCACAACCAAAAGATTAAGGAAAACATTAAAGTCATGTAAATTAATAAAGTGTGTAGAGAGATCTTACACACCTGTTTCTACTGAAATTCCTAGATCCTGAAGATCTGATCTACAACGCTAGATCTTGACCCTATAATCGACCAATCATCACTATTAGTACCAAAGGCCTATTCGGCCAAACCAAGATTGTACCAAAGGGTTTCACACGAACCCGAAACCTTACCTACACGTCCTTTGAACACTAACCACCTCACGATATGTAAATCCGTTTCACTTCCCTACAATTGGCAACCATACATATTAGTAGCCTTCGGCTTTTTGAACACTAAAAATATATAGTCTATTAAAGTAGATCCTTACCACCACTTACCTTAGGAGAATAAATCCCGAAAGTTTCCCTTAATGGCTATGGCTTCCCTACAATCGCTTTAATCGTATTAGTAAGAATCATAGGCCATAACTTTAATTCTAAAAGAGATGATAACCCCTTACCACACTTATTGAAAATTTGGCAGCACCTCTTAATGTTGTGAGAGGGGTTCGGCTATCTTTAATGAAGAGAAAGAAACTGAAAACAACACCCTTTTTCCTTAAGGGAGATTCGGCCAAACTCAAATGGAGGGGCTGGAATTTTCTTCTCAAGAAAGAAGGTAGATTCGGCTAAAAAGGAAACAAGAGGAGAAGAGAATTTTTGAAGAATTTGACAAGATAGGCTAGGAGAATTCGCTTATAAAAGAAAAGAGAAGCTGGAATTTTTTGATAATTTGGGCAATGCAACAAAGGGATTTCAAAAGACAATGAAGAGGAAAAGAAGGAAAGATTTTGCTGGAATTTTGGCACTCCTTTGCTGTAACAAAATCAAATATGGACAGCCCCCCAAGGACTCCAAATTTTGGCAAACATCTCCTACTTTGTGATAATTTCCAGCCTCTAATTATCACAAAAAAACAAGATTTATCTTATTTTCTATCCCTTAATCTCCTCTAAACAATTTAATAACAAATAAACTACCTACAATTACCCCCTTCCAGCCGAAATTGAGAGTCCAAAATTGAACCAACACTCTCCCATTCACGCCAGCAGCAAAAAGAGAAAATAAAATCAAAGTGTTGCTTCCTTGATTCAAACCAGCGACCTGGTGAAGGCAACAGTAGCAGCCTCCCTTAACGCCCCTTTCCAACTCTTCCAATTGACTTTCATGTCAATTTACCCCACCATTTAATTACAAGCCTTCTTCTTGGCCCTTACTCCTTTAATGCCAAAGCCCAAAAAATAAAACTCCTTGCTTCCTTCATGTCTCGAACCCGAGACCTTAAACCAAAGCCCCTTTAAGTGGCGCCCCAAGCCACTCCACCTCCTTGACTTTCATGTCCGATCCTTACCCAAAAATTCTTTAAGGCCTTCCTTACTTGGGCCCTTCCTTTAACGCCCCAAAAGAAAAAGAAAAACACATATCCCCTTGTTACTTCCACGGATCGAACCTCCTCCCTAGCTCACTCCCTTGATGCACCAAGCCAACATGCCAACTACTTTCTTGTGTCATGCTTCTCCTAAATTTTATTTAAGCCCTATCTTCACCTAGCTCCCTCCTTTTAAAGCCCTTAAAAAGAGATTTTTAATTCCAAATCTAACCTAATTTGGGGTTATGTCAAGACCCTAAATATGCTTAGAAATCAAAATATTTTTTTCTCTACAGGCACATACATGGAAATAATTGAATTACAAACAACCCCTATTTTAGGGTGTTACAGTTCTACCCCCTTAAAAATAATTTCGTCTTCAAAATTACTTACTAACGAATAGTCGTACATCTTAACTCACCGTACTACGCTTATGCTGCACACTCTGATCTTAATGAAACTATCTTACTTCCTAGGTACCATCTCATAAATTCACAACCAAGGTTTCAGGCACTTCCCGAGCAAAACAAGATAACTTTACAATAATCAAGCAATTAAGGGGATTCCAGAAATAAGGAACATACCCGTTGTCATGTCTGGCACATCCTCCTCCTCGCGACCGCCAACTGCATAAACCAACCTTGGTTGCCTCGCCTCTGTACCTTCAACACCTCAGCCACGCCCGTTACCACTTCCATTACACCTAACTACACCTCGACCCCTCTGTGGTTGCTGGTTATCCCTCCTGTTCGGTGCACGATCCTCACCATTTACAGAATCCTGAATTACATTACACTTAAATCTATTACTAACTTCATTAAGCATCTCAAATTTCACTAGCATATGCTTTCCTTAACTTTTATTTGACATATTCAATTTCAATCCCTAATGCAAAACTTTTCAGAATTTTCTAATTCTCAATACTTTTCATACTATGTCAAACGAATACATCTTCGAATAATTTTGATCAATCTATCGTAACTCAATTTGGAATTGTCTATAATCTCATTCCAAAGCTCTATATGAGATCATTTCACTTAAAATTTTATTACATAAGGCCAATACTATTTAACATTATGACATCAACTTATCAAATACTATTCTGCAATCATAATGATTCTCATGATGATCACTTAATTTACTATAGGTTCTCAATTATCTTAATAAAGATCGTCCAAATCCAATAATTTCCTATCCAGGACTATAATCATCAAATTTTATACTATCCATGAATACATCTTAGTTTCGATAACCATAATCTTTCTATTAAATGTGTAAATTACTAAACAGTATAGATCTTCAAACCTATATGAATATTTAGATCTTTAACATATGTTCTTCAATTATCAATCGATACTTATCATTGCTATCAAGTACTAATCATATGTCAATTACAATTATGAGCGATTACAATCGTTCCATTAAACATAATCATTCAAATTACTTTTCATTATTAAGCTAAACTCTTTACACATAGTCATCGACTTTCAATCGACTAAATCTATCCTCATTGTGTAAATTACCAATTACTGAAACAATTTCAATTAATATACAAAAGTGTCACATAACTTCAAATTAATTCAATCTAGTACATAACCACGAATCAAAAATTTGGATATAACCTCCTATTCACTTACTATTGGTCATATACTGATAAAGTTCAACATTACTCATCTCTAATAACGATTAAACAAATCATCTCAATTACAATCACATCATAAGTATCACTTTACTTCATTCCAGATATAAAGGACCATTAATCTTGATGTATACAATTCGCAATTCAACTTAGACATCATATAATCCATCTAATAACAAATCATGTCAACTCAAATTCAATTACAACTTATTACTTCACGATCAATCTAGATTTCCATACAATTGCAAAGCTAGTTCGTCAACAAAATAATTGTTACCTATATAACAATCAATCAATATTCAAAATCTTACAATGATTCTAATCCGCAACATTATTCTCGGTCATCAATCATATTCACTGTCTATACATTCCACTTATTCTCACAAATAATTAACGAAGATCTCAATACACATTCTTCTCACCAAAGATCCTCAATCGGCTTTCTTCAATCCTTTAAGACTTTGAACATCTATCATAGATTCTGTTTAATCCAACATAGTCTAAACATTCCACATGATTATCTTCATGCTAATCTTTTATTAAATCCTCATCAACTATCAGTTCAATCATCTTCAAAATTCACACTTTGTACCTCAATTCAATTGTAATCAACTTATCTATGCAATCACTCAGCATCAATCATCATACCTTTCTAATCATCTAAAATTGCAAATCAGATAACTTAAATTTCCGATAAATGTAAACATTGCCATATAGACTTCAATACATACATAATCGTCCATCAACCTATAAATTCAAAGCGTAACATTGTCACCATACATACCTTAACCAAGTTCGTATCGATTATTAAAATGCAACATACTCTTTCGCAAATTAGAATATACATAATCTCGAAATATCTTATCAAAATGTATTAATATCACTCATAACATCACATTCATTGATCAAATTACTCTTGCACAAATCACTCAAATCCTAGAAACTTTGTACATCATTCAATTAAACAAATTATCTGAATAATACAATTAGATAATTAGGATACATACATGTTCATATTTCAACTACATTCGTTAACTTGTAATCTACATTCTCTTAAAGCGATATTATATTATTCACAATAGGGCCAAAGTTGTAAAATTCTAGCAAATTCAAATTTCTAACTAATTCAAACTTCATTATTATCATTACAATTACGAGTCAACTTTACACAAATATACAGTCCATCAGTATTGCATTAAAATCTCTTCACTTAATAACTATAACTTACTGTCAATTTGAACTTTGATCTATTGTATCTATAATTCAATTGAAACATTTCATCATGTAAGTTCACATTCATGACTATACAAAACTATCGAATATGTATCTGAATAATTCAATCACAATCTTGAAATCTAATAAATTAATTATATTAAACAATTACATCATAAATTATTCTACACTTGAATTACATAATAGAACATAAGCTCATAAGCCATTTAAACTTCATAATACTAAAATATTTTAACTATTCAATCATAGATCACAATACATCATTATATCGTACATTCAGTATTATCAACAATGATAGACTGGTATCACAAACGATACATATCATCGAAGATATTAAGCTACTTATACATATCTTACGCTAAGTGATACCTAATTCAATTCTCTTTGAAATCATTACAAACCAAGATTGTACCAAAGGGTTTCACACGAACCCAAAACCTTACCTACACGTCCTTTGAACACTAACCACCTCACGATATGTAAATTCGCTTCACTTCCCTACAATCGGAAACCATACATATTAGTAGCCTTCGGCTTTTCGAACACTAAAAATATATAGTCTATTAAAGTAGATCCTTACCACCACTTACCTTAGGAGAATAAATCCTGAAAGTTTCCCTTAATGGCTATGGCTTCCCTACAATCGCTTTAATCGTATTAGTAAGAATCATAGGCCATAACTTTAATTCTAAAAGAGATGATTACCCCTTACCACACTTATTGAAAATTTGGCAGCACCTCTTAATGTTGTGAGAGGGGTTCGACTATCTTCAATGAAGAGAAAGAAACCGAAAACAGAACCCTTTTTCCTTAAGGGAGATTCGGCCAAACTCAAATGGAGGGGCTGGAATTTTCTTCTCAAGAAAGAAGGTAGATTCGGCTAAAAAGGAAACAAGAGGAGAAGAGAATTTTGAAGAATTTGACAAGATAGGCTAGGGAGAATTGACTTGTAAAAGAAAAGAGAAGCTGGAATTTTTTGATAATTTGGGCAATGCAACAAGGGGATTTGACAGACAATGAAGAGGAAAAGAAGGAAAGATTTTGCTGGAATTTTGGCACTCCTTTGTTGTAACAAAATCAAATATGGACAGACCCCAAGGACTCCAAATTTGGCAAACATCTCCTACTTTGTGATAATTTCCACCTCTAATTATCACAAAAAAACAAGATTTATCTTATTTTCTATCCTTAATCTCCTCTAAACAATTTAATAACAAATAAACTACCTACAATTACCCCCTTCCAGCCGAAATTGAGAGTCTAAAATTGAACCAACACTCTCCCATTCACGCCAGCAGCAAAAAGAGAAAATAAAATCAAAGTGCTGCTTCCTTGATTCGAACCAGCGACCTGGTGAAGGCAACAGCAGCAGCCTCCCTTAACGCCCCTTTCCAACTCTCCCAATTGACTTTCATGTCAATTTACCCCACCATTTAATTATAAGCCTTCTTCCTGGCCCTTACTCCTTTAACGCCAAAGCCCAAAAAATAAAACTCCTTGCTTCCTTCATGTCTCGAACCCGAGACCTTAAACCAAAGCCCCTTTAAGTGGCGCCCCAAGCCACTCCACCTCCTTGACTTTCATGTCCGATCCTTACCCAAAAATTCTTTAAGGCCTTCCTTACTTGGGCCCTTCCTTTAACGCCCCAAAAGAAAAAGAAAAACACATATCCCCTTGTTACTTCCACGGATCGAACCTCCTCCCTAGCTCACTCCCTTGATGCACCAAGCCAACATGCCAACTACTTTCTTGTGCCATGCTTCTCCTAAATTTTATTTAAGCCCTATCTTCACCTAGCTCCCTCCTTTTAAAGCCCTTAAAAAGAGATTTTTAATTCCAAATCTGACCTAATTCGGGGTTATGTCAAGACCCTAAATATGCTTAGAAATCAAAATATTTTTTTCTCTACAGGCACATTCATGGAAATAATTGAATTACAAGCAACCCCTATTTTAGGGTGTTACACACAGTAAGCTTTAATCTGATATCTTACTCACTTTGTAATTCCTTTTATCCAATTTTTCGTGATTTTTCAATTACACGTCACTGTTTCTGACCCAAACAATTTTATTACAAAACATGATTACCACTACGAGCATACGCACGTCCGAGTGATCACGAATGCTGGTTATCAGTTTTCTTCAGTATTTCTACCAAATCAAAGAATATTTACTGTAAACTTTCAAAGAGATGTGAGACTTACTCACCATTTCAAACATATATTCGGAAGGGTACGAGATTACACACCTTGATTACTAGTTGTGCTTTCTACCGATTTCAACACCACGACTGTGATCTCCCTCGATGCACCAAGAATCGATCCTACCAACAATATCAATTAGCCAACCTTCAATCCGATTAACTCAATAACCAAATGGAGATATCGAATGGACTATGAAAGATCTTCCTTACCTTAATCGATTATAATCCCGTTTCTCACGATCGTCTGATGACTAAAGATGATTAGGCGATGTTGTAGTATTCGGCCTCGCTCTATATCATTACGAAGAAGAAAATGATCTCGTATGAGAGAAAGTAAGGTGATAGTCTTGGTCAAAATGACCATCCAAAAACCAAAGTATGGATTCGGTCATAAGAGAAGAAAATAAAACATTGGAAAGAATACTTACCGATTACTTAAGGAATGAGAAAGAAAGAACGATGGAAAGGTTTCGGTTATAGAGGAGAATGAACAATGATATTCTGCTATTAAGGAGATTAGACAAAAGATGAATATGTGACCAATTCAAGAGAAGAGAAAAATTGCACTATTGTGCTAGAAAATTTCGGCAAAGAAAGTAGCAAAAAGAGAGAAGATGACACAAATGTTGCAATAGGATTTTTGGCCAAAACAAAACCAAGACCTTACCAAATGCCAAGGTAAAATTTTCAGCCACCTATCTACCTCAAAACCATCCACATGTATCCCCCCTTAGGATAAGAGTTTGGCCACCCAAGCTTTCCAAAACACCATCCACAAATTAAGCCTCATGTCCCCCTTTCATTCCTATTTCTCTTGCTTCCTTTCCCAAACTTCAACCTTGTCTTCTTCTTATAGCCACCTTACAAAAAGTAATGAAGTCCACCCTTTCCGTAAATAGTCCTTGGCTGACACTTAAGGAAAGAGTGCAAAAATATTAGCCAAACATTGCACACAAAGGTTTTGAACCTCTTCCCTCAAGGTACTTCACTTAATGCCATAACCTCTTTACTAATTGCTCAGTTGTGCTAACCATTTATTCATTTATTTCTATAAGCCTTGAAGCTACTTACCGTCTCTCCTTAAAGTGCTAAAATACCAAATTTTTCCTAAGGCCCAATTAAACCCGAGACTTTATAGAAACCCCGTAAACTCCAAATTCACTTAACTAACAAGTCCAATTCTTAATAATGCCATTCTCTTGTTCTCAAAATTTTAAACATTCCTACGCCCAAGGCCCATTGGGCCCAACCTACTATTCCCAATTTTGGGATGTTACAATTCAACCCTCCTTAAAGAAATTTCGTCCTCGAAATTTCCAACTATAGGAACAATCGCAAATCCTAACCTAGCACCTTACACCTCCGCTGCGCACTCTGATCTTAATAACACTAATTCGCTTTCTATCTCTAACCTTGGAAACTCTTCATATCATCAAATATTTAATCCCCAGAAGAAAACAGGTATTTATCACCCATTCATAAAATTTTCTACATTCAAACATCACGTCCAACCAAAACATACCTAACTTGATAGTGATGGAACAATCCCGAGCCTTATGCTCCTTAAAACCGCATCTCAAACATGCTCCTGACCTCCTCCAACACTCACTCGGATGACGCCTTCCGCAATAATCGCAAGCCGGAAAGTTTGGACGTGCCTTACCACACTTTACGGAACGAGACTGCGATCCACGAGAACCACGATCTCCTTTCTTTTTACAGTCCACAGACCCAACTCGAAGTGCTTCACTAATTTCCTTAACCTTCTTCAATACCTTCTTAACTATCTGAGTCAGCTCATCAACCCCAACTCGATCATGAGATCCCGTCTCAGCCACTAACGATGTTTGCGCCTCCCTTTCGGGCACATGCCTTGGTGCCAAAGATCTAGCCCTAGCACCTCGACCTCTACCACATCTACGTTTACCGTGTCCACGTCTTCTAGCGCTCATGTTTACTAAGTCGATATAATCTGATTAAGAGTTTTATGAATCATTATGCTATTCGATGTTTATTAAACGATGTTTTATGGAGTATGAGTAGAAAAGTTGTTTTCGAGAGTCAAATCCGCATCCTAGAGTCTTAGTCTCTATAGTTTCAACTATTAAGACTAATAGTTCTAGAGTATTCTACTTTGTAGAATTTTTGTAACATAATAATCATAAAATGAAAACAAATACCTACTTTACTTGGTGCCGGATACTCGTGGTGACATACTTCCTTTAGAACATATATTTATAAATCAAAAGTCTAAACAGCTTTAAAAAATGCTTTTGAACCCAAACCACGGCCGAGTTTTGCAACTGGGCTCTGATACCATAAAATGTAACACCCCAAACCTGGCCTAGAAGTTAGGCCCAAATCTGGCGTCTCACATGGAAGTGTTTTTTTTTTTTCAAAACCATCTTTGTGATTGTTAAAAACTTGTTTGAGAATTACAGCCTCTTTGTTAAAACTCAAAACACTTAAGCAATTGTTATCTACTTGAAAACGTAATTAAGCAATTGTTATCTACTTGAAAACGTAATTATCTTTAAAAACATTTTTTGTTGTGAAAACATATTTGAAATAACAATTTACGAAAATATGACGTTTGGAAATAGAATTGTAGAAGCATTTTGAAAACATTGCGGAAACGTATATAAAATACTAGTATTTTTGAGAGATTGGTTGATGAGTCGAAAATCGAAGTAGTGGACTTTAAAATTAGGACTTTTGAAAATGACGTTGAAATTTTGAAAGAGAATCCGAGTTAAATTCTTTATAAATGTTTGCTATAAAATCCATTTATTAATCAATTTTGAAAACCATTATTATGATTTTAGA
The DNA here is from genome assembly GCA_025506655.1 of Gossypium rotundifolium. NCBI lineage: Eukaryota > Viridiplantae > Streptophyta > Magnoliopsida > Malvales > Malvaceae > Gossypium > Gossypium rotundifolium. The sequence continues at coordinate 109,137,955 of CP106722.1, forward strand.
AAATTCCTTTTTAAACAATTTAAGAAGAATAATAAAAACATCCCAGACATAAAGCAAAATAAAAATAGTCCAGAGGCCTTATTACAAAACATAACCCAAAATAGTAAAGTAATAAAGTAAACGAAGTAAGAAACTAAAGTCCAAATAAAACCATTTCTGAAGTATGGCCTACACCGAGTCATCCATGGCCCCAAGTCCTCGTCACTGAGCATTACCTACAAGGGTTAAGAAAAAAGGGGGGTGAGTTACAAGAACTCAGTGTGAAATCCCCTTACCATCATCCACTGGGTCAGAACACACATAGCAATATTTTGGGCCTAAGCCCATTTACAATAACAATAATGTATCAAATATAATGTGTGTATGAAATGCAATTTCCCAACCAAACCTAGTTTTTTCCATCCGCTACACACCACCCGTACCAACCAGCACACCTGTGGGGATCGAGTCAACCCACCCCGCCAACATACCAATCGCAGGCATAGAGCCATTTAAAATGTTTGTGGCTGAGCCACCCGAACTAGATTGTGGCAGAGCCACCCGAACTAGATTGTGGCAGAGCCACCAGAACTTCTCTTCACTTTTATCCCAACCCATGCAATCATGTATACATATACAAGGTATAAAAATATTCATATGATAATTTCAACATAAGGCCCATACTACGAGTTGGCCCATTTCTCATTTTGGCCCATATGGTAATTTATCAAATCCGCTACTTAAGCAATCTAGCAATTCGGCCCATTAAGCAATCTAGCAATTCGACCAATTAATCAATCTAGCAAATTGGCCCATTAAGCATATGAGGCCCAAAAATTGCTTTTTACATTTGGCCCATATAGCAAATATCACATTTGGCCCATATAAAAAATATCACATTTGCCTATTAATCAATATGTCCATCCGGCCCATAAGGCAATATGTCAATTCAGCCTATTAAGTAATTTCGTATTTCGGCCCATTAACACTTTACAAATCGACCCAATAGGGGTATTTCCATAATTTGGCCCATAAGGGCATTTTCGTAATTTTCAATCGTACCCGCTAAGGGTATTTTGGTAATTTACCCTCTAAGGGTATTTCGGTAATTTAATAACCAAGGCTTAACTACTAATTTAGGGCATAAAATCGAAACTATCCAACTATGTCATACCGACTAAATTGACTATAACTCGAGTTAGAAAGCTCAAAATATAAATCCGTAAATTTTCTTTGAAACTAGACTCGTATATCTTTCTCCTATAATTTTTCCAGAATTTTTTGCTTAACCATTTAGTACAGTTTATTCGTTAAAATTTCCCTTGTTTCACTGTCCAACGATCCTGACCTCTCTTACCTAAAACCCAAATATCTCACTGTCCAGTTTTCATATACTGTTCCCACTTATCTCTTTTAATAATAGGCTCAATAACAAATCCATACATATAAATTATGTCCCATAATTCACTTTTTACAATTTTATACGACTTTTTCAAGATAGAACAGAATACTCCAAAGTCATTCAGAACCAGTCTCACTAAAATTAACATATCTCAGAATATAATATTCCTTTTTCCTTCTCCATTTCTTCCATATTAATGTAGACACAGTAAGATTTAATCTGATATCTTTCTCACTTTGTAATTTCTTTTATCCAATTTTTTGTGATTTTTCAATTACACATCAATGTTTCTGACCGAAACTGTTTTATTACAAAACATGATTACCACTACGAGCATACGCACGTCTGAGTGATCACGGATGCCGGTTATCGATTTTCTTCGGTATTTCTACCGAATCACAGAATATTTCTTGTAAACTTTCAAAGAGATGTGAGACTTACTCACCATTTCAAACATATATTCGGAAGGGGACGGGATTACACACCTTGATTACGAGTTGTGCTTTCTACCAATTTCAACACCATGACTGTGATCTCCCTCTATGCACCAAGAATCGATCCTACCAACAACATCAATTAGCCAACCTTCAATCCGATTAACTCAATAACCAAATGGAGATATCGAATAGACTATGAAATATCTTCCTTACCTTAATCGATTATAATCTCGTTTCTCATGATCGTCCTATGACTAAAGATGATTAGGCGATGTTGTGGTATTCGGCCTCCCTCTATATCATTACAAAGAAGAAAATGATCTCGTATGAGAGAAAGTAAGGTGATAATCTTGGTCAAAATGACCATCCAAAAACCAAAGTATGGATTCGGTCATAAGAGAAGAAAATAAAACATTGGAAAGAATACTTACCGATTGCTTAAGGAATGAGAAAGAAAGAACGATGGAAAGGTTTCGGTTATGGAGGAGAATGAACAATGATATTCGGCTATCAAGGAGATTAGACAAAAGATGAATATGTGACCAATTCAAGAGAAGAGAAAATTGCACTATTGTGCTAGAAAATTTCGACAAAGAAAGTAGCAAAAAGAGAGAAGATGACACAAAGGTTGCAATAGGATTTTTGGCCAAAACAAAACCAAGACCTTACCAAATGCCAAGGTAAAATTTTCAGCCACCTATCTACCTCAAAACCGTCCACATGCATCCCCCCTTAGGATAATAGTTTGGCCACCCAAGCTTTCCAAAACACCATCCACAAATTAAGCCTCATGTCCCCCTTTCATTCCTATTTCTCTTGATTCCTTTCCCCAACTTCAACCTTGCCTTATTCTTATAGCCACCTTACCAAAAATAATGAAGTCCACCCTTGCCATAAATAGTCCTTGGCTGACACTTAAGGAAAGAGTGCAAAAATATTAGCCAAACATCGCACACAAAGGGATTTGAACCTCTTCCCTCAAGGTACTTCACTTAATGCCATAACCTCTTTACTAATTGCTCACTTGTGCTAACCATTTATTCATTTATTTCTATAAGCCTTGAAGCTACTTACCATCTCTCCTTAAAGTGCTAAAATACCAAATTTTTCCTAAGGCCCAATTAAACCCAAGACTTCATAGAAACCCCGCAAACTCCAAATTCACTTAACTAACAAGTCTAATTTGTAATAATGCCATTCTCTTGTTCTCAAAATTTTAAACATTCCTACGCCCAAGGCCCATTGGGCCCAACCTACTATTCCCAATTTTGGGATGTTACATGAATTACATGACTATTAATGAAATAAATATTGAATTAAATAAGGTTGGTTCAAAAGAAATCAAATTGCTTAAAATGACAAGCTAATTGTTAAATCTTTTATATAGTGCTGCTAATTATACGAGCTTACTAAGCTTATTAGCTTACTCTGTTTATTCTCTGTATTTTACAGTGATTCAAATGCTCGCTCGGGTTGGAAGTCATCGAAGATTTCATCACACTATCTTGGGGGTAATTGGTATTCCTAAACTCTTTGATGTGAGATAATATGGCATTTATAGGCTAGTTAATAAGTTGAATTATATGGTCACTTGTGTATATGAATAAGATATGATCTATTGTATTTTGATCAAGCTATGTAATATGGCTTGGGTGAAAATGGTTGATTTGATATAGAAGTATTATATGATGTATTCATCTTGTGATAGTTTTGTTAATTGGCATTTTGGTATAGATGATATATATACTTGAACATGTTATGCAAATGATGCTTGTAGGTACATGTCATAAGAGCTGTGAAAATGGCTTAAACCAAGCCTGTTTTGTGCCACACAGTCAAAGCACACGAGCGTGTGACTTGACCGTGTGACCCTATTTCGTAAGTTTTCCTATATCTTTTATATGTTATTAAATTATTCCCCGTTGTGTAATTAGAATTTTATATGCTCTTTTTAAGCATGCTATGAATATGAATGCTTGATACTATTGAATTGAGATGATGTTTGATAAAAGTTAAAATTTTACTGTTCCAAAATATGTTACAAGTTTGGTAATGCCCCTTACCTATTCCGGCAATGGTTACGGGATAGGGGTGTTACAACAACAGTAATACTTAACCTGCAACCAAGTAGAAATTCAAGTAGTAAGCAACTCATGATCTCAATGGATCCCACTTTCAACTATTAACAAAAAATTCACATACCACAACATACAAATCACTTCGTGAACTATTTACCTTACCAAAATATATAATCCAACAAATGGCACTTGGTGCCTAATAGTTAGACCGTGATTGAGGTTTTTGTGCCCATCGCTAGCCGTTTAACTCAACGAAATTATTTGTGTGCCCAACACTAATCGAACTAGTCGACAAATTATTGCGCCCAACGCTAGTCAGATAACCGATAATAGTTGTGCCCAACACTAGTCAAATGAGTCAACAATTTATTACACCTAGTGCTAGTCAGATAACCGACAATAATTGTGCCCAGCACTAGTCAGATAAACTGACAGAAGATTTACACCCAGTGCTAGTTGAATAACCGACGGTAGTTACTCAATCGAAATTCCATAATATCATTTTTATCACTCAATATCACATTTTATATAAATCCATATACTTCCATTCACTTGAATTAGCAATTACATTAGAGATATAATAAAACATTAAGTAGTAACTAGATTAACTAAATCAATTTATAAAGTTCGAGTTCAGGGAATACAAACTTACCTTAACAAAACAGCTGTAATAGTGAGGTCGATAACTACTCTATTACTTTAGTTTTTCCATGGTTTATGTCTGGTCGGCTTGTTCCTTGATCTATGTTACAATTTCATTTAATTAATACTATTCCATCACTCTAATAAATACATTTATACAATTAAATCCTTCCATTATCTATTATTAAAATTATCCCAACATATTATCACTTGCACAATCTAGTCACCAACATCAAACATAGAATTTGACCACATTCTATCATTAACATCAACATTTAACTAAATCACATCTTTATGAAATTTCCATAGCTAACCAATAATTTCCAGCCATATAATAGTCTAAAAACAATCCCTATACTTATCATAATTTATCCATTTAATCCCTCAATTAATTAATTTTTTTATAAATCAGTTCGTAATGGAAATTTTCATAAATACATATCTAAATTTTAAATTAATTAAGAATCATTCAACAAAAATGTCTATTTAATTACTAAACTTAATTTCCAACAAAATAACACAAAAAAACTTAATTTCCCACAATGGCAATGTAACACCCCAAACCTGGCCTAGAAGTTATGGCTGAATCTGGCGATGTCACATGGAAGGTGTAACACCCCTAACCCATAACCATCACTGATATAGGGTTAAGAGATATTACCGGACAAATCTGAACTTTTACAAACATTTCACGTCACAAGATATATCATTATCATATCAAAGTAAATCATATACATAGAGTCCCTTAAATAAGTCTACGAGACCTTAAACATGCATTAGGAAGGGGTCGGGACAAAACTGAAAACATACGAAAATTTCTGAAAATTAAACATTTCCCAAAGCTACAGAGGTCACACACCCCTGTAGGCAGGCTGTGAGACTCACACGGCTTCAGACACACCGTGTGTCTATCCCGTGGAAAAATAGGGCATACATACTGACTTGTCCACATGGCCTGAGACGCGCCCGTGTGCCTTACCCGTGGTCGACACTGACTTGCACCACATGGCCAGTCACACGCCCGTGTGTCTAGCACGTGTGCGAGCCTGATTTGTTTCAATTTGCAAACTCAAATGACACGGTCGAGCCACATGCCCGTGTGCTCAACCGTGTGGGCAATTATAGGCCATTTGCAAGGCCAAACTTGCCACCCACACTTAGAATAACCTACAAGCATCAAACCATATTCATTTATACCTCAAATGGCAACCAAAACATACCAATATATGCACCAATTAATCACCATCCACACCATCTATTTCCATACTCAATTTTAACTCAAATAAGTCCATCTAAAATACCAATTTCACATCCCAAATTATACAAGTCAAGCATCATGCAATTCATATCTCAATTTCACATTTAAACCACAATACTTATCAACCAATTTAAGCATGAGACATACATATCCATTTTCACTAACTCATACCATATTTATCATTCACATAACCCACTCATATGAACCAACATCATTCACCTCCTAAGCCATATCACATGACAAAGCTTATACACTTCAAAACATGCCATATCTACTAGCCTATACATGCCATATTCAAATATATACATCTTTCCAAAAATACCAAAAATAGATAGCCGATAGTGTGATTGAGTCGCTGACGATTCCCGTATCTGAACTAGCTTTAAAGACACTGTAAAACAGAAAAACACTTCACACAGCAAGCTCTAAAGTTTAGTATGTTTGTCATATAATACATTTACCTCAATAATTTAATTACAATACGTAAATTAAACCATCACTTAGATCAATTCACAAATATACTCTATATTATCCATAGCTAATATTCTCACTCAATCATCCATATTTCCATTTACAAAATCATCTTCCACATAGGTTCCATACATACCTTATCCAACACATAGTTATTGACCATTCTTGCTACTCGATGCTCGATACCACCTTTCGATAAATCTTCAGTATTCATTTGATTTATTTGCACAGTTAGTGCCAAATTCATAGCCGAAGCTTAAATATCATCGTACACTTAGTGCCTTTACTTAAAATAAATCTAACTCGGTATCGCATACACAGTTCCAATCAATATAGCCGAGGTTTCCTTTATTTCGCACACATAGTGCTATTCACCTCCGTCTCAATTCTAATTACGCACACATAGTGCCACATTTCTCAATTCCACATAGAGCATTTCTAATTCAATAATCACATATTCATTCATTTCCTAACACATAGATATGAATTTAACAATTCGTATTATACCCGAACTTACCTCGGACGTTGAAGTAACAAAACGAGTCGATTAATTGAGCACTTTATCTTTGCCTCGATCTCGATCCAATTCCCTCTTTTCTTGATCTATACACATTCAAATTTAGCTCATTCAACCACCAATTCATTCAATTTAGTCTAAACACACATATTTAGGGTAATTTACAAATTAGCCCTCATATTTTCACATTTTGACACTTTAGTCCCTATTTCATAAAATCATCAAATTCACATAATTTCATCTCACACATGCCTAGCCGAATTTTCCTTATACTTATACAAACCCAAATATTTCATTTAGTTTACATTTTAGTCCTCTAATTTCTCATTTTTTGCAATTTAGTCCAAAATAGCCAATTTCATAAAAAATTCAAAGACAAAATATGTTAACCCAACATCAAACTTCTATATTTCACCATCAACTACACAAAGCTCAAACATTCATCAATGGCATATCTCAAAATCGTCATCAAATTCTAAAATTAAAGCATGGGTTTGATAGAACACAAAGCAACGATCACAGAAATGTAGAAATCATTAAAAACCGAGTTAAAAACACATACCAATTGAAGCTCACAAGTGTCAAATATCACAAAGCTTTAAACCCTTCTTTTTCTTTCAATATTCAGTGGTGATAAGATGATTAAATGGCCACCAAATGTTTTTGTTTTATTTAATATTAACTTAATTGACATTTTACCATTTTACCCTTAATGTATAACATTTAAATTCAACTAATATAAGCCCATTTTTGTCCATCTCCACTATCAAAGGTCTAAATACAACATAAGGACCTTTCATTTAATAAGCCATGCCAATTAAGCACTTTAACAATCAGCACACAGCTTTTGCATTTTATGCGATTAAGTCTTTTTTGCAAATTAAGCACACAATCGATAAAATTTTCACACAGAATATTCACACATGCTCAATCACATATTGTAAACACCAAAAATAATATTAAAATATTTTTTACCTCGAATTTGTGGTCTCAAAACCACTATTCTAACTATGGTCTAAACTGGGCTGTTACAACTCTCCCCCCTTAGGGATTTTCGTCTCCGGAAATCGTACCAGTGAATAAGTTTGGATATTGCTCTCTCATAACATCTTCAGGCTCCTATGTAGCCTCTTTAACTCCGTGTTTGTGCCAAAACACTTTCACTAGAGAAAATTTCTTATTTCTCAACTCTTTTATCTCACGTGCCAAAACTCGAACCTATTCTTCACTATACGATGAATCTGACTGAATTTCAGCCTCAGTAGAGCAATCACATGTGATGGATCAGGTCTGTATCATCGAAGCATCTATATGTGAAACACATTATGAATTTTTTCTAACTTAGGTGGCAACAACAACTTATAAGCAACTGGCCCAATTCGTTCGATGATCTCATCCGACCCGATAAACCTCGGACTCAATTTACCTTTCTTGCCAAAATGAAGTATTTTCTTCCACGGAGATACTTTCAAAAACACTTTATCACCGATCTTAAATTCAATATATTTTCGTTTCAAATCTAAGTAAGATTTCTGACGATCTGAGGCCGCTTTCAAACTATCACGAATCACTTTCACTTTCTGCTCAGTCTCTTTAATTAAATCAACCCTGTAAATCTTATTCTCACTAAGCTCAGTCCAATATAATGGGGTTCTGCATTTACGACCGTAGAGGGCCTCATATGGTTCCATTTTAATACTTGACTGAAAACTATTATTGTACGCAAATTCAATCAATGGCAAATGCTTTTCCCACGTACTTTCAGATTCAAGTATACAGTATCTCAACATATCCTCGAGAATCTGAATGATTCGTTCGGATTGACCATCCATTTGCAAATGAAATGCAGTACTAAAATGTAACTTTGTACCTAAAGCCTCTAGTAAATTCTTCCAAAACCGCGAGATAAATCTCAGATCCCTGTCAGACACAATGGATAATGGTACCCCATACAGTCTCACAATCTCGGAAATATACAATTCGGCTAACTTATCAAGTGAATAATCTATTCTCACAGGAACAAAATGAGCTGATTTTCAATCTGTCAACTATCACCCAGATTGCATCTTTCTTTCTCGGAGATAAAGGCAATCCCGACACAAAGTCCATCGTGATTCTCTTCCATTTCCACTAGGAATCATTATCGGTTGTAGTAAACCGGATGGAACCTGATGTTCAGCTTTAACTTGCTGACATACTAAACATCTCAAAACAAACTCTGAGATATCCTACTTCATACCATGCCACCAATAAAACTATTTCAGATCATTATACATTTTCGTACTTCCCCGATGAACAGTCAAACGACTATTATGAGCTTCGTTCAAAATCAACTAAATCAACGTAGGATTCTTTAGAACACAAATCCGATCTCGAAATCTCAAACAATCATCATTATCAACTTGGAATTCTGAATCAGCATTCAACCCACACTGACCTCGTTTTGTCATCAACTCAGCATCATCTTTCTGAGCAACACAAATCTGACGTATAAACATTGGCCTCACATTCAATTCAACTAAAACCAAATCATCATCACACAGATCTATCTGAGCACTCATTGATCACAAAGCAAATAAAGACTTTCAGCTCAAAGCATCAGCAACAACATTAGCTTTACCCAGATGATAATCAATCACTAATTCATAGTCTTTTAGCAATTCTAACCATCTTCGTTGTCTCAAATTCAATTCTTTCTGAGTCATCAGATATTTCAAGCTCTTGTAATCTGTATAAATATGACATTTCTCACCAAATAAGTAGTGACGCCAAATCTTCAGTGTAAATACAATTGCAGCTAATTCAACATCATGCATCGGGTAGTTCTTTTCATGCGGCTTTAACTGTCTCGAAGCATAAGCTATAACTTTTCCCTTTTTTATTAATACACAGCCCAAACCATTCAACGATGCATAACTGTAAACTATAAATTCTTTACCCGATTCAGGTTGGACTAACATTGGTGCCTTTATCAATAATGCTTTCAACTGTTCAAAACTCTGCTGGTACCTTTCTGACCATTCAAATTTAACATCTTTCTATAGCAATTTCGTCAACGGAGTCGCAATCATCGAAAAGCCTTTCACAAACTGTCTATAATATCCCGCTAGTCCCAGAAAAGTACAGACTTCAGACACATTTCTCGGAGGCTTCCATTCTAAAATAGCTGAAATCTTGCTCGGATCAACTCGTATTCCCGCAACTGATGCGATATGTCCCAAAAAACAACCTCATGCAACCAGAATTCACATTTGCTAAACTTTGCATACAATTGCTTCTCACGCAAGGTCTGTAACACGATTCTCAAATGCTCAGCATGTTACGTCTCATCACAAGAATAAATTAGAATATCATCAATAAACACCACAACAAATTGATCCAAATACGGTATGAATATTCAGTTCATCAAATCCATAACACTGTAGGAGCATTCGTTAGTCCAAAAGGCATAACTAAGAATTCATAATGTCCGTACCTAGTTCTAAAGGCAGTTTTCAGCACATTCGTTTCTTTAACTCATAGCTGATAATAGCTTGATCACAAATCTATCTTTGAAAACACGGTGTCTCCTTTCAATTGATCAAACAAATCATCAATACGAGGCAAAGGATATTTATTCTTTATCGTCACTTTGTTCAACTATTGGTAATCAATACACATCCTCATAGTGGCATCTTTCTTTTTCACAAACAACACAGGAGCACCCCAGGGCGAGAAACTTGGTCGTGTAAATCCTCTATCTGTCAATAATTGCAACTAAGACTTCAACTCTTTCAATTCTGTCGGTGCCATTCTATACGGAGCTATTGAAAGAGGAGTCGTTCTTGACACTAAATTAATACCAAACTCAAGTTCTCGTATTGAAGGTAATCCCAGTATTTTTTCAGGAAATACATCTAGAAACTCACAAACTACAAGCACAGATTCAACTCTCTTTTCTGTCACTTTTTTATCTATTACATATGCAAGATAAGCTTCGCAACCCTTTTTCACATAATTCAAAGCTTTCATCGATGATATAACAGTCGGTAACCTATTCAAATCTCTAGATTCAATTCGAACTATCTCACCATTTTGACTTCTCAAATCAATACTTTTTCGTTTATAATTCACAATAGCATTATGTAAGGTTAGCCAATCCATACCCAGAATTATATCAAATTCATCGAATGGTAGCAGCATCAAATTAGCCAGAAAATAAATATTCTGACACATAAACAGACAGTTCTTGCACACTTTATCAACCAGAACACACTTGCCTAAAGGGTTTGATACTCTAATTACAAATTCAGTAGACTCAATAGGCAGAGTCCTACTAGATACTAGATTCACACACACATATGAATGAGTAGATCCTGGATCTATCAATGCAATCACATCATTATCAAATAGATTAAAAGTACCAGTAATGATGTCTAGAGATGACGCTTCTTCTCGAGCGCGAATAGCATAGGCTTGGGCAGGTGCTCTCGCCTCGAATCTCACAACTGTATCTGTTGTCCCTCTCTGACGTCCACTCACATTTCCAGTGTTTCTGGGTGGTCTTCCCTTAGCCGGTGTATTACTCGGCCTCACATTCTGAACATTGTCTCTCTCGTCCAAATCTGGACAATCTCGAATGAAGTGATCTCATGATCCACATTTATAGAAAACTCTATTATTATACTTGCCCCAACATTCTCCAACATGTCATCTTCCACACTGTCTACACTCAGGCTTGTTGCTTTTTACACTGCCAATACTCGATTCAATGGGAGTTTGAGTTTTTGAACCAACACTTTGTTTCACACAATCTCTACACGAATGTCCAAGCGAAATGTTTGAAAAATTCCATGCATCTTTGAATCTCTTTAATGGAGTTTGATACGGCTTGCTCATCGATCTTTTTCTTTCATCTCTAGCCTCAGAATCTGCTTTCTTCTTTTCTTTACTAAGCTCATCGGCTTTGCAGGATCTTTCAACTAACACTACAAATTCCTTCAAATCAAGTATTCCAACCATTAATTTAATGTCTTCATTTAGCCCTTCAATGAAATATTTACACATAGTAGCTTCGGTCGAAACACATTCCCGCGCTTATTGGCTCAATCTCACAAACTCCTGTTCATACTCAGTAACAGACATGTGGCCCTGTTTCACCTCTAGAAACTCTTTACATTTCTGATCTATGAATCATTGACTAATATATTTCTTCTAGAATTCAACTTGAAAGAAAACCCAGGTGATTCTCTCTCTCGGAACCACAGATATCAACATTTTCCACCAATTATATGTCATATCTCTCAACAATGAAATAACACATTTTAAGCATTCATCAGAAGTCAACGATATCTCATCAAACACTCGAATTATATTCTCAAGCCAAAACTCAGCTCGCTCGGCATTATCATCAATTGTGGCTCTAAACTCTTCGGCCCCATACTTTCAAATTTTATCCACAGGAGGCTTACTCAATTGAATCTTATCTGAAACTTGTGGCACTACAGGCACTTGTAGGGGCAGAGGTTGTTAAGCAGCCAGATTCATTTGAACGAACTCTGAAAACCACTCACTCATCATTTGGAAAAAGTCTTGCTTAGCCTCTCATTCGTGGCTACTAGTTATCGGCCTAGATTGCTGTCCTTTGAGCGAGAGCAGGCACATTACTCTCTACATCATCAGCAACTAATGGATTGGGATCCATTTACTATATGAAAACACATTTTTAACTATCAGGATTCATCACACTATCGCAATTATATATATGGCATGTATAGCTAGACTCACACGCGCTACGTTAGTCCTAGAATCGACTAAACCGTAGCTCTGATAACAATCAAATGCAACACCCTTAACCCATAACCATCGCCGATCTAGGGTTAAGAGATATTACTGGATAGATCTGAACTTTTACGAACATTTCACATCACAAGATATATCATTATCATATCAAAGTAAATCATATACATAGAGTCCCTTAAATAAGTCTACGAGACCTTAAACATGCATTAGGAAGGGGTCAGGACTAAACTAAACACATAGGAAATTTTTTGAAAATTAAACAATTTTCAAAGCTACAGAGGTCGAACGCCCGTGTGGGCAGGCCATGTGCCTCACACGGCCTTAGACACACCCGTGTGTCTAACCTGTGGCAAAACAGGGCATAAATACTGACTTGTCCACACGGCCTAAGACACGCCCGTGTGCCTCACCCATGGTCGACACTAAATTGCACCACACAGCCATTCACACGCCCGTGTGTCTAGCCCGTGTGCGAGCCTGATTTGTTTCAATTTGAAAACTCAAATGACACGATCAAGCCACACGCCTGAGTGATCAACCGTGTGGGCAATTATAGGCCATTTGGAAGGCCAAACTTGGCACTCACACTTAGAATCACCTACAAGCATCAAACCATATGCATTTATACCTCAAATGGCAACCAAAACATACCAATATATGCACCAATTAATCACCATCCACACCATCTATTTCCATACTCAATTTCAACTCAAATAATTCCATCTAAAATACCGTTTTCACATCCCAAATCATACAAGTCAATCATCATGCAATTCATATCACAATTTCACATTTAAACCACAATACCTATCAACCAATTTAAGCATGAAACATACATATCCATTTTCAATAACTCGTACCATATTTATCATTCACATAACCCACTCATATGAACCAACATCATTCAAATCCCAAGCCATATCACATGACAAAGCTTATACACTTCAAAACATGCCATATCTACTAGCCTATACATGCTATATTCAAATATATACATCTTTCCAAAAATACTAAAATAGATAGCCGATAGTGTGATTGAGTTGCTAACAATCCCCGGATCTGAGCTTGCTTTAAAGACACTGTAAAACAGGGAAACACTTCACACAGTAAGCTCTAAAGCTTAGTATGTTCATAATCGTGTCAAACAGTCGAGTTTTAATATTTATAAAAAGAATGATCGAACCTGTAGACTAACTATGCCAACGATAGATGCAAGTGCACCTATCGAACAGTAGTATAGTTTAGGCAAGAGTATCTTATCGAACCCAATGGAACATAAAAGTACTACTACTCACTTTCTTTCTATTATTTAGCCTGAAATATGGAGTGATTGGTTTATTAATCTAAAAACTAATGAAATACTTAAACTAAATGCAAAGACAAAAGAACAAAACTTTGGGAAAAGATTGTGGAAAAACTCAGTTGATTACGATGATACCCTCAGGAAGAATCCACCTATGACTTCTCTTGTTATCTAACTTTTAATTCATATGACTTATTTACTTAGCTTGATCTGTGAGACTCCCTAACCTATATTAAACCCTCTCTCAAGGCGAATAACGTCTAGCCTTAGGTTAATTAGTGGAACTCTCGTTCTCTTATAATAACCCCTTAAGGAAGTAGTAAATCGATTAATGGACTCCCATATTAGGTTTCACCCTAATCCGACAAAATCTTGTAACCCTATCTCTAGGTGCTCGATCAACTCCGCTTAATTATGTTAGATCTACTCTTAGGCAGGGTCTATTCCTCCTCCACCTAAGCACATCAGATTAAATTAAGCAACATAATTAAGAACAAACTAAGTACTTATCATATAATTTAGAAATCAAATAACAAAATCCGTCATAGATTTCATCCCCTTCAGGTATCTGAAGGGTTTAGTTCATAACAAAATAAGAAAACATCTCAAGAGAAAAGATAAAACAAAACATATGAAATCCCTAAAACCCCCTGAAGGAATTGAAGAGGAAATCATCTATCTTGAGTAGAACTCCGGCTTCTTGAGATGGATCAACTGGCTATCTTCGAGTAATTCCTTGAATAAAAGCTCTGGCAGAAAACTCTGCCTAAAAACCTCCTCCCCCTAGAACGGCTGCCTTGGGTTGTTTATATAGGCTCCTTAGATGCTTTACTTGGCTACTGAGTACCTCCTTCGAGTAAAATTACTATTAAGGTGTTTAAGTGGACTTAGGAGTATGTTTCTTTGGCTTCAAGCATCCAAATCTGAGTGAAATTGCTCATTCCCGTGATAGGGGCATGGCCGTGGAACATGCCCGTGTAAGTCGACTTTAGGCCGTGTGTCAATTCTATTGATTGAGGCACAGCCGTGGCACGGTCGTGTAAGTCAAGATTCAGGCCGGTGCTTCAGGTCTGTCGATTGGGACATAGCCATGCAAATTGTGCTTGGGGTGTGTCTTTGAATGACTGGCGAGGCACGGCCGTGTGACTTGAAGTTCAGGCCGTGCCAATTTCTTGGGTTAGCCCAATTTGGTCCATTTTAAGCCCGTTTCTCATTCTTTTCGTTCTCGGGTGCTTTCCTAAGTATAAGACATGAAAGGAAAGGATTAAGAGAACCTTTTTTACATAAATTGAGGGATAAATCATCAAAAAGCATACTAAATATGGGATTAAAATATGTTACTTTTACGGTTTATCAAATACCCCCACACTTAAGCTTTTGCTTGTCCTCAAGCAAAATTCTCAACTTACAATTAAAATGAACTTTCCATAATTCATAATTCCTATCGATAATGTCTCATCATAATTCGTAGATAATTTATACATGGATAATTTAACTCAAAGAACCCTAAAGATTCAATCAAGATAAGTCATACCTTTGTAGTACGAAAACATAAGTGTCTCCCCTTATCTAAGTAATTACCTTTAATTCAAAACCGACAAGGATTGACATCCTCACAAAAGATTCACTCAAATCACTTGAAGTGTTTAAGGTTTAAGAATAAGCACTCTAAGTCAAACCTGAAAAGTTAATCCCATAGGCTTGCCTGAAAATTAAATCTCCACCACTGTATATGAGATGATACACAAATCAAAAGGTCTTTATTAGGGTTGTAACGGGGCTAAGGTTAAAGGTGTGGATACAGGCTGAATTAGAGGGTTAGAATCGAGATCGAATTGACTAATTGCCTAATCTAAAAACAATGAACTGAATATGAATATTTACATCGAATGAAAACTAATAATACCACTATTGATAATTACTCTATAATAAAGAGTATTTTCATCACTTAAAATTTGATAATACTTTAATACGAGCTTTTTCTTCAACAATTAGAGTTTAAATGCTCTAAGCTCTTTTATATACTAATATTGAATAAACTTGGATATTTTTTAAGAACAAACTAAAATATTACATCATAAATGATAAATGTAACTACTGAACTAATATAATTCAGTAATTTAATCAAATCAAACCTCGATTAAAGCTTAGTCAAAAGAATGGTGATAACAAATACAAAGGGATTTTGGGTTTATATTTAGTGTGTGAGTCAATAAAAAGGTTGTTAGGATTTAATGGGGTTTACTAGGGGTTAATTATATGGGTAGGCTTTTTAGTGGAGTGAACGGGTTAAAACCTAGGTGCCTTTATCATCTCAATATATCAAATCATTAATGTGGTCTCGACATGTATAAACGAGGCAAGTTCTAGAATAACAGTTCAAAGTTGACACACTTATAATCAATAAAGTGAGCATGAAAAAGGATATATGCTCTATAAGGCTCAAAATCTCACAAAAATATGAGTGTTTTTGACATCAATCCTTATAAATTCCAAATTTCAAGGTAATACTTAAATTCAGTTCAACGTTTTTACAAAGTGGACTTATCATGCTCGATTCTCTAGTATTCTTCAAATTTAATCATCAATGCACAATTAACTATGACTTACTCTAAAACATATCAATAATAATCATAAATCATTAGAAATTTCATCCTAATTAGTAATATGAGAAAAATACTTTCGAACAAGTTTAAAATTCAGGATTTTTGAGAATAATGAAAAATTAGGCATTAAATTGAGAATTATGCAAAAAGTTAGGCAATTTTACCCCCCACACTTAAGATGTACATTGCCCTCAATGTACAAAGATAGGTAATAACAATTAATATAAGGTCAAAAGAGAGGGATAGAGTGCCACTTCCTGAATTTTGGGTGATTTTCGAGAGGATGGAAGAGAAATATAAGTTGGAGGGGCCGGTCTGGTGGGGTGTCTACCAATGATCTTTGTGCTGGATAAAGAAATTGGGTAGCCTACAAAGATATAGCCAAGAAATCTAAAGAAACATTAATAATATACTAATATTATAATTAAAGATAAAGGGAATAAAGAGAAGGAGACTAAGAAGAAAACTAAAATTGAAAGAAAAGACTAATGGATTAAGGAGTCCTTATTGTTAGATGGTTAGCGAGGTGGGTGTGACCTCTAAGGCTGTGGTGCGTGATTCCCAAGTAGCCTTTAGAACCCTTGGCTTGTTGTTTGAATGAAGCGACCGGCATGAACTTATATAGATCGGTCTCCCATAGGGAGATTGTGATTGGCCTCTTACGCTTCTTCGGCATGATTTTAGTGTAGCTTAAGAGTCTGAACACCTTTTCTAATGCAAGACAGAAAAATTGAAAGAAAAAGAATGAGGAAAGAAGATGGGGGAAAGGGGAAGGGCTGTGGGGTTTAAATAGATTTTTGCTTCTGTTGTTGTCCCACGCCCGTGTATCTAGGGTATGTTGCTTTGCACGGCTGCATCGCACAGTCGTGTTTGGAGGCGTGTTGGAGTGCCACGCCCATTTGTCTCTACTACCATGCCCATTTCTATAATGGCAATGTTGACCCATGGCAGCCTCGCACGGTCGTGGTGGGGTAGGTGAGCCCGTGACTTCTGCAGTTGGTTGGTCAGGATTCGTATGGCCTTTTCTATGTCAGTACAATGATTCAGAGTGCCCACACGGCCACGGCCACGGCCGTGTGCTAGACCGTGTGGTCTGGGAATCTGTAATTTTTCAATTTATTGAATTCTAAAAGAGAAAATAGAGATAAGAATAAAACAAAAACTACCAAATAGAAATTATTGTTAGTACTCGGGTTGCCTCCCGAAAAGCACTCGTTTATAGTCTTAAGCTAGACTCTTCGAAAAAAAAATTCAGGGAGGTTTAAAGGTTTGAAAATCTTCCCTAATGCTTATAGTTCTATTTTCATGACAAAGTTCAAGTCGAGAAGCGTTTACCTTGGAGGTGTCGAATGTTGCGTTGCTTACCTCGACTTTTTCTTGTGGGAAAATATTGTGTACCTTAAGAAAAATTTCTCCCTTTGGTTTCAAGTCTGTTGAAGTGATGTGAGGATCTGTTTTGTCGAACAGTACCTGGTCTCCTATTTTGTAGTGGTTTGATGTTCCTACGAGCTCTTCTTATGGTTCCTCTGGTTTTACTTTGTCAATCCTAAGGTCTTGTCCCTTGTAGGATTCTTCTTTTTTGTTTTGGGACTTATGAGCCGGCTCAGAGTTGTCTTTATGTGGTGTTTCCTACGATGAAAGTTGAACAATTTGATTATCTATTGAAGTGACTTTCTTACCTTCATCATCTGTTGTTCTGGCCGAGCCAAGAGCTTGAAGCTTAATCGATTCATCTCCTACGCGAAGTATGAGTTCACTTGTGGCAACATCAATTTTAGTTCTAGCAGTTGCTAGGAAAGGTCTTCCTAGAATTAAGGGGATTGAATTATCCTCATCCATGTCTAAAACAACAAAATATATTGGGAAAACAAATTTATGGATTTTTACAAGCACATCTTCAATAATGCCCCTAGGAATTCTAACATTTTTATCAGCTAGTTGAATACTCATCCTAGTTTGTTTGGGCTTCCCTAGACCTAGTCGTTTAAGCAATGTATAAGGCATGACATTTATACTTGCCCCTAGATCAGCTAACGCATTATCAATAGTTAAGCTACCAACTAAGCATGGAATCGTAAAACTCCCTGGATCTTTTTGTTTTTGCGGTAGTCTATTTTGTAACATTGCTGAGCATGTTGCATTTAGTTCCACGTGGTGCTCTTCGTCTATTTTACATTTGTTTTTCAAGAGTTTTCTTAAAAATTTCCTCGATTCTAGCATCTGGAAAAGAGCTTCAAGGAGTAAGTTAATATGTAATTTCTTTAAGAGTTTAAGAAACTTACCAAACTGTTCCTCTGAATCATCTTCTTTCAATGCTTTAGGATAAGGTATGCGAGGTTTGTATTCTTTGATTATTGGTTTTGGCTTTTCATGTGCTACCTCTATTTTACCTTTTTCTTCCTTGGTTTCTTGTGCCGTGGTGTGTTCGTCTACTTTTGTACCCTCTTGAGATGTGATGGCTTGGATCTGTTCTTTTGGGTTTATTTCTGTGTTGCTTTGTAGACGTCCTTGTTGACGTTTAGAAATCAACTTTGTGAGATACCCCACTGACTTAGTAAGTTCTCCAACTTTATTCTCGATCCCTTTGATCGATTTTCGTTGTTCATCAAGTGCTACTTCAGTCTTTTGGAAAAGAGAATCCGTGGCTGCCATGAATTTCATCAGTATCTCTTCGAGGTTTGATCGCTTCTCTTGTGGATATGGCTAATTTTGATAATTTGGAGGAGGTTGCTACCTTTGATTTCCTTGTCCTCCCCACAAAAAAATTAGGTGGTTCCTCCAACCTACGTTATAAGTATTACTATAAGGATTATTATTGGATCTGAAATTGTTACCTATATAGTTTGTCTGCTCATGTTATGCTCCTAGTTGGTAGGGTGGGTACTCAGGATTTGCCACATTCCCACTCGCTTCGTATTGCATTACTGGGTGTACCTGCGAAGAACATAGATTATCAAGCTTTTTATTCATCATCTCCACCTGTGTTGACAGCATTGTCACTGCGTCTATGTTAAAAACTCCGGCTGATTTTGTCAGTTTGGTCCTTGTAATTTGCCATTGATAAGTGTTCAACGACATCTCCTCAATAAAATCGTAAATCACTTCAGGAGTTTTGTTATTCAAAGTTCCACCGGCAGATGAGTCAATCATTTGCCTCGTTAAAGAATTCACACCGTTGTAAAAAGTTTGGACTTGAAGCCACAAAGGTAATCCGTGGTGTCGACATCTTCTCAGGAGATCCTTATATCTTTCCCTTGCATCATATAATGTTTCTGCGTCATTCTGCACAAAAGAAGATATGTCATTCCTAAATTTGGCTTTTTTGGCTGGTGGAAAGTATTTTAAAAGAAATTTATCGGTCATTTGATACCATGAGGTGATTGACCCTCGTGGTAACAAGTTCAGCCACTGCTTGGCTTTATTCCTTAATGAAAAGGGAAATAACCGAAGACATATGGCATCGTCAAAAACGCCATTTATTTTGAAGGTATCACAGAATTCTAAGAAATTAGCTATATGAGTATTTGGATCTTCGTCCTGCAAACCATCAAATTGAAAAAACTGTTGAATCATTTGTATTGTATTAGGCTTTAATTCAAAATTATTAGCAGCTATAGCGGGCCTAACAATACTAGATTTTACTCCTGTCATACATAGTACGCGGAGCATTTTGTTCTTGCACATTTGGCGGTGGATTTTTTCGTCCATCCCTTCAGTAGGATTGGATCTATCTTGTTGTTCTTCTCTTTGGTAGTCTAGAGCTCGTTAAGTTTCTCTGCGATTTCTGCGAGCGGTAGCTTTAATGTCACTTTCGTACGCTAAAGGTCCTCTCGGGTTCTTTCTAGTCATAAACTAGAGGTACCTACTAGAAGAAGAAAGAAAGAAATTTAGTGTAGATAAAAATCTGAACTAAACTAAAAATAAAAGTAAATTGCAGAGAAAAAAATATTATAATAATGGCTACATCAATAGAAATAGAGCTTTCTTAATATTTTAGTGTTCCCCAACAATGGCGCCAAAAACTTGATCGTGTCAAACAGTCGAGTTTTAAATAAAAAGAATGATTGAACCTGTAGACTAACTATGACAACGATAGAGGCAAGTGCACCTATCGAATAGTAGTATAGTTTAGGCAAGAGTATCTTATCGAACCTAATAAACTGTAAAAGTAACATATTTTAACACCATATTTAATATGCTTTTGGATGATTTAGCCCTTGATTTATGTAAAAAGGTGCTTTTAATCCTTTCTTTTCATGTTTATACTCAGGAAAGCACCCGATGATAAAAAGTACACAAAACGGGCTTAAAACGGAGTAATTGGGCCTTAGGAAAGAATCAACACGGCCTGGCACAAAGGCTGTATGACCGTGTCTCGACGATTACCTAGAGCACGGTGCAACTTACGAGTTGCACGGTCACGCAACATCTCATTAACACACACGGGCGTGTCAAGCAATCTACATGGCCGTGTCCCAATCGACAGACCTAAAGCACGGCCAAAATCTCGACTTACACGGCCTTGCCTAAAACGACAGAATCAAGGCATGGCCCAACCCTAAAATTACACGAGCGTGTGCCATGGGCGTGCCCCTGCCACGAGAATGAGCAATTTCACTCGGAATTGGATGCTTGGAGCCAAAGAAACATACTCCTAATTCTACTCAAACACCCTGATAGTAATTCTACATGAATGAGGTACTTAGGAGCCAAGTAAAGCATCTCAAAAGCCTATATAAACAACCCAAGGCATACATTAAGACGACAGCTTTTTGCAGGGGCTTTTGCCGAAGCTTTCATTTTTTAGGGAATCACTTGAAGATAGCCAGTTGATCCATCTCAAGAAGCCAGAACACTATTCAAGACGGAGGATCTCTCCTTCAATTCCTTCAGGGGGTTTTAGGGATTGCTTATGTTTTGTTTTATCTTTTCTCTTGAGATGTTTTCTTATTTAGTTATGAACTAAACCCTCGAGATACACAAGGGATGAAACCTATGATGGATTTTGTTATTTGATTTCTAAATTATATGATAAGTACTTAGTTTGTTCTTAATTATGTTGCTTAATTTAATCTGATGTGCTTAAGAGGAGGAGGAATAGACCCTACCTAAGAGTAGATCTAGCATAATTGAGCGGAGTTGATCGGGCGCCTAGAGATAGGGTTACGAGATTTTGCCGGATTAGGGTGAAACCTAATATGGGAATCCATTGATCAATTTATTGCTTCCTTAGGGGGTTATTATAAGAGAATGAGAGTTCCACTAATTAACCTAAGGTTAGACATTATTCACCTCGAGAGAGGGTTTAATATAGGTTAGGGAGTCTTACGGATCAAGCTAAGTAAAGAAATCATATGGTTTGGGGAATAAATAATAAGTGAAGTCATAGTTGGATTCTTCCTGAAGGTATCGTCTTCATCAACTGAGTTTTTTTAAAGTCTTTCTCCAATTCGTTCTTTTGTCTTTGCATTTAGTTTAAAGTATTTCATTAGTTTTAATAAATCAATCACTCTATATTTCAGGCTAAATAATAGAAAGAAAGTGAGTAGTAGTACTTTTAGGGTCCCTTGGATTCGATAAGATATTCTTGCCTAAACTATACTACTGTTCGGTAGGTGCACTTGCCTCTATCATTGTCATAGTTAGTCTACAGGTTCGATCATTCTTTTTATAAATATTAAAACGCAACTGTTTGACACAATCAAGTTTTTGGCGCCGTTGCCGGGGAAGCTAAAATATTAAGAAAGCTCTATTTCTATTACTTTAGCCATACTTTTATTACTTCGCAATTTATTTTTTTTTAGGTTAAGTTTTTTATTTATATTAAAATTCTTTCTTCTCCTAGCAGGTACCTCTAGTTTATGTCTATAAGAAACCTGAAAGGACCATTAGAATACGAAAGTGACATTGAAGCTGCCACTCGTAGAAATCACAGAGAAATTAGACGAGCTCTAGACTACCAAAGAGAAGAACAAGAAAGATCCAATCCTGCTGAAGGGATGGACGAAAACAATCCACCACCAAATGTGCAAGAACAGAATGCTCCGCGTACTATGTATGATTATGCTAAACCTAATTTGACAGGAGTAGAATCTAGTATTGTTAGGCCCGCTATAGCTGCTAATAATTTTGAATTAAAGCCTAACATAATACAAATGATTCAACAGTTTGTTCAATTTGATGGCTTGCAGGATGAAGATCCAAATACTCATATATCTAATTTTTTAGAATTCTGTGATACCTTCAAAATAAATGATGCCATACGTCTTTGGTTCTTTCCGTTTTCATTAAGAAATAAAGCAAAGCAGTGGTTGAACTCGTTACCATGAGGGTCAATCACCACATGGGATCAAATGACCGAAAAATTTCTTTTAAAATATTTTCCACTAGCCAAAAAGGCCAAATTTAGAAATGACATATCTTCTTTTGTGTAGAATGACGCAGAAACATTATATGATGCATGGGAGAGATACAAGGACCTCCTGAGAAGATGTCCACGCCATGGATTACCTTTGTGGCTTCAAGTCCAGACTTTTTACAATGGTGTGAATTCTCCAACTAGGCAAATGATTGATTCATCAGCCGGTGGAACTTTGAATAACAAAACTCCTAAAGCGGCTTAAGATTTTATTGAGGAGATGTCATTGAACACTTACCAATGGCAAATTACAAAGGCTAAACCGACAAAATCAGCCAGAGTTTTTAACATAGATGCAGTGACAATGCTGTCAACGCAGGTGGAGTTAATGAATAAAAAGCTTGATAATTTATGTTCTTCGCAGGTACATCCAGTAATGCAATGCGAAGCAAGAGAGAATGTGGTGAATTCTGAGTACCCACCCTACCAACCGGGAGCAGAAAACGAGTAGACAAACTATATAGGTAACAATTTCAGATCTAATAATAATCCTTATAGTAACACTTATAATGCAGGTTGGAGGAACCACCAAAATTTTTCGTAAGGAGGACAAGGAAATCAAAGGCAGCAACCTTCTCCTAATTACCAAAATCAGCCCTATCCATAGGAAAAGGCATCAAACCTTAAAGAGATGCTGACAAAATTCATGGCAGGTACAGATTCTCGTCTCCAAAAGGCTGAAGCAACACGTGATGAACAACAAAAATCGATCAAAGGGATCGAGAATCAAGTTGGAGAACTTACTAGGTCAATGGGACATCTTACAAAGCTGATTTTTGAACGTCAATAAGGACGTCTACCAAGCAACACAGAAATAAATCCAAAAAAACAAATCCAAGCCATCACATCTCAAGAGGACACAAAGGTAGACAGGCCCACATCGGCACAAGAAACCAAGGAAGAAAAAGGTAAAACAGAGGTAGCTCACGAAAAACCAAAAACGATAATCAAAGAATACCAACCTCGCATACCTTATCCCGAAGCATTGAAAAAAGAGGACCCAGAGGAACAATTTGGTAAGTTTCTAAAACTTCTAAAGAAATTACATATTAACTTACCTCTTCTTAAAGCTCTTTTTTAGATGCCCGATTCAAGGAAATTCTTAAGACAGATCTTGACGAATAAACGCAAAATAGATGAAGAGCACTATGTGTAATTGAACGCAACATGCTCAGCAATGCTACAGAACAGACTACCACAGAAACTAAAAGATCCAAGGAGTTTTACGATTCCATGTTTAATTGGTAGTTTAACTATTGATAATGCGTTAGCCGATCTAGGACCAAGTATAAATGTCATGCCTTAGACATTGTTTAAACGACTAGGTCTAGGGAAGCCCAAACAAACTAGGATAAGTATTCAACTAGCTGATAAAACTGTTAGAATTCTTAGGGGCATTATTGAAGACGTTTTAGTAAAAAATCGATAAATTTGTTTTTCCAGTAGATTTTGTTGTTTTAGACATGGATGAAGAAAATTCAATCCCTTTAATTTTAGCAAGATCTTTTCTTGCAACTGCCAAGACTAAAATTGATGTTGCCACAGGAGAACTCATACTTCGTGTAGGAGAAGAATCGGCCAATCTTCAAGCTCTCGACTCAGCCAAAACAACAGAAGATGAAGGTAAGAACATCATTTCAATAGATAACCAAATTGTTTAACCTTCATCGCAGGAAACATCACAATGCATCAAAACTGGGCCAACTCATAGCCACCAAGTCGTAACAGAAGATTCACACCAGAAACAAAACTGTAAGATCGACAATTTAGAAGAGCAGAAGATACATACAAAAGAAAAGCCGGATCCACACGAAGTAAAACCAAAGGAACCACCAGAAGAGCTCATAGGGACATCAAATCACTTTAAAATAGGAGACCAGGTGCTGCTAGACAAAGCCGATCCTCACATCACTTCAACAGACATGAAGAAAATGGGAGAAATACTCCTTCAAGTACATGATATTTTCCCTCACGAAATAGTCAAGGTAAGCAATCCAATATTCGGTAATTTCAAGGTAAACGCTTCTCGACCTAAACTTTGTCACGAAAATAAAACTGTCAGTAAGAGGGAAAATATTCAAACTTTTAAACCTCCTTAAAACTTTCAAAGTCAAGGACAGTCTAGCCTAAGACTATAAACGAGTGCTTCTCGGGAGGCAACCCGAGCACTAACACTATTTACTTTAAAATTTATTTTCTTTTCTTTCCTTCCCTTCTCTCTCTTCTCTAAATATTTAAAACGTAAAAATACAGATTTCCAGGCCACGCGTCCTTATACACGGCTGTGCCCGTGGCCGTGTGGACCACCAGAACCACCACACTGACAGAGCAGAGCCGTGCCTCACAACTGTGCTTAGATATTGACTTATTGAGCACGGGCACCGACAAAATAGCATGGATGTGCCTCACAACCGTACTTAGATACTGACTTATTGAGCACGGGCAGACCACGCCCGTGCATTCCAACCATGCTCATATACTGGCCTTTTAGGAATGGGCGTGCCAATCGAAAAACGGGCGTGTAAGAACAACACACTTCACAACATAGCCGTGCGATGCGGCCATGTGAGTCGACACACCCTCGGTACAAGGGCGTGGGAACGTGCCAGATTTGAAATCTTATTTAAATCCCCACAGCCCTTCCCCTTTTTCCCATCTTCTTTCTTCCTTCTCTTTTCTTTCAAATTTCTCTTTCTGTCCATACGAAAGGCCCAAGACTCTTGATCAACACAAAGATCATGCCAAAGAAATGTATGCATCATCTCCTCAGAGGAGACCTCAACATGAGTTCATGCCGGTAGCTTCAGCTAATTGACACGCCAAGGGTCTCCAAAACCTTTTCAGTTCTATTTTTCTTTTCTCATCTCCTTTATTTTCCTTATCTATACTTCTCTTCTGCTAGTTTCTTTGTTTTAGGTTCTAAAGGCTGCTTGGGAATCACGCACCACAGCCTTCGAGGTCACACCCACCTTGCGAACCATCCAACAATAAGGACTCCTTAGTCCATTAGTCTTTTCTTTCAATTTCAATTTTCTTCTTAGTCTCATTCTTTTTATTTCCTTAATCTTTAAATATATTATTTGTATATTATTATTATTTCTCTAGATCTCTTGGCTATATCTTCACAGGCTACCCAATTTCTTCATCTAGCAAATTTCTTTTCGGTAGCCACACCACTAGGCCCATAGAAAACACCATCACCGCCACCAAAGACGCCAGGGATCATCCAGATTTTAGGGAGTATTACTTTCCCCACTTATCTTTTTGATTTGGCATCTAATTATCATTATCTATCTTTGTACATTAAGGACAATGTACATCTTAAGTGTGGGGGTAATAGTGCCTACGTTTTTGTATAATTCTCAAAACCCTGAATTTAGTCTTGATCTTAGGTATTTTTTTCTCATATTATTAATTAGGGTGAAATTTCTAATGGTTTATGATTTTTATTGATATGTCCTTGAATAAGTCATAGTTAATTGTGCATTGATGATTAAATTTGAAGGATACTAGAGAATCGAGCATGATAAGTCTACTTTCTAAAAATTAAAAATTGATAGGTCGTTGAACTGAATTTGAGTATTACCTTGAAGTTCAAAATTTATAAGGATTGATGTCAAAAACACCTATAATTTTTGTGAGATTTTGAGCCTTGTAGAGCATATATTCTTTTTCGTGCTCGCTTTATTAATTATGAGTGTGTCAACTTTGAACTGTTACTCTAGAACTTGTCTCGTTTATACATGTCGAGACCACATTAATGATTTGATATACTGAGATGATAAAGGCACCTAGATTTTAACCCATTCACTCCATTAAAAAGCCTACCCATACAAATTAACCCCTAGTGAACCCCGTTGAACCCTAACAACCTTTTTATTGAATCACCCGTCTAATATTAACCCAAAACCCTTTGTATTTGTTATCAACATTCTTTTGACTACCCCTCTATCAAAAATTGATTTGATCAATTGTCGAATTAGGTTGTTTCAATTATCAAAGTTCCTTCTATTATGTTTATTTTTAGTTTGAAAAAAAAACTCGTATTAAAGTATTATCAAATTTCAAGTAAGAGAAATACTCGTTATTATAGAGTAATTATCAATAGTAGGTATTATTGGCTTTCAATTGATGTAAGTACTTATATTAGTTCATTGTTCCTAGTTAGGTAATTTGTCAAGTCAATCTTGATTCTAACCTTCTAATTCAGCCTTTATCCACACCTTTTAACCCTAGCCCCATTACAACCCTGATAAAGACCTTTTGATCTGTGTATCATCTTATATACAGCGGTGGAGATTTGATTTTCAGGCAAGCCTATGGAATTAACTTTTCAGGTTCGACTTAGAGTGCTTATTCGTGAACCACTAACACTTTGAGTGATTTGAGTGAACCTTTAGTGAGGATGTCAATCCTTGTCGGTTTTGAATTAAAGGTAATTACTTAGATAAGAGGAGACACCTATGTTTTTGTACTACAAAGGTATGACTTATCGTAATTGAATCTTGAGGGTTCTTTGAGTTGAATTAACCATGTATAAATTATCTATGAATTATGATGAGACATACTCCTAAGTCTACTCAAACACCCTAATAGTAATTCTACTTGAAGGAGGTACTTAGGAGCCAAGTAAAACATCTCAAAAGCCTATATAAACAACCCAAGGCAGACATTAAGACGATGGCTTTTTGCAGAGGCTTTTGCCGAAGCTTTCATTTTTTAGGGAATCACTTGAAGATAGCCAGTTGATCCATCTCAAGAAGCCAGAACACTATTCTAGACGGAGTGTCTCTCCTTCAATTCCTTCAGGGGGTTTTAGGGATTTCTTATGTTTTTTTTTATCTTTTCTCTTGAGATGTTTTCTTATTTAGTTATGAACTAAACCCCTCAGATACTTGAAGGGGATGAAACCTATGATGGATTTTGTTATTTGATTTCTAAATTATATGATAAGTACTTAGTTTGTTCTTAATTATGTTGCTTAATTTAATATGATGTCCTTAGGTGGAGGAGGAATAGACCCTACCTAAGAGTAGATCTAGCATAATTGAGCGGAGTTGATCAAGCGCCTAGAGATAGGGTTACGAGATTTTGCCAGATTAGGGTGAAACCTAATATGGGAATCCATTGATCAATTTACTACTTCCTTAGGGGGTTATTATAAGAGAACGAGAGTTCCACTAATTAACCTAAGGTTAGGCGTTATTAAGCCTCGAGAGGGTTTAATATAGGTTAGGGAGTCTCACGGATTAAGCTAAGTAAAGAAATCATATGGTTTGGGGAATAAATAATAAGTGAAGTCATAGGTGGATTCTTCCTGAGGGTATCGTCTTCATCAACTGATTTTTCCTAAAGTATTTCTCCAATTCATTCTTTTGTCTTTGCATTTAGTTTAAAGTATGTCATTAGTCTTAATAAATCAATCACTCCATATTCCAAGCTAAAAAATAGAAAGAAAGTGAGTAGTAGTACTTTTAGGGTCCCTTGGGTTCGATAAGATATTCTTGCCTAAACTATACTACTGTTCGGTAGGTGCACTTGCCTCTATCGTTGTCATAGTTAGCCTATAGGTTCGATCATTCTTTTTATAAATATTAAAACGCGACTGTTTCACACGATCAGAACCCAAAGGAACCTAAAAGTACTACTCACTTTCTTTCTATTATTTAGCCTGAAATATGGAGTGATTGGTTTATAATCTAAAAACTAATAAAATACTTAAACTAAATGCAAAGACAAGAGAACGAAACTTTGGGAAAAGACTATGGAAAAACTCAGTTGATTACGACGATACCCTCAGGAAGAATCCACTTATGACTTCTCTTGTTATCTAACTTTTAATTCATATGAATTCTTTACTTAACTTGATCCGTGAGACTCCCTAACCTATATTAAACCCTCTCTCGAGGTGAATAACGTCTAACCTTAGGATAAATCAGACTTACATAAATTTTTACTAGGATTATCATATCTTATGCAATTACGCAATCATCCGTAGCAGATATCAACGTAAATGCAAATCCTATCTAATACCTAAACTCAAACATGCTAGCCTAAATAACACATGAAATTTGCAATTAAATCATCACTTTCATACAGTCGACACTATTTCACATTCCTACCTAAATACATCCACTGTGATCATACACAACCATAATCTATAATTTCCATATACATAGTAGTCCTATCACAATTACGACTAATCATATGACCATAGTGGTACTAAACTAAAACATACGAATTATCTTAATAATCCAACATTCAATTCCAACTCAATATGTGCAGGCAATCCACTACTTAGGATAGCTTCATTGATCATACTACAGCAACTTGCAATATAAACACATGCAGTATTCAAACCACACTGCTTAAGTCATAATGCATACCAGTACCTAATATTATTTCAATCCAACCATACATCATTCATAGATGTCTACAATTCTAATCCACAAGAATTCACTACAACATTACATACACAGATATCATCATGAATAATCTACACTATTTACATATTCAATAACCTTAGAAATTATAAACAGATATCAGAAAACAAATTCAGAAATCAATCACAGTTTAGACAACTCAATATAACCATCTGAAACTCAAACATATTTCGACCAACTATATCAGATACTCTGACTAACATCAAACTACATCTAGCTACATAACTCATCAAGATGATATTAACAGTACTATATACCATATATGCGAAGTCATAATCGATTAATCCATTTATTAACACACTGAATCTGATCAACTATGTAATTAACATCAATATTAATTAAATCTACAAGAATGATCAAACACATAGCACTTCAAATATTGAACAATAGTCAATCCATGCAATTCAATAAATCATACTTTCACCATGACTTAAAGCTAATAACTACTACATCTTATAATAACTATCAAACTATAACAATACTGGAACTAACTTATATTAATGCTTGAATACATGTACTAGTTAAATATCAAGATTTGAACTCAATTAAAAGCGTTATAATAGCACAGAATGAAACCATGCGTTTTACTATACTGCCTAATTATATGATCACTCTATACTTGTACAATAGTTCTAAATAAACTCTTAAGCATAATTCAATAAATATACTTATTCCTATAACTACTTAGGAGTAAGTCATGTCTAATCATTAGGTTAGCTTATACAAGATTTATATTATGAACACAGACACTAAAAGAACTTAAATATTATATAACCGAAATCTAAGAATCTGAGTTAGTAATCTGAAGATTAAGAACTAATTTGATAGACTCTAGCATATCTTAAATTGATACGAATTACATGCTACTTATCCTTATCATGGATTTACCTATTAAGAACTCACTAGATAGCGTAACTTATTCATACACTTGAGATAATCTTAAGTTATTAGACTTATCTTATATACTACCGATAGTAAATCCATTAGTAGTTCTCTATAGAACATCATTACTTGAACTTCTATATCATCATAGGGATTGGTGTTAACTAATCTTAGAGACTTTATGCAGTACTTACTCAATTAATAGGCTGCAATGAGTCTAATGGTAACGAATAGGTCTTAGTACTAATGAAACTGTGATCAATAATATGCATTAGTTCATCTTGTTCGAGTTTAATTCTAAACGAAAAGTTAAGACTAGTTGAAATTAAATCCCTGAAGGTAATCACAAACTATAGTGTAATAATTTAGGTTCAATGCATTTGGCTTCTAGATTAAATGCTTAAGAATCCATATCTCAGTATAATGTATATGATACATATATAAGTCAATCAGTTCATCAATAGAAGTCGATAACTTAAACATTTATTTAGGTTTCTAAATAGACTAGCGAAAGCTTGTGATTCTAATCTATAAATATAAACATTCTAATAAGATAGATATGTAACATACGTTGATAATAATTAGGTATAATCAATCTAATTAGATACCAAATCAATGTATAGTCAAATGTTAACATAATGTTGCTATTAGTAATATGTTGATTCAATGCTATTTCAAATTAGATTCATTGGAGTCTATTTATGTTATAAATAATAGGCTTTATATCTACATAATTACATTAAGTCTAATCGTAAGCTTAATCATAAACTATGGCAATTACAATTCAAAGGAGACTTTATAATGAATAAAGTAGAATAATGGTGATTGTAGATTTAAGTTCATAACACATGATGTCACAAATTCAAGTTAAGTAATACTCAGTAATGTCTGATATCAGATAATAAGTTAGAAATATACCTGAATTTACTAAGCATAGAATATGTATATCAAATTATATCTATACATATTGAATGATAAGCTTCTATATTGTCACACATATATCTAAAGTATTATTACATATATAAAGCTAGAAATTTTACAATAGATTTCAATAATCTTGAATTTATTTAAAATAACTTATTACTAGTCAAAATGGGTAATAGTTCTCTTGGGAAAACATCAGAAAATTCCTTCACCGTCCTAACGTCTCCAATCGTTAGATCCTTAGCTTCCATAGCGTGAAAAAACATTAAAACTGCCTGACATCCTTTTCTCACCATCATTTCTGCTCTTAGGGCGATTACCACGTTCGACAAACAGTTCCCCCTTTCTCCTATTACCAACACTTCGTCACCTTCAGGAGTTTTCAACACCATACGCTTAGCTGCACAATTTAGTTTAGCTTGATACTTCACAAGCCAATCAATGCCTAGGATTAAATCAAACTCCTCGAACAGTAATTCCATTAGATCCGTTCAGAAAACTATCCCCTAAACCTCTAAAGGTATTTCCCGATAAAGCTTATTTACCACTACAGAATGTCCTAATGGGCTTACTACAGTCATCTCCCTAGAGGAAATCTCAGCATCTACACTTAAAGTTTCAGATACCCTCCTAGCAACATATGAATGTGTCTATCTAATGTCAATTAATGCAGTATAGGGCAAGCCAGAAATTAAGAACGTACCGATTATGATATCCGGTGTGTCAGCCTCCTCTTGACATCTGACAGTATAGACTAACCCCGGCTGTCTCGCCTTAGCGTTTCCTACCCTCGGCTTACTACTCCACGGCCCCGACCAGAACCGTTACCACCTCTGGCTGCCCCACGACCTCCTCTGCTAGGCTGAACATTCCCTTGACCCGTGGGCCCTTCATTGCCTTTTTGCTGCAGATAGTTCCTAACTTGATGGTAGAAAGACCCACACCTAAAGCACTTTCCACTGCCCGCCCAACACTCACCTGCATGGAATTTACCACATCGAGCACACTTCAGTGTCTGACTAGCAGCAGCAGGTCTATTATCTCATCTCAGCCCATCTGGCCTGGGTCTTTTCTGAGCACGCCCCGCTGCCCCAGATGATCCTAAGTTTCTCTTGCTTCCACTCCTATCACTACCCTGGTTTAGTTACCTTGTCCGCTTAACCTCCTCAGCTATCTTCGCCTTTTCCACCAAGACAGCGAATTCCCTTTCCCGCTGTTGGGCTACCAATTCTCACAGATCATCCCTCAGACCATCTTTAAAACGAACACAGCGTTTATGGTCTGTGGCTACTATCCCTCTAGCATAACGGCTAAGGCGTAAGAATTTCGCTTCATACGCAGCCACTGACCTACTCCTCTGGACCAGATTTAGAAATGCCCTGTGCTGCGCATCCATATAGCTCGATCCAATGTACTTATTCTGGAACACTGTTTTGAAGAACTCCCATGTGATGCAGTCAGCCACCGTACCATCCTTAACAATGAGCCACTATTGGTAGGCTTAATCCCTCAAGAGAGATATAACTCCTTTTAATTTCTCTTCCTCCGTGAGATCCAGATCGTCCATTATGCATTCAACTGCCTCTAACCAATACTCACCGAGCTCGGGCTATACCAGATTCCCTAAACACTTCGCTTGCTTTTTCTAAGTCACTCCAAGATAGATTTTCGCTCTGTGCCCATACCGCCTCAAAGAACTCTCTCCAAAACCCTTAACACCGCTTGAGACACCACATCATATTCGCCCGTCTGGTCCTGGAATTCCACCTCAGCAGCTGGTAGAACTGGTATCTCGTTTCCAGATCCATGACCAGATCCTACCGATTTCGACACAGTCATCCTTCCCTGGCCACGACCACGCGGTGGACGTCCACAACCCCTTGTACTCATTCTACCGATTCGCGTTTATCTGGTTAGAAATTTTATGAATTATTAGTTTTCTTCCACTAATTAACCACGAACAGTCTTATGAATAGTAGGTTTAAAAGTAGTTCTTTCGAGTTCGTAACAAGGTTAATCTTAAGTCTATATCTCCTAGTTGTAGGAGTCACATACATTCAACCATCAACATACAAACAACATCCATGAACTCACATTCATCATGTAAGGGTATTTTCGTAATTTTATCCTACAGGGGTATTTTCATAATTTTTTTCCAAAATAGGGTTTCTTGGTGATTTTACAAAATAAGGGTATTTTGGTAATTTTACAATCTGAGGGTATTTCGATAATTTGGCGGTCCAGGGGTATTTCGATAATTTTACAAATTAGGGGTATTTTGGTTATTTTACAAATTAGGGGTGTTTTAGTAATTTTACAAATCAGGGGTATTTCAAAAATTTTCAAAACTAGAGGTTATTTTAGTAATTTTACTAAATAGGGTGGCTGGTCCCTTTCGAGTTTTAATTATAAATTTTGGCCCATCAACAAGTCCTCATGGCTAAGGTGAATAAATACTACACACCGTGTAGGATTCTAAATAAGAGGAGGTGAGTCACTAGATCGCTTAAATACCAAGCTCTCCTGAATCCAATCCTAGACATGCGTATGCTGCTGCCACACCCTAATCTCGCAACTTGTTCACGTGTTTGTTTGGTTGGATTAAATCTTATGAATTTAGAGAGTGATTTAAACTAAGCCTAAAGTCCATCAATGTCTAATATACTAGCCTACGTCCATCAAGCCCATTAAGCCCACATGTATATCACAACAAGAGTTTAGAATACTTACCTGCGTGGATCGGGTGCCGGTGGACTCGAAGGCCATATCTTCATCCAAAACATTTTTCTCAATATTCCCAACAAATTTTCAAAACATTACTAGGCCCATTTCACAGCCCGAGTTTTGAACTGGGCTCTGATACCAAAATGTAACACCCCAAACATGGCCTATAAGTTTTGACCGGACCTGGTATGCTACGGGTTGTATATTGAAAACTTTTGCCAAGGGTTGGTTCAGAAATCTTAAGTTAATTTGAATAAATAAATATCGTATATATATAAAAAAAACCTCGTATTCTTATTATTTTGAATAATTAAACCTTTGAAAAAATTTCATGAATTTCAAATATTAAAACTACTGAGATGAATATAACTATGGGGCCTTATTACATCAATATTTCCCAAAATAAAATAAAACTTTATGAAAAACCGAAATAGTCTATAAAAATAAAAACTCGATGGCCCCTCGAGTCCGTCTCAGCTCCCGTGTCCACGATCTACTGCTCATCTGAAAGAGTAGAGAAAATGAAAGCGTGAGTCACCAAGACTCAGTGTATAACTCCCGAACACACTAACCTGAGGCCCACAAACACATTATGGTCCTTGGCCCATACATGGAGGCAACAATCATAAATACATGATAAACAATAAATAATGGATAGCCCAACCCATCCTAGAATTCCATCCTCTACACACCAACCCGCACTAACCATCACACCTTGGGATTTCTACAATCAACCCTCCATTCACACACCATAACGACACCAGATCGCCTATTTCTGTTAATCAAAAATCATTAAGCGTGGCATAGCCACCGATCACTATGTGACCTAACATTTATATTTGTGGGATTTCTACCACCGGTCACCATGTGACTCATGTTTATATTCATGGGATTTCTACCACTGGTCACCATGTGACCCATTATGCACTTCCCCTTCATTATCATATTCCCACCCCATGCATACATACAAAAAGAAAACATCATATAGACTTTCATATATTTCGATATACATAGAGATTTCTATGATTACGTATCTGGCATCCTTGCCTAACCCTTTTAGGGTTTTATTCGACTGTCTACATAGCCACTTTCCGGCTTTTTAGCCCATAACACATAAAGAACAGTTAGAGAGTGTGTGTTAGAAATCCATACACCTGGTTACCGTTAGGACGACACTTTCTATGTCGACACTATCAGAATTCGATATGACTGCTACTTGCCTAAAGTGTTGTTCAGAAGTCGATCCACAACCCGGTGGCCAATCTTGAACCGCTGGCACCGCGTATTTCTTAAACTTAGGAATTGGGTTTTCAGATCTAGTCCCCTCATTTGCCTGATCGACATTTGATTCCATTACAAGTCCTTGTCAGAACTACTATATTGAGATATGGTTGTTAAACCATAACCTATGGTTAGGATTACAAGTATGATAGCGAATCCAACAGAAATCTAAAGAAATCCCTTACCTTGAAATCCCGAAATCAGAGACTAGCGATTTCTAGCTCTTAGATCTAAACGAACAGATTTCCTTCAAATCCCGAAAGGCCGCCCAAACGCCAAAAAGAAAGGAATATTTGCCTCAATTGACAGTCTTAACAACCAAGTGGCCATTCGGCCTTCTCTCTTAAAAATCAAAAGAGAGAAAGAATGGATCAGAGGAAATCGGCACATACCTTTACAGAGAATTCAGCAACCCTATCAAATCCTAATTTTATGGAGAAATCGGCACCTCGCCTATTAGAAGAGAAGAAAATCGGCAACTCCTAAGAGATCCCGACTTATGGAGAGGTTGTCTAAAAAGGAAAAGAATGAAGAAGAGATTTTGGCTTTTGTAGGAGTCAAAAGAAAAGTTTTGCAGAGATGGACTAGGGTTTCGACTTTTAGCAAGAAAGTTAACAGAAATAGCAGAGGGAGAGACTGAGAATTTCGGCACAAAGAATAAAGAAAAGAGTAGGGTTCAAATGCTGAAATTGATGAGCTATCCCCCCTATTTATAGAAATTTTGGCACCTAACAAAAACCGAAAGTGCTCTTCCTGATAACTAAGAATTAAGCAAACAAAAATGGAAAAATAGGCACCCCCTATGGCAACTAGAAACCGATTTCTTTACTCATCTAGGTGATGGAATTTCGGCCAACTCTGCTCTCAGCAGATAGCTCCTAACTTTTCTCCTTTATCTAAATCTCTTCACACCTTCCGAAGACTCCTAGATAACACCACCTCTTTCTTCTATTATTAGCACAATATTATCATTAAATCCCTCCTAAAAATAAACCCTAATGCCGTCCATTCCTCCCTGCTCTTTTAAGTTCCGAAATTGGCCCAAAGATATGGGCTCCTTGCAGCCAAACTTGGGCCTCTTTCAACTGCCAGTGATGCCACCCTCTAGCTCCCTTGCAGTGTCACTTAATATTGGGCCACCAGCCCACTTTGGTGATTTAAACACAAATGCTACCCTTTTTAACCCTATAGTGCCCAAACAAAATAATTTAACCAAGGCCTCTGCCTAAGCCTGAGCCCAATTTGGACCCTTAAGAATTAAAGTAATACTTTAAACATATCCACACACTAAATGCATAGGCCCAAAAATTCAGGATGTTACAAGACACCTCTAGCTTGTAATTTGAAACTTTCGCAGTTTATGCGATTTAGTCCTTTTTTTTTTTTTTACAATTAAGCCTACATTCGCTAAAATTAAAGCACCAAATTTTTCATGCATCATTATAAACATGTTATAACAGATAAAATATTCTCAAAATAATTTTCCTCAACCTCAGATTAGTGGTCCTGACACCACTATTCCGACTAGCCCAAAAATCGGGCTATTACAAAAATTATGGTGGCACTGTCCACAGTTTTCTGTTAGTGTATTTGGCTAGAGGAGTTTTGGGGAAACTCTATTTTGGTGTTTAGTAAAGTTGGGTAGGATGTTTTCTAGTAAATCTGTATCCTAATCTATTTGAAAAAAATACCTCATCTGCATAACACACATCCTCTGCGTAGTTCTCTTCAGTTCTGCTCTGTTCTGCTCTACTTTGTTTTGTTTTGTTATGTTCTGCTTTGCTCTGTTCTATTTTGCTTTACTCTGTTCTGTTTTACTTTGCTTTTTTTTGTGTTGTTCTACTCTGTTCTGTCCTATTCTGGTTGGGATGTGTTTTTCTGTTATATTACACTTCTTACTAAGTTGTTGTGTTTATTCTGATTTATATACTATGTTTTGTTAACTATAATTGGTGTTGGTTAGACACTGGGCTTTATAGCTCACCTTTTGGTTTTATCTTTGTGTGTTTAGGTAATTCTCTAACTTACGACCAGATGACGTGTGGGAGCTCGGATTGTTTTGCAATAATATAAATAAGTTTTTGATCTTTTGGGTTGTAGTCTGTTTCTGAGCTCGCCTTGGTTTTTTCTAAATTTGTCAGTAGTTGATAATTTTTAACGCAAAACTATAAAACCACTCAAGTCGACAAAATGAATTTCGGTTTTCAACGTTAAACTCTGAAAAGATTTTCTGCCATGAATCAAGTTCTGAATGTTTTCTAGATAATTGCTAAAATCAGTTTTCAATAATGTAACGCCCCAAAATTCTTTTTTTCTGTTGAAATGTGACACAACAGTGTATCTACTATAGTGGTTGAGTGTTCTGGGTGTCTGTGAGAGGTCCCAAGTTCAAACCCTAGCTTTGGCAAAATTTTGATATTTTTCTGATATAAGCCCTATCCCTCAGTGGCCTTATATTAAATTATTTATTAAACCATATCAGAATGGGCTTGCTGGTCTAGTGGTTAAGTTGAGTGTCAGATTACTAAAGGTCTTGTGTTCGAATCCCTGCGCGAGCGTGGGAGTCTATTTTTGCTCATTTGACCGAGAGAGTTTCGGTCAAATAAGAATTCTGAGTAGTGGGGTAGTGGAGATAATTAACGGATTTGGGTAGGGAGTTATCAGATTTTATTTTTTTATTTTTATTTTTTAATATTTTTCGAGCTTTCGACTTCCCTTTCCCAAAATTCTGACGTTACTTTTCTTCTCTGCTTTTTTCCCTTGTCTCACTTTCGTTTTTTCTTCACTTTCATCGGCTATTGCACCTTCATTCTTGCTATATCAGTTTCCTACGTGCGTTTGGGTAGGTAAGGCTTTATTTTGTCTATAACTTGCGTCTTACAATCATTCATTGAGGTTATACGGTTGTTTTGGGTAGTAGCTTACTAGGAAAATTATGTTCCTTCTCCTGCGGAATCGTAGTCAGTGGCTTGGAGAGTTTGGGTAAGCGAAAAGCATTGATTTGAATTATGGTTGGGTTCAAATTCTTGGTTTAAACGTGTTTTAAGTCTAACTCTGAACGTTGGTATACTAGTTTTTAGGTCCTGAAGTGTTCGTGGTTGCATTAGCATCGAATCGATGCCAGGTGTGTACCCGAAAATACAAAAAAATAGGGTTTCGTTAAAAGCCAAAAAACCCACTATCGACGCCACACAGGTGAGTGGTTGCCCGTGTGGTAGGCCGTGTACCATATCACGGGCGTGTGATGGACGAGGCCAGGCCGTGCGCACAAGGCATAGCCTTGTGATGGTCAGGTAGGCTGTGTGCGACACACGGGCGTGTGGGTCCACACAGTTGTGTAGGATTTTAGGCCAGGCCGTGTAATCCACACAGCCAAGGCTAATTTGGGTCGTTTGGGCCACACGAGAGTGTAGGCCCACACGGGCAAGCCACATGGGCATGTGAGCCCATTTATCTGAAATGATTCCTCGGGTTGCACGGGTCGCCCAAGTCGGCTGTGAACTTACTGTAGTGTCGGGAAGCATTACCTAGACCCCTAAATGTATGATATGAGTGTATGTGATGCATGATAAATTATGCATGACTACTGATATATATGCATACATATGACTGATGGTTGTATAAAAGCATGACATATTGTATGTTTGCATTACATTGGGTGGGATGATGATATTTGGAGGAAGTGTACTGAAAGGCTTTAAGCCTATTATCTGGCAGCTTAGCTGCAATATACTGAATATGTGCCACATTCGGTACTACTTGGAGTGTAGGGATGGGTAGGTGTTTTAAACCCCACATAGAGTGTAGGGATGGACGGAGATGGTGTGTAAAGGTTGGACGGTAGGACTTTGTTACTGATTACTGCTTGCATTACTGATACTGTGATAGGCTAAAGCTCAAATGCATATATGATACTGGACTGAAATGGGCTAATGCCCAAACTACTACTGAAACTGAAATGGGCTTAGGCCCAAACTGCATTTGACTGTTTGCTCTGATTGATTGTATGTATGTTATCTACGGAGATTACACACTAAGTTTATGTAAACTCACCCCTTTTTATTTTATCTGTACAGGTAATCCCCATACTTAGACGGATTGGTGTGGCGGGGAACTCTACGGTGACCATATGGCTACTAAACGGTTTCTATTTTATTTATGGTTTTTATTACTTATTTTGGGGTTATTTGATGTAATATGGTCTTTTTGGACTATTTACCATTGGAGTTTAATTGTTTTCATGGATTTTAAAACAGCGAAACTCAACGAAAATTCAGTTTCAGTAAAAATAACATTTTTCCTAAACGCGAACGATTTCTTCAAATATCACGATTTTAAAAGCTTCTGCTACACAAGTATTTTTTAAATGAAACCAATTTAATGAGAAAATGATTTTGAAATTATCAAGAGATAAATAGAAGCTAATAAACGGAAACGGTTTAACTTGGTAAATGCAATTCCAAATTCTATTCCATGTGACATCGCCAGATTCGGCCATAACGTCTAGGCCAAATTTAGGGTGTTACATTTAGTGGTATCAGAGCAATGTTACAAAACTCGGCTGTAGATTTTGGGTTTCAAAAATTATTTTTTAAAGAATTAATCTCGAAATTATTTAAAATGATTTGACTTAGTATGTGGTACACCGAGTCTCTGGTTCCGAGATCCTGTAAGTATTCTGAAACCGTAGTAAAATTGAGATTGTAACAAAACTGATAGAGACTGCGATTTGTAAAAATTACTCTAAATTACTAAAACTTTTACATAAAACATCTGCTAATAAATATCGAAACTATAACTAATTCATAAAACTGTTAATGTAGATAAAATCCTGAATCTACGATGAGGGAAGATGTATTCGTGGACGTGGTGCTAGAGGCCGAGGTAGGGGCAGTAGAGGGGTTCGAGCTGAGTCATCTTTCCTGGGTAGTATACTGAATTTGGAGACAAGTGAGATGCCAGTGTCATCTACTACCGAGACTGGGTCTCAATGTCACATGGCTAGGGACGACGCATTGTCCCAAGCTATGCTAAGGATACTAGAGAGGGTCACTGGACCCAATACTGGATCTGGGGGCTGTGGGTCGATTACGGAACAACACCGATCCAATGGAGCTGAACTTTTTAGGGGTGTCACTAGAGCCGCCCCTAATGTGGTCGAGTACTGGATAGAGGCTACGGAGCGGATTATGGATGACTTAGGTTGCACCCCTGAGCAGAAATTAAAGGGTGAAGTCTCTTTATTACAAGACAAGGCTTATCAATGGTGGCTGACCGTTAGGGAGGGCACTCAGCCCGAACGTCTGACCTAGGAGTTCTTTAAGACCACCTTCTAAAAGAAATATATGGGAGCCAGT
The DNA here is from genome assembly GCA_025506655.1 of Gossypium rotundifolium. Classification (NCBI taxonomy): domain Eukaryota; kingdom Viridiplantae; phylum Streptophyta; class Magnoliopsida; order Malvales; family Malvaceae; genus Gossypium; species Gossypium rotundifolium. Next base: position 109,178,458 of record CP106722.1, read on the forward strand.
TATGTGGACGCTCGTAAGAGGGAGTTTCTAAATCTTACTCAGGGGGATCGATCAGTGGCCGAGTATGAGGCCGAGTTCCTAAGACCGAGCCGCTATGCGAAAGGTATAGTGGCATTGGAGTATGAGAGGTGTGTCCAGTTTGAGGATGGCCTCAAAGATAATTTGAGAGTTCTGATAGCTCCGCAGAGGGAGCAAGATTTTTCTGTTCTGGTCAAAAATGCGAAGATCGCCGAGGATGTTAAGTACGCTGAGTGCCAAAATAGAGATAGAGAGAGGGGTAAGAACAAGAGGGATTTGGAGCCCTCGAGTTCTGTTCAGAGGCTTAAGAAAAAAGCCAAACCTGATGGGCCAGTTAGAGTTGGGGCCCCTGTTACTGCTACTAGACTTCAGCCATGTGTCGATTATGGTAGACGCCATCAGGGCGAGTGTTGGAGGAGGACTGAGGTGTGTCTGAGGTGTGGATCATTGGATCATTGCATTAGGGAGTGTCTGTTGAGGGCCGATCAGATGCAAGCTCCAGGTTCTAGTACTGTACAGCCACAGAGGGTAGTTCAGCAGCCACCAAGGGGTCGTGGTCATGCTAGAGGTGCTAACGGTATGGGCCATGGATAAAGAGCACCAGGTAAAGGTGCTGGACAAACTAAGGTGAGGCAGCTTGCTCTTGTTTATGCTACTCGTCGCTGAGAGGACAGAGATGCTCCAGATGTCATTAGCGGTACGTTCTTAATTTTTGATGTACACTATTTTGCTCTGATAGACATAGGATCTACTCACTCCTACATAGCATGTTCTATTTCTGAAAATCTGGGGTTATCAGTTGAGAACACTACTAGTGAGGTCATTGTACTGAGTCTTGTTAGGGCAATCTATTTAGGTTAGCAAACTTTATAGAGATGTTCCACTAGAGGTTAGGGTTAGTATTTCTGGCTAATTTGATGGAAGTTTTATTTAGGGAGTTTGACCTAATTCTGAGTATGGACTAGTTAGTCAAGCACCGTGTCAGTCTGGACTGTGCGAGTAAGAGGGTCGTCTCAAGAACTGAGAAGGATAATGAGGTAGTTGTGATTAGGGAGCATTGAAATTACTTGGCTAACGTGATATCTACACTGGTAGCTGAGAAACTAGTTCGCAAAGGATGCGATGCATACTTGGCCTACGTAAGTGTTTCCGCTTCTAGGGACTCTACTGTAAAGGATATTCGCACTTTAAGGGATTTTCCAGACTTTTTTCCTGATGAGCTACCAAGTTTACCTCCAAATTGGGAAGTGGATTTTGGGATTGAGCTTTTCCCTGGTACAGCTTCGGTGTCTATAGCTCTCTATCGAATGGCACCGAAGAAGCTTACGGAGCTTAAAGCTCAGATTCAAGAGTTGTTAGATCGTGGGTTCATCCACCCTAGTATGTCTCCATGAGGAGTGCCGGTACTATTTGTTAAGAAGAAGGATGGATCCATGAGGATGTGTATTGACTACCGGCAACTGAATAAGCTGACCATCAAGAACAAGTATCCATTAGCAAGGATCGAGGATCTGTTTGACCAGTTTCGAGGGGCGTCTATGTTCTCTAAGATTGACTTGCGTTCTGAGTATCATCAATTGAGGGTTAAGGAGGTTGATGTGCATAAGACAGCATTTAGGACTCGTTATGGTCACTATGAATTTTTAGTGATGCCATTTGGACTGACTAATGCACCGGCAGCTTTCATGGATCTGATAAACTGAGTTTTTTACCGCTATCTGAATCGATTTGTGGTGGTGTTCATAGACGACATATTGGTTTATTCAAGGACTAAAGATGAGCATGACGAGCACCTCAGAGTGGTTCTTTAGACTTTGAGGGAAAAGCAGCTTTATGCTAAGTTCAGCAAGTGCAACTTCTGGTTACGTGAAGTAACTTTTCTGGGTCATGTCGTTTCTACCGAGGGGATTTGATTCAATCCTAGGAAGATTGAGGCTATATTGGATTAGAAGCAACCTAAGAATACGTCTGAGCTCCGCACCTTTTTGGGGCTGGCAGGTTATTACCGACGGTTTGTTGAAGGTTTCTCACTGATTGCAGCACTCTTAACTAAGCTGTTACGTATGTTTGGTCTGATGCACAGTAAGAGAGCTTCGAGAATCTCAAGACTGTACTGACTGAGGCTCCTGTTCTAATACAGCCTGAACCTGGGAAGGAGTTCACGATTTATAGTGATGCATCACATGTCGATTTGGGATGTGTGTTGATGTAAGAGGGTAAGGTGATAGCATATGCGTCTCATTAGCGTAAGACACATGAGGCAAACTATTTGACACATGATTTGGAGTTGGCCGCCGTAATCTTTGCATTGAAAATTTTGATGCACTACCTGTATGGTGAGAAGTGTATCATCTACACTGATCACAAGAGCCTCAAGTACCTCCTTACTCAGAAAGAGCTGAATCTTAGGCAATGTAGATGGGTTGAGCTGCTTAAGGATTACGACTGTACCATTGAGTACCATCCGAGCAAGGCTAATGTGGTGGCCGATGCACTGAGCCGTAGGGCTATGATTGATCTAAGAGCGATGTTCGCTGTCGAAACTATTTTTCTCGGGTTTGGAAAATACGCAGGTTCGACTTTAAAAATATGGAAATGGAGTCGCCACCTATCTTTTTATTCGAGATGTGATCGGATCACCTTGAGATGGATTATTTTAATAAAACATTTTAATTTATTAAAATAATAATTTTGGTCTACGAAATCTAAGAAAATAGGTTCGGGAGTCAGTTACGTACGAGGAAGGATTAGCACCCTCGCAACACCCAAAATTGGTGCCAAATTGATTCATTAATGTCCTAACATTGAGAATTTGAAAGATTTTAAAATTACGACCTTTTTCGACCCATTCGAAGATACTCGAGTTTGAATATTAAGATTATCTGGTTCCAAAGGAATAAAATATCACATCCAACACGTTAAGATGCAACAATTTAAGTCTTCGAATTCTAGATCATCCCATTATTCTCAAAACTCATTCATTGAGATTTTGAAAGTGTATTTCATTATTTGGGATCAAACGAAAAATCAAGACCCAGCACGTTAGGGTACGTCCTCTTTAATTTCCAAACACGAAATATTGCCTTGTTTTTTAATTTAAGAAAATATGGATGAAATTTCGAAAAGATGTTCGATTATTTGGTCAAACGAAAAACCGAAACCCAGCACGTTAGGGCACGATCTCTCGAATTTCCAAACACAAACATTGCCTTATTTTTAGAGTTGAGAAAACATGAATGAAATCTTAAAAGGATATTTGGTTATTTGGTCAAACGAAATACCGACACCCAACACGTTAGGGCACGATCTCTCGGATTTCCAAACACGAAATATTGCCTTATTTTGAAACACATATTTTAAAATTGACTCCAAATGCTTTTTGTTTGGTAAACACGTAAATAAAATGAAGCATTTGATAAACGGTCGAATACACTAGAATTCAAGCATAGCATTAAGTACGAAGTAATATACAAACTCAACATTAATAGAATGAATATAATTATAGACATAATTTAATGCACAAATATACAATAACAACAACCGCATGGTTTAAAAGACACATATTAACAAGCAAAGATCAATAAGCTACATGATACGATAATTCTACAAAATTAACATTGGCAAATTAATATAAAGCAACATTTTGAAAGCCTACACATCGATTTAAAAATAAAGTTTGAAATCTCGAGTTATGAAATTATTTAAAATAGGGTTATTTGTAAATGAATTTGTGAAATATGTATATATAAAAATACATTGAAATAAATTGTACAAATCTAAAACAAATGAATATTTGAAATATATAAAATATATAAGTAATAGGATATAAAAATATTTGAAATAAATTAAAATACACAATAAAATATGACTTTTTCAAAGTGATAAGTTATGTATACTAATATTTAAAATAGAAATATATATATATATATATATAAGTAATTTTAAAATAAATTAAATATACATATAGATAATGGAAAATAAAGCAAATTAAAATATTGTAGAATAGATTTCCAAACAATTTTATTAAAATAGCTTAAATAATAAATGAATTTAATACAAAAAAGGGTACAAGAATTGAAACAAAGACTAAAAATACTTAATTGAAAATGAAATGAAATTAAAAGGTTGTTTTATAAAGAATTTGTTTAAAAAAATCCTGGATTAAATTAAAAAGCACTCAAATAATCAGGGGTTAAAAGTACAAATATTCCCATAGCCGAAATGCAGTGTACAAATTGGATCAAATCGACATAACGCATAAATTACAGAGATCAATTAAGAAAACAAAGAAAATATTTAATAGATTTAATTGGAAAACAATACAAAAGAGAAGGACTAATCACATAAATATCCCCAGAAATCGAAACGTGCGAATTCTGGCCATATATGGATCGGGTCATCGGGTCACAACACACGGCGTTGTTTTGAGGCTATTGAAAATAGCCAAAACGGCGTCGTTTTCTTAATAGACACTGACCCCTTTTAAGCAGATTTAAACCATCTTCTAATTTTCCAAACCCTAACCCCTTTTGTTTCGTTCTCAGCCGCAAATGAAAAAAAGAAAACCTTTCTGTTAACCACTAAAATGTCATTGTAAATGGCGATAAGTGATACACGAAGATTTGATTCGTGCTTATGAGCACCGATTCACCATGCTCTCCAACCAATATCCCCATCTATACCCCGATTACGACGGAGAAGACAAGATTCCAGCAATCTATTCATAAAGGTAATCCTTTTTCTTTTATCAATTTGTTTTCGCATGCACCAAAAAGAAAGAAATCGAAAGCCAACAGAGTAGGATTTTAAAAAAAAAATGAAAGAGATTGAAATCGAAAAAACCTTCGAATTTTTGTTTTTGATTTGTATTTCTCTGTGTATTCAGTGTGCGTGAAAAATATACAATGTTTCTTCCGACTTTTATAGTCGAATGTCGAAAAATTGAAAAAAAATAAAAAATACAACAGTCTTTTTCTCTTTTTGCTTCTCTTGATGCTGCTTGTTTGTCCCATTTTTGTGTAGGTACAGGCGCGGATGTGGCGTACGAAGGCCGTACGATGCTGATACGCTGGAGGAAGTATAGAGGTGCACTGGTGAAGGCCTACGCATGGCGTGCGTGTGGTGGAGCACGTGGAGGCACGCGCGCGGCGCCAAACTCCCCCTGGAACCCTAAGTTTTCTGCTTGCCGAAAATATTTGGGCCATTCGGGCTGGTTTTAGATTTGGGCTAGATTTGTTATTGGGTTTAGTATTTGGGTTAGTAATTTTTGGGTTTTAAAAATGTAATGTACATGGACTTTAATAGGTTTTTATATTTTTATTGGGCCCCGGGCATAAATGGGCTCTTATAGCTGCCCATCTTTACTCGTTGTCATGTAACAAGAATGGAGCAAAGACTTCAAAAAGGACCATTTTGGCCCGGTCTTCAAATCTTTGACTTTTTCGGTTCTTTTCTTCTTCGAGTAGCTTTATTCCATCCCACTGCATCTTCAAGGGCATAGGAACTAGCGTTTCGATCCAATTCCGATGTAATTTCAGGGAGAAGAGATTCGTAGTTCAATCTACTCCACTAGAACTTTAAGGAAATAAGAATTAAGGGAGAAGAGATTCATAGTTTCTATCTTTTCTACTGAAACTTGAAAGAAATAAAAATAGATCCTCGTTGTAAACTCAGGGATGAGGGATCTGTAGCCTCAACCTACTCCACTGGAACTTCGAAGAGATAGAAATTCAGAGAGAAGAAATTCGTAACCTCAATCTTCTCTGCTGAAACTTCAAAGAAATACGGATTGATCCTCATTGTAAACTCAGGGAAGAGGGATTTGTAGTCTCAACCTACTCCACTGGAACTTCGAGGAGATAGAAATTTAGAGAGAAGAGATTCGTAACCTCAATCTTCTCTGCTGAAACTTCAAAGAAATACGGATTGATCCTCATTGTAAACTCAGGGAGGAGGGATTTGTAGCCTCAACCTACTCCACTAGAACTTCGAGGAGATAGAAATTTAGAGAGAAGAGATTTGTAACCTCAATCTTCTCTGTTGAAACTTCAAAGAAATATAGATTAATCCTCATTGTAAACTCATGGAGGAGGGATTTGTAGCCTCAACCTACTCCACTGGAACTTCGAGGAGATAGAAATTCAGAGATAAGAGATTCGTAACCTCAATCTTCTCTGCTGAAACTTCCAAGAAATACGAATTGATCCTCATTGTAAACTCAGGGAGGAGAGATTTGAAGCCTCAACCTACTCTACTGGAACTTCGAGGAGATAGAAATTTAGAGAGAAGAGATTCGTAACCTCAATCTTCTTTGTTGAAACTTCAAAGAAATATAGATTGGTCCTCATTGTAAACTCAGGGAGGAGGGATTTGTAGCCTCAACCTACTCCACTGGAAATCCGAGTAGACGAAATCTGAAATCTTCAGTCTACTTCCTTGCTATCTTAGGAAGATAAGACTACAATCTTCGATCTGCTTCACTGCAAACTCAGGAAGACCAGATCTACTATCTTCAATCTGCTCCACTACAAACTCAGGGATGCCAGACTGGTATTTTCGATTTACTTCCCCGCAAACTTAGGAAGGCGAGATCTGTGAATTCATCGATGTTGCAACCCTGTCCTCTGGGCACTTATCCTGTAAGATTAGTTTTATGTTTTTATGCTTATGCAAAATGGTTAGGATGCAACAATCAGAATGAATCCAATGCTCCTAACTAAACGTATTATGGACGACATTTGTATGAATACAGAATGTCATGAGAATGGTCTTTTTACAAGTTTAAGACGTCATCGATCATTATTTATTAAGGCTTTATCACCGATGTATTATGTTGTCATCTTACTCGGCTGGTATTCTCGATAGGAAAGCCGAGAAAATGATTATATCTTGCTCAACAGATTTGCCCCATTGTAACTTTAGGGTTCATCTCACTATGACATAGAGGTATAAGATCTGAATCCATCCCACTACGACTCCAAAATGTAGGATTTGTTTCTTCTTCAATCCATCCCATTACTATTCAAGGGTATAGGACTTGTATCATTTTCCATCCATACCACCGCAACTCAGGGGTAGAGGACTGTAACTTGTTCAATCAACTGATCGCTCCCTAGGTGACCTAACCAAATGTGTATGCATGACATTTGCATAGATGCAGAATATCATTTTATCTTGCGAATGATTCCCCTTTTACACTTGGGTTAACGTTGCCCATTTTTCGTCAAGATTGTATTACTGACACAATATCTTATCAATTGTTCAACCACCATTTTTGACCAAAATCTGGAGAGATAGTCTCAGTTTAGACTCTTCCTTAAACTTGGTAAGTTTTAAACAATATTCCTATTTCAAGTTCTTGTATTATTCAGAAGCTTCTAGAGTAATATGCAAAACTCTTTTCATGAAAATATTATTAGTCCACTAATCGTTATTTCAATGCAAAATGCCTGAAAAAGATCATAACCATGGACAGGAAGGAAATTAATTAGGAGCATAGCTCGAAACATAATAAGTTAATTCAAGATAGCAAATGCAAAGAAATTTTATTGGGAGCATTCTTTGAAAAGAATAAGATAATCCAAATAACAAATTTGAAATAGATAAAATGGAAACTAGGAGCCCAGATATCGCAGCCTGAGCTTCTTTGTTCAAACTTCTTGAGTACCATTTTAAGCTCAATATGTGTTTAGGGGATCCGTAGTACTTTGTCAATGCACCAAGACGCAACATACCCCTTCCTTGTTAATTCAAGTATAGCAAGACTACTGTATGCCTTACTTTCAATCAAAACTTGAGCTGGCCTTTTCGAGTTTTCAACTCAAATCCCCTTTGGTCTCAAGGCGCCCCTTTGCGGGTTTTCACCTTGGCCTCTCCTTTTCTTTCTTCTTTTTGAATGATTTTTTTCTTTCCCTTTTTTTTTGTCTCAAAGTGCATCTTTGTGGGTTTTCACCTTGGCTTTTCCTTTTAGACTGAAATCTGAATTCACTAGCTTGAGCATGTCCTTGCCATCCATCTTGGTTAAAGTTAATGATCTTCCAGAACAAGCCTTCTTCACCACATAAGATTTTTTTCAAATTTTGCATTTACCTCTAAAGTCCTTTTGGATGAGAAGAATCCTTCTTAATGCTTGGCCCCCATCCTGAAATTCCCTTGAGCAAACATTTTTGTCATAAGCCCATATCATTCATTTTTGGTACATTCGACCATGATGAATACTTTCAATCAAGTTTACTGGAGACATTCTGTTTCATCCAATCAAAGCTTGTAGAAAAGGAATCTTAACTTCCAACAATCGCTTCCCTTTCATAAAGCCATGAGAAAGACGTTGCCCCGGTGAAGGTCCTGGCCAACGTTCAAGAAACATAGAGGGTAAATGGTAATTTCTCTATGCCAACTTTTAAAAATCTCACCATTTTCAAAAATTTTGAATGGTTTTTGGTCGCCTTTGTCAGACCGATATGGTGTCGATCTTTGAATGATCAGTAAATCTTTGACATTGTGCGATTAAGCTAGACATGTTCCTTTCTGGCATTCTTTATTGCCACTTTTTTTGAATTTGCATTTGAACTTAAATTTGAGTTTGAACTTGAATTTGAATTCAGATTTGGATTTGGATTTGGATTTGGATTTGGATTTGGATTTGGATTTGATGACCGCTGACTTTGTAACTTTGGCATATGAAGCAATCTTCACCCTCTTAGTGAAGTAATTGACAACCATGAAAATGAATTGGTATCGGCTAGATGCTTTTGACGAGATCGGCCCCCATAACATCTATGTCCCATATATAGAAAAATGGAGGAAGCACATAAATTTTGTCTTCCTCAATTTGGCATTTACAACATAATTGATGCAACTTCCTTTTCTTAGTAAATCAACAGCTCAAATCTCCTGATTAGCCTGGCCATCGTAAAACCATTAACATAGGCTCTTTAAACACCAATCTTAAAGCATACCCACGTTTCAGTAGCTTGGTGTGCCTTGATATGATCATGCGAAAATGTCTCGAATTCTTGAAAATAGTTCAATGATGTCTCACCTTATTTCTGTGGTGAATTAGGCTTCAATCTTTGCCCCTTTCCTAAGCTTGCAACTTTTACTAACCCTTTGTAAGGTAGGATTCATTTTCCTCTTATTCTACCATCCTTAACAAATCAACCTTTGACATCTTCTAAGCTCTGAAATCCCTCTAGACACATATCTTACTCAAAAAGGGAGTCAGTAACAACGTCGCTCACATCGTTGATATCTGGGTACCTAGACACGAAGGCAAAGAATCCAAAGAATAAATAATTCTAAGGATGATCATTTGTATGGTATAATCATGAATAAAGAATGAAAAAATATGAAAGAATGAAAAAATAAAAAATATTTACTTAAAAAGATGCATTTTGTTGAAATAGAAATTCTAGACATAAGCCTATTTCACAAAAAGAAATCTTATTACTTTTAGGCTTAAAGCAACAAGTGCGTTTTGTACATTACTCTAAGTAAGCTCTAAATACTACAGGAATTTCTTCCGCAGTCTGATTGTCCAAAACGCTCCCAGGTTCATATTTCTGCATTTGGCATGTCATCTAACTTCACAATACCCATGTTGATGACTTTTTCCACCAATTTCTTGAAAGCAAGGTAATTTTCTATCGAATGCCCTGTGACCCCCGCATGGTACTCGGACTGGGCGTTTGGGTCATACCATTTTGGGTATGGAGGTTGCATCTGTTTCGTGTAGTGAGGAGACACAACATGCGCGTCGAATAAGCTTTGATACAACTCCTTATACGTCATTGGATCGGCGTTAATTCAATTTTCTCATTGCTTTGCCTTGTACCAGATTCTTTCCTTGATGAACCTTGATGTCCGATAGTCACTACTTTTGGCTAACTAACGGTAATCGACTTAGAGTACCCCATGCTTGTATTATTCACTTTATTTTCTCTCTTCCTTGTGGCCATTCTCTTGTTACGTTCTCCCGCATCGATCTTTCCACTTTTTATGTCATTCTCGATCATTTCTCCTGTCATTACAATGTCTGAGAAGCTCTTTGTAGCACTTCCTAGCATATGCGTGATAAATGGGGCCTTTAGTGTATTGATAAAGAGTATGGTCATTTCTTTCTCTAAGAGCGGTGGTTAGACTTGCATCGCCACCTCCCTCCATCGCTGGGCATACTGCCTGAAGCTCTCGTTCGTCTTCTTCTCCATGTTATGGAGTGTAATCCTGTCAGGCACTATGTCTGTCACGTGGTTGTATTATTTTATGAAAGCTTGAGCCAAGTCTTTCCATGCACCAATTTGGGAACGACTCAACTAGTTATACCACTTGGCTGCTACTCCTACCAAGCTATCTTAGAAGTAATGGATCAACAGTTGGTCATTATTAATGTACCCCGTCATTCTTCTACAAAACATAGTGATGTGAGCCTCGGGGCAACTTGTCTTGTTATATTTCTCAAATTCAGGCATTTTGAATTTGTATGGAGAACCAAGTCTGGGACCAAGCTTAAATCCTTAGCATCGATTCCATAACAGCCATCGGCACTTTCTATCGCTTTAAACTTCTCCTTCAACCATTTACATCTATCTTCTAGCTGCTTTGGCAATTCTACTTTTGTCCTCTCTCCTTCAGCTATTTCATCCAAATCAGGGACATTCGTAATGATTGGATTATCTCCTGAACTTGAGCTAGTTTGGAGGTTCACTGAAGCACCAGCTTCAAATTGTTGAGGCCTGATCGTGACAGATGGCCTTTGTACAGTTACTTCAGGTCGTGTTTGCACATGTGGCGAAGAAAAATCAGGGGGACATTGAAGATACTCAGTATTCTCCTCAACATTTATCATGGGGTTCTTTCCTTTATCCATAAGCCCCTTCAACAGCTGCGTCATCTGAGCCATCGTATTTCTTTGAGATTCCATCATTTTTTCCATCATATCCTGCTGGATCTTAGCGAGCTGCTCCTGCATCTGTGCTTGCATCTGTTCTTGCATCTCCTTATGCATTTGCTCCAACTTTTCTAGTCTTTTATCCATTGCTTGAGTTTTCTTTCTTGTACTGTAGGGATGCGTATCTAGTAAGGTTTTGTCGGTTTCTAGGTTGCTAAAATAATTTTACCTAATTAGAGACCTTATGTGAAAATCTAATGCACAAAATGCAATGCAAATGCATGAAATGCAAATGCATGAAATGAATGCAAGAAGAAAGAGAGACGGTAATTTTAAATTCAATTCCATTAGAAGAACTTTTCTAGAAAACAAATATCTTTACATAAAACAGATTACATATACGGCTTTGTCTCATAGTCCAAGTGAAGATACTAATCCCTTTCTTCGTATTCGGATGTTATGGTCGTGTCCCGTGAACTTCCTCAATAGATGCCTCTTCTAGCTCCTTGTTGCTTGATCCAGGCCGTGACTCTTCGCTCACTTATCCTCCACGATGCTCATAAACTTCTTTAATAAAATTGAGACATGACGGCTCTTGCATAGTCTTTATCAATTTGAATCCTTCGTGCAAAGTTTTGCATTCCTCCGTGGACTATCAATCTTCTTCCGTTGTGTTTACTTAGACCATGTCAAGACAACTATATTATAATCCACTTTATCAAGAAGTTCACTCCCTTATGACAAACTCCTCTATTTAGCAATCAAATATTAATCAACATCTCTTTTCTATGATGATGCAATGCAATGCAATCAAAACAAAAGAAAACACGTAGTTCAAGAGAAATAAACAACACAGAACCCAGGTGACCACTAGGGTTTGGCGTGGCTCTATCTAGAGTAGGCTCCTAGGTCTCTCTATATGTGGTTTAGTTCTAAAGTTGAGGTACCCAAACCAGTAGATTCCTCGATCCTCACCCATTATAAGCTCATACAGACCGAGTTCAGCTCAGGGGAATACATTTCCCTATGGCTGCACGGAGATGAAAATCTCACAAAGACATAGGTACGAGTGCATCCCGAAAGCGATTCACTATCCTGCACGGAGGTGAAAACCTCACCAAGGAGTAGCTTCTCACTCCCACTTAAAAGGGTGTGACCCGACGGTCATGCAATATGATGCAAACATATTTTATAGGACTCAAACCACAGCAATCAAATAAAATGACGCAAATGAATGCAATAAAAAGGAACGCAATTTTTCAAATCAAATTTTCAATTTTCAACAAAAGGACAAAAATTAACCAAGCTGTCGAAACCATTTTTCTCGGGTTTGGAAAACAGACGGGATCGACTTTAAAAATATGGAAATGGAGTCGCTACCGATCTTTTATTCGAGATGTGATCGGATCACCTTGTGATGGATTATTTTAATAAAACATTTTGATTTATTAAAACAATAATTTTGGTCTACGAAATCTAAGAAATAGGTTCGAGAGTCAGTTATGTACGAGGAAGGATTAACACCCTCGCAACGCCCAAAATTGGTACCAAATTGATTAATTAATGTCCTAACATTGAGAATTTGAAAGATATTAAAATTACGACCTTTTTCGACCCATTTAAAGATACTCGAGTTTGAATATTAAGATTCTCTGGTTCTAAAGGAATAAAATATCACATCCAGCACGTTAATATGCAACAATTTAAGTCTTAGAATTCTAGATCATCTCAAAATTCTCAAAACTCATGCATTGAGATTTTGAAAGGGTATTTCTTTATTTGGGATCAAATGGAAAATCGAGATCCAGCATGTTAGGGCACGATCTCTCGAATTTTCAAACACAAAATATTGCCTTATTTTTTAATTTAAGAAAATATGGATGAAATTTAGAAAGGATGTTCAGTTATTTGGTTAAACGAAAAACCGGAACCCAGCACGTTAGGGCATGATCTCTCAGATTTCCAAACAAAAACATTGTCTTATTTTTAAAGTTGAGAAAACATGAATGAAATCTTAAAAGGATATTCGATTATTGGGTCAAACGAAAAATTGACACCCAGCACGTTAGGGCACGATCTCTCGAATTTCCAAACACGAAACATTGCCTTATTTTGAAACACATTATTTTAAAATTGACTCAAAATGCTTTTTGTTTGGTAAACACGTAAATAAAATGAAGCATTTGATAAAGGCTCGAATACACTAGAATTTGAGACATAAAACAATAGCTAATAGCACAAGCATAGTATTAAGTACGAAGTAATATACAAACTCAACATTAATAGAATGAATATAATTATAGACATAATTTAACGCATAATATACAATAACAACAACCGTATGGTTTAAAAGACTCATATTAACAAGCAAAGATCAATAAGCTACACGATACGATAATTCTACAAAATTAACATTGGCAAATTAATATAAAGCAACATATTGAAAGCCTACACATCGATTTAAAAATAAAGAAACTGAAGTTTGAAATCTACGAGTTATGAAATTATTTAAAATAGGGTTATTTGTAAATGAATTTATGAAATATGTATATATAAAAATACATTGAAATAAATTGTACAAATCTAAAAAATGAATGGCTTTAAATATATAAACATATATAAGTAATAGGATATAAAAATATTTGAAATAAATTAAAATATACAATAAAATATGACTTTTTCAAAGTGATAAGTTATGTATGCTAATATTTAAAATAGAAATATATATATATATATATATATATAAGTAATTTTAAAAGAAATTAAATATACATATAGATAATTGAAAATAAAGCAAATTAAAATATTGTAGAATAGATTTTCAAACAATTTTCTTAAAATAGCTTAAATAATAAATGAATTTAATACAAGAACAAAGGGTACAAGAATTGAAACAAAGACTAAAAAATACTGAATTGAAAAAAAAAATGAAATTAAAAGGCTGTTTTATAAAGAATTTGTTTAAACAAAATCCAAGATTAAATTAAAAAGTGCTCAAATAATGGGGGGTTAAAAGTACAAATATTCCCATAGCCGAAACGCAGTGTACAAATTGGATCAAATCGACATAACGCATAAATTACAGAGATCAATTAAGAAAACAAAGAAAATATTTAATAGATTTAATTGGAAAACAATACGAAAGAGAAGGACTAATCACATAAATATCCCCAGAAATCGAAACGCGCAGATTCTGGCCATATATGGATCGGGTCATCGGGTCACACCACACGGCGTCATTTTGAGGCTATTGAAATTAGCCAAAACGGCGTCGTTTTCTTAATAGACAACTAGCCCTTTTAAGTAGATTTAAACCATCTGCTAATTTTCCAAACCCTAGCCCATTTTGTTTCGTTCTCAGCCGCAAATGAAAAAAAGAAAACCTTTCTGTTAACCACTAAAACGCCACTGTAAATGGCGAGGAGTGATACGTGAAGATTTGATTCGTGCTTATGAGCACCGATTTACCATGCTCTCCGACCAATATCTCCATCTATACCCCGATTGCAACGGAGAAGACAGGATTCCAGCGATCTATTCATGAAGGTAATCCCTTTTCTTTTATCAATTTGTTTTCGCATGCACCAAAAAGAAAGAAATCGAAAGCCAACAGAACAGGATTTTAAAAAAAATAAAAGAGATTGAAATCGAAAAAACCTTCGAATTTATGTTTCTGATTTGTATTTCTCTGTGTATTCAGTGTGCGTGAAAAATATACAATGTTTCTTCCGACTTTTATAGTCGAATGTCAAAAAATTGAAAAAAATGAAAAATACAGCAATCTTTTTCTCTTTTTGTTTCTCTTATTGCTGCTTGTTTGTCCTATTTTTGTGCAGGTACAGGCGTGGATGTGGCGTACGAAGGCCGTACGATGCTGATGTATTGGAGGTAGTATGGAGGTGCGCTAGTGAAGGCCTGTGCGTGGCGTGCACGTGGTGGAGCACGTGGTGACGTACGTGGAGGCAAGCGCGACACGCCAAACTCCCCCTAGAACCCTAGGGTTTCTACTTGCCGAAAATGTTTGGGCCATTTGAGCCGATTTTAGATTTGGGCTAGATTTGTTATTGGGTTTAGTATTTGGGTTAGTAATTTTGGGGTTTTAAAAATGTAATGGACATTGACTTTAATGGGTTTTTATATTTTTATTGGGCCCTGGGCATAAATAGGCTCTTATATTCGCTCGACTTAGCCTGTTCGACGATGGGAGTTTGCTGGCTAACCTACAAGTCAAACCAACTTGGATCGAGCATATTAAGGGTAAACAGTTGGAGGATGAGTCTTTGGGTCTTCGGTTCCAACAGATTGAGGGTGGTAGCACTACAAAATTTGGGTTGAACTCTGAGGGTGTGTTGTGCTTTCGATACCTGGCATGTGTGCCGAATGATTCTAATTTAAGACAGTTGATTCTGATGGAGGCACATAATAGTCCTTATGCTATGCATCCCGGCGGTAATAAGATGTACTGCGATCTTCGCGAATTGTATTGGTGGCCAGGGTTGAAGCGTGAGGTTACTGATTTTATTGCTCGTTGCCTGACATGTCAGCAGGTTAAGGCTGAGCATCAATTACCTTCGAGTTTGCTATAGCCGATTAAGATTTCACTATGGAAGTGGGAGCGAGTGACGATGGACTTCATTAGTGGGTTGCCCTTGACACCTACTAAGAAGGATTCAGTGTGGGTCATCGTGGATTGATTGACCAAGTCTGCACACTTCATCCCAGTTAGGACAGATTATTCCTTGCAGAAGCTGGTGAAGCTTTATATTTTTGAGATAGTGAGACTGCATGGGGTACCGGTTTCATTCATTTCTGATAGGGATCCTCGCTTTACATCTCAGTTCTGGAAAAAGTTACATGAGACTCTAGGTTCGGGATTAAACTTCAGTACTGCGTTTCATCCTCAGACCGATGGTCAATCTGATAGGGTGATTCAGATATTTGAGGATATGCTAAGGAGTTGTGTTATCAATTTTCAGGGTAGTTGGGAGGATTATTTGCCGCTAGCCAAGTTCATCTACAATAACAGTTTCCAGTTGAGTATTCAAACAGAACATTACGAAGCTTTGTATGGGCGTAAGTGTCGCACTCCCCTATGTTGGACTGAGTTGGGCGAACGACGGGTTCTAGGTCCTGAGTTGGTTTTCGATACTGAGGATAAGGTTCGACTAATTAGGGATCATTTGAAGGCGGCTTCAGACAGACAGAAACCCTATGCTGATTTGAAAAGACGAGAGATTGAGTATTCTGTCAGGGACTTTATGTTTCTTAAGGTCTCGCCATGGAAGAAAGTTTTGAGGTTCGGCCGCAAGGGCAAGTTGAGCCCTAGGTTTATTGGGCCTTACCGAATTCTGAACCGAGTGGGACCGGTCGCTTATCAGTTGGAGTTACCTCTAAAGCTAGACCGTATTCATGACGTATTCTACGTCTCGATGTTCAGGGGTTACCGCTCTGATTCTGGATGAGCTAGTCTAGATTCTAGATAGAGATGTAAAGGTTCTTCGAAGGAAATCTATGCCGTTAGTGAAAGTGATGTGGCGGAATCATAGTACTGAGGAAGCCACGTGAGAACCTGAGGATGCGATGCGTCAACAATATCCTCATCTGTTCTAATCAGGTAAATTTTGAGGCCAAAATTTTCTTTTAGGGGGTAGAGTTGTAGCGCCCCAAAATTCTTATTTTTGTTTCTGTTGAAATGTGACACAACTGTGTATCTACTTCAGTGGTTAAGTGTTCTGGGTGTGTGTGTGAGGTCCCAAGTTCAAGCCTTAGCTTTGGAAAAATTTTGATATTTTTCTGATATAAGCCCTATCCTTGTTCAGTGGGCTTATATTAAATCATTTATTAAACCACATCAGAATGGACCTGCTGGTCTAGTGGTTAAGTTGAGTGTCAGATTGCTGAAGGTCTTGTGTTCGAATCCCTGTGCGAATATGAGAGTCTATTTTTGCTCGTTTAACCGAGAGAGTTTCGGTCAAACAGGAATTCTGAGTAGTGGCGTAGTAGAGATAATTAAGGGATTTGGGGGGAGTTATCAGATTTTATTTTATTTTTATTTTTATTTTTTAATCTTTTTCAAAATTTCGTATTCCCTTTCCCAAAATTTTGACGTTAAGCAAAATTCTCTTTTCTTCTCTGTCATTTTCCCTTGTCTCACTTTCGCTTTTTGTTCACTATCATCGGCTATTGCACCATCGTTCTTGCTATATCGGTTTCCTACGTCCGTTTGGGTAGGTAAGGCTTTATTTTTTTATAACTTGCGTCTTTCCATCGTTCATTGAGGTTACACGGTTGTTCTGAGCAACAGCATATCAGGAAGATCGTGTTCCTTCTCCTGCGGAATCGTAGTCAGTCGCTTGGAGAGTTTGGGTAAGCGAAAAGCGTTGATTTGAATTATGGTTGGGTTCAAATTCTTGGTTTAATCGTATTTTAAGCCTGATTCTGAGTGTTGGTATATTGGTTTTTAGGTTCTAGAGTGTTCGTGGTTGTATTAGCATCTAATCGGTACCAGGTGTGTACCTGAAAACACAGAAAATGAGGTTTCAATGAAAGTTGAAAACCCCACTATCGACACCACAAGGACGTGTGGTTGCCCGTGTGGTAGGCCATATGCCATAACATGGGCGTGTGATCGACGATGCCAGGCCATGCGCACAAGGCACGGTCATGTGATGGCCAAGTAAGCCGTGTGCGACACATGGGCTAGAATGATTTGGACCGTATAGGCCACACAGGCATGTGAGTCCACACGAGTAGTCCACACGGGCGTGTGGGATTTTGGGCCAGGCCATGTGATCCATACGGCCAATGCTAATTCGGGCCGTGTGGGCCACGCGAGCAAGCCACATGGGCGTGTGAGCCCATTTCTCTGAAATGATTCCTAGGGTTGCACGGGTCGCCCAAGTCGACTATGAACCTACTGTAGGGTCGGTAAGCGTTACCTAGACCCCTAAATATATATCTAAGTGTATATGATGCATGATAAATTATGCATGGTTATTGATATATATGCATACATATGGCTGATGGTTGCATAAAAGCATGACATATTGTATGTTTGCATTGCATTGGGTGGGATGATGATATTTGGAGGAAGTGTACTGAAAGCCTTTAAGCCTATTATCTGGCAGCTCAGCTGGAATATACAGAATATGTGCCGCATTCGGTACTACTTGGAGTGAAGGGATGGGTGGATGTTTGAAACCCCATGGAGTGTAGGGATGGACGGAGATGGTGTATAGAGGTTGGTGGGTAGGACTCTATTACTAATTACTATTTGTATTACTGATACTGTGATGGGCTAAAGCCCTAATGCATATCTGATACTAGACTAAAATGGGCAAAGGCCCAAACTATTACTGAAACTGAAATGGGCTTAGGCCTAGACTGAATTTGACTGTTTGCTCTGATTGACTATATACATGTTATTGTGGGGATTACACACTAAGTTTATGTAAACTCACCCCTTTCTATTTTATCTGTACAAGTAATCCCCAGACTTAGACAGACTGGTGTGGGGGGGAACTCTACGGTGACCACATGGCTACTGAACGATTTCTATTTCATTTATGGTTTTTATTACTTATTTTGGGGTTATTTGATGTAATGTGGACTTTTTGGTATGTTTACCGTTATTTTGGGAGTTTAATTGATTTCATGGATTTTAAAACTTCAAAACTCAACGAAAACTCGATTTCACTAAAAATACATTTTTCCTAAACGTGAACGATTTTGTCAAAGATCACGGTTTTAAAAGCTTCAGCTACACAAGTGTTTTTTAAATGAAACCAATTTAATGGGAAAATGATTTTGAAATTGTCAAGAGATAAATAGAAGCTAATAAACGGAAACGATTTAACTTGGTAAATGCGATTTCAAATTCTATTCCATGTGACATCACCAGATTCGGCCATAACGTCTAGGTCGGGTTGGGGTGTTACAAATGCGTTGGTGTAACTCGTCCAAATTCGGCTTAAAACTTTTAGGTCAGGTTTGGGGTGTTACAGTAAATTTTAACCATAGATGTTGAAAGCGAAATTTTATTGTTTATTTATAAATATTTTCGTTTTGATGAACTTTGGACAAAAGAGACTAAATTACAGTCAAAAGTAGAAAATTAGTTTTTGAAAGAAACTAATATGAGGAAACATATAATTGGAATATATATGCTTCTAATAACTATGTTTATTACTTTATAGAAAAGGATTGATCCTTTTAACATAAGGAGAAATCCTTTTTTAACAACGTTTTTATTGAAAAGGATTGGACCCTTTAATATATATTTTTTATAATATAAAGATCGATTAATCTTCTAGAAAAGGGATCGGTCCCTTATATAAATGGACCATCTTTTCTCATGTTTAATGTATATTACAACAAAAGGGATTAATCCTTTTAATATAAGGATCAATCCTTTTCTTAACTAATGTTTAGTGTATTTTTTAATCAAAACCAAACAATATTGTAATATATGTAGTGGTCTATTTTCTTTGCATAATCTTCATTAGTGTCATTTTATTGAAAAACAAAATCAATGTATGTAATAGAAGGTCATTATCATTATTATCAAATGTAAAATTGGTTTTGCTTGGGAAATTTTTTTCCCATGAAACATTAATCCAAACCCCTTCATCTATTTCTCTTTTGACTTTGCATAATCAGTTATTACATCTAACCTTACAAACAATATAATACCTTAATATATATTTTTCTTGAATGAGAAAAAAAAACTTAAATTCGGTTATTTTCGTTGTTGAACAACATTATAGTTTTATTAAAAATACTATAAACAACTGTTAGAATCGACCCGATTAAGCAACAAGAAAAAATAGCGAAATAAATTGAGAAATTGAACACACAAATTTAACGTGGAAAAACTCCTCCAAAGAGGATAAAAAAAATCACGGGCAAAAATAATTTTACTATAATGGCAAAAAAAAGGAAGAGTACAAAAGATGGAGATAAAAAACTAAACCCCGAAAACCCGAAAATAAAGAACCATCAAAACGTAAACACAAAAATTCTATAAATGTGTTATGAGTTCTAATATCTAATGGGTGTTTTTCTAAGGTTGTAAAAGAGTCTATTTATAGGCTAAATTCATAGGTCAAATAATAATAAAATAATCTAAACTAATCAGTGTTTGATTGAAACAAATAAATAGAGTTTAACTAGAAGATTACTTCTCAAATTTGATTGAAATAGGAGCCATACTTAACAAATCTCCACCTTGACTCATATTTCCACAATGCCATCTTTGCTAAAGCCCGCCACGAGCCTATCTTGAGCCATGCAGGGAATTAACTGAGTCGAATCTATGCTTAGAAACTGGAAGACTTCTAGCCTTCGACTTGTACACTGCCAAATCAAAACTAACCCGGGTTTGATTTTCACGAACACAGTGCCCTAACTTTTCAAAACCTGCATCCAAAAGAGAACCTCTCTTCAACGAAACGGTCATTCATTTTTCCCTCCTATGACCAAGTTGCCTCCGATCTAAATGAGTTGACTTCGACTCTGTAACGGACAAGGGACGTTCGATTTCACCGGTCACTGTAAAACCTTCTAGAATATAAAGACTGCCAGTTCTTTTACCTTTTAACAAAACGAGAGCTCCACGAGATACTTTAATGCCACTCGACTTGATGTTGATTCTACATCCTTTCAAGTCTAAAATACTCAAGGAGATGAGATTCTTTCGTAAATCAGGTACATACCTGACATTTGAGAGTGTCCTAATCACTCCATCGTGTATCCTAATTTTAACAGTACCAATACCAATTACCTTACTAGATGAATCGTTTCCCATGCACACAACTCCACCTTCAACCGAATTGTATGTGGAGAACTATTCTCTATTGGGACACATGTGAAAAGAACATCCTGAATCTAGGATCCACTCGGACGTGAGCTTGGAGTTATCGCTCGTTGACATTAACAAGAAATCATCACCGCTTTCATCGACCAAATTAGCACCAACTTCATCTTCCTCGTTACTCTCAGCAGCTCTTTTCTTTCACAGTTTATAACAATCTGCTTTGACGTGACCTAACTTTTTACAATAGTGACACCTTTTGTCTCGTTTCTTTGATGCTATCAAAACGGAAGCTTGCCTATCTGCCTTACTATCCAAATGAAGCTCATTGTCGAGTTTGTCTCTACTCAACAAATGACCCTTCACATCTTCGAACGAGATTTTGTCTCTTCCATAAATCAGTGTCTCCCTGAAAGACTTGTATGAAGGGGGTAAAGAGCATAATAATAGCATAGCTTGATCTTCATCATCAATATGAACCTCAACGTTCTTTAAATCATTTAAAAGAGTAATGAATTGATTGATGTGATCTCTAAGAAGCTCACCTTTGTTCATGCGAAACGTAAATAGACGTTGTTTCAACACTAAACGGTTAGCCAGAGACTTAGTCGCATAAAGAGTTTCTAACCTTTTCCACAAGGCAGATGAGGTCTTCTCCATCAATACCTCTTGCAATACCGTATTCGCGAGGCACAATTGGACTGCAGACAAAGCCTTTTCATCAAGCTCTTCCCATTCTGTTTTATTTAGATTCTCAGGCTTTTTCCCGGTAACAACCTTTTTCAAACCAGATTGAACTAGAATTGCTATCATCTGAACTTGCCACAGATTTAAATTTTTCTCACCATCGAACTTCTCAATTTCAAACCTTGTTGCTGCCATATCTGAATGGCTTGATCTATGAAAATTGAACTAGCTCTTGATACCACTTGTTAGGATCGACCCGATTAAGCAACAAGAAAAAATAGCGGAATAAATTGAGAAATTGAACACACAAATTTAACGTGGAAAAACTCCTCCAAAGAGGATAAAAAAAAAAACCACGGGCAAAGATAATTTTACTATAATGGCAAAAGAAATGAAGAGTACAAAAGATGGAGATAAAAAACTAAACCCCAAAAACCCGAAAATAAAGAACCATCAAAACGTAAACACAAAAATTCTATAAATGTGTTATGAGTTCTAATAATTAATGGGTGTTTTTTATAAGGTTGTAAAAGAGCCTATTTATAGGCTAAATTCATAGGTCAAATAATAATAAAATAATCTAAACTAATCAGTGTTTGATTGAAACAAATAAACAGAGTTTAACTAAAATATTATTTTTTAAATTTAACTGAAATAGGAGTCATACTTAACAACAACATCATCTTAAAGACATTATCAAGCACTTGCAAATGTCAAACAGTGTCAAAATCACCTCATAACTCAAAAGTTTAGCATTGCTGCTAATATCAAACATTTGCAAAAGATAAATATATATTCCCATAAGCAACCCAAAGAAATAACTAATAACCCAAAAATGATAGTGTATAAAAGGATTTAAATAATGTAAAAAATTTATAACCAACCAATGATGGAATAAAAATATCAAATCAACGACATTTTAAGATTGCTGCTAATATTTTAACGTTTAACAGTAATTCACAACTACAAATCGTGTCATTGTTATTAATAAGCAGAAAATTAAATTACGTATCAATATTTTAAGGTTGTTGCTAATATTTTAATGTTTAACAACATGTTTTTCCTTACAAATTTTATTGAGAATTTGCAATGACAAATTATGTCATTGCAATGAATAAGCATAAAATTAAATTACATAACGATATTTTAAGATTGTTGCTAATATTTTAACATTTACAACAACTTATTTTGTCTTTACAAATTTAATTAAGAATTTACAATGACAAATCATATTGTTGCAATGAATAAGCATAAAATTAAATTATGTAACAACATTTTAAGGTTGTTGCTGATATTTTAACATTTAGCAACTACTTGTTTGGTCGTTACGCATTTTATTAAGAATTTGTAATGAAAAATTGTGTTGTTGTAATGAATAAGTATACAATTAAATTATATAATGACATTTTAAAGTCGTTCCTAATATTATAATATTTAGTAACAATTTATTTTATTATTATATATTAAATTAAATGATTAATATCTTAAAACTAAATTTAGCAACAACGTCTATAAATGGTGGCAAATATTCTACTTTGCAAAATTTAGTTACTAATGCTATTTTTCTTGTAATGAAATGAAGTAACAACAGAATTTTAAGTTTTAAAAAAGATTAATTATTGAGGAATTTGTCTGCTAATTAGTTTCTTATATATTAGTTAAAAGGGTTGGTGAATTATGATACTAACGCAATCTTGTAAATGACAAGCACAAACTTAGGATTCTCATCTAATTTTTCTACACCATTGACAAATAAAATTATACATGAAAGAGACAATGTGATATGTTTCCTAATGAAAAGGCACCAATTTTCTAGCCCATGTTATACATCATATATTGTAAGACTGACCTCAATGTAACTCCAAAGGGTGCAATTCCTTGTGGGGGGAGAAATGACTTTCTGGCTTATTGGGGATGGAGTTTTGCAGAAACCCTAGAGAATACCACCAAGACAAGTTGCATGAAGATGAACTTTTTTTTTTTTTGAGTGACATTTAACCTAACATTGCTCCAAAATGTTTCTTTATCCCAATTCCTTTGTCTGAATTCCATTGGACATATACCAATATTTGTCTTTCAATTAGGGTTCAAACACTTATGATTTACTCTAATTTAAGATTATTTTACTAATTGAAGGCATATATATCAGCACTAGTAATTTGTCGAAAATTAAGAAAATGTAATTATATGTGTTAGGTGTGTGTCAAACATGTCATAAATATATTACTAGTTAGAATTTAAATTCGCACGGGTTAAAATTATGCGTTTAAATTTAAGATTTAGTTTATATACTTTAGATTGACAATTTTACTTCAATTTTATAATATCATTTGTTAATCTAAATAATTGATACCGTTAATCAGTCTAACTAAAACATTAATGTGAATTTTCTTTATAACACTCTTTTCAACACAATAAAATAATATCTGCATGCGAGGAATTGAAAGGTGTCTTTTAAAGGAAAATCGCATAAACATTTTAACTAAAATAGTTAATAATGTTATCTATTTGGAAATAGCATTTAGAAGTAGAGAGATCAAATACAATTAAATTAAAGTATAATAATAAATTTTAAATTTAAACATAATAGAAAGGCTTACCTTCTTAAAAGATACTATAATTTAACCTAAAATTGGTATTATAGAGGTGAATAATTACATTGTGAAGAGATGGAAAGTGATGTTAAGTTGATATATGTATTGTTTGAAGTCTCCTTCAATTTTTCTGAAAACCATGAAATTGTTTTCTATGAAGAAACATAATAATTTTGTAGACAGGTAATAATGGCCACCTCAAAATTTGAAATAAATATAAAAGGGTAAGAAGTCAATTTGACACTCATGAGTTTACATAACACCATTCTTTGAAAATCTAATTTAATTGCGGCTATAAATTAAACAAATATAATTAAAACAACTAAAATTTTGAGAAAATTTTAGGGTTTTACAACTTTTTAATCTTTTTCCATCTTTTTAACTTAAATTTTAAGTGAAACCCATTCAATGGAATTTTTGGTTTTAGAGTAAATCATCACAAATCTTATATATGTACACGCATATTTTTACATATAATAGTGGGTCCATCCTCAAAATTATTATGTCTTAGACATGAATGTGATATAGGTGCTCATGAACTTAAGCACCCATCAAAGTTATCCTAAAACTTAAATCACCTATCAAGTTCGAAACTCTTTAATATCACATGGTAAAAACTTATTTTAAATAACATTATGGGTGGGCATAGTTTAACCAAAAGTTTTTTTTTTTTACAAAGAAAGGGTAAGAATTTAATATTTAATATCAATCAAGATTTCATTTTTAACTAAAAATAATGTTATTTGTACTTAACAATTTTAAGACAATATATATAACTAATAACTTTATTAAAAAATTATTCAAGGCATTTTAAAAAAAAATTTGCTTCAATGCATTACTTTCACAAAATTTAAGAGAAGATAATGCATTAATTAATGTTATAAAGTATCGATTAGTGTTTTGCTTTAATTAATTGATTAATTACTTAATCTTTAAATTATAATCAATTATTACAGTTTTCATACTTTCTTGACTTGGAGAGAAAGCAAGCTGTTATACAATATTGTTCGCCAATTACTTAGCTTCATCATAGTTTTCAACTTGTTCTTTTATATTATGTTTATGGAAATCTAATAAAATGGAAATTATCAAAATAGTCATTTTTGTTTACTTCAAGTTATATTTTAGTCACTTATGTTTAAAATTTTATGTTTTAGTCACTTACATGATCGTGTTGTAACATTTTAGTCACCGAGCCGTTAATTTTCGTTAATGGTGTAACGGTAAGTTGACGTGGCACGTTATATCATCATTTCAAAGAAAAATTTTAGATTAAATTCTACAATTGGTCCCTATATTTTTTTCATTTTGAGCAATTTAATTTTTTTAACTTTCATTTTTTTCCATTCTCTTATGTTTCTCCCTTCGTTTTCCTCCTTTCTTCATTTCTTTTAACGTAGTTTTTCTATGTTTTCTATTTGTTAAAACTAGTCTACAAGTTCGACTCACTCGAAAAAATTAAATTATTCAAAAAAAAATAAAAGTATAAGGGCTTGTTTTAACAAATGAAAAACATAGAAAAATTACGTTAAAAGAAATGGAGAAGGGAGGAAAACAAAGGGAGGAGCAGAAGAGAATGGAAAATAAAGAAAAAGAAAAGGAAAGTTAAAAAATATAAAAGTATGGGGACCGATTTTATTAATTAACCTAAAATTTTTGTTTGAAATTATGATTTAATGTGTCACGTCAGCTTATCATTACACCGTTAACGGCAATTAATGGCTCAATAACTAAAATGTCAATACACAATAACATAAGTGACTAAAATGTAACATTTCAAATATAAATAACTAAAATGTAACTTGAAGTAAACAAAAGTGATTGTTTTAGTAGTTTACCATAAAATATATATTAAAATTCAATTCATATTGTAAGACCCAGATTTTGCCCGGCCCATACACAAACCAATCCATTAACCCTAAAACCAACCCAATACTAAACCCAATAAGCCTAATTAGCCCATTACAAACCCTAAGTCAGAAAAAAAAAAGAAAAACACCAAAACCCTAGCTAATGCCGCCGCCTCTGCCATTGGTCAGTCTGACGCCACTTGCCCTCTGCACCGATCTTGTCCACCGCCACTGACACCTTCCACTTGCGCCACTGGCCCCTGCAAAAGCAAAAAGGAAAAGAGGCAACAATGGCAGAAAAGAAGGGAAATGATTGTATTTCATTTGGATTTTTCTTCAAAAGATCGGTTATAAAAACCGAATACAGACTCTGTAATAGGGACCTTTTTTTTTAAGCAATACAAAAAAAAACAACAAATTTACTGATATTGAGCAATAGATCCAATAATACGAAAACACAAATACGAGATTCAAACAACGAAGAAGCAGAGATTAAACTCTGAAAGAAAAAACTAGAATCGAAACCAAAGAATAGAGGTGATTTCTTCTTTTTTTATTTTTGAAATTCTTTTTTCTTTTCCTTTTTTTTCTTTTTCTTCTTTTCGACATATACATATATCTATATATTATAAAAAAAAGAAAGAGAAAAAAAAAACAAGATTTTACCACGCGGTGGCCGGCACGGCATTGCCGGTGATGGACGACGGCGGAAGGACGCCGGAAATCCTCCAGACTTCAGACCCTGCAGAGAGAAAGAAAAGAATCAGAAAATTTTTTTTAGCAAGCAGCTCAAATGAATTTTTTTTCTGAGATTTAGGCCTTATATAGCCCCTTAAAACGACGCCGTTTTGGGGCTAGCTTTTAACCCCCAAAATGACGTCATTTCACCCATGACCGACCCGATCCGACCCGACCCGCCTTAGGATCCGAGTGTTTTTTAAAGGAAGGGATAATTGCACTTTTAGCCCTTCCGCCTTTTATTGTTTTATAATCAGATTTTTATTACTTTAAAATCTCGCCCAATAATTTATTTCGACTTTCATTTTGGTCCCTGTCAAGACGCTGCGTTTAGGAGAAGGGAATAATTTCCATTTCGGTCCCCCCTCCTTTCATGCGCGTTTCAAATAGGCCATTTCCTTCTTATTTTATTTCGAATTGACCCCAAACTTTCATTTTAAATACAATTTGATCTCTTTTTAGTTATTTTTCAAATTTTTAGTCCTTTTGTCATTATATTATTATTGTTATTACCATTATTATATATTTTTTATAATATACACATTTTATTATTATTATTTTGTTTATTAACTGCTATTATTGTTACTATTATCATTATTTTTATAATACAATCATTATTATCTTGATACTATTACTTCTCATTTAGCCCTTACTATTATTACATTATTTTTTACATGCATATATTCTTATTTATTTATTTTATATATATCATTTCATTTATTAATTGCCATCATTACCACCATTTTTTATATATCATCATTATTATTTTATTATTATTTTCACTCTCATTAATATCGACTATTACCGTAATACTTACATTTTACTACTACCTATATCGCTATTTTTACTTTATCATTATTATTGATATTTAGTATCACTCGTAATAGCTTATTATTCGATTTTGTCGTTATTTTATTATTATTATTATTCTTCTTCTTTTCTCCTATAACATCGTGTTTTCATATTATCATTTTTCATGCTAATTTTTCTCGATGCATCAGTTCTTAAAAAACCGATATTTCGTGTTAAAGATTCGAGGAAATCGAGCCCTTACTGGGTTTCGATTTTTCTCGTTTAAGTTAAATAATGGAATATCCCTTTTAAAATCGCAATTTAAATTTTAAACAAAACACTTAATCTCGGATATTCAAATGCGCATACTAACTTCTTGGACTCGACATCTAGATATTTGAGTTAAGTTTCTTTTCTTTCTTCTAAAATAAAGGCAATATTCCTAATTTGGATTCTCGAGAAATTAAAGCCCTAACTTACTGGGTTCTGTTTTCTCGTTTGACAAATGACGGGAGATCCTCTTCAAATATAAAACCAAATTTTAAAAGGCGAGCTTAGTTTCGGAAGTCTAAAGTATTGCAGCCTAACTTACTGGACATGATACTTATCCTTCCGGAAATAAGGGAGCCTCATCATCCCTTCCAATTCCTTAAAATTTTGGAAATAAAAAGTATCGTTTTTTTAAATCATTTCAAAGTTTTCAACATTAGGATATTGATCAATCAAGTTGGTACCAATTTTGGACGTATCGAGGGTGCTAACCCTTCCTCGTGCGTAACCGACTCCCGAACTCATTTTCTGGATTTCGTAGACCAAAATGGTTGTTTTGATAAATCAAACTGTTTATTAAAAACAACTATTTTACGAGGTGACCCGATAACACCTCATCAAAAAAGGTTGGTGGCGACTCCCTTCTTTTTCATTTTCAAAACCCGAGTCGACCGCTTCATTTTCGGTTTTATCAAAAAATGGTTATGACAGCTTGGCAACTCCACTGGGGACTTCGTCGTTGAGAGTCAGGCCACAGATTGATTGATCCTTGTCCTTTTGATTAAAATTGGAAAATGGTTTCGGAATTCATGTTTCTTTAAATGCACTTTCAATATTATATTGGATCTCCTGAATACTTTGGCATTGCATTGCATGACCATTGTGGTCACACCTTTAAGTGGGAGCGAAAAACTATGCCTTCGTGAGGTTTTTACCTCCGCATGGGCTAGTGGACTGCTTTCGGGATACATCCGTACCTATGTCTTCGTGAAGTTTTCACTTCCGCATGGCCATAGGGAAATGTATTCCCCTAAACCGAACTCGGTCCGTATGAACCTATAATGGGTGAGGATCGAGGAATCTGCTGGTTCGGATACCTCAAACTTTAGAACTAAACCGCATATAGTAAACCCTAGGAGCCCACCTTAGGTAGAGCTATGTCAAACCTTAGTGGTCACCCAGATAGGTGATTGTTTATTTTACTTGCTTTATATTCCATGGTACTAACTTGTTGTGTTTTATTCTTTTTGTGCATATCATTTCATATTTTAAGAAGCATCGATTCACGATCAGTTTCTGAGTTAGAGAGCTGGTTATGGAAAGCGAATTCCTTGATAAAGTGGAAGACAATGCGGTCGCCCGTACATGGTCAAAGCAAAGCCAATTAGAAAAAGGGGACAGCTTAGCCGAGGGATATGTGTCAGAACTACGGGATTACACCAATATCAGTGTCACGCTGAACAAACTCCAGGAGTTGAAAGAAATATGGACCCAGTGGGATGATGAGGCAAAGCAGTTGTTATATAGTACTTACGGCGACCTACCTTACCTGCTTGATGTCAAAATAGATAAGCACCTATTCCTAGTAATGACTCAGTTCTGGAATCTGCTTATAGCTGTTTCTCTTTCGGGAAAGTGGATTTGGCTCCCACGGTAGAGGAGTATACGACCTTGCTACGTTGTCCAAGAATTCAAGTTGATAAAGCTTATTCCAAAGCAGTTAATGGCCCGACCTTTTGTGAAGAAATTGATGAATATCACGGGAATGAGCGAACAATGGTCTCAGCTAGAATTCAGAAGAAAGGCGAAAGCATATTTGTAATCTGTTTTATGTAAAGGGTTTTACCTTCTAATAAAGTTTTCTAAAATGAAGTTGATCAGAATCGATGTCTTCTTCTTGCATTCATGCATTTGCATTGCATCACATTACATGCATTTAAGTTTATAAAAAGGGGCCTAATTAGCTAAAATTATCAGAGAGAGAAAAAAGAAAGTGAAAAGAGAAAATCTAGAAGTGGAACATCACTACGGAACACGCGCTAAAACCGAGAAAATGGATCAAAGGTTCGAACAATTCCAGAAAGAAATGCAGGAACAAATGCAAGAGCAAATGTTAAAACTCCAACAGGAAATGAGGGACCAAATGTTGGAGGCCTAGAGGAATATGATGGCCCAAATGGCCCAAATGACGAACGGGCAATAGATAAGGGGAAAGGTCCCATGCCGCCGATCGAAGAGGATAGTGATGGCATTCCCCCGGGTTTTACCCTACCGCACGCAAAAGCACAGCCTGAGGAATATCTCCAAAGGCCACCAGTTACAATCAGGCCCCAGCAAGGGCAGGATGACACTAGACCTCCTATGAGCTATCACGTAGGCACTGGATCCCAACTAGGAGATAGCCTGGCCAACCCCGTTATGCCCGATTTAGATGCAGTAGAGAAAATGGGGTCGAGAATAGAATCCTCAAGGCAACTAGAGGATTGTTGTAAATGGTTGGAGGAAAAATTCAAAGCGCTGGAAAGTATCAATCATCATGGGATCGACGCAAAAGATTTAAGTCTAGTTCCCGATTTGGTACTGCCTTATAAGTTTAAAATGCCTAAATTTGAAAAATATAGTGGGACTAGCTGCCCGGAGGCCCACATCACCATGTTCTACAGGCGAATGGCTGGCTACATGAGCAATGATCAACTCTTAATCCACTGTTTCCAAGAAAGTTTGGTGGGCGCAGCTGCTAGATGGCATAACTAGCTTAGTCGGGCCAACATTAGTTCCTGGAGAGATTTGGCTCAAGCATTTCTGAAGCATTACAGCCACGTCACAGACATGGCACCGGATATAATTACTTTGCAAAGCATGGAAAAGAGACAAAATGAAAGTTTCAGACAGTACGCGCAGAGGTGGAGGCATGCAGGTCCAACCACCCCTCTTAGAAAAGGAAACTACCATGCTCTTCATCAACACCCTGAAGGCTCCTTTCATAACCCATATGATAGGGAGTACCACTAAGAGCTTTGCCGACATGGTAATGGCAGGGGAAATGATTGAATATGCGATCAGATGCGGCAAGATTGAAGCAGGGAAACCACTAGAAGGTCTACTTCTAGAAAAAAGGATGACGAGGTGAATAATAAAAACATGGGGGACCCAAAGTCAATTATCGTTAATCAGCCAAAAATGGTGACTACTGAGTATCAAGGTTTATCAAGGAAAGAATCTCGTACAAGGAAAAACAGTGAAAAACTCCAATTTACGTCAATCTCGATGACGTATAAGGAGTTGTATCAAATTTTATTTGATGCACACGTTGTGTCCCCCCAATATCCAAAACTGATGCAACCTCCATACCCAAAATGGTATGACCCAAACACTCAGTGTGAGTATCATGCGGGGATCACAGGCCATTCGATAGAAAATTGCCTTACTTTCAAGAAATTGGTGGAAAATCTCATCAACATAGTTATTGTGAAGTTCGATGATGGAGTAGTGGTAATTGAAATTAGGGGCAGGAGAGTTGTGTTTCCTTAAAGAAGTCATTAGAAACCTAGAAATTAGGGGATCAGAACGCCAATGGTATACCCGAAGAGAGAACCGAGGAATAAAATTTTTTGAGCATCTGCCTTTATGAACTTGAGAGTGTTTTGAACAACGAGACTATGGAAGAAACATTGTATTTTTAAAAGCTAATCTAGAGTAATGTGCAAAACACACTTGTTGCTTCAAGCCTAGAAGCAATAAGATTTCTTTTGAGAAGTAGGCTTGTGTCCAGAATTTTTATTTCAATAAAATGCATCTTTCTAAGTAAATATTTTCATTCTTTACATTTCATACTGAATATTTTTCACTCATGACCATATCATACGAATAATCATCTTTAGGATCATTTATTCTTTGGATTTTCTGCCCACAATGGGCCCCCAGATATCAATAACATCAGCGATGCTGTTACTGACTCTCTTTTTAGTGAGATATGTATCTGAGGGATCTAAGGGCTTTGAAGATGAAAAAGATTGCAACTTACTTCCCCAATGGTAGATCCTACCTTATGAAGTGTTAGCAGACGCTATGAATTAACGAAGGAGATGAAGATGGAAGCGTAGCTCCTCGTAGAAATAAGGCAAGGCATCGTTGAGTTATTGTCAGGAATTCAAGATGTTTTCGCACGATCATAACAACGCATGCCAAACTACTAAAACATGGGTATGCTGTTAAGGTTGAGGTTTAAAGAACCCATGTTTTACAATAGCCTAGCTAATCAAGAGGTTCGGGTTATTGGTTCACCAAGAAAGGGAAATTGCATCTGTTATGTTATAAAATGCCAAGTCGAAGAAGACTGTGCCTCCTCCATTTTCCCTATATGAAGCATGGATGTTAACAAGCCAGTCTCCTCAAAAGCTTTTAGCCAACATCGATTCATATTCATGGTCATTGGTTACCTCACTGAGAGGGTGAAGGTCGCTTCATATGCCAAAATTACAAAGTCATCAAATTCAAATTCAAGAACAAAAAAGAGGTGGCAATAAAGAATGTCAGAAAGGAACATAATTGCACAAAGATTTACAGTCTGTTCAAAGATCAGACACCATTCAGTACAGCAAATGCAGCAAAAAAAACATTCAAGAATTTTTTTGAAAAAATGACTAAGACTTGTAAAGGTTGGCATAGAGAAGTTACCATTTACCTTTAGGTTTCTTGAACGTTGGCTAGGACTTTTGCCGAGACATCTTTCCCATTGGTTTATGAAAGGGAAACAATTGTTGGAAGATAAGATTCCTTTTCCCCAAGCTTGGATTGAATTAGATGAAGCAGAATGCCTCCAGTAAGCTTGATTGAAAGTATTCAGCATGGTCAAATGTACCAAAAATGGATACGGGCTCATTACAAAAAGGTTCACTCAAAAAAATTTCAGGAGGGGGACCCGGCATTAAGAAGGATTCTCCTTATCCAAAAGGACTCTAGAGGAAAGTAAAGGACCTTATGCAACAAAAAAGGCCTGTTCTAGGGAAACATGGGTGTTAACCAAGATAAATGGCAAGGACCTGCCCAATCCGGTGAGTTCAGATTCGATAAAAGAGGTTTGCCAAAAAAAACAAACAAATGAAAAAATGAAAAAACACGAAAGAAGAAAAGAAAAAAGGAGAGGCCAAGGCGAAAACCCGCAAAGGGCGCTTTGAGACTAAAGGGTATTTGAGTTGAAAACCCGAGAAGGGCAGCTCAAAATTTTGATCAAAAGTAGGGCATACAATAGTCTTGCTACGCTCGAAGAAGTATGTTACGTCTTGGGGCATCGACAAAGTACTTTAGATCCCCTAAACACATATTAAGCTCAAAATGGTCTTCAAGAAGTTTGGACAGAGAAGCTCAGGCTGCGATATCTGGGGCACCTAGTTTCTATTTTACCCATTTCGAATTTGCTATATTTGATTACCTTATTTGTTTCAAAATACCTTACCAATAAATTTCTTCTTTGAATGCATTTGCTATTCTTGATTAACTTATTTGTTTCGAGCTATGCTCTCAATTAGTTTCCTTCTTGTCCATTGTTGCGATATTTTTCAAGCATTTTGCATTGAAATAATGATTGGTGGACTAATAATACTTTCATAAAAGGAGTTTCGAATATTACTCTGGAAGCTTCTGAATAATACAAGGACCTGAAACAGGCTGATTATTTAGAATTCACTAAGCTTAAGGTTTAGAAATATTAGAGAAAGATGATTATCTCTTTGGACCTTTTATTGGTTGAACAAAAAGACAAGACATTTCGCCGGTGATACAACCTTGACAAATAACGAGCAATGTCAACCCAACTGTACAAAGGGATCATTCTCGGAAAAGAAAAATCATACTCTGCATTCATGCACATATCAGGCATATACATCTGGTCATGACACCCAGAGAATGGAAGGTGTAGTAGACTGAATTGATTGAATAAGTTACGAATTCTATACCCCTGAATCATAATGGGATGGTTGAGATGATACAAATCCTATACCTCGGAGTTGCAGTAGGATGGATGGGAGGAAACAAACATTATTCTACTGAAGTTGCAGTGGGAGGTACAAACTTTATGTCCCAGAAGGTACAGTGGAAGGGACTCTGAAATCACAGTGGGGCAAGCTTGCTGAGCGGAATATGATCATTTCTTTAGACTTTCTGTCAAAGATGCTTGTTGAACGAGCAAGCATGGCAACACATCAGTGATAAAACCTCGATGCACTACGAGCAGTGACGACCTTAAGCATTTAAAAATGGATCATTTCATTTTTTTCATTCATACATCATCATTCAAAGCACGTTTAGTTAGAAGCATTCAACTCATTCTAATCATTGTTCCTAATCATTGTAAAAAGACCATTCTCATGACATTCTGCATTCATGCAAGTTTCGTCCATAACACATGTAGTTAGGAGGCTTTGAGTCATTCCGATCATAGCATCCTCATCATTTGCATAAGCGTAAGCATAAAATTAATTCTACAGGATAGGTTCCTCAAAGAACAGTGCAGCAATATCAAAATTCTGATTTTGTTCCCTAGTGGAGCAAACTGAAGATTGAAGTCTTCCTAAAGATAGTAAGGAAGCAAATTGGAAAGTTCAGATTTTGTTCCCTAATGGAGCAGGCTGAAGATTGAAGTCTTCCTAAAGACAGTAAGGAAGCAAATTGGAAAGTTCAGACTTTGTTCCCTAATGGAGCAGGCTGAAGATTGAAGTCTTCCTAAAGACAGTAAAGAAGCAAATTGGAAAATTCAGATTTTGTTCCCTAGTGGAACAGGCTGAAGATTGAAGTCTTCCTGAAGATAGTAAGGAAGTGAGTTGGAAAGTTTAGATTTTATTTCCTCGAAGTTCTAGTGGAGTAGGTTGAGATTACAAATCTCGTCTCCTTGAGTTAACAATGAGGATAAATCCTTATTTCTTTAAAGTTTCAGTAGAGAAGATGGAGACTACGAATCTCTTCTCCCTGAATTCTTGATTCCTCGAAGTTCCTGTGGAGTAGGTTGAGATTACAAATCCCGTCTCCCTAAGTTAACAATGAGGATAAACCCTTATTTCAGTAGAGAAGATGGAGACTACGAATCTCTTCTCCTCAATTCTCATTTCTCGACATTCCAGTGGAGTAGGTTGAGATTACAAATCCCATCTCCCTGAGTTAACAATGAGGATCAATCATTATTTCTTTGAAGTTTCAGTAGAGAAGATAGAGATTACAAATCTCTTCTCCCTGAATTCTCATTTCCTCGACGTTTCAGTGGAGTAAGTTGAGATTACAAATCCCGTCTCCCTGAGTTAACAATGAGGATCAATCATTATTTCTTTGAAGTTTCAGTAGAGAAGATGGAGATTACAGATCTCTTCTCCCTGAATTCTCATTTCCTCGACGTTCCAGTGGAATAAGTTGAGATTACAAATCCCGTCTTCTTGAGTTAACAATGAGGATCAATCATTATTTCTTTGAAGTTTCAGTAGAGAAGATGAGATTACAAATCTCTTTTCCCTGAATTCTCATTTCTTCGACATTCCAGTAGAGTAGGTTGAGATTACAAATCCCGTCTCCCTGAGTTAACAATGAGGATCAATCATTATTTCTTTGAAGTTTCAGTAGAGAAGATGGAGACTACGAATCTCTTCTCCCTGAATTCTTATCTTGAAGTCACAATGGAGCAAGTTAGAGATAAACAAATCTCATCCCCTCGAAGTTGCAGCAGGAGCAAATTGAAGCTACATGTCCTATCTCTCTGAAATAGCGGTGGAAGGGATCGAAGCAACAAGATGCAGTGGACTGGAATGAGATTACATGAAGAATAAGGGCACCGAAAAATCTAGACCCAGTGGATCCGGGAAAACTCGGGCCTTCTTGAAGTCTTTGCTTCATTCTCATTACACGATAATGAGCAAAGAGGGGCAGCTGTAAAACCCAGATGTTGCCTCGCCCATACACAAACCAACCCATTAACCCTAAAACCAACCCAATACTAAACCCATTAAGCCTAATTAGCCCATTACAAACCCTAAGTCAAAAAAAAAAAGAAAAACACCAAAACCCTAGCTAATGTCGCCGCCTCTGCCATTGGTCAGTCTGACAGCCACTTGCCCTCTGCACCAGTCTTGTCCACCGCCACCGACACCTTCCACTTGCTCCACTAGCCCCTGCAAAAGTAAAAAGGAAAAGAGGCAACAACGGCAGAAAAGAAGGGAAATGATTGTATTTCATTTGGATTTTTCTTCAAAAGATCGGTTATAAAAACCGAATACAGACTCTATAATAGGGACCTTTTTTTTAAGCAATACAAAAAAAAATAATAGATTTACTGATATTCAGCAATAGATTCGCTAATACGAAAACACAAATACGAGATTCAAACAACGAAGAAGCAGAGATTAAACTCTGAAAGAAAAAACTAGAATCGAAACCAAATAATAGAGGTGATTTCTTCTTTTTTTTATTATTTTCAAATTCTTTTTTCTTTTCCTTTTTTTTCTTTTTCTTCTTTTCGGCATATACATATATCTATATATTATAAAAAAAAAGAAAGAGAAAAAAAACAATATTTTAC
The DNA here is from genome assembly GCA_025506655.1 of Gossypium rotundifolium. Classification (NCBI taxonomy): domain Eukaryota; kingdom Viridiplantae; phylum Streptophyta; class Magnoliopsida; order Malvales; family Malvaceae; genus Gossypium; species Gossypium rotundifolium. The sequence continues at coordinate 109,214,660 of CP106722.1, forward strand.
CTCGGTGGCCGGCGCGGCATCGCCGGCGATGGACGGCGACAGAAGGATGCCGAAAATCCTCCGGACTTCAGACCCTGCAGAGAGAAAGAAAAGAATCAGAAAATTTTTTTTAGCAAGCAGCTCAAATGAATTTTTTTCTGAGATTTAGGCCTTATATAGCCCCTTAAAACGACGTCGTTTTGGGGCTGGCTTTTAACCCCCAAAACGACGTCGTTTCACCCATGACCTACCCGATCCGACCCGACCCGCCTTAGGATCCACTTGTTTTTTTAAGGAAGGGCTAATTGCACTTTTAGCCCTTCTGCCTTTTATTATTTTATAATCAGATTTTTATTACTTTAAAATCTCGCGCAATAATTTATTTCGACTTTCATTTTGGTCCCTATCAAGACGCTGCGTTTAGGAGAAGGGAATAATTTCCATTTCGGTCCCCCCTCCTTTCACGCGCGTTTCAAATAGGTCATTTCCTTCTTATTTTATTTCGAATTGACCCCAAACTTTCATTTTAAATACAATTTGATCCCTTTTTAGTTATTTTTCAAATTTTTAGTCCTTTGTCATTATATTATTATTGTTATTACCATTATTATATATTTTTATAATATACACATTCTATTATTATTTTGTTTATTAACTGCTATTATTGTCACTATTATCATTATTTTTATAATACAATCATTATTATCTTGATACTATTACTTCTCATTTATCCCTTACTATTATTACATTATTTTTTATATGCATATATTCTTATTTATTTATTTTATATATATCATTTCATTTATTAATTGCCATCATTACCACCATTTTTTTTATATATCATCATTATTATTTTATCGTTATTTTTCACTACTGTTAATATACGACTATTACCGTAATACTTACATTTTACTACTACCTATATCACTATTTTTACTTTATCATTATTATTGATATTTAGTATCACTCGTATTAGCTTATTATTCGGATTTCGTCATTATTTTATTATTATTATTCTTTTCTCCTATAACATCGTGTTTTCATATTATCATTTGTCATGCTAATTTTTCTCGATGCATCAGTTCTTAAATAACCGATATTTCGTGTTAAAGATTCGAGGAAATCGAGCCCTAACTTACTGGGTTCCGATTTTTCTCGTTTAAGTTAAACAACGGAATATCCCTTTTAAAATCGCAATTTAAATTTTAAACAAAACACTTAATCTCGGATATTTGAAATGCCGCGCCCTAACTTACTGGACTCGACATCTAGATATTTCGAGTTAAGTTTCTTTTCTTTCTTCTAAAATAGAGGCAATATTCCTAATCTGGATTCTCGAGAAATTAAAGCCCTAACTTACTGGGTTTTGTTTTCTCGTTTGACAAATGACGTGAGATCCTCTTCAAATATAAAACCAAATTTTAAAAGGCGAGCTTAGTTTCGAAAGTCTAAAGTATTGCGCCCTAACTTACTGGACATAATACTTATCCCTCCGGAAATAAGGGAGCCTCATCATCCCTTCCAATTCCTTCAAATTTTGGAAATAAAAAGTATCGTTTTTTTAAAATCATTTCAAAGTTTTCAACATTAGGACATCGATCAATCAAGTTGGTACCAATTTTGGGCGTATCGAGGGTGCTAACCCTTCCTCGTACGTAACCGACTCCCGAACTCGTTTTCTGGATTTCGTAGACCAAAATCGTTGTTTTGATAAATCAAACTGTTTATTAAAAACAACTATTTTACGAGGTGGCCCGATCACACCTCATCAAAAAAGGTTGGTGGCGACTCCCTTCTTTTTCATTTTCAAAACCCGAGTCGACCGCGTCGTTTTCTGTTTTATCAAAAAATGGTTATGCCACATATGTATCATATTCAATATGAAATTCATGAAATGCCCAAAAGTAAACTGAGGGGTATGTATCTTTTATGATTAATTCATTTTATTTAATCTACAAGTCTTTTAAAATATATAAATATAGTAGGGTGTAATTGAGTCAATCCAAGCTCGAATAGAATTAAGCTTTTGCTCGATACTTGACTTGAGTTTAATTGAACATCAATTTCTAAGCTAGAACTCGGTTCAAGATATAACGGAGTTATTAAAGCTCGAATAAGCTCATTCTTATTTTAGCTTGAGTTTATTTATACTTAAAGTCTTTTTATATAATAAGGGTAAAAACATAATTTCATAATATAAAAATATATTAAAACGAAAAACACGATTAAACTCACAAACCGTTTGAATTAAGTATCACAGTACTCGAATTCGATTTGATTGTTGGCTTGAACTTGAGCTCAATAATTATCTAATTAAATTCAAATTTTTTCAAGCCAAATTCAAATGATTTGCAAGCAATTTACGGCCTTAATATAATATAATATATATAGTACATGAAAATCAGTATATCGGAGATCTCCAAAACTTTTTAATTATTTGAGGTTGACTTATTGTAGTTTGATCTATCGAGAAAATGCGTTTTATATTTTTATACTTTGGTAAATTTATGTGAAAAAGAACTCTATAATATATATTATACAATATGGTACACTGATTAAATGACACATAATGAGCAATTAAATTACTTTTGAGTTAAAAATTTTATACATAATTTATCAACAAATGCTGGGTATAATAGGAAGGTGTATTGCACTCTCGAATCTCAAGAAAAGAACCATGTTCAAACCTTGAACACAACATTGTTAGAAAAAACATCGACAAACTCAAATATGGATTATAAATCTGACATCAAGGATACCAAAAAAATTATGCAAAAATTTTGAATAAAATATTAAAATTGCTATTATCTATTAAAATCATAATTTAATATTTAAAAAATTCAAATTCATGTAAGTTGAAAAATTTTAAATCTCAAGATAATATGAAGCGATAGTTAAAGCTCTTATTGGACACAGGTTCAAACCTTGTCACCTTCATCTCCCACCCCTAATATTGCATTTAAAAAATTCATAAATCCCATATAATATATTTTTTATTATAATTATCTACTAAAATCATAATTTTAATTATTGTTACCAACAAATAACTCTATAAATACTATGCCTGGAGTAAATTTTTATCAATTTACAACTTTGATTTTGAAAGGTGTGATTTTTTGTACAATTTTAAATTTACATTTATTTATTTTTTATTTTTTATTACTAAATCACAATTATGTTGGCTCAATTTTTAATTAAATGTATTTTTGAAAAATGTTCCACCAAGTTTTTTTTTTTTGTTACTAATATTTTATTATTATTTTTATGTTATATATTTTACAAGATCACTATTATAGCATAAGATGGAAGCACTCAAGAAAAAGTTGATTATCTATTTTTTTTGAGTAATGTAATTTTATTATTATAATAATTTTAAAACTTTAGATAATAGTACTGAACTTGATTAAAAATTAATTAAAATAATAAAAGAATTTATAAATTTAAATTAATTTTAATTGTTAAAATAACCATTTCAAATCAAATTAATAAAAAGCGTGGCATATAATAACTTTTATATTTATTTATGATATTATTCATAAGATTTATCAAAATAAATTATTACATATAAAAGTTATGTACAAATAAGCCATGTGATGCATAGGTAAAAGACTAGTTTACTTATATATCTGTATAATTTGCTTTCATTTAAAAAAAAAAAAAAAAAAGAAGAAGAAGAAGAAGCAAATATCAAAATTTGCAGTCTATTTTATTAGATAATCTTTTGCATACATCATTTAAACAAAAAAATTAAGACTTTGAACCACCTAATTTGTAGTTATCCTATCCCAAGGTGTTGGAATTCTCTTGGGAATATATGTGGCGAAAGGAAATTAATAATTTGAAAATTTCATCTGATTTTGGGCATAAAATTCTATCAACCAGCAGTAGCTACGCTATTGCCATCTTAATTTGTGGGTTCATGTTGTGTATAAAAAAATATTAGTGACCATCTTTTTCAAACAAAAATATTGAACATAAGCATCATTGAAAAAGAAAGGCCAACATACAAGAGATATGCAAAACTCAGCTCACCTCCCATTAGTGGCTTAGAGTAAGAGAAGGCCCTGATTTCCCTCTTTCCAAATTCCCACACATTTTCCAAATTAGTGGTAACTTTCTTTTTCCCTGCTTTCAAGTAGCTTAACAGGTTTATTTTTTTATTTTATACATTGTTTTTGTTGAATTACAAAAACCTTAATTTCATTTTTATTCTTTAAAAACAATTTTAACTATTCTCAGTACATACCTGTTAATATATTTATATTTATTTTAGTTTTCATTGTTAGTACCACTCACACAGTCCACATATAACTCTAATTCTAACTTAATTTTTATTTGGCAACATTTGGGTACGGTTTGAAGAGTCACCTAATAATTAGATTTTTTGTGTAAATGCTTGTAATTACACAAGGGTGTTATGTTTGGGTAACCATTGTAATTGGTGGGTCTCATCGAATTAGGTGTATTTGAAGCACCCCAATTACACTTTTCAATTCTTATGGGGAGAGTGAGAATTGGAGTAATTACACCCAAATTCAATTTTAGAAATTTTTTTGATACAAGTTTAAAAAAATATATTTTAAACATAAACACATATGAGTATTTAGAAGGGTTATGGCAAAAAATTTCTTATATTATAAATCTTAAAAATTATATTATAAAAATAATCAGATATTTTATAAAGTTATAATAAGAAATTATATTATGTAAATCCTAACAAAATTTCTAAAGTTATGACAAAAAGTTTATAAAAAATAATTTACATGTTATAATATATTTATTTATAAAAATTATGGTCAAGATATAGATATAACTTATTTACGAGTCCATGTTATATATTATCAAAATAATATACTTATTCACTAAAATTGTTATATTTTTTATTATAATTTATTTATAAAAATAGTTTTCTAAAGTTATGACAAAAATTATATTATTTATAGGAAGTGTTATGAAAGTTTTGTACAATTTATAAAACCTTATTTCTAAAAGTTATGTATTATAAATTTTATATTATTTTTACTTAATTTACATATTTTAAGAAGGAATATAACCTAGCATAAGTCTTTCTCAAAACTAAGTTTGTATAATTAAAGCTACAGGCTAATTGAACAAAAAACCCAAGTATTATAAGGTCGAAGCTAGTTATGCAAATAGAAAATATTTTCATGCACCATATCGTAGTGTATGATACAATTTAAGAGAACGGTGATAGACACAATTACAAAAACAACTCCTGATTAGTATAAGACATTCAAGACTTCAAAATGTGGTTGAGAATATATTTTTGGCTAAAAAGATATTTCTCATATTAACAACATAACCATAGTATAGTATAAAAAAAACAAGGTTGGATCATACTAGCATGTTACATATTTCATAACTTCAATTATATGTAGAATTAAGATGATCCATACTTGAAGAGTACATGGAAGAAGGAAATTTTGATAATCTTAATTATGCATATTCAAATTCAAATGATGATAGGGAGCATATGTTAAATATTAAAGAGGACATAACCCAACAAATATGCACTAGAACAATTACATAAAATTGTATATGATGTTTATATTTCTTGCTATTTTTATTAGTAATCGTATTATCAACTACTTTTTATACTAACATAATAAATATGATTATTTGATTTTAATTTTTGTTACTTGTTTAGAAATTATTTTTGTCATACTAATAATATCTTATAGTTATTAATATTTTAAATATATATATAAATTATGCAACTACATAATTACGATGTGTATTACCAAATATGACAGGGAATTACGATATAATAACACTCTGTCAACCAAATACGTCTAAGGAATTACAATTCTTTATAATTACAAGAGACTGTAATTACTACCTTAGGAACACTTTCATTTAATTACTCTAGTTGTCCAAACAGACCCTTGATAAAAAAAACCTTTGTACCTTTTAAAGCAATGACTTTTTGAAGACTACTAATGAGATCAATTTTCCTTAATTAAAGTACGTGTTTTTCTAAGAAGTGTGTTTCTAGAATATCTTTATTTTATTTTTTTTCCAAATTGAAGACATGTTCGAGCTAAATTTAAGGAACTTGAAGTTCACATTGATTGAAGAATTGCAAGCCTATATATGCCTATTTAAAAGAAGACTTGTTATTGTATTTAGTATGAGACTGAGAGCACTTATTTTATTCATTGTGAGGAACTTATTTTAGTGCAAAATTATTGTAAACAAATTGTTCTCTTTGTTCAATTTGTGACTAAGATTTCAAGGGAAGAGTCTTAGTAGGGAAAATGATCTAGTTAATGTATAGGAGTGAGATTGAAACATGTGAGTCTTTTGAACTTAAATCACATATTGTATTAAGGATTGATAGTGGATTACTCTTTAGGCAAGGCTTCTCAAATGTAGGAAGTTTTTGAATTGCATAACTAACTTTGTGTCCACTTCGAATTTTTACTCTTGTAGTCAGTAAGGTCAATTGCAATTGAATGTACAACAAGGAGGCAAAATCAACAAACTTTCAATTGGTATCAAATCTAGACACTTGACAAATGAAGTGAAGATCTTGTTGTTGATTTGTTGGAAAGAGGGAAGGTATGTCAATCTCGAGATCCCCTATGTTGGATGGCATGAATTATGCTTATTTGGAAGGCAAGGATGAGAGTGTTTATCAAGTTCGTGGACGAGAGAGCTTGGTTCTCAATACTGATTGGATGGTAGCCTCCAACAGCTGATGTGGATGGTGTGAATACTCTAAAACCTGAATTCATATAGACTAGCGATGATGACAAGCTGGCTAATTGTAACTTCCCCAACCCGACCTAGACGTTAGCCCTGAGTTTGGGAGATTACATTGGCCACCGAGATGGCCTAGTATAATTGAAGTTCATAAATCAATTATTTTAAAACATTTGTTTATCATAAATGAAAACTTAGCCTATTTTTAGAAAAACTAGCGAGTTAACAAAATCCAATTAATTTTAACCTTATTCTTGTAATAGTGATTGTTTTTGAAAACTTAGTTAATTTTTCATTTATTTATTACTCACAATTCTTAATTACAATCTAGTAGCGGAAAAGTGATTTTTAACTTAGTTTTTTCAAAAATATATTTCATACTTAATTAATTAAAAACCATGTTCTAAATCAAGTTAAATGTCATGTATACTAAATAAAACCAAAACCTAAATCCCATGCGAAGTTCAAAAATAAATCCATACAATCTCTAAATAATAAATTATCAAATAATAAATCTAAAATATTTATATAGAAAAACATATCCGAGCTGAGCCCCTCCAAATGTTGTGCCTACGTCCTAACCCGGTGGATTATTTGAAAAGATAGAAATTTAAAAAGGAGTGAACTATAAAGTTTAGAGTGAGTTTCATCAAAAGCAAAACCAGTATAAACAATCGATAAGTTATACTAAATAATAACACATAGAATAATTATGGATAAATGTAACACTCTAAATCCGGCCTAGGAGTTTAGACTGAATCCCAGATGTTACATTGATCACCGAAATGATCGTAGGTAAATTTTACAAAACAAGTTGTCACGACAAACCGAAACATTTAATCGTTTAAATTCAGACAGTAGAATTACAGTTAAATTTATAACCAAAATTAAATAGGCGAAAAAAAAATTTAGACGAAACTTGTACCACAGCTTTATAAAACCTTACAATTCAAAAACCGAATAACAAAGTAGATATGCTACTTAAATTTTAACCGTGTCTATCCGAGACCTCTGCATATCGAGTCTAGCATCAGAACTCCGAAAGGTACTTGAAAAGGGGAAAACTAAAGGGGTGAGTTTGAAACAATACAAGAAACAGAGATACAGAATTCAAATCAGTAGAGCAATAGATTTTCAAGTACTCACAGAGTCAGGAAGCATACTTGGAACTAACCTCCCAACAAAACATAACAATTAGAGCACACCAAGTTCACACAGAAAACTCAGCACAAAAGCTGTTTAGACAAACAGCATACAGACAGCTAATCTTACAGTCAGAACTCATCAACAGATGCAGATAAAATATAGTCAAGTGACAAAACCCACCCATCCAGCCAGCACACATCTCCATCCCCCAATCACACCACATAAGAGTTGTTTAAGCTCTGTCGAAACCATTTTTTGTTTGAAAATGGGCCTACTTTAAAATATGAAAATGGAGTCGCCACCAATCTTTTTTGAAGTGTGATTGGGCCACCTTATAAAACATTTTGGTCTACGAATTTTAAGAAAACAAGTTCGGGAGTCGGTTACGCACGAGGAAGGATTAGCACCCTCGTGACACCCATAATTGGTACCTAATTGATTAATTAATGTCCTAATATAAAAAATTTGAAAGATTTTAAAATACGATTCTTTTATTTTAAAGGAAAAAAACTTGAATAAAATATGAGCAATCAGACCCTCTTATCTCGAGGAAGTAAATGTCACGCCCAGTGAGTTAGGGTTAAAATGTCACGCCCAGTGAGTTAGGGTACGACATTTCAAATCCCCGAAATTGAGCTTGTCCTTTGACTTTCAAAATTAATGTGTTTAAAATTGATGTTGACTGACACTCTTGGTGGTTGAATCTGGGAATTTACTGGGGCTGAGCCTGGAGGATAAGTAGAATCTTCATTATCATCTCCGGTATCAACCATTGGGCCCTTCTCCTTACCATGCCCCCAGTCAGGAAATGTGTCAACTGGCTCATCATGCTCCTCTAGGACTTTAGCATTTGATCCCTCATGTCCTATTGGATTTTAGCCAACTGTTCTTGCATTTGAGCCTGCAGCTGGTCTTGCATCTCTTTCTGCATCTGCTCTAACCTCTCTAACCTTTGATCCATAGCTTTGGTTTTTCTTCGAGTGTAGTAACGATGTTCCAGGGTAGCTATAATACGATCTCTAGTTAATAGGGTTCTTTTGTAAAAGTCTAATGGAAATGATGCGATTTAATGCAAATGCATGAATGCAAAGAAAGAGAGGCGTTGACTCTGAACTCAGTTACATTAGAAAAACTTTACTAGAAAATAAATTCCTTTACACAAAATGGATCGCACACACGGCCTTGTCTTCATAGTCCAAGTGAGAACATCAATCCCCTTCTTTGCAAAAGTCAAATCTTGCAATCCTCTGATAGATGCTTCCTCTAGCTCCTTGTTGCTTGATCCAGGTCATGACTCTTCACTCACCTATCCTCCATGATGCTCTTCCAGAAAGTCGAGACGTCATGATTCTCTAGTAGTCTTTATCATCTTGAATCCTTGGGTATAAAGCCTTGTATTCCTTCATGGACTACCAATCTTCGCTCGTTGTGTTCACTTGGACTATATTCGGACGACCGTATTATAATCCACTTTATCAAAAAATCCATTTTCTTATGACCAACTTTTCCATTTAGCAATCGAATTTGAAATAAACACCTCCTTTCTATGATGTGAATGCAATGCAATCAAAACAAAAGAAAGCACATTAGCACAGGAAAATAGATAACACAGAACACTTGTCCGGGTGACCACTTGGGTTTGGCGTGTCTCTATCTAGGGTAGGCTCCTAAGGCTGCTATATGCGGTTTGGCTCTAAAGAAAAGGTACCTAAACCAGCAGATTCATCGATCCTCACCCATTATAGGCTCATATGGACCGAGTTCAGTTCAGGGGAATACATTTCCCTATGGCTACACGGAGATGAAAATCTCACGAAGACATAGGTACAGATGTATCCCGAAAGCGATTCACTATCCTCCACAGAGGCGAAAACCTTACGAAGGAATAGTTTCTCACTCTCACTTAAAGGTGTGACCACTACGGTCATTCAATATGATGCAAATGTATCCTAGACACTTAAAACGAAAAAAAAAATAGGCGATGGGAAAAAAGTCAAAATCAAATTTTAATTTCAATAAAGGACATTAATCAATCAATTCTATGGATTGACTCTCTTTTTGTTCCCCAGCAGAGTCGCCAAGCTGTAGAAACCATTTTTTGTTTGAAAACGGGCCGACTTTAAAATATGAAAATTGAGTCGCCACCAATCTTTTTTGAAGTGTGATTGGGCCACCTTATAAAAAATTTTGGTCTACGAATTTTAAGAAAATAGGTTCGGGAGTCGGTTACGCACAAGGGAGGATTAGCACCTTTGTGACTCCCATAATTGGTACCTAATTGATTAATTAATGTCCTAATATCAAAAATTTGAAAGATTTTAAAATACGATTCTTTTATTTTAAAGGAAAAAAAACTTGAATAAAATATGAGCAATCAGACCCTCTTATCTCGAGGAAGTAAAATGTCATGCCTGTAAGTTAGGGTACGACATTTCAAATCCCTGAAATTGAACTTGTCCTTTGACTTTCAAAATTAATGTGTTTAAAACTAAGAAGGATACTCGGTTATTTGGGGTCTAATGAAAAATCAGAACCCAGTAAGTTAGGGCTCGATTTCCCAAAATACCAAACACAGAATATTGCCTTTGTTTTTTGAAATCCTTATCTCAAGATAACAAAACGTCCCATCCAGTGAGTTAGGACACGACGATTTTGAATTCTCGAGAATAAGTTTTTATTCAACTTTTAAAAAGAAAGTAATAGGTTCTTTAGACTTGAAAAGAGAAATCGAAACCTAGTAAGTTAGGGTACGACTCCTTTCGAACCTTAGAACACGGAGGGTTTGGTTATTTTGAAATGAAAACTGTAATGTATCGAATAAAATGTGATATGATTAAAAAAATGTAAAACGAGTTGCTATGCTAATTTATATAACAACATCACGATGATCGAATATGAATAACAATAATAAATGTAGAAATAAAATATGATAAAAAGTAAAATAAACAAACAAAATGAAATAAAAGAAAATAGTAACGAAAAGGCAATGATAATAATAACTATGAAATATACTAATAAACAAATAATAAAAAGAATAATAAGAATAGGTTTAAAAATATATATTAATAATTAAAATAATAATAATAGTACTAGTAAAAATAAAATAGTATTAATAAAAAAAGATAAATAATGATTATGAAAAATAGTAATAATAATAATGGAAAAAGTTTAAAATAAAAAATAATATTAATAATAAAAATAATAAAATATTGAAATAATAGTATTAATAAAACATAGTAATAAAAATATATTGATAATAATAAAAATAAATAATATATAGTAAAAAGTAAACAAAATATATATAATAATAATAAACATAATAGCAAAATAATGGTAAAAAAATATTTAAAAATAATAATTAATTCAATGGTAGAATAACAAAATAATCAAAAAATGGACTAAATTGGATTAAAAACAGAAGCTTTGGGCAAATTTAAAAACAAATGAAGGTGAATGGGCCAAATCGTATGGCGCGCTCAACCTAGAGGGACCAAAATGGAAAATAACCCCACCCGTTGAAGCGGTGCCGTTCAAACGCGGACTAAATTGAAACGGGGAAAAAATTTTCGGGCAAAATCGGGAAGAAAAAACCTGTTTGCAAAACTACAAAAAAGCGGAGGAGCTAAATGCGCAATTAGCCCCTCCCTATAAAAACACGCGGATCCTTGCCCTGTCTGCGAAGTGAATTCATGGTCGAGGCCTAAAACGACGTTGTTTTGGCCTTTGACCCCTAATCGCAAAAACAATATTGTTTTATGGGGGTATAAAAAGCTGAAATTTTTTAAAACACTTCATTTCCTTCATTTCTGAAACACAAACTGAGGGGAGCTCTCTCCCTCACCCCTCCAAGCAATCTCCGGCCAGATCCTCCAACTTTTCAACATCCTTTTGTGCCACCGTGTGATGGCGTAAAACTGAAAAAGGTAAGTTTTTCTTTCTTTTTTTTTTTTATAAAATCTAATCATATATATTATGGTTTTCATTTAAAAACGGAATATAATAAAAATAGAAAAAAATGACGGTATTCGAAAATGACAAAATAAGGAAAAAAAGGAATCAACCTTGACTGATTCAGTATTTGCTTTGGATTAATTTGTGTATATTCTACAAAACGTACTTTGTATTGCCTCCGTATTCCTTGTGTAAATCGTGTAAAAAAAAGTCCCTATTATAGATTTTTATTTCGGCTTTTATAGCCTCGTTTACAACTAAGTTATTCTATTTTGCGGGTACATGTTCTAGCACGTCTCTGACATGGCGTGGTGGAGTGGCGCACGTCTCGGGGTGATGGCGTCCGGCGCATGTTGCGGAAGGAAGGCCCTGCTGGCGATAGCACAAAACAAAGCTGTTAGGGTTTCTTTGTTCTATTTCATTTCTTTGGGCCATCGGGCCTCGTTGTGCTTGGGCTGAAAATAATGGACTATTTTTTAATTTTGGGATTTTCAGTTTTTTGGTTTGGGCCTCGGTCTTGAAATTGGGCCTTACAAGCTCATCCAACCAAAACACACCACATAAGACCTCGAAAGGCCCATCCAACCCTACATACCATGTACGTGGACTAAGCCACTCAGATATTAATACGCAATGTGGCGCATTTACGATCTGATGGTAATGTGGTAATCCATTGTCTGAGACATGTTGTAGTTTAAAGCGCAGATCGATAATAGCACGCAAAGAAAGCGGCGTACATGCGAAGATAAGATCGATAAATCGTTGTACGAATAAATTACAGTAAAACTGCCAGATCATATCAGAATCAATCTCCCTTCTCTGAACAATCCCACCCAAAACTTAACTTTATGCAAGTGTATGTATGTACACATTATCACAGAAAACAATGAGCACATCTACAGACAGTCGAACAGAAACAGATATGCACGCACACCCAGCTAGCCAGGTTTAGAGTCAGACATCTCAAGCAAAAATTACAAATGTCACATAAGCCACAGCCCAAAACAAATTCTTAATTACCCTTACTAAGGCTTAGCCAAGGATCGAAACACACAGGTACATTTTCATATCAGAAACACACACAGAACCAAAATAAGTGCTTTAGGACCACACGCTTGTGTGCTTTGGCCGTGTGGAAATGCCTAAGCCGTGTGGGAGGTCAAAAGGCCGTATGAAAAGGGGCACACGACCGTGTAGCTGAGGCATACGCCCGTGTAAAGAGAGGCACACAATCGTGTGACTAAGGCACACGCCCGTGTGGACCAGGGACATGGCCTTGGGAACAGGCCGTGTAACTCTCTCCATTTGCACTAAAATAGGGTACATGGCTGACACTGTAACACCCCTTAACCATGTTCAACACCGGAGCTGGGTACGAGGCATTACTGGACTTATCTCACTTGAACATGCAACTTTGGGCTATAAAATTTCATTTCAACCTTAAACTTTCTATTCACCTTCAAAGCATCTTTATTATGGGCCTATGAGGCCTTAAACATGCAAGAGGAGGGTCTCAGAATCAAACCCGAAACTTTTGTACACTTGAAATTTTTTTGTCTAAACAGGGGCCACACACCCGTGTGAAATGAGACACGCTCATTTGGGCAGGCCGTATGGTCATACACGCCCATGTCCTTAGTCCGTGTGGAATTTATTTTCTAATTCAAACCTACAGGGGTTTTGACATGGCTGGACACACGCCTGTGTCCCTGGCCCGTGTCCCTCACATGGCCTCGGCACGCCCGTGTCCTAATCCGTGTGTCAAAACCATGGCATTTTGTTTATGATGTCATCACCTCACTATGGTCACACGGCCAAGGCACACGCCCGTGTCCTTAGACCGTGTGTTGAATTAACTTCCAAATTTTTGGTGCAGACTTCACACGGCCTGGGCACACGTCTATGTCCACGGTCGTGCCTCCCACACGGCTGAGACATATGGCCATGTCTCTGCCTGTGTGTTTACGACTGAGCATACTGACTTGCAAGCCAAGTATGCAAGGGGACACACAGCCGATCAACAAACCCATGGGGCTGACCGTGTGTCACACATGGCCTAGACACACTACCCGTGTGGACATTAAAAGAGCTATATTCCAAGCCAATGCCACCTTACATAACAATCATACTTATACCAATTCAGTTCAACATAACTCATGACCCTAAGACACTTCCAAGAACTCAATTCAAAGCATCCATACAAGCATAAACTTCATAATTTCATCTTTATTGAAAATAAATAAACTTGTCATGTATTAGCCCAATTCCAAAAACCATTTACAAATTGACTTTGATGACATAAATAGCCAACATTTTGGCTATCAATATAACATAACAAAATACCCAAGTCCTATACATGCCATACTCAAAATAAGTCTAACTTGTTATACCAAGGAGATGTTGATAGTGTGATTTCCGAACTCCGATGTCCCACGATCCTCGAGTTATCTTGGCAATACTACAAGGAAAAGGGAAATGAGAGAGGTAAGCATAAAGCTTAGTAAGTTTGCATAAAAATAAATAGCAATGATAAGTTCATAAAAATATCCATCCATGGCATTAGATAACCACACACAAAGTCATAGGCTCTTTGCCATAACTTACTCGTACTTACCCTTATCTAGCACATACCATGCCACATATCGTAAATGTTCCTCATGAATTACTCACGGATACTTGTATTCACTCAGTCACATAGTTTTAATACAAATCTCATTTCTATTTCCAAGCTGGTCTATTTATCCCATTTAATCACTAGGGATACTCAAGGATGAATATTCATTATCATTGATATAAACACGAAGCTAATGCCACATCCCAGATGTGGTCTTATATGGGATTACCTCTGAATACCAATGCCATATCCCGGATATGGTCTTATACGGAACCTCACATCAAGTATCGATGCCACATCCCAGATATGGTCTTATACGATTCTCACATTCAATACCAGAGCCATATCCCAGATATGGTCTTATACAGGATTTCAATTCGATGCCGAGGCCATGTCCCCGACATGGTCTTACATAAGACCTTATCCATCTCAACTTTTCTCATCTTTCTCATTTAACACCAAATACTCAATTTCATAGAATATCATATATCATTATAATATCAAACATTCTCAAAAGTGCTAGCACAAATGTTGAATTTATCACATACAAACTTACCTCGATTTCAAAATAGGCTAGATTGTCGATCTAGTCCGATATTTTGTTCTTTCCCCGATCAAAGTTGATTCTTGGTTCTTCTTTCTCTATAATATCAAATTAGCTCATTTTAATTATCAAATTAATAATTGCAATCATGCTTCACAAAAATTACTATTTTGCCCTTAAACTTTTACAAAATGACCATTTTACTCCTAGGCTCGATAATCGATTCTAATCAAATTCTGACCTTTAACGAGCCTAGATGAACATTTATTTCTCTTATGGCTATCATCAAAACCCAACATTTCACACATTTATAACAAATTTTACAACGTTTACAAAAAGGTCCATTTAGGTGTTTTCATGGTAACACCTTTCACAAAAGTTGTTTATTAAACATCTATGACTCATTTTATTCCATAAAAATGCATCAAACAACTTAAAATATCACATGAAAAATCCCTAAAATTTTCACCATATTGCAAGATAGTCTCCTCTTTAGAAAGCTTAAGCTTTAGGGGTTTCAAAAGTACAATTTTTATCAAGAAATGATC
This sequence comes from Gossypium rotundifolium, assembly GCA_025506655.1. Lineage (NCBI taxonomy): Eukaryota > Viridiplantae > Streptophyta > Magnoliopsida > Malvales > Malvaceae > Gossypium > Gossypium rotundifolium. The sequence goes on from CP106722.1 coordinate 109,230,168, forward strand.
ACTAATGCACTTACTTGCAAGGAGAGAAGCTTGCTAAAATTTTGAGCTCTCAAACCCCTTAGTTGCTGCCAATTTTCAGTGGTGAAGGAAAGAAGAAAAGATGATACTTTTCTTTTCTTTATTTTTCTCTTATTTTATTCATTAATCACCTAACACCACCAAAACATTGACTAATTTAATCATCTTGTCTCCCTATGGCCAACTATGACCTTTAGAAAGGCCTAATTTCACTTGAAGGGCCTCCAATTAAGGTTCCATAGCTAATTGGTACCTCTAGCTTGTAAAATAGAACTTTCACTCTTTATGCGATTTAGTCCTTTTTCGCGATTCAGCATGCAATCGCTAAAATTAAAGCATCAAACTTTTCATGCTCCTATATAGTCATACTCTAACTTATAAAATAACATAAAAATAATTTCCTCTGACCTCGGATTAGTGATTCTAAAACCACTGTTCTGACTAGCCCCTAAATCGTGTTGTTACAAACACGGTCATATGAGGGTCTCACACGCCCGTGTGCCCACAGACACTCCCGTCTGTCCAAAACACATGCCTTTGTGGGTCCCTAAATCCCCAAATTAGCCACACGGCCTTGTGGCACCAAATCACTCAAACCATAATCCCCAAACACACACGCCCGTGTGCCCGAGGGACATGATTGTGTGAAAATTGACAAAATCCTCAAATCGGTCACATAGCCATGTGGCCAGGTTGTGTGGCACCAAAACTTGCCGGAAAACCCTAATTCCTAAAAGCACACGGCCGTGTGAACTGGCACACGCCCGTGTGAACTGGCACACGCCCATGTGGCAACCCATGTGGTTAGGAAACCACTTCGGAACAAGCCAAAATCGTCGATTTAGCCATCGAAACAGCCCCCATCCTTTGCAATGACAAGAGTATATCGAGATATGCAGTATTCCCCATACAATTTCAACAACTAATACCCAAACCGACAGTTTAGATAACACTCAAGAAATGTCAAAACAATAATTCGCAAAATAAAAAAAATAGTCAAGGTCCGAATCCCACACCTGATTCGAAGTCAAAAACTTCTAGAACCCGACTCCAAGACAGAAAAAAACGAAGCTCTGCGAAAATCACCGCACAACCCTTTTTTCCAAAAAGAAAAGAAAAAGAACCAAAAGAAGAACCTAAAGAGGGAGAGGGAGAACGTGCCAAAAGAGAATAAATCCCCAAAAATAAAAATAAAAGTAAAGTAAATAAAATATTTAATAAATCATTTACAAAATAAAAATATTTCTCCCAAAATGCACCCACACAAATTCAAACACGTGACCTAGAGACAAACTTACACACACTCAACCACCAGACCAGTAGGCCCATTCTAACACTTAAACGCACAACTAAACACAATAGCACAACCTACTTACTGACCCTAACCATAAAACTCAAAACTTCTAACCCCAAAATTTAGGGTGTTACAATAACTAACAAATCAGAGTATTGGTTTTTCAGATTAACCATCAATAGTATCTTAGAATTCATAATAACAATCCCAGAATATCGGTATTTCAGTTCAATCAACAATTTATACATAAGTATAAATATGTCATCATAGAAAATCCAGTTTGTTATACATAACTGACAAATCTTTCTCTATCCTTTTCAAAATCAAAATAGGTAGATATTAATAGCAAGAGTGATTCATACTAAATGTAATATTTTCCTCATTCACAATATCAAAATGGGATCCATTATAATGAATAGCTTTTAAAACTTAATTGCTTCTTTGAGACTAACTAGAACATAATGTGTTAACCATCACAAATTTTGTTCCTTCAGGTATTGGCATATTAGCTCTTTTGAAGCTTTCAACTAATTTTATACTATTAAATATTTCATTAATATTAGTTTGTTTTAGTACCAATTAAGATAAACACTTTCTACATATAAGGATATTATTCATAGTTACATTGTCAATGAAGCATATATTTCCTTCCTCAAAGAATATTAACAAGGTTGAACAAAATATTTGGATATAGACAGGCATGTGATCAATAATCTTTCATATCGCATTGATAACATAAATTATCTCTACCCTTTTAAAGGTTATCTTGAGAACTTTTATTGTTCTCTTATTTAATACTATATTTCCACTTCTCGTGATCATTATTATGTCACTTATCACGTTCATGATTATATCATTTAATTTTTTTATGCTTGTATTCACTTTAGAGAATGCAACATATCTAATATGAAAGATGTCTAAATGTCCCAATCGATTTTTTATTTAAAAGGAACCAATACCATAAAAGCTTAAGTTTGAGTTTATAGTCAATATATATATTTAAACAATCAAGAACATTTAAGGTAACCCAAAACTTACTATATGTACTCAAATATAAAGCAACATGATATTAATATATTTCTACCCAAACACAAGCCTTTAAAATATTAAATAAGAAAATAATATTACTATACGATTTTTGTTTGTTTGAAATATTATACGATATTAGACAATTATTTAAAAATAATATACTAGTAAATCTAATGAACCTGTGAATATTTAATAATTTAATTCAATAATTCTATCAAATTTAGGAAAAATAAAATGGTAATGATCAGAAATATACTTAAAAAATGATCGAAGTTGCTTACCAATCTAAATTTCTCAATAAATCCAATATCAGTGGCACCATCCTTGAAAAATATAGAAATAAACTTTAAGTTAATGAAATTAAAATTAGTTGCTCTAAATTTGCACATCTAATATTTAAGGTGTGGGAGAATAAATTTAATAGGAAATTTGTTGGCCCAAAAAATATAAAAGTTTTATAGTAGGTAAGTGGAAAAGAAATTTGAATGCGTCTAGTATGGCTGGTTTTGTTTTGATTTTATTGAATCCAACTCAAATCCTTTTTTTAATTTTAACCTACAACACCTGAGTGGTTATGGCTTTTTTAAATAACAATAGCATGTTTGCTTCAAATCCTTTTTTCTTTTACAATCTAAACAGAAGTTGAACTGAGAAACTTAGGTTTTAGTTTAGCAGAGGAAGTTCCTAATCGTCCCGATGTATATCAAATTTCCTTTTCTAATATTTATAATTTCTTTATATATAGGGAATTTATTTTTCTGAAAAATAAATATTTTCTATAAGTCGGTATCCTTATATTAAAGGATATTTTATTACAAAATAATAATATTAATAGAGAAAATGATTTCTCATTTGCAATGAACCTACTCACTAGTAATTAGGTGGAATCCATATACGTAGTCTCAATTGTCCCTTCTCCCAGGATTCATTGAAATTTACACTTTATTAAACCTTCATTATAAAAATAATAATAATTTCTTTATTACCTTTTTTAACAAAAGTTTTGACTAACATTTTTCAATAACAAATACATCAATCATCACAACAACAAAGAATTTGTTACATTTGTTACATTCTGCTCTCATTATTATTCTCCATTTCCTTTCTAATTTAATGTCTATTATAATCTGAGTTTTAACTTTTTTAGTGCCAAATAAGATTTTTTTCATTTTTTAATAATAAGAAAGTATTTTTAATTAATATTTGTCATTATATAAGTGGTTTATAATATTAATATATAATATACTTTTTAAACTTTACATTATTTAATTATAATACTCCTGCCATTCTCATAATTAAAAAAACTTTAATTTATTTTATTAGAGGAATATTTCGTGTTGATAATTATTTTGGTTTATATATACACTCAACTCTCCTTACAACAATGTCAAATTTCAAAAATAGTGGATTTTTGTGTTCTATTTTAATTTTCTATGATAATCTTTCACTTATAACAATAATATCCATAGTTATGAAGCATGTTCTTTATTACATTAGTTATCTATAACAACATATGGTCTAAATTATAATTATTTCATATAAGTAAGCATATTAGTTATCTATCATTTATTTAATAAAATGATATTAATTTAAATATTTTTCAATAAATTTCACTTATTAATTATAATTTATTAAATAAAAAGAATCTTCAATGAATGGAATTAAATATATTAACTCAATAAATTATTAAATTCACTGTTAAATATTCTATTATGAATTTGAAACATTATAAATTTATAAATTAATTAATTAATTTAATTTAATAACTCATTAATTAATTAGATTTTACAATGAAAGAAATCTCAGCTTATTTATAAAAGATTTTAACGTTAACAATTAGATGTTTTAATAAAAACAATTACACTTAGAAAAATCATGATTATGCTACATTAATACAAAATGAGAAATAATAATTAAACAACAGAATATATACATTAAACAAATAGATCTAATTAAATACAATTATAAACTTTTTAAAATTAATATTACAGGAAAAATAATATAAATACACAAATTAAAATACATTTTTTAACTATAAACATGTTTATAATTTATGGATTTTATAATAAACTAATTGTGGAGATAGAATTTGATTTACATCACAAATTATTCACCTCTAACTTGTATTACTCAATATATTCGTTAAATGTGTTTGAAAAAAGTGTTAGAACTGGTTATGTACATATATTATATCTATAGTGTTGTGGCAGAGCCATTAAGAGACCCAAAGGATCATAGTTTCTCAAAGTTTAAGATTTTTCAATTTCTCTTCTTATATACATGTTATGACCCTCCCAAATATAGAAGTAGGTCTTTCCAATATTTTTATAGTATTAAAATATTATTATAAAATATTATTCTGATAAAAACAAATTTTTACGTAGTACATCTCATTTTAACTTGACCCTTCCAAGATTAACATCCTAGCTCCATCACTACTATAGTGGTTAGAAAAACAATACTTTCAAGTAACTTAAGTATATTCTAGCATTTCGATATTTAATCTATTGGTCATTGGTGTTTATTGCTAGAATCGTTAAATAATATTTGATATAAAACTTAATAAACCATAAATCAAGATCTGACGTGTGAAATCATTAAGAATAAATCAAGAACAAAACTAGATGCGGAAGCGTACTTGAATTCATCGATTTCTTGAAATCTACGGATCTTGCAGTTTTAATCTTCCAAATTAGCACATAAGTAATCTAGAGAAGGTGGCTCTCTGTTTTCTAAAGATGGGATATTAGAAAAGTTATTTTATGTGTAATTTGGGGACCATAGCTCTAATATATAAATTTTGCACATTAACCATAATTTCTAATCAACCCATCATTAATTAGAAATTAGTTTCTACAATATCTACACACATTTGACCCATACTTTATTTAATAATTAAAGCCCAATAAACCTTAACCAAATTAGATCACTTTTAATTTGGGCTAACCTATTATGATAGTAAATAATAACATGTAATTACTCTTATTATATATGTGATGTCCATATTTTCCAACAATCTCTCACTTGGACCACATATATTAATTACTCTATAATTACATGTCATTATATAACCTTATGAGCTCAAAACTTTACTTTATATCCAAAAAGGTATTCCGAACAATCTCGTCCATTAATTATGTTAACATAGAACCAATGCGGCTTTCGTTACAGATATCATAACTAAATCCATCCCTGATCACGTATATTAACACAACCAAATGACATAGATTAAATATGGATGTTTAGCATGAAAATTACATGCAATATGATCTAAACATGTCTATTTCCAGTTGGTCCTCCTTAAACCTTAGTGAGATCAAATCTTACCAAAATCAGAGTGTGAATAAACCAAATAAACTTTATTTCTGCAGAAAATAAACTTAATATTTGTAAACTAAAGTAACTGAAAATGTGTCTATAACATAAAAGCATTAAAAAGTACAAACTCTCACTAAAACCAAATATCGTTAAATGACGTTACACCCATATGAGTAGTGTGCTCATTAAAACCTTGAGTGGTGGTTTCTCAGTAAGTGGATTCGCAATCATGGAGTTTGTCTCAATATGCTTTATAGGCACCTAACCACTATGATATTTTACTTTAACAACTAGGAACTTAAAGTCTATGTGTTTTGACTTTGATGTGCTCTTGTTGTTATTGGAATAAAGGACTACCGATTATTGTCACAATTTGCACATTAGTGATAAAATTTTGCATCAATATTCCATCAAAATCGAATTTTGTATACTTGATGATCTCTAATTTATTGACCTCCGATATGTAAGTATGTAACCTTTTGTTCTCTAAAAATACCTCATAATCCTCTTGGATGCTATCCAATGGTCCAAACCAAGGTTGCTTAAATATCTGCTTAACATCCCAACAATGTATACAATATTTGAATGTGTACAAACTTAAACATACATTGGACTCTCCACTCTTGAGACATAGGGAATCTTATGTATTTTCTTAATCTCAAAATCATTCTTGAGGTATTGGTCGAGACTTAACTTATTATTGACATTATTGAAAAGCAGCATGTCATTAACAAATAAAACCAAATACAGAACCTTACTCCTATTGATCTTGTGGTATATACTATTATCTACCAAATTCATCTATAAACCGAGTGAGATAATCATTTGGTAAAATTTGTAATACTATTGAGGAGAAGTCTTCTTAAGCCCGTAGATGAAGTTCTTTAATTTGCAAATCATTAACTTTGCATCATCAGACATAGAATTTTCTAGTTGCACCATATAAATGTATGATCAGTGTTACCATTAAGGAACCATTAACTTAACATTCATCTAATGAAGTCTAAGGTTAAAATATTCCACTAAAGCCATTCTTGAGGTTGTTGAGCTTGTTCTTTTGGAACAATTACCTCATCTTGAATAAGGAGTTGTTCAACATTGTCTTATTAAGGCTGTAGATTCACTTCTTGATCAATGATAGGTATGAGAACCTGAACATCGTAAAAAATGATAGCAGGAATTGAGTTAGAATCCAATTCCTCCTCAAAAGCAATGTCTCTAACCTTATTTCTCCCTCCAAACTCAACATCCTTAAAAAAAAGTTGCAATTCCCGTCTCAAAATTATTCTTAATTGTGGGATCATAAAATTCATAGCCCCTAGATCGCTCAGAATAACCAATAAAGGAGTTGCTTACTATTTTTTAGTCTAATTTCTTTTCATGTGGCCTATAGGGCGTTGCTTCAGTTGAACATCCCAAAATGCGAAAGTGCTTTAGACTAGGCTTTCAACATGTCCAAAGCTCATAAGGTATTTTTGCAACTACTTTAATGGGTATTCTATTCATAAGTAAGCTACTACCTTTAGAGGCATTGGCCAAATGAGCACTTTCAGACCTATCATGTTTCAACCTTTCTTCCTTTTACACACGATAAGAAATGAGCTCATTTATTGTCCATTTCTCCTATTGACAGATTTAACTAATTTTAAATTGGTTAAATTGTGCAGGAAACGATACCAAAACCAAAAGAACAAGCAATTCCTTAGAAAGCTCAATTTTAAGTGCCTTAAGTCTTGAGGCAACATGAAACATCTCCATAATGTACTCCCTCATATTTCCTTGACCCTTATACTTCGTAAACATCAAAGAAGTCAGAAGTGATGTCATATTAATCTTATCGCTTTTAGCAAAACGTTTCTCAATTTCGTCAAGGAAATACTTGTCATGAGCAATCTTTTCAGAGTCTATTCCCCTAAGGCTTCTAGAATATTGTGCTTCATGATCATTAGACTCATGCGATTTGAACGATCTCACCTCTTAAAATCCCTTTCAACATAAGGGGTGCTTTCCGCGGTGAGAGGTGCGTATTGTTCTTCCCTTAGTGTAAGGTCTATGTCTATACAACTAAGCACTATAAGTAAGTCCCTTTTCCATTCATTGAAATTAGTCCCATTAAGCATGAGTATATAATTTATATTGGTAGATATTGTGGCAGTAGAAGATAAACTAGCTGAATATAGAACAAAAAATAAATAAAAACTCACATCAATATTCATAAGTAAATAATAAATTCAGGATAATGGGTGATAATCTCATCTCAAGATACCAAACAATAATATTAACAATAAGCGGTACTTTTGTTGTAACAATCAAACATTGAAAATACATAATGTCAAACAATGAATTAATCTTTGGACTAACATATTACTCATATAAAGTACATTATAATTGTCACACATTTATCCCTACAGATGTTGTTGAAATTCTACCAAATATTAACTTACCTTTGGGTCAATTAATAAACTCATGAATCATAAAAACATATAATCATCTTTATATTTTAAAAAACTAATCTACAAAAAAGTCATTTTGACGGCATTTTATTTCAACTAATCTATTTAAAATATTAGACATTCTTAATTAAATCCCAAAGCCAAAATTTGAATTTATTTGTTTCAAAATATTTTCTTAATTTCATCTTTCAATCAAATTAAAAGATAATATATATATATATATATATATATATATATATATTTATTTATTTATTTATCCCAAAACAACATACATAATGTTGGCAAGTATAATAATAGTTGAATAAAAAAAACAACCTCACATAAGACTTCAAATTTAAACTAAAATAATTTTTTAAAAAAAGGTAAACCCCATCTCAAGACATCGACACTCCATTAATATATCATCTTTAGACAAAATATTAATGTGTAAGTGATATCTTGGTGTAGTAATCAAACACTAACAATCGAACATGTCAAAAATAAATCTTTATTTGGATCGATTTATTACTCACGTATAAAATCGAATAATTGTCACATGTTTATTACCACAATTGCACATATAATATTATTAACCTTCCTTTTATATTTTAAAACAAAATAATTTCAATATTAGAGGTCACTTTGACAACTTATTATTTCAATTAAGTTATTTTAAAAATGTATAAATATACCAATATTCAAATATAAATTTTCCATAAAAGTTAAAAGGTCAAAAATTTTTATTGCTTTATATTTTTCAAATTACTCAAAATAAGGTTGTCTAAATAGTGTAATAAAAAAACTGAAAACCTTAATATTTAACTGATTTTTTTGTTGCAAAACCATATATGTCAAAACTAAACAAAAATAATGTAGTGATTCAAAGCCAAAGAATTAACAAGTACATGTATTCATAATTTTAGCATAGACAACACACCAAAGCAATTCACGCAGATACCATGTAAATTCAAAATTATATTTACGATTAAATAGAGATTTACATGTGTCGAAACCATTTTAAAATCAGTTTTGAAAAATGGGGATCGACTTTGAAAAACGAAAATGGGAGTCACCACCAATCCTTATTATTTAGGTGTGATTGGATCACCTTGTAAAATATTTTATTTTAAAACATTTGATTTTGGTCCGTGAAAACGAGAAAATAGGTTCGGGAGTCGGTTACGTATGAGGAAGGGTTAGCATCCTCATAACGCCCAAAAAATTGGTACCAAATTGATAAGATTATGTCCAAATGTCTAAAATTTAAAAGTATTTAAAAATATGATTTCCAAAAGATTCCAAACTATTTGACTTAAAATATGAGAGTTCCCCGATATGAAAGATTATAAACGTCACATCCAGCACGATTGGACACAATGTTTTTTAACCCTCATATCTAAGATCATCTCATAATTTATAAAATATTTAGATTTAAAATTTGAGATTTCTTCGATCCGAAAGAATATAAACATCACATTCAGCACGATTGGACATGATATTTTTAAACCTTCGTCACTAAGATTACCTCATAATTTTATAAAACTTATCAAAAGTATATTTAGTTATTTAGTCAAATGGGAAAGCGCAACCCAACACGATTGGGCACTATTTTCCGAATTTCTAAATATCAAAATATTACCTTCTTTTGAAAACCTTAAAATAAAATATTGATTTTGTAAAAATGTGTTTTTTTTTTTTAACAATATCCATGTGACAATATCGCATTCATAAACTATCATACACAAACAATAAAATAATAATTATAATACAATAACAAACAATATAGACAAAATAAAATACAATTAAAATAATTACAAAAATAAAATAGTAGTACAATAAGAAAGCAATTATTTAGGTTAATATAAAAAAATAGTTGAAATAAAAATAATGGTAATGGAATTAAAATAACAAAATAAAATAATAAATAATACATATAATACACTAAACATAAATTTACACATATAATATAAACGACATAAATAAAATAGATTAAGTAATATAAATACATTAAAAAACTTTAGAAATAATAAATAATGTAACATAATATTATATAATATATAAAATAAAATATAATAAATAAATAATATATATATAATAATACATAAAATTATTAAACAAGTAAGATAATATATATAACAATAATTAAATATAAAGAGTAATAAAAATATATATAAATATATATTATTAATAAATTAATATACAAATAATTTAAAATAAAATAAATACTTAAAATATTTCAATATAATAATATAATAATTATAAAGAAAAATAAATAAAAGTTTGAAAAATTAAGAAATCAGGATCAAATTATAATAAAAACAGATATTAAGGGGTCAAATTATAAATAAAAGGATATAAACGGACTTAATTATGAAACTGAAATAATGCGGAAGGACGAAAGGAATAAATTTCCCGTTTTCTGAAAATGCGCGGACCCTAATTCGGATCCGGGTCAACGCGCGGGTCATGCTTAACAAAACGACACCGTTTGCATTCTTCTATAAAAATATGTTTTCTGAAATAAAAATCATTAGCTTTAGGGTTTTAAAAAAAAAAATTTTAAAAATCCTATGAAAAGAGGGAAGGCGATCTACGTTTGTCCGTCTACGTTCGTCTGGGCCACGCGCGGACTCGCCTCCATGGCCGGTGGCCGGAGGTCTGAGGCGAGGGTTTTCGCGTTTTCGAGAAGGTAAACTCCTTCCTTTTTACTCTTTCAACCATAGATATATGCAGGTATATATAAAAAATAAAATAAATAAGAAAAATAAGCGGAATGAAAAATCACCTATAGAATCACTGACTGTTGAGTATTCGTGTGTGAAATCGGTGTTTTTTTTTTTTTGGTGCTTCGGCGTATTTGTATCGTATTTGTCTGCTTATTTTTTTTTTTATATTTTTCCAGAACGTTTGTATCACAAACTTTTCTTTCTTGCTTTTTTGTATGTCCAGTATCCTCAAAAATTTGTTACAAAAGAGGTTCTTATACCCAAAACAAAAAATAATAAAAAATAAAATAAAATAAAAGAAGGGAAAGATATCTTTCCGTATCTTTCCATATTTTGTGCCCTCCGATTTGTTTCCTTTCTACTGCTTGTTTCTTTCCTTTGCAGGTTTGAAGATCTCGCAACGATGAATCAAGGCATAAACAAAGGCCGGACAAGACGGAGGTGCGACGATTGGTCTCCGGCTGAAGTGGCGTGACTGTTGGGCTCCTGTTAGATGACGGTTGGGTAGCCTCTGCTTGTGGCGCGAGGAGACCTAGGGTTCCAGAGACCCTTGATTTCTGATTTGGAGTCGGGCCCTTAAGTTTGGGCTAAGGGTGCAATGGATCAAATCTGTTTTAGGTTTTGGCCTTTTGGGCCTCTGAGTCTGGGTCTAGGTTGCTAGTGTTGGGTTTTGGGGTTTAACTGGGTCAAATTTTGGGCAATCAAAATTGGGTTTTGTATGATGGACTGTTACAAAACTTTGGTTTTATTATTTTTGGTTTATTTTAAAGCCCGGTAAAAAATGGGCTCTTACAAAATGAATACTTGAAAAATTATTTTCAAGCTAATAAATCTCAAAAACAAAATCATAATAGTTGGCATAACTCAAAATTCATACAATAAACCATATCATCATAATTTAAAAAATATTTAGAACCATAAAATATCAAAATCTAATATTATAGAACCCAACTAAAACCAGACTCTTTAAATATATATATATATATATATATATATATATATATATAAAAATAAAATTCTATGCTACCAAAATCCTTTTACCAAAAAAAAATTAAAAATAAAAAGCATGCATATTCCAAAATTCTACCGTAAACATATCATTATGCAAACTTAAAAACAATAAATAAATAAGTAATACTTAATGAACCAAAAGAGTAATATCGAAAAGAAAATCAGAATTACTAATCACATCCTGCTTCTGAGTTCAAAACTAATTAAATATAAAAGCATCATAAATATTAAAAACTGGTATCTTAATTTATAATTTTCCTTGCACCAAATTATTCTACTCAACTCTACCAGAGTATTGTACGAGGGAAAACAAATCTTAATCACCAAATCAATTAATACATCCAAAGTATATATTGATTTAAGCTGGTTTTCAATCAGATAAACTTCAATTTAGCCCACATAATTCTTGTGGATTCCACTAAAGGACTTCATACCAAACCAAATAACAGTCAAAGATTTCAATCCATATTTATAAGCCCCAAAGTTTTAATATATTAATCAAACCCTCAAAAAAATAAAATTCAATATGCATAATCGAAAATCAAAATATCAAATCCATAAGATTTCAAAAAAGAATCAATCTAAAAATAATAGAGAATCAATTCGTTCTTAATGATTTAACATGACGAGACTCGAATGCTATTTGTTAGAACCGTAAAATAATATCTGATATAAAACTTAACAAACTATAAACTAGAATTTGTCATGTCAAATCATCAAGAATAAAATTAGATGCGAAAGTTTACCTGAATTCATCGATTTCTTGTGATTTTCCAAATTAATATATAAGTAATTTAGAGAAGGTGAGTCTCTCTTTTCTAAATAAGATATTAGAAAAGTTATCTTACGTATAAATTGAGGGCCATAACTCTAATATATAACTTTTGTACATTAACCCTAATTTCTAATCAAACTATCATTAATTAGAAATTAGTTACTACTGATATCTACACATATTTGACCTATATTTATTTAATAAATAAACCTTAATAAAATTAGATCACTTTTTTTTTTAACTGAAACAGATTGGACTTTTATTTATGTAAGAACAGAAAACAAACTTTCAAAAATAAGCCTAAAAAAAACCGGCCCAAACAGGTTTCTTGTAACCGGTGAAAGAAGATAAGATTGAAAGCAACAAGAAAATTAACTCAGCAAACAAAAACTGAAAAGTTCAGAAAAGTGAAAAGACAAAGCAAGGCTGGCACAGCCTCAAACGCCCAATCAGCAATCTCTCGTCTGACATTCACCATCATTTCCATCACTGCGCTTTAATGACTTGCAAAACCTAGGTTCCTCTTTTCAAACTTCTTCTAATTCCCCAGTTTCATTTCTATTCTACCTTCCCATTTCCTTTTCTTCACCGATTAGTCTGGTTCTCTTAGACTTTCATTTCTCATCTGGAAATCGGCATAATATGGTACTCCTCCAAGCAGGTATTTCTCATCTTTCTATTTCAGTGTTACTGTTGCTAGGATGTGGGCTAGGTTGTTCGCTTCTCTGGGAGTGTATTCAAAACTAAGCTTCTTGATTTTTGACTTCATTTGATGAATATCGTTTATGAATGCCCCAATCTGTGATTTATCAACGCCTGTTTTCCTGCACTTTTTAATGACTGTTAGCGAATCGCCTTCAATGATGATCTCTTCTTGCTGTATGTTGATTCCTAATTGAACGGCACTCCTACAAGCGAGGGCTTTAGCTTCAAAGGCAGAGACTACCTTTTCATGTAGAGATATGCTGGAAACTAAAACTTGCCCCTGGCTATTTCTGGCCACAATCTCTGACGCGGAGCAGTAAGAATCTTTATCATAAGCTCCGCCAAAGTTAATCTTCACTGCTTGTCTAAGTGGGCACTGCCAAATGCTTCTGATTTTTGGGGCTTTTTGCAAGTTATTTTTAACACCATCTAACTCATGAATATAGTTAATCACAAAATTTGCGATCTCCTTTCTTGATTTATTTGTTTTTTCATGTATTCGAGCATTCCGATCACTCCAGATGGCCCATAACGTTCCACAGAAAACATGACAAAGATCCAGAGGAAGAAAATCAACAGTTTTGGTAAGCCACTGTATAAAATCCAGAGAAATAAATTGTGAACAGTTAACCTTTGGAATATGTGACCAAACTTCTATTGACAATGGGCATTCTCTAAACAGGTGGTTCAAGGATTCTGCTGTAGTTCCACATCTTGGGCATGATGCATCTACAGTTAACCTTCTGTAGAAAGGGTTAGCCCGAGTGGGTAAAAAGTTCCAAGAGGCTTTCCAAGCCATGATTTTAACTTTTGAGGGTAGATCAATAAGCCATAGTTTCCTGTAGAAATCTTTATAGACATTATGTACAGCATAAGCTCTAGGATCAAAGCTTTGTAATAGTTTATAGGTGCTCTTTACCGAAAACTAGCCTGAATGTTCTCCGCTCCAAGCCAGAAAGTCGTCATGGGGGATCTTTGCTAAGGGGATTCGAAGAATTCTATCGGCCTCATCAGCTGCAAAGGTATGCCTAATCACTTCAATATTCCATTCCCTTAATTGACTGTCAATGAGCTCAGCGACTTTATTAAAATTGGAACCATCAACCGTAGGTAATAATCTGGAATTAACTTGATTTGGAACCCACATATCACTGTAAATAGAAATATCCGTACCTGTTCCAACTTTCCAAATAAGGCCTTTTTCCAACACACCTTTTGCAGCCCAAATGCTGCGCCAAACATACGAGGCTTTATTACCTAACTGCGATTTAATAAAATTAGATCTTGGAAAATACTTGGCTTTAAACACCTGTGCAACTAAAGAATTTGGATTCGAAAGGAACCTCCAACCCTGTTTTGCTAGAAGAGCAACATTGAATTGAGCCAGATTTCTAAAACCCAAACCCCCTTCAATTTTAGGTCGGCATAGTTGACTCCATTGACACCAGTGTATACCACTTCTGCCTTTACCTTTCCCCCACCAAAACTTAGCAAAAATGTTCTCCATTGTTTTACATAATGAACTTGGAAGAAGGAAACATGACATTGCATAAGAAGGTAACGCTTGAAGGACAGCTTTAATGAACACTTCTTTACCTCCTTGAGATAAATATCTGTTGCTCCATCCTTCAACGCGCATTAAAATATGATCTACTAGATTCTGAAATGATTCTTTCTTTTTTCTACCAACCATATTGGGCAATCCCAAATACTTTTCCAGATTAGTTGCAGTTCTGACTCCCAAAATGTTGGACACAACAGCTTTGTTTTCTTCAGTTGTATTAGGGCTGTAAAAAACTATAGATTTAGAAAAGTTCACACATTGACCTGAGCAGCTTTCATGAATCTGAAGAATATTCTTTAGGACTTTCACCCCTCTACTGGTTGCTTTCCCAAAAAGAATACAATCATCTACAAATAATAAATGTGTGACTTCTGGCCCATATCTGCTTGCTTTAGTCCTCGTATCATCCCTTCACTTCTTGCTACTTTCATTAGAGAAGAAAGCCCCTCGCTACAAATTAGAAAAAGGAAGGGACTTAGTGGATCTCCTTGTCTAAGACCTCTTGTTGGAAAAAACAAATTACCCCTTCTACCATTAACATTTACTGCATAAGACACTGTATCAACACATCTCCTTATAAGCTCCACCCATTCTTTCGCAAATCCCAACTTTAACATTACCACTTCAATAAATTCCCATTCCACCCTATCGTAGGCTTTACTCATGTCCAGCTTAACTGCCATAACTCCGTTTTTCCCTGTTCATTTCTGACGGAACGTATGTAGCATCTCATAGGCTAATAACACATTATCAGAAATGAGACGCCTTGGAATAAAAGCACTTTGAGCTTGATCTATTTATTTATCAATAACGCTCTGGAGGAAATTGACAATGGCCTTAGCAATAACCTTGTAAACAACTGTGCACAAACTGATAGGCCGGAAATTTATCATTTTTGTAGGGTTTGAGATTTTTGGAATGAGCACTATATCAATCTTATTAAAATCTTTCATAGGCTTTTTATCATTCAATACTCCTAAGCAGTACTCAATAACTGAATTTTCGACAATATGCCAATATCTTTGAAAGAAAATTGCTAGAAAACCATCAGCTCCTGGAGCTTTGGTAAGACCTATCTCCTTCAATGCTATTAAAATATCTTCGGCCCTAAACGGGGAAAGCAAGAACTCATTCTCCTTTTGTGATAATTTTATCCTCAATGCCTTCTAATATCTTGCTGAGATTAGTCACACCCCCTGACTTAAACAAATCTTGAAAAAATGCTGAAGCCGTATCCATGATCTCTGCTCCCTCGTCAATTACCCTACCATCTTCTGTTTCTAACGTTGATATTGTATTTGCACGCCTCCGAGCTAAAGCACATTTATGAAAGAAAGCCGAATTTTTGTCGCCAAGATTCAGTCAATTAGCTCTCACTCTTTGTTCCCAATACATTTCGTCTCTATCGATTTCCAAATTTAAATGGATTTTAGTGTCTATGATTTTTGCCATGTTTTCCTCATTAACTTCCCCTTCTAGAAAAAATTCCAGCTTTTTTGTTAATTCTTTTTTCAGCCCTTCCTTCTCTTTTCCTTTCATACGTGCCCACTCTTGTAAACAGAATTGTAAATTTTCAAGTTTCTCCATTAACGTTCTAGAAGTCGTCTCCCAAGATTCTCTAAGGACTTCTTCAAAAGAGCCTTCCATAGTCCACCATGCTTCAAAGTGAGATCTTCTATATCCTGTGAATTCAACAGATTTTTTTTGTATTTAGCAAAAGAGGGCAATGATCGGAGTAAGAATAAGGAAGATGTTGAACAATGCCTAATGGGAATATCTTCATCCACAATTCGTTAGCCACCCCCTGTCCAATCTTTCTCTTATGTTCGTCTCTGGTAGATTACCTCTCTCCCATGTAAACCATACACCCGAATAACCGATATCCAACAGCTGACAGTCCTCTAAAACTTCCCTAAAAGCCTCCATTCTCTTCGTATCCCTTGTTGCTCCTCCACTTTTCTCGAAAGAATAAAGAATTTCATTAAAATCCCCTTCAACAAGCCAAGGGTATCTATCCTCACAGGCGAGTTTCCTGAGAAGATTCCACACTATAATTTTATCTTTTAAATTAGGGGAACCATACATGCCAGTAAATCTCCATTCTCCAATAATTTCATCTTCTTTGATAAGGACGTCAATATGCCATTTCGAGAAACTGCGTAAAATAACTTTAATATCTTCCTTCCATGCTAGACACAGCCCACCCCTCGATCCCTCAGCTTCCACTTCAACTCCACAATTAAAGCCACATCTTCTTCGTACCCTATCCATCCTACACTTATTCAACTTCGTCTCCATTAAGAAGACCAGATGGGGATTTTGCTGCTTAATTAAGTAACGCAGCCTTCGAACTGCCCGGGGACTCCCCAATCCCCAGACGTTCCAACTTAAACTTTTCATTGCGGTCGGTCGGCTTGCAGGCGAGGCGTACCAAACTTTTAATTTAAAATAACATATTATAATAATAAATAATAACATATAATTACGTTTATTATTTATATGATGTAGATTTAGTTCACAATTTATATCTTAAATTTTGTGATTGAAATAACTCATTTTTTTTTCATTCAACTTGCTATTGAATAATCCTTATAATTATTATTTCTCTTTGTTTCTTTGAAATCAATTTTAATATTTTCTTATTGATGTTTTTCTATTGAAAGAAAAACATAATGAGTAAATCTGTTAAAAAAGAAGTCTACTTTTATACAAAGCTAAATTACTATTTTGTTCCTAGGAAAATAAAACACTACTTTTAGGTTTTCTTATTTAAGAGCATTTAAAATAAATAATGGAAGTGGAGAGAGGGTATTATAGACGAATTTTGAATGAATAATAAAATAAACATTAAAAACACTTTGATTATTAAAAAAAAAAAAACCAAATCATGAATAGGAAAAATGTGGAATTTCAAAAGAATAATTAAATTATATATTGCTACACATTTAATTTTATACGAAAGGTTGAAAAAAATGTAATTATGACATAAAAAGTGGTGGACCAACATGCTTAATCTTGCCCCACTTCTCTTCCAATACACACAATAAGAAAGTGACAAATACTTTTTGCCTTTACTATTAGTATTATTTAGGACTCAAGCATATATATTTTTTAAATCTGTGTGGCAAAAATATTTTGAAATTTACCGAATTTTAGATTTTAGATTTTTAATTGAAAAAGTTTGGGTTATTTTTTATTAAACAAATATTATTATATTTATTTTTCTTTAATTATTTTGAATAAATGAACACAAAATATATTTATGTAAGTATGTTATAATTTAAATATATAAATGGATCATGACACAGGTTCTATTGGAAAATAGGTTTAAAAAAAATTAAGCTAAGCCAAATTTAAATTTAAACTTGAGAATATTTTAAAATCGATTATGCTTTAGTTTGAGAAATAAACATATATGAACATATATATTTCTTGTATAATATGATTATTATTATTTATTGATCAAATGGATCGATTGATTGACATATTGAACAAATTTTATAAATTTATTATTTTGATAAATTTATTTAATTATATTTCAACCAATGGCCCTTAGTAAATTAGTAATTGTATTAAGAAATTTTGTAATAATTATTATACGGAACAATTATAACCATTTACTATTTTTGAGAGATGAATTATTAGTATTATTTTATACAAAAATAAAAAATAGAGTGGGGGTTGGGGTGTGATTGAGCATGAAAAAAGAAGAGTGAGTGACTGAGGTGAGTGGGTGACCGAGTCTTTTCCAAACAATTGATGACGTGTCCTTCACAAAAATGTAGAATTTCTTAAAAAAGCCAAATTTATTATTACGTGTAAGTCTGTTGTAAATCGGCGCGCCTCTTTTTACCCCTTAAAAAGTTAGTAATTTTTATTTATATAAATAAATAAATAAAAACCACTAAAAGCAATAAAATTGAAAAAATAGAGGTAAAAATAAGTTTTCTCTCTCTCTCTTGTAATAATTATTATAAATTTCTCACATCATTCTCTTCCTTTGATCTCTCCCCCTCCTTTTCTTTCGTTCATTTTTTTTTTTAAATTTTCTATCTAAACAAACAAGATTTCTGTTTTTTGCAGTTTCCTGTTTTTCAATTTTGAGGGAAACAATTTTCCCACATTTTTAATACACGAAAAAGAGCGAAAGAAACTTCGGGTTTTTTTCTTTTCCTGTTGTAATACATCACTGGTACGTCTCCGTTTTCACCAGAAAATTTCTTCATTTTCTACGAATTTCGATTAAAATCTTTTATTATTATTATTATTATTATTACTATTATTATTATTATTCATTTCTTTTTATCCCTTTTTTGGGTTTTTTTTTATTGTTGTCAGGTTAAGAAATGAATGGGAGCTATGTTCGTATCCAATTCTAGGGCGTAGGGCATAGTTTTTTTTTTTTTTGGATGAATTCTGTAAGCCAAATTAGAGTTTGGTTTTGTAATATTTGATATAATGATCTAACTTTTGTGATCTTATTGGGTACTAAGGGAAATGAGGCAAATTTGCTTCATGGAAAAGAATTAGGTGTACAAGTGGGGAAAAAAATGACAGATTTTCAAGCTTTACAGCAAAAACCAGACTCCTCAAATGATGCCACGGCTGAATTTGAAAGGGGTTTGGAGGAATTAATGAGAGGGCATTTAGATGATTGTATGTCATTTGCATCATGTAGTTCTAATAGGAATCCTGATGATGAAGATGATGAGGGTGATCAGCTTATTAGGAGGAGAAGAAGGTCTGATCTCGAAGGCGATGATTTGGCCGAATCCTCCGCCGCTAGAAGGCGGCATTCTAGGATTTTGAGTAGGTGGGCTGCTAGGCAGGCTCAGGAAATGATAACCACGATTGAGAGGAGGAATAGGGAGTCTGAATTGATGGCTTTAGCTGGTTTACATACTGTTTCGACGCTCGACTCTTCGTTCTTGCGAGAGTCACCCTCGGCTAATTCGAGGCGACAAGGAGGGACTGTCGAGAGGCCTAATACTAGGGCTTCTTCGATTTTGCAAATGTGGAGGGAGTTGGAGGATGAGCATATGTTGAATAGGGCACGTGAGAGGGTGAGGGAAAGGTTGAGGCAGCATAGGAATGCTGATGGCAATACAACTATGTCGAGTACGACGTTGTCTGAGAGTCATGAGAGTGAGAATCATGGTAGTGTTGTTGATGCAAGTGAGAGTGAGAATGAGTATGGAACATGGTCGAATGAGCAGGGTGTGTCGCAGAATGAAGTTGGGGATAATAACGGGTCTAGTAGGGAGCAATCTCCTGATCTCGGTGAAGTCGAGAGGGAGAGGGTGAGGCAGATCGTTCGGGGATGGATGGAGAGTGGGATTAGTGATCATTCGTCATCACGTGTATCCCGTGTTGGTGGCCCTAGAGCTGAATGGCTTGGTGAAACAGAGCGTGAGAGAGTTAGAATTGTCCGGGAGTGGGTGCAAATGACGAGTCAACAGCGAGGAGTTCGTGGTGGACGAAGGGAAGATCATCAGGCAGCAGCTACAGTTGGCACACAAGTCAATCAACCTCGTGAAAGCTCAGTTGCTGACCATGATGAAGGCCAACCAGAGCATATTCGGAGGGACTTGCTGAGGTTGCGTGGACGACAAGCTGTTATTGACTTGCTTATGAGGATTGAAAGAGAGAGACAGAGGGAACTTCAGTCTCTATTGGAACACCGTGCTGTATCTGATTTTGCTCATCGAAACCGCATTCAGGTATATGTTTTATATTTATTTTACCTTAGCTAATCTGCGCAACATATCTCTAACATGCTGGAGGGGCAAATTTTATTTTTTTACTAATATTTTGCTATATGCTTTTGCTTGAGTCATGTATTTCATATATTTGCTTGTAATAAAAGGACTATAGGTTGTTCTCTACTTGCATGGATGGTAGTTCCATTGTTATGGCAAGGTTTTGAATCCCACTAGTATTATACTTTCATGTAGGATTGGCTTGTTTCAATAATAACGTACTTAAGGCATTCTACTGTAAGTTGAGCCATTCTACTGGTGGAAGATAAGCCTGTTTGATTGACTGAACACTTTGCTGGACTTAATATATGTTTTTGTCAATGTTTTATAATTCTAGCCTTCAATTATGCTCTAGGTTGACTTAACATATTGTCATATGTATAACTTATTTTTCTTCTTTCTATTTTTTTTTTAAATAAAAAATTCTTCATAAATACATTTTACTTCAGTTTCTACTATTTTTTCTTTCTCTGCATCTGCCTGTTCGGAATTAAGATACCGAAATTTTCATGCCCGGCTGCAAATTGGAAGTTCATCGTTGTAGAAGAATAAAACTTGCTATATATGTTTTATTCTATAGTAAAACATTATGTTGATGTTGGAATTATCTTTTATGGGTCACACATGGACAGTTCTGTAATCACATATCTTGATGTTATTGTATTTTTTTGGTTTTGCCCAATGAAAGTACTTTTGTATCTGGACTTTTTTTTTTTTTGCGTGTGTGGCTATTCTTAACTACCAATACATTTAACTTTGCAGTCCCTACTCAGAGGTAGATTCTTACGAAATGAAAGACCTGTTGAAGAAGAGAGGCCGCCTTCAATGGCAGCGAGTGAATTGATTCAATTGAGACAACGACACACTGTATCTGGTTTGAGGTATGATTGTTGTCATTCATGCTCAGGTTACAAATTTTTTGAACAGTTTTTCTCTGCTGTACTAAATATTTTGGTATGGCTTGAAAATTCCTTGTAATGCCGCTTTCAGCTCCTTTGAGCATGACGCTCTCATGGTTTCCATTGATTTGTTTAACAGTTAATTCTTTTCTCATTCAGGGAAGGGTTCCGCAACAGATTAGAAACCATTGTCCGTGGTCAAGCAAGCAGCAATCCTGAAACCACGTCCGGCAATGTCATAGATGATTCTAGAAACGAACTTTCTCAATCAAACACATTACAGGATGCACAACATGAACGAAGTGAACATACACAACCTAGGAGTTCAGAAAGTGACGTCTCATGGTCACAAACAGGAGATATGGTTAGCACCATGGCTGCTGAGAGCATTAGTTGGCAAGGAAATGCTAATCAAGGTGGGAATTGGCAGGAGCCTACAACCAATGATGAACGAGGAAATTGGCAACAGCCACAATATGCTCAGTTCAATGAATGGAGAGAAGGCAATGCAGAAGAACTGGATACAAATTGGCAAGAAGGTTCAGTTAGCGAGTATCGTCAAGAAAATCCTAGAAATGTAAATGGGGAAGAAAGTAATTCACAGGGTGCCCAAAGGGTTTGGCGTGAGGATGGCTCTCGGGAAGCTGTTGATAATTGGTCAGAAGGGCCTTCTGGTCTTCCAAGACCACGTCGTTCAATCCCAGTTAGAAGGTTCAATAGATTTCATCCACCTGAAGATGATAATGTGTATAGTATGGAACTTAGAGAGCTTCTGAGCAGGTAGGCCTCGCATGGTTTTCTTTTCTCTTAAAAGAAAAATATTGCGTCTTCTTTGATCTTTTATATAAATTTAATTTGCAGGAGAAGTGTCTCTAATCTTCTTCGAAGTGGTTTCCGGGAAAGTCTAGACCAATTAATACATTCTTATGTGGAAAGACAAGGCCGTTCTCCCATTGATTGGGATCTGCATAGAAACTTGCCAACTCCAGCCTCACCAGAACGTGATCAAGAGCAGCAGAGGGATGAAATAAATGATGACCAGAACAATGCTATCAGCAGACCGTCACTGGTGTTACCTTCTCCTCCTGTACCACCACCACAACCGTTATGGCATCAAGATTTACATCACACTAGCTGGTCTCGGCACAGCATGCATAGATCAGAAATTGTGAGCCATCCTTTTATTTGTTCAATGCCATACTATCGAATCATTTCCATTCTGTTATCTCTGTTGCTGCATATCATAAAGAAATAGGCCCAGAATCTTACTTGTTACTATGCATGCATCTTTTAAGTTAAGTATAAGGCTCTACTTATTTCGAGCAGGAATGGGAGATGGTTAATGATCTTAGAGCCGATATGGCAAGGCTTCAGCAGGGCATGAGCCACATGCAGAGGATGTTGGAAGCCTGCATGGATATGCAGCTTGAGTTACAGCGATCCGTCAGGCAGGAAGTCTCAGCAGCATTGAACAGATCAGTTGGTGAAAAAGGTTTGTAAATCCTCCCAACGTTTTTCTCTTTAAAAATAATTATTTCGGACTAACTTTTTATTACAGTTCTGAGTGTAGAAACATCGGAGGACGGATCTAAATGGGGTCATGTGAGGAAAGGAACCTGCTGTGTTTGTTGCGATAGCCATATCGATTCACTTTTGTACAGGTTTTATACCTTGTCGACTTTTTCTTTTCATAAAATCATTATATTTTCGGACTAACACCGGAGTATGCGCATATGCTGATGATGCATATTTATGGGGTCGCAGATGCGGACACATGTGCACGTGTTCAAAATGCGCGAACGAGTTGGTACGAGGTGGAGGAAAATGCCCATTGTGTCGAGCACCGATTGTGGAGGTAATCCGAGCATACTCGATATTGTAAAGAGAAGAGAGGAATAAGTAAGAGTAAAGAGAAAGAGAGAATGTGAGTTTATGTAGAGGAGGGGCTCCATTCCAATTAGAAAGGGTGTATGTTTAAATATGTGGAACACTATGCTTTTTTTGTATAATTGGAATAACAATTGGCATATCAATTATTATTCATTCTTCTTTATCATTCTTACGTAAATAAAAATGTCCCCTTTTTTTTTTTTTGCTCTACCTGTCCGTGGTGGTTCAGTTTTGGGGATAAAAGAGAAAATTAATTAAAGTTGGTTTTACTTTCCGGAATTTTGAGTTTACTTTTTGAAGCTTTGATGTCACTTTATTTATGACGTGGCAATTTTTAGTGTGTATTTTTTATTCAAATTTAGCAGACAAATTTTAACCCTAAAATGAAAGGATTAAAATTCAAGAGTATAGCATCTTTTAACCGAAAATTAATTGAATATATTTAATTTAAAATAAAAAGAAAATTATTGTAAAATTTACAACTTATTTTAATAAATTTTAAGTTTAATTTAATTATACATATTTAAAAATATATTGAATTAATATAATTATTTACTTAATTTGATAATGTTATTATTCATTTA
Source organism: Gossypium rotundifolium (assembly GCA_025506655.1). NCBI lineage: Eukaryota > Viridiplantae > Streptophyta > Magnoliopsida > Malvales > Malvaceae > Gossypium > Gossypium rotundifolium. The sequence continues at coordinate 109,254,172 of CP106722.1, forward strand.
TATAAAAAAATCAAATTAAAATTTTATGTAATTACATCGCATATTAAAAAAAAACATAATTTTAATATTTATTCCATTTAATTTCACTCTATTACAATTACAACAATTAATATTTGTTGTTGTTTTACTCTCTCTTCTTCTATAATGTATTTTTTATCAAGTTTTTAACTTATAAAAAAAAACCAGAGAAAATAAGGCAAAATAATGATAGAAAAACAAAATAGTCTTTATTACTAAAATTGATTCATTAAAAATTGTGAAAATATTGGCAAACAACAATAAAATTGACGTAAAAGGGTAATTAAGCAGTTTCATCATGGTGGTTCTTCATCTCAGCCTTAATAGCTTCAGCCAATTGATCATAAGCTTCACCCCAAGCATTCTTCATCTCTTCATTCCATTTCTCTTCTCCAATTGCTTCTTCAATTGTTCTTAAGAGTGCCCCTTTCACCACCTGCATTAACATTATTCCTCAATTTTTTTTAATTAACCACTGCATCCAAATCTAATTTATTATTAAAAAAATAAAATAAAAATGTACCTCGAAATGGGGGTCTTTGACACCACTCTTGACATGGACAGTGCCCAAATACTTCAAAGTAGTATCAGCCACTACCACTTCCCCTTTCTCTCTCAGTTGTATGGCTGACTCACATGTCTTCAACAACAATTGTTTAAGTATTTTAATTTAAGTAGGGATATATATGCAATGAATAAAATAAAAGGACTGACCATCTTGAAAACCTTGATAGCATGAGCTTTGAGCTTTGGATTATTTTGAGGAATCTCCTCTGACTCCCTCAAGAAACTGAACATGTTGTTCGCACCTGGTGCTATCTCCAATATCCTAAATAACACTCTCAATTTAATCAATACTCAGTGGAAGAGAAATTGTCTTAAAAGACTTAGCCTCACTCGTTTGGCCGACACTGACCACTGTTGGGTCCGAACGAAGAATTCATAAAAAGGAAAGAGTTAAAGGTCTTACAGTGAAAAGAAACGCAAGCTGAAGTGAGGAATATCTTGCTTCAAAACCTCCCATGATTCTTTCACCAACCCTTCTTGCTTCTCTGTGAAACCCATCTCTGATTTTCTTCTTCTCAATGATAACCAGGGAGTGGTGGAGCTCTATAAGAAAAGAGAAAACTAGTGTGGGAATCTTGAAGAAATAAATAAATATTAGTGACAAACGCAAACACAGAAATTTAACTGCTGCTTTCCTTTATTAAAATAATACCAATACAGCTAAGCTTTATTTGTCTTCTTAGACGTGCATTGATGATTGTGTAAAAGATGGCTCCTTATTTTCCATAAATTTAAAAAAGAATATTATTATTCACAAAAAATCATTTTGATTTCATTTGTTTGAATTTTGACAGAAAAATCTCCCAAGTTGTAACCTTTCCAGATATTGTCTATCATTACAAAATAATTCATGCTTACACAGTACAAAATTAAATGATTAACATTTTAATAATTCAACTATTTCGTCTATTCATATACATCTCAAATTAGCTGTATATTTAAAAGTTCTAACTATTTATTTTATATAAAAAAATTCGACCGTTGAATAAATATTAATATATCAAGTATTTTGATTGATATAATACGGATATCGCATAAGTTCAAAAATTTGAATGCACGACAAGTATAATTTTATTAATAAATTTAATGGCTCAATCGTTAAAACATTAATCATATAAATAATTACAGAAATGTGTAAAATTATTCTAATTTTTACTGAATTTTTCCCAATATATATAAAAATATTAATTTATGTGAAACATATCAATATTTCATTCAATGTACCAGTTGAGATAAACATCTACCTAATCATTAATTAATGGTGTATTAGAGATACTGAAGAAACAATAATCCAAGATTGATAGCATAAGCACCATGATTTTATTTATTTATTTATTTTATAAAAATCAAACAAATGAACAAAAATCACTTATTACGAATCTCATGCTCCTCACCTTCCCAAAATAATTTATATTTTTGTATTAAAAATCACTAAATAATTTTTTATACATATTAATAAATTTTACTTTTTTTGGGCGCATGGCTAACGTCAACTTTGAGAAAATTCCAAAAAAATCACTTGTTTTTCAATCAAATTCCAGTTTTTCATTTAGACATTTTTGTAGAATAATCTTGAACGAAATTTTTGTTAGCACGTAACTTAATTGAAATGGTAAATTTAAGTATGATGGGTTTTCTTTTTTGATAATAGGTTTGTGATCTCCTTCGATTGATAGCTTTTTATTTTCTGATTTTGGCTTTCCCCTAGGGAAGGAAAGCCTTGTTGTTACGAATTGGTGAAAGAAGAATAGTGGGCAAATGTCCCCCCAAATGCAGAGCGGAAGGTTGTGCAACTATTACAACCACATTTTAAATGGGGCCCACAAGTTGCAGGTAAGCATCCTATGATCCATGGGTTAAACTATGACTAATGGTAGGCACACCAAGGTTTTTATAAACTCCATTGATGAGAGTAGAGATCTTTTAGTTACTTTGATTAATGGTATTAAGATTTTCAAACCAATAAAACAAAGTTGCTAGCCACAACTAAAAGCTTTCAACATAATCTTAAATGATACACATCATTAGGAATTCATCCACATCTCCAATTGCATTTTTGCTCATTAGATTTGGACTATTCTTGAAATCATACTTGACAGAATTACACGTGTAAAACAGTAAAAACTCTATACGTTGATAACCGGGTTTGAGAATGAAAAAAAGAAAAAGAAATTGTTTTACATTTTTATGTTAAATTGTATGACATTTCTAAGCTTTTTGTTTTGGTGAAGAGTACTCGAATGCAAAACTAGTGTGCAAAATTTTAAGGTCTCCCCCAAAGGATTCTCTATCAAGGTGATAGATATAGAACAAGTCAAGGACACCAATACTATGAGATAAATAAGCTTATTGAGTCTTTGCAAAAGCTTGAAATGAACTTGGACAAACATAAAAGAGATAGAATAACATGAGAAAAAAATTTTGATTTGCAAGTTGCTTCTTTAATTGCAACTGATGAAGAAAACTAGCCATTCTCACAAAAAAAGAAAAAAGCCTCAAAAAGCTGTCTAGGAAAAACAAAGGGAGTAACATATTTTTGAAAAGTGTAGGATATAGTGGATTGGAGTTTTTTAGACTTCTTGATGAAACGTATGGATGTTCGGGATAGATGTCGGAAATGGATATGGAATCGTGTTTCGTCTGCATCAATTTCGATATTAATATGACAGAAAATGGTTGGGTATCCATTACACCTACCAAAACTTTCTTGCCTCACATGGATGGTCATTTTAGACAAACTCCCTGTAAAAGAGAGGTTGGTTAGAAGAAGGTTGAATATTGATAGCCAATGTTTGCTATGTCATGGGAACATAGAAACAAGAGATCATCTCTTTGCAGTCTGTTCTTTTGCCAAGAAAGTCTGGGAACAAATTTTGGGCTTTTGCAACATTTAAAGAGCTATGCAGGGTTTGCCACATGAATTTCAGTGGCTTTCTACCAACCATGGACACAAACAAGCAATACGGGTATGATACGACGATACTGTAATTTTTAAAAAATGAAGATAGGATACGGTAATAAAAAATATATTTAATATATTTACATATATACATTTATATATATATATATATTATATGTTAAAATACTTAATGTAAATGAAATTATTGATATTTTTCATTAAAAAGATCTAAAATTTTATATCCAGTTCAATATTTTAAATTAATTTACAAATAGCCCAAAATAAGACCTTGGGCTGCCCACAATAATAAACAGAAATTAAATCTAGCCCATTATTTTAAATTAATTACAAATAGCCCAAAACATAACTTTAGATTGCTTCAAATTTATCTGAGAAAAAAAACCCTTTCATTCCCTTTCACAAAAACTCTTAAACTTTCAAGCTTCAAAAAACCATTCATTTCCTTTCACTCTCAACTGTGGTCTTTCAATCCGGGGCTTCTATCCATTGTGACTGTGTCGGGATCGTGTTTGTTTTTAGACACCTATGTCGTGACCGTGTCTGTTCTTTTATTTTTTGACGCATTCCAGAGTGTCCCGTACATATCCGGATGTGTCTGACGAGTGTCCATATTAGACACACGTACAACATCGCTACAAAGAGGAATGAGCCGTGTCCGTGCTTCCTAAGTAGTTTTGTGAGAAACTCAAGGCTAAATCCCTCGTTACTTTATTCTTAAAGCTAGCATGGAATGCACTTATCTACCATATTTATAGAGAGAGAGAGAAGTAGAAGACAAAACCCAGGGGACTCAATACCGGTGAAATGGATGTAGTCAACAATCAACATGAGAGAGGATCGATAATAATTTCCTTTGTAAAGTTTAGAATATACTATAATGGACATGAGATGTATAAGCCAATAGTGTAGGTAGTTATTATCGAAACCATTTTTTTATTTTGAAAAAATAGGGATTGACTTTAAAAGCGAAAATGGAGTCGCCACCAATCTTTTTTCGAGGTGTGATCGGGTCACCTTGAAATTGATCATTTTAATAAAAAATATTTTGATTTATTAAAATAATGATTTTGGTCTACGAAATTCGAGAAAACGGGTTCGGGAGTCGGTTACGCACGAGGAAAGATTAGCACCCTCGTAACGCCCAAAATTGGTACCTAATTGAATAATTAATGTCTTAATGTCGAAAATTTGAGAAGATTTTAAAATATGACCCTTTTGATTTTTCAAAACTTATAACTTTTAAAAAGACATTCAATTATTTGGATAAAAGAAAAGTCGAATCTTAGTAAGTTAGAGCACGACCTTTCGAATTTTCCAAACACCAAATATCCTTTGTTTTGTTTTGTTTTGTTTTTTTTTTTTTTGAAATGCCTATTTCAAAATATCAAAATGTCACATCCAATAAGTTAGGACGCAACATCTTAAATTCACAAAGATATATTTTTTTATTTGAAAATCATATATTTTAATTTCAAAAAGGGTATTTGATCATTTAGATTTAATGAGAAAAATCGAAGCCCAGTAAGTTAGGACACGATTCCCTCAAAACTCCAAATGTCAAATATTGCCTTATTTTAAGAAATAAAGTTTTGGATAAAAAGTGACAATTAAATGAGATATATTTTAAAACAATGATTTGAGTAAAATGTATCATTAATACATTATAAAACACAAATATCAAAGCAATATACTACAATTACATGATATAATAACATTTAATACTAATATAGATAATTAAGAGAATGAATAACATAAAATAGCAAATGATACAAGTAATAAAATGACCATGCTAAAGCAAACATAAGAATAACAAATAAATAAAAGAACGTGAATAACAAATAAAAGATATAAAGTAAGCAATAATAATTCAAAAGATCTAGCGAAAGATAAAAAACTAAGAAATGGATACGAAACTTTACATATGAGATCAAATATAAAAGTAAAATAACAATATAAGATAAAAGATATATGCAAAACAATAAAGGGATATTATAACAATTTTTTAAAAATAGAATAATAAAAAATAAAAAAACGATATAGCAAAATCTAAAATAGTTAATATATACATAATAAAATAAATATATATATTTTAAATAAATAATATAAAAATTTGAATAAAAATGTATAAGGGATAACTTAAAAAAGTATATAATATACCATTTAAAATAAATAATATACATATTTTAAATAAACAATATATGAAAAATTTTCCTTAATAATAAAACAATTTAGATGATGTACAACATACAAATTTTTAAATAATGCATAATATGATTAAAATTAAATAATATATAATATATATAATATATAACAAATAATAATAATATATATGATAAAATAATTTAACGTAAATAGGAAAAAGCAAAAAAGAAAAACAAGTTTAAAAAATTAAAATAAGTGAATGAATAATGATTAAGAAATTAAATGGATAAATAAAAAAAAAGTTAAAAAACGCATAAGTCAACTTAACTCCCGCAATATGAGGATTCAACGAGATTCCTCCTCCAAAATCTAACTTGAACGGAAGTAACTTAAAAAGAAACGAAGATGAGTGAATAACAAAATAAGAACAAGCCACAGAAAATAAGAACGCAAAAGAGAGAGAAATTTGAGTGAATGCTTTCAAGAATTTTTATTACTCCAAACTCAAGTCTTCTTACAATGAAGGGAGAGGCCTCTCTATTTATAGTTGAGCCTCCCCAAATCCAACGATATTTATCAATTACATCAACGGCTAATATTAAAAGGTATCTATAAATTAAATCTCTAAGATTATAAAATCATATCTTCTAAGATTGCATATCATATCTTCTAGGATTACATATCATATCTAATATTTGCATATCATATCTAAGATTGCATATCCTTGAAGATTATGTTTCTATATACGTCAAGCTTGTAGGTGGACTTTCAATCTTTTTAAGTAATAGGCCATTCCAATCGGGCCAAATGATATATTTTGGATTAAACTTAGACTTTATTTTATTATTTTGAATTTATTATTTTTTGTATGGACCCGAACTAAATTAGCCTATTACTGCTATCGTGTAGTAATATATACTGCCAATGGTATAAGGTAGTTATCATGTAGTAGTATATACTGTTTTCTTTGGAGAATACAACCACCTATTCCCCCACCCCACCTCCCAAAAATAAAAAAAAGCCATCTAAACAACGTTAGCAGCTAAATAGGATGAAAAAAAAATTAAAAGATTGATTAAATTTTAAAAAAGTATTATATTTAACCCATTAAATAGCCTGTTAATTTTTCTAAAAGAATTTAAATAACCTACCAGTAAAAGAATACCAGTATGGTTTCTAAATATTTGCATTAAAATAATTATTTGTTTAAGTCATATTATAAAATAAAATTTGAATATTAAAATATGTTGTATGTCCCCATACATTTCGTTAGCGGTGGATTTTGGCATTAAGATTGGGTAATTAAAATTTTCAAAAATAAATAATATTTAAAAATTTTGGTAAATTTATTTAAATTAAAAAATTAAAATTTTAAAAGACTTAAATGAAAAATTCTAAAAAATATTTTTTTGGGAGGAGAAAGGACTAGGCCCAAATTACCATCTGTCATTATACTTCAGTATATTTGAATTTTAATCTTCAGACATTTATTTTTAAGAATTTAGTTTCTTTATTTTTTAAAATTAAAAATTCTAACCCAGTTGTTATCACCATAAAAATTCTTCTGTTAAATTTACTAGGGTGACAGTCACAGTTTTTTTTTTTTTAAAATACTTGATAGTGATGTAACAAAAAATATGGTTGAAAATGCTTATGTGTTTTTTTTTAAATACCCATTTGAACTCGTTATGTTTTGTTGGAATAATGCTCGTAAAAAAAAAAACGATATCAACATTGTAATTGAAATAGTTAACAATATTAATTATTTATACTAACTAATGATATAATAAAAGTAGATAGACCAAGTTATATTAAAACTTAAAGTATATGGATTAAATTCAAGTTTCAACATAGTGTAGGGGTCAAAACTAAAATTGACCATTGTCTTATAATGTAAATTAAAAAAAAAAAAAAGGAAATGCAAAAGATGTGTTAGTCTTTAGGACCATTAAGGCATTCAAATTAAATATTAACTATTTGGACTAACTAATAGCATTATAAAATATATAGTCTAAATTATGTCAGAAATAAGTATAGAGATTAAATCTTAAATTTAAGCACAATAGAAAGACAAAAAAAATGAAATTTGACATTTTACGATAAAGAGAAAAGAGAATCATATATATGTAAACAAAAGAAGGCACTAAATCTCAAATGTTAATAGTTGTGGGATCAAAATTGATATTTTATAGGAAAAAATGCAAGTAGCTCTAAGGACCTTCCTTTTATATATAGAATTAGTATGGTCTACCTATGTTTTATGTTGGGTTGATTATTTATTTATGTCAAATTATTGAGTAAAAAATGAATATTAAAATATACTCTAAGTCCTATACACTTCTTACATTTTGAATTTAATCTCCTATTTTTATTTTCAAGAATTTGGCCCTTTGCTTTTCTAATCTATAATCGCTTTCAAATTATACATAACCATGAAATATATTAATCGAAAAGTTAACAATATTAACTATTTGGACTAATTAATAACATTATAAAAATAAAGACTAAATTTTGTTAGAAATTAAAGTAAAAGGATTAAATCTCAATTTTAAACATAATAGAGAACCAAAATGAAATCTAATCATTTTTCTATAATGCAAAGAAAAAAGAAAAAGGTTTAAAATTTAAAGGCTAAAATTTGCTCTTAGTGTCTATAAAATACGTACATTTGGAATTTAGTCCGCCACTTTTATTTTCAAGAATCTAATCCCTCTACTTTTTTAATTTAAAATTCAGGTCTAGTAGTTATCACCGTTAAAACCCTTATATTAAATCCACTTGTCACATCCCAAAAATCGAGTTAGTAGAATCAAGTTAGTGGACTGGATATCTGATTCGAAATGCGAAATTAGGATCGTAGTAATTAAATAAAAATATTATAAAAATAATTGGGACTAAAATTTAGGTTAGGGAATTAAAAATAGGTGTCCCGAAATTAATTTGCTTGAAACGGATTTAAAAGAACGAAATCGATTTGAAAATAATTGAATATATGGGTTTTAATTTGAAATAAGAACTGATTTAAAAAAGGGTGAAAATTGAAAGTTTTTATTCCCAAAATTTAAAAATCAGTTTTTCCTCCCCTTACCTATTTAAACCCATGAATGTCCCTTCCCTCTTTCATATTCCCCATTTGAAAAATTTTCTAAAAATCAAATCTGAGCTTTTTCTCTCAAATTGGCTAAACTACACTGATTTTCCTACATTCCAAACACTAAATCATCCTCCAATTTTAAAGAAAATTTATGTTTTCTTCATCAATTTCTTCATTTTTCTTCGAAGTTTTTTCACCAAATTAGATCTATACTTTGTTTTCCTTCTCAAATTGAGGTAATATTTTTATTCTTATTGTTAAATCCAAGCTTGTTGTTTTTATAATTCAAGATTTGATAAACTATTACGAGATTTTAATAGATCTAAAGTTTTCAAACCAAAAATGGGCTTAAAAATGGTGAAATCTGAATTACTAAGTTAACTCGTTATTTTAAATTGATTTTCAACTTATTTTGAACTAATTAGAATGTTTTTAAACTCAATTTAATAGATCGTTAAAGAATTTTTATGAATTTAGAGTTTTCCCTCTTAGATCTAACTTGTATGCTTAAATTTGCGGAAAAGTTAGATATAATAAATTAGGTGATTTTGATAGCTTAGATTTGTAATAATATGATATTTAGGATTTTAAGAAACTTGTTTAGGGGTTAGAAATGAAAACTGGGGGAGGAAATCTCTTATTTCGATTAATTAGTTAGTTTTCAGTATTAGGATGGGAAAAGCATAGATCTACGATTTTTGTTGCTGTTTGAATGTGATTAAGGATATAAATGATGAGTTTGTAATGTGTTTAATATGTACAAAAAGTGTCAGATTCGTCGGGAGGCTCTACGAGCAAATCGAAGGGTAAAGAAAAGCTTATCTAGCTTTCAACCATTGAACGAAAGCGACTAGGTGAGTGATCGAAATTGCTGCTTCTAAGCATGATTCCTAAAGTTAAATGCGAGCTTAGGTTGGCCTAAACACCTAATCTAAGTTCCGAGTGTAAGCCTTCTTACTTGATCTATGTTTTATTACGTATGATGCTTGTATATTGTGATATGTGATACAAGTGAAGTTTTCAAGCATGTGTTATGTGTATATGATAGTGAATGTTAAGTGTCCTGCTGGTCTTATGCCCACCATAGTGATTTAAAGTGAATATAGCTTTTTAAGAAATTATGTGAGCACTTGAAAAGTGTATTATAAGTGAATATAAAAATGTTATGAACATATGGATATGATAAGTGAAAGTGCACATAAAATAGTAGGTAAATGTGTATATAAGTGATATGTTGGCATTGTGATCTCTTGGAACCATTGGATATCATTGGCATGCCATAGGATTGTGAGTACTCACCATTTTCTATTATATGATTGGGCGTTAAGTCCTTGGGATAGCGTTGGAGAGATAAAAGAATGTTGAGCTTAGCTCCATTCACCAGGATAGCGTGGTGTGTTCAGAGAGTGTTAGCATTCGTGCTACACTTACAGGGGATAGCATATGACTCTTTGAGTCGTTTGGAGTGTTTGGAGATCCTCTTATCCAATGCATTATGTTTTATACATGTTTCTTAGACATAATATGTCAATATGTCAATATGAAATGCTATGAAATATGCTTAATTCCATGCCATGTTTGGTTGATATAATATGCTTTCTTTTAACCATGGAGTTTGTGTCCATTTGTGGCTGACATAAGCTCACACTCTTTTAGGTATAATGTTGCAAAAAAAATAGTTGAAACGAGGAGGAGAAGTGTGACTGACAAAGTGATCCTATCCAAGGCAACATCTTGTGTATGTGATGTGTTTTCACTTTTCCAATGAAGGCAATGTGGGACTAGCTCTTGAGGGAAATTAGACTTTGTCTTTGATCATTTTTGGGAAGTTTTACTAGCCTTACATTCTAGTCCTATGTTTTATACAATGAAATTGAAGTCCTTAAATGCTAGGAATTGCTAAGAAAATTTGCATGATTAAGATTTATATGTTTAATTTCATAAATTTAATTTTACTTTTGTAAAAAGATTTTTTTGGATATTTTGCCAAATTTTACGATTTAGTCTTTGAACCTTTGTTTTAAAATTACTTGGGTTTTACTTGTCGATTTCAGTTTATTCCTTCAAATATTGTTTTAATAATATTCTATACTAAATGCATGTTTAATTTAATGTTTCACAAATGCTTTGTGTATCATATGTAAAATGACGATTTTACCCCTACTTGTTATTTTAATGATTTTGTTAAAAGAGCATGATTCTGGGATTTATATGCTTATTTTTACTTAATGATTATGCACGAATATTATTTGGTATGAATGGTGGTCTTGTGGTGTGATTAGTGGTCGGTAAGGAGGTCACACAAGTGACTAATTGGACGTTCTACATCCAGGTTAGCCTGTGTTAGTCGGGTTTGGGATGCCACATTTGGTGGTATCAGAGTCAAGTTTGTCAACACTTGAGCTAAGGTTTATCAACTCTCAGGCTTGAAATTTTTGAAAATTAAATTGATTTTAAAATAAAATCGATTTAAACTTTGGAAAAAAATACCATTTTATGAAATTGATTATTTTGGGGGTAGGAATAGGAACACATTGCCATCGTTTGAAATGTTTTTTTTAGTAGGAATATGCCTTGGATCACTTGCCACTTGCCACTTTTCACTCTTTCATATTGTTTATTTTTATGTTTATAGTATTTATGTTATGCCTCCTATACGAGGAAATATTAGTACGAATGCTTTGGAAAGTGGTGGTATGTTTGTTGCACCACATATGCCGCCACAGAGGCAAGTTATACCTGAGGTGGGTGTTGAGCCCCTAATGAAAGTGATGATTGGGGTGTTTCAGTGGATCACCTGTGGTAACCTTGCACCTGCAAACCATGGATCGCCACTCAAGCTTTCTGAGCTTTAGGTGGTAAAGAGTTTAAGGGAGTAAAAGAAGCTAGTATTTCTATAGCTGAGTATTGACTCGAGAGTGTAGAGAGCATCCTTGAGTAGATATCTTGCTTGGACAAGGAGAAATTGGGTTGTACCATATCCCTGCTTAACGGAGAGGCTCATCGCTAGTGAACACTGTAACGAGAGGAACTACTACTAATCGTTTGACTTAGGACTATTTATTGGAGATGTTTAGAAGATAGTATATATAAGAGTAGTAGATAGAGGCTCGAAAGAGAGTTCCTTGATTTGGTTTAGGGTAGTACGTCTGTTTCTAAGTATGAGTCAGAGTTTCTACGACTCACTCAGTATGTTTTGGAGATGGTCTCCACTTAGAAGGATAGGTGTAAGAGGTTTCAATTGGGCTTAATCGAGACATCCATGTGTATTTGGTAGCACACAATACCTTCGATAATATGGTTGAGAAGGCTAAAGTTGTAGAGGAAGCATTGGTCGAGCCACCGAGGCCAGTAGTGACAGAGTTCGAAAGAAGGGCTCTAATTAGTCTGGTGTTTCAACATGATCTAATAAGAGGGGTTGAGAATCGCAGAGGTCTAATAGAAGTGCATCATGGGGATCCCAACCTAACTAGTCTTGTCTGTAGAGCACTATAGTAGTTACTTCTAGGGGTACATCTGAGTGGCCATCATTTTAGCATTACGGCTGTAGGCACTCTGGTGAGTATTGGAGGTTGACTAGGTCATGTCTACAATGTGGTTTGAAGGAGAATCGGTTGAAAGACTTTCTGAAGAGGTTTGAGATTGCTCAGACATAGAGTTCTACACCTTCTAGAGATCGTGGCCAACGTTGTGGTTGTAACGACAGAAAAAGTGGAAAGAGGACTATAGCGTACACGCTAACTACTCAGACCAAGTCCGGAGGACCAACTCGAGTTTATGCTGTCAGGGAGTCGTGAGATTGTGACTCGACTGACGTGATTGTAGGTACTTTTACATTGCAATCAATCCTTTTATTTTCATTTGTAGATTTTGGTTCTACGCATTCATATATATTGAGGGATCAAACCGGTGAGCTGGGAATTTCGGTAGAGACTATTAGATTGGGTATGATCGTTACAAGTTCTTTGGGTGAGAGCATTGTAGTGGATAGAGTGTGCCGAAGGTGTCCTCTGATGATATAGGGACAAGTCTTTCCTGTGAACTTGATAAAGTTATCATTTCATGGGTTCGATGTTATTTTTGGGATGGATTGGTTGACTAAGCATAAGATAAAAGTGGACTTCGAGACGAAGCGAATTACCTTGTGAGGTAAAGATGGGAAGGGGATAGTGGTTGTTGGGGGGTGACCTAAATTTATCTCTAATGTGGTTTTAAAAACTAAGGCAGAAAAGATGATGGGCAAAGTGTGTGAGGCGTACCTAACACATGTTTTTAATTTGAGAAGCAAGGAGTTGAGGGTTCAAGATGTCCACACCGTAATGGATTTTCCTAATGTATATGTGGGGGAGTTGCCTGGTTTGCCATTAGATCGTGAAGTGGAGTTTGATATCAAAGTTTACCTTGGTACTGCACCAGTGTCCATTTCACCCTATCGCATGACACTAAAAGAACTTAAGGAGTTGAAGGTCTAGTTGTAGGAACTGCTGGATCAAGGTTTCATTTAACCAACCGTGTCACCTTGGGGTGCATTGGTTTTGTTCCTAAAGAAGAATGGTACTTTGACGTTGTGTATCAATTACCGACAACTAGATAAGTTAATCATCAAGAACAAGTATTCGTTGACTTGGATTGATGATTTGTTTGATCAATTTAGAGGGGCGACAATGTTTTCGAAGATTGACCTGAGGTTGATATATTATCAGCTCATGGTGAATGAGTCGAATATTTTGAAGACGACTTTCAAAACCCGGTATGGTGACTATGAATTCTTGGTCATGCCGTCTAGTTTGACTAACGCATTATCTACGTTCATGGATATGATGCATTGTGTTTTCCACTTGTATTTGGATAAATTCATATTTGTCTTTATAGATGACATTCTTGTATATTCCAATACGGAGGATAATCATGATGTACATCTGCGGATTGTTCTTCAGATATTGTGGAAGAATAAACAAGTGCGAGTTTTGGTTGAAAGAGGTCATACTTTTGGGGCATGTGGTTTCTACTGAAGGAATTCACGTAGATCCGAAGAAGATTTAGGTGATTTTGGAGTGAAAACAACAGAAGAACGTTACTAAGGTTTGGAGTTTCTTAGGGTTGGCTGGTTATTATCGTATATTTGTAAAGGGGTTCCCCATTATAACTTCACCATTGATGAAACTAATGTAGAAGAATGTGGTTTTTGAGTGGACAGATGAGATACAAAAGAGCTTTGAGAAGCTTAAGGCAGTTTTGACTGAGGCACCAGTGTTAATTCAACCAGAATCTGGGAAGGAGTATGTGGTCTACAGTAATGCTTTATATACGAGACTTGGTTACGTTCTGATGCAAGATAGTAAGGTTTTAGCTCATGCCTTGAGATAATTGAAGCCATATGAGCTTAATTACCTGACCCATGACTTGGAGTTAGCAGTGGTGGTATTTGCGCTGAAGATTTGACATCACTATCTATATTGTGAGAGGTTTGTCATCTACACAAATCAAAAGAGTCTTAAGTATCTTCTTACTCAGAAGGAATTGAACTTGAAATAGAGACATTGGATTGAGCTATTGGAGGAATATAACTGTGTGATCGAGTATCGTCCCGGTAGAGTGAATGTAGTTATTGATACTTTGAATCGAAAGTCGATGATCGAATTACGAGCTATCTTTGCACACTTGTGTGTAATCGGTGATGATGGTTTGTTGGCTAAACTCCAGGTGAAGCCGCCTTTTTCCCAACAGATTAAGAAGAGACAGATGATTGATGAGAGTTTGGTAAAGAAGATCCGGTAGGTTGAGCAAGGTAGTGGTGGAGATTTCGAGTTGTATGCTGATGTTATTTTGAGTTTCTAAGGGAGACTTTGTGTGCCTGTTAATATGTAACTAAGGCATTCGACTCTTACCGAAGTGCATAGTAGCCCACATGTTATGCATCCTAGTTGTAACCAAATGTATCGAGATCTTTGAAAGTTATGTTGGTGGCCTGGGTTGAAGTGTGATGTGATAGACTTTGTATCTAGATATTTGATCTATCAAAAAGTGAAGGCGAAGCATCAACATCCTTCAGGTTTGCTTCAAACGATTAGGATTCTAGAGTGGAAATTGGATAGGATCATTATGGACTTTGTCTCAGGTTTGCCTTTAACCCGAACAAAGAAGGATTCAATTTGGATGATTATTGATTAGTTTTTGAAGAGTACGCATGTCCTGGCTGTGCGTATGAATTACTCGTTGCAGAAGTTGGCAGAGTAGTATACAGTTGAGATTGTATGACTTCATGGAGTGTCAGTTTCTATAATTTCTAATAGAGATTTATGTTTCACTTTGAGATTTTGGTGGAGTTTGCAAGAAGCTTTAGGTTCGAAGCTTAACTTTAGTACGACTTATCATCCTAAGCTAGATGGTCAGTTGGAAACGATGATTTAGATTCTCGAGAACATGTTGCGTAGTTGTGTCATTGAGTTCAGTGGTAGTTGGGAGCCATATCTGCCATTAACGGAGTTCTCCTACAAAATCTATTTTCATAAGAGTATATGGATGTCACCATTTGAGGCGTTGTATGGTAGGAATTGTAGAACTCCTTTGTGTTGGGCAGAGTTGGATGAGAGACGGATTGTTGGGCTGGATATTGTAACACCCTACAACCAACTCAATCACCGAGTCCGGGTATGGAGCGTCATAATCTAAAACAAATTGGACTAATGACTCAAAGCACTTTATTTTAGGTGTTTGATGACTCGAAGCAATTCGGAGTTTATTACAGATTTTGATCCAAAAATTGAAAGAACTGTTCAGTGGAGACTTTAAGAACAAAGGAATATGGCTTTGCCAAGAAACAATGAAGCCATAGCCCAAGTGCATCACCAAAATGCTAATGACCCACAATTGCTGCAAGACGCTCAAATACAAAATAGGACTATACGAGACTTTATAGGACCTGTCTTGTATGACTTACAATCGGGAGTTGTTAGGCTAGTAATCCAAGTTGGGAATTTTGAACTCAAGCCAGTAATGTTTCAAATGTTGAATTCTAATGGGCAATATGCTGGACTACCACATGAAGATGCACGAGAATATCTTAAATCATTTTTATTGATTTGTGCTTCCTTTAGTCAACAAGGCATTCCTAATAATGCTTTTGAAGATGCAATTATTTCCTTATTCCTTGCAGGGAAGAGCTCGTACTTGGTTCCTTAAGCTACCTGCTGGATCAATTACTTCTTGGAATGCACTAGCAACACAATTTGTTTTGCGCTTTAACCCGCCGACAATGAATGCTCGTCTCCAAAATGATATTATAGCTTATCATCAGTTGGATGATGGAAATCTTCACATTACATGGGAATGTTATAAATATTTGCTTCGACGTTGCCCCATGCACGACATTCGACAGGAAACACAAATTGAAATTTTCTATAATAGGCTAAATTCACACATGAGGAATCTTGTTGATGCATCAGCCAATGGTCCTTTGTTGGATTGTATTTATAATGATGTTGTTGGAATTCTTGAGAGAATTGCTCAGGATGATTATAAATATCCTATCCCTAGAGCTGCACAAGCAAAAGCTACTGGGAGTTATTGAATTGGAAATAATATCTGCACTTAGTGCTCAAGTTTCTTCTCTTGCAAATATGATAAAAAATATGCAAGGGACTAGTGACGTTGCACCTATACAAGTCGCTGAACAAGTTGATGTTCCTACCTTTTTTTTGTGAGATTTACAGTGAAAACTATAGCTATGAAGATTGTCCATTGTCCACAACATGCAGAGAATGCCTTTTATGTCAGTAACATCCACAACAATTCTTATGGCAACTCTTATAATAATTCTGCACACAATCAAAAATATTGGGAAACTTAGACTGCTGGACAAAATGCTACGACATTCAGATATGAGAATATTTCTACTTAAGGAAATTATAATCCAAGACAAGGGAATTTGTAACACCCCTAACCTATAACCATCATCGGTTTAGGGTTAAGAGGCATTACCGGACAAATCAAAACTTTTACTAATATTTCACATCACAAAGTATATCATCATCATATCATAGCAAAATACAAGCATATAGTCCCTTAATGAGGTCTACGAGACCTTAAACATGCATTAGAAAAGAGTCGGGACTAAATCGAACACTTACAAATTTTTTTCTGAAATTTAACATTTTTCAAAACTATAGAGGTCACACGGCCTCAGACTTACCCGTGTGTCCAAGCAGTGGCAAAACAGGGCAAACATAATGACTTGTCCACACGGCTTGAGACATGCCCGTGTACCTCACCCGTGGTCGACACTGACTTGCACCACACAGCCAGTTACACGCCCGTGTGTCCATCCTGTGGTTGAAACTGACTTGTTTCACATGGCCAGTCATACGCCTGTGTTTCTAGCCTGTGTGCTAGCCTGACTTGTAGCAAATTACAAATTCAAGGGACACGGTCGAGCCACACGCCCGTGTGCTCAACCGTGTGGGCTAATATAGGCCATTTGCTAGGCCAATTTGCCTCCCATTTAGGGTCAAACCTACAAGCACAAATAAACACATTTCATGCCCTCAAAATGTAACCAAACCATACCAATAATGTCCATCTTTTCTAACCATTCAATGCATATCAAACTTACCAACTTATAAACTATTTATCTCATTCTAATCACAAGCATTTCTAGGCAAAATCCATCCCAATAACTTACCAATTCAATATACTAATCATTCATCAAAACATACCAATTTTGCATCACAAAACATAATTGACATTTACCATATTCACATCCCATTTACAAGCCATATCACATAGCTTATATATACAACTCAAAACATCATCTAATTCAACTAGACTATACATGCCATACTTAGCTATAAACACATTCAAAAGGTACCAAAATATGATTTGATAGTGTGAAGGCGATCCTTGACAATCCTCGAGCTCTTTAACGATCAATAAAACAATGTAAACACACACAAAGTAAGCTTTCAAAAGCTTAGTAAGCCATATACAGATAAACTTAACATAATAACATTCATAATCTTATCAGATACAAGATCATTAATATCTTTATTCCAATTTCATAATTCTTCTTTGGCTCATTTGTTTAGCCATTGCTTACCAACAAATTCATATATCTAAGTAACTCATTTGATCATAGTTCATTCATACATATATCACATTTAGTCTCAACACGACTATGCACATATCTTACCTTTGCAAATTTGCATATACTTACCTGTCATGCTTAAACAAAGTATACACTTCATTCACACCTAAAATGGTTACACATTTATATAATCTTTCATTTCTTGGAATTGCCCGTTGAACCATTCAGAATCAAATAGGATACTCGGATAACTTAGAATACTCGTACAATGCCAACATCCTAGACGTGGTCTTACATGTAATCAAATATCGATGCCACTGTCCTAGACAAGGTCTTACACGAAATCATATATGATGCCGATGTCCCAGACATGGTCTTACACGTAATTCTCAAATCAACGCCAACGTCCTAGACGTGGTCTTACACGATATCGCATATCGAAACTCTATGTCATGACATATGAATCCTATCATTTCTAAGGTTCGTATGGGACTTTTCAGACATTGAGACATTGTCAATACTTTCTCGAATTTCATGTGTGTATCTTCCGTAGTCATTCATCACAATTCAATTTCTTATGAACATAAATGAATCAATTCAAATACATTTATTTGCATATAGACTTACCTCGTACAGATATAGACGGACAGATTTGACTATTCGATCACTTTCGACTTTCCTCGATCTAAATCCGTTTTCTTTGGTTCTTGATCTATACATATTCAAATTTAATCCATTTATTCAACAAATTATTCAACTAAATCCAAAAATACACATTTAGGGCAATTTACAAAATATTTTTACATTTTGACATTTAAGTCCCTGTTTCACAAAATCACAAAATACATATAATTTCAATAATCCCATGCTTGGCTGAATATTCATATGCTTCATTTAAGTTCACACATTTCATTTATTTCACATTTTAGTCCCTCAAAATATTATTTTCACAATTTAGTCCAAATACTCAAATTCATCAAAAATCCAAAGACAAAACATGTTAATCTAACACATATATTTTATATTTCATCAACTAACATCACAAAGCTTAAAAATTCATCAATGGAACATCTCAAAATCTTCATCAAATTCTAAAATTAAAGCATGGGTTTTGTAGTACTCAAAGCAACGATCACAAAAACATAGAAATTATCAAAAACCGAACAAAAACTAACCTTGAATCAAGCTAGATGAGTGCCGAATGTAAAAAGAGCTTAAACCCCTCTTTCTTTTCTTTATTTTTGATGGTGGATGGACAAAAGTGATGAAACATATGATTTATTTATGTTTTAATTAACATAATATCACTTTTACTAATTTACCCTTTATGAATTAATTATAAAACCATAATACAAAAGCCCTTAACCGTCCATCCCATATTTTGATGGCTAAATTGCAACAGAAGGATTCCATATTATAGAAACAATAGCAATGTAACACTTTAACAATTATCAAGCCACTTTTACATTTTTTGCAATTTAGTCTTTTTCTCAAATTAAGCACACAAATAATAAAATTAATTCACGAAACTTTCACACATACTTAATCATATACTGCAGACACAGAAAATAATATTAAAATATTTTTTAACTTGGATTTGTGGTCTCGAAACCACTATTTTGACTAGGGTCTAAACCAGACTGTTACAAAATTACAATCTACAACAGTAAAATTACAGTCAGCACACTCAGATGCATCCACACCAGAATCAGATGCAACCACAACACTCTTCAATGCCGAATCAGTATGTTTGAGGACATCGACAGCAACAATACACGCAAGCTTCTCCTTCTGACCCATTAGCAACTCTTTAGGCTTTAATGCGGGAGTATATTACTCCTAAACAAAAGCTACTGTACAAGGGAATTCATCTTCTATTCAGGAGTTAGAGGCACAATTAGGGCAACTTGCTTAAAATTTGAATACTTGACCACCAAGCACACTACCTAGTGACACGAAAAATCCCAGTCTGAGGGGGAAAAAACACTGCAAGGTTATCACTCTTAGGAGTGGTAAATAAATTGGCAAGCCGACTACAGACTCTACTGTATCACCTCAAGATACTGGTGAAGTGATTCTTAGTGAGAAGGTTGAATCTGAAGAGCTTGTCGATGTACCAGACAAAGAAGTTCCATAAATTGTCACTCATATGCTTAATGTCCGATCTTTGAAACTGTCGACGCAATCAAAGGTGTCAGCGCAATCAGATGTATCTCTACCTTTACCTTTTTCATATAAATTCAGGGAGAATGAGCAGGATAAGCAGTACCAATAGTTCCTGAACACATAGAAGCAACTTCAGGTCAATATTCCTTTAGTAGACACTCTTGTGCAAATTCTAAATTATGGGAAATTTATGAAGGAGCTCTTGTCCAAGAAGAAGAAGCTCAGTAATATTGAAATTATTACACTCACAGAAGGCTGTAGTGCTGTTTTGACAAATAAGATGCCCCCCAAAATGAAAGATCTTGGGAGTTTTACTATCCCATGTTCAATTGGCAACCATTATTTGGGCAAAGCTTTATGCGGCTTGGGAGCTACCATCAACCTAATGCCACTATCTACTTTCAAAAAGTTGGAAAGTAGTCACATGAAACCTACTGTAGTGACATTGCAACTACCAGATCGATCCCTAGCTCAACCTGAAGGGCAAATCAAAGACAATCTTAGTTCGTGTGGATAAATTTGATTTTTCAGCTGATTCTATCATACTTGAATGCGAGGCAGACAAGGAGGTTCCCATAATCTTGGGACGACCATTTTTAGCTATCAGACGAACTCTTATTGATGTTTACAAAGGTGAACTGACCATGCGACTTAATGATGAGCACGTTACCTTCAGTGTTTTCGAATCTATTCAATGCAAGGATAGAGAAGAATGTCATACTGTCAATGTGCTAAATGATTTAATTGAGGAAGAATTCAATTATCGAAGCACAATACTTTCTGAGGAGTTTACAGTGACATCTGATGATAAATTCTTAGATGATTGTGGCAGCATTGTTGAAGTTAATAATATTGAACTCAGGCATGGATGGCAGATTGAATCTTTAGACTTAGCCAATAAAACAACTCTAATTTTCAAGCCATCTATTGATGAAGCTCTTACTCTGGAATTGAAACCACTACCTACTTATCTTAAATACGTCTTTCTTGGTGCTAAAAATACTCTCTTAGTTATTGTCTACACAACACTGGATATAACTCAAGAAGAGAAATTGGTCCATATTCTTAAGAAACATAAACGAGTTATTGCTTAGAGTATTGCCAATATTCGAGACAGTAGTCCATCTTTTTGCATGCACAAGATCAAGTTGGAAGATGAAGGAAAGCAATCAATTGAGCAACAAAGAAAATTAAACGAGTAGATGAAGGAAGTCGTTAAGAAAGAAATTATAAAATGGCTTGATGTTGGAATTATTTACCCTATTTCTGATAGCAATTGGGTAAGTCCAATGCAATGCGTTCATAAAAAGAGTGGCATCACCGTGGTTAGCAACAACAAAGACGGATTAATTCCTACACGCATTCCTACGGGATGGCGAGTTTGTATGGATTATTACAAACTTAATCCTGCCACAAGGAAGGACCACTTCCCACTTCCTTTCATTGGCTAAATGTTGGACAGGCTTGCT